>CM030796.1:0-1330837 GCA_018127125.1 Rhododendron griersonianum
CCTTCCTTTTAAACATACCACTAAACCACTAAACCACAAACCACTAAACCACTAAACCACTAAACCACACAAACCACTAAACCACTAAACACAAACCACTAAACACAAACCACAAGCCACAAACCACTAAACCACAAACCACTGAGCCACTGACCTGAGCCACTAGGCCACTGAGCCACTGAGCCTGAGCCACAGGCCACTGAGCCACTGAGCCACTGAAGCCTGAGCCACTGAGCCACTGAGCCACTGAGCCTGAGCCACTGAGCCTGAGGCCACTGAGCCACTGCCACAAGCCTGAGCCACTGAGCCACAGGCCACTGAGCCACTGAGCCACTGAGCCACTGAAACACTGAGCCTACTGAAGCCACAAACCACTGAAACCACACTGAAACCACCCACACAGGCCACAAACCACAAACCACTGAAACCACAAACCACTGAGCCACTAAACCACTAAACCTAAACCACAAACCACTAAACCTAAACCACTAAACCACAAACCTAAACCACAAACCACTGAAACCACTGAAACCACACAAACCACTGAAACCACAAACACTAAACCACAAACCACACAAGCCACAAACCCTGAAACCACACAAACCACTGAAACCACTGAAACCACTGAAACCTGAAACCACAAACCACTGAAACCACTGAAACCACAAACAAACCACTGAAACCACCCCAAACCTGAAACTGAGCCACAAACCTAAACCTAAACCACTGAGCCACTAAACCACAAACCACTGAGCCACACAAACACTGAAACACTGAAACCACTGAAACCACTGAAACCACTAAACCACAAACCACAGGCCACTGAGCCACTGAGGCCACTGAGCCACAAACCACCACTGAGCACTAAACCTAAACCTGAAACCACTGAGCCACAAACCACTAAACCACTAAACCACAAGAACACCTGAAACCACAAACCACAAACCACTGAGCCACTGACAAACCACCTGAGCCACTAAACCACAAACCACTGAGCCTAAACCACTAAACCTAGCCACAAACCACAAACCACACTGAACCACTAAACCACTGAAACCACAAACCACTGAAACCACAAACCACTAAACCACAAACCTGAAACTAAACCACTGAAACCACAAACCACACAAACCACTAAACCACACAAACCACTGAAACCACTGAAACCACAAACCACTGAAACCTAAACCACAAACCACTGAGCCACTGAAACCACTAAACCCTAAACCACTAAACCACTAAACCACAAGTAACGTACGAACCCGTCACCATCCTACGACATACCCCCCACTACAAACAAATACTCCCACGCAGATGTTAGAGGGGAACCATTGACAAACCACCAAGCCACACAAACCACACAAACCTGAAACCACTGAAACCTAAACCACTGAAACCACTAAACCACTGAAACCACTGAAACCACCCAAACCACAGGCCACTGAGCCACTGAGCCACTGAGCCTAGGCCACTGAGCCACTGAGCCACTGAGCCACTGAGCCACTGAGCCACACCCACTGAGCCACTGAGCCACTGAGCCTGAGCCACAGGCCACTGAGCCACTGAGCCTGAGCCACTGAGCCACTGAGCCACAGGCCTGAGCCACAGGCCACTGAGCCACTGAGCCACCAAACCACAAACCTACAAACCTGAAACCACTGAAACCACTGAAACCCACAAACCACACAAACCACTGAGCCACTGAAACCACTGAGCCACTAAACCACAAACCACTGAAACCACTAAACCACTGAGCCACTAGCCACTGAGCCACTGAGCACCCCAAGCCACTGAGCCACCAAACCACTGAAACCACTGAGCCTGAAACCACACAAACCACTAAACCTGAGCAAACCTGAAACCTAAACCACAAACCACTGAGCCACTGAGCCACTAAACCCACTGAGCCACTAAACACTGAGCCACTGAGCCACTGAAACCACCCAGGCCACTGAAACCCTAAACACAACCACAAACCACTGAGCCACAAACCACACACTGAGCCACAAACCACACTGAAACCACAAAAAGCACTGAAGCAACAAACAGACCAATTGGACCACTTCTCAAAAGCACTGAAACCACACCTCTGTTTTACTCCAAACCACAACCACAACCACACACTGAGCCACAAATCATAAAACTGCAACGAACGTAATCCAAACGCGCAAACCACAAACCACACAAACCACTGAGCCACCAAACCCTAAACCCTGAGCCACAAACACCTGACCACTGAGCCACAAACCACTGAGCCCACCCACCACTAGGCCACTGAGCCACTGAGCCACTGAGCCACTGAGCCCTGAGCCACTGAGCCACTGAGCCACTGAGCCTAGGCCACTAAGCCTGAGCCACTGAGCCACAAGCCACTGAGCCTAAGCCCTAAGCCCTAAGCCCTAAACCCTAAACCCTAACCCCTAACCCCTAAGCCCTAACCCCTAAGCCCTAAACCCTAAGCCCTAAACCCTAAGCCCTAAACCCTAAGCCCTAAACCCTAAACCCACCACCACACCACCACCACCACCACGACCCCGCTGCCGCCGTCGCCACCACCACCACAACGCTGCCGCCACCACCACCACTACGTCACCACCACCACCACCATGCCACCGCCGCCGCCACTCCACCATCACCACCACTACCGCCACCAACACCCCGCCGCCACCACCACAACGCCGCCGCCGCCACCACTATGTCACCACCATGCTGCCGCCATTGCCACCACCACGTCGCCGCCACCACAACGTCGCCACCAACACCACCACCACCACCACCACTACCGCCACCACCACAATTAACAGTGTTAATTTTTATCTAAATTAACAGTGTTAATTTTCGTCTAAATTCACACCCAATTAACAGTGTTAATCCGTCACGATTAACAGTGTTAATTTTCGTCTAAATTTACATCCCAATTAATAGTGTAAATCCGCCACGATTAACAATGTTAATTTTCATCTAAATTCACATCCCAATTAACAGTGTTAATACCAGGATTAACAGTGTTAATATCCGAATTAACACTGTTAATTGTGGTGGTGGTGGTGGCGGCGACGGCATGGTGGTGACGGTGGTGGTGGTGATGATGGTGGTGGTCATTGTGGTGGCGGTGATGGTGGTGGCGGCGTTGTGGTTGTGGTGGTGGTGGTGGCGGCGTGATGGCGGCGGTGGTGGTGGCGCTGGTTGTGGTGGTAGTAATAGTGGTGTAGGAGGTTATATGGGTTCATTTATTTTTAAACGTGGGTAAAAATGTAAAATACACTCCACATGATCTATTAGGAATTGCACTCTATAGAAAAAGAATCTAGTGGGCTATGAAATTGAAAAATAGGACCGGTCCAGAATTAACTCTATATTTTTAGAGTTAATTCTGGGCCGGTCCTATTTTCAATTTCATAACCCACTAGATCCTTTTTCTATAGAGTGCAATTCCTAATAGATCCTGTGGAGTGTATTTTACATTTTTACCCACGTTTAAAAATAAATGAACCCATATAACCTTCTACACCACCACTACCACCACCACCACCACCACAACCAGTGCCACCGCCATCACGCCGCCGCCACCACCACCACCACAGCGCCGCCACCACAATGACCACCACCACCACTCCACCATCATCACCACCACCACCGCCACCACCATGCCGCCGCCGCCACCACCACCACCACAATTAACAGTGTTAATCCCGGGTATTAACACTGTTAATTGGGATGTGAATTTAGACAATCCTGGTATTAACACTGTTAATTGGGATGTAAATTTAGACGAAAATTAACACTGTTAATTGAGTGTGAATTTAGACGAAAATTAACACTGTTAATTGTGGTGGTGGAGTGGTGGTGGTGGTGGTGGCGACGGCGACATGGTGGTGGTGGCGGCGGCGGCGGCTATGGTGGCGGTGGTGGCGTTGTGGTGGTGATGGTGGCGGTAGGGGTGGTGGCGTCGTGGTGGTGGCGGCGACGTGGTGGTGGTGGCGGTAGTGGTGGTGGTGGTGGTGGTGGAGTGGTGGTGGCGGTGTTGTGGTGGTGGTGGCGATGGCGGCGGCATGGTGGTGGTGGTGGTGACGGGGGCGGCGTTGTGGTGGTGGTGGTGGTGGCGACGGCGGCATTGTGGTGGTGGTGGCGGCGGGGTGGTGGTGGTGGTGGAGTGGTGGCGGCGGCGGCATAGTGGTGGTGGTGGTGGCGGCGGCGGGATCGTGGTGGTGGTGGTGTGGTGGTGGTGGCTGGATCGTCTCTCTCAAATCGCCTCTTTTTTGTGAGGGGTATTTTTGTCAACAAAATAATGAAGAGGACCTACTGGACTATGGGCTCTTTGGGCAGGACCTAGTGGGCTATTTTTCACCCAGACAGGACCGGCCAGGTAGCTCATATTTTTAAACTCAAAATCCCAAGAGTCCTCATTGAAGCCCAGTACAATAGATCGATAAAAATATGTACACATCGAAACATATGTGTCCTCCCTAGCTCAACCACCAAATAGACCCACTGAACCATATCTCAAAATTATCTTCCTCGCAGCGAAGTGCCAACGTCCTCGGAGACCGGAGTCCCCTCGCCGGCGTTCAAGTCCGCTTGACGTGTTCCTTGCTGAACTCGGTGGAGGAAGAGAATCGGACCGGCGGCGTTGGCGAGGTCGAGGCCGGCGTTTCAGAGACAGTTGTTGAGGGCCGGCGTTCAACTCTCTCTCTTGATTTGTGTGTTTCTTCTGGTATTCACCTCCTTCTGTTCCCTCTAAGTGCAATTTATCAATAGTGCCCTGAAAGTGTTTGATGAATTTCCCGAGTCACACATGTATAAATGAGTGGGTGGAGAACAAGCTAGAGAAGGGTTTTTTTTTTTGTTAAAAATCTTGCTGAACCTTGCTCTGAACTTGAATAGGATGTGTGTGTGTTTACCACTCAAATATGCCATGCTTTCTTTGAAGGAATATGAATATTGGTGTCATCAGTCATGGTGTTCAAAATGGAGAAAATTGAAAAAGAAAAGAAGGAAAGAGAAAGAAATGTTGTTGTTAGAGAATGATAGGTTAAATAGGTAGTGTTGGTGGAGTGTTGAAAGATGATTGGCTAGCTAAAACAAACATATGGAATTTTGCCTTAGGTAACTTAGCTATTTGTTGGTGTACATGATCTTACGAGTCTTATGACGACGACGATCGGGCCAAGAGGTGGCACCGCTTCAACCAACTTCGGTGATCAACAGCCTCCGACGCCGGGGATCTATCACCTCCGACGCCAACACAGATCTTCAGCAAGCCTGTAACTCTTCTTCTCCTTCAGCTGATGCTTCTTTTTCTTCTTCCAGAGCGTGTCCCATTTAAATTAACCGTATCCGACACAGATCCCACACCCACACCCTTGTTCTCCCTAAACGGGGGGATCCATGTAACATAGGTCTACAGGTACGGATGCTAGTACGACACAGGTACTTTGATGTGGTCAATTTTTTAAGAACTCACTGTACAATCTACGTTTATAATATAGAGGAATGTATTACTTGTGATAAATGCTCAGGGTATGAATGAAATGTTCAGCTAACTTATTTGATTAAGAGTCCAATATACAAATCACAACTAAACGCAAATTTAAAGTAGAAATTACAGATCAATGTCATTACACTAAAGAATCTATTACCAGAATCTTAATGCTACAAGCATGCTAAGCATATGATAAAATATTATAATTATAAGGGGAAAAAAGCTTCATCCTTATGTATACAATTAAATACTAACCTAGAACAGTACGACTTGCCTATACATTAGGTACTTTTGGGGTATGGACAAACCTTAAGGAGGAAATTTTAGTGCATGCTTTGCATACCACGTACGCATGTAGAACTGTAGAAGAACCATGCAGAGTATCGATCTCCGGTACGATACCATTTCAACATGGTTTTAGAAGTACCCTTGCTTCATAGATCATAGCAGTTAGGTCATAATTAGGTCATTTGTTACGTTCAGTACTGCGCTGACATTGATTTGTGTGATTTATCTCTCTCTAAACTTTCTACAAATGAATTGAATTCAGTTGAATTGTGTTTTTTTGTTATAGAGTATTAAGTATGAATAGGACTGTTTAGCGTTTCATTGTATTTTATTTGTTCATTTGGACGTTAACTTTCGGTTTCTCTGTGTTAGTCATTCGTCAATATATTGGCTTTACTTTGTGTCAACGTGAAGCTCTTCCCTTGGAATGGGAATGCTGTTACAAAAAACATTCAACACTTCCGTTTTATGGTTTTATCAAAGAATTCCAACAGTAAACACTTTCACAGATTACTTCTGAACAAGTATATTTTCCAAGTATTTCATGATATAGGTGAAGGTATTTTGGTTTATTGAGCAGCTAGCAGGCCGATGTGCTACTGAGAATTCTATGCCTTTACTCTTTAGTATCTGATGTTGGGCTTGTTTAAACTGTTGCCTTCCTTTCTTTTCTTTTCTTTTTTTTGTGTCTTTATTTCTTCATATTGCGTTGTTGTTATTCATCTTAGTTTTTACTATGTGAATGATTTTGTTGGGATACTTTAGACTTTTTAGTACTTAGGAGCCTCAGTGAACTGAAAAATGCACTTTTTATACAGGTCTACATCAGTTAACACTGTCGTTAGCCACCACAAACCTGAGATTTGCTTATTTGGTTAGTGGCTGATAGGGCAGTTTCTTATTAGGCAGTCTGATTTGAAGACGAGTGTAGCATGAGGCGTATGCTGTACACGAGTTAGTTGAACTAGATCCAATATTAGGGTTTTCTAACCTGAGACCCGTGGGCTAGATTGGAAAGCTGTTGGTTGATGCCGTCAGAAGATAGTTCGTAGTTCATAGTTAATATTTGTTCTAACAATCTTTCCTTTTGTGGCTTCTGTTGAGGGTCATTTAAAGTGTTAAGTGGAGGGGCTTAATTAGAGTTTTCTACATGTCAAGCTTCAGATGAACGTTAATTTTTTCTCTACTGCAGCAAGATATTACCACATTTGGTATGATGCTGCAAATAATTAGTTTTATGGGAAGTCCTAAGGCCTGTCATTTAGAATGGATGTGAAAGGTTCAGTGTTTCTGGCCGGTGGAACCCTAACAAAGAGGTTTTTCATAAGTTCATTTTCCATAATGGTGCATACTCCGCCAGCTGATCTCTATGCTGAACCGTTACAGTTATTGCATACATGTAATGCTCTTAAGAGGGTGTGAGAGAATTAGTTAAGTTTGACGAAGGAGAAAGTACTCTTGTAGCAGCATTGTGGAAAAGTAGTATTTCTTTGTCACCAAATTCTGTTTTTGGTATTCAGTGCTTGCGTAAAAGAAAGAAGACGGGGGAGGGGAATGAATTAGCTTGGTGGTAGTCATAGTTCTCCTATAGTTCCCTCTGCACTGCACTTAAGACAGGGTAATAAACTCATCCAAACACCTAAGGTCACTTGGAAGGACATCTGGGAACTGCAAAGGGAAGAATTACCCGTCTGGAGTTTTGGCTGATGCCTATGTGAACAAGTGCAAGGACAAAAGGGGCACCCATTCACTTTGTCGACAATATCAACTGCTAGTATTTGGTCCCGGCGCTATGGATGGTGGAGTGGACGATATGCCATCTTTTTGGATGGAGGGATCAGAGGAGCTGCTCTACGTTCCTATGAAAATGAAGAGAAAGTCCAGAACAAAGAAAATGGAGTTTGTTGGGTGGGGATCTAAACCTCTGATTGAATTCCTTGAATCAATTGGTAAAGACAGCAGCAAACCGAGATCTCAATATGAGGTCACTTCCATCATCAATGAATATGTTAACACAAATAACCTTCTTCATCCTCAAAAAAAGAAGAGAGTTCAGTGTGATGAGAGGCTCCATTATCTTTTTGGAAAGAAATCACTGGTGCGAATTAAAATATATGATCTGCTGGAGGCACACTTTGCTGATAACCAAGATGAATCAGATGATGAGTTCTTCTACAGTTCAGAGGAGAACGAAGAAAACATGATGACGGTTCGTGAACAACAAAAAGCCTCAGTGTCAGACAGGAAAAATCTTCATCTAAGGAAAAAGGTTATAGAAACGCCAAAAAGCTGTTTCGCAGCGACAATTTTGGCAAATATAAAGCTTGTGTATTTGAAAAGGAGCTTAGTTCAGGATCTTCTGAAGGACCCTGAAACTTTTGAAGGTAAATTAGTAGGAAGCTTTGTGAGGGTCAAATGTGATCCAAATGACTTATTTCAGAAAAACTCACACCAACTTCTGCAAGTTACAGGTATTTTATGTTACACATGTATACATTCAGTATCACTTTTTTCCACCATAAACTCCCTCCCGTAGTTGCCAAAATCGCACGATTCACCATTGGATTCGGGATTGGATTCATGATACATACAAAAATGATACGAATCTAAATGTGGTAGAATCGGTGATGAATTGTATGTTTCACGATTCAGTTCATGCAAGTAGATCAATTGTTGCATCCGATAAATGAAACTAGTTTTACCTGCATTTTTTGATGGAAAAGCAAGAATGTAACTTCATAGAGTGTCAAGCGAACAATTTGTATTGCCATGCAAAACTTGTTAATCATTTGTTGATTAGTAGTATTTATTCTGATTCGGATCTTCATTCTTCTCAAACATTAAAATAATAATTACAAAGATGTTTAAGGCTAAGATACCTTGTGCTTATAAAATATATATATATCAATAGTTTGGTGAAGTTTTCATAGTTTATTGCATGAGTCAGTAAGATGGGCCCGTCTTGAAAAGGTTATAATTTTTATATGCTAGACGATAATTGTACAAGTATTTTATATAAGAGAGCAAGCTAAGTAGACTTAAATCCTTCCCCCCCCCCCCCCCCCAGCTTGGCTTCCCAATATTGTCCTGCAAGGAGGAATGTGGGATAATTACCCCCTTTCCCCTGCATGTCATATCCCTGCCTATTTCATATGGAATATCTCCGCCTACTTTCCCCCTTAATCAACATAGTGGTATTTTTTTAGTAGAAAAGATTAGGCAAGTAGATTCTCTGTATATAATTTTGTTGCATGTTCATGATTAACTTGTTTCTTCTAGGAATGGGATCTTTTAAACTTGTGCTGAGACTGCTTGCTTCTTCTTTTTATCAGAAGAAGTTAAATAAGTCATGGTTTGACTGTCAATTACAGGATCCTATGTGCTTCTCTTTTAAGCCATTTTTCTCTTATTTAGCATGTGTCACCTTCACTGTAAAACTTATTCTTTCAAAAACATACATCATTCGGCTGGTTGGCTGTCCTGTCCCCATGCTATTTTTTGCCACCTTGTATTGTTAACTTCTGTTGGTTGACTGTTTTATAGGTGTGAGGAAAGCGTCTGGAGCTGACAATTCTTGCCCCACCATTCTCCTTCAAGTTTCCGATATGATGAAAGAAATTTGCATTTCCATGTTGTCAGATGATAACTTCTCTGAGGTAATCAGCATGTACAGCAGGGTGGCAACATGAAAATAACATTGATTGTGATTTCATTGCAAAACATCGTTTTCATATTGGTTGTTCGTTGGATTTATTAGTTGTTAATTTGAACATGGTTGTTCTTTTTAGTTCCTTCAACTCTTACTTATCATATTTAACAGCACTTTTATGGCCAATGGTTCAAAAAAATTTAAACTGTTTTGCCAAACGAGAATAATGGATGGATTTCTAAATTCTAATCACTGACGTTGTTTGTTTATAACAAAAGCACATCATTACTTGTTTGAGTAGGCAGGTATATTAGGTATAATTATTCATCATATTTTTCTTTTGCTGGAAGGTCCTTATATTTATTGCTTAGGTTTTTTTGGTTAAGCTAATGTACTTTTGTGGTCAGAGTAAATTCAGTTTGAAATGAGAAAGTAGGGCATTTTCGGAATGTTGTTACAAGAATTTTTAAAATTAAAGCAATGCTTAAAAGTTTGAAATTCTTCTTCTGTGGTACTCTTTGAGAACTTATTCATGTTATGCTCCAGTGAGGTATTTAGAAAGGGTTCCAGAGTGTTCCTCACATGTGTACCATTAGAGATAGAAGTGGTGGTGCAGGTGTTGAATTTGTTGTGCATTAGGATTTGGGCCCCTTGAAAGACCCAACCACCTCTAGGATTGATGATGGCTATCATAACATTGCTGCTTTATATAGTGTACTCCAACAACACAAAATTCTACACAAAGAGCCCATATAGCGGGAGCCGTGCCTGAATCCAAGCCCTTAGCCCAAAATATTTTAGGGTCCTGGGCTGGGCCTGGACTTAATTTTTTTGACATCCATGGGCTCGGCCTGAGCCCAAATTTTCACCAGAGCCTGATGGGCTTGGACTGGGCTGGCCCGGTCCCGATGATTAATGGGTCGGGCCGGGCAAAATTAACAGACAGGCCAGAGAAGAATTCCACTACAAGAGCTAAATGGAGTTTTTCAAGTTAGAGAAAACCCTACTTTCTTCTCACTTCGTCGAAGTCTTTTCTCAGCAATTGGAATCTCTCTACCAGAACCTCTCTTATCAAGTCTCAGGAAACCCTTTCAACCAAGAACAACGCAGGCCCACAACGGTTATCAAAGAGTTAAAAGTCTACACCGAATCAAAGACCAACTAAAAACACAAAGGCCTACCTAGTCTTTATGGAGAGACACCAAAGAACTGATGAGTGCTGCAGAGTTCTTTTGAGGATGGAGCAACGGTTTACCAAGGATCCAACGGAGTTCCGCCAAGACTAAAAATGGTTAAGCTGATTGTCAGAATTTTCTTTTCTCATCAATCAGTTCAAAGCTTCTCACGGGGTTACCTGAATGGCCCATTACCATGGAATATTGACAGCTTAGCTATGGGCGGCTTCTAGATCAGATCATGGCTTGAGCCACTGACTTATCTGTTTTTTTGGGTAGTAATGCTTGGAGATCTTATGGCACGGTAGACGGTATGCGTGATGAAAAAAAAGTTTTGGATTATTTCTTGGTGGTGTGAAGGAACTTCTTTTTTTTATTTTTCACCAGACTGTCTAATAGAATATAACAATGACTAATGTACGAACATGAAACATCTACTGGATGGTCTATGCATTCTGTGTCTGTGACTCTGTAACGGTTATTGCAGGAAGAATGTGAGGATTTGCATCAGAGAGTAAAAAGTGGATCCCTCAAGAGGCCTACTGTTGTAAGTTCCATAATGTACTAATTTTTCTGGCTACCCAAGTTGACCTCTGTAGCCCACTAGCCCTGGTTTTTGTTTCAAATCTGTGCCCAAGAAAAGACTCGTAGTAATAATTTTCATCATTAAGGAATCTATCTGTGGACTGATATCGGAGTTGATTCAATGCATGACATTTTGGGCTCTTTGTAAAACTGCCAGTTAGGTGACAGTTTCAGGCTGATTAAAAGGGAAATTAGTTAAAAGAACCTGTAAAGTTCCATGCCACATTTTTTTTGCATTACAAAGGGAAGGAATGTAAATATGTAATTCCATTACTAGGAATACCAATGCTATTAATGAGATTTCTTTTTCAATGTGATTCAACTATTTCATTTGATTAGGTGTACTCTGGCAGAAGCAATAGGTTTCAGGAATTGTGCGCCCATCTTCTTTTCTTATTCTTAAATAGTTCACGTTCGTAACTAGAATGTGGCATTTCAATGGGGCATTCTCCTAAGAGTGAAAATGCTAGGGAGTGGAGAAGGCCTAAATTGATTTGGGATGATGTGATAGAAAAGGCTACAAAGTTCATTAAATGTAAGTGAATGCACAGCCTTTGACACAATAAAAAGGAGAAAAATGATTCATTTAGCCGATCCTAATTGATAAGGAAAAAAAGACTTAGTTGGGTTTGGTTTAGTATTATTCTGCTAGTGTCATTTTCCTTCTTTTTTCTATCTGATCCAGTGTGTTTCCATTCACACAACGCGTAATTTTTTGTGTGTTTCTATTCTGTTTAGATAAGGTGATAATCTCTAGAATCTATATTCGCTTGCATTTTATTTAAATATTTTAGGCCTGTGTTTGGTTAGAATTGTTGTATTTTGTTGACTTGGTAAGTTCCTTAGTTTTAAGCTTTTAACTGTTATACGCTGTTTTTAATTTCCTTTATATGCAATCAAATAATTACAAATCAATCGTCACGGTGCCTTTCTTGGCAGGTGGAGTTTCAGCAGAAAGCCCAAATCTTGCATGAAGATATCACGAAGCATGTATGTAGTACTGTTCTCAGTAAGATACTCTTTTGGTTCCTTTAAATTTTTGTTCTCTGATTATGTAGAAATTGATATCTATCTGTCATCAGCATCAGGAGATTTATTGAGATCCAAACCAAAGATTATGTATAATTAGACTAAATTCCATTTTAATAATAGTCTGATATACATATTGTTGTTAGAGAAATAAGGATAGGAAAAGTGTATAGGGTGTTGTGTTTACTAACCCTAACACAATTAACTCTTATTTATATAATGAGAAATCATAACATAAGACTACATTAACCAATGTGGGACTAATACCAATACCATATTCTAACACTCCCCCTCAAGCTGGAGACTCTCCAGCTTGTTACATATCAACCAACAAAACAATTACCTCAACTACTAATCAGCAATAACGAAAAACAACCAACTTGTTAAAAACAATGGAACAACTTTCAATAGCAACGAGGTGGGTGATGTAGAAAAGAGATCTCGTGAGGGTTTAGGGTTTCGGTGCCTGTTTGTATATCTAAGGTGGATGGTGAACCCGCTTTGATACCATGTTGTTAGAGAAATAAGGATAGGAAAAGTGTATAGGGTGTTGTGTTTACTAACCCTAACACAATTAACTCTTGTTTATATAATGAGAAATCATAACATAAGACTACATTAACCAATGTGGGACTAATACCAATACCATATTCTAACACATGTTTAAAACATTGGGGAGTAAAGGGAAGATGTTTTATGGACTTCTGGATTCGCTGTAAGTAGACGTTACTTGACCAAGTCATGAACATTATACACACATAAATGCACAACATAAAGGAAGGAATGAAGAACCACAAAATCAAAAGAGAAGGGAACAGTTCGTAACATGTATGACATAACAAAGATTCTTCTTTGTTTCAGTCAACCTCCTAACAAAATTATTTCTGATATTTTTCAGAAAACTGGGGAGAGGAAATTTTGGAATTTGTATGCAAGTACTTGTAAACAAATTAATTCCTGTTTATTTACAAACTCAATCAGCAGCGGATCTGCCGTCTGTGACTTCCGACCGCCATTCATCAGCCACCACGGTCTCACATTGTCAACAGAGGACCGAGCCACACCTCGGTCGACATTTTCCACTATTGGCGTCCTTCTCCACCATCGTGTGTTTCACCAGGAACTGTCAGCCAGCCCCAGCATCTACTGCTCTCGGTACTGGTTGAGACAATCCTAGATTTTTTGGGAAGATGACACTGCAGAGAAATGGCTCACAAATAAACCTAAGATCGCCCATTATCCTAACCCGAAACCAGCACAGATCATACTCCTGGCCCACTGCCTAAAACACCTGAACCAACCCAGAATGCTTCAGGCCCAAACTGAAATTTTATTAGACCACCAGTTCAAGTATCCACAGCCACAGGCTAGCCTACTTAAGCCTATAATCCAGTGAATCCACATCCCAACGTGAACGATCCCATACAAATATGAAACATCAAAGCCCTAACTTTGGGGAAATGGAAATGGACCGTAGTATCTCTTTAGAAATGGAAATAACTGTTAATAAATTTTAAAGACAAACATATACGTCCACCATTTCAATATTTTCAATACCCATAAAAGTTCCTCTGTTAATGTTTCATGGCACATCTAAATTATCATTGATCTATTTTTTTGTCAAAAATAAAAAAAGAACCATTAAAAGTGGATGACGTGCTTGTGATTGATCCATTGCAAGTTTTGACCTGTTGGCCTTAATCCAAAACACTACTTGCATCTTGTATCAAGCTATGTTACTACCCTTATTTACCTTATGATACTTTTGATATGGTTGAGGGGGTTGAATTGATCCTTTTTGCATTTTGTCGTGAGCTATTTACAGTGGCTGGTGAGAGAGCTCAACTTGTTGCAAAATCTCATTGATCGAGCCAATGAGAAGGGATGGCGCAAAGAATATCCTTCAATCATATCTAAGTATTGATCATGTTTTGAGATTTTGCTTACGTATTGAATGTGAGCATTTTGCGGAATTTTATGAAAGTACTCATTTTCCACGTACGACATGCTCTTTTCCGTTCGCTCTCCTTTGAATATCCTTCAATCATATCTAAGTATTGATCATGTTTTGAGATTTTGCTTATGTATTGAATGTGAGCATTTTGTGGAATTTTATAAAAGTACTCATTTTCCACATACGACATGCTCTTCTCCGTTCGCTCTCCTTTGAAGCTCTAGGACCAAATTGTTTTTGTATTGAGGTATGTAAAGCCTCGGTGACATGGGAGTGTTGTGGTTGACAAAGTTGTTCAATAGCATTATTTTGATTGTTGCAATAATTATAGAGGTATTAAATTGTTACAATAAAGCTTTGTGAAAGAGTAATTGAGCATGGGCTAAGAATGGTGACAATGGTATCGGAGAATGAGTTTGGGTTTATGCATGGTAGATCAACTTTGGAACCAATCTATTTGTTAAGGAGAGTAGTTGGAAAAAATGACCTTCACATGATTTTCGTAGATTTAGAAAAACCATAAGATAAGGTGCCTAGAGACATTATATAGTGGGTCTTGGGGAGAAAAATGTGACAAAAGGGAATTGATGTGTTTAAGGATATGTATGAAGGTTCACTATTATTAGATCCCCAACTAGGGAAACAAGCGAATCCCCAATCACAATGGGTCCGATTGCACCAAGGGTCCACTTTGAGTCCGACTTATTTGGCTTAGTTATATAGATGAATTGACTAGATATATTCTGGATGCTATCCCATGGTGTATGGTGTTTGCGGATGATATTGTTTTAGCAGATGAAACTACAAGAGGTGTTAATGCTAAAAATTTAAAGCTTGCAAAGAAGCATTGGAGTAAAAAAGATTTAGGATCAATGAGAGTACTCACATGGAATGTAAGTTCAATGGTAGTCAAAATGCTAGTGCCTCCAAAATTAGGAGTTTTTAAGAAGTGAGCGTTTTAAGTATCTTGGCTCAATTGTTAGAGTAAAAGTTTGATTGGTCAAGTGACGGAGTGCTTCGGGAGTCTTGTGTGACCGCAAGACACCCACAAAGTTGGAGGGGAAGTTCACTGTACCGCCATAAGACCAGTCATGTTATATAGCACGAAGTGTTGGGCTTTTAAGAATCAACATGCGAGTAAGATGAGTGGAACTGGAACGAGAATATTGAGATGGATGGTTTGACTTTGAGAGATGGAATAAAAGACTAAAACATTCGTGGGATGGCAAGGTTATTGGAAATTGTCCCACATCAGTTAATTATCACCTCGAAAACTAATATAAGAGCTTGGGCGGTCTCTCCTCTCATTGCCAATTGGTTTTGAGTTGGATACTTTAACATGGTATCAGAGCTAGATTTTCGATGGCTTTTCCCCTTTGTTTGTGCCATAGTTGCACTTTGTTTCGTTGTGATTAGCGTGTTCCGGATCCTTTGTTGGCCTCTCCATGTGCGAGTCAGGGGTCGCACGTGCGGGGGAATGTTGGAAGTTGTCCCACATCGGGTAATTATCACCTCGAAAACTAGTATATGAGCCTGGATGGCCTCTCCTCTCATTGCCAATTGGTTTTGAGTTGGATGCTTTAACAGTACCAATGGAAGATAAGGTGAGAGAATACATTAAGGTGGTTTTGACATGTCTATCGTAGATCGGTTGATGCGGTAGTTAGAAAGAGTGATATGGTTACGGTAGATGGTAGCACTAAGAGCAGGGGAAGACCAACATTGATGCAGTTGTTCGTAAAGGCCTAGGTTTCTTGGATATCGCGGAACACGATGCACTCAACATAACTCAACGGATACAACGGATTCATGTAGCCAACCCCAATTGATTGGGACTTAAAGACTTAAGGCTCGGATTCGTTATTTTGCAATGGTCACATAGCAGCTTCAACATCTGAAGTGCTTTCTATTTTGGAGAGGAGTTCTACCATCTAATTGTTCAATTGTGGAGAGAGGGTGGTCTTAGGGTTGGAAAGTTGGAGGCATTTACTCAAGCTTTGTGAGTTAACTGTCTTTGAAGTTGAACACATGAGCATTGATAACTAGAGAGTGTGGTGGTTAAAGAGTAGAGTAGTAGAGTCGCTTTAGGAGCCTTGGAAGTGACTTTGAAGTGGTTGGGGATGTTTTTTCCGCTACTGCCCAGGAAGTTTTGAAACGGGTGACAGGAATGAATTGTTGGAACAAGGTCTGGTGCAGAGAGAAAAGCTTGATTGGGTTTCCCTTCTCTTTATTGGTATTTGAATGATAAGGCAATGGTGGTTGATTATTACAGAACATGGTGGTTTCTCAAAGTACCGTGGTTTGTGAGAAAATCGATTTTTACTTTAATCTCTAATGCCCTATGATAGGAGCCTTTGGAAGGGGCTTTGAAGTGGTTGGGGATGATTTTTCCGCTACTACCTGGGTTTTTTCTGAAACAGTTGACGGGGATGAATTTTTGGAGTAAGGTCTGGTGCAGGGAGAAGCTTGAGGCGTGTTTCCCTTCTCTCTTTTTTTCTGAAGAGTGATTGTTTAAGGCAATGGTGGGTTGGTAGTTTTGGAAGGAGGGTGATCTTATAGTTTCTGGATATGTTTTTAAATGGAAGCTTGCAATATCGTGATCTAAGAGTTGTCTTGTCTTCATGAGTGTTCATGTGGAGTGGCTAGTAATTTATTATTGACAGTGCATGTGAAGAAACAAAGTGGGAAGTCGGTTAGTGATCTTGTTACTCCTTGTTAGCCTGTTTGGGATGCGTTGTGTTTCCCCTAGTGATGTTGGACTCCATCCATAGTTGAAGTGGGAAGGAGATGGGAAAGTTAGAAAAAACAGCTCGGGTTCTGACTCTTTTAATTACAATTTAAGTTTGATGGGTCGATTGGAATTTTGGAGCTTTTGATGGAATTGGCGCACCTGATTAAGGTTTACTCTGTACAGTTGGACAACGGGGCTGTTGAATTCACGCCTTCCGCAACTTGGCACATTCTACCGTCTTTTGAATGGAGTGAAGGTGCATAAGCTGCCTTGGGCCCCACACATTTGTTTCTCTTTGAACTTGGGTAGCATCACATTTATTGGAGTTGAGAACCTCCCATATTGAGTTTTTAGAGTTTTAGGTAACCTTTTTTTAGAGTTTTCAGACGCTGGTTGTTGAATGCCATGGGTATTGTTTTGCAGCCATTATGTACAACAGTATACTTTTTTTAATCACGACAACAGTATACTTGGTAACTTGTGTGTTTTACAAAATCTTGAGCACAAGAATCTTAGTCCTTACGTGGTCTAGTTTATGCCAGGTCTAGTTATGTGGTATGACCTATATGTTTCATTTTAGTTTGCTTGGCAAAATTCGTTCCTCAAGTTCTTCTTAAGTACTATAATATTAGCGATAGCCTTGCAATAACAAATTGATCCTTGTATCCTACCCATATGAAGTGTGTGCATGAAAATTATGTGCAATGCTCTGGCTTCTCTACTGATACTGCAGATCCTGTATCCATCATCGAGTGCGGAGTTCAGAGTGGTACGATGGTTAGTTCATAACTGAGCAAGGAATTTTACTACTCCCTCCGTCCCATAATGTTTGTCCAGTCTGCAAAACGAGGACGTATAAATAATACAATTTTTGCAAGAAAAACTCCAATTTTTTTCAATAATTCACTAGATATCGATGAGTTATTTAAATTTATGAAAAAAATTTGAATTTTTTCTTGAAAGAAATGCATTATTTTTTAGTCCTCGTTTTGCAGACCAGACAAACATTTTGGGACGGAGGGAGTAGCATTTATTTGTGAACTGGAAGGCATGTCATTCAATTATTTGCAATGGTTAAAACCCTTAGGTGACCAGTATGTCAACAGAAAAAACATCTCAATTTATTAAGCATCATTGTCTCCTTAACTTGTTTCATCCTTTACATTAGACGAGTACCTTAAAAAAAAGCAGCTACTTCAGACGCCATCTGAACAGTCAAGACTATTGCTTGAAATTCCAAATGTAATTGCAGATGAAGTAGAGGAGGAAGCTAGACTGCAGGAGGGAACTAATGCCTCCCCAAAATCAATTTTTTGGGAGGCAATAGAAATTTCTAGTCATGATTTAGAAACAAATCAGATTCTGTCAAACCAAAACTCTGACAGTGCTGATGCAGCAGGTGCGTCATTGACATAAGTTCATCTGTTTGCCTTCTCATCTCTTGCTATACATGTTTTCGATCAGTTAAGGTCGCACTTGGTTGTCACATGAAAACATATAGGTGCGCACGTCTGTTTCCAAAGCTTTTGCAAGTTCACATCTTTAGATCTAAAATACAGTCTAGTTGTGTTAAGTTAGGGTTTACTTTGTTATGTATTTGTTACTTAGGGGTATATTTGTACTTTTACTCTTGTCAATATAAATGCAAAGTGTGAGAGAGAGAGAAACCTAATTTTGGTGGCTCTCCTTTTTCCCCAAAACTTCACATGGTATCAGAGCATATCCCTGTACCTGGGAACTCCGGCCATCTCAGGGCTGTCGCCGGACGGCAACTGACCTCCGGCGACCTTCTCTGACCTCCGGCGACCTTCTACCGACGCCGTACAGTTAGGAGCTCCCCCTCCGACCTCAGATCTGGCGTTCTGACCCACTTCCGACGTTACCCATACTCGCCGGAGTTTTGCCGGCCTTTTCCGACGTCGTCTGGTCTCACCAGAGACTCGCCGGACCTCCAACAGCCCACTCAAGGTCAACCCAGTTCGGCCCAAGCCTCGTCCATCACCAACGAGGTCGACCCAGCACTCGCCTACTCTCGCCTGAGCTTTCCGACCTCCGACGAGGTTGACCCAACCTCCGGCGACTCTGTTGGACCTCCGGCGACACTGTTTGCAGAAGTTTTTGGACTGGGACAGCCTTTTTTTCAGGTATTTCGGCTCCTGACTTGAAGTTTTGAACTGTTTGGGCTCTGGGTCAGTGCATCTTGAACTAATTGAAGTTATTGGAGCCTTTGTTAGAGTTACCTTATCTCCTGTTCAGCATCTGATCTGGTAGCTGAGTTCTGATCATCAACTTGTGGGTGTTGTAGCCTTTCATTATTTCTGTAGATATGTCGGGGGATCCCAAATCTGCTTCCGCTAGTGCAAAGAATGACTTGAGTCGTGTTGGGACTCTAGATAACACTCCCCTTGATATTTGTCAAATTAAGTTGGATGGTTCCAACTATTTGCTTTGGTCTCGCTCTTTTACCTTGGCCATTACGGCCCGTGGCATGTCGAAATTCATTGCAGGCCCTGTTTCACAACCAACACTGGACCAGAGCTTGAAATTTGGAAGTCACAAAATGCTTTGGCTATGACATGGTTATTCAACTCTATGTTACCTACTATTCGTCATACCTTCTTACTCCTGGACACTCCATATACGGTTTGGACTACCGTGGCACAAACCTACTCCCGAAAGGGTAATGATGCTCAAGCCTTTGAGTTAAGGAAGAAACTTAGGGGATTGGATCAACACAATCGGTCCCTTGCTGAGTATTATGCTGAGTTGTGTGCAGTGTGGCAAGAGCTTGATTACTATCGGGCCTTTCAGGCTGTTTGCGCTGTTGATGCCACTACATTCCACTAGATGTTGGAGAAGGAGCGCATCTATGATTTTTTTGCTGGCCTTGACATAGAATATGATCCAATTCGAGTGCAGGTGCTTGGCCGGGTTCCTTTTCCTACTCTGGGGGAGGCCTATGCGTGTGTTCAACAGGAGGAGAGTAGAAGGAGTGCGATGGTCCATCCTTCTATTCCGGTTCGCTCTGCCTTGATTGCTATTCCTCCTCCACGGGATGGTAAGTCTTCTCAGGGTCAGCTTGGTGATAAAAGTGGTTTTGTTGATAAAGAATTGCTCCGCTGTGACTATTGCAATAAAACCAGGCATACGAGAGAATTTTGTTGGAAGTTACATGGCCGTCCCTCTAGCGGGAAAGGCAGTGGGAAAGGTAGTGGGAAAGGTGGTGGTCCTATGCGTTCTCATGCCCATGTTCTGGAATCTACTGGCGACATGTTGTCTGACCCTATTGGCACTCATTTGCAAGCTTCCATGCCCGGTCCTTCCCAAAGTGGTGGTTCTCTTTCTCAGGGGGAGTTACAGACTCTCAGGCGCCTAATGGCTAAGCTTGACTCTCCATCTGCCACGGCTTCTGCTTCCACTACATCCTCTTACTTTGCTCACACAGGTATCCCCACTAGTGCATCTACTGCTTCTTCCTCTCTTCCTTGGATAATAGATTCAGGTGCCACCGATCACATGACAGGTTGTTCATCCTTTTTTGACTCCTACTCTACATGTTCTGGTAAGGATAAAGTTAGAGTCGCTGATGGTTCCCTATCTGCTATTTTAGGGAAAGGTTCCATCCGCTATTCTCCAACTATTTCTCTTTCTTCAGTTCTCCATGTTCCAAAATTTTCGACTAACCTTCTTTCTGTTAGTAGTCTTACCCACTCATTGAATTGCTCCGTGACTTTTTTTCCTACACATTGTGTCTTTCAGGAGCTGGATACGGGGAGAATGATTGGCAGTGGTAAAGCTCATGGTGGTCTATATTTTTTGGAGTCTGCACCTCGTCCATCTTTTACACCCTTATCGTTGGGTCAAGCTCTTGCAACAGATACGAGTTCAGCTCTTCCCTTATTGCATCAGTGGCATCGTAGATTAGGTCACCCATCTTTTGGGATTTTAGAAAAACTTTTTCCTACTTTAACTAAGCATTGTAGTAGGAGTCAGTTTTTTTGTGAAGCGTGTGAGCTGGCTAAACACAAACGCTCTTTTTATGCTCCTGTTAATCAAAGAAGTGATTCTCCTTTTACGGTTATTCATTCTGATGTTTGGGGTCCTTCCCCGGTTACTTCTATCTCTGGTTATCGATGGTTTGTTACTTTTATTGACTGTTATTCTCGTGTCACTTGGGTGTATTTACTTCAGTCCAAAAATGAAGTGTTTTCATGCTTTAAATCTTTTCATCAGATGGTTCGTACTCAATTTGACACCAACATTAAAATCCTTCGTAGTGATAATGGGACTGAGTACCTTGATGGGCAATTTCGGGCATATCTTAGTGAGTATGGCATTCTTTTTCAAACAACTTGTGTTGGCACTCCACAGCAGAATGGGGTTGCTGAACGTAAAAATCGTCATCTTGCTGAGGTAGCCCGTTCTCTCTTGTTCACCATGAATGTCCCAAAATTTTATTGGGGCGAAGCTGTTCTTACTGCAGCTTATCTTATCAATCGCATGCCATCCAGTGTTCTTCAATTTAAAATTCCTCTTGAGTTTCTTCCACGTAGTTCTTCGGTTTCTTCCCTTCCACCCAGAGTTTTTGGTTGTGTGTGTTTTGTCCATGCTCCTAAACATCCTGGTGGCAAGTTAGATCCTAAGGCTCGTAAATGCGTTTTCCTTGGCTATTCCCCTACCCAGAAGGGATATAAATGCTATGACCCTCACTCCCGTAAACATTTTGTTTCTATGGATGTCACGTTTTGGGAAACAACTTCTTTTTACCCCCTCTCCACTACATCTCTTCAGGGGGAGAATCATATGGAGGAAGAGATGTTGACATCCCATACTCAGGAGTCATGGTCTTACTTCCCTATACCTTGTTATGGTGAGGGGGAGAAGGAAAACTCTGGGAAAAAGCCCATATCTGAAGCAAGAGCGGAACATGACATTAGTGGCCAAGATGTTGACGATGGTAGACTTTATCCGCATAGGTTGCCTAACTTGCAAAAGTTTTCTCGACGGAAAAAGGGACAACCGGCCTGTGCGATACCACCTTGCCAATCACTATCTCCTACTCCGGTTCCAAGTCCAGTTTCTGACTCTTCGGCTTACTCATCTGGTAATGAACCATCTCTTCTTGTTTCTGATAATCTTGATGCTCCTATTGCTCATAGAAAAGTAGTTAGACAGTGTACTCAACATCCCATCTCACAGTTTGTTTTATATGATTGTTTATCTCCTTCGTATCGTGCATTTGTTTCCTCTCTCTCTTCCATATCTATCCCACAGAGTTGGAATGAAGCATTCATAATACCTAAGTGGAAAGAAGCTATGGTAGAAGAGATGACGGCTTTGAAAAAGAATGGCACTTGGGAACTAGTGTCTCCTCCGGAGGGAAAGAAATCAGTGGGTTGTAAATGGGTGTTCACAGTGAAACATAAGGCATATGGGACAGTTGAGAGGTACAAGGCGAGACTTGTTGCCAAGGGCTACACTCAGACATACAGAATTGACTATGAGGAAACCTTTGCTCCGGTAGCAAAGATGAACTCTATTCGAACCTTACTCTCCTGTGCTGCTATTTTGAATTGGCCTCTTCAACAATTCGATGTTAAAAATGCATTTCTTCACGGCTGTGTTACACGGATCCGTGATTTTGGCCGACGTACCCGTGTCGACACGACACGACACGGACACCGGTACGGGATCCCTTACCGGATTTGCCCAAAAAATCTGGACACGTTAGCCAGAAGAAGAAGAAGGGGAGAGAGAGGAGAGAGGGAGAACCTGTCGATCTGAGATTCACAAAGACGGAGAAGATCGTCTTCGTGGTCGTCGCCTCGTCGGAGAAGGAGCATCGTCGTCGTCGCCGGTGGTAGCAGCAGCTACTGCAACAAGAACAAGAGGAGGAAGACGAAGAAGAAGAAGAAGACGAAGAGAGAGAGAGGGGGGTACCGACGTCGTCTTGGTCTTCATCGTATGAGAGAGAGAGAGAGAGAGCTGCGGCAGGCGGCGGCAGCAGCAGCGGAGGTCTTCTGATTTTTGAGATTAGGTTAGAAACCGTATTATAAAAAATAAACTGTAATTACAGTTTAACCCTTTTACTTTAATAATAATACAGTATGGCCCTTAAATTGTAAGAATAATACAATTTAACCCTATAATTTGAGGAAATTACTTTTTTTTTGCAAAGAAAATATATTTTTTATGAGATAATTTTCGTATATTTATATAGAAAATATAAATATTTTTATACATATATAAATATTCAGCGGATCCCCGCACCCGTATCCAAATTCGGATACATATCCCCGAATCCTCTTTTTTTAGCTTTGATGTGTCTGACCCTTAGATATGTACCCAAATCCGATTCGCGTACCCGTGTCCGTGTAACATAGCTTCACGGTGATTTAGAAGAAGAAGTGTACATGGATATACCACCAGGTTTCTCTTCCTTTGCAACCGAAGGGAAGGTGTGTAGATTGAGAAAGGCCCTCTATGGATTGAAGCAGTCACCGAGAGCTTGGTTTGACAGATTTCTTAAAGCAATGTTGAGATTTGGTTATCACCAGAGTCAGGCAGATCATACTATGTTCATCAAGGGAGGTAAGGGCAAGATTGCTATCCTCATTGTTTATGTGGATGACATAATCATGACTGGCAATGATGCAGAAGAAATACTCCATCTTAAGGCTCGTCTTGCTCAAGAATTTGAGATTAAGGATTTGGGGTCATTGAGATACTTTCTTGGAATGGAGGTGGCAAGATCTGATAAAGGTATCTTTGTCGCTTAAAGGAAGTATATTCTTGATCTCTTGGATGAAACGGGGATGTTAGGGTGCAAACCTGCAGACTCACCTATTGAGGCTAATCATCATCTCAGTGGAGCTATTGGGGAGCATACAGATAAGGAAAGATATCAGAGGCTTGTGGGCCGGCTGATATACTTATCTCACACTAGACCAGATATTACATATGCCGTTAGAGTTGTCAGCCAATTTATGCATGAGCCACATACAGTACATCTGGATGCAGTCTATCGTATTTTGAGATATCTCAAATCAGCTCCAGGTAAAGGAATTTTGTTTTCCAATCATGGTCACTTGAGGTTGGAAGCATTTACTGATGCAGATTGGGCTGGTTCAGTGGATGATAGGCGCTCCACTTCAGGCTACTGCACCTTTTTTGGTGGGAATTTGGTTACTTGGCGAAGTAAGAAGCAATCAGTGGTAGCTAGATCCAGTGCAAAAGCCAAATATAGGGCTATGGCTCATGGCATATGTGAGCTTTTGTGGCTCCAAACCTTATTGAAGGATTTGGGATTTTCCGATGATAGTCCTATGAAACTTTACTGTGACAACAAAGCGGCTATAAATATTGCTCATAATCCTGTGCAGCATGACAGAACGAAGCATATCGATATTGATAGGCATTTCATAAAGGAAAAGTTGAGCAAGGGTTTGATATGTATGCCGTTTGTAAGGTCTAAGGACCAGTTAGCTGATATATTTACAAAAGGGCTTAGTAGTAAGGTTTTTCACCCCATTGTGTTCAAGTTGGGCTTGATAGATATCTTTGCACCAACTTGAGGGGGAGTGTTAAGTTAGGGTTTACTTTGTTATGTATTTGTTACTTAGGAGTATATTTGTACTTTTACTCTTGTCAATATAAATGCAAAGTGTGAGAGAGAGAAACCTAATTTTGGTGGCTCTCCTTTTTCCCCAAAACTTCACAAGTTGTTTCATAAAGATACAGTGTAGTTGTTTCATAAAGAGAGGAGATAGGATCAGATAGTTTTGGATTTTTATACGAGTTGGACTGACTTGGAAAATGATTTGTTTGATGCTTGGGTTTCTTCTTTTAGTAGATTAACCTCTATTCTAATTCTTTGGTTTTCAAATCAAATCAGTTCACAACTTCACATGCATTAAAGTTGTGGAAAAATAAACTGCCTCTTGTATTTTTTTTTCTCTCTTGAATCTCAATTACAATTTTTATTTCTTAGGCACCTTAAAGCTGTTTTCTAGTGACAAAAATAGTCCTGAAATGGGTTCTGCGATTACTTTATTTAATGGAGTATGAGTGACTATGAACTCAGCGAAGTTGGAAGAAGATTGCGAAAGGTTTTTTTAAGAAACTTGATTTGAAGCCTTTAAGTCAGATTTTGCTTCTTCACCTGCCCCCTTAGCAGCAGAACCGATCAGGAGTTCACCATTTCTTTAGAGTAGGCTATGGAAGTCTTTTCCACCATAATGCTTGGAGTTTCTACTGGTGTTAAATGAATGTCTTCCTGGTGTTGGTCTTGTCCCACGTCTTCTGTAGGCTTTCCTGGCCGCTACCATCAAGAATTACTTATGAGTGATCTGGTTCGTTAGTTGTAAATCCACTGAAATCATGTCCCTAGTTTGCCATGTAGTTAGTCCTAGGCTTAGATAGAAAGAAGCACCTTGATGAGGCACTTATTAGTGGATGAGACTAACTGCGGAAACTTCTTATGTGTTTGGGATCTGGGACAACAATTCGTGGAAAAAAGAGATCTTTTGTTGTTGGGCTATGCATCGGTGCATATCAGAGTATCATCAGCGACTATTGTTTGATGAACTAGCACACCTTGGCTTGAATGTGGATACCTATACCACATGTCTTGGTTCTAATCTAGTACATGGAGCCGGACGGGTAAGAGTTGAGGGGGAGAGGCAATTCGTGGTGCTTCGTAGCCAAGAACATGAGATGTGCTTTTAGTTCTTTGTTAATTAGGTCGGAGGTACTTTTGCCTTTTTAGTTCTTAGGGTTGCATTGTGAATAATTATTGGAAACCTTTTTGTAATTGGTTGAGTTCAATACAATGAAGTGTGAGTACGGGTACAGGTGATATAATGCAAAGAAGAAGAGAACAAATGTGTTGCTGATTAAGATGATGAATAATACAACCCTCTAAATATAAAAACATAATGTTGCCCTAGAAGGCATATCGACCATCCTAATTCCTACCCTCAAGAAAAAAGATACGGAATCTAGGCCTAAAATAGAGAGATAAAAAAGATACATTCGTAACGAGTTAAATCCTTCCGTAGGCACATCCATAGGGAAGGTATGCACATCCATAGGGAAGGGGTCAATACGAGTTAAATCCTCTTTGGCTATAGGAGCAGCTTTGGGAGGAAGAGTAAAATATGTTAGGCACTCAAGGAATGTGACATGCCTAGATACATACAGCTTTTTGGTCACGGCATTCTTACACTGATAGCCTTTTTATTACTGTCATATCCCAAGAAGTCACATAAGATGCAACGAGCACTCAGCTTAGTGCGATCTTTCTTGGGGAGAAGGAGAAAACAACCAGAACCAAACAAACGAAGGAGATAGTAGTTAGGAACCTAACCATAGAGTCGCTTATAAGGGGAACTATGTGAGAGAAGGGACCTGACCATAGAGTCAACTACCTGGGAGAAGAGGGTGGATATCCAGTTTAGAAGATAGGCTGCAATGAATACAACTTCTCCATAGAACATAGAAGGAATAGAGGACGACAACAATATTGACCTAACAGCGTCAAGAAGGTGATGATGGTTTCTTTCAAGCCTACCATTTTTTACAGGAGTGTCAAAATAAGAAGATTGACAAATAGTCCCATGTGTATCTGATAATCCAACAAACAATTTAAGAAAATACTTTCCACTCAAATAAGAACCAAGAATTTTAATAGATGCAGAAAATTCGGTTTGAACCAAAGCATGAAAGTACGATAAATCTAAAAAAAGACTCATATTTGTGCATCATCATGTAAACTCATGAATACCTACTATAATCAACAAACGGGACATAAAGAACAGAACCACCTCTAGTGGCAATCAGGGATGAACCCCATAAATCAATAAGAAAATCTGAAAAGGAGAAGTAGAAACTGAGGTATTTTTTTAAAGACCAAAGCGGACATTTTTGCTAACTTACTACCACTGCATTCAGAAATCTCATTAACATAAATTTCGCCAAAAGACTTGACTTAAACCAAAAGTTTTAGACGCTCGCTAGACAAATGTGTTAACCTAGGATGCCAAAGATAAAAAAGGGGATGACAAAAGGATGATGCAGCAATGGAAAAAGGCTCTGTCGGGGTATGCAAGCTTTCAAAGATCACTAAATCACGGCCTATCCCAATCTGCTACTTGGACACCTAGGCTTTAGGATGATTGAGGAACGCAAAAGACATTAGGAATAGATGATAAAGGGGATGAAGTAGAGAGGATGGAATCAATAGAAACGACATCATAGGGTTCCATTTGCAGTGGCAATACTAATAGGAGAAGCAGGAGAAACACAATGACTAAGAGACAAATTAGGGGTCATATGATGAGAAGAGCCAAAATTAGAGATCCAAGTGGGTAGGTAATATACATGTAGGAACCATGCAAAATTGAGTGAGTAGTAGTCATGGCAGAAGCCTGGGAGGAATCCCCCGAGTGGCTGCCTAAGGAAGATTATGAGATTGCAGGTTTTACGAAAGGCCTGCAGTGAATATGGTGTGGTGGTATATGTGGACAAGGCATGTATATATTTTGGGGTGTGTGTGTGTGGGCTATGAAAGTAGAGAAGGTAGAGAAAGAGAAGGATAATGGAAGGAAAAAGAAGATAGAGGGGTATAAAATTCATTTTGCAGCTTCCATCAACGGAGCGAGCGTCGCACTTTATTCCAAAGCCACATGAAGCATGAAGTGCTCCAGGCCAAAACTTGAGGGGCCGAAAAGAATTTTCCCTTGTATAATTTTGCTCTGCTGAACTAACTTGTCGGAAAATTAGTTTCAGTTTTCTGGGGAAAGTTATTATTGGTACAAATATTGTTATGCTTCTTTTGCGTCTTGGTCTTGTTAATCATCAATGTTTTAATGTATATGGGTGGAGCTTCTTATACAACGTCTTATATTTGTTGCACATCTCTTTTGTAGCTTCAGGGTCTGCAGATGTGGCCACTGCGTCCACAGTTAATCTCTGTGATTCACCTCAAGCCAGAGAAGAAAACAGATATTTCAGCAGTGGAGGTGTATCTAACAGAAAGCAAGAAGGTCAATATGTTTCTCGTCCACGTTTTTCCCTTTTGTGCTGATTCGTCGTTCTATTATACAACAATTTAGGGACTGCCTTTAGCTTCATTTTCTTTGAGTTAATAGTTTTGGTAGTTCGTGAGTTCAGATTGAGAAACATATAATGAGTGATCAACATCTCCAAAATAATAGTCTAATACGGCTTTGTTCTTGGAGGAACAACCTGAGATAGGATTTGAAGTAATGAAATAATGAGTCCTTGGCTTTAGGAAATTTACATTAGTAGGAAACCAACATACCCACTAGGTTTTCGTTCTCACGAGCACATAACGGTAACTGCTATTAGAGCAGTTGATTGTTGATTATTTGTTTGTTAACTTTGTTTAAGATTTAACAATAAGACCCTGCTTAGGGTAGTCAACACTAAAGATATTTTCTTATGGAGGTCGAGTTGCCTTGAACCAAACCAAATTAAGCTTGTCTCCCAATCAAGTAGAGCCGGCTACATGAATCCAGTTTGTCATCCTGTTTCTTTGTGGGCTATATGTTCACTTAGATTCAGTAAATTCGTATCCTTCCTTGATATGGCATCGCATGTCAATTTAGGTCGGCATTATTGTAACAACCCCTTTCTCTGTGCACAGTTCCCAATAAGTTCTCTCCAATTATTACACTCATTTATCTATTTATCTCTCCCCTCATTACCCCAAAAACCTCCCTCAAAACCCAAACCAAACAGAGCCTTAGACTCTATTCGCTTTGGGTCTCTAAAACCAAACTCTCTCTGCGTACGGTCCCAATAAGTTTTTTCTCTAATATTACTTTCATTTTTCTATCTCTCTCCACTCATTAACCCAAAAACCTCGTTCAAAACCCAAACCAAACAAAGCCTCATGACTCTTCGTAATCTTTTTCTTGATGTCATTAAATATGTCAATCATCGTTCTTGTGATACAATCCACTAGACAAATCCTTGACCTGGCTAAAATTGTAAATCGCAAACGTAGAATTGGCAGTATCTCTGTCATGTCACATAGTTCAGGTACTTTCGCAGTTTATTGAGCACGGTTCACTTGTTCATATACCACGACTAGCGAATGTTTGTTTTAAGCACCTGCAGGGTGGTAGCTTGTCATTTCTAATTCATTTTCCTGAATAAATGTAAAAAGGAAAAAGAATTAGTCCGTGAATGGTAAGGCATGTACATGTACAAGTTCGAACTTTGGAACTTTGTGTTGGTGGTTCATTTGATGCAGATGATCTGCCTGCTCAATTTTTCGAACAACAGAAGATACATCACAGAAAGTTGGAAGAATCAAAGAAAGCTGGCAGAATGGTTGATAAGCAGATTGTGGCAACTCAGGTGATTGAAGTACTTGACGATGATAGTGAGGAAGATGAAGACCACCCTGGTTGTGGAGACCTGAGTCTCAATGATCAGCACCCTGGTAGAATGATATGGCACTATAAGGATCCCAGGGGAATTGTGCAGGGGCCCTTTTCGGTGGAATCACTGAAATGTTGGAGGGATGCTAACTACTTCCCTCCAGAATTCAAGGTTTGGAAGATAGGTCAAAGGCAAGATGAAGCAGTCTTACTGACTGACGTGCTTCTCCGGATGTTTTCCAATTCAGTTGAGTGACCCATATATTTCAGGATTCAATAATCCCAACTGTTGAGTGTTCTTTGAAAGTTGTATTGTGCATTTGGTCCGAATTGAATTTGCCAAGAATTTCTGGTTGCAAGGGTTGGATCCTCAAAATTGCTTGTGTAATCTAAATTCGTTGTTTCGATGTTTCCAGTTGACATGGCTTTGAAATTGAGACTGTTTGTAGCTGACTCGGAGAGATGGAGAACCTCTCCGCAGCCTGCACAGGACTTGTGATACCCACCGACGGAACTGCCATCCACCTTTATTATGAAAGGGTCCGACTATTTGCAATTACGAATTTACTGTACGTAACCTGTTTTAAAATAAATCACTTTCAGACAAAAATGCTCTTAAAAAATTGGACAAAAATATCCTTAAGATTACTAAACACAACCCACCCATCTTCCTCCCTCCCTCCCACGTTTCTACCATAACCACCATTGGTTTCTCCCTCTCTCCCAGTTTCCACCATAACCACCAGTTCCAAGCTCCACATCCCATCTAAACTTGGCCACACTGTATCAAACCCAATTCAAGAGAGGGAGACGGAGGGAGAAGGGATTGTTCGACGTCACCCAAGTTTATTTGGAACTGCAAAGAGAAGGGATTTGTAGAGACCCGTAATTTTGAGGCTCGTATTTTTTATATAAATATGATTGTCGGTGTAGATATACGTGGGGCGTATTCATGGAAGGGTATAAGATTAAACTAGGTGAGAAGCGCATGTGTGTGTGGTGTGAGTGTAGGGAATTATTTTTCCCACCTCACTCTTTCAATAATTCCCAGGAAACTTTCCTCTCTCTCTCATTTTCTCTCGTCTGTCTCTCTCTCTATATATCTCTCTCGGCTCCTCTCGCTCTCTCTTGCTCTCAATTAAAAACCCACCAAAACCATTTGAAATCTATACAAACCCACCTCCAATTTATCTTCCATACGCGATTCCAACCTTGAATCTCTTGGGTCTTGCTTGGAGAAGGATTATTTGGTTGATTTTGAAGATTTCGGAGTCTAGGGCTTGGATAAACTTGGGGATCTTGCTCTCCGAACTTAAGGTAGGGATTTCTTACTCTTTCTATATGCCTATGAGTTGAATTTGTACTTTGATCGTGCTTGAAATTGTTGTTTTGATTGTTGGGAATAGTTTCGAAAATTTGCAGAAATTCTGCTCGAACAGCCTTGGTATCGATACCATTTCCTTGGGTATCGATACCCTTGCATTACCATACCCAGAAAACACACAGGTATCGATACAATCCTTCATGGGTATTGATACCCTTGAGGCTGGAATGATCGTGACCGAATGGTATTGATACCATCTTTCCAAGGTATCGATACCTTCATGCTTTTGGACAATTTTCACTGCCTTGTTCCATACTTCACTATTTGACTCCCGATCACTTCTAACACCTTTAAACCATATCTAAGTTTGGTCGCTTGCCCTTTGGTGACTCATTGATTGTTCTCATTCCCTAGGGACCCGCTAAGCGTAATTTTGGTATCGTTGTAAACGGAAAATGCTTCGCAAGGTTGTTCGGGAGTGTCGTAGGTTGCGTGAGGCATTCTGGTGAGTGTGAATGGGTAGATAGGTATCCGTTAGTAGACCGAAAGGTAAAATCGAAATTCGTATTCTCTTATTCTTTGGTGTTTGTTCCATGAGATCTAGGTGTCGATATTAGCGAAAGGTATGCCGTAAGGTGGTGATGGGTTGGTACATTACGTGTAGTATTGTGGTATGCTTAAAGGGAATGGCGTGTGTTAATTTATTAGTCGTAGTCACGATATGGTTAACAGTGTGGAACGTGTTGAAATGTAAATCCTCGTGGTGGATTGGTAGATCGTTTAGAATGCTTGAAGTGTAATCGATGTTGTGATAGAACTGTTTGAGATGATTAAATTATGATTGATTGATCGATCGACACGTACGGATACGACGAAATTTGACACTACGGGTATCACCATTCGGTGAGATGACCGGGCTGAAAACGAATGGTTGGTTAAGCGATGTGCGTTTCCGCTAACCAGCGATTTATGATATGACGAATGATCGGTTATGCGATGTGCGTTTCCGCTAACCAACGATTTATGATACAAGGGTTGATGTTTGTTTATCGATAAAGGGACAAATGATTGATTTTATCAAAATTTTGTTTAAGGATGGATTTGGTTTTGGAAGAAGGGTTTTTATTAAAAATCCTTCGGTATTCGTGAGCGAATCAATGGTTTCCGGTATTCGTGCACAGAATCAACGGACTCCGGCTATTCAAGCTCGAATCAACGGAGTGAGACCTACAATGGTCTTGAGTTTTCTTGAAATTGTTTCGAAATCAAAAGGAAAGGTTTTGTGATAATAGGATTTGATGATGATAGATTTGGGACACGAGAAAGATTGTAGTGCCGTATGAAGAATAATGAGATGATTTAGAATTGGTTGTGAACTAACGTAGATTGACGAGAGTTTATTAATGTATCTATTCTGAGAAGTAAACGGTCAGTGTCATTTATGTGAAGTCTAGAATCCTTATGCTATAGTGCTGTAACAACCCAATTTTTCGACCCAATTTTTTTTATTAGATTTACAATTTTATTCCGGTATAATTATTTTGAGTAAAGAATTTTAGTATAGCATAGGTTCCATGTGTGTGCCACATGCACCATATTTTTTTTCCAAACCAATCTTTTTTTTTTCCAGCCGTATATATCTCTCTCCCTCTCTCCACGTAACTTCCTTCTTCCCCACTCCAAGTTTCTAGGGAGAATTTTGCATAAGTCCACTATATCAGTTTTCAAACCCATCTAGTCCACTTCTAAGTTTCATAACCCACTAAGTTCACTAATAATTTTAATGACAAAAATACCCCACCTAAGAAACAAGGGCCTTGTTTGGCTAACACGAAAATGTATTTTTTCCATTTTTTTTTCGTTTTTGTTGCAATCAAGCCATCGCCGCCGCCACCGCTGCCATCGCGGCCACGACCGCCATCGCCGCTACCATCACGCCACATATAACGTTATATGTGTAACAAAAAAACGTATTTTTTCATTTTTCACAATTTTTTTTATTGAACCCGCTACACTTAACATTTAACGTTATATATGTGACAAATTTCTCTTTTTGTTTTTTCCTATTTTTCTTGTATTGATTTTTAACGTTATATGAGTGATAAAAATTTCATAACATACAACATTATATGTGTGGCAAAAATTTTCTAACATGCAACATTTCATTTTTATTTTTCTTGTTTTTAGTCTTTAACGTTATATGCTGGTCCATACAAAATATATAACATTATATGTGAGTTTTTGAATATCTAAATATCGCAAAAAAAAAAATATATATATATATATATAACATTATATTTGAGCTTCTGCAGCTCTGAATCTCACAAAAAAATAGAACAGAATATATAACATTATATGTGAGCTTTTGTAGTTCTAAATCTCACAAAAAACAGAATACATAACATTATATCTGAGCTTCTGTACCTCTAAGTCTCACAAGACATGACATATAAAATTTTATGTTCTCAAAACAACATCATATCTTTCCAACAATATTATATATCTCAAAAAATAACATTATATGTTCCCATATCATGCCACCATTATCCTTATTTCCAGTCGCGCCTTGAATTCCAAGTTGAATGTTGATGAGGCCACAGGGGGTCGAGCTTCATTTTTTCACCTTTTCTTCATCAAAACCTTCATTGAATCCTTCAAAATTTGTGATTTTTTGCCTCCGAATAGCATTCCCATAACATCTATATCTACATATATACATATTTTAAACAACATTAATATATCTAAAAAACGAGATATAATATTATATGTCTAACACTAGGAAAAACACATATTACACATGACAGAAGTTCACATATAACGTTATATGATCCATTATCCATCACTTATTGAATTGGTTTGCGCAGTGGCTTCTTCGACTTGCTTCTGATAATATATGGATATATCCATGTGTGCTTTTGAGAAGCTGCTGCGCGGACCTATTCAATAAGAGAGAACATATAACGTTATTAGTTCCTCTTTTTTTTTTTTGAGTTTTACAGGACAAAATCTCATATACAACGTTATATGTTCTCTATGCAAATTGAAATATTTTTTTATGTCAATACAAGCTCATAACGTTATAACCATATATATGTATATATGGTCACAAAATGTCATATATAAAGTTATATGTTCTCTTTATTAAATAACATAGAATATTTCTAATCTAGAATGTTATATATAACAATATAACGTTATATATTATTATCTCTCTCTAACTGATAATGTTTTTTAAAAATGACATTAAATAACAACAAAAACACACAAAAATATATTTTTTGTGTGACACAAAAAATACACATATAACCTTATATATTTTTTCAAAAAACATAACTTGTTCCAACCTTATATGTCTAGCCCTAGAAAAAACACACATATAACCTTATATATTTATTCAAAAAACTCCAAATATATTAGAAGCAAGTCGGAGAGATCGCTGCGCGGACCAAATCAATAAGTGATTGATGAAAAGCACAAATATAACCTTATATATTTATTCAAAAAACTTCAGATCTCTAACCCTAGGAAAAACACACATATAACCTTATGTATTTATTCAAAAACCTCCAAATCTGATGATAACCGGAAAAGCACAAATATAACCTCTTAATACGCCATGAACTCACAAAAAAAATCTCAATTTCTTCCTGTTTCTCAGAAACCAAACACTACTAGAAGAGATCCAATTGGAAAAGTTTCATGTAAAAAAAAGGTGAAAAACACTTATGAAAAAGGAGGGGCGCAAAAAGTCTTACTTATAGATTTATCATAAGCCTCAGTACTCGGAGTTACGAAACCTCAGATCCACAAAATGCAGAGGACATTTTGGCGAATCCCGAGAAATCCAACGAAGAAAACCCGGATCGAAGACAGGTTGATGCCTTTTATGTACCATTTCACAGACCTCCACAGTCAAAGCTTCCGCTGGGGCCGGCTCCGCTACCGGTCATCGGCAACCTTCTAAATCTGGGTGACAAGCCCCACAAGTCCACTGCCGAGCTAGCCAAAACTGACGGCCGCTATCCACGACTTTTCTCCATGTGTTGCTGGAAGCCCAATGAAAATAGAAAATGATGCAATAGTTAGCACAGATCCAGCGGTCGAATACATACTACGACCACAAATAAGCATATTCATATATCTCACATGAGGAATAATAAAATCTTCCTTTACATAAAGCAAGTTCTCCACTGAAGTTGTTCGAATCTCTTGAAACTCAGGGGCAAGTTGCGGCGACTATGTATACGACGACGGGAAATTAAATGAGTACTTAGGGCGGCAGTAGTACGGGGGCGATGGAGGACTGGAACTCGACCACGACGGCGACGAGGGGCGGCGCCGATGAGGAGGATGGGCGCACTGGCAGCAAGTAGGAGAGGGGGGAGGGGGAGTGCACCGGCAGCGGCGGTAAGCAATCGGAGAGAGAGAGAGGCTGTGCTCCAGATTTGTTTTTGGTTTAGGGTTTCCCTCGGTATGAGAGCTTATATAGGAGGGCATTTTTGTATTAATTTAATTTTATTTTTTAAAAGAAGTGGACTTAAGACCTTATTAAACTGTATTAGTGGACTAGAGGGGTTACAAACATTAGAAGTGGACTAACTGGATTACAAGTTCTCTATAGTGGACCTTAGACCAATTTTTTATTGTTTTTACTTCTTGTGTGTTTGTGGTATGGTCGATTTCTCAACACATGATTTAATAAAAAAATATCTAAGATGAGATATATCATCTGCATCTTTTACGGGCCGGTAGCAATCTAGTTCATGATATTTTCTCAAGGTATAGATTTTGCATTCTCGCTATTGTAAAATGCAAAAAAGTGTAACTTCAAACTTTTGATAACTTTCCTGAAACAGAAAATTGACTGACCTAGGAAATTTCTATCTCAGACTTTTACAAGGATCACATCTCATGCAATTATCAGACAAGGATCCAACTTGTCCATCTTCCAGTGATAGATGTTGACTTCGAGCATTCTTCCGTCTTCGTTCCAACAAGGATCCAACTTGTTCATCTTCCAGTGATAGATGCTTGCGTCCTCCCATGGCTTCGGCTTGTCATGCTTCATAATTCGCCATCAGTAGTTGGAGAAAAAAACCAACCCTAGACTCCAAACTTCACTTCACATGCTTCCAACTACGAGAGAGCAACTGCCTGTATAAGCTGGTGGGGCGGGAGAGGATGACTGACTGTCGAGGATATGGCCGCAAATATTGGCATCATGGCCGCAAACTTTTGTGAAGTCGTGTTCATCATTTTGTTTTTAAACTTAAAACTCCCACCGTAGACTTTTTCATCATGGCCGCATTTTTTGACACTATGGCCACGATCTTTTGCATCATATTCGCAAACTTTTGCAAAATCGTGTTCATCATTTACTCTTTTACACTAAAAAAAACTCCCGGCCGCAAACTCTTCCATCCAATAACCTCGTGGCCCCAAACTTTGTGATTGTCCTTAGTTGACACTACTGAAAAAATACAGACCTAATTGATGCAAATTGGAAACAAATAGGACCATTAGTATAATTAGACCTTCAGACCAAATGTCCCCACGCATCTCTCTCTCTCTTACACACACACACAGAGTAACCGGTGGAAGAATCAAGCTCTCTTTGCACTGGGAATTCTTGGAGGCTGCCATCACTTCCATTGTCTTTCTCAAAGGAGGATATCCTTCTGGTGAATCTTTCTTACTCATTTCAAGCCCTTTTTTTCTCATATCTTCACCTGAAAAAAAGACGAATGAAAGGTTATAGTTGATCTTTTCTAGGCATGTGAATGTCAATGTGTCATATGAAGAGGTTTTCTTTGGATCCCATATAGGAAATGGATTTTCCTGTCTCTTAAATTTCTCTTGCGTATTCTTTGATCCAAGATTTTGATTAAATTTGGTCATGATACTCTAGGAGAAATGGTTAAAGGGTAGGGATAGGAATGGGGTGGGTTATTCGGGTAACTTGTCCATATGTGAAGGGTGTATAAGCCAATACACCCGGATGAGGTATTGACGTGACTCTTTTCGCACCGTTTGGAATCCATCCAAACCCCTGTATTACCTCATCCCCCTTTTTCTCTTCTCCCGGCGAAGCGGGATTTGGGGCCATAATTTTTGGCTACCTCTCGAGCTCGCAATAGCTCATCCGGCCTAACACACCTTTTTTTTTACCTTTCTACCCCCCCTCTTCATCTCCTCTTCGCTTTACGAAAAGGGGGAAATAGCTGTTGTGTTGTGGTGCGCGATTCTCTGGTGCAATTTCTCTGTTGCGCAATTTTAGTTGTGGATCAATTTCTGCTTTGGGTTTTTGTACGATTTCTGGTGCGCAATTTGAGGTACGATTTACACCTGTTTTTTTGTCCGATTTCTGCGATTAGGGTTTCATTTTGTTGGTATTTTTGGATCGATTTCTGGTATTTGGGTTTCGATTTCTTGCATATGGACTGGAATAGGGTTGCGATTTCTTGCATATGGACTGGAATAGGGTTTCGATTTATGGTATTTGGGTTTCGATTTCTTGTATATATTTCAAACATAAAATCTGGTTTATTTAGGGTTTCAATTTGACCAAAAATCATGTCAAGTGCAGGCTTTGTATGTGTGTGTTGGGTGCAGGTGAGTGTGTAAAAAAAATGGTGAAATTGTTGGCTGAAAAATAATCTTTATTATTACAATATTAATTCGATAGGTTGTTAGAAATTGAAAAAATGGTTAACATATTTCAATGCGGAGTGATTTTCTGACATAGTAGTAGTTGAAGTTTAATTGTTGTAGGCTTCGATTTTCTGAAAAAACGAAGTGGCATTCATGGCGTTATACGCCTTTGTTACTGTTGCATTGGGTTTGTTTTGCCTCTACTTCTTCATCACCCCCACAACACGACGTGTCTGTCCAAACTTGTCTTCGAATCCGACGTGCCCTATCTCTACCGGGGAAATTCAGAGTACACTACATGGGTTAGGTTCAAGGCATGGGTAAGGCATTTGTAACCCATCAGGATATGGGAGGGGTTTTGGTTTGGGAGTCACCCCTAACCGGCTAACCCACCGTGTGTGAATTTGTATAAGTCTCCCATTGACAGACAGAGAAGTAGGGCCTCTCGTTTCTGCTGGAGTTTTTTTTGTCCATGTGGGTCCCAAGTTTTTAGTTATCCTTTTGTAGAGAATTCAAAGGATCAAAGTTTGGGGTATGTCATTGGTCTCCTGGGAAGCTCCCATATTCTTTCTCGGAAGTAATTGTTCCTCTGGGAAATATGTTGTCATTAATTGGTTTGTCTTCATGGGTAATGCAGTTCTGGCCACATACGGGGGTTTATAAAGCCATGGGTTTTCCTTATCTTGGATATGTGAAAAAGAGAGCAATTAAGGTTTAAACAGGTGTGTGGGATAGGACTGACTGGACAAGGACAGGGCTTGCTGTCACAATTTATGTACTTTTGAGAGCATTGTGGGATGTAACAAGTGAAGAAAAGGGGTGTGGGGAAAATACCAATTGGGCCTTGGGTATTTGTATATCACCGTTGTGATCTTCATTGTTATAGTGGATTGCTCTCTTTCACCTGTGGAGTACGCATTGAGGCTGAATCACGTAATTTCTCGTGTGTGTTTTTTTGGTGTGTGCGCTTATTTTTATTTTGGTGCTTCTGTTGCAAGTGGGGCTAAAATTTCAAACAGTTTCTATATAATTGACTCGTTATTTCCAACAGTTATAGGGCTTTACTTATAAATCTTCTTTGTACCCACTGCGGAGTTGTCAAAGGCGACGAAAGGCGATTGCCTAAGTGAGAGGCGCCTCAAGGCAATGGATTCTCGCCTTGAGGGGTGCAAGGCGAGGCGACTTCAACTAGGCGATGCCTAGGCGAGAAAGGTGTGAGAGTCGACAAAAAAGCTTGCCTTTGTCAAATTCGATCACAACTGTAGGATTTAAGGGTTTATGGTGTTACCTTTAAGTGATTCCAGTCATCAGTCAGATCATCATCATCTTCTCTCTCTCTCTCTCTCTCTCTCTCTCTCTCTCTCTCTCTCCTCAGCTATCAAAGCTCTCTCTTTCTCTTCTCTTTCTCTTCTCTCTCTCTTTCTCTCTCTCTCTCTTCCGCTATCAAAGCTCTCTCTTTCTCATCTCTAGCGAACAAGAAGGTAAACTTATCCTATCCTCTCTTTTTTTTAATAATGAACAAAGTCTACAATCATAGATGATTATGAATTGGGGAAAAAAAACCCTAGCGTTTTGTGGATTTGAATGGTTTAGTTCTTCTCTATGCGAGAGTTGTTGGCTATTTGACATTTGGTGTATGTTTTTATGGATCTTTTGGATGATACGCTTCATAAAATTCATTGGCTTTGTGTTTATTATTTGAAATACTAGTGTATGCTATTTTTTCTCGTTTAGTTTCGCCTCCCTTCAAAAAGGCTTTCGTCTCGCCTCTCGCCTAGACCCTAGCAGACTTTATCGCCTCGGAGTGCCTTTCGCCCTTGACAAATGACCACCATGCCGCTGCCCCGAGTTTTGGCTCAATTCTCTTTCATTTTTCCAGTGATCTCTTGCAATCTCTGCATGAGGAGATAAAAATAGGATCATGAAACACCTCCCTTCTACGTTACATGGGAAATTTTCGTGACAAATATGTCATTTTTTTGGTTATTTTTAGAAGCTTTTTAAAGTGTATATATATGTTATGAACTTTTTTGCTTAGTGACGTATGTTTAAACTTAGTCCTGTCTCATTATCCTTGATTGTGGGAAGTTTCTTTTAAGTTTATGATCTATAGGTGCCCCTCTAATCAAAATTGTCGATCCACCACTGCTACTATTTCATCTTCCAATGCAAGTTTTTCAAAAGTTTGATTTCTTTTTTTCTTGCAAAATTTATGTGTGCATTAGCATTCCTGTTACTGAAGATATTTGAACCATACAGTTTGCAAAAAATTGTGAGATGGACAGAATGAGTGCAATATAGTGGTTGGAGAGGGGAGAAGGAAGCGGATTAAAAAGTGGAAGTGGAGAACAGAACAGAACAGGACCAAAGCATGGCAACTGTATGGCATCAATGGTTAAGAAAGAGTATCCAATCTTCATCAACCTTGAGGGCTGTACATACCTTAAAGGTTGACCCCAGTCAACCGATGTTAAAGTCTCCTCCTCTTATTTCCCTAGACCTCCCTGATGTATGGACTTCCAACGTCATGGATTTTGATCCTCCATCAATAGGAGAATGCTGTAAGTACTCTCTCTCTCTCTCTCTCTCTCTCTCTCTCTCTCTCTCTCTCTCGTGAACTTCCATTTTATGTAATGCCGATTCGAACAATTACCCCATTCCCATTTCTGTATCTGTTTCTCTCAAGCTTTCTATTGCTTTTGTTCTTCATCCACCCACTTGTTAATCTATTCTCTCTCTCTCTCTCTCTCTCTCTCTCTCTCGTGAACTTCCATTTTATGTAATGCCGATTCGAACAATTACCCCATTCCCATTTCTGTATCTGTTTCTCTCAAGCTTTCTATTGCTTTTGTTCTTCATCCACCCACTTGTTAATCTATTCTGATGTTTGATTTTTGGGTTCAAGACAGCTAATGAACGAAGAGCTAGAGTAATTGATGGGAAGTTGATGGCGGAGAAAATTAGAGCAGGAATAGCTGGTGAAGTAATCCGGATGAAGGAGTCCATTGGGAAGGTTCCTGGCCTGGCTGTTATTTTGGTGGGTCATAGAAGAGACTCTCAAACCTATGTTCGTAACAAAAGAAAGGCTTGCGAAGAGGCTGGAATCAAGTTTGCGATGGCCATACTGCCTGATAGTTGTACCAAGGATGAAGTTTGCGAGGCTTTGTCAAGCTTTAATGGAAATCCCTCAGTTCATGGTATTCTAGTGCAACTTCCTCTCCCAGATGTAATTTCTCTAACTCTTTGCGGATTATCTCTTACCCTACTTGTCTTCCATAACAGCACTATCTAGTGAAGAAAAAGATAATTACCATGTGTACGAGCCATTACACAACAGTTATGGTATCAATATTGGTCAATCCTAACTTCCTTTAATTACGAGTTCATCTGTTTATTTTCCAATAAGGCACGACGTGTCGTGTTATCTTGGGGCTCTGCGAACTTTTAGCCCCGTTTGTTGCATACAAGGATATTGCAGTTGTAACGGCTTTGCACGCTGGTACACGATCGTTTTGGGAAATCAGGAATCAGAGTTGCTACACCTAATTTTTCGTATTTTATATGACTCTGTTAAAATTCTGAAATCAAACCATGACCTTTCAGATGATTGAGATACTAATTTGAAAAGTTAAGAATCACATCTTATTCTTTGATGATATTTGATGGCATGCAAATCATTGAGGTTTGGATGTTAGGATGTTCTAACATGCCTTTTTTCAGCCAATTGTTTTAATATATATTCTATTTAAATCACGATTTCTCCACCCAATGTTGGCTTAAGTTTGCTTTGTTCTTAAACCAACCAGGGTTAGCGCAGTTGGTTACCCTTTTACGGTTTTACCCTTCCTACCCTTCCTAAGGGAGGCCAGGGGTTAATCCTTGTCAAAAATAAAGATTGATTATTTCTTCCCTTGAATGAGGGTTCTTTGTTTACTTAATTTTCCATTGATGGCGCTATCAGTTTGGCTAAGTGTAATTGACTAATTGTGGGCTTATGTCCAATTTGATGTAATTCACATACTTGTATTATCCTACCATGGTGAAAGAAAAGTTTGACTTGTTCTTATGTAAGTTCAATAAAGACATCATTCTATTTATTCTAGATAGCAGGATGAACTTTACTATAAGAAATTCTTTCCTTTTTGGTCTTGACCCTTAAAAGAATTCACATAATTTTTTTTTTTTTTGGAGGTGCCATGTGGATTAGAGCCAATTAAAGTCGTTCAAGTTATTGTAGATAAGGTTAGAAGAAGTCTATGGATGTAGTTTTTAGTGTTTGTTAGTGCTTAAAAATAGTTCACGACTTTGAAGTTTGATTCCTGTTACACATTCATTGGTACTCCCCTATACCATTACACTATTTGCACCTCGCTGTTATGCTGTGGCCGATAGATTCAAAACCCTTAGATGCTCCCTATGCCACCTACCTTACATGGACTTTCGAAATTGTAAAAAGTACTCGTGTCTGTCAATTGACACTCAGATAAGGGCACGAAATACATGTCTGCCACGTTTAGTTGGATATTCATCTAGCAAGTCTATTTTGCAATCAAGCTTTACAGTTAACTCTTGCATGAAATTCCCCAACGGAACTTATAAACACATTGCTCCTAGAAAATGAAAGGAACATATATAGGGATATGGATATCTTAGCATTTCCCGAGATGAATATTAGACTCATACTGTACCTATAAGCCATACCCAAGTCCTTGTAAACTCAATATTAGTCCATGCTACTTATTTTACAAGAATTATAAAAGCACTAGTAATTTCAGCTTCTGGGAGGCTCTTGCTAGATTTCTGTTGCGTCTTCCTCGGTTACCTGTATCAACAATATCGAGATAGATCCTCTCCTTTATAGCCTTGGGTTGGAATTTTAAACCATGGATAGCTACTGTTTGTGATTCATGTGAACTTTTTCCCCATCTAGATTTGTTAGATGGTCAGAAATTCTGTTTTCCCAGACTATTTGGTAGTTCGCTTTAGTCACAAGTAAGAGCAAGGCAAGCGTACAAGACTTTGAGCATGAACTGACACAATGTCTTAGTGGAGATGCACTAAACAACATTATGTGTAAGTCTGTTGTGATATATCTCATATGCATACCAGTGGCCATTTGTTTGAGGTACAGATTGATACAAGAAAATTTGTTGGCATTATGTGGATGTGTAACCAAATATCTGGTACAGCATTTGGATGAGGAGAAGATTTTGAACTTGGTGAGTTTGGAAAAAGACGTGGACGGCTTTCATCCACTGAACATGGGGAATCTAGCCATGAGGGGAAGGGAACCACTGTTTATTCCGTGCACTCCAAAAGGTTGCATAGAGTTACTGGTAAGGTCTGGTGTGGACATCATGAGTAAGAAAGCAGTGGTAATAGGGAGGAGCAACATTGTCGGATTGCCTGCATCTTTGCTCTTACAGGCAAGACCGAATATTCCCTCTCCTCCTGCCTCTTGTTCATCGTCCTTTTGAATGTTTTGTGTAGCTTATGCTTCATCATGGGATTAAGTTCGCATTCATTGGAAAAAATTTGTGCAGCGGCACCACGCGACGGTGAGCACTGTGCATGCACTCACAAGTAATCCAGAACAGATCACCCGTGAAGCAGACATTGTCGTCACAGCGGCTGGAGTGCCCAATCTAGTCCGTGGCACTTGGCTTAAGCCTGGTGCTGTTGTTATTGACGTTGGAACATGTCCTGTTGAGGTATCAGTAGATTCATGTCAATCCTTAAGTGTAGAAATTGCATGAGCTCACTAATATGTTAGCTGCAAGTTTCATAAAACTGAGAAACTGCTAAATATGTTGCTGCCTGTTTCATGAGTAAGAAGAAACAATGATCAGAATATGCATTGACTGTTTATGGAATAGCATTTTTTTTTTTTTGCTAAGCATATGAAATAGCATTTTGCAAGGGCCTTTTTTTTTTTCCCCCTTTGTTTGAAGTATTCATGATGGGCAGGATCCAAGTAGCGAGCATGGGTATCGTCTTATGGGAGATGTTTGCTATGAAGAAGCAGTGATGGTGGCATCAGCAATCACCCCTGTCCCTGGAGGAGTGGGACCAATGACAATCGCTATGCTGCTTGTCAACACACTCAACTCCGCCAAGCGTGCATTCAACTTTCACTAATACGGACTGCAGTTGCAGGGTAATGTAAGTAATTATGTCGTTCATGTTGAGATTTTCTCAATTGTTCATGTATGTGTGAAACTTCCATGAACACTTGCTCACATTTAGAGGATAGGGTTTCAGATGTGGAAGTTGAAGATTGTCAGAAAACTATAAGGTCATTGAGGGAGGTGGTGTGCGTAAAGCCAAATCAAAAAACTTACTGGGAACTTCGCCCTTGATATTATCTCAAAGAGTAAAAGATCAACAAAGTTAATTGGCCATTGTATGTCAACTCATGTCCGCTAGGAAACCTTTGAAAGCAAAAAAGAAATATCATTCAGAATGAACAGCAGAATAGGGCTAAACGTCGAAAGTACCGGAAAGGGACAGGTTCAGGGTCGTCATTAGCATTTACACCACCAAGTGGCAAGTGCACCAACATTTTAATAATCACAATATGGTTTCATGATTTTTCAGAAGGGGGCGGGGAGAAGCCACAGAAGCAGTATACATACATGCAACACTTCTCATCTCTATCCCGACGGAAAGCAGGGCAGCTGGAAGAAGGATTTGGTTTTGGGAGAGCAACGACTACCCACCCCAGCACCGACAAACCTGCAAGTTTGTCAATGAATTGGGTAATCTGGGTTTCCGCCAAGGATTGACGAAGATGAGACTTCTCTTGCACTAACACTACGGGTTTCTGAAGGCTCAAAGGTCTAAACCACATCACTCATTGAGGACCTTTGCTTTGCAGTTATGCCTTAGGCAATAGCTGCACACATTTTGTGCTGCCACTTTACCGAGTTCTAGTTCTCTAGTTTAAAATTGATTACTTGCAACTTCCTCCTGTCGTTAAGTTTTGGCCTATCCAAATCCACCAAGCTCTGCTCCTTGCTCTCGGCCAGTCAGCCTTCGTCTAATTCGTCTTCTCAACATATGTCCTTCTCATCAACAGCTTCAAATGCACTACTTAAAATTTGTACCAGCATCCTTGCTGTCATCCCCCTTTCAATTCGGGGGATGTTAAACTATAAAAACAACAGTAAAAAAATAACTAGTAGTTTGACCTTTGTAAAAGGATGTGTAACAGCCTTAGCCAAAATAAGTCAAAACAACCTAATTCTTTTCTAACTAGTCACTTATGAATTCCACTCTCCAATAATCCTCTCCATTATTCTCTGTATCCCTATTGAACAACTATAGTATATTACACAGAATTTTCTACATTGTGACACCCCATCCCACATCGAAAGTCTTTGAGATGGGTGAGATGCCGAGTGTTCAGATAGAGAGAGAGCAAAAATGGTGAAGAAGCAGCATTGAAAATGAGTTAAGCAAGAATACGAATCTACAGTTCCTCATCCCGCCTGATCGGGGGTTACTGTAGCTCAATCCAAAATGGCTTGGTCTTAATTGAGTCTGCAGGAACTAGTTTTTAAGGTTGATTGAAATAATCTGGCGGAGGCAATAGAGTTTCCAAACAAATTGGAGGCAAATTCACTTTGTTCTTTGCATATAGTAATACAGGGAGTCGGGGGCCCTGCTGCCCTTTGAGGACTGTAGGGCGGGCAACCCCCTTGCATATTTTTTTGGAACAAAGACAATCCCAAGGGTTGGCTTCTCACATGTGCTATTAACTCTTATGGGCTCAATACACATGGGACTTTTTTTGGACTTTAATTGAACTCCCTCTAGTGGACGGTGTAGTTGGATCTTTAGGATTAGTTGAGGTGCGCGTATGCGTGAGCTGACCTTGACACCCTGACTTATCAAAATAAATAAATACTTTTTGGGCACAATTTTTTCCCTTTAAAAAATTTTAATGCATTAAATAGTTGATAAAACTATGAAAACAAAGTAGTGTTTGATTTCGTGCTCAAAAGTAGTGTTTGATAATTTGATCGTCCCTTGGGTGCTTGTTGAAATCTGTCAAAAATCTGTAAATCGCACTGTGAAACCCAGCTAGTACCGGTACCTATGTTTTAGGTGGTACTGGTACTGTCACAAAATTTTTGATTCTGTTACCAGTACTTATGTTTGCCCTGGTACAGGTACCACCTGGAAATTTTATGCTATGTTCCTTCTTCCATTGTTTCGACCCTCGATCACTTCTAACACATTCTCAACACCTCCAAACCACACACAACATTGAAATAACATATCCCAATGACCCTTGGACATCCGTCTTCTTAGATTCATAGAGCAAGATTCGGACTTCAGTATATTTTTTATTGAACTCTTAGACACATCTTTGATGTGTGATGACATGAAAAGTCGAGTTATGATGATATGATATGGATGTTATGAGAATTTGTGAGGTATAATAGATTATATTTGTTTGAAATTGAAATGTGGATATCTAATGCAATAAACGGACTATCACTAGGTCCACCTTCGGGTGTGTCGCTAGGCAAGGGACGGACAGGGTCCCAAATGTTCGGACTAGGTCCACCAAATGTTGTTTCGCTAGGCAGGGGATGTACGGGGTCCCGAATACCCGGAATGTAAATCACCCATGATGTATCAACGTTGAAATGGAAACTTCAATGGGAATGATTCTATAAATGATAAATTGTTGCCCATGTAGTAAAGTGTGTTCATTTCAGTATTCGATTTCCAAAGATATGAAACATCTTTGCTTGCCTTCCGTTTCGCATTCTACCTGTCATCTCATATGCATATAAAGCTAGTGTAGATTTTTCTACTGAGCTAGTGTATCTCAATCCTTCATTTTTCAGGTACAAACCAGGGCCAGTAGCATGGAGTGTTTGGCGTGGATTGATTGACACATCTTTTGAAATCTAACACTTGAGGATTCATTTGTTCATCTATATAAATCATATTTTGGTGATGAAGATGTAATCTTATTTTTATTTCTTTTGACTTGGAAAGATGTAAACCCTAAATTCTCTTTTCACTCTCTACTACTTATCTAATGTTGGGTCGCGAACCGTTTTTGAAAGCAAACTTGAGACATTGACGGTGTTACGGATGGTGTGAGTATGGCATTATTTGGGTATTTATGTATTGAGTCAGAGATATTTTATTTGTGAAAAAATTGTGAATATATTACGTTTACAATCGAGAGCATGACAAATCTATAGTGATGACAACCTTCAAATCCATGTCAAGGGGTGTATCGAGTGGGCATGATGTGGTAGTTAGTCCACGTTGAGAGTGTGACTTCGTTTTAATTTCTTTGATTTTGGTGACTCGTCTTCCTCCTTCGATTTATTTCTAGCAACAATAGAGAGAGAGGGGAGAAAGAGAGATAGAAGAAGAAAAAAATGAGGGGAGAGAGAGAGGGAGGGGATGAGGCTGAAACGTTAACAACTCTTTTGTTGCTTGGATGAGAAATGAAAAGAAAGGAGTGGTTTCTCTTAATGATGAGAAAATAAAAGAAATGAGTATGTTTTCTCACCATGCCATTTGGATAGACCTTCAACTTTCTCTTCTCACCAAATCTCACCAATTTTAGTGAGAAAAAACCGGCTCCATAAGAGGTTTTTTATTTTCACCATCTCTCACCCTTTTTCACCTCTTTAATCATCCATAAGAAGTGAGAGAAAGCTTTCTCCCTCTATTTCTTTTCTTTTCTCCTGAAATCTTTCCATCTAAAGAGGCTGAGAGAGAGAGAGACACGACTGTAGTGATAAATTAGGGCATAATAAAGAGGGAGGAGAGAGTTTGTGGTGATAAATTAGGTATGATAAATAATGTAAGGATATAATGGGGAAGCAATGTAATTTTTAGAATGTGAACATAAGTAGTGATAACATCATGGATGTGCATCTAATAAGTCTTAAAAATAGGATGCCTATTAACTTATATACAACTAGTGCTTGCCCGTGCCTACGGCACTACGCACCCCGGTAGTGCCGTAGGTACGAGCATTTTTGTAATATATTTTTGTTTTTTTATACTAACAGCAAAAGCTGAGCAGTGGGTAAAAAAGAACCGATGGCATTTTTGTAATATATTTGTAAAAATGTGGGTGTTTTCTTAAGAGAGTTGGAAAGCACATCAGCCCTTGGATCAAATGAATTTCAGCCCTTCTTTCAACTTGTGTTTATGTGGTCCCCACACCCTTGTGTTTTATTAGGTAGAACCGTAGATGGTAACAAATGTAAGATAAACAAAACCAAATAAATGAAAACTAAAATTTTTATTTTACTTATCTTCTTTATCTAATAAAACATAACTACCAATTCACACAACCTCCCCCACGTGCAATCTCTCTCTCTCCGCCCCCTCCCCCACCTTTTTTTTTTCTCCCTCCATCACTCTCAATTTTGTATTTAAAAATTAAAAATTCAAGAAATTAGGATTGGGGGTTTGGAGATATAGGAGGCACGAACATATTTGCTTAGTATGTTAATTGATTGATTGATATTATATATAGTATAATATAATGACATAATAATAATGATAATGATATATATGGCTTCATTCTCCCCTCTCTTTTTTTTATGATTTTGTTCATTTTTTTAAAATCTTTGTTAGATTCGCATTATATTTTTTGAATTAGTTTAAAAAGTAAAAATTTATGACAAAAAAACAAAAAAATCACTAAAGACAAAAAATACCATGTAATTGTCTTTTTTATTTAAAATATCGTTTGATATTAACCTTTTTCAATATCGGACCACATTTTTATACTTTTCTTATTATTCTCATCAAGACAAACAATTAATTCCAAAAATAATGATATAAAGCTAAATCAAAAATTACGAAAAGTATAAAAATACCCAAAAAAATACTTGACAAAAAGTTACAAAGAATGGAACCATAAACGGAAGGAATTTGTAAAATTGTGGGATGCAAATAAATTAGCCAAATCAGTTAAACGAAATACAGTAAATAAATTAGCCAAGTCAATCTCTTTTGAAGTCAACGTACTCGTAGTCAAGCGGTTATATCTTAGTCTTTCTATAAGGAAAGCGATTTGAGCCGTGTCAGAGCGTTAGGGTTCAGGGCTATGTACAGCTGCGGTTATCTCCTAGTCTTTCTATAAGAAAAGCGATTCGAGCTTTATCAGAGGTATTTTGGGTTCAGGGCTATGTACAGTTTTGAATCCCACTAACAAAAGATGTATACAAATGGAAAATGATTTTGGTACTTAAATTTTTTATGATTTATGATGATACTCTAAAATTTGTCTTTTAATATGTTTTAATATGCCTTTATGTATAATTTTTACGCTGAAGACAAGTTTTGGAGTACTATTATCAAAAATGGAGTGCCAGCATTATTTTCCTATACAAATATAACTACTCCTATATAAGTACATTATTGGAAAATAAAAATCTCTTTTTAAGTCTTCTTTCACAGGCTAGGGTACGATAAACTCTTTCACCAGTTCAACCCATAAACCAGGATCCGGTGATTCTTCTGCTCCTATCCGGTCAGACGCCGGCGGCGATCGTTCCGATAAGTCCTGGTATCTCTCCCTCTCTCTCTCTCTCTCTCTCTCTCTCTCTCTCTCTCTCTCTCCCAGTCTATGTGCGTGGTAAGGATAGCTTATAGTTTGTTGAGGGGAAAGTAGGTTTCTGTAGTCAAAATGGGATGAACTTCGGCAAAAGCCTTTTCCTTTCTTTAATATGGTCTCTTTGTAAATGGTTTAATGGATTTCCTTGCCTCTTTCATATCATATTCAAATTTGTCTTAGTCTTATTCAAATTAATTATTTTGTACATATTCATAATGTGAAGAAACAAGCACTGATATTTCATATCATCTTGATTTCCTTACGTATTTCATATCATATTTAAAAATGTCTTTGGAATTTTTTTTGCTCTTCTAATATTTTAGCTTGGTATTAGTTCATTATAACGGTTGTGTGTCTTGTTATGTGTATGCTTATGTGTCGGAGGATTATGTTGGTTGAGTACATACAGGAAGGCATTACTGATGGACAACGGAGAGTTGAATTCTGTACTTTCAGTTGAAGAAAATGGAACTTCAAAAATTGTGGAGAAAGTAAATAGTCTGGCTTTAGATGAGCCATCAGGTACTATTCGTAAACTAGCAGTTGTTTATATTTCATTTTAGTCGCTAAATTGATGCGAGATTTTAATCGAATCATTTGAGGCGATAAAATGGATAAAGAACGTATCAAACTCCTTTTGGATATTCTTCTACATTGTAAGGTTCTAATCTCATTTGGTCGAGCATAATGATGTTTTATTTCTGTGCGCGCATACTCTCTTGTTTCAGTATTCCTCTAAAAGTTTCCAGGATAGTGTAAGCATATTAGCATCATTAGTTCTGGATACTTTGTTGTGTTATCAGCACTATTTTGGGGAAATTTGTTTCATTGTCATCAATATTCGATGTTAGAAGCAAGACTAGTTTCCACTCTTTAGTGCTTAAGAATTTTTTTTTTTTTCCGGAACTCCTACGTAGCGCACCCAAAAAGATCAGGCTCCATAGAAACTATGGTGTGCAAAGACGTAAAGTAGGTTGGAAGGCTCAATAAGGTGCTCCTAATGATGAGGATCGATCTCCCTAAAACCATTTCATTTGATTCTGATTGACGAATTAGGATTGCCTCCCAGAATCTATAATTGCCTCAAAAGATCCAATATATATGCATTATGGGATATTTTGAGTACAACTCCCGTCGATCTTATGAAAATAAAAGATTTTTGCATAGAATAGATAGGTATTGCCTCTAGATTGTATGTATCCATTGGCGATCGCAAGATTTGTATCTAGGGGTTTCCTGAACCACATGTATTTACATTAACAACAAAGAATTGTATTCCATCAGTGTATGTTTTCACTTGCTAGGTTTGACAAAGTGACAGAATTATGTGTATAAGCGTAAATGTGTATATGTAGACGGCCGAACCGGAGAAAGTATTGGGCCTAGAGAATAGGTAGCCCACAAAACAGATCGTGTTGGGCTGAACCGGGTCATGATTAGGCCATTATGGGTGTAAAAGGCATGGAGTTCGTGAGGCCAAATCCATGGAATGGCGGGTGTGAAGCCTGGTGACTGGACTGGACCGGGTTAAGCCCGACACATAGTATGACAGCCAATGTGGCTCCACGTGCTGAGTGGCATGTTTCACTGACATGGATTCCGTCTACATGGCACTAGGTTTGTCTGCATTATGTCATTCCCAAAGGCGGTTAAGGGTGGCGTCATGAGCATGTGCCTAGTATAAGACCCAAGTACAGTTCCTTTATATAAGGTGCAAAACAAACCTTAGAGAGGTAGGCCGTTAGTATCTTGCTAGAGCTTTGGACTTTTCCTCCCTTGAGTTGAGACTTACTTAGGTATCGGAGTGCCTTCTGACTATGTACGGCCGGTTAGGTACTAATTGGTATTTGGTGGTTCATCTTGCAAGCTAAGGAATGTCTCAAAGAGGAGGATTCAAATCCAATCTGACCCGTTCCAGAGATTCAGGAGTAGAACTGCATCACCCCCCCTCAATAACTGTCGATCGATAGGAATTTTAAGTGTATTTATGCACCCAAGGGACTTATAGGGGCCAATCCCATAGAATGTTTTCAAATTAACTTGAAAGTTTAGTACAATCAGTATGAATATTTAGAGTTGTGCAGGGGTCGGGCACCCCCTTGCGTCCTCCCCTGTATGTATCAAGTTTGGGTGGCTTAGAAGGGTTATGTGGTGGGTCTCTATCTCTCCTCGCACTAGGCCATACCTAGAGGTTACAGACAGAAGACGAGAGACAAACAGGTCTTGGGACTTCGACGGCAAGACCAAGTAAGATTTGGCTTTGATACTATGAGGAACATTAAGGAAGTAAAGATGTATCAAATCTAATACAGAGGGGAGACACTAGGTTTACATGGTCTGACGTGGTTCGACCATAGTAGCCTACATACAGAAGGAAATTAAGAATACAATAACTTTCACCGTTAGAATAGCTACATGAATATGATTAGACTTGCTAGAGATAGAGAAAGATTGAGTGGATATCTATCGCTTAAACTGTTTCAATCTACTAATCTCAAACAATAAGGTCATATTTTGTCACCTCGATTACTTGCCTCTATCACCCCTTCAAGATGAGCATGGACCAAAAGGAAATGCTCGCCCTGATAGTTTTTTTCGGAAAATTGTCCTTATTCATTTTAGCATGAAGAATCCAGAATGAGAATCATCTTTGTGAATCTTGCAAATCAAGATGGAAAGTAGCATAAAATATCATTTCAACAGGGTGTACCTTTCAAACTATAGAGAAACAAGTGTTGCTGAGTGCATTGTAACGAAGAAGTTTACAAGAGCAGAAAATTTGATCCATAGTATGACGTCACAAAGCTGGCAAAATTCCACATTTTGCTTTGACGCACAAACAAACTTATGCAAGACAACAAAAAATCTGAAGGGAAATCGACAACGGGTTTGAATTTCTTTTTGGATAGAATTGATTTGTATGCAAGAAAAAACAGGTAGAAGATTGTGTGAGAATAATTAGGACTAGGTCTAATTGACCTGCTCGGAATCTAGTAATGCGCATAAGAAATATACAAATGGAAGCCGGGGACAATTTATGATCTGACATGAATCAATGCTGTGGTGGGGGATGTTAGGATCAAGTTCATCCATTTGCATTTGGTTTTTTAACTTCTGCTTCTCTTGGTAATGATCCGGATTCGCACACCAGTTTCTCCATGGTATTCCTTCAGCCTTACAACGGGGTTTCAAAAGTAGCTCAGATGTAACATGTAGCTAGTGTAAATTTTCCTTATATACCACTTACTCCACACATTCTACAGACTTGGGACTTTAGGGATGTCACAGTCTCCTCACCTTTGTCAGCAACGTCCTTGTTGCGCCAAATGGCCCAGCCACCTTTCCTTGGTTGGCTGGCACCACGGATCCCACCCATGTGGGACTGGGATTGTGCTATGATACCATCTGCAATGAGTCATATCCTCCACCAACTTGTCCACGGTAATCTTTTACAATTTGGCTTCAAAAGCTATAGCTCAGATGTACTATTTAGCTAGTTTACATTTTTCTTATATACCGCTTCCCTGTTCACACAAACCATTGATGTGGGACTTGAGGGTTGTCACATTTTTGCATATTACTGTTATCTCAACGTGCAAGACGAGGTTTCAGTGAGAGAGTATGTGAATAGCTTGTTATAGAATAGTGGACCCATATATTCTAATATCTTAAAGCATCTTCAAATGGAGTTGTTAATAAGCTCCCGGCGTCGTATCTCATAACTAGCCAGTTGAGCTAGCTAACTTGAACATTTTAAAGCTCAATGGGACTAACTAAAGTTATTGCTAAAATAGAGTGGCTAATTCATCCCTTTTAGTAACTAAGTGGGTCCCACTAAGACGGTTTTAAAAATCGGCTGCTACTTATCGTATCGGCCTGGCCGTTACGTAACAGTTTTTTAGCCTTCTGATACCGTTACATAGCAATATACCGATGAGATAGAAAATCCCATGCTTATTGGCCGGTTCCCGTTACGTATCAGTCCATTTCACACCTTTACACCACGAGCGTTAGGATTATAATTTACATGTCCCGACACTGCTATTTAAAACCTTGGCCCCACACGTCCTTTTTGTTTCATTTACGCTGGTACATTGGAGCTTTCATGATGTTGGGAAAGTGGCTAAGACTTAATAAATGGAGTTGGGGACCATTTTTCTCAGGTGTGTACACTTCAATGTAGCAAAATGTCAGTTTGACTTATGGAATGAGTGGGTGGTCAATAATGCAACATAATTTCAGAGCAGACAATATAGTGTGTTCAACTAAAATACTTGTACATGTTTGGCTCACCTCTCGAGAGTGTCCACAAGAGATGGCAGGTTTGAGAATAGAAATCATAAAGCTAAGAGTTTTAGTCTAAGTGTTCAAGCTGTTGGGACAATAGGTGATCTAACACTTTATTTGAGCTAGCTGTTTTGTATAAGATTTCGGTTCATGATAATTGGTTCCCTCAGGAGTCATGATTTGTGTCATTAGTGCACTGTGTTCCATTGTGAATCTGTGATACATATGTTAAGGAACTCTTTACCTCTCTATATCCGTTGGGTAGACGCACACGCGGGTGAGTGTCAAGAGCTGGTCCACATTCGTAATCTAATGTCTCCCAAACTATGGCAGGATGCTTATCCTGGTGGGTCTCTCTACTCATGCCAGATGGTTTTGAGTTCAGATTTGGAGTTTTCAAAGGTTGAAGAGCATCAGTTGGAACCACAGTAATGAGATTTTATTGAGGGGAGTGAATGTTTATTGTGAGAACCATGAAATATAGTTGCAAGTGTGAGAGAATATTGGTTTGGCAGAGAAATTGACTGAAAGATTTAAAGAATAGAGAGTGCTTGTGGAGCAGAGAGAAGAAAAGAGAAATGATTGAAGTATGATAGCATAGACATAGATGACATGAGAACATAGGAAACAAGTTTAGAACCGTGATTCAATTTAATACTCTAATCAGGAAAGTGTTAAAAAATTTGCACGAGCATTGGGTTATGTTGAACTCAATACTCTACGAATCTGTATTCTTGCTTTTTCACAAAACAATAAAAAGGTTAAGAGGGTTCTGAATTTCATTGGATGCGACAGTTTTCTAATTGAACCATGATGCGTAAGTTTCATCAATTCTCTCCCCACATATTTGCGTACAGAGTCGTATCCATTTGGCATGAATCATGATTGTGAACTAAACCGCGCATTGTACAATTTGGACAAACTATGGGTACAGAGGAAATACATGGGTTTTCTGCCGCTTGGGGGGGCCGGCGTTGCCTCTCTCCTCCTCCCCCCCCGGCATTCCTCCACCTTATTCAAAAACGATAGGCGATTAACGTGAGGTAGGTGGCGGCGGTGCTGGATGCGGTTACCGGTGATATGGGTTTCGACATCCGGGCTTCCCTGGATCGTTTTTGGGGGTCGAATCGTTGGCTTCACGGCAATCAATGACGGGGTGCTCGTACAGCGACGAGATCGGCTTCAATAAGTTTCATCGGTTTCTCTGTCTTCTCCCTCCCCCTCTTTTTTCCGACCCCCCTCTTGCATGTTTGGCTGCACTTTTCATCTCTTGCCGTCTTCTCGTTTGCTCCTCGTCTCGGCTGTGTTTTTTTTCCAATGGATCTGCTGGCCTGGTAGTTCCTGGGCTTCCTGTGCTTTTGCCTAACGGCGAGGCAGATCCGACTGGTTTGGGAGCTTGGCTGGCGGCCTCCCGCTGGTATATACTGTAGGGGGTTCCGGTCTTTGCCTAACAACTATGGTTGAGTGCTCGCGTGTGAGATTTGGGCTTCCCTCCGTCGATTTGTGTTCCAGTGATGGTGGCGTTTTGGTGCTCAACGGATGTTTGGATCGGCTCGGCGGTGGGGTGGTGGTCAGACTGATGTGGTGGCGGCAGGTGGAAGGCAAGGGCTTGAAATGTTCAGTAGTTTGGGTTAGGGTTTTGGGTATGCTTTGGGCTGGGCTATATTGTAATATATGGGCTTTTTGGCCTTTTTCTAGGGCTTTGTTATCTTTTGGTGGTGTTTTTGGGCTTCATTGTTGTATTTAGGCTTTTAGGCCTTCGGGTGTTATGGGCTTTGTTCCCATTTGGATGTATTCCAACTTTTGGTTGGACTCCCTTCCCCCTTTCTCTTAATAAAATGTTACTCTTGCCTACCAAGAAAAAAAAAAAAAATACAATTGGTGCATTGCGTGCCTTTTTCGCCTTGCCTCCTGGGAAGGGGGAATAGGGTTGGGGAGGGGAAAACACTGAATTTTAATCATCCTAGGCCTCGGTATGTTTTGTTCCTGAAGTGAAAATAAATTACAGACTCACAGTTGTGGAGGCAATGGAAATCTACAATTATTAGCAAGAGAAGGAACTCAAAAAGTTGAACGTATGAGTTAGAGGCCTAAACTTGAAACTTGTCTGGCACATGCTTAAGTTATGCTCGTGAGTGACTGTAATGGATTCTTGTGGTGGACCCTCAGGCTTCGAGTGTTTAGAAGTAAAGAACAATTGATTTTCTACCAGACTTTAAAGCTTGTGTCTTCTGCCAGGTTATAATTCTTGAATTAAGTTGTAGTCTTGTAGACAAAGCGTGTGGCTTTTGCAATAGGAGTCCTATTTCTTATTATGGTTTTTCTTCGATTCATGTTTGTACATTTCTAATAAACTTGATTGAAGAAAGTAATTTACTGCTTTTTAGAGCATCGAAGAAAGTGATGCTTCAAACGGTTGTACACGGGTGCATCGACATTCCTTATGTTACTGCAGAGCAGTCAATGCTGTTTTCTCTGTAGGGACATGCGAATAATTTTCCGTTCTGATATATGGACCTCTGCACTTACAAACAGATATGACTGAAGCTGCGAAGAAGAAGAAGAAGAAAAGCAAGAGCAAGTAGGGTCTATCCAATTTCAGTATTCACAACTTGCTTAGCATCTTTAGGGCAACATTTCTGGAAGATAAAGGTTGATTGACTCGTCTAGTTTTACCATGCACAGGAAGAAGAAAGAACTGCCAGAGCAAACTGATCCACCGTCCCTTCCAATTGTTGATCTTTTCCCCTCTGGGGAGTTCCCTGAGGGTGAAATTCAACAATATAAAGATGAGTGAGTATATGCTAATTTTGGCGTACTATTACCCATGAACTTTGTCTTGAGCATTTTCAAGTTCTTGTTTTGCAATTCTATTGAACTAGGTTCTTTGCTTTTCATTGGTGCATGGATATTGTTGACTGATACATGTTGGTCATACTTTTGATCATCAAATTGTTTGTATGTCCTTTTTCTTTGTCCATGTTCTTTGCTTTTTATTGGTGCATGGATATCGCTGACTGATGCAGGTTGCTATACTTCTAATCATTACAATTTTTGGATGTCCTTTTTCTTTGAGCATGAACTTCCTTACAACTCCTGGTTTCTCTAAATGTAGATAATCGTCTTTGATTGTAACTGCCCATCTTACCCAATCGGTTTTTGTGCTGCTATGCTTTTGATAATTTAGTCCATCATATTCTACTTAGTATTCCAATAGCGAAACCAACGGCATAGAATCAAGGGCAAGTCTCATACTTAAAGCATGTGCGTTGTTGTTGGTGTTGCTATCTTTGTAACATAGCTCCAGCCAAACTAAGCAAGCTTTTGATCATTGACATCTACTTCATTAGTACCCGAACAGACCTTTAGTCAATGACCATGAGTGAAAGTAATACACGAAAACTGTTGTAACTAGTGCAGATGGCTGCGTTACAGCTGAGGTTTAGGAAAGCTAATAGGTAAACAGTCTTCCCCTTTTTCTATGGGGAAGTTGATTCCTATGAATACTACTTAAAAAACAAATATATAAAGAATATTAAAGAATGTTTCCTTTGAAATAATGTCTTTTTTGTAGTATTATTCTAAAATTGATAAAAAGTCACTGTACATTTTCAAATAAAAAATGGATACAAATTCAAATAAAAATATAGTGAAGGAGCAATGCCTCATGGATGGAATCATTTTTTCCTTGCAGCTGTGCCACGATGCTGGTAACAGAGAGCACATATCATCGCTCTAGATAATCATTTTTTTTTTCTTAAACAGCTCTAGATAATGACTTTCAAGTCAAAATAATTCATTTCAACAATCAATTTGTTGCCTGGCTTGCATATCGGCTCTTCCCTCTTTATTAGTTCATGGCTTCCATGAGGCACATGAATTTTTAGAATAGGGATCATCCAATGATGACAGTGTTCTTGTAAGTGTCAGAGCTTGTTTCGATCAGTTGAGGGAGTCTTACATAGTCCATTATGCATGCTCCCTTACCTTAAAAAATCAGGCAAATGTGTTGCTTTCTAAGCTGTTCCTTCTTTGAAATTGGGATATTATTTGGCTAGCATCAGATTTAGCACAGTTGGTTTATAGTTTTTGTATTTTCCCATTCTTCAGTATTTCTGATTTTTCTATCAACATCTATGTAAGGTATTTCCCTACAATGCATTACTCGAGGTTTATAATAGGCTTAGTAGCTGTACCATTCCTTACAAAAGAGGCCTATACAACTCAATGGAAGAAAGACAACTATGGCAAATGGGAAAGCAGAAACTTTTTTGCCCTTACACCTGCTTTTCTGAACCTTGAGAATTCCTGTTTCGCTTCTTTTCGTCCGAGACTCAAAGTCCTCGTCGTTGCTCTTTATGTCCTCATGATTGTCAACTTCTCTGCTACATACTGATTTGGTGTCGAAGACTTGGTCATTGTTGATTGAGAATCCTTGCTTTCCTTTTTTGGGTGGTCAACAATTTCATATGGCATCAGACCTTTGGTTCTAAGAGGTCTTGGTTTGAATTCTTTTTTCTGTGCGCGCCATGACTGCCATCTACTCCTGTATGTATGGTGTTGGATCTCTACATGCAAATCTGGGTCGCTGGTGAAGGAGGTCGTTGGATATATCGGTGTCGGTGGTTGAGCACATTGATCACTTACCAGTAATTCCTTTTTCCTTATTTGCGCCGAATACGCTTTGTATATTGTTATCCGGATGAAATGCACTCATTTTTGTACCTCTCTCTAAGTCGAGGGCCACACACTTTGGGGAGTGATTTAGGAGGTTGCCCATGATCAGTCAAGTCACTCCTCTGAAACTAGTAGATGAGCTTGGGTGGACTATCCACTCTATGCCAATTGGTTTTGAGTTGGATGTTTTGACTCTCGATCTTCAACCAAGTGCTCCTTTCTAAAATTAGGGTGAACAAAAGCAAAAGGTGTAGGTAGGCCACTCAAGCAGGCTTAAAGCTGCAAGAACGCTCAAACCCCGAGAGCAGTGGCTCAAGTGGGTCGATTGCCTCTTGAGAGACAGATTTCCTTGGTCTACCAAAGGAGCATACATTTTTGGTTGAAATTCTGATTGGGGAGATATTTGTGATAGTAATGAAGCTCTTGGAGTCCAGTTTCTAATGGGGTGGCCTCCTCATAAAATTCCTTGTATAGTATTGTTTATGGCTGAACAACCGCAATGGCCATTCTAGACCACCAAAATGTCATCTGAGGACTGCATATTAGAGTCTTCTAAGGTGTCAACCACACAACTTTTTACGCAGATGTCAAAGAGGTCATCAATCTTTTGAGATATAGATTTGGCCCAATATAATAGAGTTAGGCAAGCATGCGAGTCACACAATGATATTCATTCTAATTTTTCTACTCACCTAACTTTTTCGGCTCACAAACCAAGTTTCCAGGACAAGCAACTATCCAAGGTCTTCCTTGCCTTTAATTTCTCTCGAATTCCCACATTGTCTTGGAAGGGACTTCTCTTGCTTGCCTCTCTCTCAGTGTCAATCCATGCTTAAAGAGCCTATCATGAGTAGCATTTGCTAGCCATCTCCATACCCTACTTTTCAAAATGGATTTTTTGAGTCTGGGGTCCATCTAGATTGTTCATTGTTTTCCATGTGCTATCTATCGTGTAACTTGTGATGTAAACTAATGCTCATGTATATGCCTGACTATATAGGTGAGAGTTTATTCCGTGTATCCCCCACATGTTTGTGCCCCACTTTAGATAAATAATGTATCTGCATGTCCGTGTGGTGTTGTATCTGTGTTTTTTTTAGGGTGGGGGGAGGGGGGCTGGTTCAACAGTTATCAAGGGAAGAAAAAGAATTGCGTAAAGCATTTACAAATTCTTCAATTAATGCAAAACAGATCAATGGAATGAGGAAAAGTGCACATCTATCGTACTTAGAAGAGAAAACGAAGATCTTTACATCTATTGTATGTGACGCTTTTCTCTCTTGAAGGAAAATTGTAACATCAAAGTTCGGGACTAAAATTGTTTTCTCATGGCGTCTTTTAACCTTTGTGCATGACCTTCTTATATTGTTTTCTGGGATTGTCTTAAACTGGTATAATATTGTTGTCTCTTGCTAGCTTTTTCCACTTGTTTTCTCACAGCTTCCTGATTGACATTTTTTATTTTGTTTGTTTTTCTATACTCATGCGTCTTGTCATTATCCTCCTGCTGCTCATCTTTTTGGGCTGCATGATAAACTAAATCTACCTGTTTCTTTCCTGAGTTGCACTAATGAATGGTATCATACTTTTGCGCTGGTATATTTTGGTAATCTTTGCTTTTAGAGATGAATTTTGAATGTTGACTTCTGTTTTAGTAACCTGTGGAGGACTACATCGGAGGAAAAGAGAGAGTTGGAGAGGCTAGAGAAACCTGTATATAACTCAGTTCGTCGAGCAGCAGAAGTTCATCGCCAGGTTTCTAATACTTCCTATGTTTTCACATGCAAAAAAAGCTAGTAATAGGAAAAGAAGATAATCTCCTTTCTTTTAGTGGCTGTCAAAATTCTTCATCGTGAGTTTTGGCTTCTTGTTTATCACATTTGCTTAAAAATATTTGTGTTCACGCTTTTAGGTTCGAAAATACATCAAAGGTATTTTGAAACCTGGGATGTTAATGATTGACTTGTGTGAAACATTGGAGAATACCGTCCGTAAGTTGGTATCAGAGAATGGTCTTGAAGCGGGTGTTGCATTTCCTACGGGGTGCTCTTTGAATTGGTAAAATTTCGTCAGCTGAAAATCCATTTGTGTTCCTTTTCGCTTGTTGATTTGTCATCGTCCTTGTATATAAAGTTCTTTTCGCCCAGGGTTGCAGCTCACTGGACTCCAAATTCTGGAGATAAGACTGTGCTTCAGTATGATGATGTGATGAAATTGGATTTTGGAACTCATGTTGATGGTAGTCACTTTTTCATATATCTTACTTTACTGCATATACCATTGGTAGAACATTAAATCACGATATAGTGCCACTTTTTTGCTGAATGGACTCTTTTACTTGCAGGACACATAGTTGACTGTGCTTTTACAGTGGCATTCAATCCTATGTTTGATCCTTTGCTTGAAGCCTCACGAGAAGCTACAAACACCGGGATCAAGGTGGTTGAGCTGATCTATAACAGATATAAGCTTTTTATTTTTTCATATTGCAGTCAGACTGGTGAATATTTTACATAAAGAAATGGCTGACATTTTCCTCGAGGCGTGTAGATTGGAGGGGGCTTAGTTATCGTGGTATTGTTCGAGAATTCACAAGTAAGGTTAGAATTAGGGTTGCTGAAGCAGTTGAATATCTGCCACGGTATTAATAGAATTGGATTAGTTGATGATCCTAGATTAATTTTTTTCTTTTATTAAAAATATAGTCTCCAAAAGATAAACATTCTACACCAAAAACTTTTTTTTAAGAGTAAATAGACGGTGCAAATTCTTCGTGGCGGATGTAGTTTGCCAATTATACATAGGGAAGGCATATGACGAGGTGAACTAGTAATTTTGCCAGAATGTGATGGAAAGTGTTGGGCTCGGAGTGCCCCCATGGATTAGGTTACACAATGTCACTCCCTGCAACCGCTCTAAGAACAAACTTGCAGGTGCGATGTCAAATGCCATAAAAGACTTAATTGAAACCTACCTACCATCGATTGGTTTTAGGAGAGATGGTGGAAAAGCGGTCCGACAAGTGGTATTAGAGCTAGAAAGTCTTGGGTTCGAGTCACGGGAGCGTCATCATGAGGGATGGATTGTTGGGCCCGGAGTGCCCCCATGGATTTGGTTACACAATGTCACTCCCTGCGACCGCTCTAAAAACAAACTTGCGGGTGCAATGTCGAATGCCATAAAAAACTTAATTGAAACCCTTCCTACCACCGATTGGTTTTAGGAGAGATGGTGGAAAAGTGGTCTGACAGAAAGGATGATTTTTTTTGGCTAGGACGTCTAGGGAGGCTGGTACATATAGACCCAGTATATCCTTACTCTTTATTTTAGTGATGGAGGTACTGAGCCGGATGATTCACAAAGCAGTAGAAAGAATCTGGGCTGGTCAACTTGATGTGTCAGTGGGGGAAGTCTCACTTGTTTGTGCTGATGACAATATAACTTTTTATTGGGCAGAGGTGACTCAAATGGATTGTCTTATATGTGTTCTTTTTTGCATTAAGGCAGTTTTGTGCCTTAAATCTATTTGTGTTGAATCTGCCCATTGAGGTCATGTCCAACATTGACTCCTCAACTTTGGTGTTGTGTTGCTTTGTGTTGTTTGGATCTGCCTTTGTTCTCTTGAACCAAATGTAGTGCAAGACTACGTTGTGGAAAAGATTCCAGAAAAAAGGTTGGCAAGGCGGAGGAGGCTATAGTTAACCTTCGGAAGAGCATTGCTCCCAGCGTTGAAAACGCGGGATATATTTAGTCGATATATAGATTGGCTCAAATTCAATGTATCCATCATTGATGACTCTGAACCTCAAGTTGATGCAAACGTGAATGATTAGAATGATAGAACTTGCCTATATAAACCTTATGTTGTAAGCTTGTAAATTGTAGCAAGAAAAATGTGAGGGAGAGAGATATTGGGTGGGTTTCCTGTTTTGAGCTCAAGTGAGTGAAAGCCTTTGTAAATTCTTCCCAATATTGAAATCTGCTACTCACGGTGTAGGCGATTTACCGAACTACGTTAAAATTGTTGTCTCTGACTCTCTGTTGTTTGGGTGTGTGCGTGTATGCTTTTGGGTGTCCTTGGACACAACACTAAGCTTATACACATTTATTATGGCTTTATTTTTCGTCTCGTGCCAGCGGCTATAACGTTGGAGGAGGAGCGGTGAGACCTTTATCTGAGGATGTTATTAGGGATTGATTGTTTGGAGCTTAGGTTAAGTATATAATTCTTCCCACGTACCCCACTGGATCTGTTCCCCATAATTTAAGAACTTGTAGTGACTCGTGCATGCTGGGGTAAGGGGCTGCGAAAGGTCAAGCATAAACGGATCAGGTGCCAGATCGAGATAACTGGGGGAGGTAACAAAAAATTAAGATATATCATCGATCATATACTTGACAATGCAAGTGCAAGTCGAGTGAGGTAGAGCGTCATTATGCAAGCTTATCCTTGACTTTTTTTTAGAGCATACCGCCTACTCTTTCGATGGCCCTTCATGCGTCCCTTTTTGTGTGTGTTTGTATCCTCATAACTAGTTTGGTGGTGGGATAAGTTAGCCGGCAATGTGTGGTACCTAGGGAGAGGTTGAGGGTTGTTTTCCCTTCTCTTTTTCAGATAACAATTGATTGGTGTACCCCCATAGCTGACTGTATTCAGAGGGATGGTGATCGAGTGGTGTGGGATATTTTGCTTCGTGTTGAGGTGCATGATTGGGCGGTGGACAAGTTGAGGGCTCTTATGGAAAGACTCTACATTGTGTTGATCATTAGGTTTGGCCTTTGGGCAAGACACGATCAAATGGAACCTTTAGGAACTTGGCTTTACCCTTATTTTCTCGGGCTGATTTGCTTAGGAAGGGATTCCTCTAGCACCCCCTCTCCCAATATCTCTGGATGGAAAGACACCAAGCCCATCAATCCTGCTGCCTAAAGGCATAAATGCATGAAAAAAAGAAGGTATAAATGGTCTCTCCCAGTTAAAATGTTAATTGGCCTTTACTTGCTTTGCTGGATGTGCGATGCTGAGCCAGATTGGCACGATTATATTTTAATTTGGATCAAAAAGTTTAATGAGAATTGGTATTGCATGTGTAAGTGGGGTGGGGAAGCATTGGATCATCTTATGCATTTTACAGTGCTTGCGATCTTTGGATGACGGTTCTCTTTGGGTTCTGTGAGTGTTGGGTTTTCCCAATGAGTGTGACAGAGTTACTTCATACTTGGTGTAGAGCTAGGATGGGGAAGAGGTAGAGGAAAATTTGGAGTTTGATACCTCTTTGTTGTGGACCAATTGGCGCGATGGAAGGGATCTGGAAGGCAATTTGAAGGCATTGGGGATCTATGGTAGGCTTAGAAGTACACTTACTGTGTTGTTTTTGAGTACGTCAAACTTTTAAAGGCACGGTGGTGCATTTAGGGCTTTTGGTAGGTAGCCTGTTTGTATTCGAGTGGCACCCCCTTAATGGCCTTGTAACATTGTATATCTACTTCTGAACAAAAATTAAGATTTGTTGCTTGCACGTAAAATTATATATTTACAGAACATTTACCACTGGTGTAAATACTTATGCAGGAGTCGGGGATTGATGTGCGTCTTTGTGATGTTGGTGCTGCAATTCAAGAGGTCATGGAGTCTTATGAGGTTGAAATAAATGGAAAGGTGTTCCAAGGTATTGCGTCTTTCTTAAGTTTTAGAAGATATGTTTTTGGGCGATACTTTTTATCTTGAAAGTGCCAATATATATGAAAAAATTATCATCCTGTGCATAGACGGGCCTTGCCTTCTTCATCTCAGTTGGAACTGTACTGATTGGCCTTGTGTCCTTAAAGGAAGGGATGTTAGCAGTCGGCTGTCCAGACTAAAAGCTTTCTTTCTTTCTTTTTTTTGGTACAAAGACCAACTTTTTTTTTGGTATGTCGGAAATTGAAGGGCGGGCCTGGTGCAACGGTAAAGTTGCTCCATTGTGACCTGGAGGTCACGGGTTCGAGTCGCGGAAACAGCCTCTCTGCTTGCAGGGGTAAGGCTGTGTGGGCGCCCCGTCCTAGACTGATGTTTTGAGAGTCACCACCCAGATTTTTGAGATGGTTGATCCGAGAAACCGAAGATTAGTTTAGAAAAGGCTTTTAGTCCGGGGAAAACCTAAAAATCTTGGGTTCAAGAGCCAGGTTACGAGAAGGGAAGGTTTTGTTGAAAAATCACCCCTCTTGCCAGATAAAAATCGGTCTCTACTAAGCGTTTTAAATGGGGGAGTTCAAAATCGTTTGAAAATCTTTACTTTTGAAAAACAAGTATGGGAAAGGGGCAACAGGATTGAATCTAGCACATAAATGTGGTCAGGGTGCAGTCTGTACAATATGAAATGAATGAGTACATGTGTACAAGGAATGAAATAATGGTACAACTATACAAGTCAGAAACTGCTAATGCAACCTAACATGCCGCGCTGCATAATAATATACCGTACAGTACAATAACTGTACCGTACCGTACGGTACACTACTCTGCATATTACCAGAACAGCTTCAACTTCATACTGTAAAATGAACCATGGGTTTGGGTAAATGAGTTTATGCTTACTTTGAGTACTAAAAACAGTTTGGATGCCCCTTTTTGATTCATTTTAACATAAAAAGGAAAGCTAAAAAAAGTCACTTTAGAATTTTAAAAAAGACTACAGAATGTAAAAACGATTTTTATCATGAGACAATATTCTGAAATACACCCACAATGTCTTTGACTTCACAGCTACTGCTTAACCTGGAAATCAGAGACAAAGGGACGCACGGCATAACGGGGTGTGCCGTGCGGTACACTAAGGTGCCGCACGACGCACTCTTTCCAGTGCAGTTTCTGGTTTTGGATACTTTTATGCTCTTGAAGCTTGTTTGGGGTTTAAGCTCAGTATGAAAAGACTGGGAAAGACCTCAGTAAGCTCCCCTCAAGGCCAAGGCGTGACTTGGCCAAAGGAACTTGTTTATACCTTTCTTAAGCTTGAATGTGTTTGAAAATGGTGGAATGGGTGTATTTTTTACTGAGAGGGGTCCAAAATCACTAGATTTTCTGAGTTTGGAAAGGATTTCAGTAGGTTTTGTTGGCTATGTTTGTGAAAAAACGAATTTTTGGAAGGAAAGAGTTGAATAACAGTGTATTGTCTGAGTCGGAGAGAGGATGGAGTGTATATCAGTTTGTGTATGTGTAGGAGAGTGAAAATGGCTGATGGAGGGCTCAATTTATAGAGCTATGGTCAATGATCATCATGGTGGAGTGTAGAAATTGAGAAAGAACGAGTCTCATCATCGTTTTTTCCCTTGAACGTCGTCTGCCAGAGATCTTTGACCAGGCGTGGCCAACAGCAGTTCTGCTGTTGTCAGGAATCTTTTAAAGTGCCACGTGGTACTCTAAAGTGCCGCGCGGTACTTTCTGATAGCACAACATACCAGACTTCGCAGGGGCGTCCTGGGAACTCCCGAACTCGGATTTGAGCATGAGTCCTCTTTCTAACCCAATTGGTTTCACTCAAAGATGTTTTATACATTAAAATGTGTGCCCATTTTGCCCTCAGTGTGTTAAGGAAAAAGTCATTTTTGACAAAGCGATCGCACCTTTCTCTTTTAAAATTGAACTGGGAGCCGCCCTATATGTTTGAAAAGGGATTTTCTTGAGGTTAGTGATGGAGTAATGATCCAAGCCTTGAAAGTATGTTTTTCCTTATTTCATCATCGGGGAGCCAACCGAACCAAACTTAAAGACAATTTGAAAGCCCGGATTGGGGTGTCTACAGGCTGCATACATCAACCCTTCCCCAGACCCCGCAATGGCAGGAGCCTCGACTGGGTTTGCCCTTTGGTACGCCAGAAATTCAAAGACCAAAAGCTTTCAGCAGTGCTATGTACACACTCCACACCCACCAACCACACCCCTCTCACATAGATGTGGATCCCACACAATAATTATAGAGCCCACACAGGATGGGGCCCATATTCATGTGAGAGGTGTGTGGTTGGAGTTGCGGTCACTGGGTGTGTCCCTGACATTACTCAAAAGCTGTCTTTCATCTTCTTCCCTATTTTTTTCTGTCTTGCTGAAGTGTTATAATGCCATTCACACTTCATTTTGATGGGCTTGGAGCAAGAAATAAAATTGGCATTGGAAATGCAACATTACTAACTGAAGTGATGTCATTTTACGAATCACAGAAATAGAATATTTGTACCTTGTAATGCATGTGCAGCCAAGTAATTGGCGGTCAGATGGACTTGACTTCCGATGGCATGCTTACAAATTTGCCTCTCTTCCTCTCCCACAAACTCAGCTTAAATTAGACCTAATACTTAGGCTCAGCGGATCTGTCTACTCCAGTTTGCTCCATTTTAAATATTCCCATCTATTATTTGTAAGCCAATCATGTTGTTACCACGTGAACTCTCCATTTTCTCTTTGGGCAACACTTGGCCTGGATCATATCACCCCTTCCAAGCATGTTAGTAAGTACTGTTCATGGTCATGCCATATTGAATGGATTGGTCTGACGTTATTGATTGTTATTGACTTTCTGCAAATGCTTTTTTTTTTTTTGTCTAGAGAAAATGTAAGGAAAAAAGTAGATGTTTGTGTGTGGACTCAACACAAATTTGCTCTAAAAATCTGATTGAAACTGAAACAAGTATTTCATATCAAAAGTATGTCCACGGCCCACCAATTGTTTTTCTTCTTGTTCTTCTTTCGTTTTTTGTAATGGAAAGGGTGTACAGTTTCAAAATTCTTGAAAGCTCATACCATAACGTTCAGGTATTGATATGCCAAAAAAGTAGTGAGAACAACTGTTTATATATGACTAGAAGGAGTATGCTCAGTTACTACCCATTAGTTGGTTTCTGGGAAGGGTATAGACTTCCGCTTATAAGCAGTAAATGAACCAAGTGGTTGTCCTCATACTCAACGCCACAGCCTAGACGTTTGTAGGCTGTTTTTTTTGGCGATGGAACTATGAGTGCATGAGACAATTATAAGTTGAATTGGCTAAGGTGGTGCAAAAGCATTGGGAAAATGTCATACTGTTTGGTAGGAACTAGGAGGGTAAGATATAGCATGAATACATAAACATCACTCTTCAATTAGTCAGTTATGTTTCATGAGCAGATTGTAATCAATTTACAAATCCATTTTTGTGATATGAAGTGGAAGTGCCAAATTGTCCTGCACCTAGATAATATCGTAAAGTTATTACAGGTGCCGATTTTTCGGCATTGAAATAGCTATTTGAGTATATTATTTAGTTGATCCACCTCCCAATCTTTCAGATTTCTCCTCAAAACTTTAGTTGCAGGGAGCTTCCAAAGTGGGTGCGCTCCCAAGTAAGGAGCGCCCTCCCGTCTCGCTCCCGTTGAGACGAGAGCGCGATCCTAAACATTGAAGAGGTAGTCAGGAGGGAATCACAGAGCCGGATGGGAGCTTCCACACTAATCTTAAGGAAGAGATTTGGACTTCTGTTTGCGAACATATCTAAGGAATAAGAGAAAGAGAAAAGACGAGAGATTTAGGACTCTCATCTCGTATTTGACTTATCCATTTGTTCAGTCCATAAAATTGATTTGAAAAAAAACTATAATGGGCTATCACTCATGTTTATATATAATCAATACTTGTATACACGCTCCTTCCGGCGCTCCAAAGTTAGGATTTTCTACATACCCCTGCTCCCATTCCCGCATCGTGCAACGAAGCTCAAAACCAATCACAAAACAACACTACGTGATCCCCAAATAGGATTCGCTTTCAAAGTATATTTTCGAAGCAGGAAGGAACATGTTATGAAATACCCTCTCAAAAGGCTCATCACAGCACTATTTATGAGGGCAGAACCTATGCCTACCTCTTCTCCAACTTTTGAAACTAACACACTTCGATAAGTCCTTCAAGAGCTAAAGCCATTCCCTGAGCCTTTGATCATGAGGCTACCGTATTTAACTACAATAGCTCTTGAGGAACCTATCCATTTCACGGACAGTTCTCCTTGGGTACTTACTCAAAAGTCAAAACGACCTTATTGAAGAAGCCATGGTGTACTAAATATGATGAGGCAGATATTTGTGTACCGAAGTAGGAAAACCAACAATCTAACTTTATATGTGTATGGTGTGTATGTGTGTAACCTAGCTCTTTTATGCCCTACACTTTATATAAGAACTTGCTCTGTATTTCATCACCAATCACCTAACTTTTTTCTCTCTAGGATCTCTCTCTGTTTCTCGGTGGTTTGGAAATCAGGCCAATTTTATAGTGTTTGTGGATCGATTGATTCATGTTAAAGCATCCAATTCAAAATCAATTGGCAATGATGAAGAGGCCCCAGGCTCATATACTAGTTTAACCAAAGTGGGACTAGCTCTAACACTCCCTCGCACGTGCGATCCCTGACCTAACATGGGGAGGTAAATAAAGTATCCATACCATAGGGATCACAACGAAACAAGGTGCGCTTAAGGCACAAAGAATGAGGCAATCAACCAAGAGAGTCTTGTCCAAAAGCCGCCAAAAGCATAGTTGTGATACCATGTAAAAGCATCCTACTCAAAACCAATTGGCAAATAGTGAAGAGGCTGCCCAAGCTCTTGTACTAGTTTTAAAGGTCTCTAACAATGCATAATTGCAAAAGTGAGATACCAAGATCCAACTGATCTTCCATTTCAACTGTAAGCAACGCTCATAAGATCAAGCACCAAACAATACAAATTACAATCTAATCCCTAGAACTCCACCATGCTTTTAAACATTCATCTAACGCCGTTTGTGATGGTCTTCAATGCTGCCCCGACTTCTGCAGTGGTAACATATAGGAACTGATTTTTCTAGTTTACCTTCTTTTGTTTCCAGATATTTAGAAAGGAAAATGGAAGAGAGTGGAAGAAGAGGACCTCGAAAATGATAATTGTTAAAGATTTAGTCTAAAGAATGCTACATCTTGCGGAGTCAGCATTATTGCCTATGCTGTTCTATTCTTCTTAACGGTGTACAATTACACATATGTACCCAGAAAGTCACATATGTCTTGTGACTATAATTGTAGGATCATGAATTTAACTTGTTCTATTCAATTGGAACATGATACATGCAATCACTTATGTCGATTTGGCTGATTTGGCAGTTAAAAGTATAAGGAATTTAAATGGTCATAGCATTGGGCCCTACCAAATTCATGCTGGAAAATCTGTTCCCATAGTTAAAGGAGGAGAGCAGACAAAAATGGAAGAGGGTGAATTTTTTGCAATCGAAACTTTTGCATCAACAGGTAATGTTTCTCATTTGGTAGGGAAGACTGATATTTGACCTGCAGGTGTTTTCCATGGCAGACATAAAATTATTTTTTGTCGTCAACCTTGTGTTTACTTTGTGAAGGCAAGGGAATTGTCAGAGAAGATCTAGAATGTAGCCATTACATGAAAAATTTTGATGTTGGCCACATTCCACTGCGGCTGCCCAGAGCAAAGCAACTGTTGGCAACCATTAACAAGAACTTCTCCACATTGGCCTTTTGTAGACGTTATCTGGACCGACTTGGGGAGACTAAATATCTAATGGCACTAAAGAATTTGTGTGATGCTGGTATTGTTCAGGTCTGCCTTTACAAAAGCTTTGTTAGTTTCTAAAGGAGTTATCAATCGATTGAACTTGATTCATCTCCATCATATGGTGTGTATTTAGTTTCTCTGTGAGTAGATCACATCAATATGTTATGCTGTGGTATTTTTATTTGTTTTTTGTTAGTAGTCCCGGCATGAGAGAGCCGGGGGATTTGTTTTTTTGTCACTTGTTAGTAGTCCCAGCATGAGAGAGCCCGTGAGATGTATAATATATCTCATCGTTTCTAGGTTTGTTAGATTGTAACTTTTAGAATTAAGACCATATTTAGGTAGATCGATAACTAGAGAGATGGATGTCTATAAAGAGAGAGGTATAAAGAACAAAATTGCTGCCCATGAGGACCAATGTCAATTGAACCGTAGAGGTCAAGCTAATGTGGGTAGTGATGCGGACTGTTAATGTCCTAGTCGCCGGAGGAAGATTTTGGTCCAGGAAATGTTTCAGTAGTAGTAGTTGTTGTTGTTATTATTACTATTATTATTATAGCCATTGTCGATATTATAATTTAGTAGGATAATATCTTGATTAGTGTTAAGATATGGTAATATAATATAATGATAAGTAGTTATGATATGGTTTGTTATGAGTATGTTATCGAGTTCTAGTAAGGATTCTATTTTCTTTTTTGTTAGGATGCTAGTTCTAAAAATAAGAGCTTATTTGATATATTGTGGGAGTTTTTAATGAGAATTGAGTTTTAGGGTTGTGGCCTTGTGTTAGGGCTGTGGCCCATTTGCACTACCCTTCTCATCCCTCCACGTCCTCCATCAATTTTGGTATCAGAGCTTAGGCTCCTAAACCACGTCTCCCTCTTCCTTTATCTGTATCTACCATATTCCTATTTCTCTCTACAAATCATCTGCTCTTGAACCCTAACAGCCCGTGAATTCACCTTCCACCAACCATGGTAACCACTGCAGAATTGAACTCCAAATTTGATGGCTTTTATCAAGAGCAACATGATTTGAAACGATCACACCAAGAGTTAACAGAAACAGTCCATGATTTGCAAAATATGCAAATCTCAGCTCTGATTCACAATCTTTCTTTCCAGTTGCAATCTACCGTCCTGGTTTGATATTTATGCAGTCCATGGAATGCAACGGGTGGTTTGGAAGATTCGTAGTTTTGGGTTAATGTGTATTGTATTGGGGGATGCATGTGCCTTGTGACTTTTCATTTAGGGAGCTTTGACCACACATTCAATGTATTCAACCATCACACCACACATTCATCCTATCTAGCCATCTAGGGAATGAGAAAAGTCTTTGGTATTAAACGCATTAATCCTACCCAGCCATCTAGGGAATAGGAACCGTCTTTAGCATTAAACACATTAGGAGCCTATAAGTTGATGTACTTCAAGAGTTTGAGATAAGAATGATTGTATGAATAAGAATTTATAAAAGCTTATAGCTTTGAAGATTGTGTGATGCAATCCTTTCTTTGGTGTGATACTAAAGAGCCCCTAGGTGTGATGCCTTGGGTTTGTTAGGTGTGATGCTTAGATCTATCCTTCTCTCACGGTTTACTGTTCACTTCCCAAACAGCCCCTGTTTTCAAGTAGTTCCATCTTCCTTAGCCGCATTCAAATTCTGTCCTGTATCAATTTTGGTATCAGTGCTTACGGTTTCTCCACTATGTTCTCACGAAGTGGGAGATCCTGTGGGCCACAATATGCCTTGAGCCATCCGATTGAAGTTCCAGATTTTGATGGAAGAAATGATTGTAGGGTGTTCTACAATTGGCTGGCATCAATTGAGAATTTTTTCGAATACCATGAGATGACGGATGATCGAAGATTAAGATTCGCGAAGATTAAACCCGTTGGCTTGGCATAGATGTGGTGTTATGGTCTTGAAGGTCATATTAGAATATTGGAATTGCCATGGATAAACACATGGCTAGCGATGAAAGCTAAGCTCCAAGAGAAGTATATGCCTTTTCGTTATCCTATAAAGGACTGTCTTGTAAAGGTTTGTGAGCAGCATGTTAATTCTAGACCTATCAGTAATGTGTTTGAAGAGCGTATGCAAAGACTGGACGCCATTAGTCTCCGGAATAGAGTCATGGAACGCTCACGCCTAAACATTGCTAGACGGAACACCATAGTTGAGGCCATTACAAAACCGCCACAAGCAAAACAAGCTAGCATGGAGCATGCGGATCAAGTGACTCAAGAACTCAAGGGGTTGTTAAAGATACAAACTCTCCAAAGCTTATGTAAAAGAAACTGATTATGTCCCAAATCCGCCCAAGGTGGAAGAAAATCAGATTTTTAAGGCTGAAAAGCTCCAATGTTTGAAGTAAAAGACTTGCAAGAGGTTGCCAATACTGTGGCTGAAGTGGCTAGAGTTGGAATCCAAGAATCTAGTGTTCCTTGTGCTCTTGAGACCAACAAACTGAAGCAACCAGCTGCTGGTTCAGAAAGTAATACACCATCAAAGGGCAACAAATTGCCTTTGAAGCTTTTCGACATAGAGCCAGATGACATTAGAATGAATGGGCCCTAATTCTGCTGCTTGAGATTTGGTTGAATTCAGAGGTTTTCCTATTACTTCAATTGATTTTATCATTCCAGGAAAATTCACCGCAGGAGTTGGAGTCTCATTACTTTCTTTCTTTGAAGAGGATGTTAAAGCATCCAACTCAAAACCAATTGACAAGGAGTGGAGAGGCCGCCCAGGCTCATATACTAGTTTTGGAGGAGATATTTAACCGACGTGGGACAATTTCCAACACTCCCCCTCACGTGCGACCCCCAATATCCAACAGTAGGCGATTTCAATTTCCCTTTGCAGATTGTGATATGAAGTCATCGATGCTATTGAAAAGCATTTGGATTTTCATTTTTCAACACTTCAAAACTCGAGGTCTAGTTTTCTCCAACCAAGGGAGAATGATGCAGTCCATGTTAAATGCAACGGGTGGTTTGGAAGATTTGAAGTTTTGGTTTAATGTGTATTGTATTGGGAGATTCCAACCTAAAACTAATTGGCAATAGGTGGAGTAACCTCTAGAATATAATAACCAAGTTTAGGTGGCTTAAATGAACGATGTGGGACAAGTTTAACATTCCCCCTCACGTGCAACCCATAGAGGTGACAGGGCAGGAGACCAGGAGCTGAGCGATTGAATCGGGCGACAGAGATGACAGAGACTTTCCCACGAGAGGTGAGGCCACCCAAGACCTAGCTCTGATACCAAGTTAAACGGTCTTGGGTAGAACTCATCCCCAAACGCTAGCTATTAAAGTGAGGGTGCCTTCATGCTTATATTCTTCATATTATTTTGGTACCCAAGCGATGCGGGACTTCGCTTCACACCCTCCCTCACGCCCAGCGTGCTTACTCGGCAGCACCTGCCGTGTGCAGGCTAGGGACACGCACCCTACCCATCCTTGGCATACCCTGCTCGGATACCATGTTAGATTAGTTCCGTACCATGTTATAGATTGGTTCCCGGCAACAGAACCAATCTAACATGGTATCAGAGTTAAGTCTTGGGTGGTCTCACCTCTCCTGGGAAAGCCTCTAGCATCTCTGTCGCCCAAGTCAATCGCTCAGCTCCTGGTCTGTCACCTCCACGTGCATCCGGACTGCACGTGAGGGGGAATGTTAAACTTGTCCCACATCGCTCATTTAAGCCACCTAAACTTGGTTAATATATTCTAGAGGCTACTCCTCCTATTGCCAATTGGTTTTAGGTTGGAATCCTCCAAGAAATCTAATTGCATGAGCCTTGTGACTTTTCATTTAGAGAGCTTTGACCACACATTCAATGTATTCAACCATCACACAACACATTCATCCTATCTAGCCATCTAGGGAGGAAGAAAATTCTTTGGTATTAAACACATTAATCCTATCCAAACATCTAGGGAATAGGAACAGTCTTAAGCATTAACACATTAGGAGCCTATAAATTGATTTATGAATGAATGAAAATTTGCAAGAGATTTTAAGCTTTTATGATTGTGTGATGCAATCTCATTCTTTGGTGTGATGCTAAAGAGGCCTTAGGTGTGATGCCTTTGGTAACCTAGGTGTGAGGCCTAGATCTATCTTCCTACAACCCTTCTTCTCTTTCTGCTGTTCACGTGCACTATTCGCAGCCCCCAAAACAGCCCATTTCTGTGTGTTTAAGCATCCTTAATCCAATTCCAAATCTGTCCTCCATCAGATATAATCCCAGTCACCCTTGAAAGTCCCACCTTCGGAGCAATATGACCGGAAAATCTCCTCTTTTCCTTCAATAGGGAAACCAACAACTTTGAGAGAAAGCCTATACTGATTTCTACTGGTAGTATGGAGAACTGGTTCACTAACTTGATAGAAGAGCCTCTATCCAGACATTCTCTCTATTATCTTCTTGTACCAGAAACAAAAGTCTGTATGATAACCGGAAATGATGGAGCATTAAGTACCACAAGTGGGTGACGAATCAAGAGAGCTTTCATCTTTCAAGGCCTGTTAAACTCGAATTTCTACCAAGGATGCTGGGTTTTATTTGTGCCTTGAGAAATTCATGCTTCTATCCGTTTCTAATGTTCGTAATTTTCGATATCTCACTCTTTTACCAATCAATCTGTATGGTATGGGGATCGAAATTCTGTAAATGCTTTTTGTTTTGTTGTAACATGTACATCTGTCTATAACATGCTGTTTGGAAATCGCGTGATTTACACAATGCAGTTATTATGGTTTACTTTGCTCTTTTATATTCTAGACCCTTTTTTTTTTGTTTGGAGAACGAAGGATGTATACAAATGATATCTTGCATATAAAACAAGCAAATAGATCCACAAGTAAGGCCCACCAACTTCTTGATGCCAATGGACCACAAAGCATAGTTCAGAATATTTTCAATTTGTTGGTCTAAATTCTGCAATGATGTAAGGTGTGATCATTTTATACGCGAATCTTAATCTTTTCAGATATTAAGCCTGAAGAGCCTTTACCTTTACTTTTACAGCCTTACCCTCCTCTCTGTGACATCAAAGGCAGCTACGTGTCTCAGTTTGAGCATACCATATTACTCCGACCAACTTGCAAAGAGGTCATTTCAAGAGGTGATGATTATTGATTTTGGAGAGACTTGACGTGTTGGGTTGGGTAGACCGTTGATGGATATACCAGTATATGGTGGTTGTACGTTCTGATCAGGGTTATGATAAAGGCATTATTAGAATTTTTTGAGCAGTCTACCCGTCCTTTTAGATTTTTTGCACTCTGTATTGAATTCAATTACGTTATATTACTGATGTTGGAGAATTGATGGTACACTTTGTTCCGTAATCGTATACTTGTCAATGTTTTTATCTAGTCTCATGCACGTTAAGAGTTGTATCGACTTCTTAAGGAAAAAAATGACTTGTAGGCTGATTAAAAAGAAGTTTGAGGACAAAGAACCAAATTATTAATCCTTCTCATTCTCCTTTTGTATTTATGCTTCTCTTTACCTGATATATGCGCATTTACAAGCTCTCATCTACTTCAGGCTCTTCTATAACATTCATTTTCATTCTTAATTGGTTGCCAACTCAGCAAAATGATCTTCAAGATATTGCAGCTCCATTATTGTTTTATTTGTTTCCTAGGACAAAAGTCACATCGCTGCGAGTTTGCTCTACACAGAAGGATGCATCTTTAGCAAGCAATAGCATCAGCCTTGTATGCTGCTTGCACTAGAATTTCTTCTCGAGGAATCTGGCAGTCTTGTATGCATACCTCTGATTAATCTCGACATCTATTCCTAACTTTGTTGCCGACTTAGTGGAACTGCTATGGATTTTATGTTATGGCTAGTCCAAGAAATTTGTCGAGACCCAAGTCAAGGCTTCTGATAATTTGGATTAGCACATCTAATGCATACCACGGCAAGCACCCACCAATAAATGAATATGGGCAGAGGAGAAATCTGCTATAGAAAGCAATGAATAAATGTGAGTTGGAGGATACTCCAATCACCCGTCTTTTTACTTCAAAACGGCAAGCAGAGGAGAAATCTGCTATGGAAAGCAATGAATAGTTGTGAGTTGGAAGATACTCCAATCACCCGTCTTTGTACTTCAAAACCTTAGCTTCCTGCTCACTGTATTTGTTCTCCCGTCCCTGCAATTTTTTTCATTGGCTCATGTCTCTCTCTCTCTCACACACACATGCGCACACAGCCCAAAACCCATAGTCCCCTTTGGACGATGTAAACCTTGACCACCTATATAATGCTTGGGAACAATGGGCACTGTCCCAGGAGGCTCTAAGTCATGGCCACTGCCCGTGTCAATGTGAAGAAGCCTTCGTTGGAAAGCAGAAACCCCACCTTTGAAGAACCCTGAATGCCATGGGTACCACCTCCAAATGTACTTCTATTGCCTAAACTAATGTTTCAAGGGAAGAGTGAAGATGGTAGGGGAAAACCTCAATATCACCATCTTTTAAAATTTTCTGAGGGAAAGTGCATGAAGGAGTCAGTGCGGGAGATGAGCTCCCAATTTGTGTGTGAGAGAGAGAGAGCGCACTGGAGTCCGTTGGGGTACTGACTCTCAAACGTGATGTCATATCCCGTGTTAAACACTGTTGACCAGAAAATCATACTCATGTTACGAATTAACGAAGAGATTATCTTAGTAACAAAGACATCACCCGGTTTAGCAATGACCAAGAAGAAACAGTGGTTGGACATGGAAAATTACAGCGTACCAAAAAAGAAAAAATACAGTAATGCAGCATCTAGTTGATACACAACTCCAAGTAACAATGAGCAGTAGGGTACCATGCATTGACTGTTGATATTAGTAGTCAATCAGTTTCTCAATCTCAGATTGTTATTTTGTTGATTGGTCATAAATTAATTCCCGATGACTAAATCAACTGCCAAACCATATGCAATTTCAACTACGATTGGGAAGGTACCCAAAGCCCAAGGATTGCATTATTACATTAAGATAGAATAATCCAGCAAAACAGAAAACGCAAGAATCAAGTCCCACTGAAGCCAAAGATTTTATTCCTATGGCTTTGGTGGATACTAGAAGGAGACCACCAAAGGGTAATCCATAATCCCCTCATCTTAGAAATCTCTAAAAACAGCAAATAAATCACCATTAACGTAATCATTCTCTACCAAGTTGACCAGGAAGTAACTGCTCTGCACCTGATAACACAAGAAGAATACCAACCACGTCATTCGCTTGAAAATTTCACAATTCATCGATATGTATATATCAGGTAAATGAGGAGCAATCAAGAGAAGGATAAAGCATAGGGAGGAGGGGAAGCACAGCACTGTACCTGCTCCAGCAGCTTCCTGGATGGGTCACCATCTGGGTACAATTGAGCCCATCCTCTGGACCAGATTTCAAATGCCTCGTCCTTCCACACCATGAAGCTGGTGGGATCTACGACAGTCGGTTGGATGATCTCCTTCGCCGGGAACACTCCCCATGTCACCGCATTCACATCAGATTGGCTGCGGACATTGGATATCCAGCTTCCTTCTTTGTTCACAGCCATGTAGGTCAGAAATGGGAATGACTTGCATTTCTCAACAAGAGTATTCAACTTCTCCTTGGAGCAGAAAAACTCCACGTATGCCTTCTGGTAGACGTATCCATCAGGTCCCCCCCATCCTGCAAAATGGCACATTGCCCAAAATAAATTAATCAAAACGGTGCCCGAATATCTTGATATTGCTTCACAAAGGTACATGGACTCTTCTCTGAGTACCCATATCGAACAATAGAGACCAACCCGCCGGGCCACCCCTGACACACATTACCAGTCCATGTGTTTAAACTGCCCATAAAGTAAAAAAAGTGATCTCCAAGAAGAGAGTAAATGGCAATCCCATACATTATGATAAATGGTACTCACCAAATTTACACACTATACTCAAGGCAGGAAAGAAGCCAAATCAGTTCCTTATAGAAAACAGACGATACTCATTTCAGGGATAGTGGACAGTGACATTTAAATGCACACAATGTGCCAACATGCCAATGTAAAATTGTCGTCGTAATCAAGCCAGCTGGGCAAGAAATTTTATATCCCAAATAGAATTGAATTGGATTTTGCAAATAAAAAGGACATCAAGGTTTATTCTTGTGTAGCAAATTAGGTAGACGTTATATTTCAATCTTGAATAATTTAATCGACCTGAAATTCTGCTATATATAGTGGTTCAATATTTTTTAGGTAAAGAGAGTCGGGTTACGGTCATAGGTTCATAGAGAGAAGCACGGCTGTCCAGAGTCACATAGGCACCGGGATAGAGAAATTTGGATCAGAAAGTCAATATACACTTAAACAGATTTGTCAATTATCCATCAGCTATTTTATGGCAAAATCCTCCATCAGTTCCTAAATACATAATGGGTACCAAGAGAGATGGTAAATGAATGTGAAGAGATAATTGCTAGCAACTACTATGAGGATTCATTTACTGGACTTTTGAGAACATATGGAATAGGATACACACGTGCATCTTTTGCAGAGATTACACTCACCGACAATAGGGGAATCAGACTTTGCTCCATTCACAGATGGTTGGCTATTTATCGTGAGAAAACCCTTTGAGTTGATGCTCCCCAACTGTTCATTAATGATCTGTGTCTCTGGCTGAAGGCCATCTAACTCAGACCAGGGACTGCTTCTTAGATTCCCAAGGCAGTACTTCAGGAATCTCTGACGAATACCAATTCCAGAAGGGACACATAAACATCGATACTATTGTCATTGAGATATAAAGGTGGAATAAATTACTTGAAAATCATACCTCATGAATATCTTCAACATCCTTCAAAGGGACAGCCCATTCATCATGAAGTTTCCTGCCACGTGTGCGGGCTCGCATGAACTGTTGGGATCAACCCAAATGAGTCAGATGACGAAGTATAGATCAATAAAGAGGAGCTATTCTTAGCAAGACAATTCTTTAAGGTCTTAATCCTGTCTCTTAAACAACAACAAAACTACACCAATTGATGGATAAAAAAAGAACGAGAGAGAGAGAGAGCTATTCTCGTGGACATTTCGAAAAGGTTGTAGGCAAAACATGGATGATCAGGGAAAGCAATTGACGATCTGGGAAAACGTTGATAATCAGGGAAAACATTTGACTCAAATTGTTTATTGCATACTTGTATTGTGTCCATAACCGTACCTGGTTTCTAATAGTTTCACAACCAAAGTTAGACAAAATCCAAGTCACATAGACTAACACTACCACCAATATAAAAATATTTTGGAAAAAGAAAATAAAAGGACGGAACATCCAGCTCTATGTTCCCAAGTATGAAGTATCAACCATTAAACATACTGCCTCGTAGACCCAAACTCATTTATCTATTCCACTAGTCCAATCCATACAAAAAATACAGGCAATTGAAATGAATATCATCATTAAACGAAATTAAAAAGACTGCTAGACAGATTACCAGCAAAAGACGGGAAAAAATGGAGAATCTAGAGTAAGAGGCGCATGCAAAAGATAATGGTGCAATACCTGGCATCGTAGAATCATAAGTATAAATAAAATTAAAAGGAAGAAGAACGTAAAATAGTTCAAGAGAACGCCAGGGAAAACTGAAGCCAAAGCTGTGAAGCAAAGTCCCACATCGCTTGGGTACCAAAGTAATAAGAAGAATATAAGCGTGAGGGCACCTTCACTTCAACAGCTAGCTTTTGGGGTTGAGTTCTACCCAAGACCTTGTAACATGGTATCAGAGCCCGGAATGGGCTAATCGCATCCTCACTGCACCTCCCGATTTCCTCTACTCTTCTTTGTATCAGACGTAGTTCTTGTGCTTCACTGCCAAATAAACATGCAGTGAAATTACGCGGAGACCCCCTCATCTATATGTGTTTATTCGAAACCCATGTTCCAAATCCCTCATCCCAATTTCGATTTCCCATTTGTAACCCTCAAACCCAACCCAAACCTCTACGCCTCAAACCCAACCTAAACCTGGACTACATCTATGCTTCTACGTCTCCCTCAGCTTCACCCACTACGCCACCGTCACCCACAACAGCTTCTTTGTCTAGATCGCCGGTGTTGGGCCTGGAGTGCCCCCATGGATTTGGTTACATAATGCCACTCCCCGCGACGGCTCTAAAAACAAATTTGCGGGTGCAATGTCGAATGCCATAAAAGACTGAATTGAAATCTTTGCTAACACCAATTGGTTTTATGAGAGATGGTGGAAAAGCGGTCCGACAAGTGGTATCAGACCGGAAGTCATGGGTTCGAGTCACAGGAGCGTCATCGTGAGGGAGGGATTGTTGGGCCCGGAGTGTCCCCATGGATTTGGTTTCACAATGTCACACCCTGCGACCGCTCTAAAAATAGACTTGCGGGTGCGATGTCAAATGCCATAAAAGACTAAATTGAAGCCTTCACTAACACCAATTGGTTTTAGGAGAGATGGTGGAAAAGCGGTCCGACAGCCGGCAACAACGGGTATCCATGGAATTTAGCCATATGTATATATATGTTCACATTATATACAAGACATAAACATAACCCATCTACCCTCTCTCTCACCAAATGGGTTCAATCTATGGTGTGTTGATTCCAATTTCTTCGAGCAGCGGCGGCTCGTGCTTGAACTTGGAATCCATCTGCAATTTCGCCAATAAACGTCAGCGAATTGTGGAGCCGACAAGGATGTGGAAGCCGCCGATAGTTGCTAGAGCTACGAAGCTTTGTTGGATCTCTCTCTCTCTCTCTCTCTCTCTCTCTCTCTCTCTTATATCGCTAAAGTTCAAACCCAGTTTCGCTCTCTCTTAAAACTCCTCTGTTCTTCATGATCAGAGCTATAACCTAGGTTTCACCAATTGAAAGTGCCCATGGACGAATCGAAGATGAAGAGAGGTATTGTGGTTTGTCGGATGAGGGAGAGAGAGCCAGAGAGAGGACGGGGACAAGGAGAAGAGGGGGGTAGAGGGTTATGTTTGAATGTAACCAACAAAAGGTATTTTCGCCCAAACGAAAACATTTGCCCTAAATATCCAACATTATTTAACGGACATTTAACAGAGGGGTCCATTTGGGTAATGTTTATAGATGGGGGGGTTAGTGTAGGCAATTTTAAACGTTAGGGGGTGTCCGCGGGAAACAGGTATAGATGAGGCCATGGGGGGGTCTCCATGTAATTTCACCTAAACATGCTTACACATATGCAAGAAAATAATACTAGCTCCAATAAATGCCTAGGTTGTTTCATTATGACTTGCTAAAGTTGGCTCCTAGCCAAAGCAAATGTTTCTCAGCACTAGAACATGTTACATGTCTAAAAGAGCTCCTTTGGCAGACAAGCCCATCTGCTTTTGTGGGCTTGGGTTTCTGAAACAAAAATTTGGTGACTTTTGGACATGTTAATCATCTGCACAAATTTCAAAGTCAGCATAACCGTAAAAACAAAAAAAACATAAAAAAAAAATGCTGATTTCAGTTTGGAGCACCATAACAGAAGAACAATAACCTATGTAGGATTGAGTTGTCATTTGCCATTTTCTTTTTTCGTCCTCTCTATAATTCAATGCTTCCATTCCTACTGACTTTAGGCACTATAAAACATTCAATAGTTCCCCTTCCATACAAGGGTTCATTTACAATTCTTTGCATGTTAAAGTATTATAAATAGCTATGTGAGAAGATCTGTGAGCCTCTTATGCGACATATTCTCATAATGTTTGGAATTTAAATTGCGAGAAGTGAAAAACTTTTTTCCCCAAAAAAAGACTTCCATATTACGTGACATAAGCATGTAAGTTACAATCTTTTCCCGATTACCAAGATAATCATGTATGTTTGCTAGTTAAATGGAGCAATAGATCCTACAGAACCACTAGCTTCACATCTTCTGCACCACCTTCCTGGAAATCAAAGGCAGTCAAGATAAATAAAGTAAATGCGGCAGGCCTAATTTGTCATGGATAAACAGACCCACATATGAAGATGAAGCATAATTTCAATACCATCAAATAAAATAAGAGAAGGTCCACATACAAACTGCAGAATAATAAAATCAAGTTATAGTTAGCATTTACAGCTAAACAATAAAATATAAAATTTGTGATGATCTTTACCTGATAATCAGTTAGTGCTCCATATGATGCATTACGAGAATCTCCCCATCGGCCTTGTGGGTATTGTTCCCAACCTATAGTCCTTGAAATGTAACTTTTTGGACGATTGGCCCTAGAATCATGGTCCGAACCACATTAGATATTTCGAGAGATATCCCTAAGAATTGGCATAATGAAGGGCACGAGTAAGCAGTGTTAAACTATTTTGAACATGATATCAGTTTTGATGTTAATGCTTACCAAAATATTGGCCTGACATCTTCCTTAACACGGAAAACATTTGTAGGGCGTCTCCATGGTAAGGACCTCGAAATTTTGGCTTCTTCAATTAGTCCAAGATTCTGTCAAGGTGAGTGTACCCAGTAAGGCACAGCTTAAGACATTGACACAGGTTAATTAAACAACATTGATGACTTTTTAACATGATATGGGAATCAACCATTAGTATTGCCAATGCAGATTTCTCCATGTTCAAGGTATAAAGATGCAATGTCTTAATTCCATTAGCTATTATCTTCCTGCACATTTCTGTTCCGAGGTGAATTCCGTAGGCTCTGACGGCTTCTTCATTATCCTTGATAGGCTCCAAGGCAGCAGTAATCTCAGATGGTATCTGCCAATATCATTAAACACACAAGTATCAATAGAAGGTAAAGTAGTAGTTTGGAGCTTCTGTAATCTCAGATGGTATCTGCCAATATCATTAATGACACAAGTATCAATAGAAGGTAAAGTAGTAATTTGGAGCTTATTGAAAAGTAAGTTCTCCTGATGAGTCCATAGTGTTCTGGCATCATTCCGCCATGCTAGAGACTACACCTCGAACTTGATGCTCTAAAATTCGAGTATGCTTGCATAAATTTCGTGATGTAACAATCTATGTTGCACAGAATTTGGTGGGAGTTTGGAATGTGGATATGTGCTTAACTGTTTGACATTCGGACAAGAAAAAATATCCATATTCCAGTATGCATAAAGTTTTCTAGGATAAAACTGTGCTTGCAAGGTGTCATAGAGCATCTCACTGGCATGTTTTGCATATTTAACTGGTGAAATAAGATAACCAAATAGGCTTGACTAGGTAATTGTCCAACTAAAGATGTCGAATGGGTATTCCACACCGTGACGGTGTCCAATACGAGTACTTTATAGGATTACAAATATACATGGAATAGAGTTCACAATCATTTGAAGGCAATGATGGAAGGCATGGATTTTGCAGCATCTTTTTAACTGATGGTTTCCTAGAGCCCAGCTAAACATCAACCGCATTTTATCATTTCTGGTATGAAAAAAAAAAAAGAGGATCCACAGATTGAGCCAATCCTTCTAAACCAACCATATGACACTTATTTGTGTAGTTCTCAGCAAGTGGTCAAGTATTTCACCAACGTACTTGCTAAACAAGAGATGCATTACTCTAGTTCACTTGTCCACAAATGTAAGCCAATTGTTGCGCTATCAATTGCGATATTCTATCTAGTAGTGAACAAATGATAGACTAGATTGCGAGATTCATAGGATGGTTAAGCACTCCATAACATAAATAAATAATTTATTTAGTAATGATTAAAACAACCTATAAGTGAATAGGTAGACCTGGACAGAGCTCAATGGAAAAACAGGATTCACGTAGCCGATCCCAATTGATTGGGACACAAGGCTCAGTTTGGTTTGGTATTAAAACAGTCTAGGTTGGAAAATTACATTACCTTAGTTTTGCAAAAACCAGTCATGCGGAGGAAGCCCCTATAGTTATTAATCGGCATAATCCCAGGAACGATGGGACAAGTAATTCCAATTTGACGGCAGTCATTCACAAATTTGAGGAAGATATCAGTATCATAGAAAAGTTGAGTAACAATAAGATCAGCTCCAGCATCAACCTGTAAAATCAACACTCCAAACAATTCAATGGTGTAAGTTTAACAAGGCAATTAATTCTTAACCGAACATATATTTGGTAAAACCCCATATTGAATACTACCTTCCTCTTAAGGTAAGCAAGGTCGCTCTGATATGCCTCTGGTGTGGCCAAACCCCCATCACTTTGGATGACATCAGGATGTGCCTCTAAAGGAAAAGTAACAACATGAGAAGCTAGCTATTTACTACAGACACGCACAAAAAAGCTGTTGGCTCCTCAAATGACAACGAAAACCAACGTTGTGGATGGATGAAGAGACACAGACCAGTCCATTAAGATTTATTTAGCAAATGCGAGACAAAACTGAATTGTTAAAAATGCAACCACTAATTAATCCGTTTACTACGAAAATAATAATGCGTCACCACCACAATCTCTTGCGTAATGGGGAAGATCTTAATTATACAATAAAGACAAGCAAGAAAAGAATGAAGAGAACAACCTGGATAACCAGCAACGGTTATGCCAAAGTAGTCACCATATGTGGACCGAATGTGGTTTACCTGCAAAAAAACAAACATATAATAAGCCAATTAAACAAATGGAAGTAGTAGTAGAAAACAATGCAGATAGAGAGATTGGACAGGATGAAATCGGATAGCATCAGATCAGATCAAACGGAATTAGTATATAAAAAAGATACATACGAGATCGAGGGCACAGGCGAAGCCACCCTGGACTTGAACGAACTTGTCCTGGCCGTGAGGAGGGTCACCGCGGAGGGCGAGGACGTTCTGGATGCCGTTGGACTTGATGTGGTGGAGGGCGTGGTCGATCTTGTCAACAGGCATGTTGGTGCAAGTGAGATGCATCATAGTCTCAACGCAGACCATGTTCTGCATCCTGTTAGCAATCTCGAGAGTGAGATCCGCGGTTGAACCCCCAGCTCCCCAAGTAATGTCGCAGAATGTTGGGTTGTGAGCCACCATTCGCTCCATCCTGTCGAACAGGTTGTCCACCCCATCCTCTGTCTTGGGCGGGAAGAACTCGAACGAGAACACCACCTTCCCACCGGATTCCGCCTCCCGGATCTTCTCTATCACTTTCATTTCCACCGGATTCTTCTTCTCTCTCTCTCTCTCTCTCTCTCTCTCTGTTGCTCGGCTCCCAAATGAGTAATACTATTTTACTATAAATAAACGAGAGGAAGGAAGACAATGGGTGAAAGAAAGAAATGTCGGTCGCTCCTCCGCCTCTCCGCTCAACTCTCTCTCTCTCTCTCTCTCTACGAAAAGAATGGACAGACTTCAGAAGATGCACAAATCAAGATTTACGATTGTAGCTGTTTATATAGTAGTAGTAACTCCTAATTAGTACAGTACTAATTATTATAATTAATTAATTATACACCTAACCCGCAATTGTATTTTCGATCCTCTTGTCCAATAAAAAACAAAAGTGGAGGAAATTCGGGATGGATCTACTTCGGGGGTCCCACCCACCCACCTCTTTCAACAACCCACCCCCGACCATTCACTGCCTGCTTCAGTTTTGACAAACAGACTATATGTTGGTTCTGAGATTTTGAATTTGTAGATAATGAGTGTAGAGAGGAATAGAATAATATTTAGAGATAGATAAAAAGAAAAATGAGAGTAATAATTGGATTGAAGATAGGATTAATGAATTGAGAGAAAAATATGATAATAATTATAATCCAAAATTCAAAACCAACTGAACAAGGTCCCCTCTCTCTCAGCAACAATGCATCATACTTACAAAAGCAAAGTTTATTCACGTTTGGAAATGTGCCAAGACTATGAAGTAATTAAATAAATAGTCTCTCCCCACCAAAAAAACAAGCATTTTCATTAAGAGCGGTTATTTATAATGACTCAGTCACATGAGATAGAACCTACACATATATGGAACACACATCATGTAAGAAAGTGTTACAAATAACCGTAATTTTGAAAATGTTTTCAAAGTGACCACCTCAAAAGAGCAAGGAGCCTAACGTATACACCAAATGGTGTAGCGGTAGTATTTTTCAAGTGTGTATATATATATATATATGCTTCGGGAAACTAGGAGATAAATACATGAATTATGTTCACATAATAATAAATCCCACACTTTCCTTTTGTGAAAAATAGGGGGAAAAATCTATACTTGACACATGAAAGCAAAATAATTATCCCTTTACTTGTTGAGAATTTGTACAAATGAAATGAATCAAATGATAATTTGTAGATGTTGAAAACGAAGACAGAAAATGATATACAGTACATTTTTACACAAGAATTCTGTGAAAATCACTCACTAAAAGTTACGCTAATAAATTGACATACAGTAATTGTTTGGATGCTCAAATTGGATAAGATAGATATATAGTGCTCGATAATAAAATAGTGAGCTACGTTGAAACTTGTCTAGATTTCTTGTACTACTCTTTATAACTTATTTTTGTTCCCATGTTTTGGTAATCAAGCTTATGAGCGAAAGAGACATAAATAAATGTACACGGTTGAGGAGAGCATAATAATCTTTCCAATATCCTCTCTTTTTTTCCTCTCTCAATATGAATATTTATCTTAGCTAGGTAGCAGGAGGAGTATTTCTTTTTGAGTTGAATTGAGTCGAGTCGACTTGAGTAGTAGTACAAATTAATGGAAAGTGCATGTAGAGCAATCATGAATCACCACGCCCTATAGCATTGTTGTTTAACACCCATTTCCATCCATCATTTTCCAAACCAGCACCCCCACCTCCCCTAGCTAAAATGTGGACGTCAAGTCAAGCTTTCATCCAGACTAATAAAATACGTAATAAAGTAAAATGTGGACGAAATCGATCGGACCCAAGAGTGGGTGGGGTGGGGGGGTTGGTGAATGCTATAGGGGATGTTGATACTGTGGCCAACCTTACCAACCATCCCCAAGTCAATCCCACTTCTCGGTTTGGATTTAATTACTATTTCTTACACTTTTAGTTATCTTTCTTCTCAGTTTTCGTTGTAATTTTTACATCATATCGTTCATTTCAACAAGAGGAACAAGAAAAATATAATCAAAGTCCAAAAAGTTTGTATAAGACGAAACTAAAGAACTAAGAGACCTTTTTTCCAATTTATTTCTTTCGTGACAGCCGATTACTCTGGCATCGGTGGTTCCCTCCCATTTGTTTATCTTCCAGAGCAGAATCATTTGCAAACAAATTTGCTTCTTTTTCACTTAGGAAGATCGGTATATTATTTGCAGTACTAGCCAACCAGGCGGAATTAAATTCAGCAAAAATATAATCATCCTGTGCCGAAATTTGCAAAGGAAACACAAAAAAGATTACAGGGAGAAGGGAAAATAACTTACTACAGTAACATTTAACCACAAGACTTTCTTGTTCTAATAAAATTGGACATTGAATAAATTCAGACACCTCAAGTTGGAAAGTTTTGCACTATAGTATTATTTCCAGTCTCGTCAAGATCTTAAAATAATGATCCTTCCGAAAAGTTACACTTTGAATGTTTACATGAAGGAATCAATGAGCAAGCCAAAAACACAAGTTTAAAAAAGACAAAAAGAAATGGGAAAAAAGGAACAGTTCTTATGAATCAATCAAAACTACTCAAAGTACAACATGACTAGACCAGTATCAAGTAGGAGTACTAAACAACAGACAGTCAATCATGGGCTTCGCCAAGAACTGCTGACACACTTTGGTGATATACCTGCAACATGAGAAATACGGACGGTTAGTCGCCAACCTATTTGCCTTTGTGGCTCAAAGCCATTTTTAAAGGCTCACGAGAAATATGGACATACCACAACGCTACAGTTACAGGAACACCGCAGCAGCAGCAGCAAACGTCGATCCCACAACATCCTTCAACCAAACATGTTTGCACCAAAGAAAACATCACTGTGCAGTAAAAAAGCAGCAAATAACCAAATAACATTTTTCTCGGGCCAATATTCACGATGCTACATAAAACACTGAGTGATGAACAAGCATATGCAAATTGCTTATTAGACTAGTAGTTTATCCTGTAAAGGTCTACTTCAAGTTTCTAATCTAATCATGTTAAAATGTATACAAGCATTTCCCTCTCTCTCGCCCCTAAAGGGTGAAAGACCTACATTACTCCTATGATAACAAGCTATCAACTTAAACAAAAATCCAGTGGGTTAAGCTAAGGCTAATGCACAGGATACAGTATCACTTTCATTTCTGCATTAAAGAAACTTAACACTTAGACCATAATTCCAAAGAGCACTGGACGAAAATGTAATTTTCATACAATAATAAGCCAAGGCTAGCACAGGACATCATACTGATGAGACTGGACCTACCAAACCACAACATCAGGCAGTACACAACTCCCAATCTTCTTTTGACATGTCAAGAAATTCGACACCTCCATCTTCAAACATGACCTAGGAAAACAGTACATCACACAATCATTTAGACAGATCATCCGTCATAGACTCATAAAAAAATGTAGGAACTTTCCCTTACCATGTGCAATCTGGTATTCTTCTCAAAACGTTTGATGACTCCAAAGAAACTGGAAGTGTGAAACATGCATAACAATTGAGCCCCCAAAAAACGAATAAAATGCACAATAAAATAGAATGGGCGCAAAATACTGGTTTACCTTGTCCCAAAGTTTTTTTCTTTTTTGACTGCCACCTATTCTTATTTAACCAACTGGAATATTCTATTGGCTTTGCCCAATCATTCGGCTTCTAAGGTTGATCCTATAAGGCTCATTTTCTTCCCACCTTGATTTGTGGGAATCTTGTTGTGGATGGTGTGAACTTGTGACCATATTAAGCGGCTTAAGACTCCCTTTGTCCGTGCATTTAGTTCTGTATCTTGGCAGCAATTTCATCTACCTTTCTCCCTAGACGTGAAAAGGCAATTTTATATATCAATCCTCGCATCTCCTACTACTGGTTGGGGGGGGGGGGGCGGGGGGGTTTGTAACAGCTAGTTTGGGTATGTTGGGGAAGGTCGTTATTGCCGAACCCGAGGCCACCATTGCATTTGCGGGTAAAACAGTAATTGAACAAACGTTGAATATAGAAGTCCCTGAAGGTGTCCAACAGACCGAATTTTTATTCACGCAGGAAGGATTAGATCAAGGGTTCAAATGCAGAGGATAACAACGCTTTCATTTGCATTTAGATGGTTAACATTTTCCTTGTTCCTCTAGAATTCTCTGCATCTTTCCAGTTATACGTTCCTTCTGTAACTTAAATAGCATTCTGTGGTTTCTTACCATTATTTCGAAGAGAAAAGGAAACCAAAGAAAGTCAGAAACCAAGTGTATTAATACCACATAAGGAGCTTACTAACTCGAGTCATCGAATTCCTGCACAAGAATGAATTAAACAAACAGGGGCTTGTAGCCCAGTGGTATCTGTAGTTAGAAACTAACTACACATATGTGAACATGCAAAAACATGCATCTGTTGATTACGGAATTCTTAATTACCTAGCAAGCAATACGTTTATAGGAACAAAATTAACATGCATTTACAGGCAAGATATCACATCCCATGAACAAAATCAACCAGTCATTCTTATATTTTAGTTGATCAAAAGACCAGGAAAAAGTATAATTGCTAAATTTTCCTATATAACCAAGAGCAACAGGAAAAGGGACGAAAAGGATTAAGTACAGAAAGCCAAAATCTACAACTAGGAAGAAAAGATTGCAGGACATGTTGAGAAACACAGGAAGGCCCTCCTCCTGTAAAAATAATGCAGCTTCCTTTTAGACTGATCTTAAACAGTCAATTTCAAAAGACTACCTCAGGCGCAATAAACTTTTGCAATATAAAAAGGGAACTTGCAAAAAAGAAGGGCATATGCATTTTGAAGTACCTCTTGTCTGTGGGGCGAACTAATCTAATCACTTCACCAATGCAATTGCGAGCGTATCTCCTCTGAATAGGATCATATTTCGAAGTTCCTAAGCAGGAAAATGAAGGAGCGACATCAAGCTGGAGAATATTGGTTAAAATATACGCTCAAATATAAGTATAAAAAACATAACAATTACACAACTAGAGTTTGCTTACCTATATCCAAAACTCCATCTTCAGAAACCTTTCAAAGCAATAATTCCACAAATTAATCCACAATATGCAATTATTATGTAATAAACAAAGAAACAATAATAAAGCAAAAAGAAATTGGAATGGCTTCAGAATTATTAGGTGACAAAAATTAGATTAACCAACTACAATGTTTCTGATGCAACCAAAGATACTCATAGATAATGTAGAGAGAGAAACTCCCAAATGGGATACAAAAGAGACTAGCTCTTGATAATATTTGTTCAAAATGATAAAAGCTACCAAAAGAAAGGACACCAACACCTACTGTATATAGACTCAATACAAAAAGACATAAATACCCTTACTACATACTACATCAGTTTCAATGGTTTGGCATCAACTCAGAATTTTGGTGCTGAATGAGCCATTGTTCTCCAGCTGTGGTTTGCCTGAGTTAAGATTACTAGACCAACTGCCAACTCTGAACTCCCAAAAGATACATTCAGATGAGACAAACAACAATCTTGTGAACTTGTCACTGAAAAATACATTCTTCCAATGGAGTCATTGATCAAATATACCCCACAAAAGAGACAGATGGGTATTCTTTTCCTCCAAATAGAAGACATGAAAAGGAAAGAAAGAGATAAGACTTCCAAGGCAAGTGCTTACCAATTCTCAAGTGCCTTAGAATCTATAGGAAGAAAAACCTACCTAAAGGCGACCTTCATTCAACTCCAACTATTCATCTATTCAAAACAACTCTACACAAAATCAACACGACAAAAAGAGTTAATAGGCAACTGGTTACATCACTTGAAGAAACAGTTATGATCTCACTAAGGCTTGATGTTTCACCCAGCACCTTTTCTAATAAGTTAATGAACTAATTCTGGTAATGCCTATATAGAGCAAAGCCTATATCCATTGAGCATAATTAGTTCATTATACTACGCATTTTGTTAAAATTTACAGATCAGATTGAAGTTCAAATTTAGTACAGGAGGGCCAGTGTCCCCCTTTTTCTCTTTAAGCCTGCTAGAGTTAATTCTGTGAGACCTTCAGATATCATTCATCAATAAGTTATTGTATGTCATCGCCTAAGATGAGCAATTGTTTGTCATGGCACTAGGAAAGATAAGCTAAAGTAAGTAATACCACTGCCACCAACCTCCCACATGGGACTGGAAAACAAACGTTGCCTTTTCGGTGTGATTTCGTGTCGCAAAAAACTTTCCCTACTGCCATTTTTAGTCCCTTCTGCCAATATGAGTTTAAGACAGCGGCAAACTAGTTAAAATGTGAGAAGACGCAACCATTGTAAGGAACCAGGCACCTAAAATGCTTATGCATCTGCTTCCGCTTCTCTTAGCCTTCATCACGTTCTCCAGTTCAGCAGCTTGGCACAAAGCTTCTATTCACTTTGCCATACCTAAAGAAAAACATCATAAAAAGCCTGAAAATCAGAAAACTAATCCATCCCGAATTCATGCATAGAAAGAAAGCTCTTGTTCTATCTCAACTAAGAATAAAATTGGAGGTTTATATCTCATTTGGAGTTCATAAACTGAGAAATACACAACATGAAGCGTGTTGTACTTTCACGGTCTCAACAATAACATCATTCTGAAATGGCAGAATTTTTATATGTAAAAGCAACTGAAATAAATTCCGAACAAGTAGAATCCCTAGTTCTATCCTTCTATACTAACCGTGAGGATAATTTACCTTCGTCAGTACCTAAATTATATGCTCAAATGTGTATGCAAATGTACTATGAGATAAGTGCACATGTAGAAAAAAAAATTTAAAAAATCTCAGATCAGTACATGACTAATCCAGTTTCTAGGACCCAAAGCCAAACAACACTGGTGAACCATGAGATCCCTAATTCAAAGCTTCATTCTACTGTTGCATGTGCAGGATTATCCAAGTCATATCGATTTTGTTTCCATTGGAAGAGATCCTTTAGGACCCCTTGCTCCATAAAACAGAAAAACATTCATCAAAGGTAAATGGGTAAAGCAGCAGCAGAGAAACAAAAATAGCAGTAGTGCTAGTATGTTTCATGACACGTCCAGGACTCAAAATATATGAAAGCACATATTCTCATTGCCTTCACTTTGTTAAAGCAACAAGTAATCTCGAATTCTATTACCAGAAGTGAGAAGTGCGAAAGGGAAAAAAAATACATCCTTAACCTTTAGGTTAAGAGGCAAGTTTAATGACCGAACCAACGGCCAGAAGTGCGATTCAAATATTCATTACCTCAGAAATAAAAAGTAAAAAAAAAAAAATCTGCTGGGATGAAGAATAAGGAGATTTACAGTTGCTCTATCTGTGCCCCTCCTAATCGTTTCCTTCAACACGACAAATTGTTAATTATCAGGTCAGATCTCGTCAGATCATGGTAACAGATTTTCCAATCCATCACAGGGAAATGAAAGTATTTACGCTACCATAAAATCGATATTCAAACACTTCAAGAAACTTAGTCTACTGAAAGGAACACAACACAAATTAGTATTTCGAATTTACAAAACACACAGTATAAATGCATTCAAAACAACATGAAGATGCCAACTCCTGAAACTCCACTATTTTATGCATTATATAACATGTAACATTAACAGTGCTTACCTGCATTTTCAAAGAAGAGATACTTGAATTCCAGGGTTCTGGCACTGGCGAGGAAAATGTCCCCAGAGCTGAGGTTAGATGGTTCCATGGTCTATCAAGAAGAGCAATACTGCCACCACGTGACTCTTGAAATATATAGGCCCATTATTTATCAGTGAGGCTTTAATGCAGCCTTTTATTGTGGGATACATGGCTGCCGCTATTACATGAGGATGCAACGAGCCATCCAATTTTAGGCTGCCCACACTCGTCTATGCAAGAGATTCTAGCATGAAACCATAAGGCCATTGTCCATTATACAAGTTCATGTACGGCTAACCGCATATTTTGTAAAACCATCCACTTGTGACTAATGTTACATCGCCGCACGTCTAGAAACAGTTTTTCTCTCAAGCTTTAGAGTGTCGTAGACTTCCTACGAGTGTAATTTCAAATGCTGTAGATATATTTGAATACTTTTTGAAATAAGGCCTCTTTCAACCACACGACCCCAAAAGATATCTAAGATGCCCTTGTCATCAGCATAAGAAGCACTGAAACTTCGATAAAGCTTGAGGGTTATCATTAACCGCCTCCTATACATTTCATCTAACAGATCCGAAGCAACAGTTACTTCCCCCATTTTCAGATAAGCGTATGCTAGACTAGTATACACAACACTATCTCCTAATATTCCCTTTCCTTGCATAAGAATGAAAATTCGTTGAGCAAAATGAACCTTCTCTCTCTTACATAGCCTTCTTATTAGTGCCCTGTAAACTGAGATGTCAACGCAAAGACCTTTTCTCAAAAACTCTTCGAGCAGTCTTACAATTGCCTCCTCATTGTCTTGATTGCAGTATCCATCCACAAGCCAAGAATATATACAATAACTTGCAGATAATCCTGCATCAAGCATTTCAAATAACAAATCTTTACCGCTGTCCATCTCCTCTGCCTTGCAAAACCCATGAATCAATGCCTTGTAAGTAAACTTATCAGGTTTCAATCCAGCCTCCAACATCTTACGTCTTACTCTCAATGCAGACTTCAAATCTCCTATCTTGCAGTAAGCATTAATCAATGTGTTACACGTGATATTATCTGGTTCAATCTTCTTTTCATTCATCTCATTTAAGAGTTTATTTGCATCCCTTATTCTACCTTGTGCACATAACTTGCAGAGAATCGAATTATAAGTGACAACACCAGGATACAATCCTTTAGTCTCCATTTCCGCACGCAATCGTACAGCTTCATCCATGTCATTCACTCTGCAATACCCATCAATTAGGGTAGTGTATGTCACATGATTAGGGACAGCACCTTTAATATCCTTAAAAAGCCTTGAAGCCTCTCTCATTCTACCTTCTCTACAATACCCATAAATAAGAGAATTATATGTCACAATATCGGGACACACTCCCCCTTGTTCCATTCTATCTTGAATTGACAAAGCTTGATAGTGCATACCCTTCTTGCAATACAAAGAGATCAACGTGTTATAAGTGAAAAGATCCGGAAACATACCCGCAAGCTCCATTTCACTCAACAACTGTTCTGCCTTTTCAACATCTCCAGACTTGCAACAAGCATGGATCAACACATTGAACACGTGCATATTAGCCACAACCCCGATTTTCACCATTTTCTTGTAAATTTTCCACACCATATCAGTCACCCCATCCTTCACCAATGAATTCAAAAGCACAGTACAAGCATGCAAATGAGGCTTAAACCCATTAACTCTCATGTGCTCAAACACTTGAATTGCATCTTGGGTCATCTTCAAATTAGCGTAAACTATCACCAACCAGCTCAAAACTTGCGAGTTCGAATCCGGGCCATCCCCATTTCCCGTAAGCGAATTCAAAACCGTTGGAGACGACAGGAAATCCCGTAAAGCAATCTTTTCAAGCATGTTTTGTGCAGTTTTGTAGTGTTTTTGCTTAGTGAGGATGTGAATCATAGCCCAAGAAGACTGTAGAGAGTGCTTGTAACTTGGAATTGACTCAACCCACTTGAAAAATGACCAAGAAAGAGAGGACCCATCTAAGGGAAGGCACAGAAGTACTTGGTTAATGATTGTTGAGGTGAGACTAGACCCAATTTTGGGCTTCAAAAGATTGTCCCAGTGTCCCTTCACTACAATTGCACATACGGTTTTGACAAATTGGGTTTCATTGGTAGGAGAAACTAAGCTAGCCATCGAGTATGTTATGAACTGTCCAAGCCTAATTGGAAGGAACAAAATTCACTTTACCTGGTTTCAGAAATGCTGTTTGTTCCAAGAAAGCTTGAAAATTCGAACAAGAAGAAGGGTTGCTAAAACCCTAATTCATGTTATCACCAGAGGAGGGGACTGGGGAGACAACTTGAACTCCGGGGGTTCATAAAAATTGGCTTCAATGTTACGTTTACCATAAAAATTGGCTTCAAGAAACTCAATTTAGGGTTTTTTTTTCCAGCAACTCAGCAATCAGTTCAGGGAGATAAAGAGAGAGAGAGACCTTCAGGTGGGGGTAACAATGTCAAACTGCCCAGACGCCGGTGGTGGTGGCGGCAGCTGGCGGTGGGGAGCGCTGGGGTTGGGTTCTAGTGGTGGAGGTGGGAAGCGTGGTCACCAGTGGAGGTGGGAACCGTGGTCACCGGTGGAGGTGGGAAGCATCGTCGCCGGCGGTGGTGGGAGCCCCTCTCTCGCTTCTCCTGACTGTAATCTGAATTTTGAAGAGTTTTTTATCGATTTATTACTTTTCAAATAACTATTTAGCAAAATATACGGTTTTTCAAACTATTTTTAAAAATAGTTCAAAACGCACATTCCATGTGCATCACGCATATCGGATGTGCATTATCCGTGCTGGCATATCCGAGCTGGACCAGCTAGATTATCCAACGTGTATCACGCATATCCCATATGCATGACGCATATCCAATATGCGTCATGCATATTGAATGTGAGTGATGAGTTATATATATATATATATATATATCATATCAACAGTCATTGAAGTAACGAAATGGATCGACGATTTCGTTCAGAAAAAAACAAGAAAATGGAGAGAGTTCTCGTAGAGGTGTCAATGTTGATGAATGGGACATGCGTTTTTTTGGCTCCCAAAGAGTAGAGAGAGTTCTTACAGCAAACGGAGTTATTGAACGACCGGTGTCTCCTAACAGGGGATACGTTGCACCTCCACCCCCTTAGTTGATGATGCACCTGCACCCCCACCTAGTGATCAAGTTAACAACTCTCGTCTTCGACTGCGAAGAGATATTGGGGGTGGGGATAATGATGTTGAACCGCATGCCCAGCTTTCCCCTCTGGATTCCTGGCTTGCCCAGCATAAAGAAATGCGTCGTCATGATTTGCCTGTACAATATATGAGAGGGTACCGCGGGGTGATGTCACGAAACGCATTTCGTGTAGTTCCACGAACTGGTACGCAACCAACGGCTGGGGTTGACCCACGTGCTGACCAACGCTCCCTCCCAAGGTTGGACTACAGCCTCGGTATTTTAAACAGGCAAGGGAAACGACAATTTATCTTGCCGATGTTACAGTACGATCTGGCTCAAGATACTTATTTCAAATTAGATTGGAACCAAACTCCGTTCGTTGGTGAAGCTGCTGATTTACTTAACTGGCCAAACATGTTTGTAGAGCGCAATCGTATGGAGGCAAAATGTTGGTCCTACCTGCAAAAGGTGCCCAAAGCACGGTCAGTGGAGATGATAGCCGGGAGAAGGCAAAATATGTTACATAACGATGTTTGCCAAAGGCTGCAGGTGGAGATTAATGCAATGTCCCGGCGGGTTATGCGACAAGGAATGATAGCCACTGCAATTAGGGATGGTGAACGGGATGGCTATGACCCATGGGATTTGATTAACAACATTAAAATGGATCCACAGTACGCAACCGATCCTAAACTTTCTGATTATTCTGATGACGAATAAACAAAATGTATTGTTGGACGAAGGGTTTATGTTATTGAATGAAATTTTCAATTGGATGTTAATGTGAAGATGTCTGCTTTAATAGATTTCATTATTTAGTGTGAACAATTTGTTATTGAATTTTTGTTTATTTATAAAAGTGGACTTGACAAGTCTTTTGTGTCCAACGAATCATCTTGTGACTGAAAAGCAATTATCTGGTTTATTTCACTTGTCACTGAAAAACACTGACTCGGCCTCATGATAACGCATATGACATGTGCACAGTCCTAATTTTACAGAAAGAAATCTGCTGGTGACTTAAAAGCATTTATGATCGATTTGACTTGTCACTGAAAAGCCCTGACTCGACCTAATGATAACGCATATGAGATGTGCGTTACAAATATTTGTACAGAAAAAAACCCTACTTGTGACTGAATACCATTTATGTCTGATTTCTCTTGTCACTGAAAAGCACTGACTCGACCTAATGATAACGCATATGACATGTGTGTTACAAATTTAATGAAAAAAAGAAATCTGCTGCTTATTGAATACCATTATGTCCGATTTGACTTGTCACTGAAAAGCACTGACTCGACCTAATGATAACGCATATGACATGTGCGTTAAAAAATTTTGTAAACAAAGAAATCTGCTGCTGACTGAGTACTATTTATGTCCGATTTGACTTGTCACTGAAAAGCACTGACTCGACCTAATGATAACGCATATGACATGTGCGTTACAGTCCTACTTTTATACAAAGAAATCTGCTAGTGACTGAAAAGCATTTATGGTCGATTGGACTTGTTTCTGAAAAGTACTGACTCGATATAATGGTAACGCCTATGACATGTGCGTTTCCTTTAGGTGTATAAGTTTATGTGCATGTAGGTGATATAATTATCTAACCATTCCAGTAAAGTCATATGGCCGATGACAGTTCTGGTTCTTGTTGGATACTTGCCCCGTTTAGAAATCAATACTGGAGAGAGATGTTCCAGTTCTAAAGACTACTACGCTGGTCTCCGACAGGAGTGGGCTTTTAGGTTGGAAGAGCAAGAGGGATTGTACAATGACCTCCAGGAACTTTCTTCACCGGTACCCCATCGCCGAGCAATACAAATGCGGCGCAAGAATAAGCTTGATTATGAACGAGCGGTAAAAAGAATAAGGAGAGAGAATAATAGAATGTTATTGCGCAGATGTCGGTACTACATGCTTCAGCTTGCAAGGGAGGTAGCCGAGGCAAGCGGAAGGGAACTTACGCCATGTGAGCGCTCAAATATGTTGGCAAACAACAAGTATCTCTCAGATTATGACATGTCTGATGAGGAAGTTTAGTTTATAAATTGTAGTTTAGTAACTAAACAACTATGTCTTGTTTAGTTACGTATGTTTAAATTTGACTTGTACTTTTATGTTTATTATTTCAGTTTCATGAAGAAGTTCTTGTATTTTCTGTGATTGAATGGAAAAAAATTCATGATTTCGGGTGCAAACTATATTTATTGAATTTAATCCTTAAATTACATGGTTTTGAACTTGTTTTCCTTATCGAGCTTATTTGAACATGTTTTATAAATTGTGTACTCCATGGATAACAATGGAAGGTGGACCTATTTGTGAAATATTTGCGAATCTATTTAATGGCATTCCCAACGTCCGGTCTTGCTAGGGGACGGCTTAATGGCTAGCAAGGGTGTTTGAGGTTGGTGTGTGTTTTGGGATAACGCATAGACGTCTGGCTTATCCACTACCGGGGACGCCCGGTAGCTTTTGAATTTTGAATAGCGGAATGTGCATTATATTTGGCTTATAAATTTGAGTTCTTTGTTTTGAAATATTAACAAATTATTTTGTATTGTCCATGGAAGACATGTGAGTTAAGTATTAATCATTCACACGAGCTTTGGCTTATGGATTTTCTTTTCCACCTTTCAGGAAGCGACGCGTAGGGTGGCATGGTGTTTTACTTTTGGGATGTGTTGTATTTTTTTTGGGAACTTGTGGAAGGAAGTTATGCTTGTAGACGCTTAGCTTGTATATGATTTGTCAGCTTTTGAGTTTATATGTAAGCACAGCTCTGGGAGGTTTACCCTTTTGGTTTGCAAAATCTATGTAAGACTTTGGTTTGTTGTTAATAAAAGTCGTCTTTTGCTTCCGCTGTTATGGTTAGTCCCTTTTGATTACCACTTGCTTGGATGATATTTGATTTGTGATTTGGCCTTAGTGAGAAATCACTGGCATTTGTCATGATTAAGACCTCAAGAGGCGGGTCAGGGTCGTGACAGAAATCAACTAACAAAACCTATAGGAAAAACAAGTAATGACATATGAAGAAGTCAACTAAAAAACCTATAGGAAAAACAAAGAAATCAAATTACCATTATCTCCTTCAAATCACGTACTATTTCACACAAAGTACGTCGAAAAAAACACACAACAACTTATGCTATTCGGGAGAGTTCTTCTTTTAGCATGACCCTTACACCAATATCAATATTTTGCATCCGATGTGACTTCCTAAGACAAAACCAATACTATATGCGTGATAGATATGCTAATTTGGTGGTTCACAGCTATGTGCTAATTATGTGGTGCATAGATATCCAAACACTTTTTCTTCGGATATCGATACACTTTTAACACATTATTCACCGTCCTAGTGGCTGTGGTTATGCATATTCACACATTGATGTGGAGTGTAATCAAGAAAATATAAAAAGACAGAACCACCATATATGGGACCAGCTGACATATGCTATTACGTTTTTTAAAATCCAAATATAAATGTAACTATAGTTTTGGACTCAACTTACCTTATTTTGTCTTGTTTCATATTAATTCTTAAAAGAAAGCAAAACAAACAATTTTTCAATCTTGACAAAGACAAGCAAAACTTTCAAAGAGGAATCCTAACAAACCTACCTACGTTAGCAACCTCATCACACATGGTCACAAAAAATTTACAGGTTCAACATAAATATGTCCTCACACTCACATGATATAACTGTGTCACCACTAGCCTCATTTTACACCTACAAAACAAACTTTTCCTAAATAACCATGTTAGTAATTTTAAATATTTTCATGATTCCTGGCTATGTGCCACTCACATGCCATTCTCTTGTATTTCTTTAGTTCTGGTATTCTGTTCCTGAAATTGCAGTGAACTGGACCATGGGTGGTCCTACAATGGGGCACGGGGGGTCACCCCCACTCAAAATTAAATAACCATGTTAGCAAAAAGTATTCTCAGCCATGGGAATACAGGCCCACGGAGAGAGAGAGAGAGAGATATATATATATATACATACATACGGGGAGAGAGAGAGAGAGATATATATATATACATACATACGGGGAGAGAGAGAGAGAGGGAGGGACTTACAGTGAAAGGGAGGAGAGAAGGACGAAGGACGAACGGCGACGGAGATCGGAGATCAGAGAGAACGGCGAACGGCGGTGAACGTAGAGTACGGCGATCGTCGCGAGAATGTAGAGGGAGAGGAAAGACGGTGCGTATGCGAGATGCATACCCTTTTTTGCAATCAGAATTTTAAACCCTAACGCCTATGGAATATGCATCATGCACATTCAATATGCATCACGCAGCTAGGGTATGCGTGATACACGCTGGATATCCAGCTGGCCCGGCTTGCATATGCCAGCACGGATAATGCACATCCGATATGCGTGATGCACATGGAATGTGCGTTTTGAACTATTTTTAAAAATAGTTTGAAAAACCGTATATTTTGAAAAGTAATAAATCGATAAAAAACTCGAATTTTGAACGAGAAGGGGAAGAAGAAGGGAAAGCATTCTGTGCGTGGGTTTTTTTTTAAAAAAATCAAAACGACGTCGTTTTGATGACGTCAGCACGTTGTTCGAATGGTCGTGTGTAGCATTTTTGGTTGGCGAATGCTGTAGGGGATATGTTGATACTCATACTGGAACAAACCTTACCAACCATCCCCAACTCAATCCCACTTCTCGGATTGGATTTTAATTATTTCTTACTGTATTAAAGACAGTCCATATTATTAAACTTTTAGTTATTTTTCTTCTCAGTTTTCGTCGTAATTTTGACATCATATCGTTTATTTTAACAAGAGGAATAAGAAAAATATAATCAGAGTCCAAAAAATTTATATAAGACGAAGCTAAAGAACTAAGACACCTTTTTCCAATCTATTTCTTTTGTGACAGCAGATTACCCTGGCGTCGGTGGTTCCCTCCCATTTGTATATCTTCCAGAGCAGAATCCTTTGCAAACAAATTTGCTTCTTTTTCACTTAGGAAGATCGGTCTATTATTTGCAGTACTAGCAAACTATACGGAATTAAATTCAGCAAACTTATAATCATCTGTGCCAAAATTTGCAAAGGAAACACAAAAAAGATTACGGGGAGAAAGGAAAATAACTTAACACTTAACCACAAGACTTTCTTGTTCTAATAAAATTGGACATTGAATAAATTCAGACACCTCAAGTTGGAAAGTTTTGCACGACAGTATTATTTCCAGTCTCGTCAAGATCTTAAAATAATGATCCTTCCGAAAAGTTACACTTTGTATGTTTACATGAAGGAATCAATGAGCAAAAAACACAAGTTTAAAAAAGACAAAAGAAATGGGGAAAAGGAACAGTACAGTTATGAATCAATCAAAACTACTCAAAGTACAACATGACTAGACCAGTATTAAGTACACAACAGACAGTCAACCATGGGCTTCGCCAAGAACCGCTGACACACTTTGGTGGTATACCTGCAACACAACATAACACGGTTTATACGCCAACCTATTTGTCTTTGTGGCTCAAAGCCATTTTTAAAGGCTCAGGAGAAATATGGACATACCACCACATTACAGTTACAGGGACACCGCAGCAGCAGCAGCAAACTTTGATCCCACAACATATCCTTCAACCAAACATGTTTGCACCAAAGAAAACAATCACCGTGCAGTAAAAAAGCAGCAAATAACCAAATAACATTTTTCTCGGGCCAATATTCACGATGCTACATTAAAAAACTGTGTGATGAACAAGCATATGCAAATTGCTTATTAGACTAGTAGTTTATCCTGTAAAGGTCTACTTCAAGTTTCTAATCTAATCATGTTAAAATGTATACAAGCATTTCCCTCTCTCTCGCCCCTAAAGGGTGAAAGACCTACATTACTCCTATGATAACAAGCTATCAACTTAAACAAAAGTCCAGTGGGTTAAGCTAAGGCTAATGCACAGGATACAGTTTCACTTTCATTTCTGCATTAAAGAAACTTGACACTTTGACCATAATCCCAAGAGCACTGGACGAAAATGTAATTTCATACAATAATAAGCCAAGGCTAGCACAGGACATCATACTGATGAGACTGGACCTACCAAACCACAACATCAGGAAGTACACAACTCCCAATCTTCTTTTGACATGTCAAGAAATTCGACACCTCCATCTTCAAACATGACCTAGGAAAACAGTACATCACACAATCATTTAGACAGATCATCTGTCATAGACTCATAAAAAAAAATGGAGGAACTTTCCCTTACCATGTGCAATCTGGTATTCTTCTCAAAACGTTTGATGACTCCAAAGGACCTGGAAGTGTGAAACATACATAACTATTGAGGCCCCAAATAACGAATAAAATGGACAATAAAATAGAATGGGCGCAAAATACTGGTTTACCTTGTCCCAAAGTTTTTTTCTTTTTCTTTTTTGATTGCCACCTATTCTTATTTAACCAACTGGAATATTCAATTGGTTTTGGCCAATGATTCAGCTTCTAAGGTTGATCCTATAAGGCTCATTTTCTTCCCACCTTGATTTGTGGGAATCTTGTTGTGGATGGTGTGAACTTGTGACCATATTAAGTGGCTTAAGACTCCCTTTGTCCGTGCATTTAGTTCTGTATCTTGGCAGCAATTTCATCTACCTTTCTCCCCAGACGTGAAAAGGCAAGGGTTCAAATGCAGAGGATAACAATGCTTTCATTTGCATTTAGATGGTTAACATTTTCCTTGTTCCTCTAGAAGTCTCTGTATCTTTCCAGTTATACGTTCCTTCTCTAACTTAAATAGCATTCTGTGGTTTCTTACCATAATTTCGAAGAGAAAAGGAAACCAAAGAAAGTCAAAAACAGAGTGTATTAATACCACATAAGGAGCTTACTAACTCGAGTCATCGAATTCCTGCACAAGAATGAATTAAACGAACAGGGGCTTGTAGCCCAGTGGCATCTGTAGTTAGAAACTAACTACACATATGTGAACATGTAAAAACATGTATCTGTTGATTACGGAATTCTTAATTACCTAGCAAACAATACGTTTATAGGAACAAAATTAACATGCATTTACAGGCAAGATATCACATCCCATGAACAAAATCAACCAGTCATTCTTATATTTTAGTTGATCAAAAGACCAGGAAAAAGTATAATTGCCAAAATTTCCTATATAGCCAAGAGCAACAGGAAAGGGACGAAAAGGATTAAGAAGTACAGAAAGCCAAAAACTACAACTAGGAAGAAAAGATTGCAGGACATGTCAAGAAACACAGAAAGCCCTCCTCCTGTAAAAATAATGCAGCTTCCTTTTGGACTGATCTTAAACAGTCAATTTCAAAAGACTACCTCAGGCGCAATAAACTTTTGCAATATAAAACGGGAACTTGCAAAAAAGAAGGGCATATGCATTTTGAAGTACCTCTTGTCTGTGGGGCGAACTAATCTAATCACTTCACCAATGCAATTGCGAGCGTATCTCCTCTGAATAGGATCATATTTCGAAGTTCCTAAGCAGGAAAATGAAGGAGCGACATCAAGCTGGAGAATATTGGTTAAAATATACGCTCAAATATAAGCAAGTATAAAAAACATAACAATTACACAACTAGAGTTTGCTTACCTATATCCAAAACTCCATCTTCAGAAACCTTTCAAAGCAATAATTCCACAAATTAATCCACAATATGCAATTATTATGTAATAAACAAAGAAACAATAATTAAGTAAAAAGAAATTGGAATGGCTTCAAAATTATTAGGTGACAAAAATTAGATCAACCAACTACAATGTTTCAATGGTTTATGCTGTGTTTGCTTCTCTTTTTGAAAAGCATTTTTCAAAAGATTCCCCCTACTTCCAATCATTTCTCTCTCCACTTATTACCCCTACTATTTCAAAAAAAAATTCAAAAAGTGTTCCAAACACAGCATTAGCATCAACTCAAGAATTTTGGTACTGAATGAGCCATTGTTCTCCAGCTGTGGTTTGCCTGAGTTAAGATTAATAGACCAACTACCAACTCTGAACTCCCAAAAGATACATTCAGATGAGACAAACAACAATCTTGTGAACTTGTCACTGAAAAATACATTCTTCCAATTGAGTCAATGATCAAATATACCCCACAAAACAGACAGATGGGTGTTCTTTTCCTCCAAATAGAAGACATGAAAAGGAAAGAAAGAGATAAGACTTCCAAGGCAAGTGCTTACCAATTCTCAAGTGCCTTAGAATTTATAGGAAGAAAAAACTACCTAAAGGCGCACCTTCATTCAACCCCAACTATTCATCTATTCAAAACAACTCTACACAAAATCAACACGACAAAAAGAGTTAATAGGCACCTGGTTACATCACTTGAACATCCAACACAGAACACTAGAAACAGTTATGATCTCACTAATGCTTGATGTTTCACCCAGCACCTTTTCTTCAGCTTCCAAAGTCCATAGAAGTGTCTTCCATTAGAAAATTTATTATAAGAATCTGATTAACCTTTTATTCTTTGCATAATCCGTTCCATCTTAGATGATGCAGCGGAAAGTACACGAAGGCTAGATATCATTCTAGCAGACGAGATAATTACTCGTATCCACGAGTAGCCCTTGAAATCCACAAGGAAAAGAGATAGAAACTCCTGAATTAATATTGATTGAAAAGTTGATTTGCCCTTATGCTTACAATCTTATTTATACTAGCTAAAGGATAAAGATAGACCCAACCTTTGATCTTTCCAACACATGACTCTTAGACTTCCAACAAAGACCTTTAGACTCCTAAGACTCAATACAAAGAACTTAACTAAATGACCCTTCAACAAACTTACTTAATACCAGCCTTGAAACTTTAAAAGACACCTTGGAACTTATTACTAATTCTTTGACTTCCTTTTTGACTTGTGACTCTCCAATTGCTCCATGAATGCTTCAGCTACTTGTTCTACATCATTAGAGATTTACATGCCTCGCTGGAGAGCATCGGCTTCATCAGAATGATACATCCTTATGGACCATCGTAACATATCGCAGCTTTTTAAGTAAGCATTTAGAAAAGTCCAGCCATCTTTTTTCCCAGACTACTTTCTCATTTCTTGTCAACTCCACAAAGCTAATTTCAGCTTAGTCCAGAGCTTACTTCACATAATTTGGTCAACCTAACAGAACTCAATTAATTTTATACTATATTGCATTTTATATCAAAAACTTTTGATAATGGAACGAGTATGCCAAGATCTCACGTATTAGCACTATGAGAATGTTACCAGTCAGCCTTGAATTCTAGTATATGCAGTTCAAGTAAGCACAACAAAGCCTCACCCACATTACCAAAATTCATATACTCCACTTCCTTCCCCATTCCTTATGACAATGAGAGCCTTAAGAAATATTCCAAGACTACTGAATCATGAGTTCAGAAGTCTCTACACATTCATCTCCTGTCAATTTACCACTATATCCCACTCATAAATGGGAGTATCCTGAGTTTCCACTCCTAAACTGGCCAAAATGCTTAAAGCATATGCGTTTACATGTTTAGTTTGAAAAATAAGACAATTTTGCAATGAATGGCCAATGTTGAAAGAAACAACGATTGAGGTCAAAATTAAACTCGATATATTGTAACACGGTGATTTGTGTGTAACTGTGTAAGCCTACGTCCAAATGCCTGAGTCAGTATTGTTGCATCATATTCATGTCCCGCTGGGTCAACATGGCAATATCTATTTTTCAAGGTTTGGAACATAGATCTCACTAATACCCAAGCGAATTAGGTTTGGACCACGTGCTCCGCAATATGATAACGTGCGTTTCAAAAAGGTGGGTTCAGCAATGGTAAGCAATCCCAAAGTTTTACCAATTCTATCGAAACTTAAATACTGTAGGGGGGAAACTCTAGTGTATAGGATGCTTTTCTCTTAAAATAAGCATAATCTCAAATAGGAACCTATAAAAGCCTACCAGAACCATAACATAAATTAGGGCATTTACCGTACCACATTCCCTTCCCCGTTCCTTGTACCAGAACAATCTTCGTTCCAGGTAACATAGTGCGAAACTAAGAAGAAAAAATACTTCATTGGAGGAGGTAGTCATCCCAAACACTCTGAAAAGCAAGTGTGTTGAACACTTCTTTAACGTGTCTTAATCAAAACCTAAATGGCCAATATGAGATGGAATGAAACTTTTCACTTGTGCTTTTTTGAAGCACAACTCATACACTTTGAAATTAGGCCTAACTACCTAAATGGTCCTTACAAAATACAAGTTGTGTCAATTTCGTCCCTACAAAATTTTTTGTTTCAATTTCATCCTTACGTTTTTAGAATCAATTCAATGTTGTCCTTGCCGTCATATCATATCCCTAACGGCAGACCCCCCTCCGTCCGAACGCGCAGACACGCGCCTCCTTTGCACGGCGCGTGAGAACACTTCGGTGATCGGTTGACGACGGTTCTTGCGGGGTTGTAATCGTCTCACTGAGGCGAACCTGGGTATGCTATCAGAAAATTTTTCCGATCACGTTTCGGAACTGGGTTTTACTGGACAGGTCTCATGGTGCATCCTCCTCCGTCAAACGGAGCGTGTGACTTCTGTAGTGCTCGGTTTGCGATGGGCCTTGGTGCGTTGGAATCGTCTCGGAGAGACGCACGAGACTCAGTGCTCAAACTGAGTTTTTTATCAGAATTCCATGACTGTAATTTTCTGGACAGAAACGGAAAACAGAGCCGAAACAGAGTTTGTGTTCTTGGTACCCAGTGCTTTGATACCAATTGTTGCGGAACAAATCGATGGGGAAGTGGGTGGGTTTTGGGGGGGGAAAACAGAAGTCACACGCTCCGTTCGACGGAGGAGCATGCACCACAAGACCTGTCCAGTAAAACCCAGTTCCGAAACGTGTCGGAAAAATTTTCTGATAGCATACCCAGGTTCGGCTCAGTGAGACGATTACAACCCTGCAAGAACCGTCGTCAACCGATCACCGAAGTGTTCTAACGCGCCGTGCAAAGGAGGCGCGTGTCCGCGCGTTCAGACGGAGGGGGTTCTGCCGTTAGGGATATGACGGCAAGGACAACATTGAATTGATTCTAAAAACGTAAGGATAAAATTGAAACAAAAAATTTTGTAGAGGCGAAATTGACACAACTTGTATTTTGTAAGGACCATTTAGGTAGTTAGGCCTTGAAATTACTTCAACACAACTATAGGATGAATAACCGTGAAGGATTTATAAGATGAATAAACCGCATGTATTACAATGTTTGGATATTGTTCTGCATCCTTTCCAATAGTAGAGTGAATCATGTCGATAATTGAGTGCAACAATTTGTTATTTATATTCGCTGTTATGTTGCATACTTTTCCACTAATTTTGGATCAATCCTATATGTAACACAGATATTGGAGCTATGAAAATAAAAACTTTCAAAATGTCTCGAGTGTGCCATGTCCCGAATGTTCTCTAAAGTCCATTTTTGGCCTCTCCCCTCCGGTCATGTCTGTGTTGTGTGTCCAAGTCTGTACTACTGTAGCTTCCCACTTTCAAGGAACATGAGCAAGAATGATGAGTTTACAGAATAAAAACAAAAATGTACTCTCTCATAATATGGTCTACGTCAAAAAATAATAATTAATTAATTAATTGAATAACATGTCCCTCAATGACAGTAGTCAAGAACCATCATTTCCAGTTGCCCTATCTATGGAACGTTCTAATTCCATAAAATCAAACCGCACAACAGAATACATGGAAACCCTTGGAATCTACATCTGTAAAATCACTAGCATCGGTAAATTAGATAAGAAATACAAACTGAAAGAAGTCATCAAATGCCATGAGTCATACTCATCAATATTAATCAATAGACAGCAATACATACATCATTAATCAAAAGGCAGTAATACATACATCTTTTCTGGATAGAATTGCTTTCACTTTGGGAGACAATGCAGCCACTTGACATGCAACAATTTTCAATGCAGCATCTGAGGAAAGCACCTTAGGCTTGCTAGGCTTAACCCCCAGCTTTTGCCTGCAGCCTAAAGCACCACAGTGGCAATCTTGATCTGCACCAAATTGGACAAACCTGCCAAATTTATTAAATTGGCTTCAGCAGATACAGGACATAAAAGAAATATACCTAGTGATAGGCAACATGTCCTAACATGTGCACAAAACTGGAAAACACACAAGCTTACCAGAAAAAAAGAAAAAAGAAAAGAAGCATGAACACATCGTCTGATGCATGCATGAAGAGAAAGAAGCTCATACTGATAATCATAGGTTAGATGCTCGCCCTTTTTTATGTCCCGAGTAGCAAAAATGCCAATCCTTGTTTCACCTTCAATTATCCTGACAGATAAGTTGGTATAAGGCCACGATAACAACTATTACAATATGAATCAGCAACAAGGAACGGTAGAGACCATTTCTGCATCTCAGTGTTTGGACAGCAACTATGATTTATATATCTTGATTTGTTTCCTTTGTATGTGGCATCAATCACCATGTCCCGATTTATTTCACATAAGTAAAAATTTGTTTCCCCACGGTGTTTCATTTTCCAAAGCCTTTCCTCGCATGTTTTGTCGTCAATAACTGCATTGGTGAAACACAATTCTTCATGAAAGAGTCTATCAAGTGAAGAGCATTATTATTATAATGAAAAGTACAAGCAATACCGACAAAGCACAAAAGATTATGACCTTCTCCCACATATTCAATGACAAACTCTCCTTGCTTAATATCTTCGTCCGCCACAATCCCTGATCCACATTTCTCGGTCTACAATCAACACCTCAACATCACATTTAACCAGATATTTATACCAGTAAAGAACCATAAAAAAACATATATGCCTGATAACATTTATAACATTATTCTACACTGAAGTGCATCAATGAAAATGGACAGCAATAATTATAGGTAGACCCGTCTGGGATAACAACTTGAGCATTACAGAGAGAGCCGAACATTTCACCAAAACTTGAGTTTGTTCATAATCTTCTCAATTTAGAGCTAATACAACTTCTTGTAAGAAACTAAGTGTGAAAACCGATTGAATTTGCAAAACTAGAAAATGGACTTTGCGATACTTCTCAAAAAGGGATACAAAGAAAAATCCAGTGGAGTATGACGAGAAATACAAGTACAATACAGATTGCCAAGATAAGTTTGAAAGTGGCAGCGGCAGTCTCCTGAATCCATCACCTAGAAGCTAGGAAGCACGGACACATTTATCAGACTCACGAATCCGTGTCTGACACATGTTGTCATGGACACAATACTGACACCCTCCAGACACGTGTCAGGACATGCCTAAATACATGTCCGCTTATTTATGATAGTTCTTTTACTCAGACACATTGTGGACACTCTTGGAAAATACTAAGCACATATTAAGAGATTAAAACAATTTTCAAACTCAGTGCAGAACGAAAATTTCCATAGATGTACAGACCACGTAGACTCATGTAGGGACCTTTGATTTGTATCTTCCAAGTATTAATCTTAACTCAGCAGAGACAATATTTATACCTTTAACAGGAATTATTAAGATACATCCAGTGTAACTACATATTATACTCGACGAGTCCCAACATGTCCGTGTCCTAATTTTTGAAGAAATAATGTGTCCACGTGTTCGTGTCATTCTTGTATCCGTTGTCCATGTCCATATCCGTTCTTCTTAGCCTAGAAGCAGTAGACGATTAAGGAGAAGGATTATGTAGAAATAATGTTATATGGTAAGATGGTAAACTGCTTCCTAATGGCGAAGAATTGTCCAAGGTAATGGGAAGCTCTATAAAACAGAAGTTTGTGCTTCCTAGCTCAAAAGGTGGGACAATAATAGAAATATTACAGGAGTGCTTGTAGAAACAAGGACGTTCAGATGGGCTCACAATTTTACATCTCTATTATGTTGTCTGACATGCCTAATCATCTATGTTACATCCACATCATGTACTTGAGCAAAGATTATAACTTCGCTAATCTCATCTTTTATCTAAAGCCGCACCGGAATGGCTATTGAGAGGCATCCACACACATCAGCTAGTAGCCTAGTACTACAAATTAATAGAGCATACATAATACCTTCACTAATTTCATCTTTTTCGGAAGCCTGCAATGGAATGGTTTATTGAGACATGAACTCCCACATTTACAGCCTGATGAGCAGGTTGATAGCAGCATGCTGGAGAAAACACAACAATTGACAAGTGGGGTCACATCTTTTGTTTGCCGTAAGCACAGCAGTAATGTGAAGGGCATAGATTATGACGATAGGATAAATACTATCGCTGATCTTTTTCCATTGTCCAAGAGCTGGAAATAACTGTTAAGAAACAAATGATGTCATATATATCGCCTTTGGATTTGGTGTATAAGTTGGATCCCAAAATCCAACTACAAACCATATGGGAGTAAACCTCATAACATTATCTCAACATGCCAACATTTGCCCACATTTCTTCTGGGTCAGCAATAATAGCTTGGTCAAAGATGAAAATTGAGTACATAAGGAAAACATATAAATTTGATCATTAATTTTCTTGTGAAAGAAAGACTTCCAAGAGGAAAACACCACTGGATGAATAGCCCACGGGCTACTATGAACAATCCATGCCTCAAAGAAACAGAGTTAAGGATACTTAACTAACAAAGCTAGTTATTAGCATCTTAGTCATAAGGTCTCTAAATGAAATAATTCTAACACATAGGTGCCTCATGAGATCAAGCAATGGAATATAAGCATGGAATCAAAAGACTAATCCCCCATCCAAACATCCTCCCATGACCAAATAGTCCAGCCATCTCCAAAATGGAATCATTGATTTTTTGGAAATGAGCAAGACCTTGAGGCAGGCACTTCCATGGAGGTTTGGAGATTCACAAATAAACTACATCATGATTAACCTACAAAGCACCGACACTCCTGGAGATCCCCCTATCAATGTTGGACACTCTAGGGACACGTATGTCCATTGAATATTAATTTCTTTAATGGTAAGGAAATCAAGATTCACTAAATGCCTTACCCACAATGGCAATCTCTACCACATGCACCAGAAACTCCATTTGATGAGCTGCAGGAACAGAATATCCCATCATCCTCCAGACGCCTCTTAATCTTCTTAGTGAGATAGATGTCTAAAAGTGGTTAATCTTGACAAAAACACAACGAGATAAATATATAATGTATATAGGAGGTATTCATATATATATATATATGTATACACATACACGGGCCGGTTCCACCAATACAGTTGTTAACACAATTTTTGACACTCCATCTCAACCATATATATACAGTTAGCTTCTTATAAGGGCGCCCTTATTTTAGTTAAGTTGCGGACGTCCCCTTTTCTCCCCTTTCCCGACCAAAAATTTCGATGATCCAAGCCGCTCAATGTGTTCAGAACGTGATTTTAAGGGTACCCGCGAGAAATCAGCAAAAAAAAAAAGACCGAGAAGGGCTTCATCCGAACAGTTTTTATATGAACCGTTCGATAAAAAACAAACAAAAATTGCTCGAATGAAGCCCTTCCCGGTCTTTTTTTTTGCTGATTTCTCGCGAGTACCCTTAAAATCACGTTCTGAACACATTGAGCGGCTCGGATCATCTCAAATTGGTTGGGAAAGGGGCGTCCTCACTTTAATACGGTAAGGGCGCCCTTATAAGAAGTTTTATGTATATATATATATATGGGGCCGGTTACGCTAACACATAAAATGACACTAATAAAATCGGAGCACCATGCTAATAATCAGAGCCGTTCCGTTTGTTTAAAACATATTTTTAAGAGTTCCTGTAAAAAATCAACGCATGTGGATATCGGTAAGGGCTTGATTGGTTCATTCAACATAAAGTAAAATTTGACAAGAATAAACCGACCAAGCCCTTACCAACATCCAAATGAGTTGATTTGAACTCTTAAAAACATGCTTTAAACAAATTGAACGGCTCCAATCAATTGCATGGAGTGGGACTCCAAAATGAGTTTCACACAATTTGAGTCATTTTATGAGTGCGTGTGTGTGAGAGAGAGAGAGAACCAATTGATTCAAGACACGGTGTTTTTTAAGCATGTAGTGCAACAAAAATACAGAAAAGGAGTAAAAAAATTACAGATGTGCTCTTTCAGCACACAGAAACAGAGTCAGGAGAATGTCAGAAATTAAAAAAACTAAAGTAAGGCATATCCAATAATGAAGAATAAAGAACATAAGAGCCAAACAGACATTGAACAGAACAAAATACTCCTAAGAGGAAAAAAGGGAAGACAGAGAGAGAGAAAGACAATAAAACTAAATGATTAATAGAACTTTGTACTGTGGTCAAATGGATACTGCGCTTTATGGAGGTGTAGGAAGGCTGCCAATTATTAAATAACTCCGGAAGTGAAAACTCAATTGGATTTCCAATCTCCTTCAGCAATTTGTTGAAAGTGTTCCCAATTGCGCTGTGTTCACCCTTCTGATTAAGGAACAAAAATCATCAAGAGAGAGAGCAGTACAATTTGTTGACGTGAATCACATGATCAAAGTCCAAACCTCCTTCTCTTGAAAATAAAATATTAGTTATCAGCACAATAGGGATTGTGCTTTCGTGCGCGCAAAGGAGAATGAACATGCGTCCCGGGAGCAAATTCAGAAGGTTTCAGGTAAGAAGTCCAAACATAAGCTTAGTCGAAACCTTTTCAAGTAAAAAATGAGGTAAGCTTTGGAAAGGGTAAGCCTTTCGGCAGGCACATTTATGGTGATTATTGAAAAGTAGGGACTTCAAGGAAGCATGAGGAATTCAGTGTCTGAAAACAGTAATGTTCAAGCTCCACATTCACATTGAAACAATGATCATCATCATGTTATTTAACCACAGCAAAATCATGTCATAGTAAATACTGAACACATCCCTGAATGAAAATTGCTGACACCCCTCCATGGGATGAAGATATTAACAGTTTCTCTTTTTCACTACTGTATATTTTCATTTGCAACCTGTCTTCAGCCCTAACAACCCATCTACCCCCCCCCCCCCAAAAAAAAAAAAAGCAATGAAAAAGAACAAAAACTCATCTCATCTACTTAAAACAAAACATGGGCCACATGGTTCAGATAGAATTAGAATTACAACAAGTGACGGATGAAGACAATAAAGAATAAATCTCTTTTTGTTGTTAATCGAAGAGGGAAAAAATATGTCAAAATAGAAAAGCAAAGACACAACCTTCTTCATTGAAGGCATCGCATTGTAAGCTTCACCGAAGTAAGCAGTACTTGCCTACACAAGCAACGAGAGGAAGTGAGTTCTCTTTACTACAAGTAAAGAATTTTAATGGAAAGGCGTCAACCAAGGAATAACTGACCAATTGCCGAAATGCCCCAAGACGACAGAAGAACGGGGACGCGTTACGAAAATACTGAAAGATAGAATCAAAAAAAAAAAAACCTAGAGGGATCAGATTAATTTAATAATGAAGCAAAAAACGCCAAAACAAGATGAAACACTACCTCCAAATCTCGAAATGTGATTTTCTAGTAGGGGCTTCAGTAAGGATGATGGCTTCGATTGCCCAGTACCCAGTGCTTGAATGAGTGCTTCTGAAAGGAAAGGAGTTTATGGCTGGGTAAAATGTTAGAGAGACGAAGTCAAGAGAGAGATCGAGAGAGACAGAGACACATTTTGTGATCGAGAGGGAGAACGACGGGGCGAGATACCGAGAGGGACAGAAAAATAGGGCTGATCGGAGCGAGAGCAGCCGGTTTATGGTCGGGTTACCGTCGCTGGTGATGGAACGCGATGGGGGAACTGATGGAGAAGGGACAAGTCTCTGATGATGGGTTTGAAAACAAACCCTAGAATGTGGGAACTGAGAACAGAACACACTTTCAAAATTGGGTAAATTTCACTGGTTCCCATGTGGTTTCCGACAACTGCATATACCTCCACTGAGGCTTCTTAAACTACACTTCCCACTCTCATTTTTTAACTATTCTACATATTCTCCCTTCCGTTAATTTACTCATTAACGGTGTTAAATTTAGTTCCTATTAAATGACATAACGATCTAGCTATTTGGGCTAAATTAGCTCAATCTATGGCAAATGATTGTGTGCGGGCGTGCCAAAAAAGAATAGAAATTACTCTTTTCAAATTGATTCAAAACAACTAATTTAAATCAGGCAATTGTGTTATCCGTTCGTTTACCTCAATTAAGAGGATTTTTCCTTAAGGTATCAATCAAACAATGAATTGACGCTCTTCAATCAGAAAAGATAATTGAATATAAACAAACCTGAATTTAATCAAATGTAAGTTTATATACAAATATTTTTAAGATTTCGACAAGAATAATACAGAAATATACACACTTAATCTAATCAAAAGTGAACCTACAAACGACTATTCTTTGGTATGAAAAAAACAGAAAGAAGTAAGATAACTCGAATTTAATCAAAAGCAGTCTTACATGCAAATAAGTCTTCAAACTTACGAAATACTAAACTAAATTAATCAAAGTCCTAAACTACGATATATCTCTGAGCAATCATTTTGTATGAATTGTCAAATGATGAATTTTTGTTCGGGGGCTTCTCTCTTCACTTGCTTCTTCTATTTATAGACAATGGGTCTGTTTCTGGTCTTCATTCTTCACGTTCTCAATCTGATGCCCGCATCTTTTGTTCAAACTGCTCCTTGTTCCCTCCAAAAACGGTTAAGAGAGGCCTTCAAACAGTTTCTTGACTTAGTCCCCTCAGAATTCTTCTCCTTCCACGTTTGTTGATGTTGATCATGGCTGATTTCTGGGTAATAGGGTTCTTGCTTTCACGCAACGTGGGTTAGTGTTTCAAAATAGGCTATTCAGATGATTCATTATAACCACGATTGATTTCCTTCATGAAAAGGGGAGTTAGCAACATCGTTCGATGGCTTTAAGGACTAATCAACGGCTGAGCTTAATTATCATTTAAATTACCCTAGTTCAATGCACAAACGTGGTCGTTTCCAACCCAAACGATACCGTATAATACTAAAATAACGTCGTCATTAAACCTCCCAATCCCCTACATCTTAGGTTTAGTTGGGATGTGGTTTGATTGGCCAACACACTATTCAGTGCCACGTGTAATTTTTCTATTGGATGGCATATTTTAGGATGTAAACACTAGCTAACCTCCGCCCACTAGGCGGATGATAATATGCTTATAATTCCAAGCAAGTTCAGATATCAATATATATCTCACGGATATTAATACACTTTCACAAATATCAATACACCTTTATCGAATATCAATGCATTTTTTACCTATTATCCTATATCCTTTGGGCAGAGGTTAGAATAATCCATAACATAAATGCCTTCAAAATATGTTAACTTCTTTCACTATTGTTTTTGTCATTATTCCAATTCCAATTTCCTTAGTTGGCTAGCATTAACTACTAGTTTTCATTAATTGAATTATTGGTTCTTCTTATTTTTTTTAGTTACAAGGGACTTTTATGTCCTCATGTCATTTTTTCTTTTGATTATTTTATTCCATGGTATTTATTTTACAAACTACTAGTAGTATTTATTTTCATTGACTTATTTTTCATTTTTTTTCATTCTCTAATTTTTTTCCTTCACATTGTGAACTTTTCTAAAAATGTGGGAACGAAAAAGAAACAAAACGTATTGTAATTGAGTTTCAAAAATCAAATTATGTACTTCGAATATTAATCTATACCTTTTAAGAGATAAAAATGACTATGTACCACCGCTAATGTGTGAACAATAAAAGGATAATGTTCAAGTCTTATTTCATGAAAAAAAATTCAAGAATTACTAGTTAACTAATGAACAAGTTTTTTTATTTTATTTTTATTTTTTATATTGATTTTGGGGAGAAAAAAAAAGGAGAAGAAGGTGTAATGGGAATTCATATAATTAGAAATTAGAGGAAGATAGTGATAAAATGAGGGCATTATAGTCATTTTTTGTCAAATTTAACACCATCCAAACATAAATTAACAGAAGGGAGAATTTTTATAGTAGTATTAAAAATAAGGGAGTACAATGTAATTTTAGAAACCTCAAAGAAAATCTATGCATTTGTCAAAAACCTTAGGAGAGATACAGGGGTGTACACGGTTTGGATTGGTTCGATTCTCTAAAAAATCAGTAACCGGACCATTTCAAACGGTTCTAGAAAATTGGGAACCAGAACCTAACCAATATATGCATGGAACCTAACCAGAACCAAACCGCAAGACCGGTCTGATTTTGGTTCGGTTCCGGTTCTATTTAATAAGTATCCAAACACTTATTCACAAAATATGAACTCATAAAATTAAAGAAATAGGAAAATAATCTGCTAGAATAGGAAAGGAAGGAAGAAAATAAATGCTTTCCTAATAAATGAGATTTCATCTCTAAATAAATTAAGTTTAACAAGGAAAATATTAAACTACCAAATTCAAATACATATTTAATTACACTCACATATGTATTTCTATATTTATCTTAGTTTTAAACGGTCCGATTCAGTTTTAACCACGGTTCATTAATTGAAAATCAGTAACCGAACCAAAATTAATAGTTCTTATTTTTTTAGAACCATAACCTGACTGTAGAACCGGACCAAATAGGACGGTTCGGCCCGGATCGGACCGATTTTACGATTCGGACGGTTTTTTTGAACACCCCTAGAGAGATCAGTGAAATTTACACATTAAACTTTCAAGAGCATCTCTAAATTCCAATGTCAAGCAAATTTGAGGAATCAAGCAAATGAATTTTCTCTCTCCCCTCCAATTTAGAGAATGCCCGGGTTAGGGGATAATGCACTACAGGCTTGTAGTGTTAAGAAGCTACACCTACCTTTTTACTAGCATTTGTTCATGTAGCAAAGAAGCCAATCAGGCAAGGTTGTAGAAAAACACCAACCTTTTCTCTCTCTCTCTCTCTCTCTCTCTCTCTCTCTATATATATATATATATATACACACACACACACCTCATAATATCGTAGGGGGCGTTTTGGGGATGCATGCATATTTTCACAGATATTTTGTATGAAACCCATTTTGGAGTTCCACACAAATGATTGGAGCCTTTCAATCGTTTAAAATACGTTTTTAAGAGTTCCTATGAAAAATTAGCTCATTCGGATATTGGGCTTGATCAGTATTTGTCCCTAAATTTGATAGGATAAAAACTAGGGTACTAAATAAATCAATCAAGCTTTTATCGACACCCAAATAAGTTGATTTTTCACGAGAACTCTTAAAAATATGGTTAAAGAAATTGAACGGCTCTGATTATTAGCACGGGGCTCTTATTTTTTATGTGTTTATAATATGTGTCCCCGGAACCGCCACCATTATAATTAACTTGATCAACTTGATTTTTTGTACAATTAATATTACTTAAAGAATCTTACAAAACGTACAGTCTGAACATTGGAGTTGAATTGTCCCAAACCCCAGAAGGGCTACAGAAATACAGTATGGGATAAAATTCTAGGGAGAATTACATTTCAGTGGAATGAGGGGCATTTTATTCCCAGCTCATGGACAAGTTATCATAAAATTCATCTAAATATGAAAAGGATGAAAATAATTAGTTATACATGGAAAGGGCCACATAAAATGACGAATACGCCCCTAAGTGAAACCCTAAATCCCCAATCCCTTTTGAAACATTTCAAACGCCACTCCCACTCCTCCTCTACGCAGCTTTCTTCCCCTTTCTTCTCCCTCACCTCTTCTCAGGGAACGAAGACGCCAAAATCTTGTTCTCCCTCACCTTTTCTTCCATCTCTTCGTTCCACCCAAGAAGAAGCAGCCTTTTGTCCTTGGTCGTCGTTATCTCTCTGTTTCACCGTGGACGCTGTAACATTGTGATCTGGTATGTTTTTTTTTCACTTTTCTCTCATTCCCTCCCTCTCTGTCTCGATTTCGGCGACCACCAACGGAACCCTTGGCCGAAATCGCCTCCCCAAGCGCACCCCTTCGCGACCACCGACACCAAACCCACACCGCCAAGGTCTCTCTCTCTCACTCGCTTTGTGTGTAGTAGAACTTCGGTGTTTCCCCCTAAACCTTCATGCCAGAACTTGTTCAAATCAGAAAAATTAGGGTTCCATATTGAAGTGAAATTGGAGATTTTGTTTGAAATTAGGGTTCCATGTTTGGCAGAACATGATCCTCTACTTTTATTGTACACAGGAATTGCTGAAATTTTCGTCCCCATTGCTGATCATTGGAAATGGTAAATTGCCACTACTACAATAATCCTTAAAGATCACACACAGGAAACTGAAAATGATCACAGTCATAGCAAATTCGTGATAGATAAAGATTTGTGGGCCAAACTTTTAATCTCAGTTCATGGTACAAACTATCATACTGTATTAATCTTTTCAATCTTAGTTATAAAGAAGCCGTGATTCTAGCATGTGGTATTTTGGGATTCCTGTTTTCTAGTATTTAATTCATTAAATCTATTGGAGTATTGAGAGGGCTAGGGTTTGGGCCAGGTTGTAGGAGTTGAAGTTGTTACTGTGCTCATGTTTTATGGATTGTTGGTTTGTGGTTCTCTTGGTATATACGAACATGATTTTAGTGTAGAAGTGGGTCTCTCATGGTTCTTTGGTGTAGAATATGTTATGTGGATGTTTATTTAGGAGCTTTGTCTGATGATTAAAGTGTGAGCCCAAATGTAAATTTTGTGTTGCCCTCCAAGTGTTTGGTTAAATAACGCAATGAATGTATGTATTGTCATTCAAAAACTCTTTGATTCTTACCAAGAAAATTTGGAAAATGTGGCAACTGGAGTATGGAACTCTAACTTGTGCTAGTACTTTTCCCCCTATGTTCTCTTGTATATTTTTTCCTTCTTGCATATTATGTTTTCTAGTACAATCTTTTGAATAATCATTGGACTCCTTGTTGCATGCTAACCTCTTGCAGTTCAATGCTATAAGGAGTTACATGGAAGCTAAATTCAGTAAAGCTGACTTTCATATTTACTTTTTAGGTATGAAGAATGTGGGAAAGAAAAAATTAACAGGTTTTTGCTACTGAGGCGGGGAACGGAAGGTAAACGGCAATGGCACCTTCTTGTACAACGGTGGGACATGTGTAACTGTTCTACTTGAGGAAGAAAGTCAAGTAAATGAGTTACGTGAGAAGGTTTGTGGTGCCCTTAATGTAATACCCCTAGTCTTTAATTGTGATTAAAGTTAATTGTGTGTGGAGTTTTGAGTTAACTATGTGGTTATTGGCTTCATTTGCTAGTTAAATATGTTTGGAGCATAAGTTAGCATATGTCACACTTGCATCTAATAACTTTCTGTTAGCCTAGCAAAACAAAACAAAGAGCTTCTACATACTTCTTTTCTTGTTTCTATCTTCTAGTGAGAGAGAGAGAGAGAGAGAGAGAGAGAGAGAGAGAGAGAGAGAGAGAGAGAGAGAGAGAGAGAGGGTTGATCTTGCTTGACTTGTATTGAAGCCCTAACTTGGTAAATCATGTTCTTTACACTTGAATTTATATTTCTTGACTTGAATATCATGCTTTATTTGCTGAATTCATGCTCTAGATGCTTGGTTTAAGTTGAATTTGGATTTTGGGGTTGAACTCTTAAAAAACTCAAGAACCTAGCTTGAAATCCATTGGATTGGATGTTTAAAACTTGTTTTGATGCATGAATTTGGTGTTCTTGGAGTAGTTCTTCTATATCTATCAGTTTGAGCATGATTAGTAAGGTTTTGATGTGAGTTTGAAGTATTTTGGAAGGGTTCTAGAGTTGAAAATTGAAGGAAGAACAAGATGTAATTTTCTGGAAAATTTGCAGAATTGAGAAACCTTGTATTTGACCTGATTTTGGGGATTTTTGTTGAGGCAGTTCCTAAACTCCAAAAATCATGAGATTTTTATTGAGAGATCCTTTATGAGTCTTTTGTATGTGGTAAAAATTTCAGGACGGAATTCTAAGTATTGAACTCTATAGAAATTCGTAACCATGCAGCGAGCAATTTTGGAATGTGCTGACTGCACTGACACACATTGGGGAAACGGCTATAATTTTTAGCTCGAGCGACGAAATAGTGAACCGTTTTTTGATTTTGAAACTAGACTCATAGACCTTAAAAAATATGTAATGTTTGTGCCTTAATTACTCCAGTGCAAAGTCAGATTTTAGGTTGAAGTTTTTGGAACTGCGGATTCTGTGATTATTTTCTTGAGGCTAGCTATCTAATTTTATATTCTTACCATATATAGGACCTTATGTTCATTAAAGGTAGGTTTGTTTGACATCCTCTAATCATGCTTTGTTGCCTAATTGTCTTAGGAGGTTCGGGTGACACGTAGATACGAGGTGAGTGATTAATCATTCATACGACCTTTGACTTATGTAATTGTCCCACCTTTTTGGCAACGGAAAGTAGGGTGGTGACGTGCAGCCCTTCTTTTGGACGTGGTATGTAAATGTGGACTTGTAGATAGGGATTTGTTCTTTGTGAATACTTTTGACATGTAAATATGCACAGTTCTGGGTGGTTTGCCATGTAGAGATCTTTGTAAAGACTTATAGTTTTGGCGTATGTAATAAAATGGAATTTGCTTCTGCTTGTCATTAATTGAGTCCCTTTAGTCATTTGCTAATGAGATGTTTAACTTTGAAATGGCCTTAGTGATTAAATCACTGGCGCTTTGTCATGGCTAATACCTCCAGGGATGGGCTAGGGTCGTGACACATAACATTAATTTGGAAGGTAAATTGTATTTCTATAACACAAAGAGGGACAAGATGAAGTATGTAATATTGAATGACGAAAATGGTGTTGCAATGTTGTTCCACTTGAACAAAGATGATGTCGACTTGTTTGTAGAAAAGACAAGACAAATTAATGACCTTATCCCAGACTTTTACAATTCAACAAGGTTAGATGAATTGTTTCGTTTTAATTTCCACTTGCTTGTACCAGACCTTTAAAATTGAACTTTTTCTTGTTTTTTTTTTTTTTAATTAGCCTCTCTCTCTCTCTTTCTAAGTATTGCTTTACGGGGTGCAATGGTCCTATGTTCAAACAATGGCAGTTAGGTGCCGACTCTTTGTTTGTTCTACTAATTGGTTTTCCTAGCTTTGGTTGTATTTGTTAATCAGATGGTTTTGTAGTGGATTCTGAAGGCTATCCCATTGAGCCTTCCGTTTGGTTGGTAATGTTGGTTATACAAGAAAACTCTGTTTTTCTTGGCTATTCAATTCAATTTTGGGAAATATAGTGCTATATGGGTTTAAGTAACACCAAAGCCATCAATTCGAGTCGAAGTAATTATTTCAAATCAATTCTGATAGTTTTGACTTGGTCTTTTATACCTCAAAGAAGGTTGAGGTTGAATGTAGATGCCTCCCCAACATTTCACAATCCGAAGTAGATTGGTCTTTATGCAAATTTATAATGGTCTTCATTTATATTAATTATAGTTCTAATATAATTTTGACTTGGTCTTTTATACCTCGGAGAAGGTTGGTTGTAGTTAAATGGTAGATGGCTTCCCAACATTCCACAATCCGTAGAAGACTTACTCTTCATGAAACCTTCTATTGGTCTTCACGTATTTTAAGTGTAGTCTTCATGAAATTTTGACTTAGTCATCTATAGCTCAGGGAAGGCTCCCCTAACTTTTCACCCTCATATAATATAAATACCACCAGCAAGTTCGATCTACCTCAATTTCACATAATCCACAAAGTCAAACATGCGATAAAATCCAAACTTTTCGAATGTCTTCCTTTATGGTATTATATGTGTATATATGTTGGTCGGTATGGGGGTCTTGGAAAAAAAACCCATAAAAGTCATGGTTAGTCCAAAAGGCAAGGACCAAATAAAGCTAAAACAAAACTTCATACTAGTCAAAAACATGACGTGGTCATTGTGCAAAGCATAGTAGTATGATTGCAAAAAAAATAGTGTTGTTGTCCATAATTCGTTTTAACTCATGTAACATGTTTTTCCTGAAAATAAAATAGTTGCTCTTTAAGTTACCTAATGTTACTCCTTGTAAGAACTTTTATTGCTCTCTATGTAAGAATGTATGCCCCAGAAATGGCATGACACGATTGGCAAATGGCATGGCACAATACGACACAATTGGCAAAAGGCACAACACGATTTAAGTAAATGGGCCGACACGACACGGCACAACACGATTGACAAATGGCAGGGCACAATTTGAGTAAATATTGTAAATGGGCCGACATGGCATGAAGCACGGAGTTAAACGGGCCAAGCCAGCACGGCACGACACGTTTGACACCTCTAATTTTGTGCATGGTTTACTCCTAAAAAAATGTGTTCATGAAGTTCAATTTTTGGTCTTTGCTCCATGTTAATTTCAGTCCCATTTGGTGTCGTTCTTCAGCTGGTAGCAACTTGGGGCTATTTAACCGCTAGATTGATGTAAAAGCTTTTATTTTTTCTAGTCTAGTTGTAAATCATGTTGGTGATTTGTTGGAGGGCAGAAAAATATGTTTTGTTTATGGATGAACTGTTAGAATTTGGTATCCTATTGCTAGAAATATAGAGATTTTGTTGCTTCAATTTGCTGAAACTGTGAAGTACAGGTCTTCAATTCATTTAGTGTCTCTAGTTTCTTGATTGAATTAGAACCCGAAAAGTAATTTTAAGTGTTATCTTCTAAGTCTGTTTCTTGTATTGTATGTAGGTCGAATGGTTGAAAGGGAAGATCGATAATTCATCACTTTTTGCTCGAGATGGAGATTATGATCTTGCTAGTGTTGGACGTTGGATCTCAATTGAAGTTTATTGATATCTCTTCTTCTTTTTTGTAGAGGCTCAATGCTCCTTTTTTGTATGAAGACATATAGCTGGGCAACTTTTCTCTTTGCAAATGTCGTTAGCAAGATGAAGACTATAGCTAGCTAGCTACTTATATTTAGACTTAAGTGATGTAAGATGAAGTCTCTTGTTGCATGGTTTTGTATGGAACAATATGTGAATATATGAGAGCTTCTTTATGGCAATTAATTGAACTTGACGATTGGTTTTGGTTGTTCTTTTCAGAGCTTTGCATAAGATGCGATGAATGCTTACAATTGTATATATGAAGAAGTTGACAAGTTATAGCGGACATAAATGCTATGGAATTTTCAAATTTTATTGATGTAGTTACTTATTCATAGCAGTTTTTGAATGTTATGGAAGGTCTCTTATTTATAGCAGTCTTTAAATGCTATGAAATTACGGTCCAGTATCTATAATAGCAGGGGCTAGTACAGCGCCCATCTAAATGCTATGTTTAACTTTTTATAGCGTGCTTTGCTCGTGTGGAATGTGTTAACAATAGCAGACAATAAACACTATTGAAATAAACGACTTTTAATTGCATCGGCTAATAAGGCGTTCTTCGGAATGCTATGAAATGACTTATTTGTTGTAGTGTGTTTTTCCTGAAAATAAAATAGTTGCTCTTTAAGTTACCTAATGTTACTCCTCGTAAGAACTTTTGTTGCTCTTTATGTAAGACTGTATGCCCCAGACTGTTAAAGACAGTGACCTGTATTTTAACTCACTGAATGGTTGTCCATTTACAAAGGTATGTTGGTTTGTATGAAATGTGATTCTTGTTCAAGTCATAGAACATGTTTTTCCTGAAAATAAAATAGTTGCTCTTTAAGTTAACTAATGTTACTCCTTGTAAGAATTTGTGTTGCTCTCTATGTAAGAATGTATGCTCCAGACTGTTAAGGGCAGTAACCTATATTATAACTCACTGAATGGTTGTCCCTTTACAAAGGTGTGTTGGTCTGTATGAAATATGATTCTTGTTGAAGTCATGCAACATACTTTTCCTAAAAATAGAATAGTTGCTCTTTAAGTTACCTAATGTTACTCCTTGTAAGAATTTTGTTGCTCTTTATGTAATAATGTATGCCCCAAACTGTTAAGGATATTATGATAAGCCGTTTTGTGGTGGTTGTGGTGGTTCTAACCCAGACAGCTTATTGATCAGTTATTTCATTTCACATCATACTATTCACTCATTATTTATGTACAGACAGTACCACGTACACGCCAGTGTGGATATATCTTCCCATGTCCCTTCCCCTTTTACTTGTTTATTAAAAAGTTTCATTTTCCAAAAGATATTCAAAATTCTTCCGCTTTTAGAATGTTTAGTAGAGACCGGTTTTACCGGGCGAATGAGGTGCTTCTCAACAAAACCTTCTCCGTTCGTAACGTGGCTCCCGAACCCAAAGTCTCGACGTTTTCGCTAGACCAAAAGCCTTTTCCAAACGAGTTCTCGGTTTCTCGGATCATCCATCTCAAAAATCCGAGTGGCGACTCTTCGAGGGCGTGCCAGGCGAGGAGTCCACAATGAACTTAACCATAAGGCAAATAAGTTGCTCTCTATATAAAAATAAGTTGCTTTGTATATGAAAATAAGTTACACCATATACACGACAAGAGGGGCCAGTGAAAGTTCATATCACCTTTATGTTTTCTTACCCGTGACACTTGCTCTGTCAGTCTACTTATGTAGCTCCTTTTATGAACTTAAGTTGCCCCAGTAGGCAAATAAGTTGCTCTCTCTATGAAAATAAATTGCTCTGTATATGACAATAAGTTACACCATATACACGACAAGAGGGGCCAGTGAAAGGTCATATCAATTTTATGTTTTCTTACCCATGACACTTGCTCTATCAGTCCACATATGTGGCTACTTTTATGAAATTAAGTTGCCCTATAAGGCAAATAAGTTGCTCTCTATATGAAAATAAATTGCTCTGTATATGAAAATAAGTTACACCATATACATGACAAGAGGGGCTAGTGAAAGGTCATATCACCTTTATGTTTTCTTACCCATGACACTTGCTCTGTCAGTCTACATATGTGGCTCCTTTTATGAAATTAAGTTGCTCCTTAAGGCAAATAAGTTGCTCTCTATATAAAATTAAGTTACACCATATACATGACAAGGGGGCCATTAAAAGGTCATATGAACTAATTTAGTTGTCTATATACACTCTTGCTCGGCCATTGATGAAGTATTCAAAACAATTACGATATGGATCCAAACTGTCCTTTTGGAAGAAGACTAGAAAAGGGAGAGAGTTCTCATTCTCGTACACGGGTACGTACACGTACATCCCTACCTGTTCAACATCCAAACATCCGGCCTTCCTTTGGTTCGACAAAAGATCAAGAACTGCATCGTTTACTTCAAACAAGAAGTTTGAGAGTTCTCACAAACGGGGAAGTTATGGAACGATCGATAGAACAATATGGTGGATTACCGATCCAAGTGCCACCAGTACACCCCCCACCTGTTGATCTACCGAACAACTCCGTTTTCGTCGTTTTCGACTACCAAGTGAGATGGATGAAGGGGATGGTCGTCGACATTCCGATGACGAATAGGAGTAATTGTATTTTATTTCATTTTAGTAATTATAAATTGTGGTAGTATTGTTGTTGGATCTATGCAACAACTTTATGTTTTTCTGCCCGAGATAGTTGCTCTGTGAATCCACATATGTTGCTCATTCTATGAAATAAAGTTGCCCTTTATGGAAATTAAATTGCTCTCTCTATGAAAATAAGTTACGCCATATACACGCCAAGGGGGGCCAGTGAAGGTAAAGTTAACGGTTTGTTGGCCGCATAGGCCATAACTACCAATCATCTTGAAAGCCACAAGAATACTTCAATGATCTTGAAAGCCACAACAAAGACATCATTTGGGAAGATGAACAAGATGGGGAAGCAATTGAGCTTGCCTTCAGCAAGAAGAAATTTGAAGCAAGAAAGAATTGGCTCCGACACTTTGAGGTTTGAAGTTATATAATGTATTCCTCAAATTTGTAAGTTCTCTTTTGTTTTGCAAATATTGTCTTTTCTAATGGGGACAACACTTTCTTTGTTTTTGTCGTTGCAGCCTGGTACTTACATTGATCAGAAGGAGAAGCTCATCAAGTACAGCGACTTTGTCTACAAGGAGCTTATACTGTTTTCAATGGCAGATCTTCAGCGGTCAATACCTTCGATTACAAGTGGTGTCACGTCCTCAATGTTACTTCTTGTAACATGGAATTCAGAGCTGCCAATCCGACGATGGACTCAAGATTACAAGGAATTTCTGGAATCAATTACGACGGGGAATGACTGTCCTTTTACCCTCGTGTATTGGTCTGTATGAAATGTGGTTCTTCTTCAAGTATGCCCTAGACTGTTAAGGGTTGTTTTTTTCCTGAAAATACAAAAGTTGCTCTTTAAGTCACCTAATGTTACTCCTTGTATGAACTTTTGTTGCTCCCTATGTAAGAAAGTATGCCCTAGACTGTTAAGGGTTGTTTTTTTTCTGAAAATACAAAAGTTGCTCTTTAAGTCACCTAATGTTACTCCTTGTATGAACTTTTGTTGCTCCCTATGTAAGAAAGTATGCCCTAGACTGTTAAGGGTTTTTTTTTTTCTGAAAATACAAAAGTTGCTCTTTAAGTCACCTAATGTTACTCCTTGTATGAACTTTTGTTGCTCCCTATATAAGAAAGTACGCCCTAGACTGTTAAGGATTTTTTTTTTCTTCTGAAAATACAGAAGTTGCTCTTTAAGTCACCTAATGTTACTTCTTGTATGAACTTTTGTTACTCCCTATGTAAGAAAGTATGCCCTAAACTGTTAAGGGTTGTTTTTTTATGAAAATACAAAAGGTGCTCTTTATGTCACCTAATGTTACTCCTTGTATGAACTTTTGTTGATCTCTATGTAAGAAAGTATGCCTTAGACTGTTAAGGGTTGTTTTTTTTTTACTGAAAATACAAAAGTTGCTCTTTAAGTCACCTAATGTTACTCCTTGTATGAACTTTTGTTGCTCTGTATATAAGAAAGTATGCCCTAGACTGTTAAGGGTTTTTTTTTCTGAAAATATAAAATTTGCTCTTTAAGTCACCTAATGTTACTCCTTTTATGAACTTTTGTTGCTCTCTATGTAAGAAAGTATGCTCTAAACTGTTACGGGCAGTCACCCATGTTTTAACTCACTCAATGGCTGTTCCTTTACCCTTGTGTGTTGATAAGTTTCTATTATAGCCATTTTAACTATTAATAAGGTTAAGTTTCTTTGCTTAATAAGGTTTGTTTGTTCATATCCTAGTTTAGTTCATTCCTTGATTGGGTAAGACATTGTTGGGATGTCTAGTTGGATAATTGGAATGGAGCGTGTCTCCTACTAGCCTAAAAGTGCTCGTATCCTAATCGTATCGTACGCTTATTCGAAAAAAGTTAGACCTTATTTGAAAAGTAGAATGGGCTTGTGAGAAAGTTCAAATCTCAGATGGAAGTAGAATGAAATTATAAAAAGTTCAAATTTCCCTCTGTAGTTGTGTTACCTTTTATAGTGAAAGAGACTAGGTTTGAACCTGGCTCTCGTATGAATGTCCTCAAGGTTTGCTAGATTAGTCAGAGCTCTGCAAATGAACGAGCTGGTCGTGCTGGGAGAACTGAATCGGGAAGGTGTTATAGACTTTATTCCGAGAGTGATTTTCAATTGATGCCACCTCATCAGGAACCCAATAGATCACTTCGGTTCATCTTGGTGTGGCAGTTTTAAGGATTCTTGCTTTTGCCACAACTGATGTACAGAGTTTAGATTTTATTGATGCTCTTAATGCAATAGCTATTGACATGGATATTAGAAATCTTATCCAGTTAGGAGCCGTTTTATTGAAGAACGATGTGTTAAATTTAACTACGGACGGGCTGAAATTGGTTAGATTGGGCATTGAACCGTGGTTGGGTGACCTGTATTTTCAATGCTTCGAGCACCGCTTGGGTAAAGAGGGTCTTGTTCTGGTTGCGATAATGCCAAATGCCAGTAGCATATTTTGCAGAGTGGGTAATGAGGAAGATATGCTTCAATTTGATCACTATAAGGTGCAATTTTGTCATTCCAATGGTGACCTTTTGACTTTGCTCTATGTTTATAAAGGTGTGTTGGCCTATATGGGTTGATGATCCAAACCATTACAGTTACTTTCAATGGGTAGATGATCCCATATGCAAGCGTGGTAGGGTTCAAGGAAGCACTCAATGCCCAGTGCAAATATTGCAGAAGCCACTGCTAGTTTGGAGGTTGTTCGCTGGTGTTATGCTCAGGGGATTGCGAATGCTACCATCCTAATGGATAGTTTGCTGCTTATGATGTTTTTGCATGAAGACATTAAACCGGATGTTTGGTTAAGCTCTATTATTTTAGATATTTGGTGCTTTTGTAATAGGTTTGACTTTATTTCGATTGTAAAAGTCAGTAGTGTCTCGGTGCAAGTTGCTCATAGGTTGGCGAAAGCCACCCTGAAAAGGGAGGGCTGGTGGTTGTACTCTTGCTATATTTTGGTAATGAAGTTTCTGCTTTCTCGAAAAAAAACCTTTCATCGCTCTTGTTTACTCAATGCCAAATTGAAGTGCTATCAACTCATGAATAAATTTCAGTAGTAAACTATTTGTACACCACAGAAAGAGCAACATATATGCATACACTTCGATAAAATTCACATACTTTTCGAACATCACCCATCGTTTAATGGTACATGCATTGGGACCTAAAAAATACACCGCCCGCACATCACAAAAATGGAACTGAAGTTGGCAACATACATAAAAATCGCAATAAGGATCTTCATATGAGTGAATCCTGATCCATTATAAGCATTTCAAGTGTAAACAAATACTTCCATTTATGAGACAACATATACTTCAACAAACTCTCAACGAAATAACCTTCTTTGATCCTTGTCTCTACTTTCCTGGGTGTATAGATAATATGAAACAAATTGCATAATAGAGCCTCTTATATCAGCCTAATTACTATTCTCAAAGCTGTATGTGTATTCAGAGATTAGTCTTCGGTTTAGTGAGGCGCCTCGTCACTGAGCGCATAGTCACAAATTCCTCCGCTGCAGAAGGGTGTATGCCCACCTGTCACCCAACCAAAAAATTATGATACTAATAACAAATCGTATTCATTCAGTTTGGGGGAATAATGGCATTGGATTCTTAATGAAGGATTCGGAGTGGGTGTTGTGCCTCATCTTGTGCTGTGAGTGCAAATCATCGAGCCTGGGGTGGACCCAATTTGCACTCACAGCACACTGTTGTACTCCCAGACACAACACCTTCCCCGAACCGTTTGGTGGATGTTGAAACAAGTAGCAAGGGTAAGAAAGGCAACATCCAAATAAGGCTAACAGTCAATATGAGCTCAAGAAAGGACTCGGAAATTTCAATCTATAGGTCAAAAGAAAAGGATATTGAAAGGACAAAAACCACCAACCAAATCATTTAACAAATGAAAGTGCTTCAGAACACACATATATATAGGAACACATGTGTTCGTAATCGAAACTAAGTCTTTGCATCCTAATCACTTGGGCGGGCTACATTAATCCCTTTTCTTTTCTTTTTTTTGGCACTATGATTTATCCCTTGACAGAGCTCAATGAAGAAAACGGGTTCATAAGCCAACCCTAATTGATTGGGACTTTGAAGGGCCGGTTTGGTTTTGTTTATATATCTATACACAGAGACACACATACATTGTAGTTGTGTGACAGAATACAGAGTTGATCTATTACGCTCTTATATGGTTATATGTTTTCCACCCCTTTCATTATACTGACCATATAGGCAATCGCCCATGCATTTGAGTGTAAACTTCTACCAAAAAGGGCAAGAGGGTGCCAATAGGGAGCTCTAATTCGATATTTTTGTAAAAACTAGCGCTTCCAAACATGTCCCGTCCCAACCTCCCCCAAAAAAAAAAAAAAAAACTCATCCCTTTTGCGTTATTAAAATGAGTCAAATGATTGATCAAGGCGGGAAAACTCAAGACTGATTGAACACATGTCAACAAGGGGCTAACATGGTAAGATTAAATCTGATGCCTTTCAAGCATTCCATGTAGCCTTGGGAAATCCCCAGCGAAAAAACCCCTAGATTTTAGAGAGAAAAATTCTAGCCCATCTTATTTCGGTAGTTCGACACAACTGGGGGATGGAAATGGTTATAGGAACATGAGTTCTCAGTCAATTTGTGTATGAAAGAAAATACACATCCGTCCTCATTTATTTGTGCATTTCCAATATCATGGACATCACACAAAATCGTCTATGTTTTCTAACTTTTTTTATTAGATGATTATGAAAACTTTGTCTACAAAACCTAAATGAGATCTTTTAATTGCTAGGAAAGATCTTGAAATCTTTTTCCACCAAAAAATAGTATATGTTGACCTGATAAAGGCATGACTGCTAGAAAATGACAAACAATGTGGAGTGCGGACAGAGGGAGTACGAGGAGAGACAAAAAACTCCAACTAAGCTTTAAAGAAAATCAGTGCTCTGACAGCTAGGGGAAACAACTTATAGGCTACCCGTATGAATATTCCTTCAAGTAACTCCACACGTCAACAAACAGAAGCTCAGATGCCAGTTTGAAAGAAAATTAAGTGGGAAGAGAAACTAGTCAGAATGAGCAGTATGTCATTTCTTTCCCAACTAGTTCTGAGGAGTGAAGTCCAGCTTACCGTGCTATCAAATTGTGCCTTAGTTGCTCCGCACTTGAGCGCAATAGCAATGCCCTGAGAAGGATATCCCAAACAGTATCAGGTGCTGCATATGCAGATATCAACTAAACCACAAAGTAATCCAAAAAAGTAGGACATTCATAAGAAGTGCTCTAGGCAGTACTTGAGGAATACCACCTACTTGAGATACCATGGGATCTGCCACAACGGATACACACTTACGAAACATGGTAAAATTTTGAAAATGTCCACTTAAAGCACATTTCTTGGCGCACTATGAAAACATTTTTTACGCTCTTCCAAAGAATTACTCTCTTCGAGTTTTAGGCAGTCATAATTTAACTTTTTTACGCATGAGGTAAAAGATAAAGAAACAAATAGTGAAAAAGTTAGGGAACACTTTGGAACACTGAATCCTTCACTTTCGAATATCAATGTACCCTGTTTTGAAAACTGTGTTCCAATCCGCAATCACTAGGGTATTAGCATTTTCCGGTAGCATAGATCCAGACATAGGCAATGCAAGACAATTCGTGTGGAAGATTCAATCATTCTAATCGAAATACAAATGTGAAAGCCCAAGTTCATTACTCTGGTTCCGCCCATCAGTGGAAGGGCACCATGGGAGCTCTTTTTCTTTTTTTGCATGGCAATATAGGACTAAAGAATTAACTCAATATGGAACTCTGAGAATTTCAGTTTCTCGATGCTCAAGCCATCCCTAAAAATCACTATCTGTTGATGATCTTAATAAAACACAAAAATAGTAAGCCTCAAGTTCCATGTGAATTAAGAAATGAGGGATTCAAACCTATATGTAGCTACTGCTCAAGAATTTCATGAAATATTGGACAAAGACAACCGATATCTGCATAATCTCAGCCGCATCCAGCCTCAAGTTCCATGTTAAATCCACTGCATATCCTTTTTGGAAAGGAATCAAGGAGCAAGCTCCAAAAAACTTGGATGCTGATGGAACGGACAACTTGTAGCCTACCAGCGCAATAGATGGATTTCTTAGCCCAACTTTTAATCTTGTGTATCATTTTCTAATCAAGGGAGAAAAAAAAATCAGCGGTTAACTCGGTGGAAATAAGAGGCCACGAGGATATTTGACTGCAGTGCCTAATTGGAAACCCAAATTGTTGCAAACATTTTCATAAATCCTAATATACCTAATAATGGCCTAAAAAATTACTATGCGTACACGCCGTGCAAAAGAAAAGGAGAATCTTTCCAAAAGGATTACACAGAACCTTTCCACAACAATATACTCTGTGTTTCATGACGACATCTTAAGTCAAGAGTGCTACTTATGATGAATAAGAGTCCTAGTATTTCAAACAAAAAATTCGTTCTTTATAACGTAGTATAACGTAAAAGAACATCGAGTTCGGATGATCCGACAGTTTCCTATTACCGATAGTCTGATGACTTGATGAATCTAACAAGTATACAGAAACTCAAACCGGCACAATCTCACGCAAGAGTGGTGATTACTGATTACACAGCATCAAATAAGTGAACTGTGACTAGTAACAAGCCATTGATATTCTGTAAGCAATAAGCATAAGAAAAAACATGAGAGCAGCAAAAGCAACTTACTTCCGCACACGTTGGGTGCCTGTGAATGGTTAGAGGAGGATGCATTGTAAGCCAAGCAACTCAACCTGTAATACAGTGTAAGAAACAATGCTCATCAAGTTTCTGTCTTAAACAAATAGATTTCAATTAGTACTACGAAGAAAGAAAATGCACTTAGTCCAAGTTGTGGACGCCCTTAGTCTAAGTTATTGTATGACAATTCAAATGAACTTGTTAAAGAGACGTGTAAATTCAGTGGAAGGCACCTTTACATTTAACGCCAACATTTACAATTCTCACAACACCAATGGAAAAGCTCTTCCAGGAGCAAATCATGAAATTGACCTACTTGGAAGAATGTTTAAAAGCCAGTTCAAGTTCCTAGACCGATTTTCAACTCTGAGAATGAATTCAAAGTTTAACTTTCTTTCTTCCAAAAGCATTAAGTTCTTTTTTGAAGTGTATACTTTCAATTGGCAATTATACACCTAGCAATGAAGAACATAATATGAAAAAGACACATCTACTATGGAAAGAAGAATTTTTACATGGGTTCAAGGCAAAGAAGACGTAGGAATTGATGCCGAACGTGGCATGGGAATGTAGATGACGCTAAAACCATTTGCAATTTACAAGTTCACATATTTTCCTCCCCTAATTAGATGTTTTATGAACTTTGCGACGTAGGGCAACTATACAATGGGTATTTTTGAGCAGCAAAATAGCGCAAGTCAACCTCAAAAAAGAGTCCACGCCTTATTGCCTTCTCAATCCAAAGACTTTCATTTTTCAGAAAAAGCAACACATAATTACACATGCATGATGCATCAGGTTACAAAATGGAACATTTTTGTTTCATGGTTGTCATTTTCATCATTTCAGTGAATGAACAGAATCTGAGGGCATTGGTTTAATAGGGGAAAAATTATTGGCCCAAGTGTTTTTATTTTTTTCCAGTGCGCAGTAGTTGGAAAACAATCATTCCAGAAAACCATGGGAGGAAAATAAGAACACGGCAAGTTGAATGCAGTCATATACTTGGATCAGTGAAACCTGTGGAGGAAACCCAAATCGCGAAAAACACTTTCGAAATCGCATGTAGAGTCATTCCGTGCATAGAGACTTAGAGAGAGAGAGAGAGAGAGAGAGAGAGAGACGTACCACTATAGAGTATCACAGTCGATCGCCGGAGGCTCTGAAAGAGAGTCTCTATTAGGGATTTAGGGTTCTTGGGGGATCGATTGAGAGAGAGAGAGAGAGAGAGAGAGAGAGAGAGAGGGAGGAGGGGTGGTGATCGATTAGGGTTCTTGGGGTCGGGGTGGGTCGGGGAAATGGGGGAGGAAAGGACTGGTGGCCGGTGGGCGTGGAGTTGGGAGCAGTTGCTGATGATGCCAGATTTTGTGAGGGGGGGTGTTTTTGTCTTTAAGACCATGTCTGGGTAATTATTCTTCTCCTTCCCATGACTTCTGAATTCCAAATAAGTGGTCCATGGGTTGGGAATTATTAGCCCATTTTTCCACTGTTCAGTAATTTTCCCAAAATTCTACCCACCCCCTTTGGGAAAGTTTTTTATTATTATTAGGAATGGTATTTCCATTGACAAAATACACGTGGGTGTTTGTGTGTCCATTTTTCCCATTCTTCAAACCAAACTACCACCACAGAAAGGGAATACTAGTTTTATCCTGAGGCTGATAGCACTCCTATCCCTCTTTTTCTCCATCCACAGCCCAATCGCTCCTTGACACAAAAATAAATGAAAAATAAATTCCCAACATCAACGCCTATTTCTAGAAGGAAGGACTAAAAGGAGTGTATACCTACCTAGCTACCTATTCCACTTTTACGTACGTACGTACTACTTACTTGGTATTCCAACTACATGTACATATATATGTATCGACATATATACCCCTTGGCCTTGTACGTACACACTGCGTATGTACGTACGTGGTTAAGACTTTAAGACAGACAGGGAACATAAAACATCCTTAGCTAGTAAGCTGGAGAGAGATAGAGATAGAGATAGAGAGAGAGAGAGAGAGAGACCAGAGATGGCAGGCGGAGGGGAAGCAACAACACTAGAATACACACCAACATGGGTGGTGGCACTTGTGTGCACAGTCATCGTCTCCATCTCTCTGGCTGTTGAAAGGATCCTCCACTATCTTGGCAAGGTATGTACAGTATTACTTAATTAAGACTACTTACTGAATCACCACGAGGCAATTACATATAGCTAGCTCCCCCAATACGGCAATACAATTTCTCACTCTCATCTCCTGCATCCTCTGTTAGTTTAATCTAGCTCTACTTTTTAGTACTACTTGTATAGGAGTATGTATATACATACAGTAGTTGTCATGTGTTTCTGATCATAAATCTTGATTCCTTAGTACTACTTGTATAGGAGTATTTACATCATGGATGATCTATATATATCATCTATGTACTTATATAGAGAGATCGAGAGATAGATGATTTATACTAGTATGTACTTATTCTGGATCAATCAATTGTTGCGGAAGCGCAGTACTTCAAGAAGAAAAAGCAGAATCCTCTTTATGAAGCCTTGCTCAAAATCAAAGAAGGTAAAAATATTTCAATTATCCAAGGCCCTCTCTTTCTGTGTATGTGAGTAATTGTGTAATATCTGTTTTTATATATATATATGGGGGCGTGGCGTGCAGAGTTGATGTTGTTGGGGTTCATATCGCTGCTGCTGACAGTATTCCAAGATAGGATTAACGAAATATGCATGGCAAAGCATTTGGCAGATGAGTGGCTCCCTTGCAAGAAGAAAAAGGAGGACGCGGAATCCAGTACTGCTGCCCATTTCCAGATCACCGCCGCTCGCCACCTCCTCGCCGAGGCTTCTGGTGGTGCTGATTTCTGCACCCAGAAGGTACGTAATTTCCTACTCTTTTTTGGTTTGATTCATTTACTGATAGATAGATCGAGATGTTAATAATTAGGAGTAGTAGTAATTGCTGTTACTAGATCATCCACATTAATTATTATTATACTAATAAGGAACGCTAGCTAGCTAGCTGTTTTCCTCCGAAAGCTTTACCCTTTTGAAAAGTCATCAATGATCACCGTAATAATACGCGGCATGCCACTAAAGAAAGAAAGAAATAAAGAAGGAAAGAAAGAAGGGAATATTAGAGTGACGACGTACTCAGTAAAGTAGTTGAAGAATTATCCGACACCACTAGTGCTGCTTCGCTGGTCTTTAACTAGACTTTTATCAAGTTAATTTGTACTACTAATATTAGACTTTTACTGTCAGCCATTTTGTTTTGTTTTCCTTTCCTTTTGTAATAGGAGGAGTACTATTTTACCAATTATGTCTTGCTCTATCAATTAGTTACACCAACACCACTTCTACAGGACCAAATTAATTAAGGCAAGTGAAGTCATCCCGCCAATAATAGTTAATTTAAATTAAATATTCCCACTCAATCCATCTAATCTGTTCTATCAAATCCTCGATCTAACGCCATTAGCTTAATCCCATGACGTTCCAATCAATCCCCTAAAGCTTAATGCAAAAATCACATTCCAAAAGCTAGCATACATTCAGCATTAAGGAATATTAATTACAATAATTTACATGGCAAACGTCTACGTACCACTCTTCGAATATATGGAACAAACATATCTGTTCTCGCCACATCTTGCTTTGCTTTGCTCTCTCTTATCTTTTTCTATTTACTCCTATTTGTTTAATTGGCAATGTTTGATCAGGATATGGTCCCATTGTTATCTACCACAGCACTGCACCATCTTCACATCTTTATCTTTGTGCTGGCTGTTGTGCATGTCACTTTTTGTGCTCTAACAATACTCTTTGGAGGAGTAAAGGTATATTTACATTCTTGCTTAATTGCTCACGTAAACTTGTTTCATCCTTTCCGTTTGGCCAAAAAAGAAAACTTGTTTCATTACTTTTTTACTGGTCTATTTGCATTTTTGCTTCGTTTTTCATTTTTTGCCATTTTTTACTTTATAGATACGTCAATGGAAGCATTGGGAAGATTCTATATTGAAAGAGAAATATAATCCAGAAGAAGGTAACATATACTTTTTGTCCAATTAATCTGAGTGCATTCCAGGCCCATCACATATTGTAAACTGTTGCTTAGTCAGTGAAATGACTCGACAGCCGGTTGCTTCCGCCTTCCATTTGGACCATTTCTGTATTACCATGGGAATTGTGTTGTGATTTTGTGGTGTTGTGTGTGCAGCTCTGAAAAAAAAATTTACCCACGTCAAGGACCATTCTTTTATCAAGGGCCGTTTCTCAGGGCTTGGTAAAAATTCTGCTTTGCTAGGGTGGTTGGTAAGTCGGTCAACAAGCACTCTCTTCTATTGAAGCCTCCCTAATCCCCTCTTTCGTTTATTTCACAGAATGCTAACTGACAGAAGAAAAATAAATTAACCACAGCTCACCATGTGTTTTCTTCGTGTCACATGGAGCCAATGGAAATGTCTTAGGGTCCTTTGACCTTAACAGTAATTGGTTTACGCTTATGGTGCTTTGTCCTTTGTTGAACCACTGTTGTGTTGAGTGCATTCTGGTTTCTTGTTCTTTTTGAATTTTCAGCAATCATTTTTCAAGCAATTTTATGGATCTGTGACCAAATCAGACTATACCACTCTTCGACTAGGCTTCATTATGGTAATACGCGATCTTTGGACCTTTATAAGTTTCATTCATTAAGTTTGTACTTTTGGTGTTTTTCTTGCTTATTCTGTTATTATGTTGCAGACACATTGCAGAGGGAACCCAAAGTTTAATTTCCACAAGTACATGATACGTGCCCTTGAAGCCGATTTCAAGAAAGTCGTCGGTATAAAGTAAGTTAAAACGTAGGATGGCTTGACATTATAGTACTATAGCTTGTATTTCTTTTTCTTTTTTTGAACTGGTTATAGCTTGTATTTCTCGTATCCCCTATGTTGCCTAATTCTTTCTCTGACTAAGCTTTCTAAACTGCCTATTAGGTTCACCTTAATTCATGGATTCAACTGATTTTAAAATCATTGTTGCAGTTGGTATCTCTGGTTGTTTGTGGTTGTTTTCTTGTCGCTGAACGTTAACGGTAAGCTATTCTTCTAGTTTTGTACACAACTAGTCAGCTGTTCTTCTTTCACGTCTACTTGTTCCGACTCCTTTAAACCACAATGCTGCTCAAGTGAGTATCCATAGATTCTTTTGCAGGAAAGAGTTCATGTCTACTTTGTCACCGCTGGGCAAAAGAGCCACCTCATGTTACATATTTTTCTAGCTGAAACTCGTAGATATATAGTGCTCCAATTGCTTAATTTTTTTCAATTATGATTTTGGCACGGGACTACTACATTATACTGCCCACTAGTCTATTCCATATATCTAGTCCCTGGTCGAAAAATATGAACCATGATTCTTTTGTATAAAATTCTTTTACCACCATATCAGTTACATGACTCGCGGCATCAATGTACTTGTGAGTTATTTCAATAAAAGTTGCAGCCTGTTTTTTAATTCGATTCTGAAATTTGCACAAACAGGATATTTCTTCTAAAGAGTTTCCCATTCTTTTGCTCAGGTTGGCATGCTTATTTCTGGATAGCTTTCATTCCCTTAATCGTAAGTAGTACCAAGTCAATTAATTCCCTAATAGCTATATGCGCAAGTGTTTTAAGGACTTTAGTTTATTACACCATGCAGTTAGCATATCTTATTGACCAAAGAAGATGCAAATTCATCGTACAATTTTTTGTTACATTTTATCTTCGTTATGTACCTGCCTTGGTTTAGTAGCCTGTTCCATCCACAAAAAATGTAGAATGCATCACCGCCTAATTTTTCAAAAGAATGAGCTAAACAATAAAGGCATTACAATGCCTTGATCCTAACTACTCTGAAAAAGATAATAGTATCCAAAAGGATTCTCTTTACAGTCTAGGATCGAGAGGTAGTAGTGTTACCAAATTTTCTGGATTCTATCCAATCGACAGAGAAATGCTTTGTGAGGTGTTTGGTTCCTTACTGTATTTCAGGACTTCCTTTTATTAATCTCTAAGTAGAAGTATGGAATCGATATGGTATAGCCTAATTGACATAGTACAATTTGTTAATAGTTACTCCTACCCCTAGAAAAGAAAAGATAAAGGCATGTTGGCGATTTGAGTGTGTCCTCTAAAACTGCCACTAACTCTTGCTTAAATAGGCACTCCTTTATTTTGAATTTCAATCCTTCCCTCCATTCCAAGGTGATGGTTTTCCTTCTCTTCATTCTTTTGCAAATAACTTCCACGAAAGAACATGCATATATGTTGCATAACTGCTCCTTTGATCATGGGACAACTGGATACACCTTCTTCTGACATGCTATATATTATTCAATCGACAGAGGGAACATTCTACATGTTAACCAATCGACAGTTAAATAATCCATAAAGCCTTATTATGGCTTTATCATAATCAACTGGATTATTAACCAGAAGTACCGGACAACTGGATACACCTTCTTCTGACATGCTATATATTATTCAATCGACAGAGGGAACATTCTACATGTTAACCAATCGACAGTTAAATAATCCATAAAGCCTTATTATGGCTTTCTCATAATCAACTGGATTATTAACCAGAAGTACCTTTTATTTTTCAATAATACCCTTTTATTTATGCCACGTGTCACTCAATCGACAGGGAAAAGAAAATTACAGATATGGAGCAAACAATGCCCCCCTTATTTAGTTGAGTTAAGTCAGTTAACTCAAGTAAATAATTCCCCAAACACGTGATTTACATACGGGTTTTTTTTTAACGTATATAACCCTTTACTGGAAAACTTAGGGCACACAGTTCAGTTATTTCACTCTCACTTTGAAAGTTGTTTGAGCATAGCCATGGCGCCCAAACGAAAAGCTTCTTCTGGATCTCCAGTTTCACGAAAGAGTAAAGCAAAGAAACTGGGCTCACCAAAACAAAAAGCCTCCACAGAAAATTATCCACCAAGATACCCTCAATGCTATTACAATCCATTCAAACAACCCAATATATTCTGGCATCTAAATGCAGTCTTATGTGTATCTTCTTCAGCAATGAATATCTGGTTGTAACCAGAATATCCATCCATGAAAGATAGAAATTGATGGCCTGCAGTTGCATCAACCAAATGGTCTGCAACAGGCATATGATATTCATCTTTAGGTGATGCTGTATTCAAATTTCTGAAATCAATATAGATTCTAACCTTTCCCTTCTTTTTGATTACAGGAACTATGTTGGAAATCCATTCCACATATCTAACATGCCTAATAAATTTGGCTCTAAATAAACGTTCCATTTCTTTCTTTACTTCCACTTGAACCTCATGTGTCATTTGTCTTGGGGCCTGCTGATATGGTACAAAGTTTTCCTTAATATGAATCCTGTGTTCAATCAATGATCTATCCAAACCAGGCATATCAGGATAATCCCAAGCAAAACAATCTCTAAATTCATACAACAAATACTTCAAATGATCATTCATTTCATTTGGTAAAGTAGCACATACATGAAGAATTTTAGGATCATCTTATGTCCCTACATTGAAATCCTTCAAAGGATCTTGAACTTCTGCCTTAAGATCATCAAGTTTGGCAGGAGCAGCCTTAAGGTCTTCCACGACTAACACTTTAAAAGTTAAAGGACTATCATCTACTACACATTCTGCCCAATTACAAGAAATAGGCTCATCGGCCTCTAATTTTCTAGATACAATAAAAGAAAACAATCTCTTGAAAGTGGCTTTTAAAGTAGCCAACTCTTCATCTACATAATTCAAAACACCGCTAGACATGGGAAACCTCTGATACGGAACCACTAGACCTCACTATTATATTAGGTCTAACAAAATCCTTACTTAACTCCTAGAAACCATCTTTGATGTACTTGAGAAACTGGCTTTTAGTGAGACTTGTCCCTATCGATTTCACCTCTGAATCCTCAATCTTAATTGGCCATAGGTCTTCATCATACAGACCTACTTCCACATTGTTAGTATCTGCCTTGAATGGATGCTTGTCTGCCCAGAAAATCTCCATCTCTGTAGCCTCCTTATTCTGTCTTTGCTTCAGAAATATCAGTGCCTGGTGCAAAGAAGAAGGTACACAGCCATTTATGTGAATCCAATCCTTGCCTAACAAGGCATTATAATTGGAAGAAGAATCAATTACAAAGAAAGTAGAATTCATCTTCCTACTCCCAATTTGCAACTGCAAGGAGATCACACCTTTAGCAGGTGAGCATCCCTCTGCAAAATTACCAACTGTCACCTCAGTTGGAATCAAATATGCCGCATTTTTGTTTAAAACCTTCATCATTTTTTAGGGCAAAATATTAACTATAGCCCCATTATCAACTAAAACCTTGTTAATAGGTTGACCATTGATATGTAGCCTAATATATAACGGTTTCAGATGTCTAACCAAGGCATCATCAGGAGATCTTAGTACAATAATATCCTCTCTTCTTTTATCTTTCTCAATTCTAATTGACTCACGTTGAAAATCTTTTTTTCTTGCTCATTTATTTTAACTATAGCATCTGCTTTATCCTCAACATCTCCCTCCAAACTTGTTGGTTGATTAGGCTTTGGCTGAAAAGTTTTTGGCAAAACCAAAATCACGTTACATGGGAATTTGGTAGGAGAAACTGACCCAAATTGGATAGTAGCCAATGCTTGGCAAAAAGTAGCAGACTTTTGAGAGTCTACTTCATTCTTTTCATCTTTGGGATCATCATTCATGATGTCTGAACTGTTGACAGACAACAAGTCATCATCCTCATCATCTTCCATCAGGACTTGTAGGAATTTTGCTATCTTTTTTTTCAAACTCTTCTTAAATTCTGCCTTTTGCTCCTTAATCGTCAGAGCAGAAGTCTCAGATGAACTTGGGCCTTGCTCCCCAAGTTTTTGGGCAAGAGTTGGTTTACTTGTTTGCCCCCCAGATTTCTCTGCTTCCTTTGCCTTCGGTTTAGGCACAGTTGGTTCTCTAGTCCAAACCATAGGAGCTGGTTGACTTGGTGCAGCATTAGCCCTCAATTCTAGCCTCTGTGTTGGTCCTATCACAATTTGTGAGTCTCTTTTCTCTCTTTCTGAAAGCTTTCTTTGCAATCTCCTTTTTTGAGTGTTGGTAATAGGAACAAACTCCCTTGCACTTGGGACCTTAGGATGCCTAACTGTATCCCACATGTGATGTTCAAGGTTTGGTGGGATAACCATTCTTCCTTGGTAACCACCCTTGGCATAGGGAACTCTTCCTCTTGATCTCATACCCCTGGGATATTGACCTCTTCCTCTTCTACTTGTAATCGTAGGTGGATAAATTAAACTGGTATCTGGTTTTCCTGGCATTGCAGGGACCACAGGATATCCTTTGAATAGGAATGGTCCATCATCATCCCCATACCATTTAATTGACTCAGATGGGACAAAAATCCCAGGATCTTCACCTTCATAGATCAACTTTGGACCTACATAAATTTGCAAGTCATTACCTCCCATAGTATTGAATCTTATGGAACCTTTTGCATAAGTTCCATTATACTCTTTTCCTGTGATCACTTCTTCTCCTGATTTGATCTCCTCACCACATCTCAAGCAGAAGTACTTCTCAAACTTTTGTTTCACATGTGACTCCTCCTCAGTCTCCATGATTTTCTCTTCTTTTTTTTTGATCGGCAAAATTAAATTTTATTAAAAACGGGGGAAAGGGGAAGGGGATCCAACCGAGAGTTGGACAATACACCTCAAGGGCAAAAGCCCGGAACACCCAAAGGTCAAAAAGGGTCCAAACATATAAGCAATAAAGCCCGACCCTAAACCCAGAAAAAACAAAGAAAGCCCCAAAAACACTCAAATCCGGTCTAAGCCTTGGACCGGCCCACCCAAACCAACCCTCAAACCCTAGCCACCTTCAACCTCCACAGCCGCACAAAACACCGGAGCCCAGCCTCGCCGTTAAGCTGAGCCGGCCTCTCCCAGATGTAGAGACTGGCGGCGGGAGAACGGCCTACGGAAATGAAGGCCGAAGACAGACAAGGCAAAGAGGGACACACCACCACCACCATCGGTTCCCAGCAAAACCCCCACAACAACCGATCTCGATCTGCATCAGCAAAAGCCCGGAGCGACGAAAATGTTGACCCTTCACCCGACTGAAAAACTCGGATTGGCCGCCAATCGGACTTTGGCACACCAAGCGACCAGAGCAACCCAGCCATGAGAATCACATCCACCCCACCACCACCGGAAGGAAGCATCACCAATCGAAACCGCAATTTTACCGATCATTTTTGGAATAAATTGAAACCTGCAAAACAAAAGTTAAATAGAAAAACAGCCTACAATACACCAGCCAACACCACTGCCACAAACCGCACCACCCGCCAGATCTCCGCCAAACAACCATTCCCCTGCTACTCCGAAACTCCCTGCTCCACCCAACACCGCTAGGCTCCCGGAGGGACCAAGGAGTCTCCGATCGGAGGCGAGGCGGAGACTAGCACCGCCACACCCTCCCACGCAGGGGAGGGCGGTGAAAACAGAACAACAGTAGCAAACAGAGGGATGAGAGATAGCTTCGGTCAGAGAGGTAGAGGGAAAGTGAGAGAGGGAAAAGGGGGAGATGAAGGAGGAAGAGAGGAGCTCGGGGGGAGGATTTTCTCTTCTTCCTGAATCTTTTTTTTCAATTTGGGATGCCATTTTTCCCTTCTTTAATCTGGTAGTCACCACATTGACCTCTGCTAAAGGGAATGGTTCAATATCAATCCCCATAACTTCTTTGTTTCCTCTAGCATACTGCAATAGTCCTTTCTGAATTAGGTCCTACACACAGTTTCGAAATGTAACACAGTTGTTAGTATTATGTCTGAAGGAATTATGCCATTTACAATAATATTTTCCCTTTCTATCCTTTTCTGGAGGAATCACATGTCCTTGTGACAAAATTAGGAACTTTTGGTTTATTAACTCATCAAACAACTGATCTGCCTTAGACAAGTCAAATGAATATTGCCTATAATTTGCTTGATTCTTTTTGTTTGGATGAGATGAAGGCATATTCACAGGCTTTTCAACCTTTGTTAAAGTGTCACATACAATTGGAGCCTTGCCCACTACTTGGGCAACATCAATTTCCACATCACCTTCTGCATCTTGGTAATATGTACCAAGTGATTTGTTCTTTCTATGTTCTCCTTCCATGAGTATGGCCTCATATCCTATGGCTTTTGATGTTAAGTCAAACAAATCTCTAAATTCAGTGCCATTAAAATGTTTCTTAAAATCATAATCAAGTCCTTCTTAGGCAAATCTAACTATCTCAGATTCTGGAATAAAGAAGTGACATTGATTCCTGATCTTTTTGAACCTAGTCATGTACTGTTCAACAGACTCTGCAGGCCTTTGTTTAATTTTGGCAAAGTCTGCCACTCAAATTTTTGGTTCGTGCCTAAAGAATTGAGCATGGAATTGTTCTTCCATCTCTCTCCAAGAATGGACAGAGTTTGGAGGTAAACTTATGAACTAGGAAAAAGCAGTCCTAGTAAGGGAATGAGGGAATAATTTTAACTTCAAAGCCTCATCCAAATCTGCTTCACCTATTTGCAGGCAAAACCTTCCTACATGTTCCACTGTCGACTGGTTTTCTTCTCCATTGAAAAGAGCCAAGTCTAGGATCCTATAATGCCTAGGAAAAGGCACATTATCAACCCAATTCGGATATGGTTTCCTAAACATAGGCTTTTCAATCCTTCTTAGTCCAGGACCATACATGTCTTGCATGATGTTCATGAGTTGAGCCCTAAAGTAAGGCTCTTGTACCTTTCCTACTTGGTTAGGAATGTCGGGTCTCATACCATAACCACAAGGGTAATCTTGCCTTCTCCCATTTTGATTAAGTATGGGTAATGGGTCATACCCATTCATATTTGGATTACCCTGACCAAAAACTAAATCAACCATATTTGGAATGTTTCTGTGATCATTCCTATTTAGATTTGCATTAGAATTTTGCCCCCCAATCCCTATGTTGTACGGATTTGGGATGTTATTCCCATTGCTCCCAATCCCTACACTCATAGGGATTGTGTTTGGGATACTTTGATAAAAACTTTGGTTAAGTCCAAAACTTTGATTTCCAAGTGGGACTCTATTAGCCCCAGTAAAAATGGTTTCAGAAGTTGGATTATCAAATACCTGAGAAGAAGGCATTTCAGTCACAATGGTTTCAGAAGTTGGATTATCAAATACCTGAGAAGAAGCATTTCAGTCACAGTATTTGGTTGTCCACTGCTTTGTCCAAAGTTAACATTCACATCAACTGGCACTTCCATTGTTGGCTGAGTTCGTGCCATAGCAGCCTTAAACATAGCCATCAATGCTTTGGCTATTTCATTTTCTGGATCACTTAACATCCTTGCAAACTGTTGAATCAAATTTGGTGATTCAATTTCTGGGCAATTTGGTTGGCCTAACTCTTGAATCCTTTGATTTTGATTCACTGGATTTACTTCATTCATATCATTTCCACCATTAATATTGGCAGAATTGTTGTTGTCATTGCTACCATCTGCTGGCGGTTGGCCATCTTTTCTGGTTTTTGGTGCCATTACTTCCAAATTAGTAAGAGCCCTCCTTCTAACGCCAAAATTGTTACCAAATTTTCTGGATTCTATCCAATCAACAGAGAAATGCTTTGTGATTGCTGGAATGTGGGTGAATTGTGAGGTGGTGTTTGGTTCCTTGTTGTATTTCAGGACTTCTTTGGAAGCAAACGTAGTAATGTGGAGTGAATGGGGATGGAAATTGAAGATTAATAAAAGGAACTTTTATTGATCTCTAAGTAGAAGTACAGAATCGACATGGTATAGCCTAATCGACAGAGTACAATTTGCTAATAGTTACTCCTACTCCTAGAAAAGAAAAAGATAAAGGCTTGTTGGCAATTTGAGTGTTTCCTCTAAAACTGCCACTAACTCTTGCTTAAATAGGCACTCCTTTATTTTGAATTTCAATCTTTCCCTCCATTCCAAGGTGGTGGTTTTCCTTCTCTTCATTCTTTTGCAAATAATTTCCACGAAAGAACATGCATATACGTTGCATAACTACTCCTTTGATCATGGGACAACTGGATACACCTTCTTCTGCCACCTGTAACTTAATCGATAGAGAAAACATGCTATATATTAGTCAATCGACAGAGGGAACATTCTACATGTTAACCAATCGACAGTTAAATAATCCGTAAAGCCTTATTGTGGCTTTATCATAATCAACTGGATTATTAACTAGAAGTACCTTTTATTTTTCAATAATACCATTTTATTTATGCCACGTGTCACTCAATCGATAGGGAAAAGAAAATCACATAAATGGAGCAAACAAGTAGGCAGGCAGGCTTACCGTTACTATTTAAGCTAGTTTGATCCTAAACTTCAATGAATTACGGTCTACGATTTTATAAACACTAAACAGTGCTTTTTGGTCATTGTGGGGAATAAAGACGGGATGAGAAGATATAGAACATGTTTCTTGTAAGAGTCGAGTCCCCTCTTTTTATGATGAACTAAATCAAGATTGAAGTTTCAAACTTATCCCCACTGATACTTTAACACTTACCCTCACTAAATTCCCGATACTCAATTTCATTCAAGCACCTGATGGTTATAGCAAGTTGATACTATCATGAATGCAATAGCGCACTTGTTAAGGAAAATAATCTCTCATGAAACGTACTTGTTCAATCTTGCAGCTTTTACTTGCTGTTGGGACTAAACTGGAACATGTTATAATTCAACTGGCACATGAGGTTGCTGAGAAACATGTAGCCTTAGAAGGGGACTTGGTGGTGAAACCTTCAGATGAACACTTCTGGTTCCATAGACCTCGCCTGGTCCTTTTATTGATTCATATCATCCTATTCCAGAATTCATTTGAGTTTGCTGTTTTCTTATGGATTTGGGTATGGGAAAATGTCTCGTCTCTTCTCTTGGCATTTGATTGAGTTTTAGAAAAATTAAGGTACTAATAATCTGACTTTAGACTGATTGCTTTCAATGGATGACAGTACCAATATAAGTTCGACTCCTGCATAATGGGGGATGTTGGTTTTATCATCCCAAGACTTGTCATTGGGTAAAACTGCTCATCTCATCTCTTCTCTTCTTTTCTTCCATTTTATTTTCATCACGTCTGCAGATTGTTGTTGGAGGTATTTTGTTGTTTTACTTTTTCCCCCTCCTTAATTTCACTGATGAACAACAAAGAACATTTAAGTGTTCCGCTTGCCTTATCCGTTTTCCTTGTGTAGGATATTCGTCCAGTTCCTCTGCAGTTATTGTACCCTACCACTCTACGCATTAGTCACACAGGTAAGTTTTGTTTCAACCCTAATTCTGATATTTGTATAGCTTCTAGAAGTTCCAGTCTGACAATCGATCTTCTCTCTCTCTCTCTCTCTCTCTCTCTCTCTACAAAGATGGGAACTTCATTCAATAAGGCTATATTTGTAGAACCAGTTCTAGAGGGCATTGATGGTTGGGCACAGAGGGCACACAGGAATAAGGATCTGAGGAAAGCAACTAATGGGTCTAGACAAGTGGGTCCCAAAGAGCCTTCTCCCGCAGCAATTCAGATGGTTCAAGCTGCTGAGGAGAGAGAATCTGAAGTGGAAGAGGGCAATACTATAGAAGCAGGAGAAATTAAGCCTGCTAGGTAAGGAGCATCTCATTTGGACAGAAATGAACAACCTCCCATCACCCATCATCTCCTTGAAATTTTTTTGCACTTTAACTTGCGTATAATTTTGTCCTAATAATTTTACATACGCTGCACGGAAAATGGTTGGCAGCGGAGCAAGGCTACTTTGGTTTCCTGTAAATTGTTCTGCGTTGACCCCAGTGGTTGTCTTTCTCTCGTCAGGGATTTTCCTGCACATTCTCTTGTATTTTTAAGAAATCCCATATTTAACTCCCCTAGTAATTCAGAGAGATGGAGTAACAATTTGTGCAAGTCAGGGGAAAACAAGTTGCTTCAAAGTGAAACCAAAAAATATATTGTAAAACCAACACTCAAAATATTACTAGTAGGTCGCTAGTATGTGAATGGGGATTGAACAAGGCCCTACGCCCCACCCGTCACCATTGAGCTTCATTGTCATTCCCAACTTTGCAATTCAAATCCAAAAAAGTGTATAGCCACTCTTATACACACTCACATTCACATTCATGTGTGTGTAGGGCTCTCACATGAAAGTGAGTGAGTCCGTGTGGATTGCGAGCATGTACTTAAAATGTGCATTTGCAGAAGAGTTGATTCTCTCCAGCATCACTTGATCCCAAATCTTTGTATCACCATTCAGCTCTGTCTTCTGACCTTGCATATTCAGTCCAGCTCCATCTGAAACCGGATCTGGTTGATAATTGGGCTTATTTTGAATCCAAGTGGTTTGTTTGTATCTCATTCCTAATTTCACAGTTACAGTTCTGAAGTTTGACCTCATAATGTAGAAATCAAGTATTTTCGGTTGAAACTACGAACACTATCAAATCAATCCTGTATTGATGCTCGGAAAGCACTTTCATAGCACCAATAGAAATCAAACTCTGAGAATTCTGAATTTCACCAAATAAATAGCACGAGAAAGTACGTTGCTTGAGGGTATTTTGCATTGTTCCACTTCTTTGTAGGTAATATCCAAGAAAAGGTATCTACAATACAGTTGGTCATATCAAACAGGCCAAACATGAAAACAAGTATATTTCAGAGTCTACGGTCTACACCAAGTAAACAAAAAACTTTTATTCCTCCCCAATAATTATGACAATCAATCAAAAGAAACATAGCTGCTCAAAACCAATGAAATCCTGTTTGGAACGGGCACAGCCATAAAAAGATTTCATGACATACTGTTTCAGGAGGACTATTAACAAAATACAGCCTCTCAAATTTGAGAACAAGAGAGAAAAAAACAACTTTAGTAAAAAAAAAGAAAGAGAGAGAGAGCGAGAAAGCAGAACATAAATATGACCTATTTTGCAGCCCAACGGACTCCTCACCACTTTGTCACAAGCATCTTTTGATGCAGATTGTGATGTGAAATGTTGCTCAACGTCCTACAACACAAAATCATGGTAGTTTTCCAGCATCTTGTCCTACTTTGGCCTCAGATGAAAACAACATAGGGAATTAAGATAACTCAATCTTGCCATAGCTATTTTTCTCGTTAATTTACTAAAGATAATCATTTCTGCAGGATCACACCAGGCTATAAAACATTCTCGCTAACTTTTGTGTGGGATCTTAGCATACCTCACCAGCTGCCCACCTGCTTTTGGATCTTGGAATTACAAGAGGACTTGCCACCCTTGTCTTTGTACGAATTTCTGGAAGCAGAAGTCTTCCGGCCACCACCATGGGCTGCAGCTATGGCTCGCCGTCTCTGCTTGTTAAGGCGCTTTGTTAAGTCAGGATTATCTTCGTCTTCAAGTTTGTCTTCTTGCTCCTGGAAAAGAAGCGAAAAAGGACCAATTAGTTTCAGACACAAATATAACCAGATATAGAAAATAAACTATGAATTACTAACAGGGCAACTTCCACTTTGCGCCTTGCTGTCTAGACTACCAAACATATTGCCGGACTATGAACTTTGCCTGCTAAACAATTGCAGAACATCATGAATTGGAATTATTCATATCTTCTTTGCCAAACCATATCTTCATTCTTAAACAATGGAATGAAGACCGGCTACGCATGATTGAATGGAATACGATAACTTGGGCTTTATGAGTAGGGATCTGGGAATTTCAGCCTAGTTTGAACTAGGGACTCGGGGGCTGGTTCGAGGGTCTGCCGTGGGACGGGGATGGGGCTGGCTGCGGCCTGACTGACAGGTTTTGGGTGGAGGGGCTAGTGGGTTGGATGTAGGATTACGGCTTGGGAGGTTTTTTTTTTTTTTGCCAAAAGTTGAGAGGTAGTATTTATCAAAAGATCCCCATGGGGGCAGGTTGGGAGTCCACAGATCGAACACTCCAACAGAAAGAGCGTATAAGCGCATAGATGCGCCGCCCTACAGAATAAGAAGAAACCCCCCAAAGGAGGACGAAACCCCCCGAAGGAGGACAAACCCCCCAAAGAGGGGACATTATTAAAATAAATAACAAAAAAAAAGAAAAAGAAAAAAGAAGCACCGCCGAGACATCCGCCGCCACTCTTTCGCAACTATCTTGATAGATGGGTTATTCTTGGGACGTATGTGATTCGGATGAGATAATATCAAAGTACTAAACTAGGTTAGGTTGGAGTAAGAAAGTGGCATCACAGTGTGTAATGAGGTGATTTATAAACGTCACGGGCCAAAAGACGGGACAAATTGAAATTTACGCTTACGAATAACAGATCTTCCCCAGCCATATGTGCTTAGTAATTATTTTTCTGACTTACTGACTGATTATTATTTTTGTGCAGCACCTGATATTATTGTAGAGATTGGATATCAAAGATGGCTGAAAATTCAGAAAATCCAATGGATACCCAGGACCACATTGTAGTGGGCTGAACCCGTTTTTACCAGGGCCTGTCAATACGGGCAGCCCAAACCCTACAGGGGACACGTTGAGGCCGAACGCCTATGGGCCAACCACGTGTCCACCGAGCATCATCAATGAAGTCACTACCCAAAATGGTTACGAGTGACGTTAGGCACTCGTGCTGGGCACGGGAGACTTGGGGAGTAATTACCAACCTCAGATCTAGATTTATTGTACTCTTTCCTCTTCTCCCCAACTACTAACTAAGGCATCGAAGTGCCCTCTGGCTGGCTACAGCAGGGTGGCACTAATGGTTGTTCCTTAAGCTTGGGGAGAAGCGAGGAACAGCCAGATCCATCCATTCAGCCATCCTAAATCACCACACCACAAACATTAGTAAGAGTATGGTTAGTGAACTTCTGCAAAGAACTATAGGACAAGATGACATTTATAGATCTTCCCCATTAGACAACCAGCTTAATCCTTATCTAGAAGGGATTGCATTAAATAGATGGTTCAAAGCTCAATAGCCACTAGAAACCAGATCCCACAGCAATTGGTGCTTAATTAGTGGCATGCACATCTTTCCTTGCTTCATGCTTGGCTTTCACCCATTGCCAAAGAAGCACCGACATTTCTAAGAGGGTTGCAACTTGCAACTTGCACGTCATGTCGGACACCAACACTCACCAGAAACTCTAGGACGCCATGCAGACACTTGTCTTTCTTCCATTTCTGGAAACCCTTTGGAATTCACATTTCCGTTACTTGGGTAAACATGAAATACACTATTGGGAAGCTTAAGCTTATGTTTTCATCCATCACTGTCTTGTAAGCTACAAAGTACATGTCATTTTAATTTACCTAGTGTTGTGTACAATTTCCCTATTATCCATAAACAACAAATTCACGCATGCGCCTTATCATAAAAAATAAAATATTGTGGTGCTTCCACTTTTTTTTTGAAAGAATGCATTCATCGTGTCTGTACCCATGCTACTTAGCATATTGTCCTCCATGCTGCAGTAAGGGAACTTTCTTCTATAGATTCAGCTGAAATCAGGGATACAGTATCTTGGATCCCGCACAAACAGGTGTAATAAGTCAGAAGGAAAAACACAGAAGAGACTGGAGTGTTTACTGGAAACAATATTCATGACAAGTTTACCTTATCACTCGCCTCAGAATTCTCCATTCCATTGCTCTGCCCTGCTTCAGCAAACTGATGCTGCTTCTCTTCCTCATCTCCATCATCACAGGTCACAATTGGCTCATGCTGAATTCCAAAAGAGACGCGAGATATTATGATCAAAGCTAAAACAGAGATACATAACTATCTCTAAGTATGTCAGGACCAAAACTAATCTAGACAAATTCTATGTAAGTCGGCAGATTAGTTCATGTAAGATCAGAACCAAAACTAATAGATGCAGCATCAAATTGGGCACAAATCGCCTTTCAAAAACAAATTGGGCACAAATCAGACTGAAGACAGAAGCTAAGACATTAAACCAACATCTACTCAACGCTTGGCATCTCAAATGTTGTCAAATTCAAGCAATTCCAGTTCAGTTTTAGAAAGAATCTCAGTTACATTATAGTAAGTGAACAAAGAGCTGCATGTAAGGGGGAACCAGACAGAAGCACCTTCAGAGTTGTGGAGGTATTTACATGCTTTTGGCTAGAATAGAGCACGATACTATAGAATTATTATTTGTGCAATGTAACAGAGATGATGACAGGTATCAGAGAAGAAGAAAACAGTTTGCCATATCAATTAATAGTAAAAAAGAGTCATTATCATACTTGTTCACCAAAAGCTGAAAAAAATTGTAGTAAGATTCCTAGAACTACCCCTCTCCTGCCTGCAAGCAGCAGTAGCAGCAATTAAACCTCGCAGCTATCAGTGATGGAAAAGTGGCTGCTTTCGTTGTTCGTATGTAAGCCCATGCACTTCTGTTCTATCTTCTAGCAGGACTCGTATACTTGTAGGAAAACAGGTCCAGATTCCAATACTAAAAGGTAGAACTTAGGCTACGGGATTTCAATCTCAAAATTGCAGTTCAAGAGACTTAGCAATCCAACTGTTATACCCTTTCATCACAATGTCAAATTGATAACTCACAGTGGTAAAATGACAATTTTAAGTCAGTAAAATACTTGTTGAAACATACCTGCTCCACTAAGCACAGAGAATCAAAATGCTTGATATTGACATCAGGTGAGGCCTCAAGAATATGTCCTTCATCTCCAGTTCCTTCACCATCAGAATCTAAATCCTTCTCAACATCTCCTTCAATGAACTGCACAAGTCAGCGAAAAAGAACCTTTTATCAAATCCCATGTTGCACAGGCTCATAAAAGTTCATGTGGTACCCAAGGTCAGACACATGACAATTGGTCAGCATTATCCAACACGTCAAGTTCGACATGAACCCAAAAGTATGTTTAGGTATTTGTGAGTACTGCCCTATTCTAATTTGCAAAATAGGTTTATCCTAAATAACTGAAATAACCATTTATGAAAAGAAGATAAAAAAAACATTCATGAAAAAAGGAAATTTAGCCTTGTCTTGGTGTCCTTGGGCATGAGAATTAGAGGAATCCAAACCTGTAACGTCATGCAACACCATACCTGAGTCCATGTAGCATGATTTATGACAGGGCTAAACGATTACACAGCTATAGTTTTCTCTAGGGGAGAGAGGAGAAATAATCTACTCCAAATCAAGCCAATGCTTCAAATGTGTAGTTAGACTAACATGGCCGACATGGAACAAGCAGAAAATCGTACACACCATAGGAAATAGGTGGATAATTCCTGACACAAATGAGTTTGAAGAAGTAAAAGAATTCAAATCAAGATTCAGAAGCCCCCTACCATGAGTGCAGGTTATCAAGGAATTGGTTAAACATTCCAAAAGGAAGCATGGCGTCTTTCCTCTGGTAAGGACATTGTCACAAGTGAGAGACCAACTAACAGGAGAGGCAGACTCAATAGTTGCAGTTACCTCCTATGTGGAGTGACAAATCCCCTCTACAACCTTGATTCTATGCTTGAAAGGAAGAACCTTGCCGGGAGTCGGGACCTTGCTCACAACCAGGATGGAACATCTAAACCGTATGAATCCCTTAGTTCACACATATTAGTACTTACTTCCTACGAAATATTTATATATACAAAAACAAGAACTAAATATAGATGCTACATAGGCCCTCTCAACGTTCGACTCTCCTGTGAGCCCTTCCTTCGCTCCCCAGGCCCCTCATTTCCACTTCCAGAAATTATTTAAATTACAACAAATGCTTTAAGGTCAATGTCTCAGGAAAACTAGACCCAGAGAAATCACATGAAATTGAAACCACGCTGTGTTCAACATAAGCTAAGAAACTAAGCAAAATGCAAAGACTAGATCAATACTGCTATGCACTCTCATACGAGTTGTACAATGAGAACAGCTGAGAGAGAGAGAGAGAGAGAGAGAACAGCTATAATTGCCATCAAACCTTTTCAATGTCATCCTGATCCTTTCGGGTAAACCCACTGGCAGCAAGTTCCTTGTCCAGGGAACCAGTGACTTTCTTTATTGATGAAAAGCGAGGCCGCCCAGTTTCATCTGAATCCACATCTGAGCCATCAGATTCTTCGGGTGTTTCTTCAAAAGATACGTTGAACCTGGAAGGTACAGGGGGAAAAGGAGGAAAAATTATAGAAAAGAAAAAATACAGCATAAGTACAATGAGAAATCACATTACATACAGATCCGCACAATCCATGGAAAAATGTGATTCGTTGTCTGGTTTCCACTCTGTCATACACATGATTAGAAAGACTATACTAGCTGAAGAAAGGAAACCAACAAACATATGTACATGTGTGTACAACCATTGTTGGCTTGCTTATGCATGAAGATCAGTTTCGCTAATAACCTTATAGTAGGCAGCAATCTAAAAGCAGTAATCTTAATTAAATTCTAAGCCGTAATTGAAGGATTTCTCTGGCATAAGCTTGCCTTTTCACTGGTTGATCTAGTAGAAGGAAATTTGGACATGCCAAAACACCCAAATTTACTTGATAAAGCTATTGTGATGCCACAAAATCTTTACGTCTTTCTTCACCAACCAACAAAGTCATATGAAAGCCCTCTGCCAAAAAGTCTTGCTCCCAGGACATCTATAACCTTCACGAACACTTGGTATGTCCTTTTTAAATGTATTCCATAGATCCTCCTAGCTTTTTTAATAGGGAGAAATGGAAATCATGGGATTGTTTTGCCTTAAAAGGGGAGACTACAGAATTTCCACGAGCGGATTTAGCTTTAGAAGAGCCCTTTTGTTCTTTTCTAGTTAACTTGCAAGTAGATCAGCCTTGTGCACGTTTATCATATGTTATAAAAGGTATGTGTTTTTTTGCATATTTATGAACTGCCAAGACCTTGTTCAAGGATCTTTCTTTGGTCAATTTACGATATTGGCTACTTCATATAGACTGTAATAGAACTATTTGACTTTGCGAATCAAAATCTCTAGGTTTTCGAACCTGGAATCAAGTTACTTTGCTGGTCAAAATCCAAATAAGTACGTACACAACAGTTTACCTCTATCAAATCAACAGAGTTCTATTAACAGATTATACCTTGGAAGTGGATGATCAATTCAACAAATGTTCTAAAACCTAGCAAAGATTTAAACTTGAAGAAGCAACAGTGAGTTGCAAAAGCGACATGTCAAAGGCAACTTCAACTAACCAAACATTGAACAAGGATTACACGCAAACAGAAGATAATTTTATCGTACCACTTCAAGTTCGTAAATATCAGTTAGACTTCAAAAACACTAGGAATAAATATTTAAAGGCGCACCCACAACTATTAAAACATAATTCAATAAAAGAGTTACTAACTAAAGTGATGTTTGGAATGTCTAAATTAATCATTTTTGTGTGTGGGGAAAAAAAAAAAAAAAAGTCCACATGTTGCCTTCCCTACTTAAACCAACAAAGAAAGATCTTGACTTTTTCGATCCAAACAATTTAGCTCTAATAGCCACACTTCTTTCTCAAAAACCAAAAGAGCCAAAAAGCTTGACTTTTTAGCTCAAACCACTTAGCTATCTAGGGCTACCTTTTTAGCAAAAGCCAACAAAAAGGAGGGGAAAAAACTTGACCTCGACATCCAAAACAACAGCCTAAGTTGCACAACCTTCAAAATTTCATCATCTGGGGTATCATAAGCTCAACTAAACAACATTATCACACTACTCTTGAAGATCTCAAGGACTAAAGAAAAGCACCTAAGAGAAACCAACAACTGACCTCTTGGTGAAAAACTTGAAGATGCATTCAACATCTCGGTCAAAGTACCTAAAAGACAAGTATATGAAATGATAAAGTATAAGCGGATCAGACATCGAATACGATGTGGAAGATGAAGCATTAACGAAGCATCAACCAAAAGTACTTCATACATCTGTGCGTTACGATGAGATACTGATACCATTTGCGGGAAATCAATCATAGTGACATTCTCATTCTCATCAATCTGTCAACAAAATGCAAATAAAAAATAAATGAAAGAGAGTTCTTGCTGAAAATAGTAAAATATTCAGTGAGAGTCCAACAATTGCTGTGAGCGCAAAAAAAAGCTGAAGGGTGGATTATAAGAATAACAAAAATATTACTCCAAATCGCCACATCAGATGTATTGAAATGGAAACTCATGGCATACCATAATGTTGAATTCATTGAAGTCGCAGTGAATGAGGCCATGCTCTGCCAGCCGAACAACAAGACCAAGGATGGTTTCGAAAACTGTGTCAGGATTTTGCAATTCCTTCACCTGCACACTACATTGAATGCCATTTGATTGATAATGTAATGACAATTGCAACTCATCTAAGCAAATTATGGATGTTTAATTCTGCATAAAGAGACCAGAAAAAAGGAAGAAAATGTAAACATCAAAGTGTTGACAATCAAGCTTCATGTGATGTAAACATCGAAGTGTCTTTTGTGGTCTGTCTACTCTCCATATTCAAATTTCAGAGACAAATGCTACAATTCTACCGTCAATGTTTGCAGTAACTTTTCAAGACCAAAGCTTGCCCCCGAGAAAGTTTCTTTGCATATTTTTATGTGTAATTGGTCTCGTGTGTAGAGAGATATTCCTCGTCTCTTGAATACTCAATAGTCTTGTGGAAATTCTTTTGAATGTCTATTGTGCTCAAAAAATAAAAGAAGTGCAATATAGAATCATATAATTATATCCTAACCGCAAAGATGTAACATGGACTGGCCCTTAGATGACAACAACATACTCCCTCCGTCCCCATTCTTTAATCCCTTTTGGGAGTCCGTGCCACTTTTCAATTGATTATATCTTGCAATCTATAATTTTTTAGGTGATTTTGAAAACATCGTTCAAAAGAGAGCTCACTGAGATATATCAAACAAGATCCATATTGCATATAAATAGTATTACCAATTAAAAGTTATAATTAGTTTTTTATCCGATTGGGATAGGACAAGGGACAAAAGAATGGGGACGGAGGGAGTACAAAATAAATTTTCATACCTACCATACTCGATTTACAGAAACACAAAAAGTAAGATGCATTGAAGTATACGGTGCAAAAGCAGTAGCAGTAGCAAGAGATATCTTACAGTGGATAACCTTCAACAAGGGACATAATCACGCAATGCCGATTACAGTCCACAGCATTTGGAACAGGGAAGCCATGTTCCTCCAAAGCCTGCTCAAGCATGGAAGAAGTCTCAAAAAGATGTTGCCTGATAGTACAATCACCAAACACAAAGCAATCAAAACGGCACAAGATGGCAATAAAAGAACCTTCATAAAAGCAAACTCCTTGAGAGCAGCAAGGCGGGACAAGTATAGCCAGTTAAAACTACTTCGATGCCTTAAGTAATCACGCTTAGATTTGACAGCCCTGAAAGAAGTTCTACCCAACCTATGCAGCTTCATTGCAAGCACGGTACCATCATCCTTGGCAACCTCAAAGATATCTGGAACGCACGAATGTTGAAATTGCTAAGTGACATGAACAACATGCAAAATTACAGAATATAAACCATAAACTGAACGTGAAAGTAATTCTCTCCTACCAGACTCTTTCCCGACGCCAATTTGACGACCGACGGAAGAAAAAACTCCACGGTTAACCATTGTCTTAATTGCAAGAAAATCATAACCAAGGTAGGTGAGCCGGAACCCATCATCTGGACAACAGAGAACCGATTAAAGCATGACTGACAACGCACGATGATATGCAAGTTTTTAAAATTTTAGTTATTGTTGTTTAAAGAAGAGTAGGTATGGATTATGAACTCACGATGACTCACATTTGGAAGAGTCATGATGCAACAGTTTGTGCTTGAGCAAGTTCTTCAGCACCTTGTAAGTACCTCCATGCCTTTACAAATACACACGGAGACAGTTCATAAAGAAAGCAGGCAGTTTTCATAATGGGTATATGACAAAATTTAGTAACATAATATCTTAACATTATCAGAACCATATAAATATCTATACTTATATAGTTAAGATCGTAAATTTTCAAGGACTTACGTGGACTATATGAGAGAGAGAGAGAGAGACATACTTGAGAGACGCAATGCGGTGGATGAGCTCCGAAGGTACAATTTCATGCTGAAGGCAAAACATGGAGACTAAGTATTAAAAACAGAAATAGTCAATGCTTAGAAAGTGAAAAAAAAATAAATAAAATTGAACACTGATAAAAATTGGAAATTACAAATACGGGGGAAGTGTGTAATAAGTGAATGAAATTGAAAACAAGTAGTTGTAGGAGTAGAAGTAAATAATTGAGAGAGAGAGAGAGAGAAAGAGAGAGACATTTCGCATGCCCATCTCGACGGCGGTGAGAACCCTGAAATCCTCTTTGGAGAGGTACCTCAGAACGTCCACATCCAGCTTCATGATGCTGCTTGTCTTCCTCTCTTCTTCTTCTTCTTATGCCAAAAAAACTCAGAGGATTTATAGCGCGTCTCCTGGGTGGTGCCTGTTGTGGGAGGTGGTTGTTCGCAGCACGCTCGCAGAGAGAGAGAGAGAGAGGGGGGGGGGGGGATGGGGGGCGCGGACTTTTCTCCGAGCCGACTAGGGTTCACGTTTGTTTGGTTCTGAGATAAATTCTCGAGATAAAAAAGAAGAAGTTTAAATTAGGGAAAAGGAGAGAAAAGAAATGAAAGTTAAACTAAAAAATTTTCCCCCCACTTGTTTGGATTGAAGAGAAAGATGACAGAAAAAAAGAACTCAAGTTTTGAGAATAGTGAAATTTTCTCCAAATTTTCCACTCATTCTCTTTTCCCCACTTTCTATCGCTTTTTCTAAGTTCCAAACAAAGCCAACCGTTTGCGTATTTATTCATCTTTGGTCAAGTTTTTTAACATTTTAACGAGGTAAATTTTCACTCTCTTATTTGTCCTCTTATGATGTGAATTTATAAAATCAACATTTTATTTGTATACTCTTTCACTTAAAAGGGCAACAATGTCAGTTCACATCACAAGAAAAGTGTGAAAATTACTACCCTTTAATAAATTCTTATACTTTTTGAATAGAAATACGCTACATACATTTGAAAAATAAAAATTAGGGAAAATGACAGCCAAAGATGTGTTTTGATAATTAATACTCGCCAAATACATTTTCAGCATTAACAAATGTTCTCAGCATGTCTTTGGCGGGTATTAATTATCAAAATATGGCCGTCATTTTCCCTAAAAATTAATTAAAAATTTTGACAAAAATATCACTAAAGACAAAAAAAAACACGGATGACAAAATAGTCAAATTTTGGAGAGAATATTTCTTGATGAAAAACTAAATAAAGTGTGTTTCAGTTTTTCAAGTGGTTTGGAAAGTCAGACTTCATAGTTATAACCTACTATTAATAATTAATATTAATGCTTTCACCTTATAGCGTGAGACCCATTTCGCCACTCTCTAAGCTAAACTGAATTCCTGTATATGGCGGTCCCATTAGTTTACAAGTTATTCAGCTTATTTGCTTAAAAACAAACGGTTGAAGAGTGTTTGCTGGCAATGATACGTAATTACTTATTTAGCTTTTTTAGCTTATCAAACTAAAAATGTGTGATTATTTTAAGCTTCGATTTGTAACGTTTTTTTTTTTTGCTTATTTTAAGTTGACAAAACTACGGATGAACAAAAAACTACTTGATTTTAATATTTATAGAATTAATAAGGACAATTTAGACATTCATGCGATTATAAGCTATTTTACAAATTATCTAACCAGACAGCTTGAACTTATATTTAAGCTCGTAAAAAACAACAACAAACATGTTTACAACTTATTTTAAGCAAATAATCAATAACCAAAAAATCTACTCCAACTAATAAGCAAAACAGAGCTCTCTTGTTTTATGCTTGCAATGCCAAATGCCACTTTAGCTTACAGAGTGAGATCTTACAAGTGTTGGGAACAGTTGATCTATAAAGATGTCAAATGACCAAAGAAATGTCAATCTAGAGCTCCTTTTCTCTGACGTTTGGTTATGCTTGATTTCCGTTTAAAACTCGTTTGGTTATGCAATCACTTAAAACTAGTTTTTTTTACAAGTACTCAATAAAAACCAAATTTAAGTTCGTTCAAGGTAGGATTTTAAGATGAATCAAACAAGTTGAACTCCAACTCATGTTCCTTTTTTGTTTTTTAGTGAAAAAAATGCATACACTTTCAACACTAAAAAACAAAAACGAGCGCAGGATTTTTTTTTTAAAAAAGTGTGAAGATCACTCCCCTTCTCATGTTTTTATATCACTTCAGCACATTGGTTAAAAATGGTGTGTTATATGACATAAGTATAAAGTGGGTTCCATTTTTTGTTTGTGGTCCTAAACTTATTGTTTTGCTTTTTAAGAGTGTAAATTTAGGAAGTGAATGTGTGTTGTAGTAGTGTAGTTAAGATGTTTGGTAGTGAATAAAAATATGTTTGTATTATTTACCCACGGCAAATGATTTTGACACTCCAATTTTTGATGATAGCACTCTAAAATTTGTCTTTTATTGTAAAAATTATACATAGCAAGATATACTAAAAGACAAATTTTGGAGTGTCACCGTCAAAAATTGGAGTGCCAAAATTATTTTCCCCACTCATTCCTCTCTCTCTCTCTTGCGTTCGGCTCATGTCCAGTATACTAAAATCCAATGAACGGTTGAGATTAATTCTACTAAATCCAAAGCTCCACATTACAGTTAGTTGCACTGCAAGCAAAGGAGAGCTGACTTGGTCAATTAGCAACACACTAACCCATGCACTAGATGCAAAAAATTTTTTTTTATTGTCATACGGTATACATCAATGGAGATTAGCGGAGTGTTAGTATGTTAGTTAATGGAGGGTTGAATTCCAAACCCGCTCCCCGTGAAACTCGAACTCAAGTCACCACTGAGGAGAGAAACTATACAACCAACTTGACAAACTTGGTTTCTCTATTTTTGTTTGTTAAGTCAGTTAATTTTCTGAGCAAATGCACTTGCTAACTCAAGGACTAGAGATGCCCCTTAGGAGCATAATAATAAGCTTGTAAAGGCGGCTAAGTTCCGCTGAGGGATTCTCGGAATTTTTGGCTTTTTCTCGTTTTGTCCTCAATTTTTTCTCTGTTTTTATGCCTAACTTTAATAGATTATTGATCTGTCTGGCTAAGTTGCTTAACTTTTATAGATTATTGATTTGTCTAGCAAAACTTAGCCGCATTACAAATCACTGCCCTAATCCTTGATTTCTATGACAAAAAAAAAAAAAAAAAAATCACTTCCCAGTCAGGTACAAAACTCACATACTCCGTAATTTCTAAAAATGACCCTAGTTTCGGTCAGTTTTCTGTTTAAGAGAAAATTATGTAATACTCCGTACTGGTTAGTGACAGAATGGAATTTGCAAAACACCACATTTTAACCGAAATTCCGCTGTTGTTTCCCACAACTCCGCGTCAAAGCTCTCTATCCTGCATCTTCCCAATGTAGGAGTAATAGATATGGCTGAAATATCTCAGTTGGAACGAGTAGAAATAGTCAGCTTTGCAGTCCAGTTACGAGATCCGCATTGCACAAAGATGAAGTTCTAAATTTTACACAAGGTTCCCACAAGCACGAAACAAGTACGTTATTAGACACAAAACGTAATCAAACTCGAGCCAACTTTCACTAAACAAGTCCCAACCAAAGCATAAGCATATGACACCTTTCAAGACCAAAGCACAAGGAGGTAGATGCGCACATGCACAAACTAAAAATAGTTCTCATTCTTCTGCAGCACTAGCAGCACTTAGATCCACGCTGAGGTCAACAGCCTGCAAACAGAATAGATGATAGTTCCTAATACTCAAGCCTTCAAGAGAGAGAATAATAACTAAAAGAGAGGAACAGGCCATGACTACCACACTACTAGTCATGGAAACAAATTGAACATAGGATTATCTACTAAGAGAACACATTAATCATCCAAAAAACGTTTACTGAGGAATTTCTATCACTCTTGAACATGTAGATCTTGATATCATCAAACACGCAGTCCAAACACATAAAACATTCTTTGACTAGACAATGCTCCTAAAATGTAGTAGCAGCCCGGAATGTGACCCAGTTTATACTTGTCTAGTTAAAAGCCCAAATTTATTAGGGAGAACAGGGGGAAACCAAAAAATTCTTTGATTTCTTTCCATCCTTGTCTCAATGTTGTCCACAAAGATGAACATATACTGTATTACACACTAGCTACGACTCGTACATGATACAACATACACAATGACCTCTAACTTGCAACTTGATCTTTATTGGTCGGCTCACAAACAAGTACGTTGTGAAACATATTATAGCTCCCACACATGAGGTTGCATGGTTTTTCAAAGTAAACTTAAGAGAGTACACTAGAACAAGAGAGAGCAAAATCAAGCAGGGCTGCAAACAAACCGAGCCGCTCGCGAGCAGCTCGCAACTCGCAACTCGGCTCGTTAGTGGCTCATTCAAACTTGACTCGAAAGATAAACGAATGAGCTCGAGCTGAGTTTTTTAGCTCGTTTTATAAACGAGCCGAGCTCCAGTATGCCAAAGCTCGGCTCGAGCTGACTCGCGAGCCGAATATAAATATAAATATAAATATATATATATTCATTCAATTTAATAATTAATATTAATAATATTAATATTTTGGTAAATATGGCTGCCATCAATGTGGTAGCTGAGTGTTTTCCACACATGGGAGCACGTGTAACCATGTAGCCCACCAGTTAGCTTTATAGACCCAAAGAAGGCCCCTCAAGCATGTTTTTTTGATGTGGGAGAAATGAAGAACAAAGCCAAAGTGTTTTCTCCCTTCTCTTCTAGTCCCACATCGGACACTTTACACAAGGGAGAGCCACACTATAAATAGAGGGAGGGCCACAGCAGATTTTTTCGTTGTTGGGATGGACTCTACCTTACGAGCCACTTCGAGCTGAGCTCGAGCCTAGAAATTGGAACTCACCATGAGACTCGAGCTGACTATTTTTGAGGCGAGCTGAGCATGAACATGCCGAAACTCGGCTCGGCTCGATTGCAGCCCTATTAATCAAGTAACTCAAAAATTACATCTTGAAAACTCGGCTCGGCTCGATTGCAGCCCTATTAATCAAGTAACTCAAAAATTACATCTTGAAAACTCGTCACCATTGGTATCATGTCACATAAAGTTTTACCAAATGTGATCAAATTTGATACATCATTAGAAGGTAAACACAACCTTATGGAATAATGATTGTGTCGAAAACTTCACTGTACAAGGCAGGATATTTAAAACAGGCAAATGAACTGGCTCGAGGCTTTCATCTAGCACTTGCTAATTATTACCATCAACACAAAAAGGTTGACCAAGAAAAAATAAAGAACATAGATTGATGGAACAGGAATTCCAAGTACTTCATTAAAACTCCATGATAAAGCTTCTTTTTCTTTTTCTTTTTTTCATTTTTTTGACTGGATACATCATAAAGTATTATTTGCATACTAAGTGGACACCACAGCTTCTTTTTCTTTTCCCATTATTTTGCATACAATAATTAAGTGGACACCAATGTCACAACTTACAAGACCTACGAAACAAAACAAAAAACCATCACTATCCATCTCATCCATGAATGAAGCCAGAAATCTTGCTAGTGACAAAACATCTCAAGCAATATCGCTAATGACAAGAAATCTTGCTAGTGACAAAACATCTCAAGCAATGGCAACGTATCTTTACGGACAGAATATCGCTAATTTAGAAAAAAATTACCTTCCCAGTAATCATGGTATACATGTTGAGCACATCCATGACAGTCGACTCAAAGTGCGTAGTGGCATCATAACTCTGTTTAACATAGTGCAATGATTAAGCAAGATTATCAAAGGTTGAGCTAAGGGATCAATAGTGGAAGTTAAGAAAGCCTACCGCTGATATAAAACAGTTGTCAAGAGAAGGTTCATTGACTGGCTCAGATCTGTCATAAATATCAAAGAACAACTCTTCCACGGGTCCCAACAGATCAATTCCTGGTTTCAGTTCAATCTCGGGCTGATCAGTCTCCGCCTCCGTCGATACAAATGCAATGAATTTTCCCTTTGGGGCAACATTGTGAGAATAAGAACAACAAAAAAGATACCTGCAACAACCACAGAGGGCTCAGACAAGGCAGCTAATTAAGTAAGAAACAAAACCCCAAATATTGTCTTCAACAATTTGCAATATCAAGTTCAAAACAATTGCATACAGAGATCAAGACCATTACAGTTCAAAATATTAAGCAATAGTCGGAGCAAAGAAGCATGAACACTTCTAAGAAGACTGTCTTGTGTCGGACATGACAAATTGCCAGACACTTGATTATTTCCCAACATTTTTGGAACCAAAACAATATTTACACAATGGAAGGCAAATCCCCACTACTTAGGCAACGATGAAATGCAACGCTCAAACACTTAGGCATACATTTCCATCCACCACTCGGTCTTTTATGTCATAGAATAGAATATAGGGACTTTTTACCTAGTCTTATGCGGCATTATCCATTAATAACACGTGCATATGTGCAACATATATCATCATATACAATTATACATTTTTAGCGTGTCCCGAACGTGTTGTGTCCAAATTTTTTTTAAGCAGCTTGTCCGTGTCATACTGTCATGTCACAGTGTCCATGCAACTTAGAGTCGGAGACTCCAAGAACCTTTAAAAACACAACATCGTTAGCCAATAGAATCCAAACACGCTAGGGCAATGTGGAGCCTTCATGTCCGAATTCCAGCAGAAGGGAAATAAGAGTAGGGGGTCAACTCTCTCCGTGGATTTGTTCTAATATCTCCAAGATCACACACCTAGACATGTTGGTAAAGATCAAAATTGCTATATAGAGATTACAATCATAGGAAAAACACAGTAGTCTAAACAAATGGAAATTGTTCAAGTCATTCTTTAGTGCCATAAAAGACACAATGTAACTTGCGGTACATCAGCTGCTTTAATTTCCTCTCCAAACCTAACAATTACAGAAAAGAACCAATGAATTTGACTACCAATCAATCAACTATATCACCATCAGCCACACTCCTCCAGTACCGATCATAAGCTCAATGAAGGATTTCCACTGTGAGGAATCTAAAAAATTCCATATTCTCAATTTCAGTTTCCTCCCCCATTAATCTAATTACTTCTCATTGCTAAACTGTATGACTGGTCATCTAAGTGGAGAAACAGAGCTCAATAGAGAAAAGGGATTAATGCAGCCGACCCCAATTTATTGGTAAGACAGACTAGGTTTGGTTTGGTGGAATTTGATTCTTGGTAGGATCTAATTTTTTCCCTTCGGAAACATGAATCAAACTACACCTATTGTTATGTAAAAAGCATTGACGATACAATAAAAACAACTAATTTAAGAAACAAGGGCGCAGAATCTCGAAATTTAGTCCTTTATAAAAGATGGGAGGGTCCTCACATATCTGATTTGCGACCCAACTGCTTCTGTGGTAGAATAACCTGCACTGAATGACAATCATTGGTGTTCGGGATTGGGTGGTTCATTATGGCAATTGCCCTTGCAACCCTGCCAACTTTCCTAACCTGTCACATACCATGGTTCACAAGATCAAATTAATTTTCAGCGAAATCATAATTCAACTATTAGGACACATAATCTTCATATCATAAACTTCACTTTTTCCTGATAAAAAAGCCTCGTATCAGAGTTAACAGATTGACTAAGGTGCTGTTTGGTAAAACTGAAAACTCAATGCTGAAATTTTTACGCTGAAAAGCTAAACTGAATTGAAACAAATTGAATATTTTAGTTCCATTAGTTCTAGTGGTTCTCTTTTAAATTTACGAACGGTCACCATGTATTTGTCATAGTGGTGGAGTCGCGATTGTGATGGCGCGACGATGGAGTGGTGGTGGCGGCGGCGGTAGTGGCGGCAGCAACGGAGCGTTTGTGGTAGTGGTGGAGTGGCGATGGTAGTGGCAACTGCAATTGGAGTGATAGTGGTGGTCATGGCGGAGTGGTGGTGGTGGTGACGGGCAATGATTGTCGCGGTGGTGTGGAGGTGGAGGAGGAAACGATTGAATGCAAGCACTCATGAATTCAGACAGAAATAAGTAGCTCAAAGCTACTTTATTTTATATTTTAGTCTAAATTTGAAGAGGCACTTAATCTTTTAAGCAACATAAAATGTGGTTATAAAACCTACTTAATCACTTATTACTTAATCCATTCAGTTTTAAGTGTTGAATTTGGGTTATCAAACAACCCCTTGCTATACGAATGCACATCCAAAAATAACCCCTAAAAAAATTGAAAATGAATACTCAAAAATAATACTCCATCCCAATTTAAGTGTCCACTACGGTTCTGCGTGCCATTTCCAATTGCTTATATCTCTCAACATATATTATGTTTTTAAAATGATTGTCTTATAAAAATAATTGAGATCTATCAAACAAGATCCATATTGCATATTTTTAGCAACATACATTGAGAGATATAAACAATTGAAAATGGCACGCAGAATTGTAGTGGACACTTAAATTAGGACGGAGGGAGTAAATAGGTATCCAGTTACATGCTCTTGCATGAGACCAACCCACCACTGTCAACCAGCGGCTGGAAGTAGGGCTGAGCATGGACCAGATTGATCTAGTTTCATAGTAAACCAAGAATCAAACTACTATCTACGGATTGTCAACCAGCAGCTGGAAGTAAGGATGAGCATGGACCCGATTGATCTGGTTTCATAGTAAACCAAGAATCAAACCACTATCTACGGACTAAGAATTTGGAGAACCAAATCAACCCATAAAACACTGTTTGGGTTCGGTTTTAAAACACAGTTTGCTTAAAATTGAGATATCATCTCCATAATCTATTTGAAGTACTTAAAATTAAAATTGCATAGATAAGTTAAACCAAATCTTATATTAAAACTAGTTCTATTAAAATCACCAAAACTCACTAACATCAACCAACTAAAGAAGAGGAGACGAAGGAATAGGCCACGGAATGGAGTATTAGAACAGGAAATTAGTTACGGAGCAAAAAGATTAGGCAATCATTTGACTAAGCCCAAGCTCGTATGTTTGGTATATTGGACTTATACGAATAGGTTTTCATGTATAGAAGTTTAGGGAAATTGGAAGTGAGAGAGTAGGGTGGTGGAATGGAGCATTAGATTGGGAAATTAATTGACTATGGGGAAAAAAAAAGTTTATTCAATGTATCCAAACAAATTATACGTTTGTGACTGTATTATACGGTTCGGATCAGTTTGAAACTGAAAACGTTAATGTAAATCCACAGACCAAACCATTTAACATGGTTTCTAATTTTTTAAAACCGAGACCAACCACATTACTAAAAAACCAAACCAAACCATTTGTTTTGACTGGATTCGCGGTTTAGCAGTTATTTTGCTAACCCCCAGCAGGAAGGCTGGAAAAAAACTTAACAGACTATAATACCAGTTACCTTATTGGGTAAGTAGGAAGGATCGCATACAACTTTCTTGCACCTAGCAGTTTCTCCTTCTGATGTGACACCAATAACCTGGCCTTCTTCATTGAACTCTACCTGGATTTTGAGCAATAACAGACACCTTTACTGCGCGTCCAAGTAAACAAGACGACAGCAAATAATAAGGAAACTAATCATTGATCTGAGAAACAAAACAAGAATTACCTTGCATTCAGGTTTATTCAACATGTATGTCCCACCATAAACAGCACTTAACCGAGCAAATGCCTTTATTAAGAAATCATCGTACAAGAAGTAAAAGGATAAGATTCAAAACAATAGTACAATACCAGGAGTGCACAAAGAAAGAACAAGAGAGAGGACCTGAGGGAGCTCCCCTAGCCCGTACAAAGGGTAAATGTAAGGAGATCCTCCTTGGAAACGAGCAAGAGACTCGGAATAAAGCTGCAACACCAAGCAAAAGACTTAAACAAGTGCAAAATAACGTGGACCTTCAAATCTAAGCATTCAAACCTACACACAGTATGAACCACAGATCCCACGCATTTTCACTTTGTTCTTCTACAATTACAAGTTTTGAGAAAAACTTTTTACTCTCTGCATGGTTCCCAATAAGTTTCTCTATCTATCTCTCTCCACTCATTACATCAAAAAAAATTCTCAAAACCAAACAAAGTGTTTACACCTTCATTCTCTTCACAGTATCCAAAGCAGGCTCGTCTAAGTAGCGATCATCTCTGTGAAGTGCCAAAGCATGACCAATAAAGTCCACAGTGTTATCATCAAGACCATATTTCCTGTGAGAAAATTAAGTTACCAGTTAGCAGATTTTTTTAGCATGCAAAGATAACAAAGGTTCTTTAGGACGCAAAGGGTAACCACACATGAACTGCAGAAACAATTGGCTGCTGTAAATTCTTTAGGATCAACTCAAAAAGACTGTATTGGGTGTATACTCGGTGCACATGTATTATGAACAAATTGCTGAAACTAATAAAATGTCCTTTGGTACTTAAACCCAACATACCACTCTGCATTTGGAGATCACCTCACACAACTAAAGGTGCTTCTATATATATACGTACATACAAATATGCTTGTGATTGCAAGAATGAATTCTCGTTAGGCATGTATAGTATCGAGAATTTTAAGAACATATCCCTAAAACTTCAACACATTTCAAACTCACACTTACATATTTTGGAAATGTTTGGAAACACCATGCTTAAATTGAAAATCTAATATCCCTTTTATGATTCTCCAGCCTTCTCTCCATTGTTCAACAAAAATTACACCGCAATTTTTCATGTTTTTTTCCAGCGCTCATGTTTATTTCAGAGAAAATTATGGTGTTTACATTGGTTTCCTGTGTAATTCAAATTCTGTACATCATTTGACTTCATTAAAATGCAACTGCAACTGCCACTTCCTTTTCCTCCTATAATAGTATATTAGCTTTCTGTTTCCAGTGTTGGTAAGCACACAGCGGATACTCAACTTGAATTGAACCATTTGAGAGAAAACCCAACATACTGTCAAAAGCAAGTTCTTCAACCCTGCCAATCCACCAATATTTAGAGGAAATTTATGGTGTGATCACTCACCTGTGCCACCGAGTTAAAGAAATGGTACTTTCTAGAATAGGAAAAAAGTGTTACAAACCAGAATGAATTTTTCAGATGTCAAACATATCATCCATGGCCCTTGAAGAGTACTCAAGGTTCCAAGTTTGTCAAGTTTTGGTAGAGTAAAAGTTTGAAGTCGTATCCTAGATATAGTAATTTTGAGATCCCAATTGGATAATGTACCTTGGAAAACCCACCAGCAAGCAAACTCGACAATCCAAATTTGAGAAGTAAAAGCACACAGATAAAATTCTGAGGTCATCTTTCAGATTCATAGAAGTGAAAAACAAAAAAGGAGAAGATTAGTAGCATACGCAATAAGCTCTCTAGTTGTCACTCTAGTCAGGTCCATCCCCTCGTGTGTTTTGGGATCAGTTTCATCATAATCTTGTACATATATGAAGAACTTGCGAGCCCGGCGCTTTTCAAAAATGCCCATAAGAGGAGATTTGAGGGCCTCCATATCAGTTGCTGGCACCTTGTGAACCTAGAGCACAAGGCTTATTAGAAGCTAATAAGGTGAATTCCGTGAACTTGAGTCTCAACGAAATCATAATATCAAGTTTTTTGGCACTGAGGCAAGGAAAAAATATTCTTGCCACATAGAACACAGTTGGCATACCTTTCCTTTGTTATAGACGAAGCTCCCATCTACAGCTTTGAAGTACAAATATTTGGTAACGTCAGTGTGAATGAGTACTCGTACAAGAGTACCATTTGCCATCATAAACTGAGAAACAAAAAAATGCTCAAAACACCTAACAAGCTGGAAAGTACGAGGAATACAACAATGGTTGACACAGTGTGGAAGATAGAACCTTTGGGACCATATCCACGTTGTAATCCCTACTCGAACCCAAATGAGCTGGAGGCTTGTCACTTCCTCTAAACCTCTTCCAGAGCTGTAAATAAACAATACCATCATCAAAATTAGATGATGAATGGCAAGTTCAGATTGGCTGAAGATATTGTGAACGACTTCGATAACATAAACCTGAATAAGGTTAAGTGAAGTTGACTCTCCTCCATAATAGTCGTTCCTATCCATGTGCAGAACCTGGTACATGACATAAAGAGAATTACGGATAATAATGCAGAGTTGAAGCCTGATGTCTCTCTTCGACATCTCTGTCCTTTCCTTTTCCTACTTTTGAGTTTTCACACCTTTGCCAACAAGTTGGCTTAGGAATCAGGATATCCCAAAACAAAAAATCGTCACTCATGGCCAATCATTTTCCTTTTTAAATATAACAAGTGTAATCCAATTCTTAAGCAGAACCATAAAAATGAAAGGCCGCGTTACTAGACTTAAAAGCAGATCTCAAAAACATAGCAGCAAATATGAAACAATATTTTTCTTCAAAAACAAACAGCAGTAAATGAAATCGATCCACTAATCGGACGGAAGTCACTTCTTTGCAACTCCTAACTCCACCCGAAGCACAAACTGGACACAAATGTCATTAACTCCACCCAAAGCCCAAATTGAACTCAAATATTACTAGTGACCTCGGTCATACATAAAAACACCTAATGGGAGGTCATTTCTACAAACAAAATCATCCAAAAAAACCCTGTGTCGTATAACAAATTAAAAACCTTCGAGCATCCAAGTCCATCGGATCCCAACAAAACAGTAACTGGGACCACTTCCCCGATCCCAAAATAACACCGCTGAATTGCTAGATTTGACCAAGACCAATAAAAAACAATAATAGATACAGCTCAGTTCCAGAAATATATATATGGATGAAAAGAGAGGAGCAGAAAGAAAGAGAAAAAGACCTTAAGGCCATCAACGGAAAGAAGACCGCTGAGGATGCATTCTTTGAGGCCGGTTCCAAGCACAATCACGTCGTACTCTTCATCCATGGTTGGATCGGCAACTCAAGTCTCGGGTACAGATCAAATGACAGAGATGTAAGCGGATTGAAAGAATTGGAGAAAGCTAGGGTTTGATGGTATTCGTCGATATACGTAAGTATGGACAAGGTATATATATAGAGAGTAGTTTCAACCGAGGGAAAGAGAAAGAGAGAGAGGAGTGAGCAGACAAGTCTTTAAGATGCTCGATCTGGATTGCTTTTGCTTTGTTTGAGCTAATTACGGGTGACCTCCCTTAGATTTCTTATAATACTCTATTAAGTAGGACAAGTTTCACTTTGACCCCTGTAGTTTGAATGTTTGCTCAAAAGAAAGTGCTCACATTAGAATAACCAAACTTAGCATTTAGCAACCTCCTAACAACTAATCCAATTTTAGATCTTAAATGACCAAAACTAGCAACTTTTTGTCAATAATCAATAAAGGAATGTGATTTTGGCTCACATGATCAAGACACAAAATGGAGTGCCAAAATCAATTTCCTTAAGTGAATCTCACATCTTTTCAATTAAGTACACTCATCATCAAACAAAAACTTCATCCCTCCTCCATTCACTCTCTCTCTCTCTTTCTCACTCAATCGGGCCAACAAATGAGCAGTCCAAAAGGGTGCACATGTTGGGTTGACACGATGGAATGGCTTGTGATGCATAAAACCAATTCCATGGAATTGTGAAGCGAGGGCAGAAATGGATGAGGTGTACGAAGGTGGGTAGGCAAGGACGGAGGCTTGGAGGCGTATAAATTTTAGGATTCTGCATTGTTCAGATCGAAGTTTTGGAAGAAAAAAAAGGGTAAATTACATTAAACCACCTTAAACTATCACCAGTTTCCGAGTTACCCCCTTAATGTTTAAACTCAGTCACTTAACCCCTTTCATCTATTATATCACAACAAGAAAACCCTCCAGTAAACAAACTGTTAAGGTTTTGGACAGAATATACCTCATTTACAGCACATGGCAATCTACCCTCTCTTTTTTCACTTTGATTTTTAAAGGGACATCCAAACAAGGCATAGATAGATAAGTACTCCATTAACAATTGCAACACCCTAATCCATTGGCACCACCATAGCACCGCCATGAACTCCAACACCATGGCAACTGCTACCATTTCATAAAAGCATTATACCTTTTATCACTTCTCTTTCCTCCATTCTTTCCCTGGTGATTCTTTGTCAACGCTGCAGTCGCTAAAAAAAAATAAAAATTGCACAACATCAATTCTGCACATCCATGGAGATTAGAGAGAGTGAATTAACATGAGAGAATTTGAGACCTTAAAACTCTTGTAGCAAATAGAATAAGAGGCGGGTGTATTCTTTGGCAAAATTTCTATATCTCAACAATAATTAAAGGGGTTTGTTAAGGAAGGTGGAGCATTGACGGGGTTGGCACCTTGATGGGGTTCGACGGTGGTAGGTAGTCGACAAAGAGGGTTGGATGGTGGTAGATAGGCGAAAAAGACGGTTGGATCGAAACTGTCGAATGGGGAATCGGTGGAGGATCAAACGGGGTTACAACGACAAGTTCCGGCGACGCTTGTCGAATATAGTAGGCGGCGATTAGGGGTGTAGGGGTGTAAACGAGCCGAGCTTCGGCGAGCTCGAGCTCGAGCTCGGCTCGTTTACTTAACGAGCCAAAAACTCGAGCTTGAGCTCGGCTTAAGCCCTTAACGAGCCGAGCTTAGCCATTTACTAAATGAACCTCTTTAATCGAGTCGAGCCTCCCTTAACGAGTCGAGCTTTTGTTGAACGAGCCGAGTTCCACTCGGCTCGTTTAGTAAACGAGCCAAATACTCGAGCTCGGCTCGTTTACTAAACGAGCCGAGTCGAGCCGAGCCTTAACGAGCCGAGCTCACGAGTTGCTTGGTTCATTTACAGCCCTAGCGGCGATTAGTGGCGGTGGCATCACTTGATTGCTGTGGGGATGAAAATATCGTTATATACATGCATGTGTATATATGTGTTTATGCGTCTATATATTTGATAATATATATACATATTTATTTACACAACACAGATATGAGTATGTATATATATACACATATTAATATGCAGAGAGAGATAGTATTTAGTAGTATCCAATAAAATACTCTACAATTATGCAAGGATTTTGAGTTCAAATTTTGGATTTGCAGTGAGGATGGAGGTGGCTATGAGTGGAGGGTAAGGGGGGTTGTTGGGGTGGTTCATTGCTGTGAGATGCATTTTGAGGAAGATGTGGAGCTACTGGCTGCAGGGTAAAAGGGTAACTTAAGGTTGTCCGTCAACAGAGTTTATCCGTTTTCTTATATGTATAGTTCAAGGGGGTTTAGTGTTCGAGTTTCAAGATTAAGGGGGCAACTCGAAAAAGGGTAATAGTTTAGGGGGGTTTAATGTAATTTATCCAAAAAAATTATGCATTATCAATACTTTCAGGGCGCTGCTATTCGCAGCCTCCTATTTTCTCTCGTAGCCCGTTAAAAATTTCCATATGTTTCGACAGTTAGTTATCGAAATTGAGATACATTTTCGACAGTTAGTTACCGAAATTGAGATACATTTTCAGCATCCAATTACAGAAAAATATATGTTTCTTGTGCATTTCCGACATGTAGTTACCGAAATATAATCTTATTTTCAACAGCTATTTACCGAAATGTATGTTCGGCAGTTGTTTACCGAAGGTTGAACATATTTTCGACATGTAGTTACTGAAATATAATTTTCAAAAATTTTTAACGGGCTACGGGAGAAAATAGAGGATTGCGAATAGTCGCCCCTACTTTCAAACATTTACTCTCATTTATTACCCTTATCTCTAATCATTATTCTCGTTTTCCTCTCTATCTCTCTTCACTCATTACCCTTCTCTCAAATTATTATCCTAATTTATTTTCCCACCCATTACCTAAAAAATTTCCAAAAATTTATCCAAATAAAGCATTGTTCTTTTTGACAATTTTATTTAGTGACAATTTAGTAATAAAAAAATAAAGGAACACAACTTTTGGATACAACTCCGGGAACAATTGCTTATGAAAGCTATCTGATGTATGTTGATTCATTTGCATCGAACGACTATAGATACAGTTGCGCTCGGAATTGTGTTTTAAAATTGTGTTCCTAGCATTTCTAGGCAGCGATAATAAAAAATTGACTTGGGGGTGTGTGTATTGAGCTAGAAATCTACTTTTTCTCACTGCCTAGCAAAGTTGTCAATCCCGTACCGGCCAGTGTACCGTTTTCACTTCTGGAATGGTACGTACCGGTACCGGACTGTATCTCGGTACCGTTCCGGATTTACCGCAATTAATATTTTATATATATCTACCATATATATTAGTTTAGAGCCCACAAGTTTTAAAAAATAAATAAATAAATACCGGAACGGAACACCGGAATATGTCCGGAACAGCCCGGTATCGGCCGGTACATCCGGTATTGGCCGGAACAGCCCGATATTTTGACCGGAACGGATCGAGAGTCTTCGTGTTCCGTTTAAGGGCCGGTACGGTACATACCGGCCGGTACGGAACGGATTTCACAACTTTGCTGCCTAGTAATTCAATAAGTGATGTGATTTTGACACTCCAATTTTAGCCAATCGTATTTTATTTTTAGTTTTGCTTGCTCACATGATCAAGACACAAAATAGAGTGTCAATGACTAAAATTGAAGTGTCAAAATCAATTTCATATAAATATAATAACTGTTGGTTTGTAAAATCAAAAAGTCTAAAGGACCATAAGGGTTTGTTGTCTCGCTCTTTCTCTCTCCACTAATTTATCAGGTTTGCTATCTGTACCACTCTCTCTCTCTCCCTCATTTATTTTTCTACGTGGGTTTCTATAATTTTTTCCCCTCAGTATATGATCCTCTTTTCACCTTTCATTTCTGTTCCCGTCTGATTTTCGCTGGCAGATTTCTCTGCACCTGTTATATTATAATCTTTTTTTCTTTTGTTATTGCTCTTGATTTTGTTGTTTTCTTATGAAGGTGATGATAATAATTTTTTGTATACTGGGGTCGCGACTGGATCCTTGATGTCATTTGCTTGCGGATTGTGATCGAACTTATGGGTTCGTTTTTAGGGTTTCTACTGATGTAGTTATTGGTTTAGAAGAGGGCTTTTGACGGATTGGTATGAGTTTGTGTTAGAGCTTGAAGATTGGCACCTTTCATCACCCAATTAGCTGTTTCAATTATCTGATTTGTATTCGGATCATCTTAGAAGATAAGAGGGTGTTGTAAACTTCTTTGTTGTTGGTTGCCCTTCTTGTTCATATTGCTATAGTTATTGAGCTTCTCGTTGGTTTTAGCCTTTTGGTTTTACAGACGATCAAATGCTCGTCGTGTGATTTTGCTCAAACAATTTGGAGTTTTCTGGAAAAGCTGAAAGAAATAGCCAAGTAGGATTATCATTAATTTGCACGGGGAATTTAATTATCGTGGCAATTTGGCTCTGAAGTGAGTTTTACCGTGTACGAGGGGTTTTGAGTTTGAGTTTTAGAATTGATACGAATACCTTGTGGTGCTTGGATGGATTGAGTACTATTGCTCAGTTTTAAGGGGGCGGTTCTGTTTGGGAGGACATTCAATTAGGGGGAAAAAATGGAAGATGACAATTTTTTGGTCATGGGAAGTGATGGCTTGGGTTTGGAGATGGGGGGTAATCCCGAAGAGCCATCCTGTTCTGCTATGGAAATGGATGAGAGTGGAATGGCATCTCCAAAGAATGAGATTGCAGTTTTTACTCCAGAAAAAGGTGAGGCGAGTGATGTGGTATTCTTAAGAGAAGCACCCCTTGTGAGTACACAACCGGTTATATCAGGGGCTTATCCTCGTGGGGCGAAGAAACTCAAATCCAGAATGGTCAGTGCAGAATCTGAGCCAAGTCAGAACGAGGAGATTGGTCATGAGAAAAAACTCAGTAGGCAAGACAGGATCGAGCTGGGGCGTTTGTTTCAGGGCGCTGTGAGTTCCCATGACTGGGAACTTGCAGAAAGTCTGGTATTGTTGGCAGATCCGCAAACACTCAATGATGCCTTGTGCATTTCCTTAGATTCGATCTGGTTCTTGACCACACAACTGGAGCTGCTTGGAATTACTGGATTAATTAAGAAGATTGTTGACAGCGGTGCTTATGACTTCGCAAGAGCTGCTCTTAGGACTTCTTTCCTTGCATCGTGTGTTTCCGCCTGTCAGAGCAGAACAATGAATTTGGCTGATACAGTGGCTTTAATGGGCCAAAGGTAAATATCATGCATTTGCTTAAGATTCTGTGCTTGATAGGTCCGAAATTCATTTTGAAAGGGGGGATTTTTAAGAGTAGGAGGAGTAATGTATGGAAAATCTGATGAGTAACTTATGGATTAAGTTCATCGGTTATTTATTGTTGCTTTTAGAAACAAAATTGCAGTAACTGAATCTGCTTTCCTCAATTTTGGGTTTTTGCTATGTTTCCTGGTCATATTCAATTTCGAATGCTTTTCAGCAAGTTCTATTTTTTCTTGATCCTTTATGGCAATATGTGCGTGTTCTGCATCTTTTCGCCCTAGTAACTTCTATATCTTTTTTTTTGAAAGGCAAAAAAATTCCATTAAATCTCTGAAATTGTTACAAAGATTAATAGGAGCAAGGAATGATGGCATCAAATTCCTAACCCGAGACCCAAACGATCTACAACGCTGTTGGAACTTGTGGCTCATATGTTGTGTATGAGAGGTACTAAGAAGTTCTCGTATAAGGCCAGTGCCGAGCGGAGCGGAGTGAGGGAAGCGAAGCGACCGAACGGAGCGGAGCGGAACGGAGCGAGGCGGAATTATTAGGGTTGAAATAGAAGTCGTGACTATATATACTCTCTATTGTAAAACCCTATGTACAGTGATCATAAATAAAACAGCTCCGCTCCCGTGGACGTACCCGGTTTGGGGAACCACGTATATCTCTGTGTCAATCTTTTACTGTTTATACTCGAATATTGTGTGCGTGTGTGTTTAGATCCTTACAAACGCTAATAATAATCCTATGCCCATCCGAGACCCATTCCCCGAGCTTGGCACGAAAAACCCATTGGGACAAAGTCCGCACCCGTTGGCCTAAAAGCCCAGATAATTAAATGAAGTCCAAACACCTAAGGGCCTAAAAGCCAAAATAATGGGACAAGCCCAACCAATACAGCTCAAACAAGACCCTAGCTACTGCCCAAAATCAGCCGCCAACACCTCCACCGCCAGCCATCATGGCAAAATGGTAACAACACTACGGCCCGGAGAGTCACCCTAAAGCTGCCGCCGCCCCACAAGCCGTTAGGCCAAGAACCGAGTGAACTCAGGAGAAGCACCAGCGGAGACAAGCGAACCCAAGCAACCGCATCCCGCCGGGCTAGCCTAGCCGTTAGGCGAAACTGGAAAACCCCAACAGGTTGACCCGCGACCAACGACAGGGATGAGAGAGGGAAGACAGCCGGCGAAGAGAAGATAACCAGCGGAAAAGTAACTTCTATGTCATCAGGAATAGATACTAAAACTTGCCCTTCTGCTTAGTAATAGGTAGGCTTAGTAAAAAGTGGACATCTTTCTTAATGTATTTCCCCTGGTGAATCTATAACATATGGTAAATCTTTTCCAGTAAGTGATGACAGCGGGACGTTAATGCTATTTCTCATAGTTCATGGACAAGTGTGCCTCTATTAAGGTTAATTGCAAGTTTAGTGCTCTTCCGTTACGACTTTTGCAAAGACGACACTGCGTCTTGTTCTACTAATTTCTTTGTGTGCATGCAATATTGGTTATTTGGAGTTCTCAAGCATTTGTATTCCACCTTCATGATTATTGAAGCAATTTGGATGATTTTTTCTTCTGTCCTCATTTTTGTTGATTCTTGACTTTCGACTGTTGGTTACAATTGTACGAGTGATGTTTGTTTATGGTAGCATGATGAAAATGTGTAACTTATTTTACAATTGCCTTTTTGGCAGATTGCACGAGCGTCTCCAGGAATGCAATGGCGATGAAGTTCTAAAGGCAGAAGCTGGTGCCAAGGTTCAAAAGTTTACTGAATGGGCTCTGAAATGTATAGGCTTCCATTCTCGAAGCCACGGGAATAGGGATAAAGTGGTTCAAAGTTCTGCTGTTGAGATCCAACTCCAATTATCTGCATTCAAAACATTCCTAGATCTGGCAGGAAACCAACTTACTGGGAAGGACTTCACGGAGGCCTTTGATGCGGCTTGCTTTCCCCTTACTCTCTTCTGTAGTTCATTTGACCCTGGTTGGGCGTCGGGGATATCAGCAACTGCCATTCATGGCTTGCTAGGTATGCTGGTAGAAGGTGGTGCAGACAATGTGAACCAGTGTTTTCTTGAAGCCTCACGTTTTGGCAGCACAGAACTTGTTCGCATTTTGTTGCAGGTAAAGGTAGTTTTCAAGGACATCACTCTATTTTTCGTTGAGGCTTTTTACTTTAAATAAATGGGGATCATTTTCTCTACAGCTGGGTTTTGTAAACTAGTTTTGGTTATGCTATATAGTTGACAATGTTCTGGATACGCATTTTAGGAATCCTCGTGCATAGCGTCTGGAGACTAACTACGATTTTTGTCTTTTCTACTCTAAAATCTCCCTTGAGGTAAGCTCCTGTTCACTCTATCCTCTTGTACATCCAGGGACTCAAAGCCTGCCCAACCCTTATGAGCTGGTAGGAGTACAGAGTCTACAGACTAAGGGAAGCGATAGTTTGCAAAGGTAAGTTTTTCTCAGTGGGTTGGGATAGGGTCCCTGTATGATGCACTTGAAGCCCATTTTTTGGGCATTACTTACGGTAATTTCTTATCAAGTTCTTGTCATATGTGTCTTGGTCATTCCCTTCCGTAGAATCTCTTGCTTTTGGCTTTACTGCAACTACACTGAGAGATCAGAATTGTGAAACAAGCTCTTGCTGTATTTCCTCGTATCTTTTCTGTTCTTCCTTTCCATGTTGTCATCTTCGAATCAGATGCTCACTATAGTAGATAGTGCCAATCAAGGGATACAAAGATAATGCCAGTAAAGATATTTGCTGAAAATGGATTGATTCTGGTTTCTGATTGTTCTTATGCATGGGTTCATGATGCATAGTCCTCAGTAATGGAATCATCTTAATGACATATTGTCAATTAGGGCTGCACACCAGTCCTACCTGACCGGTGGCACGACCCGGCCCAACCGAAAAAACAGCAAAGTGGGCGGATTCGATGGAAACACTCGGGCTGGTTTGGGTCCCATTGTGGAAAATTCTCCTTTCTCAATTGGGTTTAATGAATGCAACCTGAGGGGACCCGACCCGACCCGACCGAATATAAACAAAGCTGGAAGTGAAATCCCAATTTAAAATCGCCGCCTCAGTTTTTGGGTCTCTCTCTCTCTCATTTATCTTCCAAAAACGGCGCCTCCTATCATCTCTCTCTCTGACTCTCTCATTGCTCTCACTCTAGATCTGGCAGTGGGACGATGGATGGTGGCGGGCTCTCCTTCACTCTCTCTATCACCGCCGAAGCCTTGTAATCTGTATTCTCCTTCTCTCTCTCTGTGGAGTTTGGATTTGTCTTTCTCTGATGAGTGTATAATATTTGTGTGTATTTCGTGTGTAATCAATGTGTATACAAATTGATTACAGTAACCGAATGAATTTTACAAGTAGAAGAGGAGTTTGAGTCGAAGGTGTCTTCGTTTCTTGTTACCGACTAAAACTCCTCTTTGTTTTGTGTATTTCTGATATAAAACTCCTCTTTGGATGCATATTTCTGATCTGATGGGAACCCGTGAACCCGACCGACCAACCCGAAGTGCAGTTCCGTCAAAACCGACCACCATCTCGGTCGGAATCGGGCCACATCCTGGCAAACCCATCCATGTCCCAACCCCGAAAAATCTGACCCGTAGACAGCCTTATTGTCAATAATTAACTAACTGGTATTCAGATTGTTCCTCTATTTATGTGGTCTGGTTATGCCTAATTTTCAAAGCGTGCAGACGTATTATCCGGTATTGTTCGACTATTGTTGTCCACATGGAATCTGATAACATTTTTTCAAGTTCTTTCTACTAGCCATCTTCTTGCTTTGAGTGCTATGGGGAGTTGTAAGTTAATGGTTACTGTCGGCTATCCCCCTGCTCAACACTGGCTACACAGCAATTAGCGAGGGCTTTCATTGCCTCCTCTTCATTGCCTCCCTCTTTAACATCTCTGACATTGTCATTCGTTCCGCTCCATGCTGTCTTGATATGAAAAAGACCCTTGCCGCCCAGCAAACCTGTGCGGTTCCACCATGCAACTTGAAGAATCTCCTCCCTCATTCCTCGGTCCTTCCCAAGAAGCATCCAACATTTCTGATGAGATAATGGAGCAATTTTGGATAGCAATCACTGGCTCCTGGTGTGACTTCAGATAAGAGGAATCAAAGATAAGCTTGAAGAGAATGTATCGCACAATGGTTGTTATAGCATTTCTTTCTAATCCTAGAAAAGGGTACACAATTGCAGCCTAATACCCAGTTAGGCTAATGATCAGCTAAATAAGTCCCTTTCCTCTTCACACGATGGATTCTAGCTCAACATAAATTTGAAAAATGGTTTCTTGGGGCAAAAAAGCATTAATTGGTGCCATGTTGCTTCAATATTACCATGTACAAAGAAATGGTTTCTTGGGGCAAAAAGCAGAGGTTCCCTGGTTCTTTATTAGTACCATTCGCCCAACGAGTCATGTTAATGGTTCTTTGATTGTTGTCATTGTCGCAAGATATATCCACTAGTATATTGCTTTGTTGTTTTTGTATTGACTCTGCTATTTTTAAAAACTAAGGCATGCTATCAGCAAATTATCAACTGTGTGGTCATAGTCTCTTCTATTACACGAGTCTAAGAATTGTCGAGCCATATAATGTCGGGAAATAGATGTTATTGAGGTTCTTTGTGGTGTATAAATTATTTACATTAGCTATAGAGGCATCTGTTTCTCATTTTTGTCCGGGCTTGAAATGTGGTTTTGCAGATTGCCCAGAGGAATAGTTTGGATGTCGATGTTGACCTGGCTTTGGGTTTTGCTTCCCACTACGACAAGATTGACACCATGGAATGTTTAGTGGAGGAGGGTAATGCAATGGCATTTTTGGGTCCTCTGATGAGAGCAGCGGAGAGGGGTTTCATGCAAGTTGTCCAATGGTTTGTGAAAAGAGGCTGCCGAGACATGGAACTGTGTCTAGCCCTTACGGCTGCCACTTCCAGCAGCCAAGTTGAGATTGCTTCCTATTTGCTCCCTCATGTCCCTCAACATGTCCTTGCAGCCCTCAGCATTGAAATCCTCAAGGCCGCTGGTGAACGAAGTGGTGGATCCCTTGATGGGGTAGCATTTCTCCTCCATTCAGACTTCTTAGGCGATCCAGCTGCTACTTATGCCGTTGCTGACAGCATTGCTAGGTCTGACGATGAGGCTGTTGCTCCTGAGCTTAGGGATTTTCTTCGGGAGCACTGGTCCGAGGCGGCTTTTGCTCAAGGATTAAAGGAAGGAGAAGAACATTACCTGAACATGGTGAGGATTATAAGGTGGGGTGGATCTCCTATTTGCTTAAGGGATCTACCTGGCCTGTTACAGGTGGCAATAGCATATTTGCCCCTGTATAGGGAGTGTGTCAAGGTGTGCGGATATAGGGAGTGTGTCAAGGCGTGCAGATGCTTGTTGTCGCAAAGGCTAAGGGGACAACTTGTGAAAGCAGCTACTAGGCTAGGAAATGGAACCATGGATGAGGCGGCGGCAAGCAAGGGGAGAGAGCTGTTGGTTGTCTTGGAGCATTATCTTCCTCCTCCATTTTTGTTCCATGCTTCTAGTACTGCATAGTAACATCTTAGTCCATTGCATCCTTTGGATTTTGCGCTCTCTTTTTCCCATGTATGTGCCATAGATAATAATAATGCTTAAGCTTGTAGTTGGGTTCTAGGTGATGAAGCTATTACCAATGTTTGTCCATTTTCTTTACCTTGGATGGTTGGCCGGTTATATTCTCTCAGGTATTTCTGCTTCTGGATACTATTTGATGATTTTGATCACTCGATGTCCACGTTTTCGTTTAGTGATGTTGATGTGAGATAGGGAGAAACTACCTTCAGAAGGATGGATGCACATGACCAAGATATGGATGTGTACCAGTGTGCTATTTTTGATGGGATCCCATTGGACTGTCCAAATTGTTGTCCCTTGCCTTTCTCTTTTGTTTATCTTGATCCTTCCGGAGTAAAAGCATTCTACTTTATCTTTTTTCCCCGTAGCACCTAGCCATTAATGGGAAATCCCATAGCATCTAAGCAATTCGACCTAGTTAACTTCCGCATAGAAACTGGTGGATGTAGGCATGGGTACAACGAAACTATCGTCACGGAAAATAGTAACAAAAGTGATGTAAGGGGAAAAAATCCGCTTAGTGCTAACTCTAGCTTTTTGGTAAACAGCTTCACGTGCCTCCTCGCCGGAACCCTAGCCCTTCGCCGGAACCCTAACTGCAAAACAGACAAGGGTGAGTGCACCTTTGCCTTTCGTGGCAAAGGCCCTCCGATGCCTAAGTTAGTATCACGTACTAGCAGAAAAACCCTAACTATCAGTAGGTAAATAACTCGATTGCAACGTATTGCGTACCTTTAGCCTTTAGGTTTACCTTGTATTTATAGATTCACAGATGCTTGTTGCCCAAGTATCCGTGTTGCCCTAGGTTTCCTATCTCATACAGGAAACCCATAATATCTTGGATTCTCGTTCCCTTATCAGTTCATTACCTTAGTCTTTTTAGGACTCTTTTCCATAACCGACCGAACATCCCATTCCCGTTGGGTATCTCTCCTGGATCCTATATTCTCGGGATCCCATTTCTTTACGGAACCAATTGTAATGGAACCTCCTAGAGTATTCCCTCTGCTCCAGCACTTGATTGGAGTTCTTCCCTTGTTCGGCTATCTCATCGCCGAACAACTACTTGGACCAACGTCCTCTCAGGAGCTCTCCTCCTGTTCGGCCCTTTTGGACCAGGAACAAACTACTTGGACCAACGTCCTCTTGGACCAACGTCATCTCAGGACCTCTCCTCCTGTTCGGCCCTTTTGGACCAGAAACAAACTTCTTGGACCAACAACTTCACATGTCACTGGTCCTTTATCAATCTCTTGGTCCAATAACTTCTCATGTTTACTGGACCTTGACCCCATACAGACTTCCTGGACCAATGACATTTCATATCGTTGGTCCATATTGCCGACCACCGGCTTGCACGATGACTATCCCCATCATATTTACACCATGGTCCCACGTACCACGTGTTCGGGCCCTGTTTGGCCTTGTTCGGGAATACCTCCCTACAATTGCTCCCCAGCTTTACTCGTTATTTATTACCCAAATGACGAGCAAAGCTCTTAAGGACCGAGCAGATTCGTCCTGCTTCTGTACCTTTATTCGTGGCACATATCTTACTTCCCATATTAGATGCAAACAGATGTTTTCGTGAAACGAGACGCACAAACAGCGTCCGGGGTGACATTTCACGTACGTCACCCTACTAACTTGGGTACTCAGGGAATCTCGTCCCCAATGCAGACCCACATTTCGTTTTGCTAAGTTCACTCATTTTTCAGCAAATCTTTTTGCACTCTTGCTAAGTTTGTTCGTACTTAGCATTGACCCTAGGTCATTTCGTATCTTCGCAGTTTCTTGGTATTCAGTATTTGCTTTGGCCCAAAGTTTTCTCGTACTTCAGCGAATTCCCAGCAATACTCTAGGAGTACTCGTACTAGTCCCAATTCTTAGCCGAACATGGTTGCTTCAGGCATTCGATGCCAAGACCTAGGTCTCCTTTGCACCCAACCTATCTCGGGCTCAGCTTGTAGCCAAGGCTTAAGTTTTGTCGATTTTTGACATTCTTTACTGCCTTGGCCTAAGCATACTCATTCTTAGCCAATCCACTGTCATGTCTAGGTTTATGTCGTACCTAGCTTATCTCAGGCTTTGCTCACATGAGAGCAATGTTCGTTGCTTGGGCCCCAAACCTTTTCGTGCTTGGGCCTTTGTCATGATTCAAGCAATGTTCACTGCTCGGGCCCCAAGCCTTTCCGTACTGGGGTCTATTTTTGACATTCTACGTTGTCATAGGTTTATTCGTACCTATGTTCAATTTAGCTCATGGTCACCCAAATTTTTGTGCTTGGTTATTTTTTCAATTCTAGGCACTTAACTTCTGCCATTGTTTATGCTTGACACAGCCAAATAGTTTTTTTGAACTATTACTGTTTGAGCCTATGCATGCTCGGCGAATCATCTAAGTTCATTCGTACTTAGGTAGCAGCCCAAGTGCATTCGTACTTGGGCTTTTCTCGGCATTATCGTTGTTGTGAGACTAAGTGTATTCATACGTAGCTAAATCTCAACATTATTCATTGCCTTTTGTGAGGCAAATTTCTTTTAATCGCCTCTTTGGCCCTATTCGTGGCCAAGCTCTTTCACACTCAGCAGATACTTAGCAATCTTCATCGCTCTTGCATAAATATTTTAATCATTATCCAAGCTTATTCGCACTTGGTATGCCTAAGTATATGCATACTTAGGTTTCGCTCGTACTTGTTCATACTCGGTGAATTGTCTTTTGTCCGTACTCAGGTATTGCCCAAGCTTAATCACCCTCAGCAGACTGCCCAAGTTTATTCGTACTGAGGGTATCCTGTGTTTGATCATACTCAATCGAATTTCGGCACCGTTCATGGTCATGGCCTAACTTTACTCATATTTAGCCAAACTTTGAGTTTGATTGCACTCAATCTGATTGTGGCATATTTTATCGCCATGGCCTAAGTTTGTTCATACTTTAGCCAAATTCAGAGTTTGATCGTTTCCAACGAATATTTTTGATGAATGCTATTTGCTCCCCAGGATGGAGAAAAAGTATCCTTAGCTTGTTCTTGCCGGGACCGAACAAGTACAATATTCGTGCTGGAAATAATTTCTTTCGAGCAATTTTATTCATAATTCTACCGAAGCAACTCGTAGCTTAAGAGAAATGTTGAACACTACCTCTTCTTTAAGTAATCCCATTACTTGACGTTATTTTGACTGATGGCCCTTCGTGGCTAGAATATAACGTGCTCGGACGCCGATCGCAGCTGCCCAAATTTCGTATGAGCTTCATAAGTATTTCATACCTATCGACCTTATGTATCTCATACATAAGCTTAAGTTTTTCATTCTTAGATACTTCCGTGTTTATACTTGGCAACTCTCAAGCATAGTCGTCGTTCGCGCACGACTCAATCTCGTGCTTGTTCATGCACATATAATTAAGTGTTATGAATAAACCTTCCTATGTGCATTCGAGCATAAACTTAAGTGTTTCATACTTAGCAAGTTTCTAAGTTTCTTATACTTAGTATTGTTGTGCTTACATGCACACACCCTAGTTTCGTGTGTTTATTCATACACATCTAAGCATTCGTACGTAGTCGGGCTTGTGTGTTCCTTCATACACCTCAATCGTACTCAATCCCTACCGGATCTATTTACAGACCTAAACCCTTCGTGCCTGGCCAATTTCGTGCGTTCATTCATATATATTTTTTGTACTGTGCTTGCTCACCCAAGTGTTTCATACTTGACAGACTCCTAAGTGTATTCATACTTTAGATAAATCTGCATATTCTCGTATGCTCCCCAAGTTCGTCGTACTTGGAAATATGTGCATATTCACGTATGCAACCCAAATATCTCGTACTTGGGTATATTCTGAGTTAGATCATACTCAATCAAATTCTGGCATTATTCATTGCCATGGCCTAAGTTTACTCATACTTAGCCAAATTTGGAGTATAATCATACTCCATCGGATTTTGGCATTACTCATTGCCATGGCCTAAGTTTATTCATACTTAGCCAAATTTAGAGTATGATCGTACTAAATCGGATTTCGGCATTACTCATTGCCATGGCCTAAGTTTATTCATACTTAGCCAAATTTGGAGTATGTTCGCAGCCTAAGTTTATTCATACAAAGCCAAATTCGGAGTATAATCGTACTCTATCGGATTTTGGCATTATTCATTGCCATGGCCTAAGTTTATTCATACTTAGCCAAATTTGGAGTATGATCGGACTCCATCGGATTTTGGCATTATTCATTGCCATGGCCTAAGTTTATTCATACTTAGCCAAATTTGGAGTATGATCGGACTCCATCGGATTTTGGCATTACTCATTGCCATGGCCTAAGTTTATTCATACTTAGCCAAATTTAGAGTATGATCGTACTCAATCGGATTTCGGCATTACTCGTTGCCATGGCCTAAGTTTATTCATACTTAGCTAAATTCGGAGTATGTTCGCACTCCATTGAATTTTGGCATCACTCATTGCCATGGCCTAAGTTTATTCATACAAAGCCAAATTCGGAGTATGTTCGCACTCCATTGAATTTTGGCATCACTCATTGCCATGGCCTAAGTTTATTCATACAAAGCCAAATTCGGAGTATAATCGTACTCAATCGGATTTCGGCATTACTCATTGCCATGGCCTAAGTTTATTCATACTTAGCCAAATTCGGAGTATGTTCGCACTCCATTGAATTTTGGCATCACTCATTGCCATGGCCTAAGTTTATTCATACAAAGCCAAATTCGGAGTATAATCGTACTCCATCGGATTTTGGCATTTATTCATTGCCATGGCCTAAGTTTATTCATACTTAGCCAAATTTTGAGTATGATCGGACTCCATCGGATTTTGGCATTATTCATTGCCATGGCCTAAGTTTATTCGTACTTAGCCAAATTCGGAGTATGATCGGACTCCATCGGATTTTGGCATTACTCATTGCCATGGCCTAAGTTTATTCATACTTAGCCAAATTTAGAGTATGATCGTACTCAATCGGATTTCGGCATTACTCATTGCCATGGCCTAAGTTTATTCATACTTAGCCAAATTCGGAGTATGTTCGCACTCCATTGAATTTTGGCATCATTCATTGCCATGGCATAAGTTTATTCATACTTAGCCAAATTCGGAGTATGATCGGACTCCATCGATTTTTAGCATTATTCATTGCCATGGCCTAAGTTTATTCATACTTAGCCAAATTTTGAGTTTTTTCGTACTCAATCGGTTCTCAAGTTTTTTTTTTTTTAAGTCATATTCGTACTTTAACTTGAAAAACAATATTTCAAATCAAATTTCGTTTTATTGCTTCATTCCAAGTTTATTCGTACTTAGATGCACACTCTCCCTGCTCCCCAGTATGGAGGCAAATTAAGTGTCTTTGGGTCCATACTTAGCTTAGTCGTGCTAGGACCGAACACAAATAAAATTTCTTAATTCCGTCACAAAGCTACTCATAGCTGAATAATTTCTATGGAATTCTGATCATAATTCTCTTATAGCAACTCATAGCTAAAATATAAATTGCAATAAGTAATTCCACTACTTATCTGTATATTCCATGGCATATGCATTGGATTCCCATCCAAGACTTTGAGGCGATAAGCTTCAATCTCAGCTATCTCTGTAACCTTGTATGGTCTCTCCCAATTCGGACCAAGCTTCCCATTCGTGGGATCTCATGCAAAAACTTCCTTAGTTTCTTAGCCTTCAGTACTTTGGGCACTTCGTAACCCAACCAACAAGGCTTTGTATTCTTCCACATTATTCGAAGCATTGAGCTGAACAACCAGTTCTAGCATCACAACCTTAGGAGAGCATATCATAATTCGTGCTCCTGAATCTTGAACTGTAAACATATAATTTTCACTCCTCTTGATCCTGCTCGGTAGATTCCTTCCTTCATCGTAATCACTCCCACGTGGGTTTATTACGAGAGCATCGTTGTCCGATAACTATACAATTTCCAGGTTTCTGTCCATAAAGGTGCTTGGCCCTTTGGTTTGTTGTCTATTCGAGCACTACCTGAATTCTCCACCTTTCGTAGGCATCTATACCAGTCTTTGATTCCTTGCTCACGTTTTTTCATACGCTAAGCAATTTCTTCAATACTACATTCTTTCTCTTTGAGACCTTTCGTAGTCTCGAGTACGTTGTGATCGCCTAACAAATTTAGACCGATCCTCATGATCATCTAACAGATTCAGATTGGCCTTCGCGAGAGCCTAACAAATTTGTATTGCTCTGTGCGATTGCCTAAACAATTTAGACTACTCCGTGCAATTGTATAGAAATTTTGAATTGCTCTGCATGGTTGCCTAGCAGATTGATTGCTCCTTAGGATTGCCTAGCAGATTCTGACTGCTAAGTGCAATCGCCTAGCAGGTTAGACCGCTCCTTAAGATCGCCTAGCAGATTCGGATCGCTCTGCGCCGCTATCGAGCGATTCAAATTGCTCGCGCGATCGCCAGCAGGTTCGGGGACTGCATCAAGCAGGGCCGTGGAGCGATTTTGATCGCTCCTTAGAATTGCCTAGCGATTTGATCGCTATGTGCAATCGCCCAGGTTCGATCAGGCCTGCTATCGAGCAGATTCAAATTGCTCCTTAAGATCGCCTAGTAGATTCGGACTACTCGGCACGGATGCCTAGCAGGTTACGACTGCTCCGTGTGGACACCTAGCATTCAGATCAGCACTTGGGCCGTGGAGCAGATTTTGACTGCTCCTAAGGATTGCCTAGCAGATTCGGATTGCTCTTTGCAATCGCCTAGCAGGTTCTCTTTGCTGCTACCGAGCAGATTCAACCGCTCCTTAAGATCGCCTAGCAGATTCGATCTGCCCTGCCTAGTAGATTCAGATTGCTCCTTAAGATTGCCTAGCAGATTCGACCGCTTCACGCCTAGTAGATTCAAATCGCTCTGCGGTTGCCTAGCGAGTTCAGACCGCATCGCGGGTGGAGCAGATTTTGACTGCACTTCGAGATTACCTAGCAGATTCGAACTGCTTTGACTTCCATCTTGGCACCTTGATTAGCTCCCCCAATCCTAGGAGCATACAAATTGAAGGACTTGCTCATAGCCTTACCCAGTGCCTTCTCAGGAGCACCAGGCAAAAAAGGTGTCCTCTCATTTTCCCTCTTGGATCATCCTCCATTCGCGGAGTCTTTACGCTTCTAGAAAACATTGTTGATCTCAAAGAATTACTCCGTTTTGTATTAGATTTCTCGAATCTCTCTCTCTCATGCTTTTTAATCAGGCGTGCATACCCCTTGAGTTCATCCTACCATTTTATCCTTAGAACTCTAGGACTGAACCAGCGAGTGACTCGTACCCGCCAAGCCATTCCTTTACTCCACCAGCGGCTTTTTCGGAGCCTGCAGTGGCGTTTTGTGACGACCCCCTCAAGACCATGCGTGTTCTTTGGGTCGTATGGCTCTTCTTCCATCATGGTTTCAATGGGAATTCTATCGTTTCCCACAGACGGCGCCAATTGTAAGGGGAAAAAATCCGCTTAGTGCTAACTCTAGCTTTTTGGTAAACAGCTTCACGTGCCTCCTCGCCGGAACCCTAGCCCTTCGCCGGAACCCTAACTGCAAAACAGACAAGGGTGAGCGCACCTTTGCCTTTCGTGGCAAAGGCCCTCCGATGCCTAAGTTAGTATCACGTACTAGCAGAAAAACCCTAATTATCAGTAGGTAAATAACTCGATTGCAGTAGACTGCGTACCTTTCACCTTTAGGTTTACCTTGTATTTATAGATTCACAGATGCTTGTTGCCCAAGTATCCGTGTTGCCCTAGGTTTCCTATCTCATACAGGAAACCCATAATATCTTGGATTCTCGTTCCCTTATCAGTTCATTACCTTAGTCCTTTTAGGACTCTTTTCCATAACTGACCGAACATCCCATTCCCGTTGGGTATCTCTCCTGGATCCTATATTCTCGGGATCCCATTCCTTTACGGAACCAATTGTAATGGAACCTCCTAGAGTATTCCCTCTGCTCCAGCACTTGATTGGAGTTCTTCCCTTGTTCGGCTATCTCATCGCCGAACAACTACTTGGACCAACGTCCTCTCAGGAGCTCTCCTCCTGTTCGGCCCTTTTGGACCAGGAACAAACTACTTGGACCAACGTCATCTCAGGACCTCTCCTCCTGTTCGGCCCTTTTGGACCAGAAACAAACTTCTTGGACCAACAACTTCACATGTCACTGGTCCTTTATCAATCTCTTGGTCCAATAACTTCTCATGTTTACTGGACCTTGACCCCATACAGACTTCCTGGACCAATGACATTTCATATCGTTGGTCCATATTGCCGACCACCGGCTTGCATGACGACTATCCCCATCATATTTACACCATGGTCCCACGTACCACGTGTTCGGGCCCTGTTTGGCCTTGTTCGGGAATACCTCCCTACAAGTGACAAGGAGAGTTGGTTAGAGATTGGAATCAAATGTGGAAGATATGGGAGTATGGAGCCTCCTAAGTCCCAACATATCCTCCTCCTCTATAAGAAGGGAGACTTTGGCCCAATTTTTCGCTTGCCATCTTTTCCAATTTGGACGATTTTAACCCTTAATTTGGATGATTGTGTTGTTGGGCTGTTGGGGCAATTGGTCATTTGACTTTTGCTATTTAGTGGGCTACGTAGCGGTAGGGGTTAGACATGTGGATTTGTGGAGCGGTTTATATATATCGGAAGAGAAAAAGAGAGACAGGCTTAGTTCAGTTTTTTGTGCATGCAAGTTTCTCAATTCCTGCTTGGCGGTTGTTCGCTGTTTGATCTCCTCGGTGTTTTCTCCTGTTCGCTCTCTGATCTCCTCGATGTTTTCTTCTGCTGTAGCTGTTCCTCTTGGTAGGAGGTAATGTACGTTCTTTCTCGGTGTTTACTCTTTGGTTGTTTTAGGAGTCCTGGTTGTTGAAAGTTACTCAAATGATGTTCGCCGTTTGATCTCCTCGGTGTTTTGTTTTGATGCTGCTGTAGTTCTTGCCGTTGGAAGGAGGTAATGTTCGTGGGTCTGAGTTGGTTTGTGTTGTTTGGGTTCTGTGATTTGTAATTTTGTAGTGTCTCTGTTTGATTTGTGTAGAAACAAGTTGGTAAATTCTTGAGTTGGTTTGTGTTGTTTGGGTTCTGTGATCTATTTCAAATTTTATTATCTTTAGTTCATGCATGCATGTTCATATCTGCCAAGAGTTCATGAGACTCGAAATTTCTTCATGAAAAAGAGAGAATTTGGCATCAGCTACACTATATCAGTTTTCACAAGTAACTGGCGGCTGGATAGGAATTTTTAGAAGTTCTACTTATACTGTCAGCTGTTGATCCTTACATTAGAAAAGCTGAACATAACTCAAAATTTCAATCAATTCCAGATAGATTTTTACAAGTTCACATTTAGGTTTCATTAGTGATGAATACAGCATCATCCAAGCCAAAATAAGAGAGTTTTAAGTAGGAGTATTAGAAGAAAGACAACTATACTAGCAAGTCGATTGGTGTTGACCCTTAAGTTAGAAAACCTGAACATAATTCAAAATTTGGATCAATTTCAGATAGATTTCTGCAAGTTGACATTTAGGCTTCATTAGTGATGAATACGGCATCATCGAAACCAAAATAAAAGAGTTTAACTATTAGAAAAAAGACAATTATAGTAGCATGTACATTACTGACAGAAACAATATATAGTAGCAATACAACTTTGGTTCATCTGCACTAACAGTTGCTTAGCAACTAAGCACTAATAAATACTTATTAAGCTATAGCTAAAAAGTAATACTAAACCTATTCTGTTCTTTAACTTCCTTTTGTTCCCTCTTAAATAAACTTGAGGACTCTATTCAAGAGAAGGGCTTCCCAAAATTTTTTATATGTCTCTACGACATTAATTCATTATACATAATCCAAATTATGTTCTTTTTACAAAGTTAATGTTAAGAAAAATAAAAGACCTTGAGGCTTGTTACATAAAGCCAAACATCCTCATTCTAAAACATTGACATTGATTCTTAGACCTCAAAGTTTAACTATCAACTGGTATATACAATCGGATGTCTCACAGGTGGAGCCAATAGGATGTCTAGAGCAAATGGAACTTAGGTGTAGAAATGCAGTAAGGGAAATAATCTTACATAGAAAGCTCTACATTTGAATTTGATCAAGATGCAAGTCAACAAAAGAAGGATAGATCCAAAAAATTTAACCAATTCTCTGCACTAACTACTAAACATATGGCCTTGAATGTCCCACGTATGAGGTAAACATATTACTTGTGATTCCCATACCGGTAAAGTGCCATTTTTGGGGACCTCTAGACTCTGCTCTAGAGTTACTCCTACGCAATAACATCAGAGTTCCATTACAAAGTTCCAACTTCCAAGTGTGCCTTTCCAAACTGCCCGTGGTATAACATAGATCTGCAGGGAACACTCATAGCTTGACCGCTTCCATTTGACCTCCAAGAACTCCCCTAGCGACGACGGCCACGACTCGTCGTCTTCCCGGCACAGGCTTCACCACTTCCGCAGCCATCGCTCCGCCACCAACACCAACGCCGCCGCCTTATGGACGGTACATACACACACGCAAAACCGACAAAAATAGATATAGATCACAGATTTTTACCCCTGCTACAGTACCTCTCTCTCTCTCCACAATGTTGGTATTGTAGGCTTCATCGTTTTTGCCATTGTTGGCTATGGCGCCGGATTCCGGTGGGATTTTCATTTTGTGGGCTTTCAATTTTCAGATTTTGGATATGTGGGTTTTCAATTTTCAGTTTTTGGATTTGTGAGTTTTCAATTTGGTTTTTGGATATGTGGTATGCAGTGTTGGGTCTTCCGATTATAGATTGATTTGTGGATTTGTGTGAAAGAAAGAGAGATGGATTTGTGGGTGTTTGATTTAGGTGTTTGTCTATCTGTCTGCTTGGGTGAACCTCTGGAGTGGAATTGAATGAACTGCAATTCGCAAAAGAGAAGTACTCCAATTTGAACAGTGGTATGCAATTTACAGTTTGATCTGTGGTATGCAATTTGAACTGGAGTGGAATTAGGGAACGAAATCCCCCTTTGGCCTTTGCCGAGGCGTATTTTTGTGAGGGCAAATTCGCAACTTTATGCCTCTCCATTAAGGAAGTTAGACGGAATAAGGTTTTCATTACTTAGAGGGAGTTAAGTGCTAAAAAAAATAAGTTAGAGGGGGTAAAGTGTCTCCGACCCATAGTTAGAGGGGGTAAACAGTAATTTACCCTTAAGAAAATGAATGAAAAATTGATAAAAGTGTCTTTCCTGCTTTTGGGGGCGACTATTTACAGCCTCGTATTTTCTTCCATAGCCTGTTAAAAATTTTCGAAGATTATATTTCGGTAACTACATGTCGAAAATATGTTCAACTTTCGGTAAACAACTGCCGAACATATATTTCGATAAATAGCTGTTGAAAATAAGATTATATTTCGGTAACTACATGTTGGAAATGCACAAGAAACATATATTTCGGTAATTGGATGCTGAAAATGTATCTTAATTTTGGTAACTAACTGTCGAAACATATTTCGATAGTTGAAATTTTTTAATGGGCCAAGGGAGAAAATACGGGCTGTCAATAGAATAGTCGCACCCCTGCTTTTGAACATCTAAGGAAAGCTTAATGACGGAAAAAGCTGATTTTTCATGTCTCAAATCAACACCCTTTACATAGCCGAGTGAGTTACATCTCTATTGACAGAAGTAGGCCTAAAAGCTAAAATCACAAGCACAGCTAGAATGCCGATGGGTAGCAGCAGCAGCATCAAAGGCGGTGGCGGCAATGGCGGTAGTATCAGCGGAAGGAGCAACAGTGAGGCTGTGAGACAGACGAGCACAAGCAACGATTCCAAACCGTAATAACTCGAGGGAATAATTCTTCTGCTGTTCACTTGTGAGTATGATCGACGATACTCAGTCTTTCTCCCTCCTCTAACCACAGGATTCATGTTCCTCTTGGGAAATGGAGCAGTAGGATTCTTCGCTCTCGTATCCATGAAATAACTCTCTCTCGGCTGGCTAGTCAAACGTGTTTCCTCAATCTCGATTCTTCAGCAATCAGCACCCTTTTTTGGAAACTGCCTCACGACAAACCCTCAGGCTCAGCTGGTTCAACAACCCCTTTTCTTAATCTAACTCAAATCCAACCGATGGACAATGCAAGCTGCAAAACTCTCAACAGGACTCACTACTTTTCTACAAGCTGGGTAGCTTCCGATCCCTCTTGCCAAATTCCAAAACTCAGATTTGTGGGATCTTGACGGGTTCCGTGATTGGAGCTCAAATGCAAACTGGGAATGCGGCTACTACAATGGCGCAAATCAGACAAGCGAATCTCTTTTTCACAATGGCGCAAAAATCAGCATCTTTCTTAACCATCTCTGGATTCATTTGCAATCCTGTATCCACAGACAGAATTTAGGTTGACTTCAATTTCTACTACTAATCCTAAACCCAAGTCACAAATAATCCAACTGCACTGCAATTTTTTTCAAGAACAAAACAAACAAATAAAAGATGACAGATTCGACGATTTTGGAATTTTCAACAGTTTGGTCGGTTTAGATTCAATCAATAAAACCTACCAAAGAACCAAACTATATATACTTTAACAGCCCAAGAAACAGAAACAAAATACTACTGTAGTAAAGATGAACAATAACAAGAAAAGCTAGATTAGATCATTTTAAGCTTCATGATCGATCGGTATTACATTCAAATCTCCGACCCTCTAATGGAATCAACATGAATCACAAAGGAAAATTCCCCCCAGAAGAAAAAAGAGAGAGCGCTGAGATGTATCACAAAAGGCAAATACTTGATCAATAACCCATTCCCGAAACAAAATGAACCAAGTACTTAAAACAGGTAAACATAAAGTAGTGCTTGTACACTACTACTAATCCTTGAAAATTTGCTTATATTTCCCAGCAGACGGTACTAATTTGACCAGATGCCCAATAGAGAAAACTAAGCAGCAGGAATTAACCAGAAAAAAACCCAGATAGGGTAAATATCAATCAAGCAAGAAACTCAGATATATAATAAAGACATAAATACCTGTGGTGATGATATTCCAGGCCCCCCCTTCACACCCTCTATTTCCTTCCTTAACAAAATGAGAAGATGAACCAAAATACAAAAGGGAGAAATGGGTGGGTTCTTTGGGTTGCTTGCTACCTTTGATTAATTAAGAAATATGTTGGTTTTTGAGGAGCATATTGGTAGGGAAGGGCAGGGGTTGGAGTAAAAGGAAACGGATGGTATGAAAGAGAGTGATGGGGTCAAGTGCCTGTTTCCTTTATAACCTTTGTAATTTCGAAGGGTTGGGGGTCTGCCTGCTTGATGATGGGGATACTGACAGGATTTGAGAGAGAGGGATTGTTCCACCGTACGTATATTTGTGAATGTAAACGTCAAGACAGACACAGAGAGAGAGAGAGAGAGAGAGAGAGAGAGGATGGGATGGGGTTGGGTTCAATGTATTCCCCAACCAAGTGGGGCAGGTGACAAGCAAGTTGATTGTTTTGGGCAACCAAAAAAGGGAAAAATGAGGAAGAGAGTAGAAAGGGGGGATGGCTCTCCCAAGGCAAGGAGGGTTCTTCTCCCCTAGACTCTTTTCCCAATACAACAGTATTTCTTTCTTTCTCTCTCTCTCTCTCTATAATCCCTACATTGATCAGTCAACACCCGCATCTACTTTATTGCCTTAAAAATTGATTAATTAATTGTGGTCACAGCGTAATCCCAGATTCTGCGATGCATTTGGAAAGTTGCACTCAATATTCTATGTGCACTTGTATATGTATATATATAGTATAAAAAATTTAAAATACGTGAAAGATTTAATTTTGAATCTAACCCGCGGATCAAAAAAAAAAAAAAATCTAACCCCGACTAAAGTACTAAGATTTGTAGTACTAAAATACACCAAAATTTGGACTACTGTAACTCCTGAATTTATACTAAGCTTTTGTTTAGCTTTTCATCGTAGTTTTTAAAATCAATCAATCATTTCGATGAGAGAAATAAAAAAAGTTTAAAAATATTAATCAAAGTTAAAAAAAGCTCATATAAGACGATCCTAAAGACAAAAATACCAACTGTAAGGATTTTTTTGTCTTTATAGTGAACTTTTTTTTTTTTTGGTTCAAAATTTGTTACTCTTTATAATCCTTTTTCGAGATGAATGATTACTTCGAAAAACATAAAAATGATTTTTTTTTAAAATTCTTATTAATTCTAAAAAATGTGACAATCAGTTAACAAAAATGTGTATGGTCTTTGAGAGTAATTCTATTTAAGATAAATCCCAATCTTAGCAATTTTTCGATTTGGCATTCAAGTGTAGCGTTAGGTTGTATTTGGCTCATGAATTCATTAAGAACATAAAACATAAGAAATAAATGAAATAATATTAAAATACTTGTTTAGTTTGCATTTATTTTCTTCTTCTTTTTTTCTTTTGATGAACCTATTAGTACTATATTAGGCTGATAAACAAAACATAACCACAGGATAAATATTGTGAATTTTTTTTTTGGTAACTAAAATATTGTGATTTTGTTTAATGGTGATCATGTTTTTATTATTATACATAATTTGATGCCAAGTGCGTCCCACTAACCTGACAATTGTATAAGACCTACTGGGACATGTGAGGGCCCCCATCCATCCATCCAGTTCAATTCAATGAACTTCTTCCATTAAACTTGGCCGACCAATTAAGAAAAATACTCCGAAAATCAACTTATATAGTTTAGTTCCTAGCTCGTACAACATTCATGAATTGCCGCAGTACATATAATTGTATGCATGCATGTATGTGTTCCTGACATGATACAGTTCATGAATACAGAGACTATGATCGACCAACTTGTACTACAACTGTAGAATATAACTTTCATGTTCATCAGTCTTTGTTAAGGCATTCAATCACTTGAAATTCGAAGAGGCTTGATACAATACAAGAAAAAAAAAAAAAAAAAACAGGAAACTGTCCAGCAAAACCGGACGGTACAATTTCCTGTTTTTTATTTTCTTCCATGCATCCTATCATTTTCGAAACTTAAAAGTTATAAAAAGGTGGATTTTATTTCTGAATCTAATCACAATAATTAGCTTTGAGCCTTTGAGTGCTAAAAACATTAGGCAAACCAAATCCCAATTCCCAAGTCTTGTGTTTGAACCAAATCAATCACAACATGCATGAGTAACCTTTAGCCCTGAGGTTTTGTGGCTTTGTACTTGTTAAAATCTCATAAATTCAAGAAAAGGTTTAACATTTGCGTACCAACCCATTTTTTTAGCCACTTGACAATCTGATTAGTATTATTCTATAACATTACTTTTCATGATCCCATATTTGTTTTAGGTGACTAAAAGTTCTCTCATTTTTCCCAAAGAAAATAGTCAATCTTCAGGGATTGGTCAGTTTGAACATGTTCCAAGGGTGAATGACCATAGAGCACTCTCAATACGGATAACCACTTGTGAACAGATTTAGAGGGAGAGAGTATTGAGCGTGAGAATTTCTCATCTGATTTCATTAACAGAGAAAATGAGGATATATATAACCCTATAATACAAATGACTAAAGTACCCTTTTGTACAAAGAATCTAACAAATAGCACCCTAGCTAAGACAATCTAATCAACTGAGACATGTCTCATTACATGTTAGCCAATACAATCTAACACTCCCCCTCAAGTTGGTGCATAGATATTAATCATTCACAACTTGGGGAGGATACGATGGAACACCTTACTACTAAGACCTTTAGTAAACACATCAGCTAATTGGTCCTCGGATTTCACATAAGGCATGCATATTACACCACTGCTCAGCTTCTCTTTGATAAAGTGTCTATCAATCTCTATATGCTTTGTCCGATCATGTTGAACAGGGTTATGAGCGATATTGATAGCAGCCTTGTTATCACAGTACAGTTTCATAGAACTGTGATCAATAATTCCCAAATCATGCAAAAAGGTTTGAAGCCATAAAAGCTCACAAACACCATGTGCCATGGCTCTATACTCTGCTTCTGCACTTGACCTCGCTACCACAGATTGTTTTTTGCTTCTCCACGTAACTAAATTCCCACCAAGGAAAGTGCAATAGCCAGAGGTAGAACGTCTATCATCAATTGATCCTGCCCAGTCTGCATCAGTGAAGGATTCCAACCTCAAATGACCATGGTTTGAAAACAAAATACCTTTGCCTGGAGAGGATTTTAGGTACCTCAAGATACGATAAACAGCATCAAGGTGAGAAGAACAAGGGTCATGCATAAATTGACTGACAACTCCCACCGCATAAGAAATATCTGGACGTGTGTGAGATAAGTATATCAGACGACCCACAAGTCTCTGATATCTTTCCTTATCCGCATGCTTTCCCACGCTGCCAAGATGATGATTGACCTCAATAGGAGTGTCAGCGGGCTTGCACCCCAGCATCCCTGTCTCCTCAAAGAGGTCAAGAATATATTTCCTTTGGGAGATGAAGATCCCTTTCTCAGATCTAGCCACCTCCATGCCAAGAAAGTATTGCATCGCCCCCAGCTCCTTAATTTAAAATTCCTTGGCAAGAAGAACTTTAAGCATCTGAAGCTCATTCACATCATCACCTGTCATAATTATGTCATCCACATAAACTATAAGGATGGCAATCTTACCATCACTCCTCTTGGTGAACATAGTATGATCAGCATGACTCTGCGTGTATCCAAGTTTCAACATGGCCTTGAGAAATCTGTCAAACCACGCTCTTGGTGATTATTTCAAGCCATAGAGAGCCTTCTTCAACCTACACACCTTGCCCTCAGTGGTAGGGGAAGATAAACCAGGTGGTATATCCATATACACCTCTTCTTCCAAATCACCATGAAGAAAAGCATTCTTCACATCAAACTGTTGAAGTGGCCAGTTTAGAGTAGCAGCACAGGACAACAAGGTGCGAATAGAGTTCATCTTGGCCACTGGAGCAAAGGTTTCTTCATAGTCAATGCCATATGTCTGAGTATAGCCTTTGGCAACCAATCTTGCCTTGTACCTCTCAACAGTGCCATCAGCTTTATGCTTAACCGTGAACACCCATTTACATCCCACTGCATTCTTTCCCCAAGGAAGAGGCACTAACTCCCAGGTGCCATTTTTCTTCAAGGCCTTCATCTCCTCTACCATAGTTTCATTCCACTTAGGAGTTGCAAAAGCTTCCTTCCAACCCTGTGGAATAGGTATAGAAGAAAGAGAAGAAAGAAAGGTAGAGTACGAAGGAGACAGACGAGAATATGAAACAAATTGCGAAATGGAATGTTGGGTACATAATCGAGCCGGCACTTTATGTGTACGAATTGGCTTTCTATGAGCAATAGGCACATCAAGATCATCAAAAGGAAGGGATATAGAGGAAGGAGATTTACCAGAAGACTCAGCTGAAGCGTTAGGAACTAGAACTGGTGATGATGATTGGTACTGTGGTAATGCACCAGGTTGGCCCTTTTTCTTGCGAGTGAAAGTTTTTAACTCAGGTCTGTCCAATCTTTCTCTTGCATCCGGCATTACTCTTTCTCCAGATTCAGGTTCCTCTCTCTCCCCTTCAGGATTACTAAGGCTGGGAGATGCCTCCTCCCCCTCACCAATGTTCTCCCCTGTAACAACATTCTCTCCCTCACCAACAGTTGGGGGAAATGACCACAAATCAAAATCACAAGGTGTCAACCTCTCTTCCCCTCTAGTCAACATCTCTTCCCCTCTAGAACTCTCCCCCTGAAGAGATGGGGTCGAGAGAGGGTAGAAGGGTTGGTGTTCCCAAAAGGTGACATCCATTGAAACAAATTTCTTTCGAGAAAGAGGGTCATAGCAATGATACCCCTTTTGAGTGGGAGAGTAGCCAAGAAAAATGCATTTACGAGCTTTAGGATCTAACTTTCCACCAGGGTGGTGAGGAGCATGCACATAACAAACACAACCAAAAACCTTAGGAGGAAGAGTAGAGACCCGAAAGTTACCAGGAAGGAAATCCAAGGGAGTCCGGAATTGAAGAACACTGGAGGGCATTCGATTAATAAGATAAGAAGCTGTAAGGATGGCCTCGCCCCAAAAATGTTTAGGAACATTCATAGTAAACATAAGAGAGCGAGCCACCTCAGCAAGATGCCGGTTCTTCCTTTCCGCAACTCCATTTTGCTGCGGTGTACCGACACAAGTAGTTTGGAAAAGAATGCCATTGCCATCAAGATATGACTTGAAGGGACCATTCATATATTCAGTCCCATTGTCACAACGAAGTATCTTGATGTTGGTATCAAATTGTGTGTGCACCATCTTATGAAAAGACTGAAAGCATGAGAAAACTTCATTTTTTGCTCGGAGTAGATACACCCAAGTTATACGAGAATGACAATCAATAAAGGTAACAAAATAGCGATAACCAGAAATAGAGGTAATGGGGGAAGGACCCCAGACATCAGTGTGGACAACCATAAAAGGAGAAGCACTCCTCTGATGAACCGGAGCATAAAAAAAACGTCTATGTTTTGCAAGTTCACAAGTTTCACAAAAGAACCTACTTCTAGAACATCGGTTAGTTAAAGTAGGAAAAAGTTTCTCCAAAACACCAAAAGAAGGATGGCCAAGTCTACGGTGCCACTGATGCAATAAAGAAAGAGCTGAACCCGTATCCGCCTCAAGAGCATGACCCATGGAGGAGGGTGTAGGAGATGAACAAGGCACAGACTCCAAAAAATATAGGCCTTCCTGAGCTCTACCAGTACCAATCGTCTTTCTCGTTCCCAGTTCCTGAAAGACACAATGAGTGGGAAAAAATGTTACTGAACAATTCAAAGATTGTGTGAGACTACTAACAGATATAAGATTAGTAGTAAAATTTGGAACATGGAGAACGGAAGAAAGGGGTAATGTAGGTGAGTAGCGAATGGAACCTTTCCCTGAAATAGCAGATAGGGATCCATCAGCTACTCGAACTTTGTCCTTACCAGAGCAAGTGGAGTAGGAATAAAAAAAGGAAGAGCAACCTGTCATATGGTCCGTGGCACCCGAATCGATTATCCAAGGAACAGAGATAGAAGCTGTAGAAATATTAGCTTGTATACCTGAGTTGGCAAAGTGAGAGGAAGTAGTGGAATTAGAAGCAATAGAGGATGGAGGGCCTTGGCTACTCATTAGCCGCCTGAGAGCTTGCATCTCTTCGAGAGAAAAAGAATCACACGCATCAGATATAGAGTCACCAGCAGACTCTGTGGCATTGGCATAAGAGCACAGAACCACCACTACGACCACCTCTGCGTCCCCGTGAGTTAGGTTTACCATGTAACTTCCAACAGTATTCCCTGGTATGACCAGTTTTATCACAATAATCACAATGAAGTGAGACTCGATCAACCGAAATACCTTTGGCTTTCAACTGGTTCTGTCTTGTTTTACCATCCCGTGGAAAAGGAATGGATACCAAGGCTGAGTGATCTGGAGTGGATGCCATCAAGTGAGGAGCTATAGAATTTCTCCGAGTCTTCTCTTGCTGGATACTTGCATAAGCCTCTCCAAGAGAGGGAAGAGGGGTACGACTCAGCACATGTCCACGGTGCTGATCATAATCCACATCAAGACCTGCCATAAAGTCATAAACACGATCTTTCCCAACCATTTGTTGAAAAGCAGCAGCATCAGTAGCACAAACAGGCCGATAACTTTGATAAAAATCAAGTGCCTGCCAGAGCCCCATTATCTCTGCATAATAGTCAGCTATTGGTCGATTGTTTTGCACCACGGCCTTGAGTTTCTTCTTCAACTCAAAAATTTGGGCGTCATTCCCTTTCTGAGAATAAGTCTCTGCCACGGCATCCCAAACCTGCTTTGGCGTATCAAGATACATAAAGCTATTCTGAATAGTAGGAGACATCGAATTAAACAGCCATGTCAAGACCAAGGCATTATGATTGGTCCATTTTGTGAGATCTGGTCCCTCCGTGGGTTTCACCACATTCTCAGTAAGGTAGTGTAGGAGACCCTTAGTGGTGATAGCCAATGTAAATGCACGCGACCAAAGTAGATAATTGGAACCATCTAACTTGACGCGACAGATATCCATCGGAGTGTTGTCAAGAACAGGACTATAACCCATTCCACTGTTTGAACTAGACTTACCAGTTTCTTTATTTGAAAATGGATTCTCCTCTGACATATTGAAGGCTCAAAAAACTGTGGACTGCCGAAAAAACAGAATTTTCACAACTGAACAATTCAAAAAACACAAATCACTGTTCAAGTGCAGCAAATGCCCCCTAAATAGTGGGTTACGAGTAAACTAACCACAGGCTTCGAAACACATGGAAAAGGGACCTCGGAAAACCAGGCCCAGTCACTTTCAGAAGCAAAGAGGAGGTAGCGGAAGCTTACAGAGATGATCGACAGCAACAAACATAAAAAACGAGCACATACCAGATCTTGGAAGTAATAGGTAGTAGAAAAAATACCCAATCGGCACCAGAAAACCCTCAAAGTGAGTCCAACCGGAGGCAGAAAGGCCTCAAACGAGAACAACCTGGGTTCGCCGGAGTTCGCCGGAGGTCGTCGGTAGTCGACGAGATATGGTGCCCAGATCGTGATGCTCTGATACCATGAACAAATTTAGAGGGAGAGAGTATTGAGCGTGAGAATTTCTCATCTGATTTCATTAACAGAGAAAAGGGGGATATATACAACCCTACAATACAAATGACTAAAGTACCCTTTTGTACAAAGAATCTAACAAATAGCACCCTAGCTAAGACAATCTAATCAACTGAGACATGTCTCATTACATGTTAGCCAATACAATCTAACAGGTTCTCTTCGCCCAAAACTTCAAATTTCAATGACATTTTTTCTTCTAACTTTATCCTAGGAGTGTTTAGAGTCCATTTTGCATGCATTTGGTACTCAGTTTCCTCTGTTTCTAGTACCAAAACGAAGCCTAAACTTCACCGATAGCCTCAAAGGGAAGTTAAAGGGGATTTTATTGCATTGTATGTAGAAAATTACTACACAATTGGTATGGGTTATATATAGAAATTGGGTTACATGGTGTAAATTATGGGTTGTAGATAGAATTTGCCTTTATCTTAGAATATGGAGGGGAAGCAAAAGAATAAAAGCATCACAGATATATAGATGGACAAACACGAAAATTGAAAAATCAGAAGAATATATCATCTCAGGATCTGTTATCGAAAAATCATCCCAGAATTGAACATCAACAATAGCAGGCGGCAAGTGTTTTGCGCAACATAAAGCTTTGAAAACAAAAGACTACTAAACTTGGGACTCGCAAATCAGAGGATAGCGAATACATCACTCGGGAAAATGGTTACAACGGAATGTGTTATGGCTTCAGAACAAAGGTGATGAACCCATGGCTGGATTACCTCCTTATAGAGGGCACAACACCCCGACCAGGTGGAGCTCCACGACCTGCAGCCGGCCAGAGCCTGCACAAAAAGGTAAGTTCAATTATCAGAAGCAAAGCAACCCATGCATTGAGGAAAGTCAAACAACCTGTTTAGGAATACACAGTTCAACCTTGGTATGATTGAGCAGTCTTAGACATGAAATAATAATCACTTTGAAAACCTTATACTACTACATATATATGCAAAACAAAAGAGGGAAAAAAACTTACTCTTGCCCGCATTGCAACAGCACGTCCTCGGCCAACTCCCATTGCTGAGCCCTTACCCTTCAAAATTCAAAGGAAATAAATAAAAAAACTAAAGGTAACTGATGCAAGAAAGATAAAGACATCTAACGATAGGTACCTTGATTCTAGAATCCAAACGTACGCTTGAACATTGGAGCATTCTTAAGCATGTCTGCAATCACCATAAACCTGGTTGAATTACACGTTCGTCTAGCCAAATGCAGTTATTACCAAACAAGCTAGTTCAAACAAAGGTTCTTATGATCAGCAAAACAAACTATCTGGATTTAGAGTTTAAGATGCAAGGTAATACCTGACTTTGCTAGCTGCCACTGATAAAAACATGCTCGAGATGTGAAACCTTTCCATCCTATCAAGGAATCAAACCAATTTATTAATGCCACTACTGTGCAAGAGCATAAGAAAATGGGACCAAATAAAAGAAAAAGATAGATGTAGGGCCCTCGGTTATCAGCTGGTAACCGGGGTACAAACCCTGTCCAGCAGCTAGGGTCCGAGCCAGGTTCTTCTGACTAGCTCTCTTCGGGAGATACTTTGGTCGGTGTTCGGACTTCGGTTGTTACCGTCTTCGGAGCATCGGTTCGCTGCATGCTCCAGTGCTTCCAGGAGATAACGGTTTCTGTGAGTGGGACCTATGAGGATCATGCTCCCCATGCAGCTGGCACAATCATTGAGATCTGTCCCATATGCTCCGTAACCACCTCGCCCCCCTCGTCATATGTGACGTCACCCGAGGAGGTTACCCGAGCGTACTCACCACGCACTAGCGTGGAGACCAAGCAAACCTAGGTCTATAAATACAAAGTGATTCACACCTGAAAGAGGTACGCAATACTATCCTAACCCTAGACCTAAACACCTTCCCTGAGATCTAACTTGATCGTCGGAGGGTCACTGGGCAACCAAAGCCCTAGTGACTTATTGCAGGTCAGGCGACGGACGAGCAGAGCAGCGGAGGAAGGAACCTAACCAGACACCACAGTCAAGGTCCCGATTAATCGAACCCCTACAATTGGCGACTCTGCTGGGGATCTAACTGTTCTTCATTCAATCACTTTCTTCCTGACAAAGGTTCCGTTCAAAGCTCTCCAACCCAACCATGGTGGAAATCGAAGATTCACATCGCAACGAGACCACCTTCGGCCTCGGAAACCTCGAGGCCCCGGCGTCCGGTGGAACAGGTGCTCCTGGAAAGGCCCACATGTCCGTCGGACTCAGGGCAGGGACTTCGACTCAGGAGGCAGGGGCTCCGGCCGAACTCCAATCCTACATCCGCCATCTGGAGCGGAAGATCGACAACCTCACGACAGTAGTGGAGCGCGACAGGAGCGTCCGAGACGAGTTGGCAGAGATCAAACACCTCCTCCAAATGTCCCTGTCTCATTCTTTCGGAGGCCGTGGCGGAAGAAGATGCCACCACAGCCCTCCCCGCAGCCGTGACGGAGGACAACTGGTCGAACACCGACCCCGCCCTTCAGTCAAGGACTGCCTCGAATCACCAGGCGAGGGTCGTAACGAAAGGGACGTCGAACGAAGGGAACGCTCCGGCTCCCCTAATCCAAAGGGTCCTCGAGGGAAGCGATCCGCCTTCGAAAGGCTTGGGGGCGGAAGCGTCTCCGCCTCCTCCACCCACCCAATCATATCCAAGGAGCGCCGCCGGGAGACCACCCCAAGTTTTGCCAACGAAAACAACGCCCTCTTGGAATTCCAAACAAAAGGGTATCGTGAGTGCGACAAGGGCCCTCGTTCAAAGAGTCCACTTATCCACCACCCCAAAGATGGTTACAAAAGGCTTGGTGGCGAAAGCCAAAATACTGAGCGCCTCGAGCCCTACGCCCGAGATAGCTACAGGAAGCAACGGTACGAGAGATCTCCCCAACGGTCAGGGAACTCCCAACCGAAGTGAAAAGAGTACGAGAGATCTCCTCAACGGTCAGGGAACTCCCAACCGAAGCGGAAGGAGTACGAAAGACAGGACCGACCGCTGCCGAAGAAACATACCGCGACCGGGGGTCCAGACGGTCTCGACCATTCGATCCGACCCCACCGGGACGCCCGTCTCGAGAGACTCACGACCTCCCCTTTCGTTAAGGAGATCGACTCGGTCACCCCCCCGAAGGGCTTCACCCAACCCAAATTTGCAAAGTATGATGGCAAAACTGAGGCATACACTCATCTGGTTCAGTACAAGCTGGTCATGTCTCTTTTCCTTCGCAATGAGCCTTCGGACGACGCCTTCCTCTGTAAGGTCTTCCCCGCCAGCCTCGGCAACCTGGGCTTGACTTAGTTCAACCAACTTCCTGCCAGATCGATCTCTTCTTTCGATTCTCTCTGTGACGCTTTTATGGCTCGGTTTGTCACGAGCAACAAGCATGAAAAGGAGATCGACTCCCTTCTCGCCCTACGCAAACGAACCGACGAAACGCTCCGCCAATATGCCGGTCGCTACTGGGAATTGTTCAATGAAATCGAAGGATGCGACGGTGTCATCTCCGCCCGCGGCTTCAAGCTCGGCCTAACCGCCCAGGACGAGCAGGTTTACGACGATCTCGCTCGGCACAAGCCAAATTCCATGAAGGATCTCGTGACTCGAATTGAAGGTTGGTGCCAGCTTATCGAAACCAAAGCAGAGAGGGGCATGGGGAAGTCAACGAGCTCCAAGGCACCGTTTACTCCGGTGTCCGCTCCGGCTCCGGCTCCCGCCTCGGCTTCAACACCGAAGAAACAAGTCAACAACATCAAACAGTCCCCGAGGAAGGCACCAAAGCAAGGAGACTTCAGCGCCGAGAAAACCGTCTTTACTATGCCTATCTACAAGATTATCGATCAAGTAAAGGACCAACCCTTTTTCTCCTTCCCCAACCAAAAACTTGGTACCGAGAACGGAAAAATCAAAAACCCGATAGTCCGATGTAGCTACCACAACGAACAAGGACACTTTACAACCGCTTGCAGGCCCTTCAAGGCCTACCTGGAGCAGCTTGTCCTCGGTGGCCATCTCAACAACTTCATCGATCATGAGAAAACGAGAGCACGGGCGCAGAATGCCGAAACCAGAGCCAAAGAGGAAATCCAGACGATTAACGTTATCCACGGCCCTCTCAATTCCGAAGCCGCCCGTATAATCCGCGCCGAGTTGAACGACGCCTCCTCTTCTAAACAGGTCATGCTCGTCGGTCCCGAGTCCAAACGTCCTCGAACCGACGACGGATCCAAATGGACAATCACGTTCACCGAGAAGGACCTTGCGCGCGTCCAACTTCCGCACAACGACGCCCTCGTGGTCACACTGCGCATAGGCACCTTCAACGTCCGACGTGTCCTCGTGGATCAGGGGAGCTCGGCCGAGGTTATGTACTACTCCTTGTTTAAAGATTTGAAGCTCTCAGACGCCGATCTCCGTCCCTCGGAGGTCCCCCTCATAGGTTTCAACGGAGCTCCGGTCTGGCCCGTCGGTTTGATCACCCTACCCGTCCGCTCCGGCTCGGTCGTGCTCGATATGGAGTTCGTCGTAGTCGATGTCCCAAGCCCCTATAATGCCATCGTTGGCCGCACCTGGCTCCATAAGTTAAAGGCTGTTGCCTCTACTTATCACCAAGTGGTCCGGTTCATCGGTGCCAACGGACGACAGGAAGATCTGTACGGCGACCAAACCGCCGCCAAACGCTGCTACGTCAATGCTGTCCGAAGCAGCAAACAGACCTCCAGGGTGAACTTCATCGAAGTACCAGAGGCTCCGGTTCTCGAAGACGTCGGGAGGCCCGCCGAGGAGAAGGCAGTTGAGGATCTTGTCACCATCCCTCTAACCGAGGATGGTTCCCGTTTCTTCCTTGTCGGTTCCTCACTCTCGAAAACCGAACGGAATGACATGGTGAACTTCCTCAAGAGCAACATTGAGGTTTTTGCTTGGACCCCCTACGAAATGCCCGGGGTCGATCCAAAATTCATTTGCCACGAGCTCAATATCGACCGAACCAAGCGTCCGGTCATCCAGAAAGCATGGCGATCCTCCCCGGTCCATTCCGACGTCGTTATCGACGAGGTCAACCGACTCCTAAACGCAGGAGCCGTACGAGAGGTGCAATACCCTAAGTGGTTGGCCAAAACTGTGGTGGTCAAAAAGAAGAACGGGAAGTGGCGAGTTTGTGTTGACTATTCAAACCTCAATGACGCCTGCCCAAAGGACTTCTTCCCCCTCTCTCGGATAGATCAGCTCGTCGATGCCACAGCAGGCCACGCCCGACTTAGTTTCATGGATGCCTACCGGGGCTTCCATCAAATCGCCATGAGCGACGGCGACGTCGAGAACACGGCATTCATCACCCCCCACGGCATCTTCGGTTATCTCGTCATGCCCTTCGGCCTCAAAAACACCGGAGCAACCTTCCAAAGGATGATAACCAAGATGTTCGAGCGTCTGTTGGGAGATACTATGATGGCCTACATCGACGATATGGTGGTTAAAAGCATGATGGCCGGCGACCATCTCTCCCACCTCGCCGAGGCATTTGAGATTCTCAAGACGCACAAGCTTCGCCTTAACGCTGAGAAGTGTGCCTTCGGTGTGAGCTCCGGCAAGTTCCTCGGGCATCTTGTCTCCCGACGGGGTATTGAGGCCGACCCTGCACAGCTCACAGCAATCGAAAAACTCTCGGCCCCCCACAACAAGAGAGATATGCAGCGTTTAACCGGCATGGCCGCCGCCCTCAACAGATTTATTAGCCGATCTTTCGACAAGCGCAAACCATTCTTTACCCTCCTGAAGGGGAGCCGACGCAGCTTCAGCTGGACCGACGAGTGCAACCGGGCTCTACAACAGCTGAAGGACTACCTCTCCAAGGCCCCTCTCCTCGTCACTCCTCGGGACCAGGAAGACCTGTTCATTTATCTCGCCGTCTCGGCGCATGCCATAAGCTCGGTCCTCGTCCGACAGGAGGGGCGCGACCATCAGCCGATTTATTACTCTAGCAAGACGATGACACCCGCCGAGACACGCTATCTTCCCTTGGAAAAGCTTGTTCTCGCCCTCGTCTCCGCGTCTCGGAAGCTTGCACCGTACTTCCAATCCCACCGCATTATCGTATTGACCGAGTATCCTCTCAAGTCTCTCCTCCGAAAAGCCGACCTCTCCAACCGAATCTCTCAATGGGCCGTCGAACTTGCCAACTACGAGATCCACTTTCAACCAAGGACGGCGATTAAAGCCCAGGCACTCGCCGACTTTATCGCCGAGCTCACTCCGGCCGACGTCCTCACTTCAAATCCAGACCCCCGCCCCGAAGCCGCTCTCCAAGCAAGTCCCAGCACCGCCTGGAAGCTCTTCCATGGCGACGTATGGAAAATGTATGTTGATGGCACCTCAAACAGCCGAGGCGCCGGGGCTGGGATTGTACTTCTCTCTCCTTCCGGCGTATTACATGAAAGCTCCATCTCTATCAACTTTCCGGCCTCAAACAACGAGGCCGAATACGAGGCGCTCATCTCCGGACTCAAGACTGCCGAAGCCCTCGGGATTGAAGAGCTTATTCTCTACAGTGATTCACAGTTGGTTGTCAACCAGCTCTCCGAGGAGTACGAGGCTCGGGACGACCGAATGCGTACTTACCTGAGCTCTGCTGTTCGACTCCTCAAGAGCTTCCGAGCTATTCGCGTCGAGCACATCCCGAGAGACCAAAACGCTCATGCCGACGCTCTCGCCGGGCTCGCTACGGCCTGTGCCGCTTCGGGACACCGCTCCATCTCCTTCAGCTCCATCGACAAACCTAGCTTCGAGCTTGAGGTACTCAGTCATGAGATATTAAACGTGGAGCTTGGTCCGAGCTGGATGGATGAGATCGTCGGCTACCTACGCGACGACACACTACCAACCGACAAGAAGGACGCCCACCGACTCCGCAACAAGGCCGCCCTCTTCAGGCTCAATCCAAATGGAAAGCTCTACCGACGGTCATTCACCGGCCCCTATTTATTGGTTGCACACCCCCACCAGGTCTCCGGGATCATCGAGGAACTACACGTCGGTGACAGCGGTTGCCACTCCGGTGGACTCTCCATCGCCCACCGAGCAATTATCCAAGGATACTGGTGGCCAACAATGAAGAAGGACTCTGAAGAATTTGTGAAGCGTTGCCAGAAGTGTCAAATGTTTGCTCCCATTATTCATCAGCCAGCTCGGGATCTCAGCCCTCTCACCAGCCCATGGCCCTTCTCCCAGTGGGGCATGGACATCGTCGGCAAGCTCCCCGTCACTCCTGGGGGATTCAAGTTCCTCTTAACCGCCACCGACTATTTCTTTAAGTGGGTCGAGGCCGAACCGCTGGTCACGGTTGAAGAGTCGGACATCATGCACTTCGTATGGCGAAATATAATTTCTCGCTTCGGTGTACCCTTCGCCATCTTAACCGACAATGGCAGCTAGTTCACTGGTCAAAAGTACCGAGCACTCCTGGATGAATTTGGCATCAAATGGGACACTTCCACTCTGTACTACCCCCAGGGCAACGGGCAAGCAGAGGCTGCAAACAAAGCAATCTCGTCAGGACTGAAGCGACGGCTCGAATCACGCCGGGGCAAATGGGCCGAAGAGCTCCCTCGGGTACTCTGGGGCTACCGTACAACGCCTCGGCGATCCACCGGCCGAACCCCCTTCTCCTTGGCATTTGGGATGGAAGCTGTAATCCCCCTACAGGTCGGGCTCCCGACGATCCGTACCGAAGATTTCGACGAGTCGGTTAACGATGAGAACATTGCTGCAGACCTCGATCTGGCCGAGGAGGAACAGGAGAATGCAAGGATCAAACTAGCATCTTATCAGCAAGAGGTTGCCAAGGGCTACAACCGAAGCGTCCGCCTTCGGTCATTCAAGCCGGATGATCTTGTCTGGAAAAAGGTGGTGGACAAGTCCAAGAAGAGGAAGTTAATGCCTAATTGGGAGGGACCCTTCCGAGTCCTAAAACATCTCGGCTCGGGAAACTACAAGCTGGAAAAGTTAGATGGTTCCCCAATTGCCAAAACCTGGAATGCCAATAACCTGAAGAAGTTTTATGGGTAGCCGGGCTTCGCTCTTTCCGGACTTATGTGTTTGGGAAATTTTCATTTCTTATCAATGTTTGATAGAAACCAGACTACTTTTGTAATGATTGGACTCTACAAAGTTTTTAATGAGAATCTCTTGTTGGTCACTAGTCTAATCTTGTCACTTACTCTTCGTACTCGGTTCGCCGTCGCGTGAACCGTTTTATCCTGACTTCAGGGACTGTCCTCCGCAGGATACTCCTCGGACAGAGCCCTCACCAAGTCACCACGACCTTTTCGGTCGTTCCAGACTTTCGGGCATCGGCGATAAGGACACTCGGTATTAATCCAGAGCCCCTTACATCGACCCCCAATAAGTCACGCACTATTTAGATTCGCTACGTCCCGAAGCCATGGCCGACGCCATTCCCACTTCAGGACCCTAGCCCTAATCTAAATAGCAACGCCCTAATGAGTTGCTTCGGTTTTACTCCCCTCGGCTCGGCGTCAGCTAAAACAAAGCAGGGGCATGCAAAATTCAAAAAATTGCTAACTACTTTGCTTCGTTTTAACTTACTCAATCCTATATTTTGCCTTCCTTAGGTTTGGAATACATTTTTGAAAACCTCCTCGGTTAATGCTTCGGCTAAAATCCGTTGATACTCCACAGCATTTCAACAGAAGCAGGGGCATGAGGCTCCCTTCGGTTACAAGCATAAAACCATTCGAGCACCTCAAAAATAAACAAGGCATTGAAACAGAAGAAACCATTCATTCAAAAGCAGTGAAGAGGATTGCAAGTTTAAATCCAACAAAACTTCGGTTATCTGTTTGGTACCTACTCAAAAAAAAAAAACATTTACAAACCCTGGAACGGTAAAATCCAAATGTTCGGAACCGTCCAGCCAAATGTAAAACAAAAAAAAAGGTCAAATCCTAAGCATTGGGGGGCTGAGGGGTCTGGGCACCATCCTCGGTTGAAGCAGCGGCAGAAGGAGCGATCTGGGCATCATCCGTGGTTGAAGCAATGGCAACAGGAGCAGTCTGAATACCCGCCTCGGGGTTTGGCGTCTGCTCGCCCTCCTCTTCTTCCTCCTCGGGCATGACAGCCTCCTCGGGCGGCACCTCGGGAAGGACCCGGAGTTCAGAGTCGGCTGGGAGATCGAGCTTACTCAAAAGAGCTTCGTGACCAAACCGAAGCCCGTCCACAAAGCGGTCCCTGTAAAGCTCGGCCTCAATCTCCCGAACCTGCTTCTGATATTCTACCCCGGCTGCGGCCCAACCATCATTATAGCCCCTATTCTTAGCAGCTTCAACCTCGGTAGCTCGGGTAACCCTCAGGGTGGTGACATTCTCCTCGGCTTTTGTAACTCGGGCTTCGGCTGCCACCCTCTCCCCGTCGCACCTTTGAAAATCCGCAAGGTAAAGGTCGCAGGTCTCTCGAGCCACCTTCAGGTCATTCTCTCTCTGCTCAAGAGCCTTCTTCAGCTCATTAATCTCTCGCTCCTAACCCTTGCATCGGTCATTTATGACCAAGGCCCGAGCACCAGCCTGCGAGCAGAAAACCGAAGAAGGATCACAAAAATGGACTTAGCTTACAACAATAAAAGTGGAAGGTAACAAACTTACAGTGAAAAGGGCCTGTGCTATCTCAGCGGTGATGTCCTCGGTCAACCCTTGGACAGCCCTGGCGTCCCTAGGAAGAATGCAGCCTCGGAGCATCCCGTACGCTGTACCGAGGTTTGACACGCTGTCCGCGTGGTGGATCTGGCGCCCGGCGTAGTGGCAAAATTCCGGGGCCCAGGGAACCTCCGTGGCAGGAACCCAGGTTCCCCCCTCGATCCTCTCTCCAGACCCTCGGTCCTGCTCTTCCACCCTCTCCTCCCCCTCGGTAATCCGAGAAGTTTCCTTCTCCTTACCTCGGGCGCTACCCTCTCCTTCGTGCCGAGTCCTCTTCGCCGGGGGCTCCTGCGGAGAAACAGGGGTCACCCCCGAGGTCCCAGCACCAGGTGTGCTGGTGGCTGAGCCTCGGCCTCTTGACGTCCGACGTCTCAGGTTTAGCACTTCCCGAGCTCCATGGTCTGACATCTCGTCGCTCAGTCCGGTCCTCTCAGGCGTCTCTCGGTCAACCGCCTCTCTTACGATACCTAGGGGCTCGGAGCTGCTACCCTCGGTCCCAGAAGCGCTTCCTCTGCCTCCTCTCCCCGCTCTTCCGCCTCCTCTTCATCCTCCTCCTCCTCTTCCCCCTCGTCCTGCCCTCGACACCCCTTGCTTCCTCGGTTTCTTCTTTAAGTAACTGGTGTACGAGGGGATGTAGCCGAGGAGCTGAGGGGCGTAACGGTTGGTGATTGGGATTGCGTATGCGGCGGTTATCCGAGAACGGACGGCTCTCTCCCGAAGCTCCTGAACGGTGCCCTCGGCTGCAAAAGGTTGTCAAGACATGGAGAAATCAATACAAATTTACAAGGAAAAGCGTTTATTGAAATAAACTCGCTACCAAAGAGTAAGTTACCGAGCAGGAGTTCCAATCTCAAATGGGACCGTGGTGACTATATCTATGATCTCCCCGGGTCCGAACATGAAGTTCCCGGTGACCGAGACATAGATACTCGCCCACTCCTCAGAGTCCGGTAGGTGATCGATCAAGAATGTGTCGTTCCCTGATCTGCAGGAGAGATAGTGTCGGTCGTGGCCTCGGTTAACCCCCAGAAGGTAGACACCGAAGAGCTCCTCAATACCGAACACCAGGTTAAACTGCCTCATCAGCTCGATGATGCTGGTAATAATTCGGTAAGAATTCACCGTGAGCTGGGAGGAGGTAAGGTTGAGGGTTCGGAGCACCCGACGTACGAACTGGTGGAGGGGAAACCTGATGCCCCCCTCGCATATGGCCATCAGGGGGAAGATCAACTCCCCTGACCGATGCGGAAGATTCTTTGGGTCGGTGCCTTCTAGCAACCGAACCTCAACGTCAGGAGGGATGCTATAGAGCCTCTTGAACTCGGTGTAAGCTGCAGGATCCCCGGTGAAGTATTTATTCTTAAACGTGCAGGGCCTCATCGGTCTTCGGCGTCCCTAGATTTCCTCGGGCGCATTTCCGAACGGCCCCGGCCCGTGGTCCGACGTACTTGGGGCCTCCATCTCCCAGGGGTCAAGGGAAGTAGTCTCACGTGGGGCACGGTTAGGGTTGGCAGACTCAATCTGGTCGACCGGGATTCGGTAAAACTTCTCCCTCCAAAGCTTTTGAAAGATGGCTTCTACCAAGGGATCGTCAGAACTACTGGAGCTGTCCGAGGAGAGTTCAATGACCATTCGCCCCTGCCTAAGAAACAAGGAAAATGTGCAAAACCCGTTAGCTATATGCCTAGGGGAGAGCAAAAGGTCCTAGCGCTCGGGGCGAGATGGTCCTCACTCTTCGGAATCTACGGGGCCTCGGTCATTCTTAAAGACTCTTCCCTCCTCGGAAAGGGTCCTCGGGGGGCTACAACTTTTTTCATTAGTCCAAAGGTTGAAGATAGGCCTCGGGAAGAATCTAGGCCTCGGGAAGAATATGGGCCTCGGGAAGAACAAGGACAGCAGCGGCGGGCGCCAGCGCCGCCGCGCACCAGACGGTTGCGAGTGGCGTTCCCGCCCCAATGCGCTCAGAAAACGTTGAAAAACACTACGAAAAGCACTAAAACTTGAAGATTGATTGACAAAGATCAACATACCCAAGTCTGGAGAGGAGATCTGCTGCCAAAGTGCTTGAAATCGCGATCCAAAGCTTGCAAAACACGGCGGCGGCGGTTCGACGGCGTCAGAAGGTTTCAGTAACTTTCTCTCTCCAGATGCTCTGAATTTATAGTGGGGCGTACGAGGAGTCGCGCGGGAAACGAAGCGTCGCCAACCGAACCGCTGGATCTTCGACCCGTGTCTTCATCAGACGGTCAGCAAATAGAGTTCTGAACCGAGGTCAGGCGCGCCGCGTACCGAGCCATTCACGCTTCGACACGTGCCCTGAAAGGATGTTTCGTACCAATCATCTGACGTTTCACGTGCCGAGGCGACGTATGATGTCACTCATTTCGGCGATGACTGACACGTGGCTCCTAGGGCAGAAGCAGGCTGCTCGGCTCTCACGAAGGTCGCTCGGTTCTTCTCCAAGGCATTTCATCGGTTAAAAGCCCGGTTGCGCTAGTCCATCAGAGGAGTCAACTCCCCGAAGACCAGAATGGCACTCCGGAAGTTGAGGGGCTATTGTAGGGCCCTCGGTTATCAGCTCGGTAACCGGGGTACAAACCCTGTCCAGCAGCTAGGGTCCGGGCCAGGTTCTTCTGACTAGCTCTCTTCGGGAGATACTTCGGTTGGTGTTCGGACTTCGGTTGTTACCGTCTTCGGAGCATCGGTTCGCTGCATGCTCCAGTGCTTCCAGAGGCTTCCAGGAGATAACGGTTTCTGTGAGTGGGACCTATGAGGATCATGCTCCCCATGCAGCTGGCACAATCATTGAGATCTGTCCCATATGCTCTGTAACCACCTCGCCCCCCTCGTCATATGTGACGTCACCCGAGGAGGTTACCCGAGCGTACTCACCACGCGCTAGCGTGGAGACCAAGCAAACCTAGGTCTATAAATACAAAGTGATACACACCTGAAAGAGGTACGCAATACTATCCTAACCCTAGACCTAAACACCTTCCCTGAGATCTAACTTGATCGTCGGAGGGTCACTGGGCAACCAAAGCCCTAGTGACTTGTTGCAGGTCAGGTGAAGGACGAGCGGAGCAGCGGAGGAAGGAACCTAACCAGACACCACAGTCAAGGTCCCGATTAATCGAACCCCTACAATAGACACCAACCCCAGAACCCAAGGAAAAGTATCATAAAGATCAAAATCATATCCAACATCATCCAAAGGAGATGCATTGTGCATATATAATTAATTAGTTAATAGGTTCCAATCCAAACCCTCAAATACCACATGAACTTTCTATGACCATCTTCAGCACTATATTTAGTCAGTATCATCAAAGTCACACCTACTACTACATCAATACGATGCAGTGTCTAGACCGAAGCCGCAACATAAATGACATACAAGTAATCTCTCTCTCTCTCTCTCATAGTTTCTGATGCATATGGTCATCATTGTTAGCATTGGTGGTACCCTTCTATAAAAAGAAAACGCACTCTGATAAACGGCAAACACCATTCAATGGAACCATGTGCGGCAGGCCATGATGTGATGATTGTTGTAACGCCATAAGGTATATCTAGTTTGAAAAGGTGATAGCCTATAGATTACCAAGGACTTCTAGCACCAATACCTTAGAACTGACAGTTGCAGTCATTCTATACCTGCAACTTTCCCATCTGCATACTGCATCTTGATGACACCTCTCGTATCGAAAATAATATCTTCCTACATTTTACAATAAAAAGTTTGACGAAAGTGATAAAACTAATCAATCAAGACAGAAAAGGGAAGCCCGACGCACCAGCCTCCCACACTGCAGAGTCTGAGAAGTTTCATTATGCACACAATGTTAGAGACCTACCGTGACCCTAAAAATCTCTTTTGCATTTGAAGAGACCTACCGTGACCCTAAAGACCCCATAAACTTGCGATTTTGCAAGTAAAAAGGGACATGAAGAACGTTTTCCACAAACTGAGGCAAGAGATAAGCAGGATTAGCTAAGCTAAACAGAAAATCGATTTGTTAAACAGATGCGAGAGTTTACGGATGACCGATCAATCAAATACAGTACGAGAGATTGCCCGGGAAGTATTTAAAAAAGGAAGGAGCGATATGTCCCAGCAAAGACACACGGGAGAGAATCACCAAATAATAAGGGCATATTCCGGGTGACAGCTCGACTGATTAAGCGATCAAAGAGCAATCTATACGAATATAAATCGATTGAAGGTCAAGAGATGGAGAACAATCATACTTGTCCCAACTATACAAGTTATTTAACAAAAAACTTTTAATTCTAGATAAAGGATATAAATCATCAATAGTCAACAATCCGGTTTTTGAAAGGGAGATCAGCATACAAACAAGAAACTAGGGCCTCATAGTTTATTCCTCACCTTTGTGTTATACCGAGACAATACAAATTCAGTTTACCGAGCAAATACCCTTGACATAGCGAAATGGAAAAAACAAACCAATTCAGGTAGGCCATAGGCCACTCAAGAGCATAAGAACAAGGGTTTGGTTACGTTTACCTCGTTACCAATAAGAATACAGAGTTATTGTATCGCAAAAACCAGAGGCATGCAAGACATATAATAACAAACCACCTAGAAGACAATCATAACATGAATAACCTAAATTTTAGACACCATGACGTCCCATGCAATGTTTTGAAAACTGGACCGGTAAGTGAACCGGAAAAAGGACTGGGCAGATGGATCACTGGTTCAACCGGGCTTGAACCGGAATCAAACCGTGATGTCATAAATATATATAAATAATTAAAATGAGCACGTAAAAATAAAAGATTTGAAAAAATCAAATATGTCTTGGAGACTTGGAGTGAAAAGAGATGGGATTTGGCTAGGAATGAAGTCTGGATAACTTTTTCCAATCCCACATCGGTGGAATTTGGAACCATTATCCTTCACCTATATAAGGTTCCAATCGTCTGTAAGTGTGCTATCGTAGTGCATGTGGGCCATTCCCTGCTTGTACACGCGCGCCTTTGTGCTAAAATTTATTCCGCTAAGATTTACTATTGGCCACAAAGAATAATTCTCCTGGCCGCGAAAATGCCAGGAGTAATTTTTTGTGAACTTCTAATCTCAGCCACTGGTTTCAATGGTTGAGATAGTGTCTTTTTTGTGTCTTCGGAACGCTCCCCTACATATATAGATTCTTCAAATTAGCTCAGAATCTGGAAATTACCAGGACAATAACACACACATGCACTGAAAATGCACCAGGATCAACTGGAAATTACCAACATCTAAGCAATTATATATAGATCGCCATCATCATCACCACAAAATGACTTTTTCAATCATCATATCAATAAGAAAACAGTTTTACGGAAGCAAAAAGGTGCCAAATATTTGATATCAGCACAATAACACACACATACACACAATACAAACACAGACACAATGCCAACGTTTCATAGTATGTTATCATCTCGTCGGTTCTCAAGTCGAGAAAGTCTAGCAATGTGAGAAGGAGAACACTGAAAACAATCAAGTAACTGTTGTGCCGAACACAAAATTGAGAATATAACAAATCAACAAGCGATAAACAAGAACACAAGGATATACGTGATTCCGCTCAAGCACAAAGCAAGAACGTACTACACGGGAAAAGAGCAAGAGGATTCACTATAAACAGGGAGAGAAACAAAGAGCCGGCTATACCCGTAACTCTATTTGAAGCACCAAATAGATATCTAGAAACAAATCTCTGGTGGAACCCAAAAGGAAGACACAAACCCTTGGTGGAACCCTAAGAGATGAACAAAACCCTAATATCTAAACTCTTGAACAAAAGACCATAAACCTAGGAACCCCCCAAGGTCCCTATTTATAGGAAAACACTAAATAAACCTAAACCGAATAGGAAAAGGAATCCTAGTCAATTTAGGAATTCTAGTCAATTTCCAACAAATCTCCACTTTGACTTGAATTCCATCGAACTCAACACTATAGGCAATCATCTCCTTCAATCGCTCATCTCCCCCAAAAGCCCCCCACGGGGCAATCACGAACGGCACAAACGAACAAGGCTCAAGCACACCTGCTTAACCTTGTAAACGCGACTCAAGAAACCCAGCCGCACATGCCTCCAAATTGAGCCTCTATCTTCCAACGGGCACCTCCCACCCAACGCATCCCTCTCGGATACATACGAAGATCTGCTCAAACTCCCCACGGAGTTAATTACCGACTCCACCACGGAGTTAAAAACCCAAAACTGAGTCAACCTCGAATTCACCGATGAAGAACCCAAAGATGTAGCACCCACAATCGTACTACCATCAAGCACATAGAGATTATTCGATTTCCGACCCTTCATCAAAACACGAGCACCCTTCAAAACCCTCAAGACTCCACCTTCAGCGATATGCTTCCAACCCAAAGAGTCAAGAGTGCCTAAAGAGATAAGGTTCCTTTTCAAATCTGGTACATGTCGAACACCAAACTACGTCCTCACAAAACCATCATGCATTCTGACTTCAACTGTTCCAATCCCAACAATTCTACAGGGCATATTATTCCCCATAAGAACTGTACCACAACTGACCGATTCATAAGTATTGAACCAATCTTTATTCGGACACATGTGGTAAGAACATCCGGAGTCCAGAATCCATTCGGCATTCGAACAGACATCACCGACACTCACAGAAAGAACCATAAGTGAATCGTCGGAATCCTCTTCAACAATACCAGCAACAACCTTCTCTTCAAAATTGTCCTTATTTTTCAACTTAGGACAATTTCTCACCATATGCTCGTATTTCCTACAGTAAAAACACTTTACTTCCTGATTTGTGGAACGAGAGCCAGAAACCCCTCTACTGCTATTATCCCTCTCAGAAGTTCTTCCTTGCGCTACCAAACCATCAGCATAAACCTCACTTTCACCAGATACCTTTTTCTTTAATTCTTTTGAATATAAACTAGATTTAACATCCTCCATGGAAATCGTATCTCTCCCGTAAAGTAGGGTAGTAACAAAATGCTCATAAGACGCAGGCAAAGAACATAACACAATAAGGGCTTGATCTTCATCATCAATCACAACATCAATATTTTTTAAATCCATAATAATTCGATTTAACTCATCTAGATGGTCTTTTACGGGCGTACCTCCCTCATACGAAACGTATAAAGGCGCTGTTTCAAATACAACCGGTTGGTAAGAGACTTCGTCATATAGATACTTTCCAACTTCAACCAAATACCGGCAGTAGTATCCTCCTCCCCGACCTCACGAAGCACATTATCGGCTAAACACAACTGAATCGAACTGAGCGCCTTCGCATCGAGATCCTCGAACACACTATCCTGCATATCAGCAGGTTTCTTCGATTTCCCCAACAAAGTCTTGTGTAATCCTTGTTGAACAAGCAAAGCCTTCATCTTAATACGCCATAAACTGAAGCTAGTGCTTTGCCCATCGAACTTCGCAATTTCGAAACGAGTCGCCATTGAAACGATCACCAATTGCACAATACGCAGCGGAAAACAAAAGCCTCGGATTGAAACCCAAAGCTCTGATACCAATTTGTTGTGCCGAACACGAAATTGAGAATATAACAAATCAACAAGCGATAAACAAGAACACAAGGATATACGTGGTTCCGCTCAAGCACAAAGCAAGAACGTACTCCACGGGGAAAAGAGCAAGAGGATTCACTATAAACAGGGAGAGAAACAAAGAGCCGGCTATACCCGTAACTCTATTTGAAGCACCAAATAGATATCTAGGGACAAATCTCTGGTGGAATCCAAAAGGGAGACACAAACTCTTGGTGGAACCCTAAGAGATGAACAAAATCCTAATATCTAAACCCTTGAACAAAAGACCATAAACCTAGGAACCCCCCAAGGTCCCTATTTATAGGAAAACACTAAATAAACCTAAACCGAATAGGAAAAGGAATCCTAGTCAATTTAGGAATTCTAGTCAATTTCCAACAGTAACCCCATATACCTGAGGCATCAAACCCAAATGCCAGCCGAAAAGAAACCAAACCTCCATAACATCTCCATTCATTTGATCTTGTTGTCTATAAAGGCTACATAGTAGTTTTTTATCTGCAACCCATCACGGAGTGTGGCAGATATGTCATATACAATGCGTTACACAAATGGTTTCAATTCAAAGAAAATAGCTTCAGATGTCAATTGAACTCTAGAATACACAATGACTCGGACTTCAGAAGTGGGCATCCCTAGAGTAGAACGTCTAAGTTTCACATGATCAGCAGAAACAATGTCACGGCCAACAAGTTGACCTTCAACCAGCTAGAGAGAAGCATAACCAACACTAAGAAGTAAGAACATGTGGGACAACAGAGGAGAATTACATCAGGCGTACAAATGTGCAGTGGAGGAGTGGATCCATAATTCCGTAAATAATACTACTAAAAATCAAGCAGGGGTGTAGATCCATCATTTTAATTTCTCGGATCTGATTACAAAGTCATACATATACGAGTGTCTAAAGTAGAAAAGAGTCATCTATGGCCAAAAAAGTAGTACTTCTACTACCTTAGCGGAACAAAGAAAATCAAACGAAAGAAGCTAAAGCCATACTCACACTTGAATTTAAAAAAAATAAAAAAAAGAAGAAGAAGGCGGAAGCTTGTTGGTCACAATCCAAAAACAGTAGTTTTATCCGCAACAGCAAGAATTCCGATACAAAATTAAATAAAAGAGCAGTAGAGAACCAAAGACCTAATTAAGATGAACTCAGAGATTCACTTATTCAATAATATCAACACCATAGTGTTCAGCCATATGAGTACCACCACATCCATCTCCAATTTGCATGGGTATCTCAGAAGTATACGCGCTTCCTTTTTTTGCTCCCATGGATCTTAGACTTTTGTATACCTCCAGCATTGTAGGCCTTTCGTTTAAAGAAAGCCCGATACAGTCAAGTGCTACTTTGAGAAACTGAGAAATATCGCCATCAAATCCTTTTCCACTCAAGGAACTCTCGATGGCATTGCACAGATTTCCACTAATAAAAGTCTCATCAAAACCTTCACACAAATTGGACACATCTTCGGGTTTTTTCCCTGTTACCACTTCAACAAGCAGAATTCCAAAGGCATACACATCGTCTGATTCTCTAAATTCACTCTTCTCACAGATTCTCATCCTCAAATTTCCGGAATTTGATGTCATGATCATTCTCCCTCCAAAAGACGATATTTTCGGATCAAAATTCTTATCTAGAAAGATAAATTTGGAGCATATGTTGCCATGAGTTACTCTATAGTTACAATTGTGGTGGAGCCATGCCAAACCTCTTGCTATCCCCACTGTGATTTCATATCTCTGAGGCCAATTCAAAGTAGGCCTTTTGTATCCCACTTCCATTGGATGCAACCAGTCATATAGGCTACCATTTGCCATGTAATTGTACACTAGAAGCTTCTCTTCCTTTTCTTTGCAGAATCCCAACAGGGATACTAAATTTCTGTGTTTTAACTTGCCGTTAGTAATTATTTCGCGCATAAACATTTGCTCGATGTGGGGGAAATCTCGAAACCTCTTTATAGTGAGGAAATTACCGTTCCCAATTGCTGCTTTGTACAAAGTTGCACATTTCCCTATCCCAATAACATTATCGTCACTAAAGTTATTGGTTGCTTTGAGGAGATATGAGTAACTCATCCTTATTGAGCCGTGCTTCTCCAACATATGGATCTATGATAAGAATAGAAAACACGGTTCTAAATTATTTTGGGCTTTTTGTGATTAATAAAAATAAAAGGATAAAATGCAACTCTTACTACATCGACCACTGACAGACCCACAATCTTATGGCTAAAATGTAAGAAAATAGGGAAATAACAAAATATCTTTTCACTTTGTTTTGCTAGTTAGGGGCAAGAGAGAAGTTTGGGATAAGATAGAAGGGTAACTTCACTAAGAAGATGCGAGCAATGAAATAAATAATATATGTTTAACGTGAATAAGCATGCATGTGGCCACAATCTTTTGATTTTTTAATACAACACCCTAATAGATCCCGCGGTTTAAAAATAGCTCAAGATGTATAACTATATTCTGATAGACCAATAAGAATAACTATCAGAAACCAAACATCCTCCAAAGGTAATATTCTTCATAAAACTCGGGGAGTTTTAATACATAAATTGGCTCAATCAATAGAAAATGATGCTGGGGTCGTTACTTTCGCAGATATATATTATATAAACATAACAAAAAACCAGAGAGAGAGAGAGAGAGAGAGAGAGAGAGAGAGAGAGAGCTGTACATGTCCTCTCTTCCTTACCTTGGCGTTCTGCACTCTGTCAACTGTAGTTTGCTTTCGGATTCTTAACTGAGCTAGTTGTTTCTGTGCCTTGGTCTTTTTCTTCTCCTCCTTCTCCTTCCTCCATTTCATATTTATTTCCATCACCTTGTCGGCAAACGTATTGGGCATGTAAAACCAAGTCACAACAAATAACAAAACAGCTGCAGCTGACCACCCAAACGCAAACCAATTCAAGAAAACTTCAAGATTATCCATTGATGACGACCAAGACTCATGAATTTGATCAATGGCATGCATTCAGAGACAGTTTTGAGAGAGAGAGAGAGAGAGAAGACCTGACCTGAGAGAAGACTGAAGACGGCAAGGCTGAGTCTTGGGTCAATTACGGACGGATGCACTAGAATTTAGTGGACCAGTTTCATCCAAAAAGACTGAAGACGGTAAGGCTGAGTCTTGGGTCAATTACGGACGGATGTACTAGAATTTAGTGGACCAGTTTCAACCAAAAATTTAAACGAAGAATAATGGTACAAGTGAAATAACAAAACTTATTTCAAATAATCCTACCAATTAACTTTATCCACGTATATTTTCTTATTTAGCTTTATCAATTTATGAATTGTGAATCAATTATTCATAAAATCATATAAGTGAGTAGAGAACACAATAGTTTTTCCCCCCCTCTGTTTTTAGTACCAAAACGAAGTCTTAACTTCACAGATAGCCTCAAGGGGAGACGAGGGGTGAAATATTAGCCTTTGGTTCCAAGATGCTAACCGAAAAGTGCGTTGATATTTTGGATCTGCTGTTGCTTAACGGCGTGTTTGGGAAAAAAATATTTGGTATTATAATCACCAACTCACTATATTTTAGGCCGTGATTCTGAATTTTCCTAGACTCGCGTCACAATTTTTAGATTAATCAATTGTCTTGGTGAGTGAAATTTATAAATAAAAAATTATGAGCCAATGTCCCACTCCCAAAAAAGTTCATCAAAAGGGAAAAAAAAAATATCCAGAAAGACAGTTTTTCACTTGCTTTAGCATCTTCCGTCTTATTTGGATTTTTTTTTCCAACTTTATTCCATATTTATATACTTTTTTTGATTACTCACATCGAGATGGAAGAAAAAACAACTCAATAGCAAAGTAAGTACTGTATTTGTTAGAAAAAAATAAATTTGTCTAACACACCCTAACTTCTTCTTCTACTTGTTCTTCTTTTGGATAGACTTGTTCGTCAATTTTGAAGAAGAATGTGGTTCAAGAATTAATGGATGCTCCATTTTATGTTGCTAAATTATGTATCTCTGACAAGTAAAGAGAATTGGTTTGCCCGAGGAGGAAATGATTTGTAGTAGTATTATTTTAGTTTTGGCAAATTTTAAAAAATAACACAATCACTAATGGAGTCTTTGCGCATTAAGTTTTGAGTATTGGATATTCCTCGTATCGAATAAAAGTTTCTACCATTTTGGCAAAAAAAGAAGTAAGTTGAAATTGTGGCTATACTTGGTAGTACAAAATAATTGGTACAAGAGATTTGAAGTCCCTGGATTCAGGTTACGTTGCTTGGTTCTCCTCACTCAAACTATGACTTCATTTTATCTCCCGATATGTGCACAACTTAACTAATTCTGTCCAGAATAGGGGACTGTGGGATGATTGGCTTCTCGACTCTCGAATTTTTGGGATAAATACATGTAGATAAGGGAATTGTTTTTTTCCAGTTGAAACTGATGTATAGTTGAGACAGGGGTAATTTTTTGTAGCTTCTTGCGGTTGTTCGGTGATATAAAATTTTTACTTACCACAAAAAAAAAACACTTAACTAAATCGTGGAGGGGTCAAATCCACCGGTTGAGGTTCAACTTTATCACTCAAAAGGACCACTTAATCGACCCAGAAAGCAATACGGGGAGCACATCCAAAATTTCATGCGGTCTATGACCGCTTTACAAGTGCTTCATCAATTGTATGGATGGATCAAGCTTTTCTGGCTATATTTGCTGCGACTTCAGCCATTTTATATACAGGGCTCGACCTGGTTTAACAGCAGCACACGCCTAACGGCAAATTGAACAAGGCTCTGCCAGCACAATTCAGCACTTTAATGATATATGACTGAAAATGCACCAGGACCAACTGGAAATTACTAACACCTGAGCAATTATATATAGATCACCATCACCACAAAATGACCTTTTCAATCATCATCAGAATAAGAAAACAGTTTTACGGAAGCAAAAAGGTGCCAAATATTTGATATCAGCACAATAACACACACACACACACAATACAAACACAGACACAATACCAACGTTTCATTGTATGTTCTTATCTGGTCGGTTCTCAAGTTGATACCCAAGCTCAAGCACCTCATAATTATTTAATGTCAATATATTCGTGAACTTCTAGCAATGAGAAGGAGAACACCAACAACTCATACCATACAATCTGCCTTGTCTAATCCTGCACGGAAAAAACATAGATCTTTAAGTCACAGATAAAAGCGGATCCATCCGTAGAACGACATTGTAGAACTTACTGGTAAAATATCACACTCAAAAGAATAAGGTAGTGCAGGAGAATACAGGACATGCAATTGATACATCAATATCAGAATCGATATCGGATTTGTGATTTAGAGACTGATTAAACACAGGATATGAGGGATCAATCGTTGCTTTTCTATTCCACATTGATAGGTGTTAAAGGTTCCTTACCAGTCACTTGGAACAAACTGGATATCTTGCACGATTAGGTTCCTGTTTTTTTTCCCCCCGAAATCAGAATTTACTAAGTACTAAAGTTTTAAACATCAGGTAGGGATACACGTTGGGCATATATAACTACCAAAATATGGATGTCTTTTGAGTGTTGCCTGGAGATGTGCATTTGTTATCTTGCTGGTATATTAAACTTAAAGCACTGAAAAAAGTTGCATCTTAATATCCCATTTTGTCTCAATGGTCAAACAAGTGTCACACGTACGGAGTCCATACTCCTTATCCTTAGTAAATCATAAGTATCGTGACCCTGTGTAGAATTCAAAACTGTTAACTAGTAGCGCCAGATATGAAAACTCTTTCAAAGAGACAAATATTGCAACTTGACTTTGAGGAAAGAAAGGCAACATTCTTACCACTGAACCATGATGCGGTTTCTACAGAAAGCCTGACATATTATACATAATTACCTATAAGTTGGGGGGCCCTAGGCGGTGTCCTCGTGGGCCTATGCCCAGGGCCGGCCCTGTTAACTCTCCACCGCATGAAATTTTAGTTGTACATTTCTACATAGTAAAACTAAAACCTCCCAACTATAAATCCTGCTTATGTAAAAGAAAATGAGTCTGTCAGAAACTATCCAATTAGCTCAATAGCAGTTATATTGCCAAAGAAGTACAATAAGCCATTGACCTATTTTCTAATGTAGAGAAAATGCAGCATATGATACAAAAGCAGCATGTTACTCGTTGTGTGAGCAAACAAAGGATGAAAGATTTTGACGTAGACAAACAAGAAGTATTAGTATTAACAGTTCACCTGCGAAATTATTAGAAATTTTGAAGACAGTTAGATAAAGCATTAGGCAGAACTAAATGAAAGCAACAAGGTTCATTAAAAGGCTGGAGAGTCAACAAACCTCATCGTCATCGTCATCTCCATCCTTCTTAAGACTGGTTGTACCACCCTCCTTGCTGATTGGCAACTTCATTGCTCCAAAGGGCGTATCCACGTCAATGTTTCCTTTCATGGAGTAACCAGTACCTTTTCCTCTAATCATGTCCCAAAGAGCAGAGCCAAATTCCTTGGGCCTGAAGGTGATTGGAATTTCGAAGTAACTAATACCATTTTTATTAATCTTCGTAGATTGTGATAATTCTGCACATCCAACACTCACGTCAGCAAGCCAAATCTCATAGTCCAGAGCATTAAGGGCCAAATCGAAGTCATTCTTATTTTCCAGTTTCAAATGAAGAAGTGCAACAGTTTCTTCGAAAGAGAATCGCTGAAAATGTATTTTTTCAACATCAATGTCAGGCTTGTATGGGATAGGGATCTCTCCTGTTTTCTCAAGTGGCAGAGTCAACCTCCCAAAAACTGGCACATCAACTAGGAGGTCAACCTTGAGCCTGTAAGGAATGATACTTCCAGGCTTTATATCATCATATGTATTTTTAATGTCATCAAATATCAAACTAAGTGGTATCTTGACCGTCTCAGAACCGTGAGCATGGATAGTCCCAGCATCAGGGATCAACCCAGAAACCAGTTTCCTCCCATCGCTATCGATTAAGTAGTTTATGTCAATAAGAGGAATTGGAATTGGATTCGGATTTTTCACAAGGACATCAACAACTACATCTGCCCTCTCGAGATTAATACAAGGAAGGTGAATCCCTGTAACATCAGCAGTTGGTTTGCCAAATCCAACTGTTTCCTCAATCTTCTCACCAATGTCATGAATAAAATCCTTTATCTTTTCAATAAATCCACCCTTCTCTTCATCTTTGTCGCCTTCCTCATGCTTTTTCTCCTTTGTTTCCCTTTCAACTATCTCTGGCTTATCAGATGATGCCATACCTAAATAATAACAAATCCCAGTGGTTAGGAGAATTTGATGGTAGAATAACTAGGACCATAAATATGAAATGAATAAAGGGACGGCGTGAGCACCAGAAGAAATAACCGGGGAAAAGAATAAGAACTGTATGGGTATGCTAAAGTTGGGTAAACTATAAGCCTACACAGATACACTGAAAGGGCATATTCAAATGGTATTATTATACCATCAGACACCAAACAATATGCATTGGCTTCAGAAACAGAATTTGCTTGTCAGTGTTAATACTTGCAGACATTACCATGAGTCACCAAGCTCACACTGAGCATGTTCTTGATACGGAAAAGTTAACGTCCCGATATACATCTCTTTTTAAACCCACACAATAGATTCACTTTCCGATATCACGTTTTTAAGAGAGCATCTCCTACCCACCCTCTATAACTCCAAATTTTCCTCCAACCCTCCATTTTGGAGGAAAACATCACTCCTATCCACCCTCCAGATTTTCCTCCATTTTGGAGGATTGAGTTTCATCCTCCATATATAGAGTATGGAAAAAAGCTTTGGAGGATCCTCCAAAACTACTTTTGAATATAAAATGCAAAAAGTATTAAATTTTGAGTGAGTTGAAATAATGATGGGAGGAAAGCGAGGAAGTATTTGAAATAGAGTGTGAATATAGAGATATAGAGTGTTGTGATTGGAGTTTATATGGATAGTAAAATCCTCTATATTCACTTTTTGATTAAACAAAATTAATTTGATCCTCTAAAATGAAGAAATATAGGATGTTTGATTGGAGATGCTCTGAAGTAAACCCATATTCCTGAGGCATCAAACCCAAATGCCAGCCGAAATGAAACAATACCCAGAAAAAAATCAGTCGCTATAAATTTAGCTTCGTTTGCAAGATACCAAACCTTCCTTAACATCTCCCATCATTTGATTGCTTACTGTGTATAAAGCCTACATATCTTTTCTTTAAAAGCCATCACGGAATGCAGCAGATCTGTCATATAAAATGCGTCTACACAAAAATGGTTTCAGAGGAAATAGCTTCGGATGTCAATTGAACTCAAGAACATACAATGACTCGGACTTCAGAACTGGGCATCCCTAGTGTAGAACGTCTAAGTTCCATGATCAGCAGAAACAAAGTCACAGCCAACAAGTTGACCTTCAACCAGCTAGAGAGAAGCATAACCAACACTAAGAACATGTGGTAAAACAGAGAAGAATTGCATCAGGCTACTAAAAATCAAGCATCGGACTAGATCCATCATGTTTAAGAACTCGGATCTGGTTACGAAGTCATTGATATACGACTAAAAAGAGAGAGAAAGAGTAGAACTTGGACGTGAACGGGACAAAGAAAATCAAACTAAAGAAGTCAAAGCCACACTCGAATTAAAATACCAAAAACAAAACAGAAAAAGGCGGAAGCTTGTTGGTCACAATCCAAAAACAGTAGTTTTATCCACAACAGCAAGAAATCCTCTACAAAATTAAAGAAAAGAGCCGCAGAAAACAAAAGATCTGCTAATTGAGATGAACCCAGAGATTTACACTGAAGTATGAGTAGTTGGTGAAAGGCGGTTAGTTAGATCTGTGATTCAGCTGGGTCAAACCGATCACCCCCAAATTTAAACCATAATCAACGACTAGCAAGTTAATTTGAAAAAAAAGAAAGAAAGAAAGAAAGCAGAGATTAAAAGTTTTACCTTAGAAAGAGTAGAGTAGTAAAGAAGAGTGAGAGGGAAGGCAACTGGAATTGGAGCACCCGGGGGATGATTTCCAAAAGGAAGCAAAGCAGGCCAGCAAATGGATATAAAACGAACCCACCCTTCAACTGATCTTTCCTTCACCGGAAGATCAAATTTACAGAGAGAGAGAGAGAGAGAGAGATGATATAAATACAAGAATGAACCAAAAAGGGTGGTTTATATGCCAGCCAAGGCGGAAGGCGCTGACAGATGGCCCGTCTCCATGTGAACGAACAGTCATTTATTAAAGAACTCCTACGTGATTTGCCGACAATGCCCCGCCCCATACGCTCAACTCAACTCAACGCGGGGTTACACACGGCAACCACTCCGAATTTTTTGGAACCCACAAGGATTATCCTTTAAACCTTCAAATTAAATTTTGGAGCTCACAATTTAATACAGTAGGTGGCACAAATTAAGTTGGCATATATATACCTAAAACATTTTAAGGGCACAGTTTAAAGTAAGTCCTCCGTGAAAAGGTACAACATTGAATAATTCAGTGTCTTAATCGTGCAAGACTTGAATATTTTCTAAAATAAGATAAACTTTCCGAATTCCAATATTAATGAAAGGGATTCTTTTTTAATTGGAAGTTTTGAGAGAAATTTTACCAAAAGAGCTTAGAAACTCCATTGATGTGCTCAATTAGTTGAAGGCAAATGATAGTTGCTTTTCAAATTAATGGATTCTCTTACGGAATGTTACTACTATTCCGGTTAAAGTTGCCTTAGAGGGAATAATTTTTTTTACGATCAAAAGTTGATTAAATCCTATCAACCATCTCACAAGAATGGTTGAATGGATCTTAAGTAAGTGTTGTCTATTGAAAAGACTATGGTGGAAATACTTAACTATGCAAGTTTAATAAAGTACATTAGCAAGTCAAAAATGCAACAAGAATAATGCGTAAATAATAATTTTAGAGATATTGTAATGATGGTTGTTTTTTGTTCATTTACAAAGGTTTTCTTTTTGACTAACTAGTACTGTAGTACGTTTTATCATACAAAGTTTGTTAAGATTTGACAGCCTCATTTAAAAAGTTCATTTTAAGCTCTACAAATCTGAACCTACTGCTACCACACATACTATTGCAGTGTGTGAACCCCAATGTATAAGTGTGTGCACATTTGTGTGTTTTGTAGACTATATATATATATATATAGGGGATTCAATGTTTGTATGTTATTGTCGAAATAGACGGTCGAATCGGCAACACTACAACCCTGCAGGGCGGGTTGCCCTAAAAGATCCTTGGATCCGGGACTCTTTGCGTGAAAAATTCAATTTTTCCGACAAAGAATCTCTTAGCAGATTCAAATCATTTATTACAATTTTGAACGGTTCAGATTGCGACAGTTTCCTCTAGTGCAGAACTTGGACCGGAGAGGATCCGCTCCCTTTTTCCAACTACACGCTAACTGTTCCCTCTTCTTGCATGACTTCATGTGTGTGAAATTAATAAAAACCGTAGTATAGTTGCGGGACAATAAAAAATACTTGTAGATTGTGACAATTTTTTTATAACGTTTTGCTAACGAGGGCTGCTTTCTTCCCCCCCACCTTCTTCTTCTATCCAGTTTTAACTTCTTCTTTTTTTTTTTTTCTCTCTATTCCCCCCTCCCGTTCTTTCCCGTTTTAATTTTTTTTTCTCCTAATTTTCAATTATTTTTTTTATTTGTTTCCTTTCCCGTTTTCCCCCCTCATTTTTTTTTTGGTTAACTCAAATTCTATTTTCAATTAAACCACCACAATACCATATTTAAGATCAACGCTCCGCACCCAAGCTAACATATCTTCTATGCTTTCAAAAATCTATATATATAAAAAAATATGTATAAGTACAACATTAACCAGTCGTAACATATTTTCTCTACTTTTAAAATAGGAAATTGATAATGCCAAAACAATTTGAGTCCGTGCTTGGATTGGATCCTGACTGTGCTAAGTAAATTTTTTGCTCTAAGGCCTTTCAACGAGCAATCTAAGACTCTTTATTTAGTTTCAGGACTCTCTTAGGGTGTCCATTGAAAGACCTTGGAGCCAAAAATTTATTACGCCATTTAGGATGAAATGATTAGAAAAATAACATATTTGCACCGATTCAAACGGATTGAAAATTGAAACACTTATTTTTTTAAACCGTTTATATATTAAAAAATATAGTTAAAAATTAATCCAACTGTTTTTTCCTTTTTCCCCTATATATATATATATATTAAAAATATAGTTAAAAAATAAGTGTTACAATTTTCAATCCATTTGAACCGGTGCAAAGATATTATTTTTCTGATCATTTCATCCTAAATGGTCATAATGAATTTTTTGCTCCAAGGCCTTTCAACAAACACCATAAGACTCATTATTTAGTTTCAAGGCTCTCTTAGGGTGTCCATTGAAAGGCAATGCTTACACCTCATGCTTAGGAAGAAAAAATATGTGGTTTTGAACTTCCCTCAAAAAATATGTGATTTTGAACAGATTTTTGAAATGTAAGAAATAATAGTTTGATTAGTAGCATGGTTACTTAGGCTTTCTTCACAGACTGTGTACATAAAATTTTTTAGGAAAATCGCAGCGGAAAATTTGGGACGGAACAATGGATGACTACAATTTTTTGAGGAAATATTGATTAGAATTTGTGTTTTTATGTATTTTCATGTTTTGACAATATGTACTCAATTATATTAAAATGAAATTTTGTTTAAATTTATTATTGTTCATTAGAAGTTATTTTTATTATTCATTGGTAAGACAAATTAATTAACTAATTAAAATAATATAAATTTATTAAGTATAAAGTCAATTTTAATTGAAAATAGAATTTGAGTTAACCCAAAAAAAAAAGAAGGGAGGTAAATGGGAAAAGAAACAAATAAAGAAAATAATTGAAAATTAAAAAAAAAAGATTTCAAACTGGAAAGAAAGAAAAGGAAATAAAGAAAAAAAAATCTAACTGGAAAGAAAGAAAAGGAAATAAAAAGAAAAAAAATGGAAAAAAAAAAAACAAACGGCAAAGAAAGAAAAGGAGGGGAGGGGTAATAGTGGAAATTTGGTGTGGGGTCAGGGGGGAAAAAGCAATTTGCTTTGCTAACAACCGTTATTACTGTTGTCTCCTTCGCTCCACACCGTCAATATAAGTTGGACATTTTCCCAACTCATAAATCATTTTTATTTGAATTCATACAATTAATGGACACGCCCATTTTCTGGCGACGTGATCCTCTTAGAAAATGTTTTTAAAACATCCCTTATCCTATTTGGATTATCGCAACAATCGTTTCTTATTTAAGTGGTTGATATTTGAATATTCCATACGGTCCGATTTCTCCCGTCATATTTGGCTGTGATGTAGGACAAAAATGAAGAGTTTTTGTATTTTATTTTTATTGTTTTAAAATAAGAATTTTACTAGGAATATTTTCGTTAGTTAGAATTATTAACTTTCTGTATTTGGTTTGACTTTAATTTCTACCTTTATTAGGATTCTTGGTCAACAAGAATTAGAATTTTATTTAATTAAATAGGAAATATCTTTTCTTTAATGCCGCTTGTTTTGGCATGATTTCAGATTTCTTTTTCAGTAGGATTTCTAGGGTTATGGTCTTATAAAAATGATTGTAACCTATTCAATTATAAGCTTTTAATCAATAATATTGCAAAGATTCTCTCTTTCTTTCTTGTGCCCAAGATTTGCTCGTTGTGACGAGTTGTTTATCTCGTTTGGACTAGTACACTAACTAGTGTCTTTGTGAATTCCATTGCGTTAAGTGGTATTAGAGCCACGTTTTTCCTGGTTCGATGACACCAAATACGGTTGAAGACACACCCATTGACGTTGGTCGTGGGGAAGAATTTAACAGAACTCGCACTAAGGGATTTGCCCATGGTCAATCTGTTAAACACAAAGTTGATAGGAACCGCGTTGAGGGCCCACAACCAACCTATTAACCAAAACGTCTCTGGAGGATATTCTTATTACCAAGTATGTAAAAAATCAGCTCTATCGGATATCATTAAGTGCCTAATCAAAACTTTTTCGTCTTGAAAAGAATGGATCCGAAACACTGGATCAAATCTACTAGAACCCATTATTGGCAAGTTATATGTGTTCCGATCAGGCACTTGAACCCATTTTTGAACACTTGTTCAACTCGATGAGCTCTACGAAGTGAACATTTCCGATCGTCGGACCAAGACCGGAGCGGCCCCCCCCCCCGTCCTGGTCAATCTATTAAATACAAAGTTGATAGGAACCGCGTTGAGGGATTTTCCCGCAACCAACCTATTAATCAAAATGTCTCCGGAAGATATTCTTATTACCAACTTGATAAGATTAGTTATTTGAGAATTATTATGGATATCAGTCGAATAAGCGACATTCAAAGTTTGAAGGGTTTTATCGCACAGATGACGACTTTTCAACTTTTCAGGTACAACCAATAATTCCTAGTTTTAATGGGTATTGTCATCCTGAGAATTTAATTTATTGGTTTTGTAAAGTTGATAAGTTTCTTGAGTATATGGAAATTTCGGAAGAAAAGGAAGTTAGATACGTGGCTCGTAAATTACAAGGCTATGCTTCTAGATGGTAGAAGCAATTGCAATATAATCTGAGGCGCCAGTATAAACAGTCAGTCAAGACATGGCTCAGGATGAGACGATTGATGAGTGATAGATTTCTTCAGACAAATCATGGACAGATGTTGTATCAAGAGTATCGAAGGAAGCTTGAGTCAAAACAATTGTTTCAAGGTAATTTTGACTCACAATATAATTCTTATATAGATGCAAACACAAATTATCTGAGGAACATGTCAAAGGATCTATTGAGTAAACCTAGCTCCATAGATTAAGAGTTTGACCAAGGTCAGTCGAAGCCATATGAACTTATTGGCAGAGGTACCTGTTGCAATCAGCCAAGTATGGAAGGAAAAAATTTTGAGCCCCACATTGGAGCTTCAGTTGAACTTCACAATATCAAGATGAATGGTTGTTATAAAGAGGCCTTTAAAGTTGCTATAGTTGAGAGAGTAGATAACGACATAGATAAACCAAATGAAGGAAAAAACATTGAGTTCACTGTGAATACTACGAGTACAGTGGACAAAAACTCCCTGGAGCCCATTCAATTACCAAAAATTGGAGTACATGTGCCGCAAGAAAATAACGGTTGTATTTGGTTGGCATTTTAGTTTAATTTAGTTTTAGTAGTGGGTGGAGAGAGAAATAGGGTAATGATTGGAGAAGGGGTAATGATTAAAGAGAGATAGAGAGAGAAATGAAATTAATAATTGAAGATATAGGGTAATGATTAGAGAAAGATATAGGGTAATGATTGGAAACAAAATTAAAACTAAAACTAAACTAGGAACCGAACAAAGCCGTACACTTTTATGGCTGGTAGTAATTTTCTAGACATAAAGGTTGCTAATAATATGGTTGAAGATGAAGTGGTAGAATTGCACCATGCAACACCAATTGTGAAGAAACTATTTCGAACTGCCCTTAATAGTACGGTGCCAATTCTTGAAGAGTCAAGCAATTTTGAGATGGAACAAAATCAAGAGAACTTGCAACATCAACTTAAGGTTCATTTTGTTGATTTTCTTGGGGTGAAGCCGTTTGAATTAATTGTCAATGCTCATTTAGTAAATTATATCAATGAGTTGAAGCATGAAGAGAAAAAATCATTGCATAAACACTCTTTTTGAATGATTTTTGGAAGACGAGCGAGAGGTTGAAGTATTCCAAATATCTATTTCTTTGGAATGGAAGGTGACAAGTTTCTAATGAGAACTCGAGGGTAAGTTCTTTTGAAGAAAAGAAGATTGATATAGAACAAAAATGGAGAGTTTTTGTATTTTATTTTTATTGCTTTAGAATAAGAATTTTACTAGGAATATTTTCGTTCAGGTTAGAATTATTAACTTTTTGTATTTGGTTTGATTTTAATTTCTACCTTTATTAGGATTCTTGGTCTACAAGAATTAGGATTTTATTTAATTAAATAAAAAATATCTTTTCTTTAATGCCGCTTGTTTTGGCATGATTTAAGATTTTTTTTCAGTAGGATTTCTAGGGTTAGGGTCTTATAAAAAGGACTGTAACCTCTTCAATTATAAGCTTTTAATCAATAATATTGCAGAGATTTTCTCTTTCTTTCTTGTGCGCAAGATTTGCTCGTTGTGACGAGTTATTTATCTCGTTTGGACTAGTATGTTAATTAGTCTCTTATGAATTCCGCTGCGTCAGGCTGTTAGGAGTTTTTGTTGGAACTTTGGTGTATTTGTAAAACATAGTGTTTTTCACTAGTCCCACATTGGCTAGTCATAAAACTTCTTTCTACTTTATATGACTTTGCACACTAGTGAGTTTATAAATGAGGACCTAAGGAGAGGTCTCGCGCGCCCAGGAAAATGGGCGGCAATTTGGAAAACTGATTTGGAAACTAGTTAACTGGGATATGTTATTTGGAAGAGCTGGCCTCTGGAATATGTTATTTGTTAATTTCAAATAGTTCTTTCCTGTACAGTATGAAATGGGTATATCAAATGCTATTGCGGCCTCCGATTCCAGCGACAGATCAAAGGACAAAACATTGGATCAGAAGGTTACACCATTTAGACTTGTAATGTTCTTAATATCTCAGCTGGTACGATAATTTTTACTAACCTTTTTTTTTGGCTTCTTGTTTTCTTTCTGAAACAATTACTTTCAGACATTAAGGAGGCTTGCTCAGAATCGTGAAGCTGCCAGAAAAAGCCGATTGAGAAAAAAAGTAGGCTGTCTTACTTTAAAATGTCAAAATCCATTCACATTTAATGTATTGCTAGCTGTTTCTGTGAAAACATATGCATACTGGTAATTATATGTTTGGTAGACTTCCTCATGAAGTCATCTGTTTAAAGTGTGAAAAAATTTGCAATTGCATTCGTAAATCCAAAGATATTGGAGTTTAACTTGTACTTTTCCCCGTTGTTCACTTTGTAGGCCTATGTACAACAGTTGGAGAGTAGTCGGCTGAAGCTGACCCAACTTGAACAGGAGCTGCAGCAAGCCCGTCAGCAGGTTTATTTGTTTTATTTAGTTTATGTCGCAAATGTTTTGTATAAATTCTATTTTTCTGTTTATTTTCATCTATCAGGTGGAACACTGTGCTTTCCACACTCTTCGCTTATTTATTTGTTTTTTTCCCCAGGGAATATTCATTTCAAGCTCAGGAGATCAACCTCAGGCTATAGCTGGAAATGGTATGGATACCTTATTGTTCTACTCTTTCCGTTTTCAACTTGTGCGAGCTGTTTATTGGTCTGAGCAGTTCCAATTTTGCTGTTCTTATACTTCCTCAGCTTGTTCAGGCCAAAATTGGCTTGAATTGCAGCCTTGTTATGAGAGGATCGAGCAAGCTTTGGCTCCTCTTCATGTTAATCTATTTACATAATATTGTTGGTTCAGGGACAATCAGTAAGAAGTTGAGTGGGCTGGGCTCCATAAACATGTCAAAATACTGTTGCAGCTTTGGAAGGGTTATCATGTTTTAGCAGGAAGTAGTTTAGCTACCAGTTGTTAGAAATTTGTTACGGTTTCGGCTGTCAAGATTCAAGTGCAACACTTTAGCCACCATGACTAACCACCACCTTCACTAAGCCACCTTCAGTGGTCGTGCACACACATACACAGACAATGGCCGCACTGGTCCCTTCAATCAGACACCTCTCTGATGTGCGCGCGCGCAGATGCACAATTGGTTTGGCTTTTTGGAAGCACACACAGATCACCACTTACCAGGTGTATAATTTCAGGAAGAAAATGGGTGGTAGACACGGTAAACCAGAATTTATCTCGACTGTTAATCTGTTTTTTTTTTCCTCATGGGAAGGGAGGTACTGCTGAACTTCTTTGACTACTTTGGTGACCGGCTCTATGGTAGATTGTTCTTGCTCTGATTGTCGATTTTCTCTTTATTGGAGTTCCCTTTAAGTCCTACTGTTCCTGTTATTGGATTTATGAAAGTGTGATGTTAATAGTAAATATGACCTTGCTGAGTATGCTTTTTTGTGCAGGGGCCTTGGCATTTGATGTAGAATATGCAAGATGGTCGGAAGAGCACAATCGGCAGATAAACGAGCTTAGGACAGCCGTGAATTCACATGCAGGCGACACTGAGCTTCGCACTGTTGTGGACAGTGTCATCACACATTTTGACGATGTATTCAGGCTGAAAGGTAATGCAGCCAAGACTGATGTCTTCCACATCTTATCAGGAATGTGGAAAACGCCATCAGAGCAGTGTTTTATGTGGATTGGTGGCTTCAGCTCATCTGAACTTCTCAAAGTGAGACTCTGCTTGGCTCCTCTCTTTTCATCTTGTAAACTTTTTGGCGATTGACAACTAATAATCCATGAATAGCAGAAAAACTTGTGGCATATGCATACATGGGTGTTCACGGTCCAAGATTGTTTCATGCAAACTTATTCTTTGAGGAAGTGTAGTTGTTTTGATCGAGTCTAGGATTGGGCTAGAGATGAGATTAGTAGATATCGGAAGTATAGGTTTTTTTTTTTACCGTTCTTTTTGTCCAGGTGTGTTTCAAAATGTTTGCTAAACGTTTTCTTTTCCAATTTAATCATAACAAGGTACCAGTATGATATTTTGATACTAGGGTGTAGCACCACCCCAGGAGAGATGCAGACTAGGCTCCGCTCAAGCAGAAGCTGGTCTCAGTGGCCTTAGGAAGTTGCAGGAGTGGTGTCCCAAACCTAAGCTTTGAGTGAGGAGAGCAAGTACACAAACCACTTCTGCCCAGGGATTGATGGGGTCCGCCCTGTTGTAGTGATGGTGGGGGTAGATAGAGTTTTATTTCCCGTTGGATCGGGTATGGTTTCAGGGCTCTATGCCTCTCCCCACCTTTGCCCTGTTAATAGGATGATAATTACCTCTATGCCCCTTAATATTCTCATACAGAAAATACCCAACATGGTGTTAGAGAGATACAGTTAGGATTTGCTTTTTTTTTTGGGTACACAACCATTGCCTTTTTTCTGCTTTTCTGGGGTTGTGTTATGTTCATTCAGTTTTCCTTGTCGATTAAATCAAACATCAATGCAGCTCCTCGTGAATCAACTGGAGCCTCTAACCGAACAACAGTTAGTGGGCATCTTCAACCTACAGCAATCGTCGCAGCAGGCGGAGGATGCTCTCTCACAGGGTATGGAAGCATTACAGCAATCTCTGGCTGAGACATTAGCCAATGGCTCTCCTAGTTCATCAGGATCTTCAGGAAACGTGGCAAATTATATCAGTCAAATGGCAATGGCCATGGGGAAGTTGGGAACTCTGAAGGCTTTGTCCGCCAGGTTAGTTTCCATTTTTATAAATTTGTTTGGTAATCTTTCGTTTATCGTCTAGGGCTCCTATGTGCACTGATTGGTTTATGAGAGCACTTAATTAGCAATATAGTAACTTGGATGCTTATAATCGTTGCTTTCTGACAACCTCCTTTATGTTAACGTAGACAGATCAGGCTGAATCATATTGATGTCGCTTTGTCTTTGTTCCACTTGATAACAGAAATGGATAATGTGCATCAAATTAGGTGTACTTGGCCTAGGGTTTGAAGCATCACCTTCTAACAGCCTCTTTTCGTTTTTTGATTTAGCATATGGTTTCTTTTGTTGTGTCTTTGTTCCATTTTTTAACGCAGCTCTTCCACTTGATAATGGTAACAGTGTTGAGTAGTGGACATCTGAAAAAAGCCAAATCGTATTTTATGCGTTGTCAATTTATATAAGGGTAAATTCCAGATACACCCCTTGTACTTTGGTCATTTTTCAACTACACCCCCTCTACTTCATTTTTAATCACTCACACCCCTTGTACTTAAGACTGGTTTGGAACTGTTAGTATTTCCGTCCAAAGTAACAAAAAGACTGAAATACCCATTCGTATTCCCCTTTCTTTTTCCCCTTTTTTCATTTACGTATTATCCTCTCTCTCTCTCTCTACAAAGCTCTGGTTCTGCAATGGTGGAGAGAGAAACATAAGATCGTGAATCATCTGCTTCAAAGAACAGAAGATTGTGTTCGTAAGGTACGTTGATAGCCCCAAAATCGTCTAGGGTTTTTGTTCGTTTCTGGTACTTTGATAGCCCCAAAATCATATGGGTTTTTGTTCATTTATGGTACGTTGATAGCCCCAAACCTATGCATGCAAAGTATTTTAAGAAATAAAAACAATACTTTGTTCATTTACTAAAATCTATCACCCTTTCTTTGAAAAATCATAACTTATTCATATAAGGTCCAAAAATACTCAAACCAGCGCCCAAACTTGCGTAACATCCATGTGTATCTACTGTAAAAATTCAAAGATTAGTTATCAACCAAATATTCTCCAAATTTCAAAAGAACAAGCTGTTCTACAGAAAAACAGGGCAGACAAACATGTCTTCATAGAAAATCCATAACTAATTCATTTCAATTCCAAAAATATTGAAACCAACTCTCAAAGTTTCTTAACATAAAGTATTATTCTCAGTAAAAATATCAGATTCATAACTTAATAGTATAGTTCCCAGAAATAAAAAGAAGATGGCTCTGCCCAGATTTCGAAACATGTGTATCAGTCCATATTCCGAAAATCATAACTAATTCTGTGTTTATCGGTTTTGAATGTTCATGGTATCAAAATCTTCATCTTTAAACGTACTTTAAAAGTTATGAAGACTTCAAAAATTGAATCATAGCAGAAGATTTCTCAAAATACGAATTTGTGATGGTCCAGAAAGCTGTCAGGAAAGTTTAAGAAGTTACCGGCAAGAAAACAAGTTTTCCAACGAGAGAATGGTGACGGGAGGTGGTGGCTCGTGGTGGAACTGAGGTGGGGGGTGTAAGAACACCATCCTCCTCCTCTTTCTTCAAATTTCGTAGCTCCCTCTCTCAAAAATTAAAATACATGTTTGACAAATTATCATCATACTAATATTTTTAACGTGAGGGCTCTCACTGTATATATAGGATGTAAATGGGTTTCGGGGGCAATTTGGTCTTAGAAAAGATGTTTTAGAAGGGAAAATTCCCGCCAACAAGCCATTACCTGCTTTTTTGTTATTTTGGACGGAAATACTAACAGTACCAAACCAGTCTTAAGTACAAGGGGTGCGAGTGATTAAAAATGAAGTAGAGGGGTGTAGTTGAAAAATGACCAAAGTACAGGGGGTGTATCTGGAATTTACCCTTTATATAACGCTGGTAATCAAGTTTTTCCTAGATGAGTCTATTTTCATAATTGGTCTCTTTTGGCTATTACCAGGCTGATAATTTGCGACAACAAACACTACAACCGATGCACACAACTATGACGATCCATACCGTTCATTTTGTTGTTCTTGGTGTTTTAATCACTCTCACAAAATTTTCGGCCCTATCGGATTTTGGAAGCCCTTTCATCGGAACGTAGATTCATTAATATAAATTTTTTTGTTATGTGTGATTTTGGAAGCCCTTTCATCGTCTGTGTTGCTTTCCCCTTCGGTTTTCTGCTGGGTTCTCCGAGGTGTGCCTAACGGCTTGGGTGGGCTCGCGGCGGTGGTGATGGATGGCGTTGGGTGTCCGCCATACCACTGTTGGGTGGTTTGGCTTTTGCTTAACGGCTGTGATTCCTCCGCGGCAGTGTTTGTGGGTGACGGATCTGTTTGCTTCCATGGGGTTTACCGGTGGTGGTGTGGCGGAGCATGGTGGCTGTGTTTCTGTCGGCTGGTGGTTGCTGTCTGAAGCGGTGGGCGGCGGAGGGTGGCGGTGTTCGGATGTGCTCAAATTAGTGGGTTAGGTTTAGGGTTTTCTTTGTACTGGGCTTAATTGTTTTGATCTAGGCTTTTGGCCTTTTGCGGTTTTGTGCTTGTATTTGTTTGATTTGGGCTTCTAGGCCCTTGGGTGTTCTGGACTTTGTCCCTTTGAGGTTGGACTTTGTCCCATTTTGACTGTATTTGTCCAACTTTTTGTTGAATTCCCTTCCCCTATCCCCTAATAAAATGTTACTGTTGCCTATCAAAAAAAAGAAGAAGTATATAACCAATTTACTTCGTTTTTTGCACGAATAATATAATCTCACTCCCACATAAAAAGGTAGACGGTTTCAATTTTCAAAAAAAGCTCGGGCGGCCCTCAACTGATGCATTATAGGATTTTACGAGAATTTTCGATAAGTTGGTGCATATGGATTATGGTGTCTCGTATGCACATGATCACACAGATCATATAAAAAGCAGGAGGAGAATCGTTCGAATCTTAGGTAAAGCACAGTCGCAGTCTCTCAACGTCTCTCTCTCTCTCTCTCTCTCTGTCTCTCCGACTCTCTCATCACCTCAGCTCACCGACTCACTCACCAGTCACCGTCGCCCGAGAAAGAGGCAGCGTTTGGGCTGGGATGTCGCGCCTCAGGTCCCTAAGGTATCAGATCTGTTCTCGAAATCTTTAATTCTTCGGTTTACATTCTTTTCTTTTTTTTTTTTTCTTTCTATGTTGCTGTTTTGCTAGATCTGGTCGAAATTAGATACATCCTAGATCAGGTATGGCGAAAGATTTATCTTTTCATGCTAGGTGGCTTGTCTGTGATTAGATCCGTAAAATTCGTGCCGTCAGTTTTGTTTAGGTTGTTATTTTTGGGCCTAATTGGAGAAGATAAGAATTTGTATTAAAACCAAATTTTCAACCGGGTACAAAGTTGGTAGTATTGGATAAACAATCCTTGCAGTCCACAACTCATTGTAGTTTTGACTGGGCTGGTTATAGTTCCGAACCCTTTGCATATGATTTTGATACGTATTTATGCTATTAACACAAAACTTCCCCCTCTAGTGTTGCATATGATTTTGTGGTGTGTGGTGTGCGTGTGTCTCCTTTTAGTCTGAAATGAATAAGCCACAGACACAACCCCAGTTTTTGGCTAAGCAGAGTGTTATTGTGTTGCAACTTATGAATGCCCAGCTCTTCAGTACTTTTCAATTTTCACGATTAAAAAATAGAACCAAACCCTAGCGGCGGAAGAGGGAGAGAGCCAAAACCAGCGTAGACAACCCCCTCAATCGATCTTCCCCAAATCGATCTTTGCTCTTCGACACTAAAGGTATCCTCAAAATCTCGTCACCGTCGATTGCTTGCTTCGACACCACAGTGTTCGTTGAAAAATAATTTTTTTTTAAAAAAAACTGGGTGTTTAATGGGTTATTCCATCTCCGTATGAGTTTTCTGTTGTTATGCAAGTGTAGTCAATTATGTTGTTAGAGGAAATATTACTCGAGTCATGCACTTCTACAGATATATGCCCTAATTGCTATCTTTTTGGTTCTTTCGATTGAGAGGGAGAGAGAGAGAGTGACAATTGCAATCCAGTAAATGGGCCATCTAAGTGTTTCCCCAATGGATTCCACTGGCTCTGGGCTAGAATTGGGCAGGCACAAGCTCTATTCACTAGCTTTGTTTTCAAGGGTGGCCGCAGAATTTTAGCATAACAGTGACAAAAAATGTAGTATTAAATTTATTTTTGTATATAGAAAACCTTATAAAATAAAGATATTTATTTTGATTGAGAACTTATCGGCCCTAGTTTATTTTGTTTTGTTGAGCTATATGGTCTACTTATCTGATTGAATTCTCATCTACTTTGACTTTGTATGAATGATTCAGTGCAGACAATATTAAAGATAAAAAAAATCAAATTGTGTGAAATTTTTTAGAATTTTAGTGCATTTTTTGAACTCAGAGGGTTTGCCTTGAACCCCTTCAAACCCTAATAGAGCCATCCCTGTTTGTTTTGGTAGGTGAATGTTAAATTTTGGCAAGAATATGTGGCTAATGGGCATAACAGTGAGTGGGGAGTTTCCGAGTTGGTAATGAGTGTCTGGTTGTGGAAACCTCCAGAAGTTACGATAGCCATTGACATGGCATGATACGACTGAAGGTGGAAAGAGTGGGTGTCGAGGTTATTTTTAGATCTAACTGAGAGAGTGGCAGTCAGGGTGGAACCAGTGTGGGAGTTAGGCTGTCTATCATGTGAGAGAGCGTGGTGTGGAGCTCTGCACTTGGTTGTAGGGGATTGCATTCTTGCGCAGAGTGCAATTGCCAATGGTATTGGCTAGAGAATCTGACCAAGTAGAGACTTCAGTATAGGTTAAGGGCTTAGAACGAGATGGGGAGTCGAAGATGAAAGAGAGAGCTAAGAATAGGGTTCGACACTTATGATGGATTAAACATAACACGGACGTTTGTTTCATCCAACGATCGAGATTTCTTAGATTAATTCAATAGCTAACCTCAGATGAACGTTTAAGTAACAGAATTTTCAAACTTTACTCAGCTTTGGATTGTTCAGGGTGACCCAGAAGCCTACCTAGCCCCAAAGCCAAAATTCAAGTCCGGAATCAAAGAATTATGTCCAATTCCTTACCAAGTTGCATTATATGTTTGCTAGGCCCTTAACAGGTAAGAGTTGGGTTTAGGCTTTTCAGGTTGGCTCATACCAACTTGCACCCCCGACTGTGGGCAGGTCATGCCAGGTTTAAAGGAGATTTTTAGAACCCCAATAGGTTATGGTTTGAACTCTGGAATCTATTAGTCATTTAGTCTGTCCCGAATTGGTAATAAGGAATCCTTGTTATTGACCACATAGTATTGTTTTCTTTTTGAAGGATGACCTATAGTATATGGAGGAATTTCTTGAAGTCAGGGGACCATGGCCCACAATGGTCTGCATGTGGGCCCTTCATTTGTGGCAGTGAAGCTTCTATGCTTTCCAGGGAATAGAGTAACTATTCTTCTCTATAGATGGTGCTTGTTGGCTTGTTGCGATGGACTGTGGTAACTTCTGCATATTTGGAAATTTCCCAACCTGACCATATAGATTATTTTGAGCTAGGAGATGCTCATAGATTGTAGTACCAACGGCAAAGTGTATGTTTGAATATGATAGGAGGACATTATGAGGTTAGTGGAACCAGCTTCTAAGGGCAAGTGCAACAACTAGGCAAAATAACAAGCCAACATCTCAAAATAATAGTTTAGCTTGACAGTTTTGCATCAAAACTCCAACAACCCTAGTCAAAATAACAAGCTAACATCTCAAGAAAAAATAATTAAAAAAAGGTATTGCTTGTGAGCAAGACTTAGGAAAATATACCTAGGTACCGTAGCCTTAGCAACTTTACCTAGTCTTTTACCAAGACTCTTGGAGAGCCCATCTTGTAAATTTAGGTGATAAAGTAGCTAAAATGTTTTTCTACCTAAACTGTTGCTCTTGCTCTAAGCGTAAAATGCCAGTTCGGTTGTATACAGTTTCTCATATGTAATTTTGGGGAGTGTAGTTTCTTGTGTGTGTCTTTTGTATTTTCTTTCCTGGCTGCCAATGTTGCCTCTCTAGACTAATGGATAACAAGGAGTGTGATTTTAGCCTCTTTTTTCACCTATATGCAAACATTTTGTATCTTTTTGGTTGTCTCCCACCGGACTATGTATCTCTTCGCTGCCAGTCCTGTCAAACGAAAGGACCCTAAGTATATTTAGCTTACTACAACGAACTTTGTTTAATTTTCCTTAAGCTGATTACTAGCATGTTGTATGATCTTGGTTGCAGGGCAAGAAGCTTGTTAAAATCAAAGAAAGATGCCACATAGAACCCGGCCCATGACAGCGCTCTTGCTGTTTACTGGTCTCAATGTCGTTTTAGTATCAACCATTACTCCAGTCTATGATTTTGTATGTTTTCTTCCATACTGGGAAAGAAGGGTACGTTTCCTATTTCCCTATTGTTATGTTAATTATTTTGGTTTTCAGAGTACATTAAAGTAATTTGCTATATAGGGTGCATAATCCATGTAAATTTGCGATATAGAAGAAATCTATCTACGTTTTGCAAAATCCAAGTAAAGTTGGCATATGAAAGAGATTTATCTTCTACTATCTTGAAACAACTGAACAATCCTATGAAGTCTAGGGTAAGGATCTATTCTTCTTCAATGCAAAATATTTCCTGTAAAATGTTTACCCATTTCTGCTGTTTCACTAAGGTGTGTTTTTGTTTATTTTGACCACTTAGTTCTCGATTCCGTCTTATACCAGTTTAAACCCCCTCTCTCTCTCTCTCTCTCTCTCTCTGTGTGTGTGTGTTGCTTTCTCACAGCAACCAAGTGCCTCGCTGATTCTTCTCTATTGTATATCCCTGCATAGATCATCCTCCTCAACCATGGGGCTGGTTCATTTGTTAATGATGTCAGTACAAATATTGTTTTCCACTTGCATCGTAGAGCAATTTGGTGATTGATCCCAGAGCTATCTCTAATCAAAATTTGTAGCATTTTGCATTAGTGTTGATTGGCTCTGAAAGGCAAAAACTCTTCTGGAAAACATTTTCAAGTATCAACCAAACACCCGACAACAAAAGCAAAAGATTGTTTTTTGCAAAATTATTGTATATGTAGAATCTCCTTCATTGTGAAGCATTTTAATACGGAATGAATGTATGGAGTCCGGAACAAACGGAGCCTGATTATAATAACATTTAGAGCAACTGGGGGAATAAACTGCATGTGTCAAAACTGGGTTGACAAAGTTTGTGCTTACTTTCATGTTGTTTCAACTCGATGTATTTAATGGTAATCTGTATCTCAGTTCATTTATTGATGTGACTACTGTGGATTTATTTCTGTTTTCCAAATCCTTATTTTTATTGAATTCATTCAGAGAGAACATTGTCGTGAAGAACGTGAGGCTGCCTTGGCAAAGGGTTCTTAATCAACATGACCGTGACTCCATGTTCAAAGCTACTGAGACGATATGTGATTTGGTTGGTGTGCATAACTAATTGGCTATGTATTGTTGGAACATGTTTCACCGATAAAAATTAAAATGTTACCCAAATTTCATGTATAATGTCCTCTCTAGCTATTTGAGTCAAGCTTATTAATCATTTCTTGAAAGGTTAAATTGTGCAAGGGGTGATCTTTGGTATGTATCAGGGCGCTTCTACTAAGGACGCCCTTAGAGTGGAAAAATGTGGACGTCGAACAACAGCCTTTGGATTGTGTTTTGAATGGTAATAGGTTATCCGCGAATCCTGACCATTCAAAACACAATCGAACAGTTGTTAACAGAAATTCGCATTTTTTCACTCTAAGAACGTCCTTAGTAGAAGCGCCGTGTGGTATTTATTAGAGGTGGCAATTCAAACCCATATTTCTTAACCCGCCCAAATCCGCCCACTTATAACCCAACCCAATCCGCCCATATTATGTAATGGGTTGATATGGGTTGAACCCATATCAACCCATATTTATATGGGTTTAGATGGGTTGAGAGTGGGTTAAATATGGGTCAGAATTAAAAATGGCCCAACACCTCTTTTTCTCTCAGCCCACACTCTCCCCCGTCTTTCTCTGGTACACATTTGGCGTCGAGATTAGAAGAGAGATAAATAAACCCACGTGTAGAGAGAGAGAGATAGACAACCAGATCAAATTCAATCCTACTCCTTCATTTCAACTCCTCTCTCTCTCTCTCCCTCCTTTATGAACTCCCGTTTTTTTGCTAGAAAAATGTCCCAGTGATATAAGTACACCAAATTCTCTCTCTCTCTCTCTCTCTCTCTCTCTAAGAATCTCTCCGTTCCAGTGAGATAAGTACACCAATTTTTTTTGACTTTTTTTTTTAAAGTGATTTTTTCCAAAAAATATAAGTAAAGGACAAAAAATTTTACTTTTCCATTTGCCACCTCTAAAATTCATCCACACAAATTCTCTCTCTCTCTCTCCAATCCCTTGAGCTCCTATGAGCGACAAGTATTTTACGATTTTTGATTCGCTCCAATCAGAAAAGTACGGAGTAAAAAATTTTTGACTTTTACCCAAATATTTTTGAAAACATCCAAGATAAAGCCCAAAAAACTGGTTGTTGGGATTTATCTTGAAAATTACAAAAAATATTAGGGTAAAAGTAAAAAAAATTACTTTTTCGATTCTCTCGTTGAGACGAACTAATAGGAATAAAAAGTTTGTCTCAAAACAAACAAATACAAAAAATTGAGTTTTAATCATAAAATTTTACTTTTCTGAATTCCCTTATTGAGACAAATCACCCGCGGGGGGAAGGGAGAAAAAGGAAAACAAAAAATAAAACCAAAACCAAAAAAAAAAAAAAAAAAAGAGGAGAGGAAAACGGGTCGGGTCGGGCGGGTTTGGGTTTGGCTTGACCCATATTTGACCCGACCCGTTTCAACCCGTTTACTTTTTGACCCATATTCGACCCGCCCATATTTGACCCATGACCCGTTTCAACCCGCCCAAACCCGTCCGGACCCGCCCGTTTGCCACCTCTAGTATTTATATCTAATTTTTTCAACTCTGACAAGGTACAACAACTGTAATCTTTTGTTGAATTAATTAAATTTAGCATCTAAAATTTTCAACTCTGACAAGGTACAGCAACTGTAATCTTTTGTTGAATTAATTAAATTTAGCCTGCGAAACTTTTCTGTCAAATTGTGAAGTGTTTCTTGTCCGTACAAGCTTAGGATATGTTCGGTTCGATGAATCAAAGTTGGAATAGAATGGTCATTTCAATGGCGTACTTATTCTCATGTTTGGTTCACCATTAAATGGTGAGATGATCATTCCAAATGAAATCACTAATCACTTTAGTAAAGGAATTGTCATTCTATTTCTTTGGCACACCAAAATTACTAGTGTCACTCCATGATGAACTACTATCACGCCAAAATCCAAAAATTACTATTGTCGTACCATTCCATTGTGGATGAGAATGAATTCTTAAATCACAACTGAACTTGGAAATGGGAATGGATATTCCGATTTCATTTTAACCTCAATTCCATTATATTGTCAATTTCATTCCATCTAACCAAACATACCATTTGTGAAGATATGGTGGTGAATGTTAGGGCTGCACAAAAAATCCGGTGAACCGCGAAATCAGCATGGACTGAACCGATCCCTACTTTCTGGATTTTGTCCGTGAATTAATGGTCTGGATACGGATTTAAAAATTTAAAAATCGTGAGATACGGATTATGATTGGATTTTTGAAAACCGTGGATTATTTAAACCCGACCATGAGATATTTTAAAACATAAAAAATATAATATATATGTAACATATAATAAATAATACTTCCTCCGTTCCATTTTTATTGTCCATTATTCTGTTTGTCTTTTTTATGTCTTTTGCCTATATCTTTTGTGTGGATCTTGAAAAATATGAAATAAAATATGGATCTTATTTGATAGATCTCGATTAGTTTTATAATACAAAGTTTTCAAAATTATGAAAAACATTATAAATTGAAAGATATAAGCAATTTAAAAATGACACACAATTCAAAAATGAACAATTAAAATAGGACGGAGGGAGTAATAATTTTACACCTATTTTTATAAATTATTTTTAACTATTTGACAATATGGTATATACGTACATGTATTTACTTTCAAGTTCAAATTCCTTAAATTATACTACCTCCGTCCCAAAATGTTTGTCCGGTCTGCAAAACGAGGACTAAAAAATAATGCATTTCTTTCAAGAAAAAATTCGAACTTTTTTCATAATTTAAAAGCACTCATCCGTATCTAGGGAATAGTTGAAATTTTTTTAAACTTTTCTCGCAAAAACTGTATCATTTTTACGTCCTCGTTTTGCAGACCGGGTAAACATTATGGAACGGAGGGCGTACATACTATGATACAATAATTTATACAAGCATGCATATATATATATATGTATGTGTATTTACTTTCGTTAAATTTGGTTGTCATCTCTCCGATTCACAAGCTGCCAAGCTCACAGCTCCTATTGAATATCTGTTACTGGATAGTGGATATGCATTTATTTTCTGTCATTTATGCTCTGTATAGTTGAGTTACTGGATATGAACGCTTTTACTTTTTCCTACTTTTATGTCAACTATTTGTTGAATTGTTGTGAGATGTCGAGCGTATCACCCAAAGAACAGATGATGAGCTCATGTAGAGTGATACTATGTCTGAGCCAGTACTTGGTTGATGCAATCTGTGGACAAAATCGTGACCGAACCGTGAGACTTTTAGTTCGAACACGGATTTCATTTTTAAAAAATCGTGACTCGCGGATTAAGATCGAGAATCCGATCCAATCCGGATTATGCGCAGCCCTAGTGAACGTAATAGACTTTGTCAAAGTTTGTAAGTGGTGATTTTAGGTTGAAGATTTTGAGGGCAGGGGTGGGGACAGTTCGAGCGAACCCCTTGCATTCAAAGAAGGGTAATTACACTGACCTCTCTTGAGGTTTCTGAAATGACACTGACCTTCATTGCTTTTGAAACTATTGTTCAAATTTTCTCACTCCGTTAAATCCACACTAAAGTCGTTAGTTTTTGTTATTATTTGACGGAAATTCCCTTCAATGTAATTTATCGTTTAATTATTTTTTATAGTTGTCTGTCTTTCTTTTTTCTTTCTTTCTAGCAGAGCTTTAATTTCAACATCAAATTACACCCAACTTTGCAAATTTTTGTCGTGCTTGAATGATTACTTATGCATTTCACATTATCATAGTCATTCTCTATTTTTTTTTTCCTCTTCAAAGTGTAGTTCTCAAACTGGCGGGCACATATAGATATCTAATCCATCATAATGAAAAAACAGTATGATCTTCACATTGACTCTTCTAAGAAATAAAATCAGTGTAATTTACACATGGTGAAAGTACATAAACACCCCCTTAACTATCAGCTTTTCTCGTAAACACCCCATCACATTTAAAAGCGCCCATGGAGACCCCCTCAACTACTGGAAACGAAAAAAATGCTAACTCTGTTAACGGAATTGAGGAAATGACCAAGATACCCTTTTCAATTATACCCTTAAAATCCTGAATTCGAGCTTCATCATCACACTGGTGCCGCCACCACCACCGAGAGAGAGAGAGAGAGAGAGGAGGAGGAGGAAAAGGAGGAGGAGGAGGGTGATCGGCAACCACCACCACCGGAAAAACTGGCGTTTCATCATCACACTACATTTCCATGGCTGAATTCAAACCTCCGTCGTTCTCTCTAGGGCTCGATTTCGACCTAGATTCCGAGCCCCAAACCACCGTACCAAAAAACCCTCCCTTTCCCAGACAACCTTCGAGCAATCCGAGCTTTCTCCTGATCGAAGATGACGATGATTTAGAGATTCCAGACCCACCCTGGACCCTCAAGCGCCTCCGGCGCGGCCCCCCATCCGAGTCATCATCTGCGGCGGCGGCGGTGGCGCAGAAGTGGGAGTTGGTGGAGATGGGTTGTAACAATGTTGACGATGAAATTGAAGAGTTCTCTTCTCAGGAGGATCGGCATCGAGGTAAAAATTTGGGGTCTTTTGGGGAAAAAATTGAATCTTGCTTTTGTTTATGGTAAATTTTATTCCAACTAAACACTACCCACTCCCTATCTCTCCAGAAACATGAACCCAATGTCGATCTGTACTCCGCCGTCGTCGTCATCATCTTCTTCTTGTTCCTTTGGATCGTTCTCGTCAAGCTCGACCAAAGCATGGATCGTCCATGGCATGGTGGTCGGAGTCAATTGGAGGAGCATACGAAAAGCTCGGGGCCTCCGACGCCATGGATTGCCGCCATTTGTAGTTTGATCTAAGCTTTCGTTGAACAAATCTCGCGTTCAATCGTAGGGATTTTTTCTGTAAAAGCGACGACGTAGGGTACGAAACAGTCAATATCCAAGTACACACACATATATTTGAATTGCATTTGCACTTGTTTAATTCATGCTTTTGTTGGTATTTTTTTTGCAACACAATCAGTGCTTGAAAATTTGTGATTAATTTTGTTTCGGTTCGAGGCGGGTACAAATTGGATAAACCGATTTTTTCATGTCAAATTTGGCATTGTGGTGGTGATAGAGGTGGTGGTGAAATCGGTGGTTGAAGTGTTATTGGTGACTTGTAGATGTATATTGCTATGAAAGGGTATTTTTGTCCAAAAAAAGCCCATGTGACTGACATGTGACCATCCAGCTAACGATTATGGCTAGGGTGTCACATGGGTAACGGGAGTAGTTGAGGGGGTCTCCATGGGCGCTTTTAAATGTGAGGGGGTGTTTACGAGAAAAGATGATAGTTGAGGGGGTGTTTATGTACTTTCACCTTTACACATTGACCATCCTTGAAGTTTTCTTTTGCTTTTTTTTCTTACTAGTGCATTAGTGATGAAACATAATTATCACTTTCAACTAATAGAAAAAGTACGGAGGAAAAATACAAAAGATTATAGAATTTTTATACTGACTTTGTTTTATCCAAAAATATCTTTAAAATGCACAATACTTTTTTAGTATGGTGGATTAGGAATTTGCGTGCGTCTTTTATTTTTCAAAATCCATGCAAGAGAAAAAAAGAAAAAAGAAAAAAAAAGGACCATGATTATCAAATCGCAAAACGCATAACTCATTATACAAATTTGACCAAAGTATGTATAACTCAAGTCTATTTTTGCTAAATATTAAATTGTAAAGTCAAAGAAAAAAACTAACATACAAACTTTAAAACCCAATAAACTTTAACGTGTGCATAATCAATGGATTTGATTTGCTGCTGATTTCAGATTGATTAAAAATGTGTGCATAATCAGCGAGATTTGATTTGCTGTTGATTTCTGATTGATTAAAAACGTGTGCATAATCAAAGGGATTTGATTTGTTTTCCAAAACCCAACGCCCCAGCCCTCACCTATAAATACAGCATTTCGGAAATGGTTTCAACACAGAAAAAAAACCAACTCTCTCTTCCACCCTTAAAAATATTTTCTGAGTTCGAGCAATAAGTCGATTGTGTGTTTGTTTTCGGTTTTTCTTCTGTGCAGAGAAAGCTGAGCAAAAGTAGTGAATTCTGGGCTGATTTATCTTGGAGACGACGGGGCATTCACGAACTGCTTGCACGAACTGGGCAGAGCCGCGAAACGTCTTAAAGAAAGCGACCTAGTCCGCGACTCAACCCAGACATCGTTCTTCAATTTGGTATTCTATATTTCAATAGCAGAATTTTGAGGTAATCCGTTCTTGTTTTACAGCAGTTATTTCAACAATTTTAAGACGTGTTAATCTGCCATGGATTCTGAAAACAAGATTTCTGTTACCACCACTGATATTAACAAATCTTTTCGCTTTGAGGGGCTGCACTTTAAACGTTGGAAGCAAAAGATGTTTTTCTTTCTTACGACCCAAAAACTTGCTACTGCGAATAAACTTGTTGCTTCAACTGAACTTGTTGCTGTGAATCCACCTACTACCGAAAACACTAAAGAGATTTCAAAATGGACCAATGATGATTTTTTGTGCAAGAACTACATTCTGAATGCTTTGACTGATGAGCTTTACGATCACTATTCCACCTTTGATTCTGCTTAAGAACTTTAGGATGCCCTCTAGAAAAAGTATGATACCGAAGAGGTTGGGACTAAGAAATATGCTGTTAGTCGTTACTTGAAGTTTTCTATGGTTGATGAAAAATCCGTGGTTTCTCAGGCACACGATTTACAGAAAATTGCACATGAAATAGTTTCTGAGGGCATGTCTATTTGTGAACAATTTCAGGTTGCTGTTCTTATTGATAAACTGCCTCCTAGTTGGAAAGACTTTAAAAAGGATCTCCGTCACAAGTCAAAAGATTTTTCTATGGAAAGCTTGATTGTTCGGCTCCGTATTGAGGAGGAGGCTCGGAAACAGGATCAGAAGGATGAGATTCATTTTGTTGCAAACAAAAGGAACCACAGTTCGGCTGTGCTCAAGCCGAAAGGAGGAATCGTAAAGCCAAATCAAAATCAGAACCAGAACTGGAACGGAAAACTGAATCAGAACAAGAAGTTACCCCCTTCTGGAGGCCAGGCTCGAAACACGGACTCTGTTCAATTTGTGTGTTACAATTGTAACAAGCCTGGCCATATGGCAAGAAATTGCAAGAGCCCCAGGCATTGCACTCCACAGGCGAACCTGGTGGATGGAGAACCACTGGTGGCTATGATATCAGAGGTTAATCTGATAAGTGGTTCAGAAGGGTGGTGGATAGACACTGGCGCCTCTCGCCATGTCTGTTATGATCGCTCCTTGTTCAAAAAGTATTTTGAGGCTAATGATAAGAAAGTGTTGTTGGGAGACTCCCACACCACCAAGGTTCTTGGTACTGGTGAGGTTGATCTCAAGTTCACTTCTGGAAGGACTGTCACTCTGAGGGAAGTCCTGCACACTCCAGAAATGAGGAAGAATCTTGTGTCCGGCTACCTCCTCAATAAGGCCGGATTTACCCAGACTATAGGAGCAGATCAGTACACTCTTACTAAAAATGGCATGTTTGTTGGAAAGGGTTATGCATCTGATGGCATGTTTAAACTTACTATTGATATGAATAAAAATGCATCTTCTTCTTACATTGTTTGTTCTGTTAATATGTGGTATGCTAGACTTTGTCATGTTAACAAGAAACTGATTAAGAATATGAGCAACTTAGGTTTTATCCCTAATATTTCCTTAAATGATTTTGAAAAATGTAAATCATGTAGCAAGGCTAAGATCACAAAGAAACCTCATAAATCAACTTTTAAGGAAACCGAATTGCTAGATTTGATCCATTCTGATATGTGTGAATTAGATAGAGTTCTCACTAGAAATGGACATCGATACTTTATCACATTTATTGATGATCATTCGAACTACACCTCTGTTTATTTGATGAAACATAAGAGTGAAGCATTTGATATGTTTAAAATCTTTCTTAATGAAGTTGAGAACCAGTTTAATAGAAAGATTAAGAGACGTCGTAGTGATAGAGGCACTGAGTATGATTCGAATGAGTTCATTGCATTTTACAACTCTACTGGTATAATACATGAGAAAACTGCTCCATACTCACCCGAAATGAATGGAAAAGCAGAACACAAGAATTGAACTTTATGTGAACTTGTAGTTGCAATTATGCTTAGTTCGGGTGCAGCTTCACATTGGTGGGGTGAAATTTTATTGATTGTATGTTATGTGCTGAATAGAATTCCTAATTCTAAGTCTTTAATGTCACCTTATGAATTGTGGAAAAACAAGAAGCCCAATGTGTCATATTTTAAAGTTTGGGGCTGTTTAGCATATGTTCGTATTCCTGACCCGAAAAAGTCAAAACTTGCGAGTAGAGCTTATGAATGCGTTTTTATTGGTTATGTTGTGAACAGTAAAGCATATAAATTCTTCGATATTAACAATAAGGTGATCGTAGAATCTATAGATGCTGATTTTTACGAAGAAAAATTTCCTTTTAAATCCAGAAATAGTGGGGGCGCTGAATCTAGTAGTAGTGTGCCTAGATTAGAAGAACCTAGAAACAAGAACTCTAGGGACACTGAGATTGAACCGAGGAGGAGCAAGAGAGCTCGAATCGCTAAGGATTTCGGTCCTGACTTTGCATTCTCTTTAGAAGAGGACCCTACTACCGTTAATGAGGCCTTGACTTCCCCAGACGCTGATTTTTGGCAAGAAGCCATAAATGATGAAATGGACTCGTTAGAGTCCAATAGAACTTGGGAATTAGTAGATCTACCACAGGGGTGCAAAGCAATAGGTTGCAAATGGGTGCTTAAAAAGAAATTGAAACCTGATGGTTCTGTGGATAAATATAAAGCTAGACTCATAGCTAAGGGATATAGGCAAAGGGAGAACATAGATTTTTTCGATACCTACTCTCCTATGACAAGGATTACTTCTATCCGAGTCTTGATTGCCATAGCTGCTGTTCATAACTTAGTTGTGCATCAAATGGACGTTAAAACTGCTTTTTTAAATGGAGACTTAGAAGAAGAGATTTATATGGATCAACCCGAGGGATTTGTTGTCCATGGTCAAGAACACAAGGTGTGTAGATTAGTTAAATCTCTTTATGGCCTTAAACAAGCTCCAAAGCAGTGGCATGAAAAGTTTGACAGTCTAGTTGTTTCAAATGGTTTCAAGGTCAATGAGAGTGATAAATGCATATATTACAAGTCTGATAATCATGTATGCACTATTATCTGTTTGTATGTGGATGACCTTCTGATATTTGGCTCAAGCTTATCTGTCGTGAATGAAACCAAATTATTTCTTAGCCAAAATTTTGACATGAAGGATTTGGGTGAGGAGGTTTGCGACTTTACTATTTCAATATTTTCATCTATTGTAACTTATTCACTTGTTGCTTTAATTTTGTCGCGGAGAAAGCGCTTTGGGTTTCATCACAGTTGAATTAGTTCAAGCACGAAACATGTTTTGAAATGAACGAGACCTGGCATTATTATTTGTTTTTTTTTTGTAATGAAGTACTCTGTATCTATTTTTACCCATTTTCATAGTGTAATCTTCGGAGTTATACTAAATCCGCAAATGGAATTTCTCTTGATCAGTCACATTATATTGAAAAGATCTTGAAGAAATATAATTACTTTGACTGTAAACCTGCTTGCACTCCTTTTGATTCTAGTATTAAATTGTTTAAGAACACTGGAGATAGTGCTAGACAATCTGAGTATGCTAGCATTATTGGTAGTCTTCGTTATGCTTGTGATTGCACGAGACCAGATATTGCTTATGCAGTGGGGGTATTATGTAGGTTTACTAGCAGGCCAGGAATGGAGCATTGGTTTGCTATTGAGAGGCTCATGCGGTATCTGAAAAGAACCATGAACCTTGGATTACACTATCAGAAGTTTCCCGCTGTTCTAGAGGGATACAGTGATGCCGATTGGAACACCCTTTCGGATGACTCCAAAGCAACTAGTGGGTATGTGTTCAACATAGCAGGAGGTGCAGTCTCTTGGAAGTCCAAGAAACAAACAATTTTGGCGCAATCCACTATGGAGTCCGAGATGATAGCGCTAGCTGTGGCTAGTGAGGAGGCAGCTTGGTTGAGAAACCTCTTGTCAGAGATTCCCTTATGGGAAAAACCGATTCTAGCCGCGGCTATTGCAAAAGTTCAGAATCGTTTTTACAACGATAAGAAACGACAAATACGTCGTAAGCACAGCACAGCACAGTTAGAGAGTTGCTCACTAATGGAGCTATTAGAGTGGATTATGTTCGGTCAGCTGAGAACTTGGCTGATCCTTTGACGAAAGGATTAGCTCGGGAGAAGGTGTGGAACACCTCGAAAGGGATGGGCCTAAAGCCCATTGAGAAATGAGTCACTTGTGATGGATACCCAACCTATAGACTGGAGATCCCAAGAAATAGGTTCAAAGGGAAAAACGAGTCACATGGTGATATGGTAAGAATCATGCTATAAGGAGTTACACTCCAAGTCCATCCCTAAGAAGCATGACATCCTATAGCGAAAGAGGTTGTGTTACTTTTAACACTTAATGAGTTCTATAGCTCTATGTGGAGTGGAGAGCCTAGACTACAAGAGTACTCTTGATAGACTCACCTATATGAATGTTGAAGTGTGGCCGCTTCTCGGGAGAATTTGGGCAAATTCTCTAGGTCATTATTGAAATTGGGATATAAGCACATGGCCGTAAAGTGCTAGCTTTAAACATTACACATTAGTAGAGTTGTGTGTGCAGTGCTCTCAGACTTAGAGTTCCAGATCACAAGTCACTCTAGTTACTATCTGAAGCATTATCACTATGTAATGGTTCAAGTCGAAAGACACCTTTACTTATGCACAGTTTATACCTTTGCTCGAATATTTTGTTTTAAAAATACAAGTGGGGGATTGTTGGAACTTTGGTGTATTTGTAAAACATAGTGTTTTTCACTTGTCCCACATTGGCTAGTCATAAAACTTCTTTCCACTTTATATGACTTTGCACACTAGTGAGTTTGTAAATGAGGATCCAAGGAGAGGTCTCGCGCGCTCAGGAAAATGGGCGGCAATTTGGAAAACTGATTCGGAAACTAGTTAACCGGGTTATTTGCGCGCAGGGGGGGTGCAAATCCGGGATTTGAGCCTCGCGCACGTACTAGTTAAGCCCACGTTTTTGCCAATCAAAATCCTTTTTTCAAATGGAAAGTTCTTACTGATTAAGTGAATGATTTCGGATTGATAAAAAACGTGTGCATAATCAGCGGGATTTGATTTGCTGCTGATTTCGGATTGATTAAAAATGTGTGCATAATCGGCGGGATTTGATCGGGATTTGATTTGCTGCTGATTTCAGATTGATTAAAAACGTGTGCATAATCAAAGGGATTTGATTTGTTTTCCAAAACCCAACGCCCCAGCCCTCACCTATAAATATAGCATTTCAGAAATGGTTTCAACACAGAAAAAAAACCAACTCTCTCTTCCACCCTTAAAAATGTTTTCTGAGTTCGAGCAATAGGTCGATTGTTTGTTTGTTTTCGATTTTTCTTCTGTGCAGAGAAAGCCGAGCAGAGGTAGTGAATTCTGGGCTGATTTATCCTAGAGACGGCGGGGCATTCACGAATTGCTTGCACGAACTAGGCAGAGCCGCGAAACGTCTTAAAGAAAGCGACCTAGTCCGCGACTCAACCCAGACATCGTTCTTCAATTTGGTATTCTGTATTTCAATAGCAGAATTTCGAGGTAATCCGTTCTTGTTTTACATCAGCTATTTCAACAGTTTTCCTACGGGTCGTTTCTTTTGTTGGTAAGATTTCGTTAAGGCAGTTATGTATACCAAAAAAAAAAAAACCAATTGTTAAAGATGTTTAATTCACTTACCCACGATTTGTCTAATTCACAATCGTACAACTTTTAAAACGAAGCCAATTGTGTTTTCCTGATCTAACTTATCCATAACATACTCTTCCTCCTCCTCCTCCACCTTTTTGCTGTATACTTCGCCGTAGGTGTTACACTACAACGGTTTCGCTGACCACATCCACAATCAAACAACGCGGAAAGAGTCTGCTATCTTTTTCAAATCCTTGTAGTGCCTCTTCCATTGTAGACCTGCACACATCACAATCGAATTCGTAATAAAGCTTTCACTATTTCCCTGTGTGATAGTTTGATATGAAGGAACTGGTGAGAGCAGAATAGTTTCATACCATTTCCGATTACGTTGAACAAATAGAGTCGATTTCCTGCTGCAGTAGCTGTGATCAAAGCATGAGGGGGTTCTAACTCAAACTGGTAATATTTTCTTCCATTGTGTTCTGATACTTCCATACTTAGTACCTTCCCTTCTACATTCTCCCCTATAACTTCTGGTCCAAATGCACTGATCACTTTCTCTGGAGTTCCGATTCTTTCGATTGTAGCATCATCACCTAGATCTACCATCAGAATAAAATTGTGTTAGTTATGGTAATGGGTTGGTATGCAACCAACTTGTGTTATTAATTTGGTGGTGGTGTTTCAAGAATCACTTTTGCAGTAGTCTTCTAATTTTCTGAACTTATTGCTGTACAAGAATTTTTTCAGAAAATTTTAAAAGATGTTTCCGTACCCTGACAAACCATTTTTGCTAAAATGGATACAACATGAATATGGCGACTGTTTTTGTCGTAAAAAATAATTTGTTAAGACTTTCTGCAAAACTGATTCGTAAAAGAACAGCGTAACAAGGCTTGATGAATCAAGTTTCATTCCAGAAAAAAGCAACACTGCGAAGTTTATAAGTTATTGCAGCCAGTCAAGTTTTGAGTTGTGTAAGCATTTGAATATGTTATTCTGACAACAGAAAAGGTTTGGATGAAGTAAGGGTAACTCACTATCGGCGAATCTGAGAACAGGAGCAACAATGACAGATATACGCCCTTCCTTAGAACTGGCAAACCTCAAATCAATCTCTGTACCACCTAAATCTGCAATCGAGACTGGAACCTGTGACAAGAAAGAGAATTAAGGGAAATAGATTGAGAAAGCTGGATTTTTCTATATCCAGGTCGAAAGCCAGATCAGTTGAAATTCTAACAACAAATCATACACATTGTGTTGAGGAAACAAATCCCTCAGATGACATTTCTGTTTGAATTTGAAGTCACTTGCAAGGTGAATGAAGCCTCTACAGTTCAACATAGTGGATGATTACCTCTTCCCAATCTTGAGGCACTGAGAAAAGATATGGGATAATAGGACTCCATCCAACACCATGCCCTCCAGACTTCTCATCTGGTCTGCGGTACGTCCTCCAACCTGTCTGAGCAATTTCTTTTCTCATGAAGATGACCGAGTACTTTTAAATTATGAATGAAAACCAAAAAGCAAAACTAGAATAGCCAATGTCTTAGGTCTTCTAACTCAGTTGGAGGCGAAGGATTGATGCTTTTAGGAATGAAAAAATGAGGCAGAAAACTGCTTTAGATATGTATCGATAACAGATGAATTGCAAAAAGATACGAAGCCCTGATATTATCCCGAAACTTTTCAGGGAAAAGTTGCAGAGAGAATAAAGAAGAAATAACTTAAATCTCTTTGTTATGATGTAGTAGTAATTATGAAATGAATGAAAAACGGTTGAGGAAAGAGAAACACTAAAAGGAACACAAAACTGTCTAGAATCTTGCAAAGAACCTGCTTTGTTTCGTTTGGCTAAGTTTGCAACATGGAATTGTATGAGGGATTTATGGAGGGAAAGGAGAAGATAAGTAGATAATGAAGCAAATAAATAAGGCAAATCAATTTTATCTTATCCAAACCCCTTCACCTGGCAAACCCCTCCACATAAGTATGATCCCAACACTGCAGCTTTTATCAATTGAAAGATCAAGATATAAGCTAATATGTTAGAGCACTCTTGCACTTATATTAACATGTTATTGAGGTAGTATAATTTGCAGTTCTATAGTTGCTATGGATCATAAAAGAATTCTGTCACTACCATATTCTAGAGATTTATCTCATCTCCCATGTTCTCTCTTCTCCATGAGCAGATTAAATTTAGTTGATGGACATACAGAACAATATATACTAGCGAGCAACATATGTAAATGGTATAAGACCCAATTAACCTTGTTCATCTGGTTCGGAAAGACCGGGAATCCTTCCGGCTAGAGGGCCTTGTTTGACAACTGCTAATCCCTCTTCCGGAAAGCCCAAAATTGCTGAAGAAGAAATTAAACTGACCCCAGACACAAGCAGCAGGGCTAATTGCCTTCTTTTCAAATCAAACCCATTCAAATTCCGGAATTCCTCATCGACGTGCCCGTTTTCTCTCAATGCAGAAGTTGAAGCAGAAGCCTTTGTTGTTGGGGGGCATCTTGGAGAGAGAGAATAAGCCACCACCACATGACGATTATTACAGGAAGGAATGATATGCCGGCGATATGCCCATAAGGAACAACAGCTGGTGAATGAGGGCGTTGTTCCCATCTTCTCTCCTCCAGAGACGTATAGTTTGGTACTCCAATTAGCTAAAGTTTCAAAGTAGTCGGAAGAAAGCAAGAAAAACATGAACTCCTTAACAAAGGCTTTGGTTTTCTTTGGTAGAGACTAGAGAGTTTGTCTAGAAGCTGTGAGGTCCGCAGATTTGTAATCTTTTAATTCCGTGGACTGGGTGTGTACAGCTTTGAATAGCCAATGCTTTTACCACTTCATAAGCTACTGCCACATTCCTGGCCTCACTAATGCCACCTGTCTATTGTGTCTTTTTATTTTTCGCTTCACAGTGAGGAACAATGGGATCACATCACAAAAGGAGACAAATTTTCTACCTTGGTTTGAAAACTAACAAACTTAACAAATCTATTCAAGCTTGGTTTATTTAAAGAGTTTTTACCGAGCCAACACGAGCTTGAATTCGAGTAACTTTATTCATTTATCAGCCCAGTTTCAGCAACGGAAATAGAATCCGGACATTTTTACCTGTATTTACATGGTGAGTTCGAAACAAAAACTAGCTAGCGATGCGTCATTGCTATTGAAATGGCAGGAACACCTAATTTCCTTTACACACTTACAGTATTGTTGTGCCCAAAATATAAATGTAAGATTGAATTGCACTCCATCATCGTAAAGAGCAGGTAAAACTGGAGACCTATGGATTTGAAACAGAAAACAAAAGTAAATAACAAACATTTTTTCCTGCTTGGTTTTGCCAACTTAATATTCCTCGATACTCCTCTTCCCACTTTTATGAAGTATTCTTCTCTTCTTGTATGTGATTATCTTCAATGATTCTTCTAAGGTAGTCCAACTGCTCAAACTCGCCTTGAAGCTCCTCCCACTGCAAGAAACATAACCCAAAAAACAGCATTGTCATTTCCGTTCTTATTCTTGGTACCCTTATTCTTAGTTGTAAATGTTCAAAAGAAACTAGAACCCAAAGTTCCAAGTAACCATATACCACAACCCCAAAAGAATATGAGAGAGAGAGAGAGAGAACCATAAAAACATCAGTAGCTTGGTTATTCTTTGGTGTAAATGTCCAACAGAAACCACAAACCTAAGTTCCTGGTAGTGACCATATACGACCACCCCAAAAGAATATGCGAGAGAGAACAGTGTGGTAGCTTGAAATTGTTTGGGCACAACTTCAACAAAAATTCTGTAGTAGCTTTAGATTGGATGGACAAAACTTCAAGAAAAAAATTAAGTGGTTATTTCATATCTGGGGCTAGTTTCGTAATAGATCAAAAAAGGAGATAGATTTTTTAGCAAGCTTGAACTCAATACAAGCGGTGGCTGATTTTGATCCAAGTCGACTAGAAAGCAAGCTTTGTAAAACTGATAACAACAACAACGCCGTGACAATTGCCCTATGAAGACTTGCCGGCTCCTGTGGGTTCCTAACTTGCAGGTTGGGCCATGGATCAAGCTCAGTACTAGTGAGGTGGTCAAGTGAAGGGTTATTTTAAAAGGCAGGACAACAACATGCAACAAAATGAACTGCGAATTTAGTATATCTTCTGTTTCATCTATTATGGATGGGCAATGCTTCTAAAATTAGAGCACTCAATCACTCCTTGGTTAAGTGAGTCCATATTCATGAGAGCGTCATCTAAGTAATCAAATCTTCAGTTCTTCGCGTCAATTTTAATTCTTTACTTGTTTCAAGTCTTTGCGTCATTTTCAATTGATCTTGGGGGGGGGGGGGGTTGTATTCCATACTATCGTCATTAGAATTGCTATATTTGTTAACAAAAACTACTTTACCACTTGTTTGATTACTCTTGTTTTTGAACTACTCTCGGGGATGCCTACGGTCCTCAATCCTGCACTATAATATAGTCAATATACCTAGGGTCCTAGACTTCAATCTCAAACTGTAATTACATCAAAATGACATTTGACATGCATAAAAGTTAAAAGTACTAGGAATGGATGCATAACGTGAATGAGAGAACACACATTCAGATGCCATGTAGACTGATAAACCTCCTCCTTCCCAACAGAAGAGAAAGACACCAAGGGGAAAAAAGCAGAGAGAGAGAAGAAATTTGGTTCTGCCCCCGTCTGCATAGTCACCCAAATCATATGCATAAAAATGTACCTGTTATTCTAAATTCTGTAAAGTTAGTGTAACACTGTAGCTATATCAGTTTTTTGCTTAAAAAGTTTGCACTGTCTCCACATGGTTTCCAAAGGCATATATCCATATTCAACCAGCACATGCACCTCTACAAGTGCAACATATCCTTTGACAAAGGAAAATTATAACCCTTCATTCCTCCTTAGCCTCGGGAAAGAATCGGTATATAATGACAAACATGCGCATGTAAATCAAACATTAGAGCTTGAATATGTTAGATGTTGGAACCTACCTCATGGTGACAAACAGATAATACCTTCCAGCCAGCAGCAGCTATATAACGGCGTTTAAGCATTGTATGCCCCAAAGGGACAGCTGCAGAGAAGTATGACGTCAGTCTATATACAGGCGATGATAAAATGTTTTAATGAACATAGGAAGGCTAGCACAAAACCCACCAGAATTTCTCGAAAAATGAGTTGGCCCGTCAATTTCCAGAGCAACTTTTCGGTCAACCAATGCCGCGTCCAAAGTGTATCCATCCACGGCATATTCCCTGACCCAATCAAGGCCAGTGCTGACAAGAAGACGAGCAACCTCTTTCTGGAAAGAGGAAGTCGTTTTCTGATTAAACCTCTTAGTTTTTCCTGCACTAGCAATTTTCTCCTCTAGATCACTCCTTAGAGACAACTGAAGGTGTGGGTATTCAAGCTTTAAGCACTGGTTCGCAAGATGAACCTGAGAAGAAAACATCATATCCTCCCTATACTGCTCTGATATTCTTTGCTCCTCAAAATGGCTTAGAGTTCTCCACACATGAGAAAAGAAAATCCGGTCCATTTGCCCAAGAACAGCATAAGACCAAGCGATATTTCCAAGCTGATCTCTATTGAAATTGAGCAAAGGGAGGCCTAAGTCTGTATCTGGTTCAGGATGTGAATTGCTTTCCATGCCTCTCAGCTCACCATAATCATTCTCTTCTTCACCTAAGCAGTACCTGAATTGGTCAGCATCCTTGAAAGCATTATCAAGAGATTCCAGCAAAGGGTCAGCTGGCTCATACAAAGAAGCAAAAGCCCACAAAACCTGAGCCAGCTCTTGCTCCTGGAAAGTGTGAATTATACCTGCAGCCCTTTTCGATAGTTCCAAAAAGAGAGTGGGGGCTGAGTGCTGCATCGAAGCAAAAGCCCCAGCCATATTAGCAACATTCTGTGAATTGAAGTCGCCAACTTTGGTCAAGGCCACCTCAGCCACCCTATCCATTTCCGACAAGTAAATAAGTTCTCCTCCAATCTTGGACAGTGCCCATGAGATATTTGAGATACCTTGAGGCGAGCATTCTGGAAGGGCAGTCATTGCAATGCCCACAAGCATAGACATCTTTACTTGACGGGCAAATCCCAATCTATGAGTCCTTGGCATAGAAACTTTCTCCATGTTCTTAGCTATGCGATGGAGTGCAGTGGCAATGTTCAGAGGAGAGAGAGGTGAAGGGCTCAAGCCTTTGGCGACTGCCATGATTGTCTCAGCGGTAACCTCTAATACTTCTTCTGCAGTCAGTGCATTAACAATTTGTCTATTCAACATAACTTCTTTCTGGCGATCAGACGGCCCGGAGAACTGTGAAAGCCTCTGAACGAAGGCTTCCCTGGTTTTCTTCTTCCTTTCTTCAAACATCCCATCTGCAAGAATACTCACAGTCCTTGCAAGAGAGCTGCTTTTGGCAGTAAGATTGTCATGTTCAGAATCTTCCTCCAAACTGGACTCAATATCCTCATCCTCATCGTAATCCTCATCATCATCCTCGTCCACATCCACATCCACATCCTCATCAACTTCTCTACTTTTCTTATTCTTGCTTGCCAGTTTCTTCTTTTTCTTGTTTTTCTTGTTTTTCTTCTTATTAGCACCCACCAAGGCCTCCAAAGAAGGAGTCAAGCCCCTTGCTTCTATAGACTTGAGGGCAATCTTTCTAGCCCTGACACACCAGTCCATGTTATCATTATCCTGGGTCACTTGTTTCCGCTTTTTAGGAGGTACGGAGCTCAACGGGGCAAGCTCCCCAAGGAATTCAGATTCCCATTCAGAGTTAGAATCGTCATTTTCATTTCCTTTTTCTCCTTGTTGGTCATCATCATCATCCAAATTACCAAAGCCAAAATTACCCTTACTCTTACTCTCCCTTCGTGTATCAAAACAACTTTTTTTTTGGAGCCCATATTCCATCTTGGGTCTCCGGTTAGAAAACCCAGTTCTTGTAGTAGCATTACTTAATAGTAGTAAAGGTCCACAGGGCAGGCCATGGCCAGAAGCCAAGAAAGCCACTGCCGCTTCAGGCGACCCAAAAATTGATATGGGCGCCCGTAAATGTATGGTACTCCAGCATGGCTGCATCTGCGCTGAATTGTGAATTCAATCCTGTAGTGTGGAAGTGGAACGGAAATCCCAATAATCCTACTAGGAGTATTTATTTACAACTACTCGGCCCCAAGCATATCATGGTTAAGCATCTAAAATTAACCATAAAAAACAGTAAACAGAGAGAGAGAGAGAGAGAGAGAGAGAGAGAGAGAGAGAGAGAGAGAGAGAGACCTGTTCGATTTAAGAGTTTGGGCTGGACTGATTCTGGTTCTGGTCGTGTAGTAGACAAGACAATGGATATATATTTGCGACAATTACAAAGAAAACCCACGAATTTAATCCTTGTCACAAATCGGTCACATCAATTGTACTTTTTTCAGTTCATAACCCGTGACTTTGTTTTACTAGAATTTGATCCTTGTCACATATTGCTCCCTTTAATTGTACGTTCATAAGTTCACAACCACATGACTTCTAATTTAACTACAATGTCAACCCTCCATATATCCTACTAATCTTCTCCAACGGAACCTCCCGTATCTAATCAGTTGATCTCGTTGTAAATTTTATATTTTCAGTTATCATACTATGTCATAATCAACCTATGTTTACTACACACTGAATCTTAATCACAAATCATAATATGTTCATACGCTTGAATATATGAAACCAAATCCCATCAGTTTTTTCTTTGTCTACACATCGATCACCAACAAAACTCGACTTGCCAACTCTCACTACCATTCTCCCCCTTCCTTTTCCACCATGCCCCTTATCTTTTTAAACACCAGACTTTGGAAGTAAAAACACTAATTACAAATATGGTACACCTGATTAAAATGGTCGGAGTTTTAGTTCCGATAATTGGGTAATGGCTAGTGATGGTTGGGTGTCGTGTCTACTTTATATGGTGATCAGAGAAAAATGATTTAGGTTCTCACGCGGTTTATATATATTAATCAGAGACATCTTCCAAGCGAGAAAAGAATGAAAATTGACGAGGATGACGTTGAAGTGTTGCCGGGCATAGCTTCTTTTGACTGGCGTGAACCCAATCAGACAACAGGGCAAGGGTAAGTTCTCCTTACAACAAAAATGTAAAAAAAAAATTTGTTCTGGTTTGTCATTTACTGGTTTATTAGTGTTGGTTTAAAAATTGAAATTTTTTCAAAATGGGTAGACGATTTGGCTAGGGAACAAATTTCAAGGCCAGCAGGGGTGTAAACAAATTAGAATTTGGAAAAAAGTATATTTTGATGAGAAGATTGAAGTATACTGATAGGTACCGTATGGTGTTCAAATGAAAAAAGAAAAGAAATGGTTAGAATGGAAATGGATAAAAGAAGAAGAAGAAGAGTTTTGTATTGAATTTCAATGGTACAGTAAACCGGGAACTCTCGTCCCATTTTACAGACCAATCAATGAAAATGAATTACAAAATGAATCTTTCTCCTCTGTATGCAATCAGCTAACAACCTTTCAACTAACTTTCCCGCCCATTAACTACAATCCCAACTGCCTCAACTAATCAGAGAATCCCAACCAACCAGTCTTGTATTGTGGCAACGCTAGCAAGGCTGCCAAGTGCAATTCAGTTCAGGTCTTCTACATCCTTCACAGCTGCAACAGAATTAGAGACCATAGCTGGATGCGTATCATACACACTTGAGGCACCGAAGCTACGTTCATGTTGTGAATTCGTCAAAGAAACATATAGAAAATTCAATCATGCAGTCACAATTCTTATAGAATGCTTCCATCTTTAATAACTGCACTCCTTAGAATTATGACTATTCCTTCCTTGATGCTGTAGCCTTGAGCTTCCATATTTGCTTCTTGGACGTTGTCTTTATTTATGATCTGCACAACACCGAATAACACATTTAACGACGAACAGTTCAGAGATACCCTTTATAACGAAACATGAGATATGTAGTTAGGCAATTCAAACTATGCGATTAGAAGTCTGAGAGACAGAGTACTTAATGCCTCTATGCCGCTAATTACAGTGCCAGATAAAAATGATCCATGAACTCTGAGAGGGGAAAAACGTGATTCTTCCCTATCTATTTCCTCAACACGCTAGAAAGATTATCTTAGTCATGTTGAAACTGATAAGGGGGGTCATGTGGATTTTGAATTTAAACCTGAAAAACCATGGAATTGTTGGACCCTCAGTACTGTCGCAGGTTGCACTTTGAAAACTTTCATTCAAACGTAAACAACAAATTGTTTCATATGCAAAATTAAAGTTAATAACTGCAATAAGAAAAGGGAAATGATTTCCACACTCTCCATTTTGATATATGCACTCCATTTCTTGTCCTTTAATGTATATGTAATTTTTGCACTAAAAGACGAGAAAAGGAGAGCATGCATCAAAATAGGGAGTGTGAAAATCATTTTCCTAAAAAAATCCTGATGTTGATGTGCTTAAGAGTATATTTATATTGTAGTACCATAACATTTTTTCCAATCCTTGCATTCTTATCCACTATGGCTCTCCTTATGTGCGAACCTTCTCCTATTCCAATTGGAATGCCCATGCCTTCACTGCCATTTGTCTGCACATCATGGATCTGTAAAATATATGTTCATTAGAAATAGGAGACTATATGATCTTAAAGTTGCCGAACTTGCACAACAATATGATATGGGAAGAAGATGGAATAAACTTTGACTTTGAGGTCATGATTAATCCTTTTGTGTGAGCGATTTGGGATAATCTTTAACATTGATTTAAAAAAACACAATAGTTAACAATGGTATTCATAAACAAAACATTTCACTTGCTATGGAGACATTCCAAAATGGTTCAGATTCATGTGGTTTATGCTGCAGTCTTAAAGAAGTTACGAATAAATGATTTAAAGAAACTATTTACGGTGGCTGTACCTGGTAGATATCAGAACCCATGAGTACGGAATCCTCAATTAGAGCCCCATCTCCAATCCTTGTCCTCATACCAACTACTGTGCCTTTGATGCTGCACTTCTGCCTTTCAGAATATTCAGAAGAGATATCGCAAAAGGAAAATTATAAATCAAGAAAATATTAAGGTATACGACAATCTTTCATAGCATGGACTTGGAGCCTTAATGCCTCCTTGTGTACTTTTGCGCAATTTTAGCTTCTGGTTTATGTAGATATTTTGAAGTTGATATTTTGGTTAAGTAGTAGTTGCTTACATTGAGAATGCAACCATCCCCAATGACACTATCTGTTATCACAGCATCAGTTACTAGACTTGGAGGCAGATTTCGTGGCAATGTGTACAAAGGAGAATCTTTATCGTAGAAGCTGCTACCCAAAAAGAAAAAGCTTGAGTAACTTGTAAGGGGGATCCATCATGCATGCAACATTCGAAAATAGGATGCATTGTCTTTTTATTCTTCTTTGGAATTTAAGTTACTGACTTGTATCCCATGTTTGCTTTCTTTGTGCTTTCCATATTTGCATTGTAAAATGCTCCAATGCTTCTCATGTCCTCCCAATATCCATCAAAGCGATATGCGTATACCTGATCTTGTGGCATAAGAAATTATCTTAGAGTTGACAATGAAGGGCAGATACATGTTCAAAGTTGATTACTATCTTGACAGAAACAAAACAGAAAGAGCATGATCATGTAAATTGGAATGAAGTCTGACCTTCATTCCTAAGGATATTGCACCGGGTATAACTTCACTTTTTAGGCCATTTGCTTCCGGAAAATGTTCTCTTAGAAGCTTTATCATGGCATCTCTGTTAATGACATAAATACCCATCCCGGGGAATTTTTTACGAGTAGAGTCATTTGATTTTACTGATCTTTTGACCTGAGTTTGATGAATAAAATTATTTTAGGATATGCCTATTTTCCTTGTCAACATCCAGATTAGCGACCCATAGATTACAAGGTAGTGAGTGTAAAATGGATTAGATGTGAAGATAAAGAAAGTAACTTACTAATATGGGCTTCATGGGATTCTTATCTGGTTTCTCTCTAAAATCAGTAACTTTATTATCTGAATTCACTTCGAAAATACCAAACTCGGAAACCTGATTCTTCTTGCCAGTAAATACTGCACAAGTAACATCGGACTTCTTCTTTCTGTGGGCCTCTATAAGTTTCTGGTAGTCCATCTTGTAAAGATGGTGTCCTGGAAGGACTAAAAACTCAACAATTGGATACTCTTCTAGCACCCACAAACATCTTCTTATGGCATCGGCAGTTCCCTAACAAAATGGGGAGAAAATCTCAAAAAATTTGAAAAGACAGTAGCAAATTTGAAGAACATAAATGTATATTGATTGGCAGTACTTCATTGAGAAAATTTAAACTTGGTTTACCTGAAACCAGCTATTGTATTCAGGGCTCTGATAGGCAGCAATTACTTCAACAAAACCCTCTTTCCCAAGGCCTACTCCGGAATAAGCTCTTGTGAGGTGGGAATTGAGAGAAGTGGAGTTGAATTGTGTTAGAGCATATATCTTGTTTATGTTACTGTTAATGCAGTTGCTCACAACTGCATCAATCAGTCTATAATTTGCTGCTATGGGAATAGCTCCTTCTGATCTTCTCTTTGTCAGTGGGTAGAGCCTTGAATCTGATCCGTCTCCAAACACAATGGCTGCAACACTCTGGCATATACAAATGCACGTCAACATACCAAATCCATGGAACGTTGGAACCATAAGAAGGAACGGGATTTACATCCAAAGTAAGAAAAAGAAAGTTTAAGGAATATTGAACCAATGCCTAACAAGACAAATCAAACTGCAAAACCTTTGCACGTTTACTGTTTCACCAGCAAACATCCCCTTAATAACACGTGTGTTAACATTGTCATCCCGTTTCACATATTTTTCGTTGAAAATATTGAGTAATGAAAATTTAGACCTGGTTGACCGGAGGGAATAGCGGGATGGGTTGTGCAGGTTGCTGTGAATTGGTAATGGATAAGCTTGGACGAATAGATGAATGAAGCTTTGGTGGACGAGGTTGATGATGTTTTCGATCCAGCCCAGCAACAAGAAGTTTTGCTTTCAAATTTACAGAAGTGGGAACAGAAAGCTCCAACATGACAAGAGAAAAGGAGATAATTAAAGTTGTTTTTTGTTTCCCTGGTTGTATCTCTTGATCTCCTGATATGAACAGTTTCATTTCACTTGTGTATTTAGTGGTGCAGAATATAAGGGACGGATTACATACAGAATATTTGATTTCTTCTTCCTCTTGAATACTCTTGCTTGCCAAGGGTTCTTCCTTAATTGCCTAGTTCGCGGGTGGGATCAACCTGCTTATCATTTACTAATCCATTTCGATCCGTCCAACATAATCATCAATACACTTTTCACTGATACATAGCTAAGTTGATACTAAAACAAATTGTAACAAATCTATGTTTGTGTTTTTATGTCTAACTTTGATTCTAAGTTTCCCTACGCTTTTAAACTTTATTCTTTGGTTTGGTATGCATTTTGTTGTTCTCTTTTTCTGTATAACTATAAAACTTTAAAGCACGTGACTAATAAAATAGATCATAAAGGCAATACATGAGACGAAGCTTGAAGTATCTCAGACTTATGTTGCCTTCTGGCAATGGAGTAGCTTTGAGGGCAGGCATTTTTTTTCAGCTTTTTGTCTTGTACCGTCATTATCCCATTTGAAGCAAATTTAACGTTGTCAGATTATTAATTTATTATATCATCATCAGTAGAGCCAGTAGGCAAAATACCCATTCATATTTTATTTTCTTACAAGAGATAAGTTTTTTTTTTGAAAAAACCGCGATTACACAAACTGCTCTTTGTAGTCTAAACCTTGACCGCATGGAAGCCATATTCTTGATTTTCTGTTTTGCTGGCCCTGGGAAGCCCAGAACCAGAAGAATATTAAACACATAAATACGGAATTAAAAAAATCAAGAAAAATTAAATGCGGAATAAAATCCTGCTGACTGATGTGCAGAAGCGTCATTTTCGTGGAACTCCTTCCCTTTGCTCAACAGTGACTCTGAGAATCAAATTCCTAACCCAACTCCCTCCTCCCTCTTGATGCCATGAACCTATAACCACTCTTTTACAGCCCCTTACGCCTCCTACTAAGTTATATCTCAAAAACCTCAATTTCACCAGATCATCCATGCATATATTCGTAGACTATAGAATACTTTTACCTTTCCTTCCATTAAACAATATTTCTCCAAGATGCATTTGCAGAGAAACACTGCTCGCGCACTAGCACTACATTGAGATTTTCACAAGCAAATTTATGACAATACAATTTTCATCACCATTGTTGCTGCCAATCACAGCTTATTGGAACATTTCAATCACGTTAAATATCATGTCTCCGTCACTAACACTACCTCCAAATAACCATGCGGCAGATATAAAAGCATATTCGACGTAACACCTTATCTTGAAAGTACTGTAGAAGTGTTGAGAAAGAAACTAAAGACATCCTGCAAAACGTTGCTTTGTCGCATTCTTTCCATTCTCTCATACTTCCAACTGAGGAAGATGTTTCGGTTAGAACAGAAAATTTTCAAGATGATCAGATCACTTCCAATACAAGATGGTGCCGGCCGGATTATTCTACTTCAGATAGTGCTCAAAAAGCGATGCCATCTCGATCTGCAACATAAGCCCCAACAATCTTATGAAAAACTGATCCTCATTTACTTGTAAAACTAAAACTCATGTTAAGTTTGCTTCAGCTCAGAGATTAAGCAAATGCATTCATAATTAAGGGGAATGAGCTCAAATTTGCAACCAAGTTTGTTAGATATGGATTCAACTTACAGCTGTCAGTGCAGCTTCGGAGCCTTTATTCCCAGATTTTCCACCAGCTCGATTCAATGCCTGCAATCACATGAAAGCATTTAGAAATCTGATCAAAACCATAAGCATTAAAACAGTTCCACCGTCTTGATGCAGAATACCAACAAGTATACTATTTTGAAATAGGGGGTACAAACACTTATACGGATGCAGAATACCATGACTGCAAAAACAAGTATACCAATCATTATCTCAAGTTTACCTGGTCCATGTTATCGCAGGTCAGAACACCAAATACGCAAGGAACTCCTGCAACGTCATGGAAAAAAGGCTTCAATTTGTATACACAAATTCAAACTATGAATATCAAAAGCACCCACCACTGATAATCAACACGTTAAAGGATTGTCATTGGAGAGAAAACTAATTGATTTATAAAGTATGTGCAATAACTTAGTGTGGTCAGGATAAGGATTTGAGTCTTCAAGCACTGATTGCCCTATGTCAAAATAGGTTATCCTCGTGTCATTGAAGATCCATCCATATCAGAGAAGTTTGCCAATTTTTACATTTCCTTAATTGTGTCAATAATGAGAATTGTATTTAGATCTCGTCCCATATGCGCAAATTATTACCTCCAAATCTAGTATATGAACCTCAGCAGCCTCTCCACTCATTGCAAATTGGGTTTCAGTGACTTCTGGACAAGACTCTCTTTGTTTGTGCCTCAAGTATACCTTGCCTCAGTGCGTTCCCTATGTTACTGATCATTTGTTTATCTTTCCACGTGAGAGTCGGGGGTTACACGTGCGGGGGAGTGTGAGAGATTGTCCCACACATCTAGTATACGAGCCACAGAGTAGCCTTTCCACTCAGGATGCTTTAAGTACAACGAACGTTGCGATCTCAACAACCTCTAAGTATAATAACCCCATAAGCACTTAAATAATAACATAAACATAGAAATCCATAAGTGGAAACTGTTAGACAGTCTTGGGTAAAACTCAACCCCAAAAGCTAACTATTGAAGTGAGGGTGCCTTCGTGCTTATATACTTCACATTACTTTGGTACCCAGGCGATTTGGAACTTCGCTTCACACCCTCCTTCACACGCAGTATGCTCACTCAGCAGCACCTGTAGCGTGTAGGCCAGAGACATGCACCCTACCCAACTCTGGTACCTAACTCTGATATCATGTTACACGGTCTCAGGTACAATTCAACCCCAAAAGTTAGCTATTGAAGTGAGGTGCCCTCGTGCTTATATACTTCAAATTACTTTGGTATCCAAACGAAGTGGGACTTCGCTTCACACCCTCCCTCACGCGCAACATGCTTACTCGGCAGTACCTACCGCATGCAAGCCAAAGACACGCACCCTATCCGTCTCTGGTACCTAGCTCTGATACCATGTTACATGGTCTTGGATAGAAATCAACCCCTAACAGCTAGCTATTAAAGTGACGGTGTAAACTATAAGCATAATGAAGCCTTCCATATTCCCTAGTTAACACCCCTCCGTTAGACTATGCAATATAATATACTCATTCTGTTTTACTGTTAAGAATTAACAAACTATTCAATGAAACAATTTAAAAAAAAGTTGCACTCCGATTTACACTAAAGGTAAAATGCTTAGATGCAGACAAAACACATAAAGTAAAGGAACAGCTGAGAATAGTGTAATGTAACATCTCTGATTCAGCAGATTGGTTCTGTTGAATATCCATTTATCTTCTATACTAAATAGCTCAGCAACCAAAAGTCAAAACCCATGAAAGTATTACCAAGTTGATGCTGAAACTTTCTTCCTGATAGGTTATGCTGAAACTTTTTAGTACAAATTCTTCATTACCATGTAGATAGTTTCCATCAAAGAGGACGAGTCTGGCTGAAAATAACCATATAAACTCACCTGAGTTCAGACCAGCTGAAAGTACTCCAGATGCTGCCGAATTAGCCACAGCGTCATAGTGGGTAGTATCCCCTCTTATCTGCCAACCAACAAGAAGCAATTTAATGAATCAGCAGTGGTTCATTATAGCTAGCAAGCAGATTGTCATGAAAGCAACGAGATGAAAGCAAAGCACAGAGCTTCTGTTTGAAATATCACCCATGTAGTTTTTACATCCTTTGCCGACAGTAACAAGTAGACGTGGACAAGATTGGCGTGCTGAGCTACATGTGTTTCATTATTGGTATCAAGCTATTAACAAAACTAACAAACATGACAGGCCTTCCCAACACAGGAAGGGAGGTTTCTATGATGGTTCAACCCAAGAATATGACACATGAACTTGTAACACAGAAATAGAACACACCCAGATGACCTTGTATGCCAGAATATTTCTCCCTAAAAATTCTGCTTATATGCTACTTCCTTCTGGTGAGACTGTGAGAGTCTACTTTTTTCCAATAAATGAAGTACCAAGACCTGGCAAGAGGTAGGAAAGACCAACCAATTATCATCCACACTTTCAAGCCCTACCAAAGCAGCAGCCCTCACTAAAGAAGTCACAATAGTAGGATGTGCACCCGACCCGACGAGGCCCATCACTATCTTAGACTCCAAAACCCACCCTGACTCCAAAAAAAAACATGAATCTGCTCACCAGATGTCCCTCCGCCCATTTCAGTGCCACAAGCCATAGAGAAACTGAGTCTACAATGGCACTTACTGTTTCCTAGCACATCCCACCCTTTTTCTCCACACACACGCACAAATGGCACAGTACTGTTTGATGAAAAATGAAGATCCTATTTTCCCACCACAAAAAGAGCATTACACAAACCAAGCTGAGCCTTAAGTCCTAATCAATTGGGGTCGGCCACAGGAATTTGGTTTTTCCATTTAGCTCTGTCGATGGCATCATGTTCCATAATATCAAAAAACTAAATCCTTTCGAACTACCACCTCTAATGTCAATTATGGTCTACCCCTCCCCTTAGTGTTACCCTCAACCTTAACTATATCAATCCTCCTAACCACCGCATCGGTCAATCGACCATAGATATGTCCAAATCTATTTTCTCCTCTTATTGTCTATTTGCTACCCCTACCATTCCGCGAATGTTCTCATTTCTATCACCAAATATTAGTAACACAAAAGATAATTAACAAACTACCCTATAAATTCTTGCAGCATAGTAAATTTCAGGCATTCCGAATAGAAATCATACCACAGCTCCAATGCACAAAATTGCTTGATACTTGCGTGACTTCCCAAGCCTTTCTGCGACCAGGGAAATTTCAAAACTACCAGGAACCCACACTACCTGAAGCATAACGACAGTAATTATGCCTTATGTCATCTGATATTCAAGCAAAACAAATACAATGGACAGACACATTAAACATTCGTAACATAAATGCATTACATGCTTTGTGCGACACTATCCACATCAACCTGAACAAGTTCAACCAACAAAAAAATATATACTTTTGCTTTAACATTATTAATGGTCTGTAAATAATCTCAATCATGCAAACCCAGGTTTGTTTCGCATAGCATATGTTCACTTCTTCCCCATCACATGTACTTAGCGGTCCATTTAAGGAAAATCCCTGACTAACCAATGCACATTCTGACATTCGATCATAGCATAAGGTGATAATTAGAAATCAGCCGCAAAGGCCGCACAGGGCCGAATTGGCCGATCAATGCAGAACTGAGAAATCGCATATCAAGGAGAAGTAGTCAGGACCCAGGACTCTATCTACAGCTAAACTCAGAGAAACAATGACCTATCAACTGTTTATTTATTCAGTTAAAAGACCAACACCAACAGAACTACCGTGCAGAAATATATAAAAAAAAGAGAGAAGAAGATGCAAGTGTAAGGTGCTTGTTCATATCACCTTACATCTATAGTATCGGTAAGCGAGAGAGATGTGCAGGAGACACCTGTGTTCCAATCGGGATTCAAAGCTTACGGCTCCCAAGTCCCAACTAGAGGGTGACAAGAGACACTACTCAAGCTAATAGACATTCGTATATACAAATATTCTACGCTACCCAGGGATACCAAGAGGTCTACATTGAGATTTATCTATCAAGATCAGTATAATAGTAGAAATAATTTCTCTGCCTTGTCTGCAGGGCCAACATTTCTAATGGGGAAATTTCAGAGGGCCATGCTTATCTTCTCTGTACTGTTTGAATTATATGCCCCAACTCAATCAACCTCCAAACTTCTCTCTCTTGACAGCAGTAGCTGGAACCATGGAGAAACTCTACCCTTAAAGCTATTGCGAGGGACAACAAATTTATGCTGTATTTAACAACATTAAATCTTCCATACTCTGCAACAATGAGTGCATTGTGGTGAGTTGAAGAATCTCATCATCAAATGAAGTCAAAGGTCCACAATACACATAGCATAAGCAAAATCCAACTTGAGGCCATGCAGGCAACGCATTTAATGACCCCGTGATAAAGCACACCACCAGATTGCCGCTTCAAGTCTAGCATAGAAAGAGGAAGAAGAGGCACACATGGACAATGGTTGCCATCATTAGAGGATCAAATGGACAAGAGGATGCAAATTGGAAAAAAATGGACCAACTCAGAAACTCACATAGATCCATTACGTAACTGTATCCACCTGATTTAACCACAATTTGCCAATTACTATGTAGATCTCAGTTGGAACCAACTCTTTCCTAGCATGTTGCTGAACAATTTAACTTCATTTGCCACCCCGCATATCAAGAAAAACAAGTTTGATGCTATTTCCGGGCATTCAAAGCCACCTATCACTGGAGTGCTCGAAATAAGAGCATAACCATGTCTTGTATAACATTGAAGAACGGGTTTAAGGATCAGATATCAACCTGATATAAGACCCTTCACAAATTAAAGATGCACGTGATAGAAATTAGAAACCCAGGGATGGAAAATTGGAGAATCCAAATCACACATCTGTTCCCTATTCTACTGTAAATGGAAATCTAAAAGCACAAAAATCTACTGACGACAACAAGGAACACTACAAGAGGCGCATATACTAGCCAACGTTGAAAAGATTCAGGTGGCTACATACCTCGATGTCTTCCTCTTTAACTGAATATTTCTTGAAAGTGTCCAAAGCTCCCTCCAACAGCGGCCTAGTCACTATCTCATTAAACCGTGCCACAACCTACTAAATGGAAGGCAGTCCATATCCAACAAATTGCAACAAGAGCCAATCAATAGAGTAATTAGATCCATCAAAAGGGTATGCATTAAAATAGAATAAAAAATGAAGTGCCGAAGATTTTCGTAAACTGAATCTAAAATTGAGCCTACATGAAGGACTACACGAATGAGACTGATCACACCTGATCAGCACTTAAAACTAAGACGCAGCAAACCTCATCAAAAGCTCAAGTTCAATTGATTGTTCTGGCGCAAACAGACCATAAACAAGAAGCATAGAATTTTGGAAAAGAATTTAGGATCGAAAATGACCAGCATATCATTGAAACTACTACATGCAGTATAAACAGAAGCAGGAATCTATCATCACATGGAAAGGGAGAAGAACCCGTTTGTTGCGAATGAATTTGTGAGGTTGTGTCACAAAACTGATATACGACTGCCCAGAAAATTTTTACAATTACTTTTCATGTGCCACTTCCCACAGGCATGGAGACGTAATGGGACTATTGCAATGCGTGTGCCTGCCCTCCAGTTAGAGACCTTTGGCCTAAATTTTCATTTCGGTATTTATGTTAGTTGTTTTCTGATTTCTTATTGAATTTACATTATATCTTTTGGATTACTCATTCAAATACAAGATAAATCTAAAAAGTAAAAATTATGACCAAAAGCATATAGAAGTTCAACTAAAGACAAAAAAGTTAGAACAACTGTTGCGTATTGAGAGTCTGTCTTATCCAAACTTTTTTTTCAAACTTGGGTTGATAATTTTATATATTCTGATTCCTCTCATCGGGACGAAAATCCAGAAACATTTGACAAATAATTAAACAAAAAAACCAATAAAAACCACTTAATACCCACTGTCTTTAAGAAAAATACAGTCCAAACCCAACCTTAACAGAAGTCCGAAGTACAATCGAACAAACTCTATGAGCACAAACAGATGCACTATTCATTGATCAAATTACGTGCCGAATACCAAAACATGATAACGAAGAAAAAAAAGTAAAGATACTGACAATAGCAAATCGAAGTCCCTCAGTTGCAGTAAGAGATCCCGTCAAATGTCGAACAGCTGTTGTGCGTGGGAATGACGAGGATCGACTACGAGAAGCATCATCTTCTTCCCTCTTAGAGCAAAACCCTAACCCCAAAAAAAGAAAAAAGAAAAAAAAGAAACGAAATTTAAGAAGGCGAGAAAAAAGACCCCAGGCGAAAAGGGTTAAAAGTTGAAAACTTGTAAAAAGGATTGACCTGGGATGGATGAGGGGGAAGAAGGGAAGGAAATGAGTGTCGTTTTTGTCGGTTCTGTTGTCGCAGTTGGTGTTAATTTGTGAGAAGGAAAAACCCGCAAAGGGCGGAGCAGACGGTGGTTTTGATGTGTGGGTGGTGGTGGGAGCCAGCTCTTGTCTGGATTTCGGCCACCGATACAAGTATAATGTTTGACGGCAGCGGCGGCGGCGGTAGGAGCACCAAACGCAGCAGAAGACGGCATTGTATGTGAACTCTGTTTTAGGAGGAGAAGACTTGTTCAACAGCACAGCAGTAGTATGTCTGAATACGGAGGTATCTTCTACCTCGTCGAGTCTAATGGTGAAAGACTTGGAAAAATAAAAATTTCCACTTAACACTGTTTTCAGTGTCGGGTGGGTACCACATGGCGCTGTCGGATGGGTACCACATGGTGCTGCTCAGCGCATTCGAATTGTCCATTGTATTTTTGGACGTCTCGGATTAGATTTGAAAAGAGAAAAAGGAGCGAGAATGTGTTAGGGTGAGAGGAGGGGGGTTTCCATCCGAGCCGTTCAAAAATGTATCAGATGGCTCGGATGTGTCGAACGGAGACAACGTGAGATATACCCACCCGACACCGAAAAATTTCTCCTTTTTTACAGTTCAAAAATTATCGATTAACACTCTAGGAGTTGTCCCAGTGGTTCAGGCAGATGCTCAGACTTTGGAAGTAATTATCAAGATTTGAGATTTGATTTGGCCGCAACCAGTCGCCGCGAACTCCGAACACTTGACCGCAATCATAAATAATGTCACCGTGAACTCAGGCTCTATGGCCGCGAACTCTAATGTTTGGCCGTACTTAAGTGCATAGTTTTTTCAATTTCTTTGATTGGTTCAATTTTTTTAAAATTTCGGATCAAACTTTTTGTCCTCAGTTGACTTTTTAAAATGTAATTTGCATATTGTCAATATACCGAAAGCAATTAACTAGTGACCAAAAAAGGTTAATTTCAAAAAATATGATAAAAATAGGGTAGTGATAATGCCAAAACCGTTTTTATTGGTGCCAAAATTCCAGTGCATAAAAGTCTTGTACATTGCAAATGGTACAAGCTTTTTTTGCACTAGAATTTTGGCACCAACAAAAACGATTTTGGCACCAACCAAAACGGTTTTGGCATTATTATTTCCCTAAAAATATACTTATATTTTTAGACTTTCAAAGCAAGTACACCAACATAGGTGAAATGCATTTTTAGCTACTTTGGATAGGAAAAACTCAAAAAGCACAGCTGCACCAGCATAGGTAAAAGGGTAGCTAAAATTCATTTATAAACAGTTGTACTCTTTTACCTAGAGGTGGCAAACGGGCGGGTCTGGGCGGGTTGAAACAGGTCATGGGTCAAATATGGGTCAAAAGGTAAACGGGTTGAAACGGGTCGAGTCGAATATGGGTCAAGCCAAACCCAAACCCGCCCGACCCGACCCGTTCCCCCCCCCTTTTTTTTTTTAAAAAAAAAAAAAAACTAATTTCCCCATATCGAAACTCAGACTTGCTAGGTTTATTTAGCAGAGAGAGACTTACGAAGGGCCGAAGCCACCACTTAGGTTTGGATTAAAAAGTCATGTGACTGTTTTTTTTTTGTCTCTGTTCATTTTTTTTTTTGTATTTGCTTGTTTTGCGGCAAACTTTTTATCCCTAGTAGTTCATCTCAACGAGAGAATCAAAAAAGTAATTTTTTTTTATCCTATAGGTTCGTCTCGACTGAGAAGAGAGAAAAGGGGAGGCGATAGCCGACGGATCTCGGCGATTGGTCTAGATCGAGATCAAGTTCTGGTTCAGTTTGGAACGGGATGCTTCGGAAGAAACAGGAAGGGAATTAGATAGTCAAGTATACATAAATACCAACACTTCTGCACTTGCTTTCTCTAGGCCCATCAGGACTAACCACGGAATCCGCAATGATTCTCAGAGTTGCCCCGTTTGGCTAAATAAGCCAATTGGCTTATTTTTTTGTCCTTATTCAATTTTTTTTTTCGTATTTGTTAGTTTTTCGTCAATTTTTTGGAGATTATTACATTGTCATGGCAAGAGGAATCTAAAACGTAAAAAATTACGATCAAAACCTAATTTTTTTGAATAAAGACAAAAATAAGCCAATAAGCCAATTTTTTCGTCTTTATTAAAAAAAATTGGATTTCGATCATAATTTTTTACTTTTTAGATTCATCACGTCATGACGATACAATAATCCCCAAAATATTGACGAAAAACTAACAAATATGAATTTTTTTTGAATAGGATAAAAAAATAAGCCAGTTGGCTTATTTAGCCGAACGAGAGCCGATTGTATTTGAAAAGCTGGTAAATAAAGCAAAAAGAAGAAAATAAAAAACAAATTGGATGGCAGGGGAGAAATAGCCAAGAAAAGCACTACATCTAATCCTCGTTGCAGCCCATCAGGACTAACAAATTGGATTTCAGGAGTAAAACAAGTACAGAATGGGTTTTTAAATTCAAACACATATTGAACCCATTTTCAACCCATCTAAACCCATGTAAATATGGGTTTATATGGGTTGAACCCATATCAACCCGTTATGTAATATGGGCGGGTTGGGTTGGGTTATAAATGGACGGATTGGGCGGGTCAGAAAAATATGGGTTGAGATTGCCACCTCTACTTTTACCTATGCACTATTCATACTCTTATCTTTTTTTATTCTCTCTTTCCTCCCTCCTTCCTCCTCTCTTTAAATAATAAAGATAATAGAAAATGAGTGAAAAAATATTTTTTTTTAATTGGTGTTAGGTGAAATAGATAGTATTAGTATAGTTGTGAAAAAAAAAAGTTGATAGCTACAGTAGAATTTTGAACTGTTCACAAGGGCAGAATACATATTCACCGGTAAACTTGCTCTTAGGAGGTATTGGTTTAGGGACACCCGTTAATCACACAGTTATGGAGGGTGGCCGATCAAGTTACGTGTATGATTATGTTGTATCATCAATCAATCTATTATCCATTTGTTAGCTTAGCGAGTAGTACCAACTGGAGTAAAACAAAAGTAGAACTGAACTTTTGTACATATTTAAGAAGGTACAGATGCAGAGTTGTTGAGATCCATTAAGCTAAAGGGAATCCCTTAGCCATAGAGGAAACAAACAAACAAACAAATTAACTCGACCGACTGATCACTTCTGCTTTTTTTTTGTCCCTATTTTTTCCAAACTTAATTTCATCCATAAATTCAAGATCTCTCAGAAATAAAAGTCCTGGCCTCCTTTTAAAGCCTGGCCAGGTTGTTTCAATAGCAGATTTGCAGTAGTTCGGTTGATAAGAAAGATCATGTGATCAAAGTGATTACCATTTGTCCTTTCTCAGAATGTGTTTCGATTCATAGAGTACAACCACCTCTCCATATTGAGAGAGGATCGATCATCCCAAGAAAAGATTTTGATTCCTCTACATTGAGCTCCAGGGCCTGGGCCGCCTGGCCGGGCATGTAAAAATGGTCTCTGCAAAGTGTATTTATTGAGCTCAACAACTGATTTTTTACTTTCTGATTTTCGTAGCAGAAATGGCTTTACATCAAATCCCTCTGTTTAGAGGTTACTGGTTTGAGCCCCATCTGAGGCGCGGCGATCGGAGTTATCCTGTTCTCTGTCTCTTATATCAAAGTCGCATCCAATCCCATGACCAAATTCCTTAGCTAAGAAGAGTACTATTTGTTATCCATTCATGCAAAAAGTTGGAAAAGTAAACATTCATAATTTGATCTCCTCTCCCTCATGGGTGGTGCTAACTGCTAAGCACCTATTCGTTTTTTTTAGCTCGGCAAAAAAGAAATTTATTAATTCTCGAAAAGATAATACATACAACGATTAAAAGGACCCAGAGCATGATAGCATCACAAAAAGCACCTACGCGATTTCACTTCATCAAAAATTCACATAAGCCTCGACTCAGTTGGGACATGCATATCTAATCACATATCCTTGGACTTCAAAAAGATTATATAAATGAAAGACCCATGACTAACTACCTACTCTCAGAACAAAACTGATCATGTAGATCATCATCATGCATGCCATGCAATTAGGATCCGGCCGGCCCATCTTAAGTCGAATATTGACACATATATAAACATGCAATCGTTGGATCTAATCAAACACACAGCTACAAATCCAGTCCGGGCCTTCAAGTTGATCGGCTTGGAATGACGGAGGTAGTAGGTCATCCTCGTAATTGTTTTTCTTCTTCTTCTTCTTCATATCGTCATCGTCAAAATTAAGGAGCTTTGGAAACTGGCACAGATTTTGCTCCTCTGCTTTGGAATCAGAAGCGTCTTGCAGAGTACTAGAAGAAGAATTGGATGATACAAATATGTTATCAAAATCTGATTCCTCAAAATCCTCTGCTTTGAAAGCCATACCTTCTTTCAACCATGGAAAATCGAATAACCCTTCCTCTACATCGGCACAGGCCGCATTGTTGTTATTGTAGCATGTCTCAGTCGTGTCGAAGATGCTATCGAAGCTGTGTTGTTTGTCCGTCGTTTCAAACTCACGATGGACATAGTAGCCACGAGCATTGATGAGATCTGGCTTAATCTTTGCGACGCTTGCCGCCGGATGATCATCGTCTTCTCTTGCTCTCTTCCTGTTATTAGCTGATCTCTCCATCTCTCGTTCTTGCTCTCTCTCTCTCTAAGGTTGTTTGTGGTTGGTGTTGTTTGGTGAAGAATGAGGGATGAGCTAGCTTATAAAGCATTGCTGACACGCTAAGCAATGGTTTTAAGAGAGTCTGTGGTCTGTTATAAAACCGTCTCATCCGCACACGCATAAATGACTCCTACCTATCACGCCATTCACCACCCCACCCTCATCCTTTTCATCCCTTGGCTCTGCGAATGGACATTCCTGTTTTTGGGCTTTGCCGTTTCTGATCTCTCTCTCTCTCTCTCTCTCAATTTAACCCAAAATCAGCGCTTTTTCTGTTCATATTGTTACCAACTTAAAAACTCTCCATGGTAAGTTTTTTCGTTCAAAATTCTGCCATAGTTTGCTAGATCCCATCACTCCTTGTTCTCATCATCCCACATTGAAATTTTCCTTTCCCCTTTTTATGCTGGCAAGCATAGTTTTAATTTGTCATTTGTGACCCATTTAGTTTCAATTAGTTTTTTTACAATTTGAGAAATTCTTGTTATTGGGATGGCAAGATAATGTTATCCTCACCGACAAAAAAAGAAAGAAAAGATAATCTTATCCTTGCGGTCATCACTGGCATCATCTTCACCTTCATAATCTTGCCTGTCGCTTTTCTAGAAATTTTTTTTTTTCTTTCGAAAAAGGCCTTGGCCACTTCATGATCTTTCTTTTGTCTTTCAAAAATAAGATGCCAAAAAGGTTTGGACCTTTGGTGCACTTACTTCTCTTTGGTATGTCCTATCCCCCCACCCACAAAATTTGTAGTTACCTGGAAAGAATGGGGAAACCAAGGCCTACAGTTCAGTTCTATAGATCAGGCAACAGAAGATATACAAGACTACATTAGAGGGTTGCTACAAAATCAACCTCCAGGAGTCCAGGCTTGCTCCCATACGGTCGTGGAACAAAATAAATGATGCTTCCCCCTAACTAGGGATTATTCTTGACGCATCACAATCCTTGATTAGCTGGACCGACGACCATGAGTCTCGTCTTAACGATGAGGGAGGATGTCGTCTAGTCAAACAAGTCAACATGCCTCTCAAATACCCTTTCTTTTTTTTTTATCCGCCTCTCAAATACCCTTCAATTCAGCAATTTAGTACCAGATCCCACAAAGCCAATCTGCCCACACATCCAATTGCTCCTATCAACTTCGATCAGTCCTCCTATGCTAGTTGTCTCTTGACATCCTAAGGAGCATTCATCATCTGTCCAATTTGTAGCAACCTGTCCAAAGAAAAGATCCACTTAATAAGTCTGGATTCCAGGTTTTTCAGAAGTGTCATTGAGGTTGAGGACTGGAAAGACTTCCCTAGAAAACTTCATGCTTCAATCACTAACCATTGAACTTTACATGGTTGCATGCTAAGAATCTCATTATGTTAAATGTGCCCAAAAACAGAAATGGAAGAGTTTGCCAAGACATGCCAGCCAAGAGGGACTAGTATTTTCCCTATGAGTAATCTTTACTCACCCGTACTAACACAGAATGTTAGAAGTATGCAAGACTAGTCTTTACAGCGGTGACATAATCAAACATATTGACACCACTACTAGAGCGACAAAAATAGCTAAGGAGAAAGCAAGGGAAGCAGTTTCAAACCAACAATGCTTGTACAAAATGCATATAGAACCGGCATCCTAGGGTTGATTTGGAAGGACCCTAGTTTGTCCAGCTTCAACAAAGACAATGCTTATCATATATCCTCAAAAGAGTCTGCTGGATCACTTATTTGGAGTTGACATCTTATTTCTCACTTGATCCTAAAAAGAATCATGTAAACTTAGCAGACAATATCACCAGAGACTACAAAAGATGTAATACACTAATACCAGGAAAAAAGTCTGCATCCAAAGAGAATGGCCCTCCGAGGAGTCCAGACAAATAAAAATCGGTGATTTGAAGTGCACCAATGCAGCTTTCATAAATCAACCAAATAATTTTCTCCAATACAACAATTCTACAACAAATATACACCCAGTGGTTTATGGTAAGAATTTAACTCGGAGTTGAAAACATACATGCACGTAACTCTCATGCTTCATACCAATGGCTATGAGTATCCAAGGGGAAAAAACAACTATTTGCCCAGAAATACTACAAAAAGTAGGACACATCAACTAGTCGTATTTATGAGTGTTCCAATGAAAGAAGCAAATCTGCAGGACAGCACAACAAAAGTTACTCCTTTCTGCAGAATATCCAAGAACTTCCAATTTAAGCAAGTTGCTGAGTTCTAAACAGTAGGCAGTTTTTAATTCAGGCTACAACCATTATTATTCTTGCCATTATACACAGTGATCATGTTGCGCAAGAAAAATGACTTACAACAGAGTACCAAATTAAGCAAGATCTCCAATAGGCAATAAACTGTACACATGCTTTGATGTGTGAACATGGACTCTACAGCTGCTGAGGATTGCCTTCTGCAAAGTTTTCCATAACATGGCTGGCAAGCCTCGTTTTACAAAATTGCTGATAAAATTTGTCATGGGACTCGTTCTAATTTCTCACATTTTACATTTGCCCCAAGGTTCCAGCCCCTAAAGTATCACTGTTGGCCTCTGCAACTTTCTCCAGACTCCTACCCTGCCCTGCCCTGAATATAGTTGCCTACAAAATGAATGTCAGTTCAATTAAATTAATTTAATCCAACGTATACGTATACCACCACCGGTATGAACCCTTTCCATGCACTTAAAAACAATCCTTTCATCCCATGTATGTTCAAACATTTTCGAAGGCACGACAAGACCGATAGATTGTGAGAAGCAACAGTCACCAAGTCGGTCTTGTTTGAAAGCTATACTACACCAAGAAACTACAAATTGTGCCATCAGTGTGTAGCAGATTTTAACACTAATGCAGATAATTGTGGTTTTGTATCTCACTTCACCTAAAAAGCATGCAGAATTACAATCCATTCTCCAAGTTTCATATTAATCCAACCGTACATTTTCCAAAAAAAATTCCTGCCCGCAGCTATAGTCCAGATGCATGATATATGTTCATTGTATTTAGTGCAAATTGTTGTTCTCTAAATTTTATTAAGCCAGAATACTTTCTTAAACGTTTTTCATTCTCTGTTTCCTTCCAATCTACGTGAATAGAAAGGGTTTGTTGCAAGTAAAAGGTATGGAATAGTTTGGCAAGGGGAACTAGTTTTCTCCCTATGAATATGGAAATCGCCCCGTTCTCCAACAGTGTTAGTAGTATACAAGACTTGCCGTTGCGGCAAGTGACTTAACGAAAACCTATTGGTTATAATCTAGAGTATTCTAGAATGGTGGAGAACTCTCTAGAATGTTGGAAAATAATCTAGACGATTCTACAACGGTCTAGAATATTCTAGATATTTCTGGGACGTTCTAGAAGTGGAGGAACCAATAGAGTTCCGGAGGGTTCTAGAGGATTTGGAATATTCTCGAAGATTGTGGAAGACTCCACCACATGCTAGAGTTGTGTGGAGAGTTTTAGAATGGTGTGGAGATAAGAGGAAGGAAAGATATTTGGTAGGAAGATTCTACAGAGAATGTGGAGCATTGGATGAAAATGATCCTGCCCGTCCATTGAGGAGTGGGCTATGTAAAGGAAGGATGAGATCATTTGGCTATATATAGCTCACATGGGAGACCGCACTAGGAGTGTTTTGTCACTTGATGTAGCTACAGTGGTGAGGGAATGAAAGCAAATAAAGTATAGCACTAGTAACACGAGGTGTCTACTAGAGCGCTTATCAAGTGTCGAGCCAGCGCTGGGTACAACACCGAAAACATAAATTTCAAGCAAGAGAGTGCGTTGGAGTAGAATCATGTTTGCTCAAGCACCAAAAATTGAATTGTGTAAAGCAAAAGTTTTTTTGAGCCATGAGGGCCAACTTTAAGCACATGATTTAACATGTGCTGACGGAGCGCTTGCTAGAGTTTCAAACAGGAACGGTGATCTCTCTCTGCTAACCCTACAATAATTCTACCCATTGAAGAATATATAGGCAATATATACGAACATGCATTTTTATTTGTCTAATTCTATGTTTATACTCTAGGGAATATATAGGCCCCCCAGCATCATACGCGGGATTGACATGTATACCGTTGAGGAAGAACCCGATTCGGCATCAACAAGTGACATCCATACCTAATGTTTCATATCACTTTCTCGTGATTTGTGGTGCCGGCGCACACCAAGGTGAACGAGTTTGGCGTTTTAAAAAATTGGTGGGGGAAGATGTGGGGAATGCGTGGCTACGATATGCTCCCTCGGGACAGAAGTTACGGCGGCGCACTTGGAATGAATTTCCAAGCCTCATTCCCTATTGTCGGTCCGCGCTCAAGATACGCTCTCGATCTTTCATTATACAAATTCATCAGGAACTAGGAAGTCAGCTAAGAACTTTTTTTTTGGTGATCCGGTGTGGATGAACCGGTTAGTACTTCATTGTTGAACTTGCTATTAACAAATATACTCATTGGCTCTCAATTCTCATGAATGATCGAATCCTATCAGATGTGAACGCTACACCCTCAAACAAGAATCCACTCTTAGTTTTTGAAACTATGAGTGGATTCTTGATGCAATACGCCATTTTATGGGATGTAAAAATTGATCTTGCTCAATTTATGTGGGATGACATGTCGAGTTGCTCCCAAGCCCCATGGAACCAAGTGGTTGCCTTTGGCTCATTCATACTCGTTAAGCTTAGAGAAGAGGAGTGCCTATTAATCCCAGAGAAGAGAAGCAACAGAAGAATACAAGTATTTGTAATTTGACTGAAAAGCTTAGCAACGTGCAATTGCATGAGACTGCACAAATCAGACATATCCTCCCTAATCACATCAGCAACAGAACCACTAAACTTGGTTAGAGTTAACTCTGTCTTTGTCCCCCTCGACCTATAAAGGAGGATGACCTCAACCCTTTCACTCTCCTCCTCACCTGCATAATATTTGAAAAACAAATCGCAAAGTTCTCAATGCAACTGGCTTCATGAAATTTTCCCATTTGATGAAGGGAACATGCCTACTAATATCATGCCTTGGAAAACCTTCCTCAAATCTTCCGTTGGACGGTATGCACCCCACTCTTTGTAAGTGGGGCAACATCTCTCCTGTTGCCCACCTAGACACTCATCCAACAAGAAATCAAACCGTTTGAGATCCAAAAGATACTTCTTGTCATCGCTATACTTAGAAACAGTGTAATCGACCAATTTCGATCCAAGTTCCAACCGACCGAAAGAAACCTTACACTGAGAAATCCACCTCGACATCCTCCTCTCTTTCTCTCCATCCATTCTCCCGTTCGACTACTTCATGACTCCAACTATAGGGTCAGGGCTTTCATCAAGGCAAATGCTACTTTAGAAGCCTTGGTACCTAAAGTCCCTAACCCCTCCAAAGTTGGGGACTTCAGACCCATCTCATGCTGCAATGTGATCTACAAGTGTATTGCTAAAATCCTAGCGAACAAAATTAAACCAGTCCATCCATCCCTTATTGATCCTGCTCAGTCTGGATTTGTACAAGGTAGGAGAATAGCGGATAACATATTCCTTACTTAGGAATTAATGAGGGGTTACCACAAGCACTCTGCTTCTCCTAGATGTGCCATGAAAGTGGACATCATGAAGGCTTATGATAATGTCAGATGGGATTTCCTCGGATGTCCTTGCCTCCATGAATTTCCATTCTAGGATGATCCAATGGTTGAAAGCTTGTGTCTCCACAACCAACTACTCACTGTGCTTCAATGGGGAAGCAATTGGTTATATCCCAGGGCAGAAGGGTCTACGACAGGGGGACCCTTTGTCTTCTTACTTATTTGTGATAGTCATGGAAGTCTTAACATGTTTACTCAAGGAGAAATCTCAACTCCCTGATTTTAAGTTCCACTGGAAATGTGCTTCTACTAAACTTGTCAACCTCTGCTTTGCAGATGATCTTATGATATTTTGCAAGGGAGAGGTGAGCTCCGTTACTCACATAAAACATTCATTGATTGAGTTTGAGGCCCTCTCTGGCCTCTCTCCAAGCCCTAACAAGAGTAATGTGTTCTTCTCTGGTGTTAATCCCTCCACAAAAGCATCCATTTTAGGCATATTAGGATTCCAGGAAGGATTATTACCAGTTAGATACTTGGGGGTACCTCTTTTATCCACAAAACTCAAGCATTTTGATTGCAAAGTCATGGTTGATAGGATTGTAGCCAAGACTAAGTCCTGGACACATAGGTACCTGTCCTATGCTAGTAGAATCCAATTGATAAAATCAATCCTTTTTTCAATGCAAACCTATTGGTCATCTCTATTCATTATCCCTAAAAAGGTAATTAAGGAGATTGAATCCACTCTGAGAGCCTTCTTCTGGTCAGGTCCTGATCTTAAGAAGACAGGGGCTAAGGTTTCGTGGGAGCATCTTTGCTCTCCTGTCAAGGAAGGAGGTTTAAGTTTTAAATCTATGGAGGTATGGAATTAGGCGGCTGTGGCCAAGCACATATGGTTCCTTATTTCGGGCGGGGAACAATCTATGTGGTGTCAATGGGTTAAGTCGTATTTACTTAAGGGCAAGAGCTTTTGGAGTGTTAAAATGCCATGTGATCCCTCCTGGGTTTGGAGGAAAATTCTAAATCTTAGATCACTTGTTCAGTCTCACATTGTGTACAAAATTGGGGATGGCCATTCAACTTTTCTATGGTTTGATAACTGGCATCCCCTTGGCCCCCTCTTGCCTAGGTTTGGATCTCGAATTAGTTATGATTCAGGAATTCCCAAGGATGCCACTGTACAAACAATCATTAGGAACAACCAATGGGCCTTCCCACTGACCCATTCTCCTGATCTTAATGAAGTGAGGTCAGATTTACATGCTGTTCCCATCAATGTTTCCAGTGGGGACAGATGTATTTGGTCTCTCACTGCTTCTGGTAAATTTACAATTTCATCTTTATGGGACCATTTGAGGACACATTTCCCAGCTATCACTTGGAGTAAAGTAGTATGGTTTTCAGGGCATATCCCTAGGTGTAGTGTGATCTCATGGATGGCTATACTTAATAAGCTGTCTACGGAGGACAGATTAGTTACTTTTGGCATGAAATCCACATCCATTTGTAGTCTATGTCTGGGGGTAGAATCCCATGAACATCTGTTCTTTGACTGCCCCATGGCTACACAGATCAGGGGTATTTTGTCCATAAAGACCCCCCATATGGTAGGAGTAGCCTCTTGGCAACAGTGGGTAAGTAGACTATCCACTTTACAAGGGAAATCTTTGGCTATCACCATTGCAAAACTTGTTTTCACAGTTTATGTGCATCATGTATGGATTGAGAGGAATTATAGGAAGTTCCAGAATATTAGCTGCCCTCATGGAGTGATTGCTAATAAAATTTTAAATGAAGTCAGATGCAAATTACTCTCCTTATCTGTTAAGGGACCCTCTCATTTACTGTCTCTGTGGAACATACATGAATAACTTAAATAGAATTGTAGAATTGGAAGTTCCATCTACTCATATGCTTTTATTTACAGGTTGGTGCCCAAGGGGTATTGAGCATCAAGCTGGATCCCTGGAGATTGGATATAGCCTCCTATAGAGCTCCTACACAGAACACATTCAGAGGTCAATGTTCAAGGGACACTCAGCTTTAACATGTATAGCAGCTCCCAACCATTCATTCTGGTGCAGTTGGTCCAGTCAGCCAAGAAGAGTACAGATAGCTAGCTGCTGTTGCAATTACAGGGAGCAGGATTCAACATGGTTCAGCAAGAATAGTGGCTGAACAGTTGCTGTTCTGAACACAAGTGCTTTCACTTATATCAGCTACATGGAGCTCCTATTTACTTCTACTGTTCAAGTTGTTATCTTAATCATTAATCCTTGCTAGTTGATGGGGGTAATTTTGTATTTATATTGTGCTAACCTTGTGAGTTGTGAGCTACAACCGCCACATTCCTTGAGAGAGGAGGTAATATTTAGTGGGGGAGTCTTGTGAGGTTCAGTGGAGGGAGTTAGGGGATGCACAGCTTTTGGTGTGGCTTGAGTGAGGGAGGAGTCAAGCTTCTAGGAAGTAGAGGTTTCAGCTATTCTGTTACTGTCTGTTTCTGATCAGTTGCTGCTTTGGTTTGATCTGCTACAGCTTTGCTATTACTGCTATGTGTGTTGAACTTATTAGTTTAGAATTCTGCTGCTATGGTTGGCTTTTGGTGTTGCTGCTGTCTTAGTTGCTTATGATCTCAAGCCATTGGTGTTTGGCTTTCATTCTCATTAAGGATTGTAACTGCCTCCTAGGGTGATGTTTGTAGTATGGGTGCTGACTCTGTTTTGTAGTCCTTGAGTTATTAGATCATGCCTAACCATCAGGGGCTGTCGGTGGGATCTCCCTTCACAGAGGGGGATGTCCTCTGTACTATATGTGGTCTGCTGAGTTTAGGGATGTCCAACTGCTACTTTATCTAGCCTTGGATCTCATCCTTACCTGAACCCATGCTGCTGTTCTGAATCCATTCTGCCTGTAGCTGTTCTGAACCATGGAAGTGTTCTGCTGCTGAGATGGATATGTTCTGCTGCTGCTCTTGCTGTTTGCTGCTGATCTGCACTTAGCTGCTGCTGCTGCTACTGAACTGATATGGCTGATGCTACCTGGCATGCGTTGGTGTAGACACCCTATTCTGGACTGTCCAGATTAGTTTACTTACGGTCTTTGATTCCCCGATGATGATTAAGGTCAAGAACATCCCGAGTTTGTGAATGAGTTTGAGCTTTGAGCGTCCCGAACCTCATCCGAACCCGTTTCAAACCCTTGTCGAACCTTCAAGCCAGAACCAAATGGCCTCAGCAAAACCCTACTGGAGTACGCTGGTTCTTGACTAGCGTGCGCAGGAAGCCCTGCCACGTGTCAGTCATCGCCGCTTACTGGCGCACGCCACTCAACAAGGGGCGCACGCCAGTCAATTCCAGTCAAATCAACCTTTTTCAGCCAGACGCGCGGGAGATTTTGTAACCACCTGACGTTAGCTGGCAGCTCCTGATGATTACTTCGGCCAGAGCTGTTCCCCCCTCTCTCCTACACCCTCCATCAACTAGTCCCATGCATTTAATACATGGGAGGCTCCTCCAAGCCTTACCACCTCCAAACACCCCCTTAGGACCAGCTGATTTTCAGTCACCCTTCCACCATAAATACCCCCCCCCTTGCATTCATTTGCAAGGGGTTAGCACCATAAAGCTTCAAGCCTTCTTGTCTTCTTCTTCTTCAATGTTCTTGGCTTCCTTTCTTCTCCATAGAAAGAGTAAGTGAAGAACACATTCACCACAGTCCATAAACCATACCACAATCATCCTCCAACTCTCAACTCTCAAGCTCAAAGCTCAACCCATCCATCAAACTCACAAGCAAAGGTATACCACCTTTTGCTTCTGCTTTCTGTTCTGACCCCTGAGGGGGGCTAGCAGGGTCAAGGCTGGTAATCTATACCAGTCCTGGCCCTAATGCTGGCAAGGTTTCAAAACCGTTTGCAGTGATCAGTGGCGCACGCCAGTAGTTTACGCCGTACGCCAGTAATGGTAGTATGTGCAAAACTGGCGTGGGGATCATGGATCATTGTTTTATTGCTTCATTCGTGTTCTGATCACCCTGATGCATGCTAAAACCAGTCTTTTGCTTACTGTATTTTAGAACTGCTTTCTATTCCATCTGTATCTTAGTGTGTTTTGGCCTCTGGGAGCCTTCTGGTCATGATCCAGAGCCCAGATGGTGCAAAGCCAAAGCATTGGAGCAAAGTGATAACTGGCGTACGGCCATACACTACTGGCGTACGGTAGTAGTCTAGCATCCAGTGGCTTGGACCTTGCATGGATCTTCCATCCAGGCATTTGATCATCTTCCCCTCATTGTTTAAGGGGTTTTCTGTCTATTTGGTGGCTTCTCAGCCCTTTAATCTCTCTGTAATAGCTTAGTAATCCATATCAACTGCGTGGTTTGTCCTGGGTGTGCACTGGTCCCTTCCAGAGCCCAGAGGGTTGATAACAGAAGCTGTGAACTTGAGTTTACCGGCGCACGCCAGTTGTGGTGTGGCGCACACAGGTCAGGGCTGCATGCAGTGGCTTAGCCAGTGCATGCAGGCTTGCTTCTGCGTGCATCACTACACAGTCTGTGTGTTCTAGTCTGTTCAAAATGTTCACAGTAGCTTGTTATCAATCTATTATACTTGCTTAGATCAAACATCTATCATCCATAAATATTTTTTTGTACATAAACTGTAAACGTGTTACAGTCTTAATCCCCATTAACTGTTCCCCCGCCCTAACTGGCTAAAAAAATGGTCAAACAAAGAGAGAAATGCAAATGTTTTATAAAATGCCTGAGTAGAGACCGATCCCCGGATTGGGCGAGAGGGGGTGCCATAAAACCCTTCCCTTCTCGTAACCTGGCTCCCGAACCTCAGATTTCAAAGGTGACGACGGACCAGTCTACAAGCCTTTTTCAAACTCAAACAAACGTGATCCAAACGTTTTCAAAAACACGGTTTCTTGGGTACTCTCCACAAAACCCGAGTGGCGACTCTCTGATCTGCGAAGCGTTTCGCCGCACTTTCCGCGAGATAGGGCGCACCCGGAATTTTTACAGGCTAAAAGCGTAGGGATTTTTTTGGGGCGTGTGCCCACAGTGGCGACTCTGCTGGGGACATTGCATTAATCAAACATTCGGAAATTAATACATGAATGAACAATTTTCAAAAGTCTGTCAAAACAGTACGCTCCGCGCTACTGAAGAACGGAATGGTGACGTAACAGGATTCTACATCCGACCACTCCGAACTGGGGCTTTTACTATTGTTCACTTATGTAGTTTTCTCTGAGTGTTGATTAATGAAGTAAGCCAAGCTTCAAAAGGCACTTTTTAAAAGGCATTTGCAATTTTCTCTCTCTCGATCATTCTTTCGGCACGCGTACATTTGCATCGGTGTTCTATCAGCCCCGTTGAGGCGTTTTGGGTAACCGGCACAGTTTACTGGAGCCCGGGGTCCTCGAATGCCCAACAACCTTGGACGATGATGAGACGTATTACCGTTTGACCATTGCTCTGCTGCACGCATTGCGATGGGAGGTATAAAACATCTCTAGCCTGAGGAACCCCCTTAAGCCAAAACCAGCCTCGTCACGCGTACGAAGCAATAGAACCTTTCAAAACTAAGACAGGAACCCACAGGGTAGGATTACTTGCATCTAACCCCCATAAACTGTCTACGTGTTACTGCTTTCCCTATCGCATGCCTGTACATACATTCATACCGTTCTGCGTAGGAGCATGCTAGGGCGCCTTTTAGGATTGTCTCTCTTTCAAACCCGTTTTATGCCTGCTAAGGCGCTGCCTGGACCGATGACGAGTCGTGCATTGTGATGGTGCACGTTATCAACTTTCCAATTCCTTGGGTCAACGAGACTTTGGGAAATCGAGACTTTCTAAGTCCTTGTCTAAAACCCAATCGAGGTTTCAAACAGAAAGCTAGGAACAACGGGAGACATGACATGATGCTCATACCACCCAGGTTAAAAGTGCTAAACACTTACACCATTCAAGGCTCCGGCACAGTGCTGCTTACGCCCTCTTGGTTACAGTATCATGTCGTCGACACCAAGTTGTTCCATTCCAACATTGAAACTTCGAGAGCGGGATAGTCAAAGACTTAGGCTGTTTCGACATCTCTTAGCGTTAGTCGATCCCATCAAGGTACACTGGTCGAAAAGAAATCCGAGGACCTGGGCAGCGTCCGGCCGTCATAAAACGGTTTTGTCTGCTAGTTCTAGAGTCTAGGAGGACACCGACGACGTTGAGCATTTTTCATTCTCTCTTTCAAATAAAATTGCTGCAGGCTGTCACTGAGCCCTTCTACTTTACTGTCTAGCCATCGCACCGTACAGATTTAGAATCAAGAGCCAAACCTACTTGGGAACGTCCGCCGGATCTGTCTGTAAGAGGATTTGGGTGGGTCTGTTTCTGGGTCTGCCACGACGGAAGCTCCGGGTTGTTTTCTGTTGGGAGAGGCCTCGCCACCGACACCTTTCACTCCGTTCCCCGCACCTCAAAAGCTCGTCCAAGTCAAAACCGAACCTCTCGACATGGCTGAAATTCCGAATCTTGCTCAGACTCTTGCCGACATTCAACGCAACTTGGCCATCATGCAACAAAGGGCCGATCAAGCTGATGCCTCTACGGCCAATCTCCGCGCCTTAATTGAGGAACGCCTCCCTCCGGCAGCTGCAGCTGGAGGAGGTGGCGGAGAGCGCGAACTCGTAGTTGAAGAGAACCTCCAAGGAGAAAACCCTGCTCCGAATCCGGAAATGGCTGCTCTGATCGCCAAGATGGCTAAACTCGAGGAAACAGTTTCCAAGGCTGAGAAGATAGGTGCTGGGGGTTTAGACATGGACCGTCTTTGCCCTTTTCCAAATGCTAGGCTGCCCGAAAGGTTTAAAATGCCTGATTTTGTAAAGTTTGACGGTTCTGGGGATCCTAAGACCCATTTGTTGGCATATCACAGCGCAATGAAACTACATGGAATTGAGGAGGAAACCATGGCTCAACTCTTTCCTCAAACTCTCACTGGTCCCGCATTCCAATGGTTTCTGTCACTGGACCTTTCTAAGAGGAGGACTTGGGTCGATATTGGGGCTGCCTTCAACTCCCAATATAGTTACAACGTCCAACTTAAGATGACCACGCGAGAGTTGGAATCAACCAAGATGGGCGCGAAGGAGCCTTTTGCAGACTTCATTCAGAGGTGGAGGGCAAAGGCAGCCAAAATGACGGATCGTCCCAGCGAAAAGGATCAGATTCGCATTATCTCTCGCAACCTGCAGCCGGACTTTGCTAAGAACCTTGTGCTGGTCCAAGGGGCAAATTGGGAAACCTTCTTCGACTCCGGTCTCGCCATAGAGGAAGCTCTCCAAAACGGGGTCATCCCGAGAACCGAGTCTGCTCCTGCCTCCTCTACATCAAAATCCAAGCCCCGTGCTTACACCGGAAGCAGCACTGCTCTCTTCGGTGGTAGCAACTATGCCAGCGCTGCCACTGCAAGTAACACCGCCACAACCCACAACTCTAACCATACAGCCGATGTCAACCAAGTACAAGCACCGCAGAAATCTCAAAACCGCAACCAACCTCGTGTCTTCGCCAACTTCGAAGCACCTCTCTCTGCTGTCCTCGAGAAGCTGGCCAAGTCTGGTCACCTCAGGCCTCTCACTCCAACTCCACTTCCTCAGAATCCACCTCCTAGCCACAACCCCAATGCCTTCTGTGCGTACCATCAGATGCCCGGCCATTACACCGACTCTTGTTATCTCCTCTATCATGCGATACAGGATTTGGTGGACAATGGAACTCTTCCTAACCCACCGTCTAAACCCAACGTCATCTCCAACTCCCTCCCGAAGCACCATAACCAAGTTGGCCAGATATCCCTTAGCTCCACCATAACTTCCCCTAGCTCCACCATATTTAACCCCACCGACCATATAACCCCACCGACCATATAACCCCTGCGGATCAACCGAAACCAGTCGTGTCCATACCCCTCGAGCCTGAAGTGTTGACCATAAACCTGGAGAAGGGACAATTGTCTGATTCAAGAACGCCCCTGGAACGTCTGCGCGACGGCATGACCACCTTCAACGACGTGTTCCGTGACCTTCAACGCGATACTGTCTTTTCTGCACAGCTCCTCCCTGGGACCACTGTAAGAAATTCTTTCTTTACCTTCGCTGGGACTGCTCTCGATGGATCGCCCATAGAGCGTTCAAGACTTGCTGGGGCAGCAGGCCCACCGGAACCGAAACTTGATATGCAGGCAGTAGGCTGGGCGATTGCCGACCACTACAACTTTGTCGTCCCTAGGATCAATGAATGGGATGAGCTCGCCCACGAGGGATTTCCGGCCGTGCCAGAAGCATTACCGTTTGACCATGCTACGAACAATGCATGGCTGGCAGCACAAGAGGAAGACATGATGGATCTGTAGACACCTCCCAAACGGGGCATCGCCATACAGATTGATCACGTGTGTTTGCTCGATTGGTTGCTCACTTCATAAACCAAAATCATGGACATTCCCATGGCTAGGAACATCGCCACATGATAACGGTTATCATCAAATAGAGTCGCCACCCAGTTTATTAAAACTGGGAAAATAGATAGAGATTCTGGATACGGGAGCCAAAAGTACAATAAGGGGAAGGTGTTAGGCACCCCTCTTTGCCCAGTCGTGAGACTGGCCCATAATTGTTCAACATAAGACGTATAGATGCTTTGTTTAATCCTAACACATAGTCTGTTTAGTTATTCCTTTAAACAGTAAGCAAGGTGAGCCAGTGCGATAAATAAGCATGCATTGGAAAGCAGGAAAAGCAAACAGAATGTCCCAGGGAGATGGATCCCGCGGCCGGTGAATGGATGTCACGGCCGAGGGATCCTCCTGGTTTGATGTACCGGCCGAGGGATCGAAGCCCCGGTCGGTGTTCTTCCTCACACCAGACAGAAAGATTAGCGGATAATCGAAGTGCTACGGTTAGTGAAAAATACAGTAAATTAAGACAAACCAGAGGCCGTTGGGCCTCACCACCTTGATCCCTCAGTTGCTTGATTGCTTTGGATTGGGTGTGATTGATTGATTGCTTGATCGAGAACCCTAGAGTTAGGGTTTGAACTTCGGGGTTTGATCGCCGGATTGACGGCTACCTTCGGAAGGTTAGGGCTTTTGGAGTATGGGATTGAGAGAGTATTTCTGCAGAGTTTCGAGGTTTGAGAGAGTGTGTAGGTATCTCAATTTCTACGTGTAAATTTCGGAGCCCAAAGGCCCCTTTATATAGGCATAGGGATGACTCACTCTGGCCAATCAAATCACGAGATGGCAATTGCAATTGCAATGCATCTCAAACTCTACGTCGTGATCTCCGAACGTAGCCCGAACGCATCGGAAAGGTAGTGTAGTTGGATCAAACCAAACGTCTAACAGAACGTTCGAGAGTCTGGAAAAAGGTCGATCTGGCGGCCGAGGAAAGGATGTCGCGGCCGTGAAATGGATGTCTCGGCCGAATGATAGATCTTGCGGCCGAGGGATTGATCTCTCAGGGAGATTTTGCTGGCAACATGTTGCTCGGGCGAGGGATTGATGTTATGGCCGTTAGATCGATGTTACGGCCGTCAGATGGATTCTCCTAGGCTTCTGTATTTCTGTCTGAAAGGCTGTATGGCTTTGAATTGGGTCCTCTAAGTGGTCAAAGTTCTCACCGAAAGTCCTAAGGTCCTCAAGGAAGCAATCATCAATCATTGTATCCATTTCATCATCGGGATTGTCCCAAGGTGGGACTTGAAATAATCGTTAGGCCAAATTGGGGTGTCTACAGATGCCCCTCTTTGACTGAACTCAGACGGATCGCGAGACATGTTTGAGTAAGAGTCAAAGCTGTAAAAAGCAACTCAATTTGGTCCAACCACTATTCCAAGGGGTTTTCGAAAAAGGTTTTGTTATGGTCGGGCCGGGAGGCTGCCTACGTATTCCTCAAGGGAAATTCAGACCAACCGTAGTTCGGGCAATAAAGAAAAGCAAAAAGTTTGGAGGGTTAGAGACAGAAGACGTACCTTAGGGCTTAAAAAGCCGTAGTGTGACATACCTAGACTGAGCCAGGGTTTTGGCGAAGAGTAGTTGAAGGAGCGCAGGGCTGCCGGGGGAGCTTTTGCGGAGAGCTTCCTTAGTTATTTTGGGGTAGATCAGTACACTGCAGGTGCGTTTGCTTTTCTTGATCATCCTTACTTTGACTGAAAGGAGTTCGGTAGAATAGCCTATCCTTGCGAATGAGCTGGAAGGAATTGATGTGATGGGGTGGAATCCAAACCATCTGCTGAGGATGAGTTGGACCCCGGTTTGTTTTTGAGATGGGGGGCGCAGGGCCAGTAACATAGAGCACGGAGCTTTGGTGATGAGGGAACCGAGGCACGGAGCCGGTTGTAGTCATGAGGCGAGAGCCTGAAGAGTGAAGGGGTCAAGGCGTGGACCCTATTGCAATCTTGAGGCGAAGGCCTGAGGGGATTAGATAAGACCGAAGCGCGGAGCTGGTATTGATCATAAGGCGAGAGCCTAAGGTGTTTGATAAGACCGAAGCACGGAGCTGGCGTTGATCATAAGGCGGGAGCCTAAGGTGGTTGATCGGACCGAAGCGCGGAGCTGGTATTGATCATAAGGCGGGAGCCTGAGGTGACTAGATTGAGGCGTGGAGCCTGCTGTGGTTTATGAGGCGGAGGCCTGAGGTAAGCTTAGAGCTTGATGGGACCGAAGCGCGGAGCTGGTATTTGATCATAAGGCGAGAGCCTGCGGTGGTTGATCGGACCGAAGCGCGGAGCTGGTATTGATCATAAGGCGGGAGCCTGAGGTGATTGATAGGACCGAAGCACGGAGCTGTTGTTGGCCATGAGGCGAGAGCCTGAGGTGATTGATAGGACCGAAGCGCGGAGCTGGTGTGGCGAGAGCCTGAGGTGAGCTTAGAGTTTGGTGGGACCGAAGCACGGAGCTGGCATAAAGCAAGGGCCTGAGGTGAAGGAACTGAGGCGTGGAGCCTGAAGTGATTGAGGCATGGAGCCTGCATGCAGTCTTGAGGCGAGGGCCTGAGTTGTCGGAGCTTAGAGCTTGACGTGATTTGAACCGAAGCGTAGAGCTGGTTGTATTCTGATGGTCTGCGCACGGAGCTTTTCCATCATAAGTGTTGGCGTGGAGCCAAAGGATCGAGGCGTTGGGTCGATCAATAAAACCGAGGCATAGAGCCGGTTGATTGCAGGGCTGACCTGTTTCATAAGAGATATGCAGAGTGTATATGTGCAATGATGGTTGTTAGATGTGAACAGATATGATGATGCAGACTCGATGTGAAAATGTTTGATGCAAATGTGCACGGGCCCGTGCGTGTGTGTTTGTTTTAAGCTTAAAGCTTCTATCAAGTTCCGGACTTGAGCATTCAGAGCGTAGAGCTCGAGCATTCGGACGGCAGAATCCGAGCATTCAAAGTACAGGCTTTGAGCGTCCAGTACACAGTGGTTGGGCATCCAAGCGTAGAGCTTGAGCATTCAAGTGTATAACTTGAGCATCCAGTACACAGCGGTTGGGCATCCAAGCGTAGAGCTTGAGCATTCAAAAATGTTAGATTTTTGAGCATCCAGGCGTAGAGCCTGAGAATAGATGTCTTGATTGTTGGGGCGGCGTAGAGCCTGTTGCTTGTTTACGGCTTCGAGCCGGTTGAGATAATGGGCTTGGAGCCGCTGAGATTGTTTGTTATGGCTTTGAGCCATTTCAGATGGTAGATACAGGCTTCGAGCCTGTTGAAGTAATGGGCTTCGAGCCGCTGAGTCGTGATAGCGAGCGTAGAGCTGCTGAATGAGTGAATATGGGCGTAGAGCCTGTCGATAATGGGCTTCGAGCCGCTGAGATTGATTGTTACGGCTTCGAGCCAGTTGAGACAATGGGCTTAGAGCCGCTGAGTTGGTTGTTACGGCTTCGAGCCAGTTGAGATAGTGGGCTTAGAGCCGCTGAGATGAGTGATAGCGAGCATAGAGCTGCTGTATGAGTTGATGTGAGTGACCATAGGCACGGAGCCGTTGAGATAGTTGGGTGCGGGCGTTGAACCACTGAGTAGCGAGCTTGGAGCTGCTGAGATGATTGGTACGGGCGTAGAGCCGTCGAGAAGGTAGGCGAGGAGCCTGTGTGGAGCTACTAGGATGATAGGCGAGGGGCCTGTTTGATAGATGGGCGTGGAGCCGCCGATTTGACAGGTGCAGAGCCATTGAGGTAAGCGTTGGATTGCTTTGATAGTGATGAGCTCGGAGCTTGTTGTAGCAGATGGAGCTACGGAGCTATAGGGTTGCTGGTAACAGCTGAGTGGTAGCGAGCTTGGAGCTGCTGAGCTTACGATTTTAGGCGATGCGCTGAGATGATGAGCGTGGCGCCAATTGAATAACTTGATAGCGAGCTTAGAGCTGCTGAAGTGGTGATGGTGCAAGAAGCACAGTATTGCTGAGATGATAAGCTTGGAGCCGTTTGAAATGATGGGCTTGGAGCCGTTGAATAGAGCTGCTAAGATGATTACAGGCGTAGAACCTGTGTTGAGCGATGGCAAACTTGAAGTTGCGGAGTTTGAAGCAAGGAGCATGGTGTTGCTGATAGTAAGCATAGGGCTGTTGAGATAATGAGCTCGGGGCTTGGTTGCAGAGTTGTTGAATGGACACGGAGCTGCTAAGTGATCATGATGGTGAGCATAGGGCCGCTGAGTGAGCTTCAGAGCTGCTGATAGTGAGCCTAAAGCTGCTGGGCACTAGCGAGTATGGGCATAGAGCCGCTGAAGCTGTTGGATATGGAGATGTTGGGATAGCTTGCTGAGTGACTTAAGTATGGAGCTATTGAGCACGGGGTACCGCTGAGGCGGGGGAGCCATTGACTGGCTTTGATAGTAGCGAGCATGTAGCTATTGAGTGACTTGATGAATAGCAGAGTCATCGAGTGTCTTGATTGCTGTAGGCGTGAACATGGAGTTGCTAGGTGACGATGAGCATAGAGCTTGGTGATTGATGTCGTACTTCCGGAGTACAGTAACTGGGGTGTAGAGTCTGAAGGATCTTTTGGGATTTGCGAGCAAGAGTTCACAGTCTATAATCCTCAAAGGTCAAGTGACCAGTAGTTGCGAACTTGCTGCTTCAGAGAGAGCTCCGAAAAAGTCCCGAAGCGGGTCCAACATTGGTGCTTGAGATTCCTCATGTTCGTGATTGCCTCCAAGGCTATATTTCACTTGCTCGGGATTGCCCCCAAGGCTAGATTGCGTGCATTTGGTAATCCCTGCAAGGCTTTTGTCATTACTTGATCCCTCTTAAGCTTGGGAATGCTCCCAAGGGCTAATTTCCTCATGCTCGGAATGATCTTGAGTCTTAGACTGAGTGCTTCTGGCAGACATTTGACAGCCTATGCAAGGCTTTTGATTTATTCTGACGCTGGTGCTTGATATCATGCACGCTCAGGAATGCTCCCAAGGCTGGATTTGATTATAAGTTCTATTGGCCACGGGCCTAGAATATCACGAATGCTTTGTTGGTGCATGGATTCAAATCGATTGCCTTTGAAAGAGGAGATTTTGAAGAAGGATGCAGCAGCTGCGAGGTTGATTTATCGGGCGTGGGGAACGCCAGGAGTCAGAGGGTTGATTCCACGTGTTTGGGGTGCCCTTAAGGCTAGTTTCCACATGCTTGGGATGCCTCCCAAGGTTGGTTCTGAGTATGCTCGGGATTGCCCCTAAGGCTAGTTCTTGACCATTTCCATTTTGACTTTGTTGACTTGTTGACCCAAAGTGCCATAAGGTTTGTTAAATGCTTCGGCCATTAATGACTTCAGAGATTTCCATCGCCTCCATTAAAGGGGTGCCTTCTGGAGGCTGAATGCTTTCTAGAAGCTGGCTATACAAATGCTTTCTGGAAGCTAGCAACATAAACGCCTTCTGGAGGGCTTTATCAACACGGATGCCCTTTTTGGAGGATAGATGCCTTCTGAAGGGCTGGAGTGTGTAAGCTTTATACAGGTGCTTTTTCTTTTTGGCTGTTCACTCAATGTATTAAGTGGAAGCCGCAGGATTGTTTCGCTGGCCTGCTATACAGTGAGGCCTGAGTGTAAAGTTGCTCGGAGTTCTTGAAAAGCCAGATAAGGCCGCAAATACGACAAGGCACGTGTATGGTGCTACTGAAGAGCAAGTGTGAGGCTTCTGATTTTATGAAGGCAGAGCTGCTAAGATGGAGATGAAAGCGCGAAGCAAGGAGCTATGGAGATGTGAAGTGCGAAGCCACTTTAATGCTATTGGCATGGTGCCATTTGTAGAGTTTACTGGGGCTGTCTTTCAGCCTTTTTGACTTGGCTCTGTCGGTCATAGATACCAAGCTCGGTATGGTCGGTTCAAGGACCGAAATCCAGGAGAATCCTGCAATCCACATTTGAATGGTTTAGAAAACAGCAATGGATAAGAAAACAACATGCAACAGGCTTGGAGTTGACCACGGGCCAAAGTCCTTTTATGCTGACTGCTAGGGGCAGGACCACCACACTTAATGAACCCTAGTTCAAGAGCTTGAACGATTGCGGGTAACATGGTTTGCAACGCGACATATATGCATTTGAGTAAAAAAGAAACGCAAGCCCCCTGTTTAGGCTATGAATGCTTGATCCTAGCTCAAATGTGCATGATGACAATGATCTAATTGCCCCTAGCATAGAGACATGCGATGTAAACAGCAATGAATGTGAGTGCAATGCTTCTCTTTCTGTTTGGCAAAGATCTTGGCATGCCCCTGATAATGCTGTGTGACAGCATTTCCACAAAAGAGTTGAGGTGTTCTCCCAGGATATGACGCTTCTTAGGCTGAGCTTTTTGAAGGCCGAGTGTGTTGGCAGGGAGGTAGATTTTACAGTGCGTCCCTTTGTTGCTCTTTTACTCCTCGCATAGAGATGATGGCCATGATGCCTTGATGATTCTGCCTTGTTTGATCATAAGAAACACCTCATATTTGGAGTCAGCTTGTGCAATCACGACAAGAGGTTAGTGCAAAAGACAGGGTGATAGCGATATGCATGTAAATTCGCAATGTGTTCTGGACATCTCAACTTTTGCGTATTTGATCAAATGCTTCCCCTTGATTTGGAGAGACCAATAATGACTTATTTACTAGCCAGGTGTTTGAAAGACCGCAATGCCTTAGCGGCACTACTGAAAACATTGTTTGGTCAAGGGACCATATTGCTACACTCCTCATGAAATGAGAGACCCATATTATTCCCTCAGAGATTTGCAAAAAGTGACTGTGCTTGTATTTGCTGTGTCAAGATTGTTTGAGATAAGATCAATTTTGAAAGTTTTTCCTTAAGGATTTCAAAATCATATCATTTCATCTATATGCTCCACACTCACGTCATTCAATTATCAAAGGACACAGAACTATTTTGCAAACTCATGCCCTTAGTCAATCAGGTGAGTTTGTTGCTTCGAGTTTGATTTGGTTGACTTGAGTTGGATTGATAAGTGCCTACTGAGACCCACATAAGAGGTTGGATATCTTCAAGAGAAGTGCATAAAGGGGAACATAGCCATGCTCCTTGTCTCATGTTGTGTGATTTGCCAAGATGATGCAAACTCCAGGATTCTTGCCCTTCGTGTCAAGTTCCACATCAGTGATGCCCCTAGTCTCTAGGACCTTGCTACTAAGTCGTGTTCCCCAATCTGAGAGGACTTTGTTATGGACCATAATGTAGGCTTGGGGTTTTGGCTTGAGAAAGAAGCGGATGTAAAAGGCTCAAACCTAATTTCTACTCAAGCTTGGGTTTTAAAAGCTAGCAGCCATCTTTAACATTTTTATCAACTCTTGTTGTCTCTTGCCTCACTTGTGTGAAAGAGTTGGTTTCTTCAAAGATGCCCTTTGTATGTATTGGGAGATGTTTCCTTCAAAATGCCCCTTATATGACGGGATGATTTTTCTTTCATCTTTGTGTTTTTGCGTATGCCCCAGTGTAGGGGATGGCTGTCTAGCAGGTTTTTCAAAGGAATTATCCAGAGGCTCAACGTGGCTAGCAAAGGATAAGTGTTTGGGTAGAGAAATGAATGCCTTTCTTCATCTTGAAACACACGACAAAGTGGCAAGGATCCTAACCAAGGAATTAGGGGCTTCGATGTTTAACCAAGTAGTTTTCTAAGATTGAGGACAATCCTTTGAGACACATAGTAGATACATGGAGACATGGTTGATTTCTTGCTTTGTTCGTGCTCTAACTTTTGCCTAGACCGCCTTTACGGGTTTTCAATCTAGCGAGCTCATTTTTTCCCTTCTCTGTATTTTTCCTCTCTTTTCTTCTTCAACAGCATGTTTTGCTTACAAGTGATCTCTGTGAGGGTGCAGAGATGTGTCAACTCCTTCTTAGCTCAACAGAAATGACGCGGGTCATAGCTTTGAAAAACTCGTTATGCACTTTTGACAATTCAAGTGATTATGATGTGTTCCAAAAGATGCCATGAGATTACTTTGAAATCCCTAAGGATTGTTTTCAATACTCAATGTTATCATGAGCATTCTATAGCAGCGAACTAGCACAGGAGGGAACATTTTCAAATTTGTGGCCGACCAAAAGGTGCCTACGTATCCCAACAGAGAATCAGGCCATTCGTAGTTCATATCCGAGGAGGTTTAAGATTCACATTTCATGCTGAGTGTGACAATTGGCCAGAAATCATGATGAGCAAAATGATATCAACTTTTCAAGATAAGCAAAACATGGGCCAAAATGGCGGCGAAAGTTAGCTAGGTAGGATTTCTACGAAAGGATTGTTTTAAAATCTAAGCCAAGACGTGATGGGCATGGCTACCATTGCTCAAAACTTGGTTGGATTAAAACTTCAATTTTTTTTTTTTTTTTTGTCAGCGATTGCCATCACGTCTGAGATCAATCCAAGTCTAAGGGAAGGAGAAACCTAATCATGCTCAAGTTGAGATATCCAAAACTAATTGTCCATGCGGCGCATTTTCTAATATGCAAACTGCCCTTAGTGGTAGTGCAACCAGATGACATGCGATGAACAAAGAAAGGAAATGAGGGGGATGGACTCCTCTTTTGGTTTGGCCCCTGCGTAGTTAGAAAGAGGCAATCAAAATGATATGTATATATATAGCACCACAGCTACTGACACAGGTTATGGATGAATCATGCATTGCAATTCGTTTGTATGCATGAGTTGATCGGATACTATAGATAGCCAGCCATTTTTGATATGGATGATTCTTAAGACTTGTTGCTGCCACTTAAGATCCCACTTCCAAGCCAATTCATATTATGAGACAAACCGAAAAGGTTGAGCATATGATTACAACAAAAAGTAGACTCGGGGTCCATCGCTGTGCTAGCGGCTATTTGAATGTTTCAGAAAAACTTGTCATTTGAGGATTAGACTAGGCATTGCAAAAAGTTTTGAAAATTCTTTCAATTTAAAACGTGATTGAGGTAATTGAAATCCACTTGATTATTTGCTAGCACATTGACAAACTCCTAAATCTTATCGGCTTGTTGCGGTAAGCATGCTCAAAATTTTGAATTTTGAAAGATGGGTTGCTAGGCCGATTTGAAAATAGGAACCAAAGTCCTACACTTGTCATGCCGAATCATCCATGGAGAAATAAGTATTGCAAGTCCCATCCATAATATCCTTGACTTTGCATATCATCCATAATCTGCTCTACTACTTTACACTCCCTCTTTCCTTTAGCCTCGCAAGGCAAAGATTGCTAGAGCAACCCCTAGTTCAATTGCCGGCGAGGCAGCCAATGTTTGATTTCGTTCTAGAAATCCATGCTTTGCGGTGCTTTAAGTAAAGCAGGAATGTTAAGTAAGCAATGATGCTTTCAACTTACCAAAAACGTACCTTGCAGGCAATGCTATGCCTTGGTGCTTAGCTATGAAGACTTAGAGTTAGGGTTCTTAGTTCATGCCCCAACCCTTCTGCACAGAAAGTGATATTACAACAACATATACAAGGTGTGAGGAAGAACTTGGAAGTAAAATGCAAGTAGGTTCCTAGCCTGTAGGTTCCTGTCTTAGTTTGATAAGTTCTATGGCTTTCTAATACATGCAAGGTTTTGGTAGTCTCAGAGTGCTCCGTTGTCAAAGGGCACCAATCCTCTCACCAGCCCATCATAGGTGGTGATTGGGTGATTCCCTTTTTGATATACCACTAGGTACGAGTGACTGTGGAGTTTGCTGGAACCCCCAACATAGCCCGTGTCATGCCGGGATATCAGGTGAACTCAACGGGTTGCCCGCTCGATGCATATGATAAATGAATTAAACAAGGCATGTATTAGTCTTATGTTGAACTTTCTGGTTATGGCTCTCATATTCCCCAGCAGAATCGCCAAAAACTGTAGACACCTCCCAAACGGGGCATCGCCATACAGATTGATCACGTGTGTTTGCTCGATTGGTTGCTCACTTCATAAACCAAAATCATGGACATTCCCATGGCTAGGAACATCGCCACATGATAACGGTTATCATCAAATAGAGTCGCCACCCAGTTTATTAAAACTGGGAAAATAGATAGAGATTCTGGATACGGGAGCCAAAAGTACAATAAGGGGAAGGTGTTAGGCACCCCTCTTTGCCCAATCGTGAGACTGGCCCATAATTGTTCAACATAAGACGTATAGATGCTTTGTTTAATCCTAACACATAGTCTGTTTAGTTATTCCTTTAAACAGTAAGCAAGGTGAGCCAGTGCGATAAATAAGCATGCATTGGAAAGCAGGAAAAGCAAACAGAATGTCCCAGGGAGATGGATCCCGCGGCCGGTGAATGGATGTCACGGCCGAGGGATCCTCCTGGTTTGATGTACCGGCCGAGGGATCGAAGCCCCGGTCGGTGTTCTTCCTCACACCAGACAGAAAGATTAGCGGATAATCGAAGTGCTACGGTTAGTGAAAAATACAGTAAATTAAGACAAACCAGAGGCCGTTGGGCCTCACCACCTTGATCCCTCAGTTGCTTGATTGCTTTGGATTGGGTGTGATTGATTGATTGCTTGATCGAGAACCCTAGAGTTAGGGTTTGAACTTCGGGGTTTGATCGCCGGATTGACGGCTACCTTCGGAAGGTTAGGGCTTTTGGAGTATGGGATTGAGAGAGTATTTCTGCAGAGTTTCGAGGTTTGAGAGAGTGTGTAGGTATCTCAATTTCTGCGTGTAAATTTCGGAGCCCAAAGGCCCCTTTATATAGGCATAGGGATGACTCACTCTGGCCAATCAAATCACGAGATGGCAATTGCAATTGCAATGCATCTCAAACTCTACGTCGTGATCTCCGAACGTAGCCCGAACGCATCGGAAAGGTAGTGTAGTTGGATCAAACCAAACGTCTGACAGAACGTTCGAGAGTCTGGAAAAAGGTCGATCTGGCGGCCGAGGAAAGGATGTCGCGGCCGTGAAATGGATGTCTCGGCCGAAGGATAGATCTTGCGGCCGAGGGATTGATCTCTCAGGGAGATTTTGCTGGCAACAGGTTGCTCGGGCGAGGGATTGATGTTATGGCCGTTAGATCGATGTTACGGCCGTCAGATGGATTCTCCTAGGCTTCTGTATTTCTGTCTGAAAGGCTGTATGGCTTTGAATTGGGTCCTCTAAGTGGTCAAAGTTCTCACCGAAAGTCCTAAGGTCCTCAAGGAAGCAATCATCAATCATTGTATCCATTTCATCATCGGGATTGTCCCAAGGTGGGACTTGAAATAATCGTTAGGCCAAATTGGGGTGTCTACAGGATCCGCTGGACGGAGTTGCTCTACCTCTGCTTTTCGATCCACCCGAGCCAGTTGTCGAAGAAGAGCCTTACTTTTGGGATCCCGAGCCTGCTTGGCAGTTCCCGGCCGACTATGTTCTAGAGGAAGTCGTGCCCGATTATGAAACTTTCTACACAGAAGAGGACCTCCGACAGGAAGAACCCCGTGTACTTGGGGAGTGCTTCCGCGCATCAGCGATCGACTCGCTAGTGGCCTCAGTAGCCGACGTCGAATACGACCCCGCCTTCTACATAATTGATGAGAACCTCCCGCGCCCCGTTGTGCCTCTCCCCAGCGAGGACTGCCGTATTATGGTTTTAGACGCAGTACCCGATGACCTTTGGGAACTGGACGAGATTGTCGACCTTAACACGAACCCGCTGCCCGCTGACTTTTGGGATGAAGACAAGGTAGTGGACATCAATATGGGAAACGAGGTGTGGACAGTTAACTCCGCTCTGATAGATGCTGGTTTCTGGGATACACCATTCGTCACCAACCCGGGAGCACCGTTCGAAGAAGCTGCGGTACAGGATCCGTCCTTTTGGGAAAAGTGGTAGTGAAAGGTCTGGAACACGAGCTGGCTACGGGGGAAGATACGTCTGCGACTGTGGCAGCAACCGATAAAGGAAAGCGCAAGATGGATGACATACCTGCGGATTTCTGGGATTTCAACAATGCAACCTCTTGGTGGGACGTCGCCAATGTTACAAGGAGCGGCCGAGTCTTTCAGCCCTCCAACTTGCAGGCTGGAAGCTCATCCAATCCGCCCGTCGTGCAACCCGCTAATCCGACTACTCAAAGAGGCGCTCCAAACATCCTTGCTGGAATCCCGGAAGGAGACATGATTCAGAGGCAACTTGAAAGGATCCCTGCTGCTGTATCAGTTTGGGGTTTGATTGCATCATCAAAGGAGCATCGCGACGGGCTGTCTGGGGCTCTTGCGCGACTCAAAGTACCAACCGACATCACCCCCAAAGCATTGGTCGCTCTTATCCTGCCATTGCTTGCCAAACACTCTGTTACGTTCACCGAGCGGGACCTGCCTGTTGAAGGAACTGACCACAACCGCCCGTTGCACATTACCGTCAAGTGCAATGGACTCTGGGTGCCAATCGTGCTTATTAATAATGGCTCCGCCATTAATGTCTGCCCGCTGAGGGTTGCTTACCGTTTGGGATTCGCAAAGAAAGATCTCGCACCATCTAACCTGGCTGTCAATGCCTACGATAGCACTCGTCGTGTTGTCGAAGGAACCATTATGCTCAAGCTCGATGCTGAGGGCTTTGAGATGGAGGTGGAGTTTCACGTGGTCGACATTCCCGCCACTTTCAATCTGTTACTAGGCAGGCCATGGCTGCACAGGTCGAACATCATGGCAGTACCCTCGACTCTGCACCAGAAGGTCATGCTAGGGCTTCCAACGGGGACTCTCACCATTTGCGGGGATGCTGGAATCCGCCCACTTAAAGAGGATGAACCCGTTCTAGGGATTACACATGGGGAAGAGGACTCAGACTTTGGAGGGTTCTCGTTCGACACCGCAGGATCAGTCCTTACCGTCACCATCGACGATGACTTCCTCGTTAGCTCAGCCGCTATTAACATCATGAGGAAGATGGGCCACATGCCCGGCCTTGGACTCGGGATAAACCAGCAGGGGGTCGCTGAGTTCCCTGTCTTTCCCTTTATCGAGAGCCGATTTGGCTTTGGGTACGCTTCTCCGGCCAAAAAGGCTAAAAAGGGGAAAGGCACGGGAAAACCCCGTACCCTCTATGGTAACCCCGACAGCTACTTCATCCGTGAAAGGGGGGGGCATTGTTTACGAAGGTCAGCCTGAACCATTCTGGGATCCGGAGACTGGCACTTGGCTACCGGGGTTCGAAATCTTCGCTGCGGACACCTGGTCCGATGATGAGGAGGAGCTAACCAAAGACAAGCTGGCAGAGCGAGAGTTCAAGAAACAGCTGACCCGGGCTAAGGAAGAAACTGACTGGGTGATGGCAGTTGATCAAGAGAGCTTGGAGATGCTGTTCTCTCAAGTAGGTTTGGTTGGCAAAGAAGAAGAGGCCGAAGTGCTGATGCTTGGGCCCGACTCTCCGGACGTCATCAAAGATCCAACCTTCCTCATCGTGGAAGCTAAGGGTAGTTTAAATAATTGCTTTTTCACTCCACGTCTGACATGCATTGACAATATACCTGAGTCTGACACAGAGTCTGTCCAGTCTAGGTCTAGCTCAGAGTCGGAGTTTGTGCCTCTTGGCCCTCCACGTCATAGCTTCTACTTCGAGTTCGAGTCTACTGTACTTGGCAACCCGCTGGGGTTTTATGAAATGAATGATCCTGCTTCTGACTACTTTGTTGATTTCTATATAAACTGTGTCAACCCCGACGATGAAGGAACAGACTTCGATGGGGATATCCCCGCTGAGTTGCGTTCCCTCATCGAAAGGGAAGACGAAAGGCATGCTCAGCCTCTAAAAGAAGAAGTAATTTCCATAAATTTGAAAGATGAGGGTGACCCCCGGATGATGCAAATTGGTTCAGCTCTGTCCCCCGAGGATCGTGCTGCGCTGATTGATTTGCTCAAAGAATACTTCGAGGTTTTCGCATGGTCTCACAAGGACATGCCCGGTATTGATCCTGAAATCGTACAGCAACTGTAGACACCCCAATCTGGGCTTCCAGATTAGTTTACTTGCGGTTTTTGATTCCCCAATGATGAAATGGATCAAGAACACCCCGGGGATGTCGAGTGTTTGAGCTTTGAGTGTTTGAAAAACCCTTGAATCTAACCTAGCCTAAGCCACTTCCAAAGGCCCAAAAACCCTATTGATGTGTGCCAGGGCACAATCATCGCGCGCCAGGGCACAATCATCGCGCGCCAGGGCGCACCATCGCGCGCCAGGGCGCATTGTCGCGCGACAGTTTGGAACCATCGCGCGACGGTCAGAACCTGTCCCCATCACCTTTATTCAGCTGGGCAGCTTAATTACCAAGTAACCCCCAGCCAGCCTCGTGGCTGACTGGCCTCCATTCTTTGGACCAGAACTACTTTTCCATTAATGGAAGGTGCTACTTCTATAAGTAGCCCCTTTGTTCATCTTTCAAAAGGGTTCAAGATTTTTGGTAAAAAGCAAGAACATAGCTTGTTCTTCCCCCTCCCCCCCTTTTTTTTCATCTTTCAAAGGGTTACAAAAAAATGGTTTTCAAAAGGCTTACACCCTAAGCACCACCAAGAGCAAAGCTTGTTCTTCCTCCCCATTTTCACACTTCAATCAAACCTCAAACTCAACCTCAAACTCAAAGTTCAAGCACTCATTCAAACTCGAAAATTCAAAGGTATATCTCACCTTTGTTCTGCTCTCTGTTCTGATCCCTGAGGGGGGCTGGCAGGGTCAAGGCTGGTAATCAATACCAGTCCTGGCCCTAAAGCTAGCAAGGTTTCAAAAACCGTTCTGGTAGGAACCAGCGCGCGAGGGTCCCATATACGCGCGCGACACTTCGTTGCTGTGTGCGATGGACCGCGTGGGGATTAGTGTCCTACTGTTTTATGCTTTACTTTGTACATAGATCACTGTAAAGCATGCTAATAACCATTTTACAGCTTTCTTTAGCTTAAAAATGCTAGCTTTGTACTTCAATATTCATTTCTGTTCTGTTGGAGTACCCCTGGGATCATTCTGGATCTGTCCCAGAGCCCAGAAACGTGCAAAACCAGACACTGGAAAGTTGGCTCTAACCGCCGCGCGACAGTTTGGAACCCTCGCGCGATGGTCAACGCTCCATTTGACCAGTGTGCCAGGGCGCAATCGTCGCGCGCCAGGGCGTAACCATCGCGCGCCCGGCCGCATTGTCGCGCGACTGTTTGGAACCCTCGCGCGACGGTTCCATTCTGTTCCCGATCAGTGGCTGGCCTTGCATGTTTAATTTGGTTTTAGGCTATTATTCTGTCCCCACACTGTTTATGGGGTGTTTTTGTTTATTTATTAGGCTTTTCAGCCTTTAAACTGTGTATTATGACTACATAAACTGCTTGGTTTGTCCTGGGTGTGCACTGGTCCTTCCAGAGCCCAGAGGGTTTGAGAATAAGAGCTGTGGGCTTAGGCTTACTGGCGCGCGCAGGTCTTGTAGTAGCGTGCGCAGGTTTGGTCAGCATGCATTGACTTGTTCAGTGCATACTGGTTTCTTCCTGTGCACGACACTCCAAGACAGGAGCTTTCCAGTCTGTTTAAACTCCCACAGGAGTCTGTTCTCATCCTATACTAACTGCTCATCCATGCCATCTATCACATCCTGCAAACATGTTACAGTTTTAATTCCCAATTAACTGTTCCCCCGCCCTAATTGGCTAAAATCGATTAATAAAAGAAGAATCGCAACGTTTTCAAAATGCCTAAGTAGAGACCGATCTTTGGATTGGGCGAGAGGGGTGCCATAAAACCCTTCCCCTCTCGTAACCTGGCTCCCGAACCCAGATATGGTTATGACGGACTGGTTCCTTAACTTTTTCAAACCAAACAGCGCGGCAGGTGCTTCGAAATACGGTTCCTTGAGTGTCGGACCCTCAAAAACTCAAGTGGCGACTCTGTATTTTTGAGCGCTTGCCACCAGCGCTCGCGCTCCCTCGATCCGGGCCCTTGCATTTTGGAAACCGGAATTTCCAGGGCATGCTGCCCACAGTGGCGACTCTGCTGGGGATGATCGAACTAATATTGATCTATACTTAGAGTTTAATACACTTGGGAACCATCCCTTAAAAGGTCTGTCAAAACGGTGAGCTTCGCGCTGCCGAAGGTTGGAATGGTGATTTAACAGGACCTCGTGTCCGGCCATTCTAATCTGGGGCTTTTTCGATTGTTCGCTTGTGTAGTTTCCTCTAAAGATGGACTAAATAAAGTGAGCCAAATTTGAAAAGGCATTTTTGCAAATTTGCGATTCTTCTTTTCTTAATCAAATTCTAGCATTTCATGTGCATCGATGTGGGATAAGCCTCGTCGGAACATTTTGGCAATCCGGCACGGTTTACCGGAGCCCGGGGGTCCCGAATGACCGACAACCTTCGACGATGATGGGTCATGCTACCGTTCGACTGTTATTCTGCGAAAAACGCGGGTAACGGGAGGTATATCTGTGGCCCTAGTCCGAGGAACCCGTTACGAACCAAAACCGGCCTTTGCATATACAAAGCATTAGAACTCTCCAAATTAGGACAGGTACCCACAGGTTAAGATCTATTTGCATCTAACCCCGTAACTGTCTATGTGTTACTGCTTTCCCTATCGCATGCACTGTTTTGCATAGGAGCATGCTTAAGACTGTTTTGTCTTTCGGGTTTGTCTTACACTGTCTAAGACGTTGTTGGACCCGATGAGGAGTCGTTCATTCTGTCGAATGTTCGTTATCAATCGCAAAGTCCTTAGTTCAATGAAACTTTGAGAAATCAAAATTTACTACATCCTTGGCTCATGCCCGTTTAAGGATTCAACCGACAATGTGGAAACAACAAAGTGGTGATGTCGTGTCGCTAGCGCCACCCAGGTTGAAGTGCGTTGTCACTATACACCGCCGTGTTCAAGGTTAAGGTGCCATGACATCAACACCAAGTTGTTCCAAATTCAAAGTTGAATCTTCAAAAGGGACTAGCCAAAGATTTAGTCTATTTTGACATCTTTTAGGATCTATCGATCTACTTAGGGACACATCGCCGAAAAGAATTCTGAGGATTCCGGCAACGTCTGAAACTTATAAGGCAAACCCGTCTCTGGTTCTGTACATGCATGCATACATTCTGTTCTGCGTAGGAGCATGTTTAGGGCGGCTTCTAAGTTGTCTCTCGCTTTCGAGTCTGTCTTATGCTTATTAGGATGCTGCTATAGCCCGATGAAGAGTCGTGCATCTCGATGGTGCACGTTGTTAATTTTTCAAAGTCCTTAGATCAGCGAGACTTTGAGAAATCAAACCTTATTAAATCCTTGGCTCATGCCCGTTTGAGGATTCAACTGAAATTAAGGAACCACAAAGTGTTGATGTCGTGATATTGATGTCATTTTGGTTATCGTGCTTCGCACGTACACCGCCCCGGCTAAAGCGCGTTGTCGCTCACGCCACCCCGGTAAAGGTGTCACGCCATCAATACCGAGTTGTTCCAAGTTCAAAGTCGAATCTTCAAAGGGGACTAGTCGAAGACTTAGTCTGTTTTGGCATCTCTTAGGATCAGTTTGATCTATTCAAAGGATATACCCTCGAAAAGAAATCTGAGGATTTTTGGCAGCGTCCGAACATCATGAGACAGACTTGTCTCTAGTTCTAGAGTCTAGGGTGGACACCGACAACGATGTATGCATTGCATTTTGCTGCAGGAACGCCACTGAGCTTTCTCTTACTTTACTGTCTAGTTTGAAGCCATTGCGCCAAGCAAAAGAGTACCGAAAGGAAGAGCCAAACCTACTTGGGAACGTCTTCGGAATCCAATTCAAAGACTTGTCAGGCTCGAAACTCAGTCAGTTGCAACGAAGGCTTCTCCGGGTTCATTGTTGGCCGCCCTACAGTCGGGTTCACCGTCGATTTTGCAAAGAGCCACACCGTCGGTTTCCCCTTCTTCAATATCTTCAAAGCCGGCCATGGCAGATCAACCACTCACTCTAGAGGCAGTGCTCACGAACCTTCAGAATAGCATCACCTCTATGCAGCAAAGGGCTGTCCAGACCGATGCTTCCATCACCCGCCTGAATGACCTTATCCACACTCGCCTTCCACCTCCTCTCGAAGAGGAAGGCGAGGACGATGAGTCCGACCAGGAACAGCCTGTCTTGGTCCCAGATCCGAATCACGAGGGGCGTCTCATTGTTCAGCTCAACCCTAAGGAGGCTCGTGCGCCTGCTGCAATCCCGAATCCGGTAGGTGGCAAGCCTATTTTGAATCCGGATATGGAAGCTCTCATGGCCAAGATGGCAAAGCTGGAGGAGGCAGTCTCCAAGTCTGAGAAAATCAGTGCAGGGGGAATTGACTTGGATCGTCTCTGTTTGTACCCTAATGCCAAGCTCCCTGACAAGTTCAAGATGCCTGACTTGGTTAAGTTTGACGGGAGCGGTGACCCCAAAACTCATCTCTTTGGCTACCATGCCGCCATGAAGCTGCTGGGTGTGGAAAGTGAGGCCATGTCTCAGCTTTTCCCTCAAACTCTCTCTGGGCTTGCTTTCCATTGGTTTTTGTCGCTCGACATCTCCAAACGTAGAACTTGGGAAGACATAGGGGCTGCCTTTGTCTCTCAGTACAGCTACAACTCTCAACTCAAGATGACTATTCGAGAGTTAGAATCCACAAAGATGGAGGCAAAGGAGACCTTTGCGGACTTTGTTAAAAGGTGGAGAGCCAAAGCCGCTCTAATGACTGAGCGCCCCAGCGAAAGAGACCAACTCCGCATCATCTCCCGCAATCTTCAGCCAGACTATGCCAGACACTTGGTACTCGCTCAAGCGACCTCCAACTTTGAGATCTTCTTCGATTCTGGCCTAGCCATCGAGGATGCGCTGCAAGCTGGAATCCTGCCAAGGGGCGAGTCCTCTTCCATCACTCAAAAGGTTAAGCCAAGGGCTATAAGTGGGAGCGATGCTCCAGCTTTCAACTCCAGTCGTGCCGCCGATATCAACCAAATACGAAGTGCTCAAAGCCTCCGATCTCGAACACAACCCCGAAGCTTCTCTGCCTTCGAGGCATCTCTGTCCGCAGTGATGGAGAAACTTGCCAAGTCTGGGCATCTCAAACCTTTGACCCCAACTTCCCCACCTAAAGTCCTTCCGGCCAACTACAATGCCAACCTTTTCTGTGCCTTCCACCAAATGCCTGGCCATCTCACTGATAACTGCCTGCGTCTCCGACACGAGATACAAGATCTAATTGATGATGGCACGGTTCAAGTTCCACCAAAGCCCAACGTCATTTCCAACTCCTTGCCTCAACACGGGTCTGACCCTCTGGTTGGTCAGGTATCTATAACCTCCACTCAGATCAACCCGAGCTCCACCATATTCAACCCTAGCCACCATATCGTCCCAGCAAATCAACCCAAACCCATCGTATCCATCCCGTCTGAACCGGAGGTTAACATGATGGCTATAGGTTGGGCAGTCGAAGCTTTCTCTGCCAACACTTGGATTGACAGTGATGAGGGGCTTACAAAGGAAAGGACCGTTTGGCTGAGGTCCATTGTTCAAAGGAGCATCGAATAGGTTTGGTCGAAGAAGCTGAGGAGGCCGAAGTGCTGTTGCTTGGGCCTGACGCCCGCTGGATCCTACCTCTTTTTGTGGAAGCTATGGGTAGCTTTTTAACAATTGCATTTTCAAAACCGCGTCTAGTTTGCATTGGCGTTTTGTCTGAGTCTGACACAGAGTCTTTTGCGTTCGTCTAAGTCTAGCTCTGAGTCGGAGGTTGTGCCTCTTGGCCCTCCACGTCGTAGCTTTTGTTTCAAGTTTCGAGTCTGTTGTACTTGGCGAACCCCGAGGGTTTTTATGATATGCTTTATCTTGCTTCTAAGTACTTCGCTGGCTTTTATATAAACTGTGGCGACCCTGACGATGAAGGGATAGATTTCGATGGGATCATGCCCAAGGAAATGTGTTCCCTCGCTGAAAGGGAAGACGAAAGGCATGCTCAGCCTATTAAAAGAAGAAGTAATTTCAAATGAACTTGAAAGACAAGTATAACCTCCCGAAAGGTTCAAATTTGGGTCAAAGTTGTTCCCAGAGAAGCATTGCACCCGGTTAGACAGGCTTGAAGAATTCATCGATGTCTTGGCGTGGTCTCATCAAGTCACGCCTCGCGTTGATCCTAAGACAAAGAAGTATCAATCCCTGCTACCAGGTGTCAATCCAAAAAGCAGAAGCACCAAAGGCTCCGGGCCTTGCATTGTGTTCAAAGCAATAACAGTGGCGTTCCGCCAAGCACAAATGAGAAAGTGTACAAAGCGGCCCGGAACAAGATATTTCCAACCGAAGCACTCTTGACTCTTTGTTATCAAAGCCATTTATCTGAGGCTACAACCAAAGGTCTTCGACCTCGACAGCAACAAATTCAATACCCTGGGTCAACCTGGATCAATTCAAATGTTGCTTTTCCCTGTGAGAAGCTCGTTGGGCTGAAAACCCCAAGGGTGGGCAGTTCCAAGCAAAAGTTAGAGCAGCCTGCTAGACCAAAACCTATGAAGGTGGTTTAGGCAAAAATGAATAGGCAATCAATCAAAGCTCGCTAGACCGAAGACCCGAATGGGCGGTTCTAGGCAAAAGTTAGAGCGCAAAAGGAGAGGTAAATACTCGAGAGTTAACCCTTAGCCTGAACTACGTTTTGACCTGATTCCCTAGCTTGGGATACGTAGGCAGTCTCTCTTTGAGACTCGGTCATATCTATCAAATTGGATCCATGGTTGACGTTTTGGTACACATCAAAGGTCGAGAAGGATCGAAGATCAAGTCGAGCTGCATTGGAGGAACCAGAAGGGGGAAAACCTTTGTCTTTCAATTTTATTACCAAACTGCTTCTTCAATTTACAGGCTGAGCATAAGTCTTAAAAATAATTGGAGCATCAAAAACAGAACGAAATGCTGGCGAGGCCTTAACAGGCTCACAGTTTATTCTAAGTTCAGCGAAGTCTGGTGTAAGCAACCGCAGTGCATTTGTTCAAAGCGATACGCGTTGGTCTCAAACCTGCGCACTCTTCTTGCAGCAGACAGTAACAGTTAGCTACTACCCTCGAATGTCGTTCCAGGGGCTTTCGCCAAGTCTTGTCATGCTGTGCAAGTCATATGGACTTAATGTGACTGCACGGGGGTGTCGATTTCAGTCCGGGCCTATATGAGTCATCATTTGCGTCTTATGTCCGTTTTTGCGGCATTTTTCCAGCTTTTCAATCAACTGTCATGTCGGGATGCTTTTCTCGATTTTGTTTGTACAGGTTTTTGTACCTTTTCCACTTTTCGCAAGTGTCAGTTTCACCTGTTCAGGAATGTTGTGAGTTTTGGCACATTAATGCCCAAAATTTCATTATATTTCGTGTATCTAAGGGTTCGCATTGTACCCTGGGGCTCTGTCTCCCTTTTCGTTCAAACTAGGCGAGTCTGTACATATGTGCGCGCGTCTGTGTGTCGATTCAAATCACTTGTCAATGCAAATTAGATATTAGTGGTTAGTTTTTGCGTTCTCTTCAACACTTGTAAAAGAGAGTCAATAAACTGGAAAACGCAATTGTTACATTGCTACCCTAGTATCCGTAATCCGCAAGCAGCGGAATCTCTTGAAGCAGCAAGGGCGCGTAATCCCAAGGCCAAGCAAAGCATTTCTGGGGCACACCTGCCGAAGCATCAAAGAAAGGGCGTGCAGGCCCAATTCCATTACTAAACGTCAACTGGGGCACGCTGGCCCACACAATGCCTTTCTATCTGGGTGCATATCTCAGAAGCACAGACAGTATAGTGATGAGGCTCAGTAGTAGTCCTTAGGTGTCGTTGTCCTTCTAGGAGCCGCCCTAAGTTTGCATCTGCATTTTCAATATGTTATACATATCGTTGCATATTGTGTGTATATCAAATGTTGAACGCAGGAAAAATCCATCAAAACGACAAAGCAAGCTTGCCTGGTATCGAAGGCAGCAAGTAAACAGCCCAGCAGTTGTCACCAATTTCTCCCCAACTGCAGTCCGCCTTGCTTCTATCCATGATATTCACTATTTGTGCTACTTGGATCAACACAACGACAGCCGGTCCTGTCCAACCTCAACGGCTTGATCACTTTTTATAGCGATCTGCCCAGTTCAAATCAACGACAGCCGGTCCTGTCCAACCTCAACGGCTCGATCACTTTTTATAGCGATCCGCCAGTTCAAATCTACGACAGCCGGTCCTGTCCAACCTCAACGGCTTGATCACTTTTTATAGCGATCTGCCCAGTTCAAATCAACGACAGCCGGTCCTGTCCAACCTCAACGGCTCGATCACTTTTTATAGCGATCCGCCGGTTCAAATCAACGACAGCCGGTCCTGTCCAACTTCCATTGGCTCGATCACTTTTTATAGCGATCCGCCAGTTCAAATCAACGACAGCCGGTCCTGTCCAACCTCAACGGCTTGATCACTTTTTATAGCGATCTGCCCAGTTCAAATCAACGACAGCCGGTCCTGTCCAACCTCAACGGCTCGATCACTTTTTATAGCGATCCGCCATTTCTAATCAACGACAGCCGGTCCTGTCCAATTTCCAATGGCTCGATCACTTTTTATAGCGATCCGCCGTCTCCATCAACGACAGCCGGTCCTGTCCAGGCTTCAACGGTTTGATCATTTATACGGTTGATCCTCCCATCCAGGCTTCAACGGTTTGATCATTTATACGCTTGATCCTCCCATCCAGGCTTCAACGGTTTGATCATTTATACGGTTGATCCTCCCATCCAGGCTTCAACGGTTTGATCATTTATACGGTTGATCCTCCCTTCCAGTCTTCAACGGTTCGATCATTTATACTGATGATCTGTTCGTTCAAAAATCGAAGCGTGTTGAGGCATTCTTCAGTCAGTGTTGAGGCATTGGCAAATCGAAGCGCGTTGAGGCGTTCTTCAGTCAGTGTTGAGGCATTGGCAAATCGAAGCGCGTTGAGGCGTTCTTCAGTCAGTGTTGAGGCATTGGCAAATCGAAGCGCGTTGAGGCGTTCTTCAGTCAGTGTTGAGGCATTGGCAAATCGAAGCGCGTTGAGGCATTCTTCAGTCGGTGTTGTGGCATTGACAAACTAATCAAACGACAGCTGGTCCTGTCCAAGTTCCCAACGGCTTGATCACTCGGCACAATGATCTCTCCGTCCGCCCTCACGACAGCCGGTCCTGTCAAATCCACAAACAGCGACCAGAACATCGTTCGATGGTCCGTTCATCCGCAACTGATTGTTCCCCAGGAGAGTTCGTCTTGGCCTGTCCCGAACGACAATCACCCTCAATCTAGCCGCAAGTGCATCTTCCAGCAGGCTTATTGCTCTGTCTCGGATGGTCTTTGATAAGGAGATTGGCTCTGATTCCTTACAGATGGAATTCAACCTGCCTGACACGACCTACCCGTGTTTGTTGGAATACTTTGTGCCGAGGATAGCTTGATCCACAGCAACGACGGCCGGTCCCGTCCAAATCTGCAGCGACAGCCTGTCCTGCCCAAATTCAATCAACAAGCGGCGATGCAATCGTCCACTTCTACTTCCATCTCCAGCGACGGTCCGTCCGTCCATTCAACCAATCAGGTTCTGTAAGTATGCTTGTCTACTTTGCTAGTATGTTCTGCTCTGGATTGCCTTGAGGGGTGTCTAGAAACCTTTGACGTTACTTGTACCAATTCAATGGTGCTCCAAGTGCCGTCAAAGGGGGGCTACTGTAGACACCCCAATCTGGGCTTCCAGATTAGTTTACTTGCGGTTTTTGATTCCCCAATGATGAAATGGATCAAGAACACCCCGGGGATGTCGAGTGTTTGAGCTTTGAGTGTTTGAAAAACCCTTGAATCTAACCTAGCCTAAGCCACTTCCAAAGGCCCAAAAACCCTATTGATGTGTGCCAGGGCACAATTATCGCGCGCCAGGGCGCACCATCGCGCGCCAGGGCGCATTGTCGCGCGACAGTTTGGAACCATCGCGCGACGGTCAGAACCTGTCCCCATCACCTTTATTCAGCTGGGCAGCTTAATTACCAAGTAACCCCCATCCAGCCTCGTGGCTGACTGGCCTCCATTCTTTGGACCAGAACTACTTTTCCATTAATGGAAGGTGCTACTTCTATAAGTAGCCCCTTTGTTCATCTTTCAAAAGGGTTCAAGATTTTTGGTAAAAAGCAAGAACATAGCTTGTTCTTCCCCCTCCCCCCCTTTTTTTTCATCTTTCAAAGGGTTACAAAAAAATGGTTTTCAAAAGGCTTACACCCTAAGCACCACCAAGAGCAAAGCTTGTTCTTCCTCCCCATTTTCACACTTCAATCAAACCTCAAACTCAACCTCAAACTCAAAGTTCAAGCACTCATTCAAACTCGAAAATTCAAAGGTATATCTCACCTTTGTTCTGCTCTCTGTTCTGATCCCTGAGGGGGGCTGGCAGGGTCAAGGCTGATAATCAATACCAGTCCTGGCCCTAAAGCTAGCAAGGCTTCAAAAACCGTTCTGGTAGGAACCAGCGCGCGAGGGTCCCATATACGTGCGCGACACTTCGTTGCTGTGTGCGATGGACCGCGTGGGGATTGGTGTCCTACTGTTTTATGCTTTACTTTGTACATAGATCACTGTAAAGCATGCTAATAACCATTTTACAGCTTTCTTTAGCTTAAAAATGCTAGCTTTGCACTTCAATATTCATTTCTGTTCTGTTGGAGTACCCCTGGGATCATTCTGGATCTGTCCCAGAGCCCAGAAACGTGCAAAACCAGACACTGGAAAGTTGGCTCTAACCGCCGCGCGACAGTTTGGAACCCTCGCGCGATGGTCAATGCTCCATTTGACCAGTGTACCAGGGCGCAATCGTCGCGCGCCAGGGCGTAACCATCGCGCGCCCGGGCGCATTGTCGCGCGACTGTTTGGAACCCTCGCGCGACGGTTCCATTCTGTTCCCGATCAGTGGCTGGCCTTGCATGTTTAATTTGGTTTTAGGCTATTATTCTGTCCCCACACTGTTTATGGGGTGTTTTTGTTTATTTATTAGGCTTTTCAGCCTTTAAACTGTGTATTATGACTGCATAAACTGCTTGGTTTGTCCTGGGTGTGCACTGGTCCTTCCAGAGCCCAGAGGGTTTGAGAATAAGAGCTGTGGGCTTAGGCTTACTGGCGCGCGCAGGTCTTGTAGTAGCGTGCGCAGGTTTGGTCAGCATGCATTGACTTGTTCAGTGCATACTGGTTTCTTCCTGTGCACGACACTCCAAGACAGGAGCTTTCCAGTCTGTTTAAACTCCCACAGGAGTCTGTTCTCATCCTATACTAACTGCTCATCCATGCCATCTATCACATCCTGCAAACATGTTACAGTTTTAATTCCCAATTAACTGTTCCCCCGCCCTAATTGGCTAAAATCGATTAATAAAAGAAGAATCGCAACGTTTTCAAAATGCCTAAGTAGAGACCGATCTTCGGATTGGGTGAGAGGGGTGCCATAAAACCCTTCCCCTCTCGTAACCTGGCTCCCGAACCCAGATATGGTTATGACGGACTGGTTCCTTAACTTTTTCAAACCAAACAGCGCGGCAGGTGCTTCGAAATACGGTTCCTTGAGTGTCGGACCCTCAAAAACTCAAGTGGCGACTCTGTATTTTTGAGCGCTTGCCACCAGCGCTCGCGCTCCCTCGATCCGGGCCCTTACATTTTGGAAACCGGAATTTCCAGGGCATGCTGCCCACAGCACCGTATTCCGTTGGCTCCAGGGGCCGTTCCAGTCAAGCAGAAACTCCGCCGAATGAGGCCGGATTGGGTCGAAAAGATCAAGAAAGAAGTCACCAAACAGATCGACGCTGGTTTTCTAAAGGTTGCTGAATATCCGAAATGGGTGGCCAACATCATGCCAGTTCCTAAGAAGGATGGAAGAATCCGAGTCTGCGTCGACTTTAGGGACTTGAACAAAGCAAGCCCCAAAGATAGTTTTCCCTTGCCTCACATCGACGTGCTTGTGTACAACACGGCGGGGCATGCTTTGCTCTCTTTTGTCGACGGATTCTCATGATACAACCAGATCTTTGTGGCGCCAGAGGATCAAGAGAAGACGACATTTGTCACCGAGTGGGGTACTTACTGCTATGTGATGATGCCGTTTGGATTGAAGAACGCCGGTTGCACCTTCCAGCGGGCCCAGACCACTTTGTTACACGATCTAATCCACAAGACGGTTGAGGTCTACGTCGACGACATGATTGTCAAGGCAAAAGAAAAGAAGGATTTCATCCCAGCACTCAGGCAGTTTCTTGAAAGGCTCCGCAAATACAACGTGCGTCTTAATCCACAGAAGTGCACATTTGGGGTCACAGCGGGCAAAATGTTGGGGTTCCTGATCACCGCAAGGGGAATTGAGGTCGATCCCTCTAAGATTACAGCAATTCTCGAGATGGAACCGCCGCAATTGGAAAAGGGAGTACGAAACTTTCTGGGTAAGATTCAGTTCATCAGTCGATTCATAGCCAAGCTAACACTGACCTGCGAACCGCTGTTCCGTTTGCTCAAGAAAGACGTTCGTTTCGAATGGACAGAGAAGTGTCAAGCTGCTTTCGAATCTATCAGGGCGTATTTGAGGAATCCACCTGTTTTGATGCCGCCTACACCTGGGACGACCCCTGATCCTGTACTTATCCGTTACTCCGACGTCCATGGGACGCTTGTTGGCGCAGGAAGGAGATAAAGGAGTCGAGAAAGCCATCTACTATCTGAGCAAGAAGATGGTGGGGAGTGAGGAACGTTACACCCCCCTGGAAAAGACGTGTTGGGCGCTAGTTTGGGCTACCAAAAAGCTTAGACACTACATGCTAGCCTATTCGGTGAAGCTGATTTCTCGGATGGATCCTATCAAGTATCTGTTCGAGAAGCCGGCGCTCACCCATAAGCTAGCACGTTGGTTGCTTCTGCTGGCTGAGTTCGATCTCCAATATGTTACGAGAAAATCAGTGAAGGGCCGTGCCGTGGCAGAATTCCTGGCCGACCACCCGATCGATGGACCTGAGGACGTAGACTTCAATTTCTCGGACGAGGATGTGTTAACGATTGTCGAGGAAGTGTGGACGCTCTATTTTGATGGGGCTGCTAATCAAAGAGGTTTCGGAGTTGGGATATTGCTCATTACGCCCGCTGGGGCTCATATCCCGCTTGCTTTCAAATTGAACTTCGACGTCACCAACAATCAAGCTGAGTACGAGGCCTGCATCGTTGGAATGGAAGCTGCTATTGCACTCGGAGTCGAGAAGCTTGTAGACACCTCCCAAACGGGGCATCGCCATACAGATTGATCACGTGTGTTTGCTCGATTGGTTGCTCACTTCATAAACCAAAATCATGGACATTCCCATGGCTAGGAACATCGCCACATGATAGCGGTTATCATCAAATAGAGTCGCCACCCAGTTTATTAAAACTGGGAAAATAGATAGAGATTCTGGATACGGGAGTCAAAAGTATAATAAGGGGAAGGTGTTAGGCACCCCTCTTTGCCCAGTCGTGAGACTGGCCCATAATCGTTCAACATAAGACGTATAGATGCTTTGTTTAATTTTAACACATAGTCTGTTTAGTTATTCCTTTAAACAGTAAGCAAAGTGAGCCAGTGCGATAATTGAAGCATGCGTTAGAAAAGCAGGAAACAAACAAAACTATCCCAGGGAAATGGATCCCGCGGCCGGTGAATAGATCTCACGGCCGAGGGATCCTTCTGGTTTTATTTATCGGCCGAGGGATCGAAACCCCGGTCGATGTTCTTCCTCACACCAGACAGCAAAGTTAGCGAATGATTTAAATGCTACGGTTAGCCATAAACGTGATAAGTAAAACAAACCAGAGGCCGTTGGGCCTCACCACCTTGATCCCTCAGTTGCTTGATTGCTTTGGATTTGATTGTGATTGACTGATTGCTTGATTGAGAACCCTAGGGTTAGGGTTTGAACTTCGGGGTTTGATCGCCGGATTGACGGCTACCTTCGGAAGGTTAGGGCTTTTGAAGTATGGGATTGAGGGAGTATTTGTGCAGAGTTTCGAGGTTTGATTGAGTGTGTAGGTATCTCAATTTCTGTGTTTATTTCGGAGCCCAAAGGCCCCTTTATATAGGCATAGGGATGACTCACTCCGGCCAATCAAATCACGAGATGGCAATTGCAATTGCAATGCATCTCTAACTATACGTCGTGATCTCCGAACGTAGCCCGAACGCATCGAAAAGGTAGTGTAGTTGGATCAAACCAAACGTCTGACAGAACGTTCCAGAGTCTGGAAAAAGGGCGATATGGCGGCCGAGAAAAGGATGTCGCGGCCGTGGAATGGATGTCTCGGCCGAAGGATAGATCTTGCGGCCGAGGGATTGATCTCTCAGGGAGATTTTGCTGGCAACAGGTTGCTCGGGTGAGGGATTGATGTTATGGCCGTTAGATCGATGTTACGGCCGTCAGATGGATTCTCCTAGGCTTCTGTATTTCTGTCTGAAAGGCTGTATGGCTTTGAATTGGGTCCTCTAAGTGGTCAAAGTTCTCACCGAAAGTCCTAAGGTCCTCAAGGAAGCAATCAGCAATCATTGTATCCATTTCATCATCGGGATTGTCCCAAGGTGGGACTTGAAATAATCGTTAGGCCAAATTGGGGTGTCTACAAAGCTGGAGATAATTGGGGACTCAAACCTAGTAATCTCTCAGGCTAATGGGGACTGGAAGGTCCGTGAGGAAAAGCTGAAGCCTTATCACCAAGATTTGGAAGAACTGATTCCTCGCTTCAATAAGGTGACTTTCACCCACATTCCACGCTTGAAGAATCAGTTCGCCGATGCTTTGGCGACTTTGGCTTCAATGATCGAACTTCCAGTAGGAGTCAGGATGCGACCGATTGTGATTGAGCAGAGGGACTTGCCCGCTTACGAATATGTCAACACCATTGATGATGTCGATGATGGCCTACCCTGGTACCATGATATCTGGAACTTTGTCGAACAAGGAGAGTTCCCTACTGGAGCTTCAAGGAAAGATCGGGTTGCTCTGCAAAGGCTGGCTGCTCAGTACATCATTTGTGGAGGGAAACTGTATCGAAGGTCTCACTGCGGAATGCACAAGCTGTGTGTCAACGGAGCCGAAGCGACAAGGATAATGGAGGAAATTCACGAAGGGGTCTGCGGTCCCCACATGAGCGGTGTTATGCTTGCTAGGAAGATCCTCAGGCAAGGTTACTACTGGTCAACAATGGAGTCTCAGTGCATCGACTACGTACGGCGCTGTTTCAAATGTCAAATCCATGCCAACCTGCAGCATGTTCCACCCTCTAAGTTATATGGCATGACCTCGCCGTGGCCGTTCTCCGTGTGGGGAATTGACGTTATTGGGATGATCACGCCTCCTGCTTCAAACGGTCACAGGTTCATACTAGTGGCGATAGATTACTTCACCAAATGGGTCGAGGCCGAATCTTACAAGACTCTGACAACAGTTCAAGTGGCCCAGTTCATCCGAAAGAACATCATTTATCGGTATGGCGTTCCTCAGGTGTTCATCTCAGACAATGGGAGCCATTTCAAAGGAAGGGTCCTGGACCTTTTCGAGGAATTCGGCATCGATATCCACCGGTCAACTACCTACCGTCCCCAAACAAATGGAGCAGTCGAGGCCGCTAACAAGAACATCGAGGTGATCATCAAGAAGACTATTGAGTCCGCAAGGAATTGGCACGAGCAGCTGCCTCTGGCGCTATGGGGGTACAGGACGTCGATTCGAACTTCAACCGGTGCAACTCCTTTCTCCCTGGTCTATGGAATGGAAGCAGTACTTCCTATCGAGCTTGAGGTTCCCTCTTTGAGGATCACGGTTGAAAGCGGCCTGGAAGAATCTGATTGGCTCAGCGGGAGATTTGTCGAACTGATGCTATTTGATGAAAGGAGACTCCGAGCTCTGTATCATGTTCAAGGTTACCAGCGTCAAATCGCCCGGGCATTTGATAAGAAGGTGAAGTCTAAGGGCTTAGTCGAAGGGGACATGGTCACGAAAGAAACACGGGCTCCAGTGTTTGATGCTCGCGGGAAGTTTCGACCAAAGCGATCCGGACCTTTCATTATCAAGACCATCCTATCTGGGGGTGCTGCTCAACTCATCGATCTCGACGGCAACGAATTCAGCACTTTGGTCAACCTGGATCAACTCAAACGTTTCTATCCCTGAGAGATGCTCGTTGGGCCGAAAACCACAAGGGTGGGCGGTTCCAAGCAAAAGTTAGAGCAGCCTGCTAGACCGAAAACCTGTGAAGGCGGTCTAGGCAAAAATAAATAGGCAAAAGTCGAAAGCTCGCTAGGCCGAAAACCTGTGAAGGTGGCACTAGGCAAAAGTTAGAGCGTAAAAGGAGAGGTAAAATACACGAGCGAACCTTGGCCTGAACTACGTTCTGACCTGATTCCTTGAAAAGGGATACGTAGGCAATCTCACCTTGAGACCCGGTCATATTCTATCAAAATCGATCCATGGTTTAACGTTTCGGTGCCGTGGCATGGTCCGAGCGAAGTCAAGGGACAAGTCAAAGCTTCATCGAGAAATCTGAAGGGGGAAACCCTCCATCTTTCAACTTTATTATACAAATCATAACTTCTAGTACAAGGGCTGAGCATGAAAACCTTAAAAACAGTGAAGCATGAAAAACAGAACGGAATGCTTGAGAAGCCTAACGGCTCACAGTTTATTCTAAACTACAGCAAAGTGGTCCGGAGTCAGTCGGCGTTTTCTCTTGCTGCAACGTCTGCTCTTAACCATTGTCGATAAACGTTCCGAAGTCTTGGAGTGAAATCAGGAGACTCCGCCTGCAGGGCCCTGTCCGCCCAACGCCTGTTATACCCATGGAGCGTCTGAGCATTGAAATTAGGGACTCGGAAATCCCCGGCAGTGATACGAACATTCCCCTGAGGGATACCCAGTTGACGAAGGACGCGGCCCGGGATGTAGAAAGTGAACTGCGTCAACCCTGCAATCACAACCCTGTCGAAACCATCAGAGTAAACCACCATTTCCTCCAGCTCCAGCCATGGGCACCTCCAGACGATCTCATTGGGCTGTAGCTCCCGCATGAAAGCGAACCATTCCTCCTCATCCATCTCAGGGTACCTCATCCCCCTTTGATGAATTCTCCTCGGAAAAAGATGCCAGCCATCCTCCGGAGGGTGCAACAGGTTCAACTTGTCACATAGCCACAGCTGCATGAGCGAAAAGACAAGTAAGAAACCAGATAAAGCCGAGCGAAAAGACAAGTAAGGAGCCAGCAAATAGCCTAAGCCAAGTGTCGAGGTAAAACGAGAAAGTGCGGAAAACCGGAAAAAGGTGAGCTGAGTGAGATTACCTGTAGGAGAAGCGGACTGCCGCTGAAGGTACGTGTCACCCCAGTATACACCAAATCCAAACCTTGAAGCGTTTCGGCAAGTACCAGAGGGATCACATTTTGCCGGTCCGCGCCTCCCATCTGGAGAGCAACGCTTACAAGCAGGGGACTCACCCGCCCGTCAACAGGGATAAGCAAGTAGCCGGCCAAGAGGCAGATCACCAGGGCCAGGCGACGCCGCGCCTGCCAGGCAGTGTCACTCAAATCGCCCTCCGGGCTGTACCGCTCAATCAACTGCAGAATGTGGATTGCGCCACCCTCCAGCATGGAACGGGCCAGGCCCCCGGGAATATTGAGCGCAGTGGCCAGCAGTCTAGGCATGCTCACTTGGTAAGGAGGGACGACAAGTGTGGAAGACGAGTACGTCCGGAGGTACGCTTGAAATTCCTCGACCGTTGGACATATTTCATCATCCCCGAAACGGAAGACGTGGACGTCCGGATCCCAGAATCGGAGCGCGGCTCTCAAAAGTGCCGGGCGGATCGGCACGTGCCGGAGGTATCGGAACGAAGACAGGCCGTGATATTGGAAATTGAGCCAGTCAACGCTTATCATTTCCGTTAACCAGGGCCTCATCAAGCTTGGAATTGGGTTCTCCATTTTGAGCCAGTGCTATAATTGGCTGAATATGAGAAGGGGACGTTTCAATGGACCTTGCTGAGCTTGCAACTCCCAGTTAAATACCAACCTACGAATCTAACTTCCTGTTCCATGTTCAAAACCAAGGACTACATGCCAAGGGCCTTACATTAAGGTACCCTGCCCTCTCTGAAGTCCAGAAACCGTGTGCAAACCGTGTAGGGGTAGAGACAAGAAGCCCCAGGAAAAAGGACAGACGGTCAGACAAGTGGCTCTGTGTCACACTTTTGTGGCGTGCGCCACAAATTAACCAGCGTGCGCAGGTAATCCATGTTACTGGCGTGCGTAGCTCAACTACTGGCGCACGCCAGTAAAGTGTGCACCAGATACCAGCAACAGCAGCAACTGTCATTGAGCAACCGATTTCGATTCCGGGGCCTGTTTGGCAGGTTTGTCGATACACACAAGTCTTAAATGGTGTTTGGGACTGTAAGGAAGTATCGGCTTGGAAGCGTCGCGCTTAACGAAGAATTCGGACCTCCGACGGCCCGTATCCTCCAAAATTTAGGATACGGAGACTCAAAATTCATACCAAGGGTTTCGTGCCAAGTTTTCTCATACTGTACGCGTCATATAGGCCTTATGTGACTGTACGGGGGTGTCGGTTTCAGTCCGGGACCATATCGAGTCATCTTTGGCGTCTTATGTCCATTTCGTGACATTTTTGGGCATTTTGCGACTTATTTTCTCATTTCGATTCATTTTTCCCGAGTCTCTCCACTCATACAGGTCTTTGTACATGTCTACGGTCTCACAAGAGTGTCAGTTTCCCTTTCAGAGGAGGATTGGGCGTTTCAACCCGCCAATGCCAACGTCCGTATCCTCCGCGTGTCTTAAGGATACGCAACGTATCCTGGGACTTTCCTCCCATTTTTATTCGAGTTAGATCAGTTCTACACGTGTCCTAGCGTTTGTCGATCGATTCAGAGCATTTGTCAATGCATGTCAGGTGTTAGTGGTTGTTTCGTTCGCTTCTGTCATCAATACCATCAATACATAAGTCGAATGAACAGAAAATGCAATTATTATACTATCCAAAGCATATATCTCTAGAAACAAAAGTGGAAATGTATGAAACGGCACAACGGCCCGAGCAAAACAAACAAAATCCTGTACGGGGCAACATCCGCCCGTGAATCAGAAGGCACGCAGGCCCCAAAATCAAAGTCTAGTACCAACAGTCAAAAGGCAAGAGACAGTAAAGTAGCTGAGGCTCAGTGGTAGCCCTCACTCGCTGAAAAGCTCGGCAGTGTCGTCGCTGTCGCTCTCGTCTCCTGCGGTCAAGTCTCTCTGAGAAGCTCGGAACCTGGGGTTGCTGGCAGAGTCAGAGCCGCTGCTGAGGGACACGGACTCCTCGTCCTCACTCTCGTCCTCCTCCTACTCTCTCCTCTTCTTCTTCGTGGGCCCCTCCGCTGGCTTCTTCTGAGCAGGCCTCTTCCGCAGCTCTCTCTGAGACGGTGGTGACCCTCTGTCAGAAGCAATCACCACCCCTCTGGTCTCGGGCCGTGTGGTCCTCGCCGGTCGCTGGACCACGGCAGGAGCCTTCCCCTTGCCCTTCTGAGGGGCTGGCCTCGCTGTCTGCCGCCTGAAAGCCGCCCTAGCGCGTCCCTGCATTGTCATTCAATTCAAATCATTTTTGTGCATAGTGTATATAAATGCTGAAACAGGAATCAAGAACAGGTACTTCTAAACATGCATTGTAACAGACATGCACAGCTATTCTAAGTATCGAGTTTGGAATTCTGGATTCATACCTGAGGCTGCGTAGTAGGCGCTGGAGCTGCCGGTGGGTAGTGCAACTGCAAGGGAGTACCACTGGCTATCTGGTGGAACTTCTTCTCCATGGCAAGCATCAAGCGCATGGACTCCCTGCCAAGCATCAAGCGGCACCTGGATTTCAAGCATCAATGGCAGTTCAAGTACAGTGCAAGTATGATACAGGAAGTAAATGAAGCTGAAAGTATATCATACCGGTCCTGTGACCTCTGCTGGCTCAGTCCTGGCAGGCTCGAAGCGAACCTCTGCAGCCTCCCCCTGAGGGTCACACACTGTCAGCGTCCAAGAAAGCTGAGTGAGCCCGGTCGACTCTGCAAACTCACTCCTCTCCCTGGAACGGCCCGACCTACTCCGCTGCCCCGACCTCTCCTCACCGGCAACTAACACCTCTGCCCGCACTGCCCTGTGCTCCATCACCCCAAGCGCCCCAGCCAAGTATCGCCTCTGGTAGACAGCGTAGTCTCGCCCCCGCCTAAGAAAAGTGGACGCAGCAACAGGGACAGTGAACCTCCTCAACTCTCTTAGCGTGTACCTCCCAGTGTGCGAGGCACGAAGCGGAAATGGCCCCGGAACAACGAACTCGGGCAAGTCGAGCGACTGTCGTGTCACTCGGTCACCCAAGTACCACTGCCACCCGAAAGCCGACTCCAGCAGCACCCGGCTCGCTGTCACTACTCTGCTCCTCGCCAGGTACTCAGGCTCAGGCCCTGTAAACCTCCACGGGTCCCACTCCACCTGTAAAGCAATCCAGGGCATCAGCAACAGCATTAAAGCAATTCAAAGGCACGAACTACCGAAAGGGAAAGCTAGCCTCACCTGAGAGTCTGTCAAGTGGTCAAGGTACAGCCGGAAGTCTGCAAGCGTCTTCTGTGACCTCTTCTTCCCGACGCGGAGCGGTCCCCAGACCATCGCTCGAGGAAGCACCCTCGGGTCCGGACTCCTATTCTCCGGAGGGTACATCCTCAGCACCTCGTAAGCCCACAACTGCAGGGATTTCAAACAATCAAACAATCAAGGCGTCAGAAATACAGCATATGCAAGATAAAGTGCAAGTATGGAACGAAATTGAAAGACAGTATTGGTTCCTTACCTCCCACACTCTCCAGTACCCAGCAGCTGCCTTCCTCCCTCTGGAAAACTCGCCCAAGAAGCTGTAGCACGTACCTAAGGCCGCTCCTCCCCAGTCGAACCGAGAAGCCGACCTCAAGTCAAAAAGGGCCGGCAGGTAGGACAAGTGCACCGTGGACCGCTTGTTCGGGTACAGAGTAGCCCCGAACAAGTACAACAGGTACACCCGTGCCAACTGCGCTAACTCCAGCTCAGAAACCCCCCTGCTAACTCCATCTCCGGAACTCTCTACTCAACGTGCTTCTTGAACTGGTCGTATGAAACCGTCTCTGAGCTCCCCGCAGGCACCATGCCTAAGAACCACCTCAGCGCCGCGGTGTCCCTGTGGATCCCTGTGTCAAACGGGATCGGGTCACCTCCTACCCTCAGGCCAGTGATGGCCGCAAAGTCCGTCGGCGTCACCGTCATCTCCCCGATCGGGAAGTGGAAGGAGTTCGACGTATCCCACCACCTCTCGGCCAAGGCAGACAGTACGCCGTGGTCGCTCCTCACCGCTGTCAGCGTGGGGATGAACAAGCCAAACCCCGCCACGTCCACCAGCTCCCGTGCCCCGGCAGGCAAGCTCAAGTATAGTGCGAGAGAGTGCGCTGGACCACCGTGCCCCCGTGAGCTAACCACCCCTCTCTGTAATCAAAACAACGGGAAATAGCATCAGTACAGCAGTTCAAATTCAGTGGATAGTCGAATCAAGGACTCTTTTAACAGTACCTAAAGCATCAAAGGCATGCGTCCAGTCAATTATCAAGCTACCAGGCGTCCTATGCAGTCGATTCAAGTCATTTTTAGGTCAATTCAAGCTTCGAACATTCATACGGTCGATTATCAAACTACCAGGCATCCTATTCAGTCGATTCAAGTCACTTTTAGGTCGATTCAAGCTTCAAACATTCAGGCAGTCGATTATCAAGCTACTAGGAAACTATTCAGTCGATTATCGTTTTCAAGCGTCCTATTCAGTCAGTTCAAGTTGTCCGAGCATCAAAGGTACTTATTGAGTCGATTATCAAGTTTCAGGGGTATTCTACAAAGTCGAGTCAAATCTCAAGGCAAGCTATCAGTCGAATTACGTTACATGGCATACGACAAGTCGATACCAGTTATCCACAGGCATCCTATGGTCGAATTATGAAGTCGAAGCATTCTACAGTCAATTCAGTCTATCTCAGGTCGAGGTATCACTAACTCTACACAGTCAAATCAAAAGCGAAGGTTCGAGTATCATGCATCACAAGTACGATAGAGGCTAAAGCAAAGTTCAAAGATATACCTGAGTCCAGCCCCTGGACAAGTGCTGCTCAGGGTCTCTCAGCACCAACTCCTCGTCGTAGTCCCTCTGGCAAGGGACGTAACTCTCGGTGCCCGACGCCACAAACACGTGCGGCTCTGGAGGAACGTACGTCGCGGCCACAAACGGAGTACGAGCGGCCTGCCGTCTGGCCTCCGCTAGGTCAACCGCCACCTCGTACAACCCGGGACCCTCCTCCTGCTCCCTCTCAGCTTCCTCGGCCTCTCGCTCAAGCTCTCTCTGGTCTCTCTCCGTCGCCTCGGCCTCTCGCCTCAGTCTCTCCGCCTCATCGGACCGAGCTATCTCCCTCAGCCTCTCCTCTCGGGCCGCCAGGACCGCTCAACCACTGCAGGGCTCTCTCTCATGAGCCGAGCAAGCACAGACTCTCCCACGAACTCCGCCAAGTCACGGCTCATGATTGGCTCATGACTAGACGAACCCGCGGGCGCCTCAAACTCAACCCGCTCAACATGGTCCACCCTCGGCACGTCCCCGGCCTCCTCTACAGCCGGACCCTCCCCTCTATCCGAATCCCTCGGCGGCGACCCCGGTCGGACCTCACCAACACCACCATTGCCGCCACTGCCACTCGCTCCGGCCAAACTAACCCCGGTCACGATCAACGCCTCCACCCCACTCTGGAAGTCTAACCGTCGAACCTGTGGACCCACTGGTCCCACGGTCACCGGCGTACGCCCCTCACCCACTGGCACACGCCGCTCGTCGCCACCATCGACCTCCTCTGCATGGCCATCACCACCGCCCTCGCCACCTGAAATCGTTGCACCAGTGCCCGACGAAGCCCCCACGGTGGGTTGATCGTCGATTTGGGGTCTCTCAACCTCGCCTCCACCAGCCCTCGACTGATCCTCACCGCCGCCTCCATTGCCGCCGCTGACGTCGCCTGTTACTACCATGGGTGTATGTGGGTTTGAGAGATTGAAGAAGGAGGGGGGAAAAGGGTGAGAGTTAGGAGGAGTTTGAGAGGTTTGGAAGGTTTTAAAACCGAAGTATGGCGGTTGCGTGCATTCTGGTAGTGTTAAACGACGAAGAACAACACCAGGCCGGGTCTGGGCCGGATCTGGGCCTGGGTGTAGACACCCTATTCTGGACGGTTCAGATTAGTTTACTTACGGTCTTTGATTCCCCAATGATGATTAAGGTCGAGAACATACCGAGTTGTTTGATGAGTTTGAGCTTTGAGCGTCCCGAACCTCGTCCAAACCCATTTCAAACCCTTGTCGAACCCTCAAGCCAGAACCAAATGGCCTCAACAAAACCCTGTTGGAGTACGCTGGTGGTGGACTAGCGTGCGCAGGAACCACTGCCACGTGTCAGTCATTACCACTCTCTGGCGCACGCCACTCAATAAGTGGCGCACGCCAGTCAATACCAATCAAATCAAACTTTTTTTAGCCAGATGGGCGGGAGTTCCTGTAGCCGCCTGACGTCAGCTGGCAGCCCCCTGATCATTACTTCGGCCAGAGACTGTTCCCCTCTCTCTCCTACACCCTCCATCAAGCCAAGTCCCATGCATTAAATGCATGGGAGGCTCCCCTCCTTAACCCAACCAGCCCTTAACCCAACTGATTTCCAGTCCTCCCTCCTCCATAAATACCCCCCCTTGCATTCATTTGCAAGGGGTTAGCTCCATTAAGACATCAAGCTTCTTTGTCTTCTTCTTCTTAAAAGTGTTCCTTGTTTCCTTTCTCTTCCATAGAAAGAGCAAGCAAGGGAACATACTCTCCACAGTCCTCAAACCTCACTACATACATCCTTCATCCATCCCCTCTCAAGCTCAAAGTTCAAACCATCCATCAAACTCACAAGCAAAGGTATAATACCTCTTGCTCCTGCTTTCTGTTCTGACCCCTGAGGGGGGCTGGCAGGGTCAAGGCTGGTAATCTATACCAGTTCTGGCCCTAATGCTAGCAAGGTTTCAAAACCGTGCACAATGTTAAGTGGCGCACGCCAGTAACGAGTGCCGTACGCCAGTAATGGTGGTATGTGCAAAACTGGCGTGGGATCATGGATCATTGATTTCTTGCATTATTTAAGCTTTGATCACCCTGCTGCATGCTAAAACCAGTTTACAGCTTTCTGTATTTAGAACTGCTTTCTTTTCTATCTATGTTTATTACTTAGTTTGGCCTTCTGGGTCCCTCTGGTCCTATTCCAGAGCCTAGAATGAGCAAAGCCAAAGCATTGGGACCAAGAGAGAATTGGCGTGCGGCCCTTATTTAGTGGCGTGCGCTAGTGATCTATGTTCCAGTGGCTTGGCCCTTGCATGGATCTTCCATCCAGGTCCCTGATCATCCTCCCCTCACTGTTTAAGGGGTTTTCTGTCTATTTGGTGGCTTTCAAGCCCATTAACCTGTCTGTAATAGCTTAGTAACCTTTATAAACTGCGTGGTTTGTCCTGGGTGTGCACTGGTCCTTTCCAGAGCCCAGAGGGTTGAGAGCAGAAGCTGTGAGCTTAAGTCTACCGGCGCACGCCTGTTGTGGAGTGGTGCACGCAGGTTATGACTGCATGCAGTGGCCTGGCCAAGGCATGCAGGCTTGATCCTGCGTGCAACGTTTCCCGGCCAGTGTGGTCTAGTCTGCTTAAAATGTCCACAAAAGCTTGTTCTCAATCTATTATACTTGCATAGATTAAGCATCATCATCCATAAACATTTTGTCATATATTTTTGCATATAAATGCAAATGTGTTTACAGTTTTAATCCCTATTAACTGTTCCCCCGCCCTAACTGGTTAAAAGAATGGTCAAATAAAGAGAAATGCAAATGTTTTATAAAATGCCTGAGTAGAGACCGGTCTCCGGACTGGGCGAGGGGGGTGCCATAAAACCCTTCCCCTCTCGTAATCTGGCTCCCGAACCTCAAGATCGAAGGTGACGACGGTCCAGTCTACAAAAGCCTTTTTCAAAATCAAACGGACGTGACCCAAACGTTTTCAAAAACACGGTTTCTTGGGTACAAACCGCAAAACCCGAGTGGCGACTCTCTGATCCGCGAAGCACTTCGCCGCGTTTTCCGCGAGATAAGGGCGCACCCGGAATTCATGCCTAAAAACGCGGAATTTTTGGGGCGTGTGCCCACAGTGGCGACTCTGCTGGGGACATTACATTAATCAACATTTGGAAATTAATACATGAATGAACAATTTTTAAAAGTCTGTCAAAACAGTACGCTCCGCGCTGCTGAAGAATGGAATGGTGACGTAACAGGATTCTACATCCGACCACTCCAAACTGGGGCTTTTACTATTGTTCACTTATGTAGTTTTCTCCAAGTGTCGATTAATGAAGTAAGCCAAGCTTCAAAAGGTGTTTTGCAAAAGACGTTTGCATTTCTCTCTCTCTCAATCATTCTTTCGGCACACGTTCATTTGCATCGGTGTTCTATCAGCCCCGTTGAGGTGTTTTGGGTAACCAGCACAGTTTACTGGAGCCCGGGGTCCTCGAATGCCCAACAACCTTGGACGATGATGAGACGTATTACCGTTTGACCATTGCCCTGCTACACGCATTGCGATGGGAGGTATAAAACATCTCTAGCCTGAGGAACCCCCTTAAGCCAAAACCAGCCTCGCCATGCGTACAAAGCAATAGAACTTTCCAAACTAAGACAGGAACCCACAGGGTAGGATTACTTGCATCTAACCCCATAAACTGTCTATGTGTTACTGCTTTCCATATCCCATGCCTGTACATACATTCATACCGTTCTGCGTAGGAGCATGCTAGGGCGGCTTTTAGGGTTGTCTCTCTCTCAATCCCGTTTTATGCCTGCTAGGGCGCTGCTTAGACCGATGACGAGTCGTGCATCGTGATGGTGCACGTTATCAACTTTCCAATTCCTTGGGTCAACGAGACTTTGGGAAATCGAGACTTTCTAAGTCTTTGCCTAAACCCAATCGAGGTTTCAAACTGAAAACTAGGAACAACAGGAGTCATGACATGATGCACATACCACCCAGGTTAAAAGTGCTAAACACTTACACCATTCAAGGCTCCGGCACAGTGCTGCTTACGCCCTCTTGGTTACAGTATCATGTCATCGACACCAAGTTGTTCCATTCCAACATTGAAACTTCGAGAACGGGATGGTCAAAGACTTAGGCTGTTTCGACATCTCTTAGTATTAGTCGATCCCTTCAAGGTACACTGTCAAAAAGAAATCCGAGGACTTGGGCAGCGTCCGGCAGTCATAAAACGGTTTTGTCTACTAGTTCTAGAGTCTAGGAGGACACCGACGACGTTGAGCATTCTTCATTTTCTCAAATAAAATTGTTGCAGACTGTCACTGAGCTCTTCTACTTTACTGTCTAGCCATCGCACCGTACAGATTCAGAATCAAGAGCCAAACCTACTTGAGAACGTCCACCGGGTCTGTCTGTGAGAAGATTTGGGTGGGTCCGTTTCTGGGTCTGCCACGACGGAAGCTCCGGGTTGTTTTCTATTGGGAGAGGCCTCACCACCGACACCTTTCACTCCGTCCCCCGCACCTCAAAGGCTCGTCCAAGTCAAAACCGAACCTTTCGACATGGCTGAAATTCCGACCCTTGCCCAGACTCTCGCCGACATTCAACGCAACTTGGCCATCATGCAAGAAAGGGCCGACCAAGCCGATGCCTCTACGGCCAATCTCCGTGCCTTAATTGAAGAACGCCTCCCTCCGGCAGCTGCAGCTGGAGGAGGTGGCGGAGAGTGTGAACTAGTGATCGAAGAAGACCGTCAAGGAGAAAACCCTGTTCCGAATCCGGAAATGGCCGCTCTGATCGCCAAGATGTCCAAACTCGAAGAAGCGGTTTCCAAGGCTGAAAAGATAGGCGCTGGTGGCCTAGACATGGATCGTCTTTGCCCTTTTCCTAATGCTAGGCTGCCCGAGAGGTTTAAGATGCCTGATTTTGTAAAATTTGACGGTTCTGGGGATCCTAAAACCCACTTGTTGGCATATCACAGTGCAATGAAACTACACGGAATCGAGGAAGAAACCATGGCTCAACTCTTTCCTCAAACTCTCACTGGTCCCGCATTCCAATGGTTTCTGTCATTGGATCTTTCCAAAAGGAAGACCTGGGTCGATATTGGGGCTGCTTTCAACTCCCAGTATAGCTACAACGTACAACTTAAGATGACCACGCGAGAGTTGGAATCAACCAAAATGGGCGCGAAGGAGCCCTTTGCCGACTTCATTCAAAGATGGAGAGCAAAAGCAGCCAAAATGACGGATCGTCCCAGCGAAAAGGACCAGATTCGCATTATCTCCCGCAACCTGCAACCGGACTTTGCTAAGAACCTTGTGCTGGTCCAAGGGGCAAATTGGGAAACCTTCTTCGACTCCGGTCTCGCCATAGAGGAAGCCCTCCAGAATGGGGTCATCCCAAGAACCGAGGCTGCTCCTGCCTCCTCAACATCAAAATCCAAGCCCCGTGTGTACACCGGAAGCAGCACTGCTCTCTTCGGTGGCAACAACTATGCCAACGCTGCCACTGCAAGTAACACCGCCACAACTCACAGCTCTAATCATACAGCCGATGTCAACCAAGTTCAAGCACCTCAGAAACCCCGAAACCGCAACCAATCTCGTGTCTTCGCCAACTTCGAAGCACCTCTCTCTGCCGTCCTCGAGAAATTGGCCAAGTCTGGTCATCTCAGGCCTCTCACCCCAACTCCACTCCCTCAAAATCCACCACCTAGCCATAACCCCAATGCTTTCTGCGCATACCATCAAATGCCCGGCCATTACACCGACTCTTGTTATCGCCTTCGTCATGCGATACAAGATTTGGTAGACAATGGGACCCTTCCTAACCCACCGTCTAAACCCAACGTCATCTCCAACTCCTTCCCGAAGCACCATAACCAAGTTGGCCAGATATCCCTCAGCTCCACCATAACTTCCCCTAACTCCACCATATTCAACCCTACCGACCATATAACCCCTGCGGATCAACCAAAACCAATCGTCCCCGTGCCCCTCGAGCTGGAGGTATTGAACATAAAGCTAGAGGAAGGAGAATCATCTAAACCGAAGATTTCCACGGAGCGTCTGCGTGACAACTTGACCATCCTCAGCGATGTGTTCCGTGATCTTCAAGGCGACACTGTCTTTGCTGTACAGCTCCTCCCAGGGTCCACTGCAACGGCCCCTTTCTTTACTATCACTGAGCTGGCTCTCGATGGGACACCCATACGGCGCCCGAGACCCGCTAGCACAATTGCACACCCGCCAGAAACGGAACTTGACATGCAGGCAGTAGGCTGGGCCATTGCCGACCACAACAATTTCGAGGTTCCTAGGATCAACGAATGGGATGAGCTTGCCCGCGAAGGATTTCCAGCCGTGCCAGAAGCCTTACCATTTGACCATGTTGCGAACAATGCGTGGCTGGCAGCGCAAGAGGAAGACATGATGGATCCTCTGGATGGAGTTGCTCTACCTCTGCTTTTCGACCCACCAGCACCTATCGTCGAAGAGGAACCGTATTTCTGGGATCCCGAGCCCGCGTGGCAGTTCCCGGCCGACTATGTTCTAGAGGAAGTCGTGGCCGACTACGAAGCTTTCTACACAGAGGAGGACCTCCGACAGGAAGAACCCCGTGTACTTGGGGAGTGCTTCCGCGCATCAACAATCGACTCACTGGTGGCCTCAGTAACCGATGTCGAATACGACCCTGACTTCTACATAATTAATGAGAACCTCCCACGCCCCGTTCTGCCTCTCTCCCGCGAGGACTGCTGCATTATGGTTCTAGACGCAGTGCCCGATGATTTTTGGGAACTGGACGAGATTGTCGACCTTAACACAAACCCGCTGCCTGCTGACTTTTGGAACGAAGACAAGGTAGTGGACATCAAAATGGGCAATGAGGTCTGGACAGTCAACTCCGCTCTAGTAGATGCTGGTTTCTGGGATACACCGTTCGTCACCAACCCGGGAACACCGTTCGAAGAAGCCGCAGCCCAGGATCCGTTCTTTTGGGAAGAAGTGGTGCTGAAAGGTCTAGAAAACGAGCTGGATACAGGGGAAGACCCGTCTGCGACCGTGGCAGCAACCGATAAGGGAAAGCGCAAGATGGGGGATATACCCGCAGATTTCTGGGATTTCAACAGCACGACCTCTTGGTGGGATGTCGCCAATGTTACAAGGAGCGGGCGAGTCTTTCAGCCCTCCAACTCACAGGCTGGGAGCTCATCCACTCCTCCCGTTGTGCCACCCACTAATCCAACGGCTCAAAGAGGCAGTCCAAACATCCTTCCTGGAATCCCGGAAGGGGACATGATTCAGAAGCAGCTTGAAAGGATCCCTGCAGCAGTATCAGTTTGGGGTTTGATTGCATCATCAAAGGAGCATCGCGACGGACTGTCTGGGGCTCTCGCCCGTCTCAAGGTACCAACCGACATCACCCTCGAAGCATTGGTCTCTCTCATCCTGCCATTGCTTGCCAAACACTCTGTTACGTTCACCGAGCGGGACCTGCCCATTGAAGGAACCGACCACAACCGCCCATTGCACATTACCGTCAAGTGCAAGGGACTCTGGGTGCCGACTGTGCTCATTGACAATGGCTCCGCCATTAATGTCTGCCCGCTGAGGGTGGCTTACCGCTTGGGATTCGCAAAAAAGGATCTCACACCGTCCAACCTGGCTGTCAAAGCCTACGATAGCACTCGCCGTGTTGTCGAGGGAACCATCACGCTCAAGCTCGATGCTGAGGGCTTTGAGATGGAGGTGGAGTTCCACGTGGTCGACATTCCCGCCACTTTCAATCTGCTGCTAGGAAGGCCGTGGCTGCACAGGACGGATATCATGGCAGTGCCCTCGACTCTGCACCAGAAAGTCATGCTGGGGCTTCCAACTGGGACCCTCACCATTTGCGGGGACGCTGGGATCCGCCCGCTTAAGGAAGATGAGCCCGTTCTAGGGATTACACATGGGGAGGAGGACTCAGACTTTGGAGGTTTCTCGTTCGACACCGCAGGATCAGTCCTTACCGTCGCCATCGACGATGACTTCTTCGTTAGCTCAACTGCTATTGACATCATGAGGAAGATGGGCCACATGCCCGGCTTTGGACTCGGAATAAACCAACAGGGGGTCGCTGAGTTCCCTGTCTTTCCCTTTACCGAGAGCCGATTTGGCCTTGGGTACGCACCCCGGGCCAAAAAGGCTAAAAAGGGGAAACACACGGGAAAACCTCGTACCCTCTATGGTAATCCCGACAGCTACTTTATCCGTGAAGGAGGGAGCATTGTTTACGAAGGTCAGCCTGAACCATTTTGGGATCCGGAGACTGGGACTTGGCTTCCGGGGTTCGAGATCTTTGCTGCGGACACCTGGTCCGATGATGAAGAGGAAATAGCCAAGGACAAGCTGGCAGAGGAAGAGTTCAAGAAGCAGCTGGACCGGACCAAGGAAGAAACAGACTGGGTCATGGCAGTTGATCAAGAAAGCTTGGAGATGCTGTTCTCTCAAGTAGGTTTGGTTGGTGAAGAAGAAGAGGCCGAAGTGCTGATGCTTGGGCCCGACTCCCCGGACGTCATCAAAGATCCCACCTCTCTCATCGTGGAAGCTAAGGGTAGTTTAAATAATTGCTTTTTCACTCCACGCCTGACATGCATTGACAGTGTACCTGAGTCTGACACAGAGTCTGTCCAGTCTAGGTCTAGCTCAGAGTCGGAGTTTGTGCCTCTTGGCCCTCCACGTCATAGCTTCTACTTCGAGTTCGAGTCAACTGTACTTGGCAACCCGCTGGGGTTTTATGAAATGAATGATCCTGCTTCTGACTACTTTGCTGATTTCTATATAAACTGTGTCGACCCTGACGATGAAGGAACAGACTTCAATGGGGATATCCCCGCTGAGTTGCGTTCCCTCATCGAAAAGGAAGACGAAAGGCATGCTCAGCCTCTAAAAGAAGAAGTAATTTCTATAAATTTGAAAGACGAGGGTAACCCTCGAATGATGCAAATTGGCTCGACTCTGTCTCCCGAGGATCGCGCTGCGCTGATTGATCTGCTCAAAGAATACTTCGAGGTTTTCGCATGGTCTCACAAAGACATGTCCGGTATCGATCCTGAAATCGTGCAACACCGGATTCCATTGGCACCAGGGGCCATTCCAGTTAAGCAGAAACTCCGTCGGATGAGACCAGATTGGGTCGAGAAGATCAAGGATGAAGTCACCAAACAGATCGACGCTGGGTTTCTAAGGGTTGCTGAGTATCCGAAATGGGTGGCCAACATCGTGCCGGTTCCTAAGAAAGATGGAAGAATCCGAGTCTGCGTCGACTTTAGGGACTTGAACAAAGCAAGCCCCAAAGATAGTTTTCCCTTGCCTCACATTGATGTGCTTGTGGACAACACGGCGGGACATGCCTTGCTCTCTTTTGTTGACGGATTCTCAGGATACAACCAGATCTTTGTGGCACCGGAGGATCAAGAGAAGACGACTTTTGTCACCGAGTGGGGGACTTACTGCTATGTGATGATGCCGTTTGGGTTGAAAAACGCCGGTTGCACCTTCCAGCGGGCCCAGACCACTTTGTTACATGATCTGATCCACAAGACAGTTGAGGTCTACGTTGACGACATGATTGTCAAAGCAAAGGAAAAGGAGGATTTCATCCCAGCGCTCAGGCAGTTTCTCGAAAGGCTCCGCAAATACAACGTGCGTCTTAATCCACAGAAGTGCACATTTGGAGTCACAGCAGGCAAAATGTTGGGGTTCCTGATCACCGCAAGGGGAATTGAGGTCGATCCCTCCAAGATTACAGCAATTCTCGAGATGGAACCTCCACGATCAGAAAAGGGAGTGCGAAGCTTTCTGGGTAAGGTTCAGTTCATCAGTCGATTCATAGCCAAGCTAACACTGACTTGCGAACCACTGTTCCGCTTGCTCAAGAAGGATGTTCGTTTCGAATGGACTGAGAAGTGCCAAGCCGCTTTCGAATCTATCAAGGCGTATCTGAGGAATCCGCCAGTCTTAATGCCGCCTACACCAGGTCGACCCCTGATTCTGTATTTATCCGTTACTCCGACGGCCATGGGATGTTTATTGGCACAAGAGGGAGATAAGGGAGTCGAGAAAGCCATCTACTACCTGAGCAAGAAGATGATAGGGAGTGAGGAACGATACACCCCCCTAGAAAAGACGTGTTGGGCGCTAGTTTGGGCTACCAAGAAGCTTAGACACTACATGCTAGCCTATTCGGTGAAGCTGATTTCTCGGATGGATCCTATCAAGTATCTGTTCGAGAAGCCGGCGCTCACCCATAAGCTAGCACGTTGGTTGCTTCTGCTGGCTGAGTTCGATCTCCAATATGTCACGAGGAAATCAGTAAAAGGCCGTGCTGTGGCAGAATTCCTGGCCGACCACCCGATCGACGGACCTGAAGACGTGGACTTCAATTTCCCGGACGAGGATGTGTTAACAATTGTCGAAGAAGTATGGATGCTCTACTTTGATGGGGCTGCTAATCAAAGGGGTTTCGGAGTTGGGATTCTGCTTATCACGCCCGCTGGGGCTCACATCCCGTTTGCCTTCAAGTTAAACTTCGACGTCACCAACAATCAAGCTGAGTATGAGGCCTGCATCGTCGGGATGGAAGCTGCTATTGCATTGGGAGTCGAGAAGCTTGAGATAATCGGGGATTCAAACCTAGTAATCTCCCAGGCCAATGGAGACTGGAAGGTCCGTGAGGAAAAGCTGAAGCCATATCACCAAGATTTGGAAGAACTGATTCCTCGCTTTAATAAGGTGACTTTCACCCACATTCCACGTTTGAAGAATCAGTTCGCCGATGCTTTGGCGACTTTGGCTTCAATGATCGAACTTCCAGTAGGGCTCCGGATGCGACCAATTGTGATTGAGCAGAGGGACTTACCCGCTTACGAATATGTCAACGCCATTGATGACGTCGATGATGGCCTACCCTGGTACCATGATATCTGGAACTTTGTCGAACAAGGAGAGTTCCCTGCTGAAGCATCGAGGAAGGATCGGGTTGCCCTGCAAAGGTTGGCAGCTCAGTACATCATTTGCGGGGGAAAATTGTATCGAAGGTCTCATTGCGGAATGCACAAGTTGTGTGTCAACGGGGCCGAAGCAACAAGGATAATGGAAGAAATTCACGAAGGGGTCTGCGGTCCCCACATGAGCGGTGTCATGCTTGCTAGGAAGATCCTCAGGCAGGGTTACTACTGGTCGACAATGGAGTCTCAATGCATCGACTACGTGCGGCGCTGTTTCAAGTGTCAAATCCATGCCAACCTGCAGCATGTTCCGCCCTCTAAATTATACGGCATGACCTCGCCATGGCCATTCTCTGTGTGGGGAATTGACGTTATTGGAATGATTACGCCTCCTGCTTCAAATGGTCACAGGTTCATACTGGTAGCGATAGATTACTTCACTAAATGGGTCGAAGCTGAATCATACAGAGTCTTGACAACCGTCCAAGTAGCTCAGTTCATTCGAAAGAACATCATCTATCGGTACGGCGTCCCCCAGGCTTTCGTATCAGACAACGGGAGTCATTTCAAGGGAAGGGTCCTGGATCTCTTCGAAGAATTCGGCATCGATATCCACCGGTCAACGACATACCGTCCACAAACAAATGGAGCAGTCGAGGCAGCAAACAAGAACATCGAAGTGATCATCAAGAAGACTATTGAGTCCGCCAGGGATTGGCACGAGCAGCTGCCTTTGGCGCTATGGGGGTACAGGACGTCAATTCGAACGTCAACCGGTGCAACTCCATTCTCCCTGGTCTATGGAATGGAAGCAGTACTTCCTATCGAACTTGAGGTTCCCTCTCTGAGGATCATGGCCGAAAGTGGTCTCGAAGAATCTGAATGGCTCAGCGGGAGATTTGTTGAACTGATGTTATTTGATGAAAGGAGACTCCGCGCCCTGTACCATGTTCAAGGTTACCAGCGTCGAATTGCCCGAGCATTTGACAAGAAGGTGAAATCCAGGGGCTTAATCGAAGGAGACATGGTCACGAAGGAGATACGAGCTCCAGTCTTCGACGCCCGCGGAAAGTTTCGACCAAAGCGATCCGGGCCGTTCATTATTAAGACCATCCTATCCGGGGGTGCTGCTCAACTCATCGATCTCGACGGCAACGAATTCAGCACTCTGGTCAACCTGGATCAACTCAAGCGCTTCTATCCCTGAAAGATGCTCGTTGGGCCGAAAACCACAAGGGTGGGCGGTTCCAAGCAAAAGTTAGAGCAGCCTGCTAGACCGAAAACCTGTGAAGGCGGTCTAAGCAAAAATAAATAGGCAAAAGTCGAAAGCTCGCTAGGCCGAAAACCTGTGAAGGCGGCACTAGGCAAAAGTTAGAGCGTAAAAGGAGAGGTAAAATACACGAGCGAACCTCGGCCTGAACTACGTTCTGACCTGATTCCTTGAAAAGGGATACGTAGGCAGTCTCACCTTGAGACCCGGTCACATTCTATCAAATTGATCCAGGGTTTGACATCCCAACTCCGTATCAAAGTTCAAGTGAAGTCGAGGGACGAACCAAAAGTTTGATTAAGGAATCTGAAGGGGGAAACCCTCCGTCTTTCAACTTTATTTATAAAATTGCTACTTCCGATACACAAGCTGAGCATAAAAGCCTTAAAACAGTGAGGCATGAAAAACAGAACAAAATGCTTAAGAAGCCTAACGGCTCACAGTTTATTCTAAACTACAGCAAAGTGGCCCGGAGTCAGTCAGCGTTTTCTCGCGTTGCAACGTCTGATCTCAACCATTGTCGATAGACGTTCCTCAGTCTTGGAGTAAAATCTGGAGACTCCGCCTGCAGGGCCCTGTCCGCCCAACGCCTGTTATACCCATGAAGCGTCTGAGCATTGAAGTTCGGGACTCGGAAGTCCCCGGCAGTGATACGAACATTCCCCTGAGGGATACCCAGCTGACGAAGGACGCGGCCCGGGATGTAAAAGGTGAACCGCGTCAACCCTGCAATCACAACCCTGTCAAAACCATCTGAGAAAACCGTCATCCCCTCCAGTCCCAGCCATGAACACCTCCAAGCAATCTCATCGGGCTGAAGGGCCCGCATGAAAGCAAACCACTCCATCTCATTCATCTCGGGGTACCTCATTCCCCGCTGGTGAATCCTCTTCGGGAAAAGATCCCAGCCAGCCTCCGGAGGATGCAACAAGTTCAACTTGTCACATAGCCACAACTGCATGAGCGAAAAGACAAGTAAGAAGCCAGATAAAGCCGAGTGAAAAAGACAAGTAAGGAGCCACTAAAAAGCCTAAACCGAGAGTCGAGGTAAAATAAGAAAGTGCAGAAACCAGAAAAAGGTGAGCTGAGTGAGTCTACCTGAAGAAGCAACGGACTGCCACTGAAGGTGCGCGACACCCCAGAATATACCGAGTCTAGGCCGATAAGCGTCTCGGCCAGAACCAGAGGGATAACATTCTGCCGGTCCGGACCACCCATCTGGAGGGCAACACTCACAAGTAAGGAGCTGACCCGCCCATCAGCAGGAATAAGCAAGTAGCCGGCTAAGAGACAGATTACCAGGGCCAGTCGGCGCCGCGCCTGCCACGCCATGTCCCTCAAGTCACCCTCTGGACTATATCGCTCGATCAGCTGCAGGATATGGACCTGACCACCCTCCAACATGGAGTTGGCCAAACCTCTAGGAATGTCAAGTGCGTCGGCCAGCAGCCTGGGCATGCTCACCTGATAAGGGGGAATGACGAGCATCGGAGATGAGTAAGTCCGAAGGTACGCCTGGAATTCCTCGACCGTCGGACATATCTCGTCATCACCGAAACGAAAAACATGGACATCCGGGTCCCAGAATCGGAGCGCAGCCCTCAAGAGGGCCGGACGGACCGGCACGTGCCGCAAATACCGGAACGAGGCGAGGCCGTGGTATTGAAAGTTCAGCCAATCGACACTTATCATTTCCGCCAACCAAGGCCTGATCAGAGTTGGAATTGGGTTTGCCATTTGGGATCAGCAATTCAATTGGCTGAGTATGGGAGTAGGATGTATCAGTGTGACTTCAATGCGTGCAAACATTCCATCTTATACCAAGCCACGAATCTTACTTCCTATTCTAAAGTTCAAAACCAAGAGCTAACATCCAAACCCCCTTTCAATAAAGTACACTGCCTTCTGAAAGCCAGAAACCGCGTGCAAACCGTGTGTGGGTGAAGACAAAGAATAGCCAGGAAAAAGGACAAACAGTCAGACAAGTGGCTCTGTGTCACATTTTACTGGCGCACGCCAGTCGTCAACCGGCGCACGCAGGACATCTCCCTCTACTGGCGTACGTAGCTCAACTACTGGCGCACGCAGGTCAGGCCTGCACCAGATGCCAGCAACAGCAGCAACTGTCATCAAGCAACCATTTTCGATTCCGGGGCTGGTTTAGCAAATTTGTCGATTCGTGCAAGTCATAAATGATATTTGGGACTGTGAGGAGGCGTCGGTTCGGAAGCGTCGCGCCTAACGAGGAATTCGGACCTCCAGCGGCCCGTATCCTCCAAAATTTAGGATACGGAGACTCCAAATTCATACCGAGGGTCTCGTGCCAAGTTTTCTCATACCGTACATATCATATAGGCCTTATGTGATGGTACGGGGGTGTCGGTTTCAGTCCGGGACTATATCGAGTCATCTTTGGCGTCTTATGTCCATTTTGTGGCATTTTCGAGCGTTTGGCAACTTGTTTCCCTTTTCAATTCGTTTTTCCCGAGTCTCTCCAGTTGTGCAGGTCCCTGTACATGTATAGGGTCTCGCAAAAGTGTCAGTTTCCCTTTCAGAGGAGGATTGGGCGCTTCCGCCCGTTAATACCAATCGTCCGTATCCTCCGCGTGTCTTAAGGATACGCGACGTATCCTGGGATTTTCCTTCCCTTTTATTCGAGCTAGGTCAATCCCGCACGTATCCTAGTGTATGTTGGTCGATTCGGAATGTTTGTCAATGCATGTCAGACATCAGTGGTTGTTTAGTTTGCTTCTACCATCAATATCATCAAAATAGAAGTCGAACAAACAGGAAAAGCAATTATTGTACTATCCAAAGCATGTATCTATAAAGTAAAAGGTGGAAATGTATGAAACGGCACAACGGCCCGAGCAAAGCAAGCAAGAGTCATGTAGCAGGCACAGCCGCCTATGAATCAGCGGGCACGCAGGCCCCCATCTCAAAAGTCGAATCAAGTCTAGTATCAGCAGTATCAAAGGCAGAAAGACAGTAAAGTAGCTGAGGCTCAGTAAGAGCCCTCACTCGTCGAAGAGCTCGTGGGTGTCGCCGCTGTCGCCCTCGCTCTCCTCAGCTGCAGCTAAGTCTCTCTGAGTGGTCCTGTACCTGGGGTCGCTTGTAGAGTCAGAGCCGCTGCTGAGGGACACGGGCTCCTCGTCCTCACCCACGTCCTCGTGCTCCTCCTCCTCTCTCCTCCTCTTCTGCGCGGGCCCCTCCGCTGGCTGCTTCTGAGCAGCCCTTTTCCGCAGCTCTCTCCGAGGCGGTGGTGACCCTCTGTCAGGGGCTATCACCACCCCTCTGCCCTCGCGCCGCGAAGTCCTCGCCGGTCGCTGGACTGTAGCAGGGGCCTTCCCCTTCCCTCTGCCCTTCTGAGGGGCTGGCCTCGCTGTCTGCCGCCTAGAAGCCGCCCTAGCGTGTCCCTGCGTTGTCAATTCAATTCAACATCAAATATAGTGCATAGTGTATATATGAATGCTGAAACAGGAATCAAGAGCAGGTACTTCTAACATGCATTGTAACAGACATGCACAGCTGATAAATATCAAATTCAGAATTCTGGGTTATACCTGAGGCTGCGTAGAAGGCGCTGGAGTTGCCGGCGGGTAGTGCAACTGCAAAGGAGTACCGCTGGCTATCTGGTGGAACTTCTTCTCCATAGCAAGCATCAAGCGCGCGGCCTCCCTCGCCCACTCTAGCGGCACCTGAATCACAAGTATCACGAATCAAACGCAGTTCGAATACAGTGCAAATATGGTACAGGAAGTAAATGAAGCTGAAAGTACATCATACCGGCCCTGTGACCTCTGCCGGCTCAGTCCTAGCAGGCTCAAAGCGAACCTCTGCAGCCTCCCCCTGAGGGTCACGCACCGCCAGCGTCCAAGAAAGCTGAGTGAGCCCGGTCGACTCTGCAAACTCACTCCTCTCCCTGGAACGGCCCGGCCTACTCCGCTGTCCCGACCTCTCCTCACCAGCGACTAACGCCTCCGCCCGCACTGCCCTGTGCTCCATCACTCCAAGCGCTCCCGCCAAGTAACGCCTCCGGTAAACGGCGTAGTCTCGCTCTCGTCTCAGAAGGGGAGCCGCGGGAACAGGAACAGTGAACCTCCTCAGCTCTCTTAGCGTGTACCTCCCAGTGTGCGAAGCACGAGGCGGAAGTGGCCCAGGGACAAGGAACTCGGACGAGGCAAGCGACTGTCGCGTCACCTGGTCGCCTAAGTACCACTGCCACCCGAAAGCCGACTCCAATAGCACCCGGCTCGTTGTCACCGCTCTGCTCCGGGCAAGGTACTCAAGCTCAGGCCCTGCAGGCCTCCACGGGTCCCACTCCACCTGCAAAGCAATCAAAGGTATCAGCAACAGCATTAAAGCAATTCAAAGGCACGAACTATCAAAAGAGAAAACTAGCCTTACCTGAGAGGCTGTCAAGTGGTCAAGGTACAACCGAAAGTCTGCAAGCGTCTTCGTCGACCTCTTCTTCCCGACGCGGAGTGGGCCCCACACCATCGCTCGAGGAAGCACCCTCGGGTCCGGACTCCTATTCTCCGGAGAGTACATCCTCAGCACCTCGTAAGCCCACAACTGCAAGGTTTTCAAACAATCAAACGATCGAGGCATCAGAAATACAATATATGCAAAATAAAGCGCAAGTATGGAACGGAATTGAAAGACAGTATTGGTTCCTTACCTCCCACACCCTCCAGTACCCAGCAGCTGCCCTGCTCCCTCTAGAGAACTCGCCCAAGAAACAGTAGCACGTGCCCAAGGCCGCCCCTACCCAGTTGAACCGAGAGGCCGACCGCAAGTCAAAAAGGGCCGGCAGGTAGGACAAGTGCACCGTGGACCTCTTGTTCGGGTACAGAGTAGCCCCGAACAAGTACAACAAGTAAACCCTGGCCAGCTGTGCCAACTCTAACTCGGAGACCTGCCCTCCTGCCAACTCCAGCACCGGGACCATCTGCTCCACGTGCCTCGCAAATTGGTCATATGAGACCGTCTCTGAGCTCCCCGCTGGCACCATCCCTAAGAACCACTGCAGCGCCTCCCTGTCTCTGTGGATCCCCGAGTCAAACGGGATCGGGTCCCCTCCTACCCTCAGGCCCGTGATGGCCGCAAAGTTTGTCGGAGTCACCGTCATCTCCCCAATTGGGAAGTGGAAAGAGTTCGACGTGTCCCACCACCTCTCCGCCAGAGCAGACAGTACCCCGTGGTCGCTCCTCACCGCTGTCAGCGTGGGGATGAACACGCCAAACCCCGCCGCGTCCACCAGCTCTCGTGCCCCCGCTGGCAAACTCAAGTACAGCTCGAGCGAGTGTGCCGGACCACCGTGCCCCCTCGAGCTGACCACTCCTCTCTGCACATCACAACAACCAAGGCAACAGAAATAGCATCAGTATAGCGGTTCAAGTTCAATAGATAGTCGAATCAAGGGTCTAAAGCATCAAAGCATGTTTGTTCAGTCGATTCAAGTTTCAGGGCATTCATTCAAAGTTTCAAGGCATTCATTCAGTCAATTATCGTTTCCGGGCGTTCATTCAGTCGATTCAAGTCTCAAGTCATTTTTAAGGTCAATTCAAGCTTCGAGCATTTATTCAGTCGCTTACCAAGCCACCGGGCATCCTATCGGTCGATTCAAATTATCAAGGCAACAAAAGCATGATTGTTCAGTCGATTATCTTTTCAAGGCACCCTATCAGTCGATTCGAGTCATTCGAACATCCTACAGAGTCAAGTCAGATTTCAGGGCAATCTATCAGTCGAGTTACATTACGTGGCATACCGTAAGTCAATATCGTTTATCTACAGGCATTCTATGGTCGAATTGTGCAGTCAAAGCTCTACGGCTAATCCAGCCTATTTTTAGTCAAGGTACCACTAACTCTACGCAGATCAATCAAAAGCAAAGGGTTCGGATATCATGCATCACAAGTACGAAACGAAGACTAAAGGAGAGTTTTAAAGAGTATACCTCAGTCCAGCCTCTGGACAAGTGCTGCTTCCCTCAGTACCAACTCCTCGCCGTAGTCCCTCTGTAGAGGGACGTAGCTCTCAGTACCAGACGCCACAAACACGTGCGGCTCTGGAGGGACGTACGTCTCGGCCGCAAAAGGGGCACGAGCGGCCGACCGTCTGGTCTCCGCTAGGTCAACGGCCACCTCGTACGCCCCAGGACCCTCCTCCTGCTCTCTCTCGGCCTCCTCAGTCTCTCGCACTAGCTCCGCCTGCTCTCTCTCCGCCACCTCGGCCTCCCGCCTCAGTCTCTCGGCCTCGTCGGACAGGGCTATCTCCCTCAGCCTCTCCTCACGGGCTGCCATCACCACAGCCCCGGCCTCTGGGCTATCTCTCATAAGCCACGCCAGTAAGTCCGCACCAACGAACTCCGCAAAGTCACTACTCGTGATGGGCTCGCGTCTGGACGAACCCACGAGCGGCGCAAACTCAACCCGAGCCGCCCTCGGAGCCTCCTCCTCAATGATGGGATCCTTCCCTCTATCCGGACCTCTCGGAGGCGACCCCGGTCGGTCCCCACCAACACCACCACCGCTGCCGCCGGCCCCGACTGGACCCAAAACACCACCAGTCACAATCAAGGCTTCTACTCCGCTCCGGCAGTCCAGCCGATCAACTCGTGGACCCCCTGGACTCACCACTACCGGCGTACACCCCTCCTCCACAGGCGCACGCCGCTCTTCGCCACCACCCGTCTCCTGAGCATGGCTGCCACTGCCATCGCCGCCGCCAGGGATCTCTGCACCAGCGTCTGGGAAGGCCTCCTCTACCATTTGATCATCGATTCGAGCCTCAACAGACTCGCTCACCTCAATCCTCGACCGAGTCACCTCTTCGCCGCTGCCTCGCTCACCACTGCCGCCGCCAGCTTCTGCCATGAGTCAATGTGGATGTGTGGGTTTGTGATGTTGGGGGAAGGATGAAGGAGATTGAGATTTGGGAGGAGTTTGAGAGGTTTGGGAATTCGAAAAACGGAAGTATGGCGGTTCGTGCCAAGAACAGGAGTATATACGACGTGGAGCAGCACTGGGCCGGGTTTGGGCCGGTTCTGGGCTTGGTTATTTCAGCCTCTGTGGCGTACGGTACAACTCAACTGGCGCACGCCAGTAGTTTATGGGCCTGAGGCCCAATTCGCATCTCGTGATCAAAACGAAGGCCCATGGTCAAACAAGTCCAGGTTATCACCGAGGATAGTCATTCCCCAAGCAGAGCCCGTCCAATTTCAAATCAACGACGATCTATCCGTCCAATTTCAAATCAACGACGATCTATCCGTCCAATTTCAAATCAACGACGATCTATCCGTCCAACTTCAAAATCAACGACGATCTATCCGTCCAATTTCAAATCAACGACGATCTATCCGTCCAACTTCAAAGCCAACGACGATCTATCCGTCCAACTTCAAATCAAACAGATGACCCTGAGTTGTTTTCAATGGATTATTCAGGAGAGTCCGCACCCCATGACAGCCTGTTCTGTCTTTATCAAATCAACGACGATCTATCCGTCCAATTTCAAATCAACGACGATCCACAAAGCCGATTCACGACTTATCACTCCCCAGCTGAGACAGCCGCCCCGGCCGCGCTATCAGGAGCCAATGCCAGCATCGGCTCAGCCAAGCATATCCTCTCCAATAGCGATCCATCCGCTCCGATCAATCTAACCAGTCAGGTTATTTAAATTTCATGTTCTCATTGGCTCGTATATCCTGCTCTGGACAGCCTAGATGGGTGTCTAGAAACCTTTGACGTTACTTACGCCAAAGCAATGGTGCTCTAAGTGCCGTCAAAGGGGGGCTACTGTAGACACCCTATTCTGGACGGTCCAGATTAGTTTACTTACGGTCTTTGATTCCCCAATGATGATTAAGGTCGAGAACATACCGAGTTGTTTGATGAGTTTGAGCTTTGAACGTCCCGAACCTCGTCCAAACCCATTTCAAACCCTTGTCGAACCCTCAAGCCAGAACCAAATGGCCTCAACAAAACCCTGTTGGAGTACGCTGGTGGTGGACTAGCGTGCGCAGGAACCACTGCCACGTGTCAATCATTACCACTCTCTGGCGCACGCCACTCAATAAGTGGCGCACGCCAGTCAGTACCAATCAAATCAAACTTTTTTTAGCCAGATGGGCGGGAGTTCCTGTAGCCGCCTGACGTCAGCTGACAGCCCCCTGATCATTACTTCGGCCAGAGACTGTTCCCCTCTCTCTCCTACACCCTCCATCAAGCCAAGTCCCATGCATTAAATGCATGGGAGGCTCCCCTCCTTAACCCAACCAGCCCTTAACCCAACTGATTTCCAGTCCTCCCTCCTCCATAAATACCCCCCCTTGCATTCATTTGCAAGGGGTTAGCTCCATTAAGACATCAAGCTTCTTTGTCTTCTTCTTCTTAAAAGTGTTCCTTGTTTCCTTTCTCTTCCATAGAAAGAGCAAGCAAGGGAACATACTCTCCACAGTCCTCAAACCTCACTACATACATCCTTCATCCATCCCCTCTCAAGCTCAAAGTTCAAACCATCCATCAAACTCACAAGCAAAGGTATAATACCTCTTGCTCCTGCTTTCTGTTCTGACCCCTGAGGGGGGCTGGCAGGGTCAAGGCTGGTAATCTATACCAGTTCTGGCCCTAATGCTAGCAAGGCTTCAAAACCGTGCACAATGTTAAGTGGCGCACGCCAGTAACGAGTGCCGTACGCCAGTAATGGTGGTATGTGCAAAACTGGCGTGGGATCATGGATCATTGATTTCTTGCATTATTTAAGCTTTGATCACCCTGCTGCATGCTAAAACCAGTTTACAGCTTTCTGTATTTAGAACTGCTTTCTTTTCTATCTATGTTTATTGCTTAGTTTGGCCTTCTGGGTCCCTCTGGTCCTATTCCAGAGCCTAGAATGAGCAAAGCCAAAGCATTGGGACCAAGAGAGAATTGGCGTGCGGCCCTTATTTAGTGGCGTGCGCTAGTGATCTATGTTCCAGTGGCTTGGCCCTTGCATGGATCTTCCATCCAGGCCCCTGATCATCCTCCCCTCACTGTTTAAGGGGTTTTCTGTCTATTTGGTGGCTTTCAAGCCCATTAACCTGTCTGTAATAGCTTAGTAACCTTTATAAACTGCGTGGTTTGTCCTGGGTGTGCACTGGTCCTTTCCAGAGCCCAGAGGGTTGAGAGCAGAAGCTGTGAGCTTAAGTCTACCGGCGCACGCCTGTTGTGGAGTGGCGCACGCAGGTTATGACTGCATGCAGTGGCCTGGCCAAGGCATGCAGGCTTGATCCTGCGTGCAACGTTTCCCGGCCAGTGTGGTCTAGTCTGCTTAAAATGTCCACAAAAGCTTGTTCTCAATCTATTATACTTGCATAGATTAAGCATCATCATCCATAAACATTTTGTCATATATTTTTGCATATAAATGCAAATGTGTTTACAGTTTTAATCCCTATTAACTGTTCCCCCGCCCTAACTGGTTAAAAGAATGGTCAAATAAAGAGAAATGCAAATGTTTTATAAAATGCCTGAGTAGAGACCGGTCTCCGGACTGGGCGAGGGGGGTGCCATAAAACCCTTCCCTTCTCGTAATCTGGCTCCCGAACCTCAAGATCGAAGGTGACGACGGTCCAGTCTACAAAAGCCTTTTTCAAAATCAAACGGACGTGACCCAAACGTTTTCAAAAACACGGTTTCTTGGGTACAAATCGCAAAACCCGAGTGGCGACTCTCTGATCCGCGAAGCACTTCGCCGCGTTTTCCGCGAGATAAGGGCGCACCCGGAATTTCATGCCTAAAAATGCGGAATTTTTGGGGCGTGTGCCCACACTGGGTACTTCAGTATAAGTGGCGCACGGTACAAGTCAACTGGCGCACGCCCTGAACAGATCTGCATGCAAGTCAATCATCGCGCGAGACACACTGACTCTCGCGCGAGTGTTGTCATCTCACCACAGTCCCAAAATCATCCCCTTCTGGGCTCTGGAAGGACCAGTGCACACCCAGGAAGCAAAACAAGCAGTTTATGGGAAGGCTGAAAATACTAATTATTACATCATACTCCAAACAGGAGCCGAATGGGATGAAACACAACCCCTAAACAGTGGGGGTATCAAAACAGAGGCCAAGGGCCATGTTGCCCATGCAAGGGCTATTCATGGAAATCAGAGAACTGTCGCGCGACAGAGAGTCAACCTCGCGCGACACTCCTGACTGACTTCCAGGAATTGCTTTACATGCTTGGGGTCCTGAGACAGATTCAGGGGATCCCAAGGGCATTCCAAACTGAACAGAAATGAATATTGAAAGGTATAACTAGCATTTTTAAGTTAAAGAAAGCTGTAAAATGGTTATTTTGATGCTCAACAGTGATCTATAATAATTATTAAGACAATAAAACAGGAAAGAACCAACATCCCTTCCCCACGAGAACCATCGCGCGATGCTTGAGACAAGCGCGCGCGTGACTGGGTCCGTCGCGCGAGGGTATTTTGGTTGCACGGTTTTTGAAACCTTGCCAGCTTTATTGATTACCAGCCTTGACCCTGCCAGCCCCCCTCAGGGATCAGAACAGAGAGCAGAACCAAGATAAGCTATACCTTTGGTCTTTGAGGTTTGAAAAGTGTTTGAGCTTTGAATTGAGGTTGAGTTTGTTTGTGGTGTTTGAGTGGAAGAACAAACTATGCTCTTAGGGTGCTAGGTTGGAAACCAAATGTTGCACTTGCTAATGAAGGAAAGATGAACAAAGGGCTAGGGTTAGAACCTTTTTGCTTTCAATTTTTGGAACCCTTTGAAAGAGAAACAAAGGGGGCTCTTATAGGCTTAGCACCTTCCACTAATGGAAAGGCAGGTCTGGTCCAAAGAATGGAGGTCAGCCAGCCACGAGGCTGGCTGAGGGTTACTTGGTAATTAAGCTGCCCAGCTGAATAAAGGTGATGGGGACAGGTTATGACCGTCGCGCGATGGTTCCAAACTGTCGCGCGAGGGTCAACGGCCAAACTTTGTCCATCTGGCAGTTTGACCATCGCGCGAGGGTTATAGAATGTCGCGCGACGGTGCTCCCGGCGCGCGATGGTTGTGCCCTGGCGCACAATGGTTGTGCTATAGCACATCAAGAGGGTTTTTGGCTTTTGGAAGTGGCTTAAGACTCGAGTTAGGTTCAAGGGTTTTTCAAACACTCAAAGCTCAAACACTCGACATTCCCGGGTGTTCTTGATCCATTTCATCATTGGGGAATCAAAAACCGTAAGTAAACTAACTGAAGCCCAGATTGGGGTGTCTACATAGCCCCCTTTGATGGCACTTGGAGCACCATTGAATTGGTACAAGTAACGCCAAAGGTTTCTAGACACCACTCAAGGCAATCCAGAGCAGTAACATACTAGCAAAGTAGACAAGCATACTTACAGAACTTGATTGGTGAATGGACGGGAGGACTGCCGCTTGTTGATTGAATTTGGTTTGCCAATGCCACAACATTGACTGAAGAACGCCTCAAAGACGCTTTGATTTGCCAATGCCTCAACATCGACGATTTGCCAAAGACGCTTTGATTTGCCAATGTCTCAACACCGACGGTTTGATCAAAGACGCTTTGATTTGCCAATGTCTCAACACCGACGGTTTGCCAAAGACGCTTTGATTTGCCAATGCCTCAACATCGACGGTAGAAGCCTCAACATGCTTTGATTTGCCAATGCCTCAACACCGATTGAAGACGCCCCAACACGCTTTGATTTGCCAATGTCTCAACACCGACGGTTTGCCAAAGACGCTTTGATTTGCCAATGTCTCAACACCGACGGTTTGCCAAAGACGCTTTGATTTGCCAATGCCTCAACACCGATTGAAGAACGCCAAAGACGCTTTGATTTGCCAATGCCTCAACATCGACGATTTGCCAAAGACGCTTTGATTTGCCAATGTCTCAACACCGACGGTTTGAACTCAAAGACGCTTTGATTTGCCAATGTCTCAACACCGACGGTTTGCCAAAGACGCTTTGATTTGCCAATGTCTCAACACTGACTGAAGAACGCCTCAGCACGCTTTGATTTGCCAATGCCTCAACACTGACGGTTTAAATGCCTCAACACTGATTTGATTTTTGAACGAACAGATCATCAGTATAAATGATCGAACCGTTCGCTTGGATGAGAGGATCAGCAGTATAAATGATCAAACCGTTGAAGCCTGTATGGGAGGTTCAGCAGTATAAATGATCAAACCGTTGAAGCCTGGATGGGAGGTTCAGCAGTATAAATGATCAAACCGTTGAAGCCTGGACAGGACCGGCTGTCGTTGATTTGAACTGGACAGATCGCTATAAAAAGTGACCGAGCCGTTGAGGTTGGACAGGACCAGCTGTCGTTGATTTGAACTGGCGGATCGCTATAAAAAGTGATCGAGCCATTGGAAGTTGGACAGGTCCGGCTGTCGTTGTGTTGATCCAAGTAGCACAAACAGTGGATATCATGCATAGAAGCAAGGCGGACTGCAGTTGGGGAGAAATCGGTGACAACTGCTGAGCCGTTTACTTGCTGCCTTCGATACCGGGCAGGCTTGCTTTGTCGTTTTGATGGATTTTTCCTGCGTTCAACATTTGATATACACACAATATGCAATGACATGTATAAAATATTGAAAATGCAGATGCAAACTTAGGGCGGCTCCTAGAAGGACAACGACACCTAAGGACTACCACTGAGCCTCATTACTGTACTGTCTGTGCTTCTGAGATATGCACCCAGATAGAAAGACGCTGAACGGGCTGGCGTGCCCCAATTGACGTTTGAGCAATGGAATTGGGCCTGCGCCCTTTCTTTGATGCTTCGACAGGTGTGCCCCAGAGATGCTTTGCTTGGCCTTGGGCTGACATGCCCCTGCTGCTTCAAAAGATTCCGCTGCTTGTGGATTATGGATACTAGGGTAGCAATGCAACAATTGTGTTTTCCAGTTTATTGACTCTCTTTTTGAAGAGAATGCAAAAGCTAACCACTAATATCTAATTTGCATTGACAATTGCTTTGAATCGACACACAGACATGCGCACATGTGTACAGACTCGCCTAGCTCGAACGAAAAGGGAGACAGAGCCCCATGGTACAATGCGAACCTCAGACACATAGAATATAATGAAATTTTGGGCATTAATGTGCCAAAACTCACAATATTCCCTTGACAGGTGAAACTGACACTTATAAAAAGTGGAAAAGGTACAAAGACCTGTACAAACAAAATCGAGAAAAGCATCCCGATATGACAATTGATTGAAAAACTGGAAAAATGTCGCAAAAATGGACATAAGACGCAGATTATGACACGTATAGGCCCGGACTGAAACCGACACCCCCGTGCAGTCACATTAAGTCCATATGACTTGCATGGTTTGACAAGACTTGGCAAAAGCCCCTGGAACGACATTCGAGGGTAGTAGCTACTGCCTGCTGCAAGAAGCATGCGCAAGTTTGAGACCAACGCGTATCGCTTTGAACAAATGCGCTGCGGTTGCTTACACCAGACTTCGCTGAACTTAGAATAAACTGTGAGCCTGTTAAGGCTTCTAGCATTTCGTTCTGTTTTTGATGCTTCAATTATTTTTAAGACTTATGCTCAGCCTGTAAATTGAAGAAGCAGTTTGGTAATAAAATTGAAAGACGAAGGTTTTCCCCCTTCTGGTTCCTCCAATGAAGCTTGTCTTGATCTTCGATCCTCTTCGACCTTTGATGTGCACCAAAATGTCAACCATGGATCCAATTGATAGATTGTGACCGAGTCTCAAAGAAAGACTGCCTACGTATCCCAAGCTAGGGAATCAGGTCAAAACGTAGTTCAGGCCACGGTTCGACAGAGTATGACCGAGTCTCGAAGAGAGACTGCCTACGTATCCCAAGCTAGGGAATCAGGTCAGAACGTAGTTCAGGCCAAGGGTTAACTCTCGAGTATTTACCTCTCCTTTTGCGCTCTAACTTTTGCCTAGTACCGCCCATTCGGGTCTTCGGTCTAGCGAGCTTTTGAATATTGCCTATTCATTTTTGCCTAAACCACCTTCATAGGTTTTGGTCTAGCAGGCTGCTCTAACTTTTGCTTGGAACTGCCCACCCTTGGGGTTTTTAGCCCAACGAGCTTCTCACAGGGAAAAGTTACATTTGAATTGATCCAGGTTGACCATGGTATTGAATTTGTTGCCGTCTAGGTTGAGAACCTTTGGCTGCAGCCCTAGATAAAATAGCTTTGATGACGCAGGGTCAAGAGTGCTTCGGTTGGAAATGCCTTGCTCCGGGCCGTTGTGTACATTTTCTCATTTGTGCTTGGCAAAACGCCACTGTTGTTGCTTTTGAACACGGTACAAGGCCCGGAGCCTCCTGTGCTTCTGCTTTCTGGATTGGCACCCGATAACAGGGGATTTGATGCTTCTTTGTCTCAAAATCAAACGCGAGGCGTGACTTGGTAAGACCATGCCAAGACGTCTATGAATTCTTCGAGCCTGTCTGACCGGGCGCAATGCTCCTCTGGGTGCGGTGCTTTGACCAACTTTGAACCATTGGGAGGTTATACTTGTCTTTCAAGTTTATTTGAAATTACTTCTTCTTTTAATAGGCTGAGCATGCCTTTCGTCTTCCCTTTCGGCGAGGGAACACATTTCCTTGGGAATGATCCCATCGAAATCTATCCCTTCGTCATCAGGGTCGACACAGTTTATATAAAAGCCAGCGAAGCATGTAGAAGCAAGATGATGCATATCATAAAAACCCTCGGGGTTTGCCAAGTACAGCAGACTCGAAACTTGAAACAAAAGCTACGACGTGGAGGGCCAAGAGGCACAACCTCCGACTCAGAGCTAGACTTAGACGAACGCAAAAGACTCTGTGTCAGACTCAGACAAGACGCCAATGCAAACTAGACGCGGTTTTGAAAACGCAATTGATAAAAAGCTACCCATAGCTTCCACAAAAGAGGTAGGAACCAGCGGGCGTCAGGCCCAAGTAACAGCACTTCGGCCTCTTCAGCTTCTTCAGCCAAACCTACTTGATGCTCCTTTGAACGATGGACCTCAGTCAAACGGTCCTTTCCTTTGCAAGCCCCTCATCACTGTCAAACCAGATGTTGGCAGTGAAAACCTCAGTTGCCCAACCTACAGCCATCATGTTAACCTCTGGTTCGGACGGGATGGATACGATGGGTTTAGGTTGATTTGCTGGGACGATATAGTGGCTAGGGTTGAATATGGTGGAGCTCGGGTTGATCTGAGTGGAGGTGATAGATACCTGACCAACCAGAGGGTCAGGCCCGTGTTGAGGCAAGGAGTTGGAAATGACGCTGGGTTTTGGTGGAACTTGAACCGTGCCATCATCAATTAGATCTTGTATCTCGTGTCGGAGACGCAAGCAGTTATCAGTGAGATGGCCAGGCATTTGGTGGAAGGCACAGAAAAGGTTGGCATTGTAGTTGGCCGGAAGGACTTTGGGTGGAAAAGTTGGGGTCAAAGGTTTGAGATGCCCAGACTTGACAAGTTTCTCCATCACTGCTGACAGAGATGCCTCGAAGGCAGAGAAGCTTCGGGGTTGTGTTCGAGATCGGAGGCTTTGAGCACTTCGTATTTGGTTGATATCGGCGGCACGACTGGAGTTGGAAGCTGGAGCATCGCTCCCACTTATAGCCCTTGGCGTAACCTTTTGAGTGGAGGAAGAGGATTCACCCTTTGGCAAAATGCCAGCTTGCAGCGCATCCTCGATGGCTAGGCCAGAATCGAAGAATATCTCAAAGTTGGCGGTCGCTTGAGCGAGTACCAAGTGCCTGGCATAGTCTGGCTGAAGATTGCGGGAGATGATGCGGAGTTGGTCTCTTTCGCTGGGGCGCTCAGTCATTAGAGCGGCTTTGGCTCTCCACCTTTTAACAAAGTCCGCAAAGGACTCCTTTGCCTCCATCTTCGTGGATTCTAACTCTCGAATAGTCATCTTGAGTTGAGAGTTGTAGCTGTATTGAGAAACAAAGGCAGCCCCTATGTCTTCCCAAGTGCTTCGTTTGGCGATGTCGAGCGACAGAAACCAATGGAAGGCAGGCCCAGAGAGGGTTTGAGGAAAAAGTTGAGACATGGCCTCACTTTCCACACCCAACAGCTTCATTGCGGCATGGTAGCCATATAGATGAGTTTTGGGGTCACCGCTTCCGTCAAACTTAACCAAGTCAGGCATCTTGAACTTGTCAGGGAGCTTGGCATTAGGGTACAAACAGAGACGATCCAAGTCAATTCCCCCTGCACTGATTTTCTCAGACTTGGAGACTGCCTCCTCCAGCTTTGCCATCTTGGCCATGAGAGCTGCCATATCCGGATTCAAAATAGGCTTGCCACCTACCGGATTCGGGATTGCAGCAGGCGCACGAGCCTCCTTAGGGTTGAGTTGAACAATGAGACGCCCCTCGTGATTCGGATCTGGGACCAAGACAGGCTGTTCCTGGTCGGACTCATCGTCCTCGCCTTCCTCTTCAAGAGGAGGTGGAAGGCGAGTGTGGATAAGGTCATTCAAGCGGGCAATATTGGCATCTGTCTGAGCTGCCCTCTGTTGCACGGCGGTGATGCTATCCTGAAGGTTCATAAGCATGGTTTCCAGAGTGAGCGGTTGATCTGCCATAGCTGGCCTTGAAGATGTTGAAGAAAGGGAAGCCGACGGCGTGACTCTTTGTAAAATCGATGGTGAACCCGACTGTAGGGCGGCCAACAATGAACCCGGAGAAGCCTTCGTTGCAACTGACTGAGTTTCGAGCCTGACAAGTCTTTGAATTGGATTCCGAAGACGTTCCCAAGTAGGTTTGGTTCTTCCTTTCGGTACTCTTTTGCTTGGCGCAATGGCTTCAAACTAGACAGTAAAGTAAGAGAAAGCTCAGTGGCGTTCCTGCAGCAAAATGCAATGCATACATCGTTGTCGGTGTCCACCCTAGACTCTAGAACTAGAGACGAGCTTGTCTCAAGATGTTCGGACGCTGCCAAAATCCTCAGATTCTTTTCGAGGGTATATCCTTTGAATAGATCAAACTGATCCTAAGAGATGCCAAAACAGACTAAGTCTTCGACTAGTCCCTTTTGAAGATTCGACTTTGAACTTGGAACAACTCGGTATTGATGGCGTGACACCTTTACCGGGGTGGCGTGAGCGACAACGCGCTTTAGCCGGGGCGGTGTACGTGCGAAGCACGATAACCAAAATGACATCAATATCACGACATCCATACTCTGTGGTTCCTTATTGTCGGTTGAATCCTCAATCGGGCATGAGCCAAGGACTTAATAAGGTTTGATTTCTCAAAGTCTCGCTGATCTAAGGACTTTTTGAAAAATTAACAATGTGCACCATCGAGATGCACGACTCTTCATCGGGTCATAGCAGCATCCTAATAAGCATAAGACAGACTCGAAAGCGAGATAACCTAGAAGCCGCCCTAAACATGCTCCTACGCAGAACAGAATGTATGCATGCATGTACAGAACCAGAGACGAGTTTGCCTCACAATATTTCAGACGTTGCCGGAATCCTCAGAATTCTTTTCGGCGATGTGTCCCTGAGTAGATCGACAGATCCTAAAAGATGTCAAAATAGACTAAATCTTTCGCTAGTCCCTTTTGAAGATTTGACTTTGAATTTGGAACAACTCAGTGTTGATGTCATGGCACCTTAACCTTGAACACGGTGGTGTATAGTGACAACGCACTTCAACCTGGGTGGCGCCAGCGACACGACATCACCACTTTGTTGTTCCAGATTGTCGGTTGAATCCTTAAACGGGCATGAGCCAAGGATGTAGTAAATTTTGATTTCTCAAAGTCTCATTGAACTAAGGACTTTGCGATTGATAACGAACATTCAACAGAATGAACGACTCCTCATCGGGCCCAACAACGTCTTAGACAGCGCAAGACAAACTCGAAAGACAAAACAGTCTTAAGCATGCTCCTATGCAAAACAGTGTATGTACAGTGCATGCGATAGGGAAAGCAGTAACACGTAGGCAGTTACGGGGTTAGATGCAAATAGATCTTAACCTGCGGGTACCTGTCTTAGATTGGAGAGTTCTAATGCTCTGTATATGCAAAAGGCCGGTTTTGGTTCGTAACGGGTTCCTCGGACTAGGGCCACAGATATACCTTCCGTTACCCGCGTTTTTCGCAGAATAACAGTCGAACAGTAGCATGACCCATCATCGTCGAAGGTTGTCGGTCATTCGGGGTCCCCGGGCTCCGGTAAACCGTGCCGGATTGCCAAAACGATCCAACGAGGCTTATCCCACATCGATGCAAATGAGAATGCTAGAAATTGATTAAGAGAAGAAGAATCGCAAAATCGCAAAATGCCTTTTCAAATTTGGCTCACTTTATTTAGTCCATCTTTAGAGGAAACTACGCAAGCGAACAATTGAAAAGCCCCAGATTAGAATGGCCGGACACGAGGTCCTGTTAAATCACCATTCCAACCTTCGGCAGCGCGAAGCTAACCGTTTTGACAGACTTGTAAGGGATTGTTCCCAAGCGTATTAAACTCTAAGTCTGAATTAATATCGGTTCGATTTCTCCCCAGCGGAGTCGCCACTGTGGGCAGCATGCCCTTGGAAATCCCGGTTTCCAAAAATGCAAGGGCCCGGATCGAGGGAGCGCGAGCGCAGGTGGCAAGCGCTTGAAAATACAGAGTCGCCACTTGAGTTTTGAAGGTCCGACACTCAAGGAACCGTATTTCGAAGCACCTGCCGCGCTATTTGATTTGAAAAAGTTAAGGAACCAGTCCGTCATAACCATATCTGGGTTCGGGAGCCAGGTTACGAGAGGGGAAGGGTTTTATGGCACCCCTCTCGCCCAATCCGGAGATCGGTCTCTACTTGAGCATTTTGAAAACGTTGCGATTCTTCTTTTATTAATCAATTTTAGCCAATTAGGGCGGGGGAACAGTTAATCGGGGATTAAAACTGTAACACGTTTGCAGGATGATAGATGGCATGGACGAGTAGCATGATGAATAATAAACGGAATGACTTTGAAACAGCGATCAGATGCCAAAACCAGGCTCGGGGCAGATTTGCCCTGCACGATGATCAACTTGCATGCCTGAACAGATCTGCATGCAAGTCAATCATCGCGCGAGACACACTGACTCTCGCGCGAGTGTTGTCATCTCACCACAGTCCCAAAATCATCCCCTTCTGGGCTCTGGAAGGACCAGTGCACACCCAGGAAGCAAAACAAGCAGTTTATGGGAAGGCTGAAAATACTAATTATTACATCATACTCCAAACAGGAGCCGAATGGGATGAAACACAACCCCTAAACAGTGGGGGTATCAAAACAGAGGCCAAGGGCCATGTTGCCCATGCAAGGGCTATTCATGGAAATCAGAGAACTGTCGCGCGACAGAGAGTCAACCTCGCGCGACACTCCTGACTGACTTCCAGGAATTGCTTTACATGCTTGGGGTCCTGAGACAGATTCAGGGGATCCCAAGGGCATTCCAAACTGAACAGAAATGAATATTGAGATATAAAACTAGCAATTTAAGCTCTAAGAAAAGCAGTAAACTGATTATTAGCATGCTTAACAGTGATCCATAATAATTATTAAGACAATAAAACAGGAAAGAACCAACATCCCTTCCCCACGAGAACCATCGCGCGATGCTTGAGACAAGCGCGCGCGTGACTGGGTCCGTCGCGCGAGGGTATGTTGGTTGCACGGTTTTTGAAACCTTGCCAGCTTTAGGGCCAGGACTGGTATTGATTACCAGCCTTGACCCTGCCAGCCCCCCTCAGGGATCAGAACAGAGAGCAGAACCAAGATAAGCTATACCTTTGGTCTTTGAGGTTTGAAAAGTGTTTGAGCTTTGAATTGAGGTTGAGTTTGTTTGTGGTGTTTGAGTGGAAGAACAAACTATGCTCTTAGGGTGCTAGGTTGGAAACCAAATGTTGCACTTGCTAATGAAGGAGAGATGAACAAAGGGCTAGGGTTAGAACCTTTTTGCTTTCAATTTTTGGAACCCTTTGAAAGAGAAACAAAGGGGGCTCTTATAGGCTTAGCACCTTCCACTAATGGAAAGGCAGGTCTGGTCCAAAGAATGGAGGTCAGCCAGCCTCAGCCTCGAGGGTTACTTGGTAATTAAGCTGCCCAGCTGAATAAAGGTGATGGGGACAGGTTATGACCGTCGCGCGATGGTTCCAAACTGTCGCGCGAGGGTCAACGGCCAAACTTTGTCCATCTGGCAGTTTGACCATCGCGCGAGGGTTATAGAATGTCGCGCGACGGTGCTCCCGGGCGCGCGATGGTTGTGCCCTGGCGCACAATGGTTGTGCCCTGGCGCACGTCAGTAGGGTTTTTGGCTTTTGGAAGTGGCTTAAGACTGAGTTAGGTTCAAGGGTTTTTCAAACACTCAAAGCTCAAACACTCGACATTCCCGGGGTGTTCTTGATCCATTTCATCATTGGGGAATCAAAAACCGTAAGTAAACTAATCTGGAAGCCCAGATTGGGGTGTCTACAAAACCCCTCCAAGGCCCCTGGCCCTGATGGTTACAATGGAGAGTTCTTCAGGAAGGCTTGGCCTGTCATTGGGAATGAGGTCACTTCAGCTGCCCAGAACTTCTTCCGGTCTGGACAATTGCTCACCAAAGCTAACTCCACTATTGTAGCACTTGTTCCTAAGGTACCAAACCCTTCCAAGGTGGGTGATTTTAGGCCCATTTCATGCTGCAATACCATTTACAAATGCATCTCTAGGATTTTATCCAAGAGAATGCGAGTAGTTCTACCCTTGCTCATTGATCCTGTTCAGTTAGGTTTTGTGAAGGGTAGGAGAATAGCAGATAACATATTCCTCACTCAAGAACTCATGAGAGGGTATCATAAGTCCCCACCTACTCCTAGGTGTGCCATGAAAGTTGACATAATGAAAGCCTATGATCATGTTAGGTGGGAGTTTCTATGGGATGTTCTTTCTACAATGAATTTTCACCCTATCATGATCAAGTGGCTCCAAGCTTGTGTAACCACTGCTAATTATTCACTATGTATCAATGGGGAAGTGACAGGGTACATTAGAGGTAGAAAGGGTCTGAGGCAGGGGGATCCTTTGTCCCCATACCTCTTTGTCATTGTTATGGAAGTGTTTACAAATTTACTCAAGGAGAAATCTCAGCTCCCTGACTTTCACTTCCACTGGAGATGTAAGACTAATCAGCTAATAAATCTTTGCTTTGCTGATGATCTAATGATATTTTGCAAAGGGGAGCTTCCATCGATCGAACTCATCCATGATGCATTGAATGAGTTTGAGGCTCTTTCTGGTTTCTCTCCTAGCCCAGGGAAGAGTAGCATATTCTTTTCTGGAGTTAGTGTGGGACATAAGGAGACTATTTTGCAAGAGCTTCGATTCTAGGAGGGTTCCCTTCCAGTGAGATATCTGGGAGTTCCACTACTATCTACTAAGCTCAAAGCTGTCGACTGTCAGAGACTGGTAGATAATATTACTGCTAAAACTAAAAGTTGGACTAATAGGGACCTTACTTATGCTGGGAGAGTCCAGCTTATCAAGAACATTTTGTTCTCAATGCAAATGTATTGGTCCTCCCTGTTCATCTTACCCAAAAAGGTCATCAAGGAAGTTGAATCTATCCATAGGGCCTTTTTGTGGTTTGGCCCGGACCTTAAAAGGATAGGGGCTAAGGTATCTTGGGAGCATTTATGCGCTCCCAAAGATGAGGGGGGTCTTGGTTTCAAGTCTATGGAGGTTTGGAATAAGGCGGCGGTGGCCAAGCATATATGGTTTTTGATCTCAGGGGGTGAACAATCAATGTGGTGCCAATGGGTGCCTATTTATTAAAAGGTAGGAATTTTTGGAGTCTCAAGATGCCGAGTGATCCCTCATGGGTTTGGCGAAAGTTACTTAATCTAAGAACTTTGGTTCAACCCTTTTTTTTTTTTTTTGGGTAAATTAGCTTGAAATTAAAAAAAGGTTAACCGAATGTACAACCTACAAGGGGCATACCCAAGGAGAAAAATAAAAGGAAAAAAAGAAGATGGAAAAAAGTACGATAACCAATGCACAACCCGCATGGAGAGTAAGGTAGAATAAATAACATAACAAAAGTGCCATGTGTGCTGATATCATATCCCCATTGCGCTATCCATCTAAGCAGAAGGATCATACAACGGGGTATGATACGAAGTGATGCGATTAGTAATAACTTGAAATTAAACTACTACTACCTGGCACATCCCGCCTGGTTAGGAAATATAGTAGATAGTCATGGTCAGAGGTGACCAAATGATAACCAACACTGAGGACAAGCAGCATGAAAGCAATACGGCATCAAGGGAAGCTGAACAGCTACTACAGAGGAACAAGGCACCAAGAAGAGGCTCGAACCAGAGATGTCGGCATTTGACAGGGGGCCCCACCCTGCACACCACGCCTAATTCTTCTGGCCTAATACTCCCTCATCCAAGCCTAAGGCTCGCCAGAAAACAACCCGCTCTCAGCCAACTACCAGAAACCACAAACTCCAGAGATGGGATAAGCAAACCAAGAAACTACTACTCCAACAATCCCAGATAACAAGCATAATACCCACTTCTGAGAGAGCAGCTACTACAAAGGGACTAGAAACAGAGAAGAGACTCGAACTGGAGATGTCGGCATCCGACAAGGCTACCCTGCCAAGTACCCTGCACACCACGCCCATTCCATCCAGACTACTACACCCTCAACCTAGTCCCCTAGGCTCGCTAAAATCTAAAAGAGGGACAGAAAGAGGAACCACGGAATGTGGCCACTCAAACTGCAGGTTGACCAAGCTGCCCCTTTCGATCAGCGCACAACCACCAATCTAATCAATGACAGCAAGCGAAGCTACCCCTTTCAACCCTTCTTACTTCATACTATTGGCAATGGGGACAATACATCCCTGTGGCATGATCATTGGCATCCTTTAGGACCGTTGTTGACTAAGTTTGGTCCCAGAATTGTTTATGACTCTGGCCTTCCCTTGAATGCCAAAGTGTCCCAAATAATTCACAGTTCTGTATGGACATTCCCAATCACACAAACATGGGAATTGAATGAAGTTAGACTTCAACTTCCCCCGCTGAGAGGTACAAGGGACCAAGTTAGATGGACTCTTAACTCTAATGGACAATTTAGCATTGTCTCTCTATGGGAGGAATTGAGAGCTCCATTTCCCAAAGTAATTTGGCATAAGGCTGTTTGGCTTTCGGGCCATATCCCAAAATGCAGCTTCATTACATGGCTTGCCATTCAGGGTAGACTTTCCACTGAGGATATTAGTTCTTTTCGGGATTAAAGCTAATTCTCAGTGCAGTCTCTACCATGGTAATGAGAGCCATGATCATTTGTTCTTTAACTGTGTGTTTTCCGCACAGGTTTGGAACGCTATGCTGGCAAAAATTGATGTGAGGTGGTCCCCCCAACCTTGGATAGCATGGATTAATCACCTCTCCACTTTTAGGGGAAAGTCCCTTAAGAATGTTGTCATTAAATTGATATTTACTGTGACAGTGTATCATCTTTGGATTGAGAGGAACATGAGGAAGTTTCAGGCCAAAATTAGTACCTGGGAAGTAGTGGTTCACAAAATCTTTAACATGGTTAAGGGTAGACTACTGTCATTGCCCAAATTGCCCTCAGGTTCAAATGATACTAGGTTTGTTAGAGAATGGGGCATAACTATGGAACAAGCATATATATTGTCTCTAATGTGCATGTTGAAAATATTGTTACATTGGCTGCTTTTCCTTGGTCTATCTGGATAGTATGCTGGTATTGGAATGCTGGTTTCTACTTTGCAGGTATAGCATCAGGTGTCCTGGTTGACACTGCTGGAGTTTCATCAATATCCCCAACCATATTGAGTGTATCCTTGTAAGTGAGTGGTTGAGCTACTACATTTCTATGGAGTGGAGGTAATATGTAGAGGGAGAGTAGTGGGAGGTAGGAGATATCCACCCAATGGCATATTTGAGAAGGAAAGAGGAGGGGTGAGGTTCCAAGGGAGTTGTAGGTGTGAGCACTCATAGCTGCCTGTAGGAGTCTCTAGCACCTGTTGCTGTTCGGTTTTGTGTTGCCTGGTATGGCTGTACAGAGAGTTGTGGTAATCTTAGTTCAGAATTGTGGTAGCTACTGATTTGCATGGTCTGCTCATATTCTGTGTTCTCTGTCAGCTTGTTATCATTGCTGGTAATTGGTGATTTTTCTTATAGTTGTAATTACTGATGCTACCTGTCGTTGCTGCTACTACTCTTCCTGCTATACATTGACATAATGGCTACTTCTTTGCTGCTCCTGCAACTGCTTTTGTGCTGTGGTAGTAGTTAACTGATTGAGTAGGTTCTACTGCTTCTTGTGTACCTCAAATGTTGTCAAATGCATCTCTGCTATGGCGGCATTCTGCTGCTTCTGTTGGACGGGTCTGTTTCTGCAGTTCAGCAACTGTAAATTATAATGTCTCTGTTTGCTGCTGTTAGTGTTGTCTGATAATCTATATTTGCTTATGATGCTATTTTTGATCTGTTCTGCTCACTTTCGAGGGAATTCTAAGCAGCAGTGGCCGTTGTCTGTATAGCTATTAGCTCATGTTTGTTTTGTCCTATCCTTGGGGGGTTGTCCCTTGGATGTTTAATTCCTTTTCTAGGGGGCTTGTCCCTAGTTTGAACTTGCATACCTTATGTTGCACTCTGTTGTGTGGTGGCCGTTGCCTGCTATTGCTGATTACTGCTACTCCAGCTATGGTTACTGCTATTGCTGCTGTTTTGATCACCTAGCTGCTGCTCCTTCACTTGTGTCTACCTGCTATGGCTATTGCTACTGAAGCTATTGCTCTGATTACTGTACTGTTATTACTTCTGTTACGGCTACTGCTCTGCTGTTTACTGTTGCTACTTATTTCACATAGTCTGCAGCTGCTACCTCACTATTGCTACTGCTGCTGCTGCTTTTCTGCAACTGCTTTGCTGCCTGCAAGGGGGCTGCCAAGTGAGGTGCAGTCAGCTGCTGTATGTCCCGCTAGTTGGGTTGTTCACTGCAATATGGTAGCAGACTTCTTCTGAACCTGTCCAGCTCAGTCCGGATACCAAAACTGTACATGTTTTTTTTTTGTGGGTAAATTAGCTTGAAATTGAAAAAGGTTAACCGAATGTACAGCCTACAAGGGGCATACCCCAGGAGAAAAAGAAAAAAAGGAAAAGAAGAAGACTGAAAAAATTGCAGTAACCCATGCACAACCCGCATGGAGAGTAAGGTAAAGTAAGTGGAATAACAAAATTCCATATGTTTGATATCTTACCCCCGTCGTACTAGCTATCTATGAGGAAAGAGAGTACAACGGGTATGAAACGTATGAAGTGATACAAGTAGTAATTATTACAAGAACCTAATTATTACCCTGGCACATCCCGCCAGGCTAGGAAATGAAATAAAGAGTCACAATCAGAAACGACCATATGATAACCATCACAGAGAACTAGTAGCAACATAGCAAAATGGCAAAGGAGAGCTGAGCAGCTACTACAGAGGAACAAGGCACCAAGAAGAGTCTCAACCAGAGATGATGACATCCGACAGGGGGCCCCACCCCGTACACCACGCCCATTCCAACCGGTCTAACACTCCCTCATCTGAATTCCAAGACTCACCAGAACAACCTGCCCCAGCCAGTAACCAAAACACCACCAAACTCCCGAGATGGAATAAGCAGACCAAGATTCAAATACTCTAACTTAACCTAGAGAAGACCTCAACGTGGCTTATTGGTTGTTTTCAAGTTCTGATTTGTGCATGAGTAGCTCAGGGCCATCTACTGTTCAGATTTCATTCACAGCACTCCAATTGCAGTTCAAGTAGATGGTGGATGACAGAGCAATACCAAGTGCAGGACCATTACTCCAATTGCAGTTCATTCTCTATGCTGCTATTACTCCTATATACCAGGTATATATCTTACACTCTTGTGTGGACTGCCCCTTGTAGGCTGTACATTCCCTTAGCTTTTTTTTTTCTTTCTATTTCAAGCTTTATTACCCAAAAAAAAAAAAAACATATTGGTGGTTTGGTGTGTCATTCTGTAATGACCTGCTCCTGCATTGTATAATATTACAGTATCTGCTTTGGCTGTTCAAGCTCCTTGAACTTTCTAGTAGGTCATCCATCCTAGTAGCATTGTTGTAGGACGAGCATGCTTATCTATGAAGTTTCAATTAGCTTTGACGCCCTCTAGGCTTCTTCTTTTTTGGGTAAAACAGCTTGAAATTAAAAAAGAGGATAACCGAATATACAGCCTACAAGGGGCATACCCCAGGAGGAAAACAAAATAAAACAAAGATTGAGAAAATTGAAGTCTATGCCAAGTGGCTACATGGAGTGGATATATTGTGATCTAGATGGAAATGAAAGAAATTACTTCAATAAAAGATTCATTTGTTTCCTAACCATCTACAGAAAAAACCATCCTTCATGATAAATGGCAGACAGTTGCAGCAGCAAATTAGCATTCACTTGATTGAAGTTGCAGCAGCAGTAGCAACACATAACATATGAGCAGTGAGCAGTACTCGCAGATTGCTGCATAATGCTGGTCTGCACATAACAGCAGCTCCAGCACCAGCAGTATCCATAACAGCAGAAAAGTAGCAGCACCAGCAGCAAACAGAATGCAGCAGACTAACAGAATGCATTATGCAGGACAGTTCTATAGCAGACTGGGCAGATCCAAAAAAAAAAAAACTTCAACCCTTCCATGAACATGACTTGAAACACTGAATGTAGCTCAACCATGAAACAAAAGGTTCAGAACAGCTTCAAAACAGCAGCAGCAGCAGCAGTCCGGCTGGAGAGCAGGAAGCTGCAGACGTAGCAACAGTCATCCATTTGATCAAGCTACCATATCAGGCAGCAAAGGTTAAGAACAGCAACAGCAAAGATTCAGAACAGCAGCAGCTTGAAGACAAAAGATAACTAGGGACATGCCCCCTAGGAAGGCTTAAACAACCCAAGGGACAACCCCCCAAGGGTAGGTATAAGCAATGGGACAACCCCTAAGTTCACAATTGCTAAACACATACAGCTGCTAGATACTTAATCAACAATACAATAATGTAGAAAACAGGCCTTCAGGGGACAGCCATTCCAAGACAGTTAGATATCAGGACAATAGCAGTCACGGCAGCAGTCAATCAGCAACTGGACAATACTAGCCAACACAACTGAACAATAAATAGGACCATGCTGTCATGAACATATCAGTAGCAGCAGCAATACATTGGTCAGTAGCAGACAACCAATCCTAACGGCCAGAACATCATACATTGGTCAGTAACAGGTAATACATTTGCTGCATAAGTAGCAAAAACACTAGGGACAACAACATGCATGTGTGCTCATGAGAACAAGCCTTGAGGGAACTTAGCAGCAGCAATAACAGGCATTACAGCTACAACAGTAATGCAGCAAAACAGCAGGCATGACAGGTTGTAAACAGTAATATGATTCAGCAGAAATAGCCAGTACAAGAGAACAATATTGCAGCAGATAACAGAACAGGACAGAGCAGGAAAGTAGCAGAATGCAGCTAGCGACAGCAGCAGTAAAGGCCAACAGACAGCACCAATGAAGCCAACAGACAGCAGCAGTAAATAACAGAATTTCCAAGTCTATCTGCTCACCTGCTACTCCCTCGAAGCCTAGCTCTTCACCAACTAAAGGCATAAAGGGAACTTCAACACCCTCCACTCTCCCTCACAAAATGCCTCCCACTAAATATTACCTCCTCTCACAAGAAGAAAGGGGCTCAAACACTCAACTTACAGGTACACATATGCTAGAACACACAACCATCCGAAAGCTGAATATACCAAGGATCCAAATCAGAAGACAGGGTAAAAATACCATAAGTGTGTCACCAAATAGCTGCCAATCACAACCTGCTAATAAAAGATAGAATTTGGAAAACAAATGGAACTCAATATTAACAAAACACATGCACCCCAACACACAATCACATTCCAAATGATGCAACCTATAATTATTCCATGGATATACCCCAATCTCTAATAAATCTAGTATCCTGAGACCTGTGGGCAATTTGGGCAGGGACAGAAGTCTACCCTTAACCATGTTATAGATTTTGTTAACTATTACCTCCCAGGTGCTAGAAGTAGCTTGAAACTTCCTCAAATTCCTCTCAATCCAAAGGTGATACACTGTAACCGTGAATATTAATCTGATAACAACACTCTTAAGGGATTTCCCCTTAAAAGTGGAGAGGCGAGAAATCCAGGCTGCCCAAGACTAGGGGGACCACCTCTCCTCTATTCTTGCTAAAATAGCATTCCAAACTTGTGTGGAAAATACACAATTGAAGAACAAATGGTCATGGCTTTCACTGCCAGTGCAGAGGCTGCACTGAGAAGAAGGTTTAAGCCCAAAAAGAACAAGCCTATCTTCAGTGGAAAGTCTACCTTTGATGGCAATCCAGGTAATGAAACTGCATTTTGGGATATGGCCAGTAAACCAAACTGTTTTATGCCAAGCTACTTTAGGAAATGGCTCTCTCAATTCCTCCCATAGAGAGGCAATGCTAAATTGTCCATTTGGGTTAAGAGTCCATCTAATTTGGTACCTTGCATCCCTCAATGGGGGAAGCTGACGCCTGACTTCATTTAACTCCCAAGTTTGTGTGATCGGGAATGCCCAAGCAGAGTTGAGAATTATTTGGGACACTTTAACATTTAAGGGAAGGCCAGAATCATACACAATTCTGGAACCAAACTTGTTCCCCAAAGGGCATAAAGGATGCCAATGATCATGCCACAGGGATGCGATGTCCCCATTGCCAATAGTATGCAGTATGAATGGTTGAACTAAATGTCTCAAATTAAGCAACTTCCTCCAAACCCAAGAGGGATCACTTGGCATCTTAAGACTCCAAAAGTTCCTTCCCTTTAATAAATAGGATTTAACCCATTGACACCACATTGATTGCTCGCCCCTTGAAATCAAGAACCATATATGCTTAGCAACCGCAGCCTTATTCCAAATTGTCATAGATTTGAAACCAAGACCTCCCTCATTCTTGGGAGCACATAGATGTTCCCAAGCAACTTTAGCCCCAGTTCTTTTAAGGTCAGGGCCAGACCACAAAAAGGCCTTAAGGATAGACTTAACTTCCTTAATAACCTTTTTTGGTAAGATGAATAGGGAGGACCAAAATGTTTGCATTGAGAACAAAATGTTCCTTATAAGCTGCACTCTCCCAGCATAAGTAAGGTCCCTATTAGTCCAACATTTAGTTTTTGCAGTGATACTATCTACCAATCTCTGACAATCAATAGCCTTGAGTTTAGTAGATAGTAATGGGACCCCTAGGTATCTCACAGGGAGGGAACCTTCCTAGAATCCAAACTCCTGCAAAATAGTTTCCTTAACCCTCACACTAACTCCTGAAAAGAATATGTTACTCTTCTCAGGGCTAGGGGAGAGACCAGAAAGAGCCTCAAACTCAGTCAATGCATTCCGGATGTGTTTTATAGATGGAGGCTCCCCTTTACAAAATATCATTAGGTCATCGGCAAAGCAAAGATTAATCAACTGATTATCTTTACATCTCCAGTGGAAGTGGAAATCAAGGAGATGAGATTTCTCCTTGAGCAAGGCTGTAAAAACCTCCATCACAATAACAAAGAGATATGAGGACAGAGGATCCCCCTGTCTCAGACCCTTCCTACCTTTAATGTAACCAGTCACTTCTCCATTGATGCAAAGAGAGTAATTTGTAGTGGTTACACATGCTTGAAGCCACTTGATCATGGTAGGGTGAAAATTCATTGCAGAAAGAACATCCCACAGAAACTCCCACCTAACATGATCATAAGCTTTCATTATGTCAACTTTCATGGCACACCTAGGGGAAGGAGATGACTTGTGATAACCTCTCATGAGTTCCTGAGTGAGGAATATGTTATCTGCTATTCTCCGACCTTTCACAAAGCTTGATTGGACAGGATCTATGAGTAGAGGGAGAACAAATTGCAATCTCTTGGCTAAAATCCTAGAGATGCATTTGTAGATGGTATTGCAGCATGATATGGGCCTAAAGTCACCCACCTTAGAAGGGTTTTGTACCTTAGGGACAAGTGCTACAATGGTGGAGTTAGCTTTGGTGAGCAATTGTCCAGGCCTGAAGAAGTTCTGGACAGCTGAAGTGACCTCATTCCCAATGACAGGCCAAGCTTTCCTAAAAAAACCCTGCATTATACCCATCAGGGCCCGGGCCTTTGCGGGATTAAGGGACCAAAAGGTTTCTTTGATCTCCAAATCTGAAACATGAGAGACCATACGATGACTTTGTTCAAGACTAAGTTTATTTCTGATTAATTGCCCAACTCTATTTGGCCCCAGATGAGGCGTGGGGTGCGGAGTACCAAATAGAGATGTGTAAAAGTTAATAAACTCTGCCTTGATAACCTGAAGATCATGAGTGATAGAGCCATCACTAAGCACTAAACTTGTTAGTTTACTTCTATTCCTCCTATTACTTACAGCTTTAAAGAAATAGGAAGTGCACTGATCTCCAAGTTTCAACCATTGTATTCGGGACTTTTGCTTAGCTAGGCTTTCCTCAGCTCTGAGCAAAGTGATATATTGCATGTGTACCACCCTCTCCTGTGCTATGGCAGAACTGTTGTTAGGATGAGATCCTATGATAGCTTGAATGTTTTCTAAGTCCTGCTTGATGGCACACACCCTCTCAGAGATGCCACTGAATTCAGCTTTATTGAGCTGCTTCAGCTCTTGTTGTAGGTGTTTAAGTTTCACACACACACAGAACATAGGATTACCAATAACAATTGACCTCCAAACCCTCTGAACAATTGTAAGGAATTGTGGATGATCAGCAAGGAAGTCAAAAAACCTAAAAGGCTTAATTGACTTCCTTGGGTTAGGCTGTACACAGACCACATCTGGAGAATGGTCTGAGATATCAAGAACCAAAAAATGAGCGGAGGATTGAGTAAATGTTTTCATCCACGGCTCATTCACTAACACTCTATCAAGTTTAGAGGCCACAAAATGAGGAGGGTCCTTCTTGTTTGACCAAGTGAATAAGGACCCGGTGAACCTAAGGTCATCAATTTCAGAGGCAAACAAATAATTGATGTCATCCATGTGTGGTGGCCACTGAGAGTTACCCCCAACGTTCTCCCTATGGTGTCTAATAGCATTAAAGTCACCCAGGACCACCTAAGGTGAAGAGGTTCTGAACTGACTTAATTGCCATAGGGACCTCCGATCCAAATTAGAATTTGCCCCATAGACCATAGTGACCAAAAAGAGTGCACTCCCATCCTTGGGTTGGACCTCACAGTGAATGTATTGATCAGACTCACCTAACACTGTAAGAGAGATTACTCCAGGGTCCCAACCCACAAAAATCCTCCCTAAAGCCACCTGGGAGTAATTATTCACAAAACACCAATCAGGACAGATGAATTGAGTGATTTTGTCTGCCCAAACTGCCCTAATTTTATGCTCAAGCAAGTCGACTAGATTAAGTTTATTAGAGCTCACAAAGGATTTAACCTCTTTCTGTTTAATGGGGTCATTCAACCCCTGAATGTTCCAAAACCCTAGATTGAAAGCTTGCAAAGACATAGAAAACAATATGACACAGTAACCAATTGATGCAGAGATTGAAAGAATAAGTACTGCATATATTCAAAAGGATACTGAAAGGATATCAGTTATTCTTTATTTGGAGGCGTGATTTAATGCCCTCCATTGACTCCTCATTGTCTTGCTTCTTCAGACGTTTCTTAGCAGACTTGGAAAGGTATTTATTGAAGCCAGTGCTGCTCTTGGAAACCAGATCATCCACTTCCTTGCTGACTCCAGAACCTAACCGATCAGGTGGCTCAGGGGCTAAGGAGGAATTGAGCTCAGCTTGAACTTTAACCAGAGAGGTTGCTGATTTGATATGTTGATTTAATTCCCCTTCATCCTGCTTGCTACTCACCACCCTTCCAAGACTTCTAGAAGCTCATCTTCAGAATCACTAAGGTTCTCCCCATTGGAGTGAGTGTCTGCAGGTGAACTACTGGATTGCTTGGAGTGGTCACAGTCCCCCCTATGATTCTCCTTCCCAACAAGAGTCACAGTCACATCTTGAACTGTAGGTTGTAGAGGGAGTGAAGATGTGGATGGTTTGCTAGCACATTTGATTATGTGATGACCAAAGACATGACATGTGTCACACTTGGGATGCAGTACTTGATATTCTACTGGGACAACTACAGATTCTCCAGCAACTATGACTGTGACCTCTTCCGGGAGAACTTGCGCAACACTCACTTCAATACAGATTCTAGCCTTGTTAGATTTAGTATGGAGGAGGCCAGGTTGCTTAGCAGTCTTGGCTGTGGGTTGATCAACATGAAGGAGCTTCCCAATTGTACTTGCTACCCGACTCAGGCACTCCTGATTCCAAAGCTCAAAAGGAAGATCATGCAACTTAACCCAAGCTGGTATTTTGGAAGGTTGATCCTGAGCAGGCTTCATCATCCTGTGCCAATCCTTAAGGACAAGATACTTTTGAGAGAAGAAATAGGGTCCTCCTTCTAAAACTTGCATTTTAGCTTGTTCGTCTCTAAACTCAAACAAGTAAAACCCCGCTACGTTCGACTTGACAGCCACAAAGAGATCTTTCCACTGGTTCCGAGCAGACTTGACGCCCTCAAGGCTTTAAATGCCCTTATACAATATAGGGGCAAGATCTATTATATATAGCACTGAACTTTGCATTCAGCAAGCGATATGGGACCCGTGACCACCCATCTAGATTTCTACCCGGAGCCCAGCCTCAACCTGGCTATGGGGCGTCACAATCTCCCCCACTTAGGAACACACATCCTCGTGTTTGGGGTCAACATTAATTTGTTCCACATTTCCAGTACAATATTGTCTGTTTTGGCAGCCCAAGCTCCTTGGACTTCCCAGTAGGTTACCCATCTCAGCATTGTTGCAGGCCAAACATGTTTAACTGTGAAGTTCCAATTAGCTTTGATGCCCTCACTGGTTTAAAAGGTCTTGTACAAGATAGGGGCAAGATCTATTATGTAGCACTAAACTTTGGATTCAACAATTAATGTGGGACCCATGATCACCCATCCAAATATTTACTCGGAGCCCAACCTTAAACTGGTTATGGGGCGTCACACATTCATTTCCAGTGGACAAACCAAGTTCACTTATACTCATTGTTCGACAATATATAGGCCTTGGTATATATATATATATATATATATATATATATATATCGAAACACGTATTCCTAGCCAATCCATAAGGCTTCATTCCATGCATGGGTATATACACAATAGTCGCCAAAAAGGTGTTGGACATAGACGTTGGGGGCCAGCTTTAACGGCTGCAGTTCCATTCAAAAGTGATTACACATAAATAAGGCCCCACATGTGTTTACATGACATTTAAGACAGTTTGGCAAATGATATGACAAAGTTAAAATCACATCCAACAACATCTGAACCTTTTTGATGGGGAGCCTAAATTCTAATTTCTTCCAAGTGATTTATGATCTTTATTTTCCAAGTTATACGAAACAAAATGCACAAATTTGGGGACAGAGAGAGAGAGAGAGTTACAAACTACGGAGTAAAAGGTAACGCGGTCTTAAGAAAAAAATTCCTAAAAAAATAACCCATATCAATTCTTGTGGTGTACTACATTACATATCACAAGTGAGTACCATCCACCAACAAAAAAGCATCAAATGCAGAGTCCACTTCCACATTCAAACCAGGGAAAATAAATCTTAAATCAACCCCAAACCCAATCGTGTCTGGATTGGGTTCGTTCCTTATTCAAACCCTAATTCCATCAGATTTTAGAAACCCTAATTCGAACCCATATTCATCTGGGTCAAGAGAGAGAGAGAGAGAGAGAGAGAAATCGACCTTGGTGAGTAGCAATTTTCGTCGTCCTGGTTTGATCGGTGTATATCCTTCGTCGTTCTGGTTCGATCGTTCGTCGTTTGGCTCGTCTCTCTCTCTCTCTGGAACGCGTCGCTCTTTTCTCCTCTCTATGTGGAACGCGATGTGGAAGTGGGAAGCTGGATGACCCGCATGTGCAAAATTACCCGAATACTACTGACCCAGGTCTCTTTAGATCCGCGAGTTGGCTTTTTAATTCACAGCCGTTGGATCTAATCCAACGGCCTACAATCGAGGTCCGGATTTTATTTAAAGTCAGGTATACTGCATAGGAAAACCGAAAACCACTGTGTGTGTAATATTTAAAGTCAGGTATACTGCATAGGAAAACCACTGTGTGTGTATCTCCAAAGAGTAATAAAATGAGGGAGTCCGTGGGTTGTATTTTCCCAATTTGGGACAGATTTGTCCCTTGATTGTATAAACAGTAACCACTTGGGGGTCTGGGTTTTTGGTCTTTTCGGTTTGGTTGGGAATGGGTGGGTATCATTAGTCCACGTCCCCCAGGTCTGTTGGGTACAGGTGGATGCATCTATGGGGAGAGAGAGAGAGAGAGAGCAGTAACCTTCTCAGTTCTCAGGGTCTCTCCCTTCTCCCGCTTCTTTGCTTCTCGCTCTGGAGGAACGATCGTCGAGCATCACCCAGCCATCACTGACAGCAGCGACCGCCGCCGCCGCAGGTAGCGCCTGCCACAGCCTCCAGCGGCCACCGGCGCATCCCTTCGAGTAAAACGCCTCCGCCGGTGCCAACAACCACCGGCGACGCTTCCGACCACCAGGTACCGCCACTGTTTGGAATTTGTGTTTGGGTTTGGGTCAACATCGAATTTTGGTTATTTGATATTGGATCTGAGTAGAACTCAAGTTTGAGTTGAGTTTGAGTAAGGACTGGAACACCAAAAAGAGATTTTATACTCAAATTCTGGGTTTCAGTTTAGTTTTGGTTCAGTGTTGGAGATTCTCTAATACAGCACCCTTATACACACACACAATGATGGTCCAGGTAGGGTTTTAATAGCACACACAATATGTAACTGATTTGTTGATTTTTTTTTTTAATCGGCTTGTTAATATGCAAGTAGGTGTTCAATACCTAATTGCTGCTACACCAGAGGATATTAATTAATCGGTATGTGTTCCTCTCCGTAGTTGATTTTGAAGGTCAGAACTTGATTGCTTGGGTCATTATAAGTATGATTTTCCTTATTTTCTTGTTCTCTGATACCTTTCTCCATCCTTTTTTTTAAATTTTTTATTTAGGATTTTCTTTGTTTCTGGTGAGAAAGTTTGGGTAAAAATGCCGTTGGGTTACTGGTATGGAGACGGCAAAGAAAAAGATTTTGCGTTGAGAGCTTTGTAAGATCGAATTGTTTTATTTTGCTTTATTATTACATGCTCCTGTGTTTCATTTGTCACCAGCTTAGATAGAATGAACATGTATGAGTTGCATGACAAGCTGTTATGGTATGATTATCTTAGCTTCTAATAATGCAAAATAGCTTTGGGGAAAACTGTCATCGGACTGGGCCAAAAATTTGCCTAGAAAACTGCCAACTATCACATGATGCTTTTGTGTACTAAGTTGTGTTCACAAGGAATTGCTTTTATGACTTTCTCGCAGTGAGCACTGCTATTTGATGGGGTATGACTATTTTCTTTATTGTCCGTATCTCCTTTTTTAATGATCTTCTCAATACCAATTTCTGCCCACTCCAGTAAACAAGATGGAGTTGTAAGTTTTTTTGGTCTGTCACTTAGAGTTGAGTTTTGAGTCTTTTGACCATTTAATTTTGTTGGATATTGTAGATTCACTCCGAATTTTGTTTCCCAGAATTTATCTATGTTCATAATCAACCTAATTGTTTTACAGCTTCTTTATTAATCAAATTTTGTGCTAATAAATTGGGTTCCATGAAATAAGAGAGGGCCCATAATCGGGAAAAAGTTTTGGGTTGGATGCTCCTTTCGAAGTTGAATCGGTGGAATGCTCTTTGGTCTGCTCAAACTCTCTTTGCAGTTAGAGTTTTAATATTTTCCGTTATTCACCTCTGCGCTCAAAAGTAGAGACTGGGTAAATAATACTTCACAATGTGCAACTAAGATGACTTCCATTCGAGTCATTACCCCTATTGTTGCGCATTATAATTTTAGTAGTTTAAATGGATGCTTTCTGTCAAGTGATGATCTGTAATTATGACATCAGAGTGTTTGTTTTGTCAATATTCTGTTCATGCACTTTAATTACAAGGTCAGGTCCACGTGTGTATGTTTTCAATTCATAGTGCCACATGTTTGGTTTGCCCAAGGAGTAAAGAAAATAAATCAGAGTGTGCCTACATCCGTGTTGGAGAGTTGGCCAAGCAACTTTGGTCCTCCACCCTCTTAGAAAGTATTATGTGACACCTTGGTTATCTAATTTACCTGCATAGTCTTTCGCAGATTTGTTTGTGTTTTTGTATTTTCGATATCATTATTGTGAGGGTGTATGTGAATTGGGGATCTATGTACGATTTTTAAGTATGAAATTATCCAGTTTAGTGGGATTCGCATTGGGATGTCTTGGAAATAGCAAATCTAATTTTTATGTGGAAACTTATAATTTTTTCCCACAAGTGTACTTGCTGAGGACTTGCTCATACGACGTAGCCATATTTTTCAACTGTATTGAAAGATTTAAAGCAATGCCGAGGCTAGGTTTGCCTTTGTTACAAAGGAAAAAGGTCATAGAATCATTAAATTTACTGATCTATGTAACTTTGTTCAGCTTGTGCCACCACACTCACACTGGCCGTGGAGCAGCGCTATGGTCAAACCTCTTAAGATATTGCTAGCAAATTTGACCATTTTTTTAAACTAACTGGCCATTTTGCTTGGCTCGTAGACATGATTTCAACGCATCCCAAAACCATCTTATACCTGGACTGGATTTGATGACAAAGTAAAGAATTAAGGGCTAAAAATTGAATTGGGTTATTAGTTAATCTATTATACTATGCTTAGTGTTGATATCCTAAACCTATATAAAAAGGATGACTTTGTGAAATTGGCGTCTTGCTATATTGGTACAATTTGGTCAATTTTGCTCCCGCTTTTGCTTTGATGTAACAATTTCGTGTGTTGAAATTACTGCACCTGAGACTGCTTTAGAGTAGAAAATCGTGGCGTGCTCTCATGAACAATCAATTAGGCTATGTTTGGATCATAGATTTGTCGAGGTACAAGAAAAGGTAAAGAAAAATAAAACGATAATATACTGAACAAGCTATTTTTCCTTCTTCTTTAGTTTCTATATATTATTTTACTTTCCATTAGCTAATACCGCCACAAGTTCATGATGCAGCCAGTCTTAACTTTACTGCCAATGGTGGAATGTCAATTAATTACAACTGATTAATATCTCTTCTTATTTAGTGATCCTCATGACGTAAATTTCTAATATCGTGATTTTAGTTGTGTCCTGTTGGTTCCCACCAAAATAGTTTCACTTTGAATCTCTCGTGCAATGTTATTACATCTTATAATAACTGCGAGGAGAAATATGTTTTCAAGCTTTGGAAACTGTTTGGACTTTCGATCCTTACGCCATAGTTAATGCAAGAAGTGTGGTAAATTGAAGGCATTTGATCAAATCAAAGCAAACTAAGCCTTGTTTTGCATTCAAATGGTCAATTATGTGAATCTTTTTATGCCATTCTGCTTTATCTAGGATTATATAATATGACCAGTTAAATTTATATATTGATATATTCTGTTGACCACATCATCCAAGTCAATTTAATTCTTTGATCGACCATTTGATCTAAGCCGTGCATGACTAAATTTTTTTGTTTCACTACAGTGCATTTTCTGATACTCGGCTGTTTCATTACTTGATTAATTTGAGTTTTGAAAACATACTTTCTTTATAATTGATCAACCTGTTCGTGTATTTTCTCTATGATGCTCAGAAAGATATAAAGCGATCAGAAATCTGTAATGAGCTATTTCCCAGTCGTTCAGTGGATCTGAAGACTTCAATTTGCAGGAGAATCAGGTTTGCATCCACCGATTGGTTTTCATTTGTTCCACAGTTTCCTAAACGTAAAATGGTAGTGATTTTCATTCTCTCTGTCTTAACAAAAGGCTCGTTCAATATGAATTCGAACCCTCCAGTGGATGTTGGTTATGTAAACAATAGCTTTCCTTATAATTCAGCTGGAAGCTTTATCAATTTCTTCCAAGGCCTTGCATATGAGCATGTGAATTTCATTTTTTCTGATGCATTGCATGTTCAGGTACTTACATCTGGAATTTCTATACTTAGATACATTCAAATTGAGTTTGGAGATTTGTGATGCCTTTGATCAGCAATTCTTCTATCCGTTTGGAGTTGCTTTGTGAGCAATGTAAAACTACATACCTATTACATGTCCTTAGAAAGTAATGTGTGTCTTTGACCATTATTTGCGGCATTTTTTTCCCCTGTAGACTGCATCACACCACGTCTGGCCGTTCCCCCCTTCATTCCCTTCCTTTCTTTGGCTGATGATGGTTTAGTCCTGATGCATGTTTCTTCTCCGTCTGCAGAGCCAGTTGGCTGATTTACATGCTGCAGAGGTCTCTCTCTCTCTCTCAGCACATGCAATCATGCCAAGGGTATTTTTCATGGCTGCATTAAACCCCACAAAACTTAGAAGTAGGCTGAGTTAAGCAAGTCAACCCTTGGAGACATGTAAAGAGTTGCTTGGTACTCTGCTGATACTGATTAATATGTTAAAGTGACTCAGACAACCGATTCATTTGATTTCAATTATGTTTGGTGGTATGTAGTTTTTTTTTTTCCGCAATTGATACTCCTTTCTGATAATCCTACTCCTGCCAAAATACTGCCGCATCTGCCATTCCTTCTTGTTTCCTGCGCAAATCTCTTCAGCAAATTTCTATTTCGGTACAGCACCAAATACATTTCTTCTAATTACAACTACAAATCACAATGTAATCCAAAAGGCTTTGCACTTCCTAGCTCACATTGCCATTCTAGCTCATACACTTCTACTCATATTACTTCACATTCACAATCTAACAAAATTAACTTAAACCAAATTTTTCAAACTCAAAATCACACGCATCCCCCTTCAACGGGCAAGATATTCGTACCTTGCACGAGGCCGCACCTAGTAAGCTTTAAAACTAAGAGCCTTGCAGCCAATTGGACCGCTTGCCAATTTTTGCTTAATTTTTCCAATTGAGCCCCTCAATTGGCCAGCCTCCCCTTATAATTCCAAGGGTAATTTTGTCTTCCAGTTGTTTGGCAATGTGGGACACGTGGTGCAAGCTGTCGCAGATCCAGAAGAATCACGAAGATTTCTCGCTTTGATTTTTACCAATTGCCCTACCAGTCATTAGCCGCGTGTTCTAGATTCCCCTCCCTTCTACAGCTTTCCTTCAGAGATAGAGAGAGAGAGGGGGCCGATTTTTGTGTTTCCTCCATAGTGGTCGCCCCTTGCCCTTTTGCTACAGTGTCGCGGGACGTGAGAGCAACTGTATCTCTCCGCTTTCGAAGATATTGCGTTGCGGCCCCAGGCCGAGATCGTCGCCGTAAAAAATCGTAGTTTTCACTCGGTAAGTTCTTCATCTGGGGTGTGAATAGATGTATCGATTCCTGGGTTTTGATTTGTAGTGTTAATCGGTTCAGTGGGTAAGTTTTGTGTTTCTTTGATTAAAGGTAATTTTTTCCGTTGTTTTGCTTGATTTTTTGTGGAATGAGTTGTGATTGGGGTGGGTTTTGTGTATTCCCAGTGGTTCGAGCGTTTCTCGCCCTCCAAGCTCTATTCTGATTTGCATCACTGAGATCAGGGATTCAAGCAGTCGGAAGGTAATTTTTTTACTGTTTGCATATTTTTTCCTCCTGATTTGGCTACGTTCAGGTTGTTATTTAGGTGAGTTTTATGTGTTCGGTGGGCTTGTGAAGGAGAAGTTAAAATCACAAAAGGGATTATATATTGTGAGTGATTTTCGTTATTTGTGTATCTCAGTGAATTAGTGTTTCGATAGAGTTATGTTTACTTTGTTTTATGATAGGCTGTTGTTTTTTAAGGTTTTGCTTCTGGGTATTGCCAGTGTAATTACTACGTACTCTTTTGCCTTTTATTTTCCTGTGTTCGTATTTTCTGTGTAATGGGGTTTTTTTCTCATGTTTTGTGACAAAGGTAACGACAACATCAAACGTGTAGTGGTTTATTTATTATAGAAAGAGAATCTGATTGGTTTTGCTAGCACAACCAGAACTTATTTTGCTGCCGTCACAAATTGGCAATTCAAAAAATTTGCTATGATATATAGTGAATCCTATTTTCATTAGAATCTATCATTGTGGCCAAGTAATTAATTAACTATATGTTTTTGTTGATATGCACGTATAGCTTGGTAATTTTATGGAGGCTAGATTTTATTTTTTGGATTTTCTCAGGACTTTAGAGTGAGGACTTCACTGTACTGATAGTTGTTAGCTTTGTTTTTGTCTTCCTCCTCAATGCTCTGATAGGAGAATATTTAACTTGATAGACCAAAAAAATTAAAATACTATGAAAAGAGTGTACCTTTTCCTTTTCTATATGCAATTACCCTCTTAACCTTGGATGATTGCTTTGCTCTTAGGTTTGTTTTCCATTAGAGTATTATGATAATTTTAGTGTTATCTAACATGTTAATAAAAGAACATTGAATGGGTGGCGATATTTGGTCTGGTTTTTCCAATTAAGCCCCTAGATTGGAGGGGTTCTAGGTTTGCCTTTAGGGGTATTTGTCATCAATATGCAATTTTTAACTTAGCTGTAGATAATTGGTCCACTTTTAGGTTTCTCCGCTGATAATGGATTTTACTATATTCTTACTGCTGAGGCTCAGAAAACCATAGCCGTTGTGTCGTACTGTAGACAAAAGAACCACGGCCAGATCACTTTTAAGCTAGATGTCAAATTCATGCGTGACTATGGTGATTTGTTAGAGTTGGGTGGGGATCAATGATCTTTTTTGGCTACTTCCAAGTGTGGTGGTTATTTGTAAAAATGTGGCTTCCTGTGTACAAAATTTGCCCCCTTTCTAAAAAAATTTACCAAGTGCTATTTATATGGACAGGCAAATGAGGATTGCAATTGGTATAACTATGATGCTAGAAAATTAGATGAAGCCAAGTGTGTACACAAGGATCATGTTTTTGCAGTGTAAGATCCGAAATGCATAGTAAAAGATTCTCTGTTCCAGAATTTATACGTCTAAAAAATCATATATTCTGATCCTCTTACTTTTTTTGCACAAGATGGATATTGATTACTCTCCAACTGGATGTGAATTTGTGACTGGATCTTATGACAGAACGGTTAGTTATATGCGATAAAGCGGGCTTTATCTCAGTGGAGCACCTTACTATTTTGGAGTTTTAAGAGGGAGCTCTCGTATGTAGTAGTTTTTCTCTCGTGTTCGTGTCTAACGTGAATTCTCAACAAATATTTGGTCAATATTAAGCCATGACACTCTCTCTCTCTCTCTCTCTCTCTCTCTCTCTCGTGGGCCCACTTTTTTGTTTTTTGTTTTTGTTGTTATTCGAGTTTTCCAGTCCTCCAGTACAAAATTGGGAAAACAGTTTACTTTTTTCCTTTTTGAGTTTTCCAGTCAAAGTAACATGTTTTATTGATCAAATTAGAAAAAGAAGTTAAATAACAAAAAAAATCGAAGTTTATTTCTCTTTTTTTCCCCAATTTTTACCAAAATATGATAGTTTTTTCGTTTCTTCAATTCCTTTACGAACTCGAAAAATACTTTTTTTTATATTAACTGAAAATAATTTCACTTGAGACGAAATGTCTTGAAAAATAACCCTCTTTCCCTTGTCATTCGTTTTTTACTTACCCTTTTGATTAATTGGTTTCACTTTTTGTGATATGCAGACGTTGAGAAGTTTTACCAGCAGTGCGATCCTGGTGAGTCCCCGTTGTTTTTTCCCTGTTTTCGATCTTACTATGCAGGAATTAGATCTTATTGTTGGCCTAAATTCGTTTTGTGCGAATGATTTGGGTTTCAAAAAATTGTTTCCGAATTTTAGCAGAGTTTGGTTTGCTTGTGTATATGAGTTTTGTTGATTGGGCTGTTTTAATTCGCCTGTTGAACTAGAATTTTAGCATTCTTGTCCTTTGTCAGTGGGTTTTTTGTGTACCATGATTGCTTATCTCTATGGTTCTAGCCTGAATTCGTTTTGTGTGAATGATTTGGGTTTCAAAAAATTGTTTCCAAATTTTGGCAGAGTTTGGTTTCGTTGTGTATAATTTGTGTATTCTTGGTTGTAATGATTATCTATTATATGATTTGTGTATTCTTGAAAGTTAAGTATTAGAAAAAACGATTGTCGAAAGTATGTTTGTTCTTTGGTTGCTGATTTAGGTTGTATATATATGTTACAGCACTATGGTCATTCGTTCTCCGCATAGTTGTCAAAGGCGCGCTTAGGCGCGCACCTAGGCCCAAGGCGAGGCGAGGCGCACCCCCAGCGCCTTGCTGACCCCCAGGCGAGACGACTTGAAAAAAGCGAGCAAAAAGCGCAAAAAAGCGACAAGGCGAGAAAAGCGACCAGGCGCAAAAAGCGCGCTTCTTTCAAATCAGTCAAAAAAGCGAGTTTTTTTTCAAAAAAGCACACATAACACAATTATTTTCAGAAATAATTATTTTTTTGCATAGTTGCGCCTCTCTTCAAAAAGGCGTGCGCCTCGCCTTGCGCTTCTCGCCTCAGGCCCAACAGAACTTTGCGCCTCGGTGCGCCTTTCGCCCTTGACAACTATGGTTCTCCGTATGTTTGCTGCACTATGGAAAGGCATCCAATTCCAGGAGTTGGTGTTCGTGGTTGTTATTTTGTTCTTATTGCTGAGGTCGGGAAAAATTATTGTTGCAACATCATACCCAGGATTATTGCATAGGTATTGCCACAGGGGTGTAAGCGATTTCTACAAAGTCACAATAGGACAACCATCACATAGCCATGGATAATGGTGCCTGTGCCATAGCTAAAATTCTGTTTATAACTGGATGCTGTATATATGTTAGCAAGCCATGTAAGTGCAAAAAATAGTCATTGCCCTCAAGTTTTAAGCTCTTGTTCTGCCATAGCTCACTACAATTACAAGAGGGTGCCAATCTTGCCTCACTGAGTTTGTGGTGCCTTCTCTATTTTCTTCCCACATTTAGTTAGATTCATTTTTTTGTTCTATTTTCTTCTCGCATTTCGTTAGATTCATTTTTTTGCCTCTTGTTCTTTGCGAGTTTCTGAGCATTATGTCGAAAGAGCAGACTAACGTTTACCTCTCAATGTACACACCTTAAACTTCCTCAAGCATACAGTACATCACAGGCACAAAATTCACAGGCATGAGACTCCGCGTGCTAGCACGCGCAGTTCACCTAGTATATATATATATATCAATTAAAGTTCTGCTTCCATAACAAATAAAATCAGTCCAAAATCAATCCTTTTAGATAAGTAAGTGTTAGGGAAATTGATCCTAGCCGTTGGTAGCAAAACATGGATGATCTAGATTTATAGAAACTCTTAATACTTGCTAATTATAGGATTTAGAAATGAATGGTCTAGATTTATAACTACGGATATAAGATTCAAAAACTGAGCTCCGTTATTTCTTTAAAGCTGTAAGTAATAGGAGGAATAGAAGTAAACTAACAAGTTTAGTGCTTAGTGATGGCTCTATCACTCATGATCTTCAGGTTATCAAGGCAGAGTTTATTAACTTTTACACATCTCTATTTGGTACTCCGCACCCCACGCCTCATCTGGGGCCAAATAGAGTTGGGCAATTAATCAGAAATAAACTTAGTCTTGAACAAAGTCATCGTATGGTCTCTCCTGTTTCAGATTTGGAGATCAAAGAAACCTTTTGGTCCCTTAATCCCGCAAAGGCCCAGGCCCTGATGGGTATAATGCAGGGTTTTTTTAGGAAAGCTTGGCCTGTCATTGGGAATGAGGTCACTTCAGCTGGCCAGAACTTCTTCAGGCCTGGACAAGCTCAAATATCGATCTTGCTCTGGCTTTCATGTTTTGATTTCTCTTGTGTTCCAGTTAAATTGCTAGATGGGTCCAAATGCGTTGTCCACTTCCTTGCCATAAGGACAACATATATGCCATTTGAACCCAGAAATCTACTTGCTTCCTAAAGTTCGTTCATATTGATGATGGCTTTGCAGTTCTGTTAGCTACATTTCCTTATATTTGAATCTCCTTGAATGCCCTTGTAGTCAGGTTGATACTTGATAGTATTACCATTCATCCATAAAAGTTGTAACTTTTAAGTGAAACTCAGTGGGCTTTGGCGGTTTTGCTAATGGTTTAGAGCTCCCTCCTTTTAAATTTACTGTTTCAGGTATATCTGTAGCTGTTTCAACTTGCAACTTGCATACTATTGGCTGCACAAGAAACGCATAAATATATAGTAGTATGATACATTGCTTTACTTTTTACAAGTTGCTAGGTAGATTAGTAGTTGTCTGTAGTACAGTGATAATTTGGGGCAGCTTTGTCCAAAATCATATGCTGATGCTTTATAAAAATTGTTTACCTGTAGGCAGTATGTGGAAGGAGCTCGAATAATTTGAATTGGGACTCTCCTAAAGATGCTATTGTTTTCTATTCCTTTCTGTTGGAGGATTTAGTCTTATGGAGGTTAAAGAAGCAAAACCTCCTTCGGGGTATGGCAAACCTCCATGGGAATTCAAAGGAAGGCAAGAGTTTCTCTTGTCTATTTTTTATAACTCAGGGTGTCTCTATCATCTTACGTTCTGGGGGTCCACTTAACTAGGTGTGGCTTTTTTTTGGTTTAAACATCAAAACGTGATGGTCTGCTTTCTGTTTCAGTGCTTTGTATCAGCTTCACCTTGTGAAATCAGAAACTGCTCGCGCTTTCATCCCCAAAGAGTTCAAATTAGTTGAAGCTTTCGGGTATATATTTACGATACTTTTCCTAAGAAGTTGCAATTAAATGAGATGAACGTAGATATTTTATTTCTCATTAACTAACATGAACCTGCCCTCTACAGATATACGCTGGGTGGCTTCTTTCTTGCCAGCTATGATGACAGCCCAGCTGGTATCTTTGATGAGGTTTTATGTATTGACCTTTAGATTGCTTCCTCTGGCTCAAGTTGTAACTTATTAAATTGTGGAAAAGCACAAAACGCTAACACATGCAATTACTTATATATTTATATACATTGATTTCTGCAAAAAAAATAATTACCCGTAATTGTGAACTAGCAAGGTGACTTGGCTATTTTGTTATTGTTTTGTGCAGCTCGTGGTGATTGCCGGAATAGTATGGAATCCACCTACATCTTGTGCGTAAGTTTTTTGCCTTTTTCTTCTTTGTCATGCTAAAGTAATAGCAAATAATTGGTTTAGGACATCTGCACATGTAATTTCTGTGATAGTACCCACAAAATGTTTACTAGTCAGTTGTAACAAACAAAAATCTGAGTATGGGTCTGGGTTCACTATTCAATATTCAAGCTGAGCGATTTGATGCAACCATACCATACTTCAATGCTGAGCGATTTGATGCTGAGCGATTTGTTAATCTTTAGCAAACAAATTGAAAGGAGCATTCTCCCAAAAAAATAAAAATAAAAGGACCAGTTTTTGTAAAGATAATGGTTACATGGTTCTCTGTACGCCTCAAAGCACCATAAATCTTCAGCCAACTATGTATAAAAGAACCAAACTAGAACAGTTTGTCAAGTGTGCACCTGACCATTAACCATTCTTACATGCTGATTTGACTTGTCTGGTTCATGGTATGATGGAACGTGTTGATTAGACAATGGAACCATAACTTAAATGTAATATTTGCTGTACTATATGTAACTTGTAAGTAGGTTTAAATGTTTCTATGAACAGATGGGCTGCTAGGGTACTTGTGAACAGTGATGAGGCTTGTGTACATGGAAGAAAGGTGGGAAGCTCCCTAATGGTATTTTGGAAATATTGACAGTTGGAAAAACTTTTTCTCCTTGTATTGACATTGGAAATTTTGAAAACGGAAGGGCTGGTTAAGAAATCCTGTAATACTATCAAGGTTTCAGTTTGTTATTTGGTCTGGTGATTCTACTTGCCTTTCTTGTATTCATTTTTGCAGGATGTGGGACTTCCTAGTCAAGTTGCCCGGTTTTCCAAGGTGGGCCTTTAACCAACATTTCATTATTCCTTTCATACTTGAAAATTAGAACATCTGTTTCTGTGTTGCTCCTTTTTGCTATTGTTTGATGTAAGTAATTCTTCAAAAATGACCAACTTTTCTCAACCAAGGTTTATTTCCTACCATATTGTCTATACCATTCGGTTTCTACAAGGTAGGCACAGGATCCAGATGTGCCAAAATATGAGCAAGCCACTGATATTTCTTATTGCAAACATCTTTTTCATTCGTCTTAAAGCATACACGGTGATTTTTATGTGATATGGTTTCTGTCTACAGCAGAGAATTACACCAATAGCCAGGCAATCAGAAAACAACTCCAATAGATTCTTGAGAATGATAGGGGTCGGCACTGTTTTGAGTCATCCAAAGAATTGCTTAGATATCCAAGTGACTGAAATCAATGGCACTTCTGCAACAGATATCTGTACCATCAACGTTGGTACTGCTGGTAAGTTGGAGTATTCGTCTTGTTTGCTATTATCAAATACCCAAACAGTCAGGCCATTCCCTCGCATGAGTTGGGTTACAGATCATGTGTGCAAATTAAAGTAATCCTGTTCTTGTTTGATACTCCCTCCGTCCCTTTTTAAATGTCCTGCTTCGTAACTCCAACTTATTAAAAAGACATCATCATTATACCTTTCACATCAACTTTTTCCTCCACTTTCCTTACTTACCCATCATCATTACACTTTTACTCACTAACTTTTCAAAATGGAATCTACTTTTAGGGACAAAATAGACAATTCACCAACTTTTACCCACTAACTTTACAAAATGGACACTTATTAAGGGACAACCCAAAATGGAATACTGGATTGTAATAAAGGGACGGAGGGAGTAGTACACTTTCCAGGTTACGATGGAACTGGATTTTTGTTCTTGTTATAGTACATAGAAGGTGCTTTCGCAATTTGCGTATTGATTTTTAATTTCACAACCCTCATCTCAGCCTTGGCCAAGGCAGTACCAGAGCTAAATTCCAACAAGTTGATTGGCCCAGTTATCAAGATGTCACTTCCAAGCTTCAGGTAGTTTCTGCATTTGTCTGCATTACTAAACCCCTTTTTGTAGAAACTAATATCTATTTCATCTATTATATCGCAGTGGACGTACAGAGTATAATCCTCATCTTCTTAAATATTCTTGCCAAATTGAGTGCTGGTTAGTCTGCTATATCTTGTCATACTTAATGCTTCACAATCTCCATGACTATCCACCGATAGATCTCCAAGAATGAATAAGCAGTTGTGCCCCAACGGTTCAAAGCAAGACCATTGTGAACTTCAAGTTATTTTTTTTGTTGTGTTTTAACTAGTGCCTCCTGTGTTGGCAATGTTTCTGCTGTAAATTGTAATACTCCTATCTTGTGCAGGATAAGAGCAGTGCGACCAGCAAAGGTGTCGGTGCCGTCTGTAGCACCAAAAAGTGCTACTGAACAATCTCCTGAAACCCCAAGTTCCAAGTTTGTGGATTCCATAATAAGCAGAGATCTCGTACAAAACGAAAGGAACCTCAGCATATCAGTGTTGTTATCGAAACCAATTTTGGCTCTGGAGTTCAATTGCCTGAAAATGCAGGTTGAAGCTCCTACTATCGTTTGTCCCTGCTCTGAGTACACTTTTAGAGCAGTTTGATGGTATCATGAAATGTATGGTCTTTTTTTTTTTTTTTTTTGGCATTTCAACTTGCTGTTGGTTCCTGTATATAGCACTAAATAAGTTATGGAATTTTTTTGTTTTGTTACTCTTTTTTGAAGAGCGTATCTACTCACCGTTTCTAGTGTCAGTTTCTGAGGAATTGTAGGGGTATACCAAAATTTCAATTCCTTTAGAACCTTGTATTTTTCCCGGATGGATGTCTTGTGGCTGTGGGCAGGCTTTTAATTTGCCACTTCGCACGAATTTGGAAATTTTCTTTTGTCACTCGATAGATGTCTAGCCTACTCTTATAGGGGATGAGAATGGGGTACCACTAAGCGGCATATAGGTGGGGCAAGCCGAAAGGGCATCAACCACTATACCAAGCACTCGCGCTCCTAACGAGTATCGAACCCTCACCTTCCATATGAAAGTGGTGAGAAAGTGCTATTGGATTACAAGGCCATTGGCACATGAATTTGGAGTTGCTGAAAGGAAAGTGGTGTTTTAGCCTTCAGGCAATGTCTGAAAAGGACTCGGAAATTTATTCAAGTGAAGTTACTCTATGTATATTCTGCAAATGGTGTTTGTTTTTTTTTGGGTAAATCAGCTTGAAATTAAAAGAGGCTAACCGAATATACAGCCCACAAGGGGCATACCCCAGGAGGAAAAGAAAAGAAAAAGAAAACCAAAAATTTGCTAATGCCAAATGGCTACATAAGGTAAATGGGACACGCTGTTTACCATCCTTCTACTAAGAGGGAGGGGAAACAAACGACAACATAAGACAATAGATTTACAGAATATAACTGATGAAGCGGTTTTTAGTCACCTCCAGAGATGGGGATACTCAACCGTCCATCTGATTCTCCAGGGGATGAAGCAGCTACAGGCCGACTCGATTTAGGACCTACAATACAGAATAGAAAAGCTATGGGCACCGGCGTGGCTGTTGCCATCGCCCCTCCGATGCCTAAGTCAATCAATCTGCTTTTAGAAGAGAGTATGGACTGAGTGTGAGTTCTGTAGTTTTGCGTGCCTTTGTGATATGGAGGTGTGATCATTATATAGGTATCTTGGGAGGAATCCCTTAAGACTGGGACTTTTAAGTCTCATCCGCTCATGGCGGGTATAGATAGATGTTGGAGTGTCCTCCTCACCTTAGGACTCCCCTGATCCTTATCAGGTTTGAAGAGTCCCTTCACCTTTGGACTCTTGTACTTGCTTGTCAGGTTTAAGAGTCTTTATGGTGCAAAGATCTCCGTTGGGACGGGAATAGATTGGTGATGGGGTGTCCTCCTTACCTAGGACTTCTTTGGTCCTTATCAGGTTTAAGAGTTCTCCTCTCCTTTGGACTCTGTGATTGTCATCAAGGTTAGGAGTCCTCATGATGGACGAATCTCTGTGGTAATCCTCTAAGACTCGCGGCCTAATCTCTTCGGACGAGATAAGGTCCTGGCTGTTCTATGAGTCTCATAGACTGTACGAATTTCTACTGTGGAGTGTTTTATAAGTCTCTGGCTGTAGGTTCGTCATACTTGCCGAGCTCACCTGGTGAGCTGAGCTCGGTATTCTTCTATGAGCTATGCTTGTGAGTTGGCCTCCATCCTTGGACTGGTTTAATAGAGGCTAGCTCTTATAGGCTAGATTCCTTGTTCTTGGGACTCTAGCTTAAGCCGTTAAGGCTGTGCTCGTGAGCTCTTTGGTTTGGGCTGACCTTTGCCCTTGGGGTGGTCCACTGAGCTCAGCTCTTCAAGCTAAGCTCCGCGTCACTAGGTCTTCTACATGGCCCTTCGCGTTGTGCTGGGCTTCGTGTTGTGCTGGACACTCCAACACCTATCTATACCCGCCATGAGCGTATGAGACTTAAGAGTCCCAGTCCTAAGGGATTCCTTCCAAGATGCCTATATAATGATCACACCTCCATATCACAAAGGTACGCAAGACTACAGAACTCATACTCAGTCCATACTCTCTTCTAAAAGCAGATTGACTGACTTAGGCATCGGAGGGGCGATGGCGACAGCCACGCCGGTGCCCATAGCTTTTCTATTCTATATTGCAGGTCCTAAATCGAGCCGGCCGGCCGGTAGCTGCTTCATCCCCTGGAGGATCAGATGGACGATTAAGGAACCCCATCTCTGGAGGTGACTAAAAATCGCTTCATCAATAACATAGGGCTATGAGGAGAACTCTAAGCTTGTGATATGAGCAGAACTTGGATTAGCCTAAACTGCACGGCACCCAATTGGAGCTGGACCTGAGCAGATTCAGAACAGCAACAACAGCTGCAGTAGAGTATCACTAACTGCAACTTGATCCCAAGATCCATCATGAACAGCAATTGGATATAGCAGCAGCCGAAATCAGAACAGTAACTTGATCCATCAATCCATCATGGACGGCAACATGATGTAGCAGCAAAACATTTCACAGCCATAGAGAACACCATTACCGTAGGAAACAACATCAACAGCAGCTAGCTGCTATCATTATAGCAGCAGAAGCTGCAAAAAATAGCTAACAGCAAACAGCATAAGCAGCTAACAGTTGAATGTGTGCTCTAATAGCTCAAGACAGACAAGCAGATACAGCCATAACAGAGGCAGCAGCATAAAAAGATTCAACTGACAGCTAGGGACATGCTCCCTAGAAAAGCATAAACACTCCAAGGGACAACCCCCCAAGGATAGGTCAAAACTAATAGAAAGCTACTCTCGACAGCTAAAACAAGCAAGAAATAAGAGAGTATGTCTGCTTCAACAAACAATACTCAACCAATACTCAAACAGTAGATAAGTAATAGAGCAATGCTGAACAGCAGTATAAGATGGTACAAATCTGTCACATAACTGAAGTCAGAAGGTAGATACGTAATACTCAGACCATTAGGCCAAAACTGCTCCATAGCTGACAAGTGACAAGGGAACCATTCCAGCACAAACAATACCCATGTACCAAGAAGCCAAACTATGAATCAAGAAGAGAACAAACAAAAGAGAACAGATAGCCACACATATCTGCTCACCTTCTACTCCCTCGAAGCCTAACTCTCCAACAACTAGAGCAAAAAGGGGAAACCTCAACTCCCTCCACTCTCTCTCACCAAAAGTCTCCCACTAGATATTACCTCCACTCTCAAGAAGGATGGGGCTCAAGCACACAACTTACAAGTACACACTAATGCAGGCACATTCAACCCCCCAAACAGCAAAAGAAACAAGGTTTCCAATTCCGAAAACACCACCAACAGCTGAAGCAAAAGAATTAATGAGATTAAGTTATCTACCTGGTAAGTAGAGGTACTAGCAGTAGCACCAATGGGACCACTTTGGTACCCTCAAAAACCTGAGATCAGACTGCATTTGCACTTTAAGCATCCTGTCAAATATGAAATTCCAGTAAGTAAACAAGTGAAATGCATGATACATTTAAAAGAAAACAGTCACTGAGATTATATTATTAACCATTAATGTTCCACTCATTCACAACCCAATCTGCGTGATGAAGATTGGATAGTGATAGAAGTCTTGCTCTAACCATGGAATAGATTTTGTGAACAACTACCTCACAAGAACAAGTTTTACCTTGGAATTTCCTCATATTCCTCTCAATCGACACATGATAAACAGATGCAGTAAATACCAATTTGGTAATGAATGTTTTAATGGACTTGCCTTTTATGTTCGATAGAAAGTTGACCCAAACAGCCCAAGGTCTAGAAGGCCAGGAAACATGAAGTTTGGAAAGGATAGTGTCCCACACTTGTTGAGAGAATGGACAATTGAAGAAAAGATGATCATGGCTTTCACTCCCAGAGCAGAAGCTGCACTGTGGAGAGTGATTAAGGCCAAAAAGTGCTAGCCTATCTGCAGTGGATAACCTATTCTGAATAGCTAACCAAGTGATAAAGCTACATTTTGGGATGCGGCCTGAATACCACACCAATTTAAGCCACACAACTTCTTCTCTTTTTTTTGGGTAAATTAGCTTGAAATTAAAAAAAGGTTAACCGAATGTACAGCCTACAAGGGGCATACCCCAAGAGGAAAATAAAAGGAAAAAAAGAAGATTAAAAAAAGTGCAATAAACCATGTGTGGGCACGCGGCCCAAAAATCCCATGCCTTTAGGCATAAAATTCCGGGTGCGCCCTATCTCGCGGAAAGCGCGGCGAAGTGCTTCGCAGATCAGAGAGTCGCCACTCGGGTTTTGCAGAAAGTACCCAAGAAACCGTATTTTTCGAAAACGTTTGGATCACGTTTGTTTGATTTTGAAAAAGGCTTTTGTAGACTAGACCGTCGTCACCTTCGATCTTGAGGTTCGGGAGCCAGATTACGAGAGGGGAAGGGTTTTATGGCACCCCCCTCGCCCAGTCCGGGGACCGGTCTCTACTCAGGCATTTTATAAAACATTTGCATTTTTCTCTTTATTTGATCATTCTTTTAACCAGTTAGGGCGGGGGAACAGTTAATAGGGATTAAAACTGTAACACGTTACATTTATGTACAAAAATATATGACAAAAATGTTTATGGATGATGATATTTGATCTAAGCAAATATAATAGATTGAGAACAAGCTTTTGTGGAGGTTTTAGACAAACTAGCACACACTGACTGTGTAATGACACACACAGAATCAAGCCTGCATGCACTGGACGAACCACTGCATGCAGTCAATACCTGCGTGCGCCACTCACAACTGGCGTGCGCCGGTTAACCCAATACCACAGCTTCTGTTCTCAACCCTCTGGGCTCTGGAAAGGACCAGTGCACACCCAGGACAAACCACACAGTTTATAAAGGTTACTAAACTATTACAGACAGATAAATGGGCTTAAAAGCCACCAAATAGACAGAAAACCCCTTAAACAGTGAGGGGAGGATGATCAGGGGCCTGGATGGAGGATCCATGCAAGGGCCAAGCCACTGGGACAAAGATAACTAGCGTACGCCACTAAGGAAGGGCTGCACGCCAGTTCTCTCTTGGTTCCAATGCTTTGGCTTTGCACATTCTGGGCTCTGGAATAGGACCAGAGGGACCCAGAAGGCCAAACTAAGCAATAGATATAGATAGGAAAGAAAGCAGTTTCAAATACAGAAAGCTGTAAACTGGTTTTAGCATGCAACAGGGTGATCAAAGCTTAAATAATGCGAGAAAACAATGATCCATGATCCCCACGCCAGTGTTGCACATACTACCATGACTGGCGTACGGTACATCACTACTGGCGTGCGCCACTGATCATTGTATACGGTTCTTGAAACCTTGCCAGCATTAGGGCCAGGACTGGTATAGATTACCAGCCTTGACCCTGCCAGCCCCCCTCAGGGGTCAGAACAGAAAGCAGGAGCAAGAGGTATTATACCTTTGCTAGTGAATTTTGAGGGAGAGCTTGAGCTTTGAGCTTGAAGATGATGATGGATGTGGATGTGGTGAAAGTTATGGACTGTGGAGGATATGTTCTTCACTTACTCTTTCTATGAGGGAGAAAGGAAGCAAAGAACAATGAATGAGAAGAAGACAAAGGATGGCTTGACTTTATGAAGCTACCCCTTTCTTAATGGTGCTAACCCTTTGTGAACCAACCAACCCTTTGCAAGGGTGAAAGGGAGGGGTATTTATAGGCCAAGGAGGGCTGAGATCAGTTGGGTTAAGGGCTGGTTGGGTTAAGGAGAGGAGCCTCCCATGCATTTAATGCATGGGACTAGTTGATGGAAGATGTAGGAGAGAGGGGGGGACAGCTCTGGCCGAAGCAATGATCAGGAGGCTGCCAGCTGACGTCAGGCGGCTACAAAAACTCCCGCTTATCTAGCTGAAAAAGTTTGATTTGATTGGCACTGACTGGCGTGCGCCTCTTGTTGAGTGGCGTGCGCCAGAGAGCGGTAATGACTGACACGTGGCAGTGGTTCCTGCGCACGCTAGTCCACCGCCAGCGTACTCCAGCAGGGTTTTGTTGAGGCCATTTGGTTCTGGCTCGAGGGTTCGAAAAAAAGCTTGAGATGGGTTTGGATGAGGTTCGGGACGCTCAAAGCTCAAACTCATTTCACACACTCGGTATGTTCTCGACCTTAATCATCATTGGGGAATCAAAGACCGTAAATAAACTATTCTGGAAAGTCCAAAATAGGGTGTCTACACCATGCGCAACCCGCATGGAGAGTAAGGTAGAATAAATAACATAACAAAAGTGTCATGTGTGCTGAGATCATATCCCCATTGCACTATCCATCTAAGCAGAAGAATCATACAACGGGGTATGATACGAAGTGATGCGATTAGTAATAACTTGAAATTAAACTACTACTACCTGGCACATTCCGCCAGGTTAGGAAATAAAGTAAATAGTCATGGTCAGAGGTGACCAAATGATAACCAACACTGAGGACAAGCAGCATCAAAGCAATATGGCATCAAGGGAAGCTGAACAGCTACTACAGAGGAACAAGACACCAAGAAGAGGCTCGAACTAGAGATGTCGGCATTCGACAGGGGGCCCCACCTTGCACACCACGCCCAATTCTTCCGGCCTAATACTCCCTCATCTAAGCCTAAGGCTCGCCAGAAAACAACCCGCTTTCAGCCAACTACCAGAAACCACAAACTCCAGAGATGGGATAAGCAAACCAAGAAACTACTACTCCAACAATCCTAGATAACAAGCATAATACCCACTTCTAAGAGAGCAGCTACTACAAAGGGACTAGAAACAGAGAAGAGACTCGAACTGGAGATGTTGGCATCCGACAAGGCTACCCTGCCAAGTACCCTGCACACCACGCCCATTCCATCCAAACTACTACACCCTTAACCTAGTCCCCTAGGCTCGCTAAAATCGAAAATAGTTCTCAATTTGTTCCAAAGGGAGGCAATCGTGAACTAGCCGTTAGGATTGAGGGTCCATCTAAAGTGATCAGTCTCACTCAATCTGGTTGGAATAAGAGGTGGCAAGGTTCTTCTGATCTCATTGAGCTCCACAGACCGGGTAATGGGAAAAGCCCAATTTGAATTGAGGATGATGTGGGACACAGAAGCATCTCAAGGGATGCCAGAGTCAATTATAAATCTGGGGCCTACCTTGTCTATCAAAGGGCCAAAAGGATGCCAGTTATCATACCACAGAGAAGTGGAATGGCCATTACCAAGTACACTAAGAATACAGGGCTGCACTAAAGGTCTGATATTCAAGAGTTTCCTCCATACCCAAGAACAGTCTCCTGGGACTTTCAAGGTCCAAAAATTCCTCCTGTTTATTAAATATGATTTAACCCATTGGCACCACATGGACTGTTCCCCACCTAATATGAGAAACCGGATGTTTTTGGCAATGGGAGTTTCATTCCAGACTTGCATGGACTTGAAACCAAGCCCCCCTTCCTGTTTAGGGGAGCACAGATGTTCCCAAGAAACCTTAGCTCCCGATTTTCTAAGATCAGGGCCTGTCCAAAGAAAGGCCCTAAGGATTGACTCAACTTCCTTAATGACCTTCTTAGGGATGATGAAAAGAGATGACCAATATGTTTGCATGGAGAAGAGGACATTCTTAATCAACTGCACCCTACCAGCATAAGTGAGATCCCTATTTGTCCATGACTTAGTTTTAGCAATAATGCTATCCACTAGTCGCTGACAGTCACAGGCCTTGAGTTTAGTGGAGAGGAGAGGCACTCCAAGATATCTGACAGGTAAAGCGCCTTCCTTAAACCCTAAAACACCCAGAATAGCTAACTTAGTGCTTGTGTTGACCCCAGAAAAATAAATGCTACTCTTCCCAAAACTAGGAGAGAGACCTGACAGACACTGGAACTCAGTGAGAGCAACCTTAATGTGATTGACTGAGGGCAATTCTCCCTTGCAAAAGATCATAAGATCATCAGCAAAACACAGATTCAAAATCTTAGTAGCTCCACATCTCCAGTGATAACGAAAATCAGAGAGAAGGGATTTCTCCCTAAGGAGACAAGTGAGAATCTCCATAACAATGACAAATAAGTAAGAGGACAACGGATCGCCTTGCCTAAGCCCTCTTTTCCCATGAATGTAGCCCGTGACTTCCTCATTGATGCTAAGGGAGGGAGTAGTTGGCCGTTGTAACACAAGCTTGAAGCCATTTAATCATTAAGGGATGAAAATTCATGGACGATAGGGTATCCCATAGAAAATCCTATCTTACATTGTCATAAGCCTTCATGATGTCCACTTTAATGGCACACCTAGGAGAAGATGATGATTTATGGTACCCTCTCATAAGTTCCTGGGTTAGGAAAATATTATCAGCAATCCTCCTACCTTTAACAAAGCCTGATTGAACAGGGTCTATTAAAGTAGGAAGAACAACCTGCAATCTTCTAGCAAGAATTCTAGAAATGCACTTGTAGACAGTATTACAACATGAAATGGGTCTAAAATCCCTAACCTTGAAAGGATTAGGAACTTTAGGGACAAGAGCTACAATAGTAGAATTTGCTCTTCTAAGCATTTGACCAGACCTAAAGAAGGCTTTGATAGTAGCAGTGACGTCATGACCAACGATAAGCCAAGCTTTCCTAAAGAACCCAGCATTGTAGCCATCAGGACCTGGGGCTTTGGAAGGATTGAGAGACCAGAAAGTGTCCTTGATTTCAAGATCAGAAACTTCAGCTATCATAGCCAGCTTCTGAGTCTCTGAAAGTCTCTTGTTGACTAACTGCTGAATCCTAGGAAGCCCCTGATAAGGAGTTGAATGAGATGTTCCCAACAGATTGGTGTAAAAGTTGACAAAACTGGACTTAATAGTCTTTATGTCGTAAGTTAGGGACCCATCATCCAAAACTGGACTGGTAAGAGCATCAGCAGTGGAATAAGCAAATATGAATAATCAAAACATGCCACATCAGATTTTGATTATCCATTTAGAGGTTGCTAAAGTTAGCAATGTTAAATCCCACATTGGTTATTTTTTGCCCATAATCAAAACCAATGGGCCCTCCAAACTTTTTCCCTTCATTTCATGCATATTTTTTGAAAAAGCGGTTTTTGAAGGGAAAAAACAATTTATGTTAGAAACAGTTCAAAAAAAAAATATAGTTTTTCGAAACAAAAAACAGTTTTTCAAAAAACAAACACTTTGTTCACTTAAAAACTGTAAATACAATTTTGGAAATTTTGAAAGAATTGTATTTACACAAATAGTTTTGAAATTTTAAAAACTATAAATACAGTTTTTTAAAAACAGATTTTGTGTAAAAAATGGTTTTTTGAAAAACACACTTTATTTACTTACAGTTTTTTAAAATTTTGAAAATTTTGTTTTCTGTAAAAAAAAAAGTTTCTGAAAAAAAAATCTGAAAGTTACAGTTTTTTAAAATTATTTTTTGAAAACATTGTTTTGAGAGAGAGAGAAGATTTTTGTATAATGTTGGTGTACTTGATTGAGAGATAAAATTTGGTTATTGACAAAACATTGCTAGCTTTGATTATTGAATAGTCAAAATTTGATGAGTTGTTAAGAGGTTGCTAGGTTTGGTTATTCCAATGTGAGCACTTTTTTGATCCAACATTGCTAATTTTAACAATTTTTTGTTTTGCTTATTCCACTGTGGATGCTCTAAGCTTACTTCTATTTCTCTTATTGCTAACAGACTTAAAGAAATAAGAGGTACACTGATCACCCAGTTTCAGCCATTGGATTCTAGATTTCTGCTTAGCCAGACTCTCCTCAGCCCTAAGCAAAGTGAGAAATTGCTTATGAACTACCCTTTCCTGACTTATAATGAATGAATTGGAAGGCTGAGTAACTAAGTCCAGCTGTAAGGATTCAAGACATTGCCTAGAATTAGCAACCCTCTTAGAAATATCACTAAAGTCTCTAGAATTGATCTGCTTAAGCTCATATTGTAACAACTTGAGCTTCTCACAAACACAGAACATAGGGTTCCCAATGATCACCCTCCTCCAAACTCTTTGAACCACAGGTAAGAATTGGGGATGATCAGCTAAGAAATCAAAAAACTTGAAAGGTTTATTAGATTTCTTAGGATTAGGAATCAATAGCAGGAGAATGATCAGAGATTCCAGAAGTGAGAAAATGTGCAGAAGAACAGCTATAAGCCTTCATCCAGTGTTCATTAACTAGAACCCTATCCAACTTAGTACTAACAAAATGTGCAGAGTCCTACCTATTGGACCAGGTGAGGAAGCAACCTATAAATCTAAGATCATCCAACTCTAAGGCATAGAGGCACTGGTTGAATTCATTCATATGAGAAGGCCAGCTAGAAATGCCCCCTACCTTTTCGTTAGGGAACCTTATGACATTAAAGTCCCCTAGCACAATCCATAGAGATGAGGAGTTAAGATGATGGAGGCTAGACCAAAGAGCCTGCCTGGTCAAATAACTGTTATCCCCATACACAAAAGTTGCCAAAAAAGAGACCCCCCCACACTTAGGAAGCACCTCACAATGCAAAAACTGGTCAGATTGATCTAAAACTTGAACATGTATCACATCAGGATCCCAACGTACAAGAATTCTGCCCAAGGGAGCTTAAGGGTAGTTGTTCACAAAATTCCATTGAGGACAGATGTAACTTATTATTCTAGAAGCAGAGGCTTCCTTTATTTTATGTTCTAGCAAACCCAATAGTGATAACTTATTGTTACTCAAAAAACATTTAGCTTCCTTTTGTTTGATTGGGTCATTAAGACCCCTAATGTTCCAAAAACCAATGTTCAAAGGTTGCGTAGACATAAAACAAATTCCAAGCAGAACTAGGTAATTAATTGGCAGAAAATGGAAGTATAATAGTACTACCCTGACAAAAGGATACGATTTAGGAATTCCTTCTCTGTTCAAGGGACAATTGAACTGCCCCTTGCTTGCTGCCTCAACCTTCTCAAGGCCGACTTGGAGAGAGCCTTATTGGAACCTACCTCAACCAATTGTTTCTTAATTCCTGAATCTGAATCAGGAGGATCAGGAGCTGGAGGTACTTTTGATTCAGAAAGCAAATTTTCCTCTGGAATGTGAACATGCACTGCTAGAGACATTTCAGCCCTTAATGCATCAAAGAGGAGTTCTGAATTGTTGTTTGAGGAAGGAAGTGAATGTGTGCTAATAGATCCCACTTCAACTGAATCTACTGCCTTTGGTTGCTGAGATAGTGCATCTCCTCCGTGATGGCTACTTATTACCTCTTCCAGCACCTCCAGTAGTTCATCTTCTGAATCAAAGTCACTGGACATCTTATTGTCAACCACAGTAACATTTGAAGTACTTGGAAGCTGAGGTATTGGGATGTCTAAACTTGTTAGGGAATCCATCTTTCCATGACTGGGGGAATCAGGGATAGCCTTCTGTTTACCATTCCTTACTTGGGTCCAAGCCTGGACCATTGGTTGAGATGGAGTTGATGTGGATGCAGATTTAGCACATTTATGAGTGGAGTATCCAAATACTTTGCACACTGAACACTTGGGTGGTAGAACTTGATATTCAATGGGAACAACTACTGATTCTCCCTCCACAACCACATTGACTTCATCAGGCAATTCTTGCTCGGCACTTACCTCAATGCAAATTCTAGCCTTGGTAGATTTGGTTTGTAAGAGGCCTGGCTGCTTAGCAGTCTTGGCAGTGGCTTTATCTACATGCAACGGCTTCCCAATTGTGCTAGCAACCCTACTCAAGCACTCCTGGTTCCAGAGCTTAAAAGGTAAATCATGAAGTTTCACCCAAGCTGGAATAATGGTAGGCTGATCCTGGGCAGGTTTCATCATCCTGTGTCAGTCCTTAAGAACAAGATATTTTTGGGAGAAGAAGTATGGACCTCCCTCAAGTACTTGCATTTTGGCTTGTTCATTTTTGAACTCAAATAAATAGAAGCCAGCTACATCTGGTTTGACAGCCACAAAAAGATCTTTCCATTGATTACGAGCAGTGGAAAAGAGAAGGGGGTATGCCATTTTCCCATCTAGGAAATGCCCCACCAGATATCTGTTCCATTGGCCTACTTCAGTCAACTCTAGGTCTATTTCAACCAAAGCTTCCTTGCCTCTCTGAAGGTCTGGGAAATAGTCCAATTTCATATCCAAGGATGGACTTTGTGACTGGGGAAGAGAGGCCCAGTTTTTGGGTTTAGGCTTGCTCTGTCCAGTAATTGGTTTAGAGTTGGGTTGATGATGTTGGTCCTTGGCAGTGAATTGATGGTGCTGAGCTAGTGGATATTGTGGCTTAGAGACTGGTATAGTATCCGAGAGAGATACGAGGTGAACTACCAACTGTAAGGACAGCCCCTGAATGGAGATTGGGAGTGGCATTACGAGGTTTAGTGTCCTCTAAACTATACCCTAAGTTAGGGTCTCCTTCTAAATAGGGGTTTCCTCGTGCATTGAACAAGACCTTAGGATTAGGGTTTAAATTCTGTACCTCTAGTTGTTGACGTTCAAAGTGATAGATGCGGCCATGGACATGGGTCTCCTGCTCCTCGGCTGCCACTTTCAGCCTTTCCTCCTGAAATACTTGCTGAAGTTTCCAAGATGGGCTGGTATGTTTGGACGATTTAGGGCTATGAGCCCCAAGCCCTGATGACCAAGATTGGGGGTTTGTGCCTCCAGTGGTGAACCCTAAAGCAGATTCGCTGGAGACGAAGAAGCTTGGGGTTTTTAGCTCGATAGGAATCGGGCTCTTAGGGTTTTCCGAGAAAGACTGGTGATTTTGAGGAGTTTTTGTAAGATCAGAGATGATCTACTGCTTTTTCCGAACTTCATTCGAATCCAGGTCTTTGAGACCCAGCCCTTCCCGCCATTGAGATCGATCCGTCAGCCATGGGAGGTTACAGGTTCTCCATGGCTCCTTGTCAGAGAGCTCGTGATGAGCAATCCAGTTAATTTAATGTTCTGCAAATGGTGTTAGATCAGTTATTTACATTTTTTTTTCTAGAAAGTCAAGAGGTCAATCGTTGTTGCAAGATCCGATTATTTCTCTCCATTATCGTTTTTTTTTCCTTCCTTAAACAATGGTATGATGGATGAAGAAGTTGTGGGTTACGAAGGCAAATAATTACTTGGTTAAGACTTAAATGACTTAAATAGTTGGGAGTACCACGTAGGCAATGCTATGTGATATGCCGAGAACGCTAAATAATTACTCGGTTAAGACTTGTTTGTTTGTTGTGGGTCTATGTTGTTTGACTTTATTACCATTAGAATGTCCGAAATTGAAATTTATAGAGCACATGAAAATCAACTTTATTTCTATTTAGTTTTGAAGTTAATGCCGAATTCTTCATTGACATATTTAGCAGCTTTTTTCTTAGCGAAAATGAATTAAGCAAGAGCGGGCCACAGACTTGTTCTCTCGTCCGTTTCAAAGTTGAGTCGCGCAATCAAGTTTCCATCAGCCGGCCGGTGGAAGTGAGAAATTTGAGATATGTTTCTTCGTACTCTTTCAAAAGACCCTCTTCCATGAGCCCGTATGGCATGACAATGGCGACACGGGACACCTGCATGCGTTTGCACGTGAATTTGTTGAGGGATTTATGAAATGAGGAATATAAGCGAAAATTTAAGAAGAAAAAAACGCCCTTTAAACCCAATGTCCAATACACACCAGAGCTTTCATTATTTTGAATTAGACCCCGTGTTTTTCATTCTGTCATTAATTCCGACCCTGGCCTCAAATTCTGTCAATACACTAACGGAAGTTGGTGAGGTGGCCATTTTCAGCTTACTTGGCAGGGATGCCTCCCATGTGACAATGGCAATGAGCACTGGAGGATGAAAAATTGGCGCCAATTGCAGGCTCCCCTATTCGTCCCTAACTTGCATCCCAGCAGTCCATCCCTAGGCATTTTACCCAAAACAAAATGCTATTTCCACTTTAACTAGCCATTAAATAGATGAGGTGCCCAAGAGCTTAGCAATTTAGGCTATTGAAATCACAATATTTTTTAATTCATTTCTCAAATGCAATTGTAAAGGGCAAAATCACTCTAGACTACGTCGCATGCGTGGTTTACCACTAGAAGCAAACCCAAAGCCTTCGATGCATGTCTGACTCTTCGACGGTCGTGTGTCCCGCAATATGAGGTCTATGACAATAATTGTAAAGTGGGTTTGGGAAATTGGTCAATAACTTCTTTTCTCTACTATTTTAATTTTGTTGCATCTATGACAAGAATTGTAAAGTGGGCTTGGGATATTATCAATTTTACCCATTACTTTTGAACTTGCATAATCTTTTTGGAACAATAAAAAAATGCACAAATGAGGACATATGGAGTAATAGATTTGCCTTACTTATTAGACCATCTCCCACCTACCCTCCATGTCTTCAAATTTTCCTTCATTCTTCCATTTTGAAGTAAAATTTCACTTCTATCCACCCTCCATATTTTCCTCCATTTGGGAGGATGGTCTTTCATCGTTCAAATATGAAGTACCCAAAAAATATGGAGGATCTATTCCGTTTTGATACACTTATTTTTTTTGTAAAATTGGTACCAATAAAAAGATTTTTGCAATATCAGTTACTATAATAAGACTAATATTGAGTAGAATTTGAATTTTGAAGGTAAAGTAATGAAGTTTGAGATTTGGAGTGAGTTTTTAAGAATATAGATAGAGGAAGAAATCTAGTCTCTCATTATAAAACAGTTTTTGATTCTCTAAGATAGTCTCATAAAACAGTTTTTTTGATTCTCTAAGATAGTCTCTCTAAGATAAGAGATTTAGAGGATATTGGGTTGGAGAGAAAGTGCCGTAAGGAACATATTCCATATATGTAGAAAATACTTGGTGTGAAAATGACGTCCGGGACGGTGGCATAGGATAGGATAGGAGGAGACAAGGAGAATTGACAAGCTTATGACCAACCAAACCTGGTACTACTACCTTTTTATACCGTCCAGAAAAGCTTTTAACGGGGAAATAGGACCCTCGCTCACATTCCGTAGGCTAAACATGGAACATGCAGTATAAAAAGTGTGCTAAGTATTTGTGGACTTCAATTTTCTTTGTTTTGCACTCTGATCCTGACGCGACGCTCCTCAGGCACCCATCAGAGATCTCTCGTTCACCACCACAGATTCATATGAGACCGTTATGGCATTATTTAATGTATTAATCCCACAGAAAACCATAGTTTTGATTGAAGAGTATTAAGATACCACTACCACCAGATGGTGTCAACAGTCCAAGATGACTAAATAATTACTCCTTTGCTTTGCCACACTATTCCTTCATATTCAAGGAACGAGATTTGTGTCACTTTCTTGGACCAAAACGGACAATATCCCCCGTCCCAAAATAATCCTCAACCAATCTCATAGGTTGAGGGGGGCAAAAACGGGGTTGACTCTAACCAAGTCAAACCCTATTACTGATGGAATTAGGGTGGATATGTCTGATTTGTGCAGTCTCATGCAATTGCACGTTGCTAAGCTTTTCAGTCTAAGTTACTAAGTTTTTCGAAGAACCCTCTCATGCAATTGCACGTTGTTAAGCTTTTCAGTTAAGTCACAGTCTCACAAATACTTGAATTCTTCTTTTGTTTCTCTTATTCGTGATTAATAGGCAGTCATCTTCTCTTAGTTAAACGCGTATGAATGAGCCAAAAGGCAACCCCTTGGTTCCACAGGGCTTGGGAGCAACTCGACAAATGTCATCCCACAAAAACTAAGCAAGATCAATTTTTACATCCCGTAAAATTGCGTATAGCATCAAGAGAGAGTCCATACGGGGGTTGGTATTGTAACCAGAAGGAATAATGACAAACACCACAATCTAATGTATTATCCTTCCTGTGAGAAGCATGTCATGATGTAATAAGCACTCATGTCATGATGTAATAAGCACTCATGTCATGATGTAATCGCATCAGCACTTGAGCATCACTCTAGCAGAAACCTCCTGTTCGACATTCCAAATGTAATAAGCACTCCTTTGTTTACTTTTTCCAAATCATTTGCTTAAAGATGACCCGCATGGCTCAAAACAACTTTTGCTTTAGTCAATCTATCTTTGGTGCTAGAGCAAACATGAGGTTTTGCTCTAGCGCACTCTCCTATTTGAAATTTAAGTTCTCGGTGTTATATCAAGCGCTGGCTCAGCACTTGATAAGCGCTCTAGTAGACACCTCTCGTTACTAGTGTTGTACTTTATTTGCTTTCATTTCCTCGCCACCCAAGTTCTGATGGGGTTCAAGGAAGGGTTAAAGTTGCAACGGGGTTAGCGAATTGTGTAGTTGATTGAAAAACAGAGTCTTGGCTAATTAGTTTTGAGTTGAATGCTTTAACATGGTATGGTCTCGGAGAATTTGCACATACAAAGGGAAATAAATTCTCTGAAACCCTAGTTCTGATACCATGTTTAATCATCCAACTCAAAACCAACTGGCAAGGACTGGAGAGGCCGCTTATGCTCATACTAGTTTTGGAGGAGATAATTAACCGATACGGGATAAACTCCAATAATTCTTATGTTTTTCCGTATCACAAGCTTCTAGTGATTATGTATACAAATACATAAGAGCATCTCCAATGGCATGTTATACATGTTGCTATAGCCATGTCTTATCATGAAACTCCAAATTTCCTGGTAAAGATGCTATATTACCGATAAAATCAACTCCACTCCGGCCCGTATAAAAATCTAAGATTGATGTGCATTATATAGTCTTGCTACCAAAAAAAATTAAGGCCATTAAGAAGGGGGGGAAAGCTATATACACATAATGGGTTTTGGGCGGGCTTTTGGTGGCGGTGGAAAGTAATCAACAGGGGGCTTTCCCCGGGCTTCTCGTCGCATCTTTTGTCCTGGAGCGGATTTAGTTGGAGGTCTTGTTGGTGGTTGCTGGTGGCCTGTTGGAGGTCTTGTTTTGGGTGGGGTGAAGGGCGGCGGTTGGTGGGTGGAGTTCTGGTGTTGTCTGGCTGCTGCTATTGTTACTAGACCGCGGATCGTCATTATTTTGTTTGTTGTGGTGTTGCCGATGAATATCGGTTGACCTCGTGGTTGATCGATCAGATCTGGTGGTTTCCGGCAGGCCTGGAGGTGGCATCTTCTTCTCGATGGTGGCGGTTTAGGGTTACTGTGGTGGTGGGTCGCGGCTGGTGTCTTCAGACTTTTTTGGGTAGTATTCGGATAGGTTTGGGTTGTTTCGGTTGGGCTTGGGTTTGGTTTGTTTTCGTTGTTGCTTAGGAGGTTGGGCTTGGCCCGTTTAGGTGTTTGGGTGTTTGGGCTTGGCCCGTTCAGGTGGTTTTAATTCCTTCAACTTCGGTTGGAGTCCCCTCCCCTCCCCCGACTTGATGTATCCCTTTCAAGTCTTCTTTATATAAAATGTTCTTTGCCGAGCAAAAAAAAAAAAAAAAAACCCATGATAAAACCTTTTTGAGTATCGGACTGGTTTATGCTCCAAAGAGATGCTAGTAAATGCTGAAAGATCTTTCAAATAAACATTCTCCAACTATATACAAAAAGGATAAGGAAGAGGCAAAAAATGAATACACCACCGGATGAGGAGATTGACAATTTCTATTTGTATTCTCAGTGTTACTTTGAAGCAAGTTAATCCAAAATATACATATATATACCAGTGTCACTATGAACCCTTACCATGCACTTCACAACAATACCAGTATACCACCTTCAGCTTTCATACTCTCTCTCCTTTGGTATTAACAATACTTGATATTTATCTAGTTGTCAAGTATGTTAACACTGGTGCAGATGATTGTGGTTTTGTATCTCACCTCACCTAAAAAGTGCAGAATTCAGAGCCATTCTCCAAGTTTCGTGTCAACCCCACCATATTTTTCATTTTGTTCCCTGCTTGCAGGTATGCATGATATATGTTTATTGTACTTGGGGCAAATTGTTATTCTCTAAATTTTCTTAATCTAGAATACCATCTTAAACCTTTCCTTTACTTGTTTCCTTCAAATCACCGTGAATAGAACCGGTTTGTCGCTAGTAACACTATAACAGATATGGAAGAGTTTGCCAAGGAGACCAGGCAAGGGGAACTAGTTTTCTGACATCTCACCCATTCTCCAATGAGTGTCAGCAGTAGACAAGACTTGTCTTTGTGGCAAGCCACATAACATAAACCTATTGGAACCACTAGTTAAATGGTACTACAGATTGCTGTTTATATAACAAAAAGTAACTACTCACGTAAAAATACCAGAAGGAAAACATATCAACATGATACTTTTAGTCCTATATTTTGCATGAGAACACAGCAAAAGGTACTTTAATGGTGCGAATTTGCATTACGTGAAGAGCATGCTTCCCTTGTGTATAAAGCGACTGATCAAATTTGTTATCTGCCGCATAGGAATCGCTCCAACTTCTCATACTTTCCATTTTCCTCTTAGTAACCAAAGCTCAGGACGTGAAATTCCAAAGTTCTGTGTTAAAGGAAATAGTTCGGTACGCTGTTCCTGTAAGAAGTATCGAGGTTTCAGAATATGACTTCAGCCCTGTAATGGCATTGGAATGGGCAAGAGCACAAGTGTAGTCTGAGGCTCAAAAATTGTATACCAGTGCCCAAAGGCCAAAGATGAGAATACTGTCAAAACTGTGGTTCCGAGTCTTTCAAAGTCAAACCTTGGGTGATTCCATTAGAGTTTGGTATATGATTGAAGCATCTTGCCAAATAAATCTCTACTTTCCTACCCTATCTTGTATTGTCCTTCACTTCATATCAACCATATTGACTGCCCTTACTTTGTGTAGCTTTGCCCATTGCAATTGGTCAATGCCAAGCCTATCCATTGACACACAGGTACTCAGGTAGTAAACCAACGACCACCCTACTTGTAATGATTAGTTAGTGACTTTTAAAGCTACCAGTAGTCCCCACAAGAACAAAAGCCATCACGGAAGCGATGGAACCGATTAGTGTCTCTTAATATAATTTCTCTCTGCACTACCTTAGACACAAACTTGAATGCCGAGTGGCAATCACCACAAACTCTGATGTTCTTCTTGATCTGGATAGTGGATCCAGGCGGCATCTTGAGAAGGGACAATGCCAGAGCGAGTTTCTCACTGTGGTATTGCAACTTTGTTTCCCTCTCCTGCTCGTCAACAAACAAAAGAACATGGCTGGTGTCTGGTACATAGCCTATTTCCTTAATTTGCCCACAAATTTCCTCCCACTTCTTACACATCTCCTCTTTCTGAGGGTGAGCATCATCATTTGCCACAAACACGTGGACAGCATTCTCGATCTCCACCCAACTACAAGCAGGTTCCTTCTTCACTCCACTCTCTTTCATCATCTTTCTCACTTTGGCAGCATCACTCCATCTACCACCAGAGGCATAGATATTATACAGTAACACGTGAGGTCCTGAATCACGAGGGTCCAATTCAAATACTCGTTCAGCAGCGTATGCCCCCAACTCCATGTTCTTATGCATCCTACAAGAACCAAGCAAAGCACCCCAAACAGCTGCATTAGGCTCGATTGGCATGTTTTCTATGAACCTTTCAGCACGATCGAACTGACCAGCACGACCAAGCTGATCTACAATCGTGACATAATGTGAAACCTCGGGTTCTACCTTGTACTTCTTCATTAATTCAAAGTAATATTGTCCTTTGTCCAATAACCCAGCATGGCTACAAGCAGTTAAAACACATAGGAAAGTTATGGCATTAGGCTCAATTCCCACCCTTAGCATTTGCTCAAAGCGTTCAACAGTTTCCTTCCCAAGCCCATGTTGGGCACATGCATTAAGCATTGAATTCCACGAAACCACATCTCGCCTAACCAGTCTATCAAAAACCTTTTTTGCATCCTCAATGCTACCCGATTTCGCATACATGTCAAGAAGAGTGTTGCCGACAAACGCAATGAGCTGTTCCCCCAACTTCATCATATGCGCGTGTACCCCTTTTCCCTGCTCCAAGGCTCCAATACTAGCACAAACAGTGAAAACACTAGAATAAGTGAAATGGGTAGGTCTAAAATCTTCTCTTTGCATCGCACGAAACAAACGAACCGCTTGCTCTCCCTCATCCATCCTAGCGTGCCCTGCAATCAAAGCATTGTAAGAAACATCATTCTTGCTGACCAACCCGTCAAACAGAAACCGCGCTTCATCCATAAGTCCCCACCTCGCGTACATATCCACAAGTGAACTCCCCACGTATACATTGGAATCAACACCATACTTGATGACAAAACCATGAACTTGCCTGCCGTCCCTATCTGTAGGCACGGCCCCAGCAGCCTTGAGAAGGCTGGAGAACGTGAACTGGTTGGGCTCAAAACCGAACCGCAACATTTGTGGGAACAAAAGAAGCGCATCACGGGGCCTATCATTCTGTGAATAACCAGTAATCAAGGCAGTCCAAGTGACCATATCCCTATCAGGCATTTCTTCGAACACCTTGCGGGCCTCGTCGATTCTGCCGCACTTGGCGTACATGTTGAGGACGGTGTTTTGGATAACGATGTTGTGGGTGAACTGGGAACGGAGGAAGTGGGCGTGGATGCTGCGGCCTTCAAGAAGCTTTTTGAGTTTGGTGCAGTTATTGAGTAGCTTGGTGTAAAGGGTGGGGTCTTGTTCAAGGAAACCGCTGTCGATTAGGTCCAGCTCCTCTTCTTCTTGTTTTTTTTCTTCATCATTGTTGTTGATTTGCGGATTTTTTGAGAGGGTAGTGGTAGTTGTAGTAGTAGCTGTAGATGCCCATGATGAGGTTCTGAATGCTGGAGAGAGGAGCATCGAAAAGAGTGGTCTGGTTGAAGAGGAGGAGGAGGAGGAAATGAGCGATGCATGTTTTGATAACAAGATTGCATCAATGGTTGAGGAGAGAACATTCATGCTCTTCTCATGAATTTTGAGTAGAGATGTTGAGGGAGAAACTCTCTCTCTTCTTGAAAGCACTCCTCTATCTTTTTTTTTTTTGTGGCCCGTGATCCTTGATCCTCGTTCCTCCGTTAGTGGTTCGATGGTTGTTGAGCCTTCTTCTCCTAGCCTGCACAGGGAACGCACGACTAAGACCTGGCCGGGGTTGTCCCGGCGAGAGGATGAGTATAGTGCATAGAGAGGAAGCAGAAAGCTTAGAGAGAGTTAGTGTGAGTATCGAGTAGCGTGTACCTGTTAGGGTTACCATCACTAGATATTTATAGGACCTCCTGGCTTGCTCTCCAAGTACGATCGCGTGCCTTCCACGGGCCAAGTGACGTCATAGTGACATCAAGGAATAGATCTGATAACCGTTTTCAGGGCTGAGCTGGCACACCCATGTGCGCCCGTGATCATCTTCTGTTATAACCGCCTCTGCACGTGGGAGGACGCGTGGCTTAACAGCCAGCCGTCGTCGGCACCCAGCTATGCTCCGCGGGTGGCCGAACACGGACCTGGCCGAACCTGGTCATGCGACCGACGGGGGAGGTAACGTCGCCGAGGACCTCGCTGAGGGCAGAGACCGAGCACGGTCTCGTCTTCTGCCGAGCCCGTGGCAAGTGGGGTGTCGATGAAGAACACCGACGGGAGCCGTGCACGAGGCTCACGTTCGGCACTAGGCGGGTCCGGTCCGCATCACTGCGAACTTCTATGTTCGGCCTGCTACATTTTTTTTCAAAAAAAAAAACACTCCTCTATTTGGAATTTATAAAAAAGAAAGAAAGGAAACGAACGAAAAGAGGGGGGGGGGGGGGGGGGAAATGGGAGATATGTGAAGAAGTTAGCTTAATTCTATCCACCGTGAGTGGAAAATCCGTCTTTTCTACCCTGGCCCATTGCAGGCTCCACCGAGCGTTTATTGGTATAATTGGTCCCATAAATAGTATTTATATTTATATGTAAAAAGTTAGCTTGATCGAACATCAATAGGTATATCGAAAATTGAGTTTTGGTTTATAAAATGAACGGTCTGATTTCGTTAATAATTATTCCTATAAAGATAAACTATTCAGTTTACAAAACACAATTCCATTTTTTGATATGTCTATGGATGCTCGATTAAGTTTATCATGTGATTTGATATAGTACTTGCATAAAGCCCGTGCTACGCACAAAATTGTAATAGACATGACATGAAATAACTCTAACTGATGTTTGATGCCTAAATCTTTTTTGTATCAATTTTTTTGGTTAAAAAAGCATTGTATGGCAGATATTTTTTTTACAAATAGTAGAGAAGGAAATAGCAAAAAAATGATAAATTATATTGTTCCTTCCTAATTATAGATAATAACTACACCCGCGTAAGATGAGGATTCTATTATACATATACCACTCATTTATGTGCAATGAGGAGTTTTCTCTCCCACCTGAAAAATACTCGTAAGGAAAATGTAAAATACACCTGAATAAGTTAGTTAAAGATGTACCAAATATCGCGAAAACAAAACGGAGATGAAATTCCAAGGAGAAAATGTAGAAGAAGACATATTTCTTACGTTGTTGTTATCCAAACATATTGACCAGCGACACAACCTTTCAATATGTCAATATATAGATCATCTCCGAACATGAATCATGGAATTAACAAAACTAATATACACAACTATCCGTTATGCAATTTTTTTTTTCCCTATTGCATACATTCATCTACTACCCCAATTTTATAATTAAACACACAACGATTTCCATTTTTTGTAAACTGAAAATTGTGGTTTCAAAGAACTGCATAGTCACGTGGACAATTTTCTGGACAATTCCCCGAAGGTCACGACTCTAATTCCCTCCAACTCAAAACTCCCTCCCTGATCCTCTTCCTATTTTTATTTTCGTTTACCTAAAATTATTCCCCTTCCCAAACTGTGAGAGAACTCCTCCATCTTACCTAGCTTAATTTTTTTATGTCAAAATCAATTAGCATTAGGAAAACAGACATCCTCCATCATTACTGGCAACATAGATAATGTCCTACTTTTTAAAAATATGAATTTTAATCAAACAGTAATAGGTATAAAAAAAAATGGTATATAAAGTAATGAAGATGGCAATTACGTTTAAAATGTTTGGTGTTTTGAGGTGACGGAGTCTTCTCCCACAAGATTTACGATCTCACACGGTGTGCTTCTTTTGCCTTCTTTTGTTGATTTCTTTTCCATTTGATTAATTGATCATTGTCAATGTCTCCACATTCAAGTATTTTTCTTTTTCCATTGAAGCAATTTACATTCGGGTTAATATTCTCACAATCTATCATGTAAAAATTTATACATACAAAACAGCAGTACTTGTAAAGCACAAATAAAATTAATTTCTTCCATGTATACTGAAAACAAAACGGTCGAACTTAGAGGCCTCTTTCTTTCGTTCCCACACGGTTGAACTAACGACAGTAACGAAAGACAAACAAAAACAGATAACCAAAAAAACATATGTGCGGCCTTGGATGACAACTGAACGATGGAGCTCTTTTGGAAACTGTGAGAACATGGAAATGGAAAATTAAGGGCCTAGGTAATTAGATTGGGTTTGGAAGCCCTTGAGTTGAGATAACTTAAAAAGGGAACGGATGCGTATGCAAGTTGAACCATTCGTTTTTTCGACTTGCACACGGAAATTTCCGAAAAATGTATGTATGAACCATTAGGGGCTTGTTCGGTGAGTCCGGCTCCTCTCCAATCCTTAGGGAATTGGAGCATCTTCCAATTCCCATTCAATGGTCAAGATTACTCTAGTAACTCAAGCCCCAAAGCTCATATGGTATTCTACGGGCACCCAATTACTCCCCAAATATTTCTCAATTACATAAGCGTTTTCCCTCGTTTTTTTTGAACAGCGAAAAAAATTCATTAAAAAATTCATTAATTTTTTTTGACGGCATCTTCTCTCCCCGTTAAACCTGCCTCTGGAAAAAAAAGTTTATATAGCTCATGAGGATTTTTTTAATAATATTATATCAGTAATTTTTTTTCCTTCAGCATGATTTTTTTTCGCTGATATTATCTTATTATGTAGCTTATGAGATTTTTTTTACTGATACTAGTTTATCCACTTGTGCTTCACACTGTGTCATGTGCTCATTAATGAAGTTGTTCTTGTATTTAAGAAAGTTGAAATTAAGATTCAGTTATGAAAATTAGAAACAAATCGTAAGAGTAAGTAATTGAACGTAAGATAATTTTTATAGAAAAAATATTTTAGAAGAAATGCAAAAGAAGTTCTTTGAACCTACACCGATTATTAAAGTTACGATATGAAATTTTATTAATGTTTGGAATTTGGTAAATTGGTGCTTGAAATGTGATAATTGGGGAATATTTGGGGAGTATTTGAGAAGTAATTGGGTGCCCATAGAATACTATATGAACTTTGGGGCTGGAGATTCTAGGGTAATCCTAACCATTGAATTGAAATTGGAGGATCCTCTAATTTCCTATGGATTGGAGAGGAGCCGGACTCTTGTTCGGTTGGGTTTTTGGGTTTGGGATTCTAAATTATTACCCTACTCCAAAATTCACTTATTACCCCTATTTCCAACCATTACTTTCATTTTTATCTCTACCTCTCTCCAATCATTACCCTTATCTCTCTGCCCTAATCATTACAAATTCAAATCCAAATCCAAAATCTCCAAAACGAACAAGCCCGTTCTTTCGCAAATTTTATGTGAGAGAGAGAGTGTGGAAACAAAACCTATAAATTATCACACAAGTACAACTAAACTACGTACTATTCAATGGAAGTATAATGGGAACGGGAATTTTATGCATGATTAAGATTAAAGTCATTAAAATCATGGAAGTCAAATGAAAGCTGTTATGCATAAAGTCATTACAGATTTCAAAACTGTTAATGCATTTATACCATACAATTAAGAAACGGAAGTCATTACAAATTTCAAAAGGCATGAAGTTATTACAAATTTCAAAATTGTTGGTGGAATGAAATTAATATTAATATTAATATTAATATTAACACACCCAATCAAATCGCGCCACTTGTCGCAACGTGAGGACTTCTCACTAATCCTCACTTTTGTTTAATATATAGTATAGATGAGACCTACAAGAACAACGGTAAGTCTCAAAAAAAGTGATTGTAGAAAACCCGTAATTTATAGAACTACGAAATTTCTTTATTGTATAGTTGTTTGAATTTAAATTCCACAATTTAATAATGCTTGACTCCATTTTAATATCCATTCTTTGGGATACTTTCCTTTCTCCTAGTCTCGCCATTTTAATATACGGTGAATAATTAGTTTGAAATCTTTTGTAGTTCTGTTAATTATGTGATACACAATCTCCTAATTGTTTTTTGTCCTTTTTAATGGTGTTTGTTCTTGTCAACAAAATTTATTGTATCACTTAAATATATTTTTTTCAGATTTTTAAATTTTAATTCAAATTTTTTGGAAATTTTTATATCCTCGGTTGATTATTGTTGTATGAGCTTCTAATTTTTGAAAAATTAATCTTTCGTTGTATAATTGTTAATCTAGACACTTCACATTTTTCTTGACTAACGTAGTGAAGTTGTTTTTTTTTTTTTTTTTGTTGTTGTAAATCCAGCATATTTTTACTTAAGGTCATATTTTTCATGATGGCTAATATTTTTTAATTTCTCTATTTAAAATCCTTTTTCTATTTAATTCGCCTAAGTTGTGACTATGTCTTAAAATTTAGACTGCTTTCTTTTTATTGGTTGTTGTAAATTGATTTGTTTTTCTTATATCTGCTTAATTGAATCTGATTAGATGAATATTGTTTGAAGCTTATTTAAGATAACAATAAGATCGCGAAATTCGGATTTGTTGTTGTGTTGGTCAGAAGGGAGGGTAATTCCATTTAGTTGTGCACGGACGAATACTAGTGCATTTATAACAAAGTGTACAGAAAGTTAAGTGCAAAATTTACTTCTTTGTTTTGGGTCTCAAAATTTCTCTATCTATCCTTTCATTCGTTACTTTCAAAAACTTTCCCCCAAATCCAAATCAAACACGGTTTCGAAGATGAGAAAAAGACAAGTGGTTTCATAGAGAAAGGTTGTCGTGGGAGAGGATACGTAAAAAACAGGCGTCGTCTACGTCTTAAGCTCCACCGCGTCTCTCTCTCTCTCTCTCTCTCTCTCTCTCTCCTCTGTATCAACATATTCCGTTTTTGACCAGTTTGAAAGTCCGTAGACGGTGAGTTCCTTTGTTCCATCTGTCTTATCCTTTGCTAATTCATCTAAATATTATTATAGTTCCAATTCCGAAAATCCCATTAGCTTCATAGTTTTCCTTCTCACTCTCACGGCAGGAATGGGTTCAATTTGTGTTTCATTCTTTGCCACATCTTCACTATTTCCTTTGGGGATTTTTATTATGTATGTCTTCATCATACGAGAATTTGAGGGCCTGGTTCTCTCTCACACACACAAAATAAAACACACCCTGTTTCTCGATTCTTGATTTCCCATTCCTAGTTTTCCTATTTCTCTTTCTCATAGGGTACCAACCATAAAGCAATTTACCAAAAAAAAAAGGGTACCATAAAGCAATGCACTCCAGGTATTTGTCAAAACGTCGCAACCAATTGCTGCATGCCAATCTGTCTTGTCTTTGCTTTTATTCCGTGTATTATGGGAAGACATCGGTGTAGTAGAGTTGAAACTTCGATGTTTTACTCGCCTTTTTTTTCCTCAAAACGTCAAGTGGAACTTCTTTTATTCTTTTCTTTTTACACCATCAAATTTGATGACTAAAAATGCCTAAATTTGGTGGCAGTGAAATTCCTTCTGCAAGGGATCCTACTAATTTTCCTCTTTTAAAGCGTATTCAAGACATCCCTCTTTGAGTGACTTAATCATCTCCAATCCCTTTTTTTTTTCACTCAAATTTGGGTCGAGATTTGGGTCAAAACTTGATCCAGCAAGGCATCTCCAATACTAAATCCATATTTTTACCCAAATTTATTACTGGATGGCACACTTGTAATTAATGAGTGTGAAAAGAGGGTTTGAGAAAAATGAGTATGAGTTTGAGTCTTCCCCAATTTGGGTGAGTGAATGGGTAGAACTCAAAATGGGTAGGACCGTAGGACATTGGGGATGAGTATTTAGGCTTTTTACTCAAATATACTTTTTACAGATGCATGTGGAAAAGTTGAACTGTTGAAATTCCAACGTTAGTATAGGTAATTGCTAGCCTTACAATGGAAAGGAAATTTTGTCAATCGCTGTAAATCACGGTAATTTGAGCAGATTTTTATCGCCATGTAGATCTTAGTTGTATATTGTTTATCGTATTTTCATTGGGTTCATTTTATTCTGTAATAAGCTCATCCTACTCTACTTTACTATGATCTTATTTACTTTTGGAGACCATAATTGAAACTGCACCTGCTTTGCTTTGATTGTGCACATAAATAGCCATTTTCGTGTTATTCATGTAGTCTTCATGTGCATTTCTTTATAATGTACATTGTGCGGATATTAAGTGGTTAGAAGGAAATATTCCTATTCTTGAAAGGGAATGTAAACGTGCAAGGCCTAAATTTTAATTTCTCTCCCATTTTTAATTTCATTCTTCGGGAGCGGACTTTACTAATACTACCAAGCAGATACTTGGTTGGAAAATGTTTAGCGTCTTGTACAAGGCTTTTGCACTTTTTTTTGCTGGCATCGATTGCTTAATCCAAAGAAAACTTCAAGGAGGGTAATTTGGTGAAAAATAATTGGCGGGACAAGCATCTTTAGTGTCTGTGTTCCCCTTCTTTTTTTCTATGAAAGGGTAGATATAACATCTGATCAAGTGACACAAAATATGTTTTCTGCACATTTTCATCTGCGTATATGGATTGGTTTATACAGCAGCTTTGCAAAGACAACCACAAAAGTTGAGCCTGACAGTAGAGTCTCATCTGGACATGTTGTCTTTTATCGTGTATATTTATTTAGGCATTGCTTTAAAGTTTAATACTTAAATGGTTTGCCCATCATCAACATGAGTGCAGGTTATGGCACTTGTTCTTAAAGTGCCAACAACGATCATCAGAGGAAGGGGAAACTTTGAAGCAGTAAATGGACACAGAAGATGGGACAAAGTTGTTTTTAGAAAGCGGGTATCAATGAGTATGGCAGTGAGGATGTCAAGCACTTCCATGCAATATCTTGACAAACCTTCAGAACTGAAACAAAATGCAATCATGGTAAGCGCACCTTAGTATGCTATATCGTTGAATTTTCCTCCATTTGTTGACTTTTCCCCATTTGACCATGCGTCCTAGCTCCTTGTATGTGTTTTTGCTTTCTCCGAGTCAGTTGGATTTTATTCAACAGAATCCATGACTTTATTTGGACCAAAAAACTGCTGTTCCGTTGGCTTTATATAAGTCGAAACATTCAGAGGCTGACCTGTCATGTTTCAAAGTTTGAGTAGGTGTAGGTCAAACCCATGCAAATAGGACCTTAAAATGAAATGTCAATCATGTCTTAATTAATCAGTCAACCACATGAATCGTATCACGAGTACTTATTTACGTGAAAAGTGGAAACCAATTGACCAGAAATACCAAGTCAAACAAGACGCACTTTTCGGTCAGTTTCCAGTTTCCACTGATCAAGAGATCATTTCTGAACCCAAGAAAGTGATGCTCACCGCTACCCAAGTTCATTTTAACATTAACCTCTTGCTTCTACTACCTTCTTTTCCCCTCGCGTCATCAGAGGCTCCAATAGCCTTTGCCTCGTCTTGATCCCTGATTGGTGTTCCATTTGTTGCTTTCATAATTGCAACTTGGCTCTGGCCACCACCAACCATAAGTATCATGTTATTGCGGAACAGTCTGATTTGCTTTAAGCGTGGTTCCAAATTCCAAAGAGTCTACCAATGCTAATGGAAGGATGGAACGTGATTGTTGTGGTTTTGCAAAACACATACAAGATAAGGTTTTCGAAGGACTTCTCTGTTTTTTTTTTTTTTTTTCTTCTTTTTTGCAAAGGACTTGTACAATGGAATTTGAGGAGCTTCGGGCACAGATTAAGAATTTTGAGTAGTCTGCAAATGACTTTGAGCATTCTTTGCTTGTGGCAACCAAGACCCCTGTCCTATCATTTTGGGATTCAAGAAGCAAAATTCTTTTATAGTTGCGGGATGTTTTCTTCGTTGGAAGTGGTAGCGAAGGGTTGCCATGACTTTTTGAGACTTTTTGGTTACTGCTTCAGTAAACATAGTAGTTATATAGTGCCAACAAGTTATATAAGCGATATAAGGTATAGTTTGGTTTTCGTTGGTTCTATTATCAAAAATCTTTAGGCCAGTGTGATGGCCACATGATGCCTTTGAGCATTCTTCACCCCTGTTTTCAAGCAACTATAAGTGCCAAAAACTCTTAGGACTGAATGTGGGAAAACTTAAGGGAATTAGTCCATAAAAAATGTCCTAAACTAGTGCAAATCTTTAGTATACCCTTCGTTTGCGGTTTTAATATTCATAGCTCTGAATCAGGTTTGCAAACTGGCCGAGCTGAGTTTTAGCATGTTCAAGCTTGGAATTAAGTTTTTAGCAGGCTTGAGCGAGCCCAAAGAATATTTGATGATCTGAGCTGGCCTAGGCTTGAGTCGAGTTTGAGCTTGTCGTGAGCATAACGAGCCAAGAGTATCATACTTTAATGGTTGTACATGAGTCTGGAGCTGGAAATAAAGTTTTCATGATGTATATATTTAAGTTCTTACATATAAAGTCAAAAAGAAAATTTTTCTTTTCAAAAGAAATGAAAGAAGCTCGACCCTTATCCAACCTTTATCAAACCCTTGCTGAGCCCTTATGGTGGTGAACCTTTATTGATCCTTTTTTGAGTTCATATCGAACCGCGCCGAGCTTCAATCGACTTGAGCTCCGGCTCATTTACCAAACAATCTTGAAATTCTGGCTCAAGCTCTATGGTTAATGAACTGAGCCTAGTTTAGCCAAGCTCACGAATGGCTAAGTTCGTTTTGCAGTCTTAGCTTTGATGATCTTTGAACCATAACTCATATACTCAAGGGTTTACTATGTTGAGGCAACCTGATGGAAGATATTATCTCGTATTTGTTCCTACAATCAAACAAAAATTACATGCAAATCAAAACAATCATGAAAGAAGCGAGTATGAATGCCTTCAAAAACATGTCTGAGAGGAGTACTAATCACATGCAACTAATATCAAGCAATTTGCATATTAATAGATGCAAAAGGAACTCCTCCCTACTATGTGGTTCTAAATGCAACAAAAGACAAAACAATAAGTGCAAAACAGTGGAGGCAACTACTTTTATGGTTTGTTTTGTTTGTTTTTTGAACTTTTTTGAAGGAGTGTGGCCTCTTCAATTCCTTCTAGGCATAGAAAGGTATGTCTCCATTGTTCCATGGACTTTCCAAACTCGATGATGAAACATTAGTAGGGAACAATTCCGTTGCTTGTGATACAATCATACTTCGCTTAATCGATTCATCTCATCGTTTCTTGATTACCATAATCCTAGGTGAATGGTTGTACTGGTAAAATGGGCAAGGCAGTTGTTGAAGCAGCTGTTTCAGCAGGACTCCATGTAGTTCCTGTATCATTTAGCAGTTCGGAAGTGTCTGGGAAAACTGTGCAAGTGGGAGGGAAAGAGATCCAGGTGTATGGTCCTTCTGATAGAGAAAACATATTAGCTTCTACATTCGATGAGTATCCAAACTTGGTTGTGGTGGACTACACAGTGCCTGCTGCTGTGAATGGTAACTATTGATGAATTTTGGAAATATCGATGGAACGTTTTTATTATTTTGACTTCTTTCTTGTTTGGTTATTTCTTTTTAAGTATGGGAAAGGAAAAAATTTATGCTCTACAAAATTGGATAGTGTGATGTCTTACTTTTATCCCATGGCGTATGACAGTGACAAAAGTCTGCTTTCCATGTAGTTGTTTTCAAGTGCTTTAGTCATAAATCGTAATTATGGTTTGCAAATATTTCAAAGCTTGTTAGCTTTAGATGCTTTTATTATGTACTCCGTACAACAGAGTTTCGACATGAATGCAAACTTTCTTATGGATAATTAAGTAAAAATATTGAAATTCTCCCTGGCTTCTTCATTAAATCAACATGAATGCAAACTTTCTTATGGATAATTAGATGTTCAAGATGGCAGCTATGCAATGTAATTGACATGGAATGGAGATAGGCATTGGTAAGAGTTTCGAGCCCTGGAATTGACATGGACACAAAAATAGTAGAGCTGGCAACTTTAAAGAAAATACTACGTCGAAAGTTTCTATATTTGCATAACATTTGATAACATGATGAAGTATTTATAATATGTTCAGTATAAGTTAATTAGTGTGAAATTCAAGATGGAGATGGGATAATTGGTTGGATGACATTGTGGCTTCGGGCTTTTTAGACATAATCTCTAGCCAGTTCTCCCTTATACGCTACCAGTCTTTGCTTGACTTGCTCTACTCCGCTTTTTGCCTGCAAGCCCATCTTGAAATCTATTAGGAAGCGGATAAATTTTCTAGGTTCATTCATTCATATGCCTTCAGGCTAGTTGGCCTTACCATCCTTAAGGAGCTATATGTAAGTTCAAACAACCTGTTCATGTTCTTCTTCAACCTTTGGAGCCTTTGGACTGCACATGATGTCCTTGGGCTGCTCGTACCAGCTGACTGTTTCCTTCTCATCTGCTCTGCCCTCATTTGGTTCGCCACAAACACCCCCCCCCCCCCACACACACACACCCTGCTTTTTGATGGACAGCTCCTAAGGGCTTCTGAATCTTAAATTTCAATGGGCTTGAAAATCCAGCTTTGAAATATTTAAGTAGTAAGGAGGAATTTAGCACTACTAAGATCACAAATAGGATAAGTTGGAAGCGTTGCACCAGAAAGAAATGTAAGAAGTGTTGCACGAGATTAAGTGGTGATATATTTAATATTTCCAATGCTGGGGTGATCTTGGTTCTTCACTCATTTTCGAGGTCTTTATCTAACTTAGTATAATCTGTCTTCTTAGTCATGGAGTCTGGGCACGACATCCAAGCAAAGGAGTGGGTCTATTAAGTTTATTGGAATTTCTAGGCATTTTGTGATGGTAGTTAAAGTGCAAACGTAATCCCAACATTCTCCCTCTGGTTGCGGCTGTGATCTTAAGATTATCTAATCATTTTGTTGTTGACTTCATCCGTATTGTCGGATTTCCCATCTTCTTGGTTGTTTTCCTCCCAACGTTAAGGTGAGGTGGGTGGTGGGTTCAAGAATTGTAGAAACTTGAATTAGTTCCAAAAGTCCAACTGTGCTTCCACTGACAGTGGGCTTTCAGTGACTATGGAATCTGGTGGTCTTGATCGCGGCCTTGTTCTGGTCTTCTGGTGGTGGTTGTTCGCCTGGGTTTGGTCGTTGGAGGTCTGGTGTGGGCAGCGGTGTGTGGTGTCTGTGTTCTGGTTAGGACTTGGGTCAGGTTCGGGTCCATTTGGACTGGGCTTGGCCCATTTGTTGTGCGTTATCGTTTGATTTGGGCATTTTTAGGCCTATTTGTGCTAATTTGTATTGATCTTTTTGGGCTTTGTCCCATATGGGTGTCCTTGATTGGTTTCTTGCCAATTGTTGGTATGGGTCTCCGATTGGACTGATTGTTATTCTGAACAGGACATTGTTTCCTTGCTCCCATTAGTCTTGTAACAATTTCAAGATTAATGAAATTTTTTTTGCAGTTTAAAAAAAAGACAGTGGGCTTTCTTTTATGGCTCATTGTGATAGCTGGAGTCTTAAAGAAGATTGGTACTTACAACATGCAATTGCCATGCACACGCACACTCACGACACAGTTTGCTCGTGGAGATAATGTATGGATTTTGTCTTCAGGGCTCTTTGTCCCAATTTGTGCCTGTTAATTGTTAAAGGGCGCTGGATAATAGGTGTGATATTAGCCAAGCAGTCAATTTTGCCACAATGTATTCATACTGTTTGGCAATAATAGTGTTCAATTACCTGCTGCCTGAGCCCACTGAATTATAAAATTTCATTATCAACTTGAAGAATAAGGTAGCAATTATGAAATGTTGGTTTACAGGCTCTGAGTAAAGTTTTGGAGATAATACCATTGTTATTATGCAATCTACAGATAACTCAGACCTATACTGCAAAGTTGGGGTGCCCTTTGTTATGGGAACCACTGGTGGAGACAGGGAGCGACTCTATAAGACAGTACAAGACTCAAACGTTTATGCCGTGATCTCTCCTCAAATGGGAAAACAAGTGATCGATTTAATATGGTTATATTGGTTAAGGTTTTGTGAATACATATTTTCCTTGTACTCATAAATCTTGGATTGGTTTGTCTTGATTAGGTCGTTGCATTTCTTGCTGCTATGGAGATTATGGCCGAGCAATTTCCTGGAGCCTTCTCTGGGTATTCGCTACTGGTATATTTGTATTTCTTTCATGTGCTTTTCTTCATGCAGCGAACTGTTTCTGCAAACCTTTTATGGTTTCACCAGATAAGATGACTTAAGATTGGAAGCTATATCGACTAACGGTAGCAGTTGTTCCATAAAAGGACCTAAACGGTGCCAATTGTCTCACCATAAAAAGGTGGAGGAATCATTACCAATGATGGTTTTGACAAAAGACTTGGCAATAGATCTGCCTTGAGAAGCTCCCTGAAGAGCCAAAAAAAACAGAGGGCATGCTCATAGTCTACAAGCTTTGGTTCTTAATGACCAATGCTCATATTTTGCCCCGCATATTACCTCCCAAGTAACTTTGTCTTAGTTCTGGTAATTCAATGTGTTTCACCATAAAAGTTCTTTTAAGGCTTTTCAAGTGATGGCATATAGACTTAGGCAAAGAAAGCGCATACTCCAGAAACCTGCATACTAACCTAGATAGCCTTGGTAATTTGAGGCCTTCCAGCGTAACAGGGGGATCTGGTAGTCGTTAGATCTTAGGAATAATCTTATCCAATGGCAGGGGAACAATACGAGGTAATTGGAAGCAGTGTTTAGAAAGAGGGGAACAACTAAATACTACAATGGACAGTTTCATGTTGAGCACTTTTGGTTTAGCTTGGCTAGGTCCATTTAACCATTTTTTATTTTGGGTCGGTAAACTTTGAAACTAGGACTAAGTTGATTTTGTTAAGTTAGCAATGGGACAAAAGATTAAATTGTTAGGAAATGGGCCCAACAATGTATCTCAAGCTATCCAACACCCTTCCTTGCATCCAACTCCGTTTTGCGAGTGGAGATGCAAACATTCAAACATAGAGCGACACAGAATGCCAAGAGAAGAAGAATAGTGTAAACCAGGAACAAATGCAAATAGGAAGACTTGAACCCAAGACCTCTTGCCAACCTGAGCTCTGATACCATGTTATGTCACCAATTTCCGCAAAAGCTTAAGCTGTTAAGGCAATGGGTCCTACTAGGTAATCAAGCTATCCAATAGTGTTCGATAGATGACTCAAAGGAGGTAAGAGAAGGGCCTGGGGTACGACTTTATCATCCTAAATAGCTATTTGGAATTGTAACTACTAGGGGTGAAAGTAAAAACCGGTAAACTGGACTGAAAACCGAAACTGGTGGTTTGGTTTTGGTTTCTAGAGGTAATTGGTTTGGTTTGGTTTGATTTTTAGCCAAACCACGGGTTTGTCACCTTCCAAACCGGTATAAACCAGATTGGACCCTGTGTATATATATATTGTACTTTTTTATCAAAAAATATAAATATACATAGTTATACTTAAAAAGGTAAAAGTTGGAGTAAAAGTGAAAAGAGTAGGAATGGAATATGGATAGTATACTGATCCCAAAAAGCAAGAAGTAATGGGTAGCAATGTTAAGTGTCTATTTAATTGATTTTTTCTTCAATGTAAAGTGGCTTTATATCATTTTTTTTTAAAAAACTATTGTAGGATACCGAATGGCTTCGGATGGGAGATGAATTTTTATACGTTGGAATTACAAATTTTTCATATTGGAACTAGTCACTTCTCTATGGTTTTTTATTTTATTTTAAAAATCTTTGGAACTAGCGACTTCTCTATGGATTGGTTTATTTATGTTAGAACTAGCTAATGGTCTATGTTTGATGATTGGAACTAGCTACTGGAACTAGCTAATTTTTTTTAATGTTTTGATGATTGGAATGCGCTAATGTTTTATTTATATTGTGATGCTTTGAGTTCAAACCGGAAACCGGAATAAACGGGTCAAACTAAACCAAACCAATAATATCTGGTTTGGTTTATAAAATGTCCAAACAGATATGTCGGTTTGGTTTGGAAAATTGCCTAACCCGGACCAAACTGGACCGTTTACACCCCTAAAAACTACCAGTATCTTGCAATTTTATTGACCAATCTTGTTTCCAAGTCACTGAACAATCCACACCGAATTGACTTGTGGCTCAATGTGGGCATCTGTAGGGAAACGAGGGAGGGAGGGAGAAATTTTGTATGGTTTGGGGCACAATTGTGTTACGGAGATGACCAGAGTCAGATGTAATTCATTTCTCTGAACTTTCAGGTGATGGAGTCTCATCAAGCGGGCAAAGTGGACACATCTGGAACTGCCAAGGCTGTTATCTCATGCTTTCAGAAACTAGGTGTGTCTTTTGAATCCGATCAGGTGCGTTAACGAATCAGACAGCAGTGGTTTGCTATTACATTTGTTACTTTTGTATTTCTACAAATAAATTCCCAGTCAAAATAGAAGAAGTTGGTAACATCTATCCATTTCTTTTAGAGGATCGACTTGGAGCATAACAGTGCCGACATAAGTTTGGTTTCTAGTACTTTATGGACGACTTCAGCGAGTCGTAGTTTTTTCTCTTCGTTTGTGATAGTTTATTCGTCTTATAACTCTTAAAGAACTTAGGAATGATGCCGACGCTCTTTACTGCTGTCCCCTTTCCCCTACTAGTTATCCTTCTGTAAAATTCACTGGTTCTGTAATTTGGAAGTTTTCTGCCAGGAATTTCTTCAGTCCAGATGACAATCTTCTGTATGATATGGGCTTCAGACTAACCTTCTTTTGTCCATGATCAGTATTTTTTTTTTGGAAACTGGGCGTGTTATAGAAAAGGATAGAAAATATGGACCACCTGGCTAGCAGAATTCATCGAAAAGCTGAAGTGGAGACCATCCATAGCAAAGGAAACTAGAACGACCAGCAACCTTCTTAACAAAATCCAGCATAACAGGAGACCCCAACAGCCCCAACCCTAGGAATGTGTACAAGAACCAGACGAGGTCATGACACAATGCAAACAAGAACTAGACAAAGTCAAAGTTACAACAAGAAGCATCAAAAGTGCCTAGTGTTGAAAATCTCATCCGGAAGCATCCACTACCTTTGCACACCTTCCATTTGGTTGAGAACTTTTTATTGGAGTTTTTAGGTATTGTGGCTAACAACCTAATAGTGTTGCCCATTTTCAGAAGGTCTCAGAAATAGGTTGGTTGGTTGCAGTGGCGTAGCCCGAAATCTATGTAAGTGGGGGCAACTTTTAAACAAATTTCAACCAAAAAATTTCGTACTAAGCTAAGTTAAAACGTTTGTGCTAAGAATTAAAAAATCAAACATATTTATTAATATAGTAAATTACATAAAATATAAACACAGTCGAATTGCTTGAATTGTCTCAACGTATCAAGTTTAAGAGCAATTCACTATGCAATATTGTTCCCATCGTTAGTAATTGCTAAAGTATAAAACGTATAGCCCATGGTTTAGACATTTGAATTTTGGACATTATGCATTAGAGAGTTCCAATTAGTAAGTGACTGCTATTTTTCACATTAGACATCTTTTTTTGCCAGTGTAATGACAATGTTCAAATATGTGAAACAAAAAATTGAGAATGAAATGATATCCGACATGTCTTAGAAAGATTAAAAGTAAATTTATGAAATACAATTAACTAGACAAAATACAAAATATGCATTTTAAAATCTTAATTTTTTTTTTAAAATTGAGTGGGGGCACGTGCCCCGCTCGTCCCATGCTCCGTCCACCACTGGTTGGTTGGTATGAACAAAATTGTTCCTTTGTACATGCTTACAGACTCTGCCAGTATACTTCTCTTTTAATTCAATACTTGGGTATATTTTTCTCATCCAATTCTAAATGCTGAGTTTTAGAGGCTTTTTATGAGCTCACTCAAGGTCGATCATCAACTCCTAAATCGAAGCCCCTCCGCATCAATATTATCTTTATATGCATGCTTATAAAGATATACAATATATTGTGTACAGTGATATATACATATAATTACATAGAAGTGTCAAGTATTAGGATTTCTGATTGTATTATAATACATACATATACATATAAGTATGTTACAGGACATGTACAAGCAAATGTGTATATATCTCTAATTTGGAGTTAATAATGTTTCCATTTCTGTTTTGAACGGCAATTATGTTTCCATTGATTTTGGACTTTTTTGGTTTATGGTCAGTGTGTAGTGTTTACATTTTATCGCATAAGTCAGTAAGTGTATATTTTGCCTTGTTCCTCGCCTTGTCCCTATCCCCATTTTTTTGAATTTCCGCTTTCTGTCTCATGTCCCCTGTCCCGTGTCCGTGTAATTGACTGTGTCTGTATCCATATCCTTGCCCATGCCTGTTCTACATAGTTTTGTGACCAAATATATATTATGTTTTTCTTCCTCATGTTGAATGCAGAATTGTCACACAAAAACTTGTTTTTTGGTTGCAGAATTACCTTAATGTCTCCCCCATACATCCCCTCAATGTAAAAAACCAGGTTCTGACCATGTTTTCATTGGATCAAAAAAAAAGAAAAAAAAGACCATGTTTTCATTTGTTGAATGCTCTGTAACTGGGGCATCGTCTTGGATAGTGGTACTGAGCCAGACAATAGCACAACAAAAACGTGGCTCTGTTTTTTGACTGTCTAGCTAGCACTGTAATCGCATACGTATGCTGGTTAATCTGGTAATAGGACAAACGCCGGGAAATCCTTGCTATCTTGATGAAAGGCTACCAAAGTTGGAATGCAATTGCCTTGGCAGACTAATCAAGTTTATGAATCTTGAGGACAAAACACGTGATGAGTCTCATACTGTAAATTATCATCATAAACAATCACATAATCACATATTTGCGCTTGTTACTCCATCATTAGGTTCCTATTTGTTGAGAATAGTTGTGAAGTGGTTCCATGGGGCCATTATTATAAGTCAATACTCAATAGCAGTAGTGTTTCTTAGTTCGATCATGTAGATGTTGTTCTCCATAATAGTTTCAAGTGGCTGCATTTGTAGCAATTTATTAGACCTTCAAGAATTCATCTTGTTCACGTCAACGCTCATAATCCCTCTGATCTCTTTTGCCTATTCTCATTTATCGATTTAGCAATCTGAAAGACCATCACCTAAAGCATTTCTTTTGATTTTTGGCTTCTTGCTCTACTCATAAAAATGTTCAATTAGATGCACATGATCCGAGATCCAGAGCAACAACTTGAGATGGTGGGTGTGCCAGAGGAGCACCTGTCTGGTCATGCATTTCATGTGTATAATCTCACATCACCTGATAAAACGTAAGGTTCTGTAGTTTTGTCTGTTTTCTTATTCTTCTAGTTCCCCTGCCAGCTTGTTAAGTGCTTTTTACTCTTGTTTTCTGCAGAGTTTCCTTTGAGTTTCAGCATAATGTTTGTGGTAGATCAATATACGCTGAGGGCACCATTGATGCTGCAATTTTCCTTGCTCAGAAGGTGCTCACGATTCTCGTTTTTTTCTCATTGACTCTTAGAGGGTCACTTTAGCACTTCAAATACTGTTGCAACAATTCATAATGAAATAAACCTTGATGTGATATCACTTTTGTGGTCTAATGGTTCCATCCCCACCTCCTTCATCTCTGATTGCAACACCCCATTCTTCAAATATGAAACAACCAAAGTTTTATCTAGAAGGTCATACTTCAATGTAGCAATATCTAGGAGACTAGAACACCTTGTTCTGAAAGGCAACAGATGGGATCATGCTTTTCTACTATAGTGAATGTTTTGTTGTAGTCCATCTAAATGCACAAATCATGTTGTGTAAATGCAGGTTCGGTCGAAGGCAGAAAAGCGAATCTACAATATGATTGATGTCTTGCGCGAAGGTAACATGCGATAATAGCTGGAAGCAATTGTGGAGTTCCAATTGATCAAAATTAGGGGTGTTGGGTAAAACAAAATTGAAGCTTTAGGTAACTAAAAAAGGTCCGGAGACTAAAATCCATTGATAGTTGATCTAAATCCAGTTCTTTCTTATGCATCATCACCGGGAATTTACGATTTTAGTGAAAGAGGAAGGCAATTTTGGGTTTAGGGTTTTAGGGTTATATGCCTCAGCACAAATGTTACTGTGAGCAAACTTTTTTCATTAAATGCTCAAAGTTTGCCTTGATATGGATTGTGTGCATTTTTGCTTCATGAAAGACGGATGTGAGCCTTGAACGCTGATTGTGGCACAATTCTTGGTCTCTCTTTTGCATTTGCATCTACTTTCCCTTATTATGGTTTGTCAAATGCTTCGCTCCTTGATGTTAATTGCTAATAGCAAATGTAGTTTTCTTTTTGAATCTCCACATCTTTTTTCCCTCTTGCCTGTCAATTTGCCATCTTCTCATTAATCTATTTTTATTCAGCTTTTCACACACACAAAAAAAAAAAAAAAAGAAGGAAAAAAGAGAGTCTATATCTCCCTACTCTATGTCGGGAAAGAAATCAAAACTAATACAAAAAGCAGATTAAAGACCTTAAACTATTGTAACCTCTTGTGCGTTTGTCCTGCTTTATAATAAAAACAGAAAAAACTAACCAATAGTTACAGGTTTCAAATTCTATTATTCAATTTGAATATACCTTTTCAGACGACATTCATAAAATTAACTAGTCTCAATTATTTATGCATCATGGAAGATGAATGCTTGCAAGAACTTAGAACAGCAATGAAGTTTTCAAGAGTAAAAGATACTAGTACCCTGGTGGATTCTCATTAGAAGTTTACATTTTTCATGTTGCCTTTTCTTTTCAGTTCTGAGATTCACATCGTCAATACATAAATTAATTTTAGAAAATTAAGAAAGAATTAACGCATAATTTTCAAGAAATGCGCATACACATATACAAAAACTTACGCCCCAATTATGAGCAAGTGTTTTTTGTGCGTGTGTGTCCAATTACGAGTGAGTGTCTATAAGCTTAGTCACATGATCTTTCAAAATAGCCTATACTCACGCTTTCAATCCTTGCAAACACGAATTTTAGTTATTTTTGAGGTTCTTGAGAAACGCTTTCACGTTCACACTTGCACTCCTGTATGGGCTTTATGTGACTTAGCCTATAAGTGTGTGTATTTTGTGTGAAAATTGGTACTCCCTCCATCCCCGTTTAAAAGTCTTCTTTGGGAGTTTGTGACACTTTTCAGTAGCTTATATCTTGCAATATATAATGTATTAGTATGTGATTTTGAAAATATTGTCTAATAGAACTAATTGAGTTCTATCAAACAAAATTCATATTGCATATTAAATTTATAACTGATTTAGAAATATAACTCATTCTTTATGTGGTTAAAATAGAACGAGAGACCGTTAAATGGGGATGGAAGAAATAATTTATGAGAGTCTTTCTAATTTTATTAACAGCCCCACGTTAAATAATGAATAAATATAAACTCATTATATGTGTGTGTATATATATTATATTGATTTTCACACTCATATATATTTTTTAATATCTATACACTTTCTTTTTTGTCTTTTAGCAAAAGAAATACGTATAAACTTTCAACACTAAAAAACAAAAACAAAAAAAGTGCGTGAATATAAAAAAAAGAAGTGTGAAAATCAATTCCCGTTAAAAAAACAATAATTTTTGAAGTAATAGTAATAGACTAATAGAGTATAATTTCACATATTTCAACCTTAACAAACACTGTATGCCAATATTGCCCCAAAATTAGGGCTGCAAACAAATCGAGCTGCTTGCGAGCTTGATTTGTAAACGAGCCGAGCTCAAGTTAGGATAAACTCGGCTCGAGTCGGCACGCGAGCCGGGGTTAGTAGACTTTTTACGTTAATTACTACTCCCTCCGTCCCTTTTTAAATGTCCTGCTTCGTAACTCCAACTTATTAAAAAGACATCATCATTATACCTTTTACATCAACTTTTTCCTCCACTTTCCCTACTTACCCATCATCATTACACTTTTACTCATTAACTTTTCAAAATGGAATCTACTTTTAGGGACAAAATAGACAATTCACCAACTTTTACCCACTAACTTTACAAAATGGACACTTATTAAGGGACAGCCCAAAATGGAATACTGGACTGTAATAAAGGGACGGAGGGAGTACAATTAACATTAGCATTTTGATACCTTGATGCAGAATTCTTAAAAAAAATATTACATACTCCCTCCGTCCCTTATTTATAGTCTAGTATTCTATTTTGGGCTGTCCCTTAATAAGTGTCCATTTTGTAAAGTTAGTGAGTAAAAGTTGGTGCATTGTCTATTTTGCCCCTAAAAGTAGATTCCATTTTAAAAAGTTAGTGGGTAAAAGTGTAATGATGATGGGTAAGTAGAGAAAGTGGAAGAAAAAGTTGATGTGAAAGGTATAATGATGATGTCTTTTTAATAAGTTGGAGTTACGAAGCAGGACACTTAAAAAGGGACGGAGGGAGTATTATTATTCTAAAATTAAAATTATTTTCTTATAGAGTATAAGAAAATGAAATATATATACCTTCACAATCAAAATAATTTTGGTTGTATTAGGCCTATGCGAGAATATATATATATTTTTTATTGGTTCGTTAAGGCTCGTGAACGAGATCGAGTCAAGCCAAAGTCCGCTCGGCTCGAGCTCGACTCGTTAAGTTTTCACTGAGCTCGAGCTTGAGTTTGTTAAAAACTTACTCCATTAACAAGTTTAAACACGGTAAAACTCAGCTCGGCTCGGCGCGTTTGCAGGCCTGCACAAAATCCCAGTCAAACAGTCGAGCGAGCGAGGAGAGAGAGAGAGAGAGAGAGAGAGAGAGAGAGAATGGAAGATCGGGAAGACTTGAGGTCGATAATAGCGTACCTGCCAGTGGTGTCCCGCTCGTCTTCACTCTTCTGGCCATCCCAAGTTGTGGAAGCCCTGAAAGCGTTGTCAAGTGGACCCCACCACAGCCGAGTTGACTCCGGCGAGGTCCTTTTCCACGCCATTGCCGACCTCAGGCAATCCCTCTCCCTCACTCACTTCTCCGACTCCCTCGCCTTCGCTGCCGCCGATGGTTACTCCCTCTTCTTCGACGACGTAAATATATTCTCCTATCCTTCCTCCTCCCTCGTTACACAACTTAGTTTAGTCCAAATTCAATCTTAATTTTTAGGCGTAAGAGTATTTGCGTGTGAAATTTGAACAGTTGATGTCTCGTGCCGAGGCGGCGAAGTGGTTCGGAGAAGTAGTCCCAGTAATGGCGAATTTGCTATTGCGGTTGCCATCTTTGTTAGAAGCTCATTACAAGGATGCGGATGGTAACGGAGGAAGAATGGGAGGAGTCAAAACTGGTCTTCGCATTTTAGAGTCCCAAGAGGCAGGGATAGTGTTCCTCAGCCAGGTATATGCCTTGGGGTTCGATTTTATTACTAAACGCAACACTTGCTTTACATTTTATTTGCATACACCATTAAGTTGCTATACGTCTATATCGATATGTATGTGCCATCCTTGCTGAGGGGCCATGCTAATCTTCTCTGTGTTGTTCCGATTTTCAATTGTTGCCAAAGGATACACCTTTGTTTGATTTCATTTCATGGAACTGTTCTTGTTTACTATGTATGATATTAGATTGATTGATTGTTGCTAATTTTGAAAGAAAAATTGAATAAAGTAGGACAAATATCATTGGCAAATCATAGCATGTGCAAAATGCACCATTATATTCGGCCTGCACAATAGTAAGGCTTTCATAGTTGACGCTAACTAAGGTGTAACGTACTTTTTGGTTGGGCTTCTTAAAGCTACTTTTTTGACAGGCTCCATCTTCTGGAATGTATATTGTAGGCTACTTGTGGATAGGCTTAAATCCAAGTTCAGACTAGCTGACTAGGAACCAATGCTCATCTATAATATCCATTGGTACTTAGTACTTACCACCGAAGTAATGTTTTATCTCAATTTCACATTTCATTTGAACACCAGATCTTAGACACAGAATTCCTGACCAATACAGGCTAGTTTGCTCGCAATTCGCACTCTCATTTTTTTATAATGCGTGAACTGACTCTCCCCATTTCCGGATTTGGAAGTTGTGCCAATAACGGTGTCACACGTCACCTATTTCTTAGCTTTAAGTGCGGACTCAAGCCGTAAAACACGTCAAAATATCTTCCATTATGCACGTGGAACAAGGTGTGGCAGGTGAAATTATCCAAGCACTACATACCAATGCAAGAGTGCAGAAATGATAAGGGCAAGAAAGGAAATGCATCCCAATGGTATTGAACATTATTTTCGCAACTGTTGGTAAAATAGTTCACTTTTCTCAACAGAGCATAAAAAAAAAAGGAAAAAAAAAACACATATATCATTAACAACTTTATTAAAATTATTTTATATTATTATAAGTAAACGCTCTGGGACGCTCTCAATCATAGGTCTTCTTAGAAATGACTTTTTCGCTCTCTTGCACCCGCACACTCTCACGAACTATGTGACACACCAGACTATAGTGGCATCTCGGGTATGTTTTGGCTTCTGTTAGACTGAAAAAATGTGCTGCAAAGTTACTGTTTTGCCTTGTATTTTTGAGTTGTACGATGTTTTTGTTTTTGTTTTGTTTTGTGTGATTGGAGTACTGGATATTGGCCTAGTTATATATGTAAATGTTGTCTCATTGATTCTGCTTAAGTAGTTGTACCGTCGTATTCATTTTGGACCCGGATATCATTTTGGCCTTCTTTTTGACAATGAAATCTTTGTTGCTTTCAGGAATTGATCGGCGCTCTTCTCTCTTGTTCCTTCTTTTGTTTGTTTCCAATCGCTAATAGAGGTCCCAAACATCTTCCAACAATCAACTTTGATCATTTGTTTGCGTATGTAACTGACTGCTAATTTCTCTGATATTTTGAATTGTCTCCTATATGTAGGAGGATAAGTTCAAGAATAAATGTAGTATCTTGCAAAAAAGTGTTGTTTCATGTGATACCATTATTGGCAGGTCAGACTGAAAAGTTGAGAAGGTCCCTTTGTAGATACAGTATTTATTTAAAAGAGACAATCCTCTTCCTCTTTGTGGTATGTGTATGTTAATTACTTTTGGGGTTTTAGTGAGAGCTCAATGACTGAGCATTGATATAAAGGTTGGCTACCAACCAAAAATCAGCTGGCCCGTTTGTAAGGTAAAAAATAGGCTCTTATTATCTCAAGTTACCTTCCCAGTCCGACAAGTGTCTTGTCTTAATTGTTAGTAGCCTTGACTAGAGAAGACACATTTAAATGCGATTCTGCATTTGATTGCCACTGTTTGGGCTGTCAAACGTGTTAAAATCATAAAATGTGCAAAGTGCTAGAGGAAAGAGTTCAAAAGCCTGGGCCACATGATCCGGAAAAAGAAACTAGAAAAAGAAGAAGGATAACTGCTGCTTATTGGAAGCTATCACAGTAGATGTGGGTAATAATGCTAGACATTGTTTTTAACCTGAATGTTTCTAAATTTCGACTAGAGCATACTGTGGATGGCTATAAAAAACTTTGAAAGGTGCAATATTTTGTATGTTTTTTTGAACGGCAATTTAAATTTTTTTTTGAACGGCACAATATTTTGTATGTTAATTCTTATATAATTCTAAAGCCTTTATTTTTAGAATGATCTTTGTGTTTTCTTGTTGAATCATGAAAGTAGGTTCATTTCACATTCATTTGTTTTCAGGAGTCTCTATGAGAGCTATAGTGTACAGCAGGAGAACAAAATAAAATGCATCACCCATTATTTTGAGAGGATATGCTCCCATATGCCTGTGGGTGTTGTCTCCTTTGAGCGGAAAGTTCTTCCATTGGAACATAGCCCTCCATGTGTTTCTTATCCAAAGGCTGATTATTGGAGCAAATCTTCTATTCCTCTCTGCTGCTTCAAGGTAACAAAGGGACAGTACCCGTGTTTATTCTTCAATTTCAGATTTAGTTATTAATAACATGAAATTCAGCTTTCAATTGTTTGTCTTGGATAGTTTTCTTTTTCAACTTGATTGTTGTCGTCGTAGGTTTGCAGGTCTGGCTTGATAGAAGATCACTCTTGTGAAGGTCTTGAAGTGGATTTTGCAAACAAGTATCTTGGGGGCGGTGCTCTTAACAGGGGCTGTGTACAGGTTTAGTATTGTTGGAAAGAGGCACACTTATTCTTCCCTTAGTTTGACTTGTTCTTGCCTAGTACTACGTTTTTGTTGTTCACGTTCATATGCATGATCTGTTCTTGCCATGTACTACTTGCCTTTTGGTATTCGCTTGCATATGTTCAGGAAATAACACTTCATTTAAATTCACTTACCTGGAGAAATTGCACTGGTTTAATGTGTTTCTGAGTTGACAAGCACTATCATTCATGTTTGCCTAAGCGTTATCTTTGAAAGCTTTTAACTTTGGACTCTTGATATTCCACTGTTTTGTAGGAAGAGATCCGTTTCATGATCAATCCAGAGTTAATTGCTGGCATGCTTTTATTGCCTTCCATGGCAGACAATGAAGCCATAGAGATTGTGGGCACAGAGAGGTTTTCAAATTATACAGGGTGAGCGTACTACCCACTAGGCTTTAATTGAGATTTTTGCCAAGGGGTGTTTGAAAATTGTCATTTGCTACATGGTTATAATTGTTACTGCAATTGAATCTGCTTTCTAAGTCTATGATTCAGATTGATGTGTCTTAGTAGTCAATATTGTATAGCTGCTTTTCTTCTTGTTTCTATTTTAGGGAATGCATAAAAACCACGACTTATTATTGCATGAATGTCCTCATACATGGTGGTCTATCAAGTGTGTGTAGAGGCATAAAGAAGGCCAAAAAAGCCTCTCTAATTGTGACTCCCAGTTTACTTTCGAGTGGGAACCCATTATCTTACCACTTTCACTGAATCAAAATGGATAGCTACGTTCTCACTGAAACTTACATGCCAGACGTAAGTCACATCAATTCATTCAATTTCCAGTGCTTTTGATTTTGATGTACTAAAATGCTTATTTGAACCTTGAAAGTCCTTTTCAACAGCATAATCAGTTGAGTTATAATTAATATTAAAATGTGAAAATAATTTTCCTGAGCGAGGAAAATGGAAAATAAAAAGGAGAAGTGACTGAAATGTTTCAGTTTCTCAGCTCTGTTGAAAAACTGTGTTTCCTGTGCGGTAAGAGAAAGGAGTTCAATTTTGCCTCAACACCTCAACCACCCATTTCCACCCTCAGTCTGAACAATCTGAACTTACGAGATTGGTCAATATCGAGCATAAGACTTGTAACTTGTAATTTGTAATGAGTGTTAAATGGATGGGCAATATATGTCAGAGTACCTTACAGGTTAACTATGTACCACCATACTTGATGCCACAAACTACTACCTCAGTTAGCGTTCACTACTGCCAGACCACATTCACTTTCTACGCCCGAAATCGCTAATGCCACACCGCAATCAGTATTGCCTTACCTCATTTACTACAGATACACGAAAAGAGTTGTCTTCATTGGGTAAAGAGGCAGGTTGGTTTTGGCTTAAAAAATTAAAATAAATGGGTCGGGTATGTGTGATAATATATTGCTAAGAGGCTTGTAATATGTCAATGACCCATTCAAGACCTGAGCAACCGGACCGATTTACAGCTGCCCAAATCATCCCTTTTGAATATTAAATGCAGCTTAGCGATAACGTTACCTGTGTCATTGGGATAACATTACCATGTCCACCGGAAGTTTTTTAGTCTGATTGTTAGATGCAGCTTAGTGATAATGTTAATTGGACTTTGCGCTTACAAAATCTAGTTTTGCAAGTTTGCCACTGAGAATATATTCATGAAATTCCTTGGCTCACCCTCAGTTCTCTAGCAATGTCTGCCAAGCTTTAATGGACAAACTCATAGATTGCCTCTTCCGTTTTTTTTGTTGTTGTTGTTGCAATGCCTCTAATCTAATCCATTAAAATGGGGCAGGTACGCTTCTTCATTTTGTTATCTCGGTGATAACATCGACAAGGTGGATTTAGATTCAATGGGAAGACGAAGAACTAGAATTATTGCGATAGATGCACTATGCAACCCAGGAAAGAAACAGTTTAGACTTGGGTGCCTTCTCCGGTATGTTATTTTGGGTTGTGACTTTTTGCAGTTGTTTGTGTACATCTGTTTGTTTAGACAGTGATTAGAGTTTATGGTCGTTTTTCATACTTCTCAACAACTTCCTCCTAGAATTTCGCTGTCCTTATGAGATGCTTATTTAGTTGTGTTAAATTTACGTGCTTTCTTCTCATAATCTATTGGGCTCATCTATGTTAATTTGGCAATACTTTTTCTCACCTAGCTTTGGGAGGGATTCATATTCAGTTGAGTCCTTTGCGTTGCATTAAATGCATCTGCTCAGCATATTCTTTGCCAGGCTGTTGATCATTAACTGTGTCGCTCCTACTTATTTGCTTGAGCAGGGAGATTAACAAGGCATTCTGCGGCTTTTTTGATCAATCTAGATGTCAGCAGTATCAGAGACTGTTTGAAGGTGATGATTCTTGCAGGACTCAGATTGATCACAATGTTGAAGGTCCCGTAGCCATGTCCGGGGATTTGCTTTTGGTATCAGTTTGTCCTTCAAATTAATTATCAGTGACAGAAGATCTTCATATTTGGATAGTTTGTCCCTGACATTTTGTTTCCTGAGCTACCTGTACTGGGACTTTTAGAGAACTTTGGTTTGGATTTTTCAACATCGACATCTCAAGTTGCTTGGCTTGATTGGGTGTTTTCTGCTTTTCCATAGCGTCACGAAGCTCTGTCACTGACTTCTGAGTCCAGCGAAGGAATATTTGCCGATCGTTTGATCAGGAGTTCTGGAGGAAAGATTATTCAGCATGTGGATCATCAAGATCAAATTGGTATTGTGACAGGGAACTGGGGCTGTGGTGCTTTTGGAGGAGACCCAGAACTTAAGGCCACCATTCAATGGCTTGCTGCTTCGCAGGTGATTTTCTGTCCTGCCTCATTTATCAGCACCCAGTTACTCACTGTTGTTATCACCTCGGTTATTGTAGGCGTTTGTGCATATTCAAAATGTTTCTCTACATATTACGTTTCTCGCTGATATTCAGTGTGTTTTTTCTTCTGATATAATGTACAAATGAGAAAGTACTTCCCTTTTGACCATGGGCCTTTATTAAGACTACCCTTTCATGCATGGTGATTTTGCAAGTCTCTCATGCTTTTCTTGACTCGTTAGCCAAAAAACGAACAAACAAGTAGACTCTTTATTTCTCTATTTTTTGCCTTTTAGGTAAAGGTAAAACAAGCTTGCTCAATTCACGATGCTCAATTTTGGGGAGTTATTTTCTAAGATTATCCATTTCCAGGACAGGGGGTTTTCCCTTCTGTTAAAAGACCTTTTGATTTGCTTTTTTGCTCTCATAACAGGACCCGACTCTTTATTTAGACCTTATGCAAAAGACTAAAAGAGACGAATTTTCAGATTGGAACGATAGGTAATCCAAGGGCTGTGAAGACGGTGTATGGTTACCGTCCGTAAGAAGCTGCTCTAAATTCAGGTCAATGAATATGATCTGAATTGAGGTCAACCAGAATGTGATCAATCCTGGGTAATCTTCAAGGACATCAACTTGATTGAACTCCAAATTAATATTTTGCTTTAGGAGTTGTTTGGATTTGAGTGATTGATGTTGCGTAAGTTCACTGATTAAGTTGTTTGCATAGACCAAAACAAGCACAAGAAGACTCCGAAACCATTGGATGAGGTGGAGAAGAAAGGTATGAAATGAGAGTGATGGGCGCTATACAAAGGGTAGGTTTCTAACAGGGAATGTGAAAAATCTCTGTGGAATTGAGGGGCTTAAGGAAGACTATCTCAATGGAATATGTATCTTCATGTATGGTAATAGGAATGTGAGCTTGACAGTCATGAGGTCCTGGAGACTATGACTTCTCATACCGTATGAAGGGGGGATAATGAAACTAGCGACTACATGTTAACATCAGAAACTTTTTCCCCTTTGAGAATGGAGATTCGGTGTCTGTTTCGTCCTTTATATTGTGACATAAGCTCCACTCAACTTCACAAGTTTTCCTTGAAAGTGGTTTACTAGTTGTTTGAAGGATTGTGCGTGTATAAGTAGTAGGACTAGAATCTTTTCCTTGATTTTGTTTAATCATGGGGTCAGGGACGCAGCTGCTTCCTTATCACCTAATGTATACCCAACTTCTGGAAGTGTTATTGTTAGGCCAGCATATGTTTTTGTTACAATGCCTGCATATGAAGTTTCTGAAGTTCGTAAAAACATGAATCATGAGTACCTAAGATCTGTATCACCAATGAAATCCTATGAAACGTGCCTCATATACGATTCGGTTGACTTGTCTGAAATTTCATGGCTATGTCTTTGACATCGGTTTTCTGTTGATCTGGGTGCATTTTGTCCTGTTACTTTTTTTTTTCATGGATTCGTTCTCTGTTACTGTGGGCACCTTTCCTTCAGGCATTAAGACCATTCATCTCATATTACACTTTTGGGGTGGAGGCACTGCAGACTCTTGACCAGGTGCTTTTTTCTTTCTGAACGCGATGAACTTTGTAGTTAAATTTCAGATAAAGCCAGAGCTGCCGTTTATCTTTGCCATGTTCAGCGAAAATAATAGAGATTCGTACTTGTTCCAGGAGACTGGAAACCTCCTTAGTAGCTTATGTATGGTGCCAGGGAAATCCGTATTTGCCACCAAGACTTTCCAGTGGCAGAGCCACTCTATTCCCACTGGGGGCACCTGCCCCCACTGCACCTTTTTATTTTTCAAAATTGGTAGTTTGAGTTTACCAAATATTTAAAGCAAGCACATGTTATTAGATTAAATACTTGTTAAAATACGAATGACTTGTTTGAATTGTTACACAAATAAGGTCCACAAAATCAATGTCTGCAATCATATCAAAGTAAAGATTCGGTGAATTTATTGAAGAGTGAGTAATTTTCACCCAATATGGACAGTGAGTAATACACACATGTTCACCTAGTGTTTAGGTGCAGGAGTGAACAAAATAGTACTCCAAAACTTGAAAACTCTCCTTTGTAACATGATGTAACAACCAACACAAAAATCACGCTGCATCACCAACAACCATCAAGTCATGGGTCGGTGGGATGTCGTCGGGAGTTGGCTATCGTTAGAGATTTTGTTTTTATAATGCCCCCACAGATGTATATTCTTGGCTACGCCACTGAGACTTTCTACCACTTTTCATTATATAATGATGCTTTTCAATGGTTGTCATTGCGACATACTGGATCGTAAGACGACGCCCCATAAGACCGGGGGGGGGGGGGGGGGGGAAGGGGTTGTGCGGGTGCCCGTTCACCAACCCTTGGACCTCCCTCAGATTATTATCCCGATGGGCTTGGTTTGTGATCATCTGCATTATGAAGTCTTTTATCTCGTCTTCTGAATTGACACTTTTTTTCCCCTGCAAAATGGTTATGTTGATTTTCCCTCAACAGAAGCTGACCTGTTTGTTTCTGACATTGTTGAGGCAGGTTACTGAATGGATACTGTCCCATGAATGGACAGTAGGAGAGCTGTGGAATGTGTTGGTAGATTACTCAGCTCAAAGATTGAAGGGAGAAACTGACCTTGGGTTTTTCAGTTGGCTCCTTCCATCACTATCATCCACCTCTGATGCCATGATGTTGGATGTACCTCAGACGCCCTAACGTATTTCTTTATTTTGTTTGTTGTATTGCATCTCTCCCACACAAACAGGCGCACACCATTAATTTTATTGCCTCTCTAGTCTCTTCTTTATGTAGATCGATTTGTTTTTGTTTTCTGCATCTGTGTTTGGATTAAAAATATGTGGAGGGTTTGATGTGGAAAAATGAAAAGGGGAACAAGCAGTATTCTTCTTTTCGCCATGCATATACTTGATTCAATCACTACCTTAATCAATTTGACAACTAAAAATTCGCAAGGCTTTAATGGTTTTCATGGCGAATAGATGCCACATCGTTTCCTTGATGAGTCTACTCCTGTTCCCATTTCCAAAATCTACGTAACCCACCTTCTTCTTGTTCTTCGTCCGCCACTTTTATTCCGCAAAGTCTTCCATCAACTCTTTGAATGATCAGGTTATATTTTATCTTTTTTGTAATGTTCTTTCACTTTCTGATTGAATAAGGCTGCCGTTGGGGTTGGCTGCCGACGTTCTATGCGAAACATGTTGGCTGTCGATGTTCTATGTGAAACGACATGTTTCGAACGCAGGGATTGTTAAGGATGTTTTCCAGCCATTCGATCTCAACAAGATATTGACACGGTTTTGATCTGCCGTACTGAGAGTGAAAGGTCCACAAGAAATTGGGAGGTAAATTCTTCGTAGAGGATGTGAACCCATCAAATTTGTAGGTTGTTGGGAGAGGATATATCCGGAGCAGTGAGCACTGAATAACTAACTTCTTGTTGGCCATGTTTGGTAGCAAGATACGTTTGTCTTGTATGGAAGAAAAAGAAAAATGAAAAACGAAGTGACAGAACTCTTCCATGGAAATGAGTGAATCAATAAATATGTCCGTCTTCCATAATTATTGTCAATCGAAGGTGAATTGCTAGTTTTCTTTTTTTAGTTTACCCAAAGGTGGGGTTACATCAATAAACAAGGTGTAACGCAAAGTTACTTATGTGTATTGACAGAGTAGCCATAGTTTAGAGGTTGTTGGGGAGGAGAATTTTGTCATGGAGAGATCACATAATATGAAAACTACTAATAGAAACTGGTATTTGTTCATTCTTCTCGTACTTCAATTTATTTATCTTGTTCAACGTTCTATAATTCCATGTAATATTATTACTTGTATGTAAGGGTTATTGGGTTTAGGGGTATCTTCACTTTATCACTCACGGTACGGCATACCTTGGCATCTGTGCCAGATTTTGCAGAGAATCCAGTGGGTGCACAGGATATCGTAGCTGAGCAGTATTTTTACAAGAGAGAACATGGTGTTGGAGACCGAGGTAGAGTATGGGATCCTTATTAGAGTATGCACTGTATTTGGTTTAATAAATTGTCACACTTTAAGCATTTTATTAAACTCTATACTTTTTTATTTCGGATTTGTAATAATCTAATTTTCTCTTTTGAATAATTCGTACTTAATTGATGGAATTATGTTTAATTAAATTAACCTTTTCCTAGGAAATCGTTTAGTGATGCTTTCAAAATCCCTTGGAAAATCAGACGTTGCAGAAATTGTTCTCTTTGAATGATTTCTTTGTGATTGGACTGGGTTGCTTTGGTTTGTCTTAGTCCTATTGATCATCTCAGCATTAGGAATTGTTGAATATGTATCGTAATTTAGGGCTTCTTCGTCCAGACGGTGTCATGGTCGTTTGGTTTCTCTGCTCTTGGCTATTTCCACCCAGACAGGCTCTGTGGGCGTCCGTAGTTAGAGAGGCAAGAGAGATACACGAGATATTGTAAGAGAGAGCTTTGTATTTTTATCGCTTATGGTGGATTAGTCTTTCCTCCCCATGGGGCACAACAAACGTATAATTTGTGTTATTGCATGTGTTCGTTTTTTCTTCTTCTTCTTTATTGTCGATGGTCAACCAAACTCGTGAAAAACATTATAGATTAAAAGATATAAGCAATGGAAAATAGCACAAATTTCAAAAACTGTCATCCTTTTTGAAACAGAGGGAGTAATAGTTTAGGAAATAAATACTTATCCCAACACATAATTCAACCATTACCCATGAGCAATATTTTAGAGTAAGTTAAGCAGACATGTATCCAAGGCCAGTTCACAATTAAGTTTAGCAGACCTCTTGCATAATAGATACTACTACTGAAAAGAGTTCAAACACTTCATGAAGTGGAGAAAGATGTCACTTCTGTTATCCTTTTTCCCCTCTGCTAGGCTAGTTGACATTAGAACTGTGACCACCCTGCAAAAACACAAAACACCATTGGCGTGTTCCAAGATCAGTCAACGGGAGTTAAATTGTTAATCAAGACATTGCTACTGAGTATTAGGTACAGAAGCCAAAATAATCAACTCCTAGTCCCAAATATCAGATTTTACGATGTAATTCCACTCTAATGTTGTCCCAAAAAATTAATCAGTTTTTGGTTTGCTATGTACTCCTTTGCAGTTTCTCTAGCTGTTGCCCTTCTTTACGGCCTCTACAGGCTGTAAAATTTGACAAACATGTCACCATCATGCAACTAGTTATATAACCAACTTTTGATCACGATAACCAACAAGAGCGGCAAGAATCACCCATCTACACCCCTATTGACGCTACCGCCTACGTACTAAGGATTCGGCGCCGGGATGTGCTTGACTTAATTTGCTAGGTGAATGTTGAGCTTTGCAAAGTAGACATATCTATGCCACCCCCTACCATTACCAAGTGTCCAAGTAAGATGGGCTAGCACTGATAACTAGCATGCGTATTTCATGTCCAATGACCAGGCATTTATCACACACACACACACACCCCAGAGTCGGAGTGACCGATGACAATATTTTGTGCAATTTTGTGCACAGCTGCAATAAATCAAATAGAGAAAAGCTGCATCAGCAATAACTAAAGCCCGGAAAATATTGAAGGAAATATGCAATTCCAATTGCAAATCAAATAACACAAAACCAAGAATCAACCACAACTAACACACATACAGGTAGACGAGGAGATATATAACAAGATGTCGATGATGTCATGCAATCTTTTTACAAATGAAAGATTCACAAAACCTCCAATCAAAGTGAGTTCTTAAATTTCTAGAAAGGTTACCTGGCTTGTCAATTAAGTTTCAGGGCTACCAGAATCAACCTCAAATGATTGCAAAACCATGTCGTAGTTGTTGCTAGCATCTTGTAGAATTTCTGCTCTACACTTCTTCTTCATACCAGCATCAATTGCCTCCAAAATAAGAATGAACTTGCTGGGAAGACCAACTTCTATATATCCCCTGAGCACTCTCACAAACTCGAGCTTTGCATTCTACACGGAAAAGTTGACCAGCATTCATCCATCATACCCAACAACCCCAACAAAGGCCCGTTCGATTGGTCAGATAACATAATGGCGATCGCGACTAAGAGTGAGGAGGAAATTACGAATACGACATCACAAGGTATTTGTATCCCATGTTTAATGCGATTAATTGCCAACGGATATGTAATCTCTACACAAACTAAAGTGCATAAACACTGGAAATGCAGTCCAATGACTCCAATTAGATTTGCAATCCAATCCCATGTCTAGTCAAACGACTCAAACCAATCATATAGGCCAAATAACAATAAGCACAAACCCGATTTATAATAGGCATTACCTCTCAGATGAAATTATTGTGCTGCATTTGGACATGGCTACACTAACAGAAAAGAAAAGAAAAAGGAAGCAGCTTATATGTACGTACCGGTATTGTCTAAATCCGATACCTTACATGTCTAATTTCGTTCTGGCTCAAATACCAGCTGGTACCAGTGATACCGGTCGGTCAATACCAGACGGTACCGGCAAATAGCGGACAGTACCGGACTACTTTTAAATTTATTTTTCTTTCAGTACCGGACAATACCGGTCAATATCAGACGATACCAGAAAAATACCGTACGGTACTGGCAAATACTGAACTGCTTTTTGTTTTTCTTTCTAATAAACATGTATATTATACTAATAAACTCTTTAAAGTGAGAAAATAACACTAATAATGATAAATCCGAAACGGTATCCGGTACCTCAACAGTACCGTAGGAAATCCGGTACTCAAACACTAATTGCGATAAATCCGAAACGGTATCCGGTACCTCACCAGTACCGGTTACGTACCGTATCGGTAGGAAATCCGGTACTCTAGCCAGTGCAGTATTCAGAACCTTAAGTTAGACAACCATATAAGCAAAAAAATTCAACAATCAAATACGAGGACGGACAATTAATCAAACCTGCTGCACGTTATACTGTTGCACGGCACTGCAAGCAGGCTCCACAACTGTAGGGTCAGTTACCGGTCCAGCGCATGCAATACCACCAGTGAAACTACGCCGAAAGTCTTCAGGGTCCATACCTTGCGGAGCAGCTGTAAGTTTCTGTTATTAAAACCACAGTAATTATCAGAACAACCAGGCAGACTTACATAGTGGCAGGGGGGTCCACTGACCTCACTAATTTAAACGACTTGCGTGGATAAAAAGTATACCCAGAAACCGAACCGATCAGAACAATCTCAGGATCTTGGGAGCCGGAACAAAGCACACAACCATTTGAATTTAACAATAACAAAAAACGGTTTAGTTTAGAACCACAGTTCTCTCCATACAAACAGAATCCGTTTACGAATCCAGCAAGAGCAATTAAATAGCATAGAAATTCCGCAACAAAAAGTAGTCCTAAAAAAGTCACTACATCCATCCAAAATCAACAATGGAAAAAATCGATCTTCGCCTCTTCAATGATACCAATAATACACAGAGATGGAGCACACAGGCTAGAAGGAAGAATAGCAAAAAAACACACAAAATCACGCACAAAAACACACACATAAATAGAGGTATGATATCAAATCGAACAAAATAAACAACAGGGCTTTGTCATGGCCAGAGAGAGAGAGAGAGAGAGACCCGATCAGCAAAATCTTTGAGGCTAGGGAAGTCCTCGAAAACTGGTGATCCCGGATTGAAGGTAGAACGAAAGTCCCATTCGCGAAGGCGATCGCCGGCTTTGAGAGAGCAGTTTCTGGCCTTAACACCCCCGCCGCCGCAAAACCCTAGACTGGGCTTCAGCGTCCGCCCGAGCAAACAACGCAGGGCCATCATTTTGTACTTCTGGACAAGAGAAGGGAAAAGATAAATACTAGGGGAAATTACTGTTTACCCCCTCTAACTATTGGTCTGGGACACTTTACCTCCTCTAACTATTTTTTTTTAGCATTTAACCCTCTCTAAGTAATAAAAACCCTTATTCCGTCTCACCTCTGTTAGAAATTGGATGGTAAGTGACATGTGCAAGTCACATGCCCCTATTTTAGACCTTATTACCCTTATCTTTCCCAGCAGCTTCTAAGCTATCTTTCTCCGAACCAGAACCCAGAGACGAAGACGAAGAAGAACATGCGACAGCGATGGTGGCGTCATCGCCGGCAGTAGAAGCAACATGAGGTCTTTCTCCTCTTCAGAACCCATCTTTTTTTTACTAACCCACGAACCAAAGGTCCAAAACCCAGAGGCGAAGACGAAATGCACACGGCGGCGGCGCGCGGCATCGCCGGCAACAGGAGGTCTTTCTCCTCTTCAGAACCCATCTTATTTTTTCGACTAACCCACGAACCAAAACCCAATGATGAAGACGAAGAAGAACAAACGGCGGTGGCGGCATTGCCGGCATCAGAAGCAACAGGAGGCTTAGAAAGATTACTAGACCCACCTGGCCCTTACTAAACACAGAAAAGCTCTCCTGAGGTAGAGGCCCCAACCTCATCTTGATGAGATTCAGTCCCAGCGACGATGCTGCAATCGGTGACATTTTCAAACCGGAATGAGGAGCTTGACCTTGACTAGCTAATAGTCTCCTCAAACGACTCTTTGTTCTTCGCATCCTTAGGATTATCCTTCTTCTTTACTGCTGATGATTGTTGCTGTTTGGTACTGAGCCTAACGACAGTGATCGGCGACGAATCAATTTTGGTGGATTTGACCTTCTCAAATCGGGTACTGTGAGAGTTGAAGCCTAGCGATCAGGGGCTATTCAATTCTTTTGGGCTCGAGGGGTCTGATTTCTTTGATGAGAAGAACTTTGCCTTTGAACACCATTTTCCCCACTTTGTAGAGGCCTATTTTCGTAAAGGGCAAATTTGTAACTTAACGCCTCTCCGTTACGGAAGTCAGATGGATAAGGGTTTTCATTACTTAGATGGGTTAAGTGCTAAAAAAAATAGTTAGAGGGGTAAAGTGTCTCCGACCCATAGTTAAAAGGGGTAAACAGTAATTTACCCTAAATACTAATACTGATCTCTTTTTTTCCAACTCTTTTAACCGCATAGACAAATTACGCACAGATTTTGTTGAGGGGCCCACCACAGATTCCATAGAAATGATCCGAGCTGTTTATTAAATGTAAAATATTTTTTCAAGAGTCCTCACAAAAAATAAAGTCAATCCGATACCTATAGATGCTCAATTCAATCATCAAACTTTTTCATTTAGATTTTTTGATGATGAAAGTTATATTCAAAAATTAAGCACTTATGGGTATCGGATTGAGCTGATTTTGTGCTAAGACCCTTGAAAATTTATTTTACATTTAATGAACGGCTTGGATTATTTGTGTGAGACGGACCCGTGATGGATCCCATAACAAAATCTGTGCACAATCTATATGCGATTTGTCTTTGTGGATATACTTATTTAATTTTTATTTCTTTTTGTTCTTTTTGTATGGATACAACGTAAGATCAAAGATCCGATGGACGCCTATTAATGCCAAAAGGGGGTAAAAAAAAAAAAAACAACAATCCATCATGATCTACCAGAGGTTAGGACATATGCAAAACGTGTACAAGTCAAATTTTGTCTTGCGTGTCCCAGCCTTAGTATTAATCTATTGTGATAGAGAAACAATAGTTAAACTCCCAAAAATTCAATCAAATTGTTTAGAGCGAGATCTTTGAAATTCAATCAGCAATTCAAAGTTAAGTTTAGATTTTAGGATTGAGGGTTTAGGGTCAAAGAGATTGTGTAGAGACCCGAATATTTTTTTTTAATTCTCGAAGTATTTATTAATTGACTAATTGAGAAAATACAGTTTATTTGTGGTTAATTGGATTGGGGATAGAAGTGAATAAATATAAGTTGGAGGGAGTGTGAGTGTAATATGTCGATATAGGGGTATAAAAAGGGGTGAGTGTGTGTAGGAGATTAATTTCCCCATTTTGAAACTCTCGGCTCTCTCCTCTCTCCACCGATCTCTTGGCTCTCTCCTCTCCTCTCACTCAAAACCCCTCCAAGACCTCAAGAACTTCAAGAATCAACCTCCCTCAAGCTGTTCAATCGCGTCTTTGAGCTCAAAATTTCGTGGGTCAAGCTCGGAGGAAAGCATTCCTTTGATTTCGAAGAGTTCGGAGCTAGGGCTCGTTCAAAATCTCTTGGGTTTTGCTCTTTGACTCGAGGTAGGGATTTTTTCACCTCTTTTATATGTATATGTGTTGATTTTGGTGTAAAAGTTGGTTCTTGGCCGTTGTACATACCCCTATCGAAATCTATCAAAATCTGCAAATCGCCTGCTGTAACGTATTGGTACTGGTACCAACTTTTTAAGGTACCGGTACCATTGGTACCGGTACCTTGATCTCTGATTACTCTCTTGATTGGATCGGTACCGATACCTACTTTTTGAGGTACCGGTACCATTGACTCAGAAAAATAGTTTTGAACTTTGATTGATTCCTCATCAATTGTTTTGAACTCCGGGCACTCTTAACACCTTCGTAACACCTCCTAAACCGTTTCAAGTGCTTCTAATCGATTTCCTATGATGATTCAAAGATATCCTTGTTTCGTGACTTCCCGTTGGTAAAGAACGAATAATAGGTTGTTCGATTAAAAAAACGTATTCTATCGGTCGACTAATTGCTTGGATGTGATTGTAGTATAAATGTGATATTGTTGGCACACCGCATGGAGTCTCACGGACGAGTGTAATCGTAGGAAGGTTTGTTCTTGCGCAATGAGTAGGAAAGTAGTTGCATGAGTCAGAAGTTGGTATATGGAGTCTCGTAGCGCAAGAGGTGGTAATACGGAGACTCAAGTGGATCTCGTAACGCTAGGGGTGGTAATACGATGGTCCGAGTTGTTAGGGTTTACCGTAACGCGAGGGGTGGTAATACGATAACTCTTGAGATGTCATACTGTAATGCAAGGGGTGGAAATACAGTCAGTGGAGATTTGGGATAGTGTGATGTGTTGGGATTGTTAGAGATGTTTGTGTCCTTTGAATTACATGGCATAATGCAATGATACTTTGACTTGGAATGATCGTACTGAATGATTAACATACCCATAGTTGACTGCTTTTCATCGATTGTGTCATATCCACCTGTTTCCTTTCTTTGCACCTATCGTCATGTTTGCATATAACATTGGTAAAGATTTTCCTACTGGGCTAGTGTAGCTCAACCTAATCTTTCTTTTCAGGACAAAATGCCAGAAAATAGACTGTGTGCATTCGCGTGCTTGGACATGAAGACTTTTTGGGAGCTAACTTTGCTTTAGTTACTTAATCATCTTTTGTAATCAATTCTCTTTTGGTAAAGATGAGTTTGTAACTATTCATTCTAGAAATTCTTTGACTAATGCTGTGTTTGGTTTGGTTTTTGAAAAGTTTTTTGAAAAATAGTAGGGGTAATAAGTGGAGAGAGAAATATTGGAAGTATGGGGGATCTAGGGGGAATTTTCTGAAAAATTCTTTTTGAAAACTAAAGAAAACAAGGCATAAACTGTTTGTAACTTAATGGGTTGCCTGTACAAGTACTTAAGTTTATTTTGGGGCCGTTGTGCCAAAATTGTATAATTCTAAACTTGGGAACTTTTTTTTGCGGATATTACTTATGATTTGCAAGGATCTTTTGTTGGAATGGAATATTTATTTATGTTTAAAATCTAGGGCATGACAGATTGCTTATTTCTATATTCAATTTAAAAAGTACTTGTTTAGTACAAATAATTTGGCCCTAAATTGTCATGAGATATGACAAGTCGCTCTGATGAGTTCCATAGAAAATCATGTGTCAACCATATGTTGTTTTTACTAAGCAACTAGATAAACGGCTTCGTGCAAGGCACGAATGTCATGCCCATTGGCATCTGTGCCAGATTTTGCAGAGAATCTAGTGGGTGCATAGGACCTCGTAGCTTAGCAGTATTTTTACAAGAGAGAACCTGGTGTTGGAGACCGAAGTAGAGTATGCTTGGGATCCGTACGTATTAGAACTAGAGTATGCTCTGTATTTGGTTTAATAAATTGTCACACTTTAAGCATCTTGTTAAACTCTATACTTTTTTATTTTGGATTTGTAATAATCTAATTTTCTCTTTTGAATAATTTGTACTTAATTGATGGAATTATGTTTAATTAAATTAACCTTTTCCTAGGAAATTGTTTAGTGATGCTTTCGAAATCCCTTGGAAAATCGGGCGTTACAGAAATTGTTCTCTTTGAATGATTTCTTTGTAATTGGACTGGGTTGCTTTGGTTTGTCTTAGAACCATTTTTTTTTTTGTTGAACTTCTTAGGTTCTTAGTCCTATTGATCATCTTGGCATTAGGAATTGTTGAATATGTATCGTAATTTAGGGCTTCTTCGTCCAGACGGTGTCATGGTCGTTTGGTTTCTCTGCTCTTGGCTATTTCCACCCGGACAGGCTCTGTGGGCGTCCGTACAGGCCTGCTCTCAGTGAATCGCTAAGTTAGAGAGGCAAGAGAGATACACAAGATAATGTAAGAGAGAGCTTTGTATTTTTATCGCTTATGGTGGATTAGTCTTTCCTCCCCATGGGGCACAACAACAAACTTATAATTTGTGTTATTGCGTGTGTTTGTTTTTTCTTCTTCTTTATTGTCGATGGTCGACCAAACTCGTGAAAAATATTATAGATTAAAAGATATAAGCAATGGAAAATAGTACAAATTTCAAAAATTGTAATCCTTTATGGAACAGAGGGAGTAATAGTTTAGGAAATAAATACTTATCCCAACACATAATTCAACCATTGGCGATGACTTCGGTGTCTCCACTCGTTTTGGAGACACCGTAATTTTGGCGTAACAAAACCATTATTGGCATAATCCAAACCCCTTATAGGCATAACCAAACCATAACAAGGCATAACAAAACCACTAAATAGCATAACCAAACGAATGGACGAGATTTCGCCACACCACAAGGTTGACCAAAAGTGACCGGTCAAAGCGGTACTCCAACAGGTCAAAAGTTGAGGTATAACAAAAACCATAAAATGGCATAACAAGAAACCCAAGAAGCATAACACATGAACTGAATGGCATAACGTAGGGTATAATAATCCGTAAACAGGTGTAACATAAACCCCAGGACTGATAACAAAACCATTAAATGACATAACTGAAGAGTTATGCCAACATGGGCATAACTAAACCATTGAAAAGCATAACAATTACCACGGTTGGCATAACAAAAACCACAGAAGGCATAAGCATAACAATACCACAAAATAGCATAACAGAACCCATAAATGGCATGACCATAACCTCATGCTAGCATAACTGTACGAAACCTGACAACACACCTGCCCCTGGTGTGGGCACACGCCCCAAAAATCCCTACATTTTCAGCCTGTAAAAATCCCGGGTGCGCCCTTCTCGCGGAAAGTGCGGCAAAATGCTTCGCAGATCAGAGAGTCGCCACTCGGGTTTTGCGGAGAGTACCCAAGAAACCGTTTTTCGAAAAACGTTTGGATTACGCTTGTTTGAATTTGAAAAAGGCATGTAGACTGGACCGTCGTCACCTTCGATATCTGAGGTTCGGGAGCCAGGTTACGAGAGGGGAAGGGTTTTATGGCACCCCCTCTCGCCCAATCCGAGGATCGGTCTCTACTCGGGCATTTTGTAAAAGCGTTTACTTTTCTCTCTCATTCGATCATTTTTAGCCAGTTAGGGCGGGGGAACAGTTAATGGGGATTTAAAACTGTAACACGTTTGCATTTATGTACAAAAGCATGATGGATGTTTGATGTTTGATCTAAAACAAGTATAATAGATTGAGAACAAGCTCCTGTGAGCGTTTGGAACAAACTGGAACACACTGACCTAGGTGACGCACCCAGGATCGAGCCTATATGCACTGGCCAAGCCACTGCATGTAGTCATGACCTGCGTGCGCCACACCAGATCTGGCGTGCGCCGGTAAGCCCGCACCCACAGCTCTTGCAAACAACCCTCTGGGCTCTGGAATGGACCAGTGCACACCTAGGACAAACCACGCAGTTATAAAGACAATAAAATATAGTTACAGACAGATCAAGGGCTTAGAAGCCACCAAATGGATAAACAACCCCTTAAACAGTGAGGGGAGGAAAAAGCAGAGGCCAGGGGCCTAGTTGCCATGCAAGGGCCAGCCACTGACCAGGGTGTGACTGGCGCACGCAGGTACACAGTACCGTGCGCCAGTTGACACAGCTTGGCTAATGCTTGGCTTTGTATCATCTGGGCTCTGGAACATGACCAGAAGGCTCCCAGGGGCATTCCAAAGCAACAGAAATGAGATACTAAGTACTATAGCTAAACAGCTCCAAAAGACAGAAAGCAGTAAACTGGTTTTAGCATGCTTGCAAGGTGATCAGAACATAAATGTAACAAAATAAGGATGATCGGTGATCCCCACGCCAGTTTTGCCATACAGCCATGACTGGCGTACGGCACTATTGTCTGGCGTGCGCCACCTGATCACCACACACGGCTTTGAAGCCTTGCCAGCATTAGGGCCAGGACTGGTATAGATTACCAGCCTTGACCCTGCCAGCCCCCCTCAGGGGTCAGAACAGAAAACAGAAGCAAAAGGTGGTATACCTTTACTTGTGAGTTTGGAAGTGAGCTTGAGCTTGAGCTTGGGGTTTGAGGGTTTAAGAGGTGAGTATGGAGTGGTATGGACTGTGGGTGTTATTCTCCTTGCCTTATCTCTCAATGGATGAAAGAAAAAGCAAGAAGAACAAAAATGGAAGAAGAAGGACCAAAGCTTGGGCCTCTTAATGGTGCTAACCCCTTGCAAATGAATGCAAGGGGGGTATTTATGGAGGAGAGAGACTGGAAATCAGTTGGCCTTAAGGCTTGTTTGGTGGCTTAAGGGGGGAGTGAGCCTCCCATGCATTAAATGCATGGGACAAGGCTTGAGAGGTGGTGTAGGAGTGGAGGGAACAGGAGGACGGCCTCAGCCACTAGAGGACTGCTGGCAGACGCCAGGTGGCACCCAAAACTCCCGCGTGTTCGTCTAGGATAAAGTTGATTTGACTGACTCTGATTGGCGTACGCACCTTGTTAGTGGCGTGCGCCAGTAACTGGAGATGACTGACACGTGGCGGTGCTTCCAGCGCACGTTAGTCCACCACCAGCGTACTCCAATAGGGTTTTGCTGAGGCCATTTGGTTCTGGCTTGAAGGTTTCGACAAAGGGTTCGGAAAGGTTCGGATGAGGTTCGGGACGCTCAAAGCTCAAACTCTTTAACAAACTCAAAATGTTCTTGACCTTAATCATCATTGGGGAATCAAAAGACCGTAAATAAACTATTCTGGAAAGTCCAAAATAGGGTGTCTACACCTGGTCCCACCTGTCTCCCGACTGTCTGCTTTTTGTATATTTTTTTTAATTTTAACATGTTTAACCGTGGGTTAAGTGGAAAAAATTTGGAAAATTTTTAAAATGTAAACGTGTTTTGCGATTATGTTGACCAGTAAAATGTAACGGATCTTAGTAAATCATTTATTTTAATAATCAAGGCTGTTGATTTGGTTGTTATTGGTTATTTAATTGTTCTTGAAAATTTTGGACTCCATCTAGTTTATTTTGATTTATGAAACTCTTTGATTTGTACAAAAATTCAACATAAGAAGGATAACTTATGTCCGATAAAGCTTGTAACGATAAGCAATTTACTTTATTTTTGGTAGCAATTATGTAATCTCTCTTACGCACAAGATAGACGGTTCTGATTTTGAAGAAATAGATAAAGCGGTCATCGAGTTGTGAACTATAGGACTTTAATACCTACGTAAGGATCTAATGTGTTCCGATCATGTGGTTGCCGACATCCGATTATCATAGAAGTTGGTGACAAACACAGAATTGATAAGATGTGCAATCTTAACGGTTTAGATCAGTCATCAGAAAAAATTATTGAACAACTTCCTTTAAAATCTATACGTTGAACCTTATTGTTTCTAAATTAAGGCCTTGTGCTTTTGTCTAATGTACAATACTCATACAATCGCAACACAATCACGATAATCGATATCCTCCATTTTGTTTTGCTTGGTGTTTTAATTGTTCTCGTAAATTTTTGGGTCTACCGGGTTTAGAATGCCCTTTTATTGGGACGTAGATTCATTATTAGAATGACAATTTACATCTGATCAAGTATGTATTGATAAAAGATTTAATTCATTTTTGGCAGAAGTATTCAAATCTCTGTTACGTAAAACATAGACGGTCCCGATTTGAAAAAAATAGCCGAGGCGGCCGAAGATTGGTGCAGTATGGGACTTTAACGCTTCTGGAAGCACCAAATGTGTTCCGATTATGTGGTTGCCGACATCTGATTATCACCGAATTTGGTGACAATGATTAAATCAACAATATGTTGAATCTCATTGGTTTAGATTGAGTATTTGAACCAATGCGAAGATTAGGGCAAAAAACGCTGCCGTTATGTGTGCACGGATAATGCACCCACCGAAACTTATATATTATCTTCTAAAGTTATATATTAAAAGCTTCTCATGCAAGAACAGATGATTGACTTGGTGCAGTGGTCATGAAAGTTGTTCAAAATACCAGGTGGACCAGGTTTGATTCTTGGCCCTTCGGTGCCCAACCCCCCCCCCCCCTCTCTTTTTTTTTCCTCTTTTGATTTACCACACGAAATAAGGCTTCACCTTAGCTATTGTGTTCTTGTGATTTAAATTAAATTTCAGAATTTTGTCCTTATTTGAATTTTTTTTGCATTTGTAAGTTTCGCGCCAAATTTTTTTCGCATTTATTTGAAAATGTGTTAACCCTGGTTAAGTGGGAAAAATTGGGGAAAATTTTAAAATGTAAACGTGTTTTGCAATTATTTTTGGAAATTTTGGACTCTATCTGGTTTATGAAGCTCTTTGACTGGTACAAAAATTCAACATAAGAATGATAACTTATGTCCGATAAAGTTTGTAACGATAAGCAATTTACTTCATTTTTGGCAGGAATTTTCTAATCTCTCTTACGCAAAAGATAGACGGTTCTGATTTTGAAAAATTAGATAAAGCGGTCACCGAGTTGTGAATTATAGGACTTTAATACCTACGAAGTTCCGTTCCTGGCCCTTTCGTGCCCCCCTTTTTTTTTCCTCTCTCTTTTGATCTACCACACGAAATAAGGCTTCACCTTAGCTATTGTATTCTTGTGACTTAAATTAAATTTCAGAATTTTGTCCTTATTTGAATTTTTTTCGCATTTGTCAGTTTCGCGCCAAACTTTTGTGAGATATTGATTCGTCTTGACGAGAGAAATCGGAAAAGTAATTTTTTTTTACTTTTACCCAAGTATGTTGAGAAATAACCACTTTTTCGCCAAAAAAGTCAGTTTTTACGCTAAAAAATAGTTATTTCTCAAAATACTTGGGTAAAAGTAAAAAAAATTTACTTTTCCGATTCCTCTTGTCGAGACGAATCAATACCCTACAAAACTTTGACACAAAACTAAAAAATGCGAAAAAAATTCAAATAAAGACAAAATTCTGAAATTTAATTTAAGTTTAAGTTAAGGTCACAAGAACTGAGCCTGTGGCAAGTTAGAAAAATCAACCTATTTATCATTTTCATTACTTTGGCAGCTTTCGATTATACTTTGATAACATGGATTCTTGTCATGTCGTGCCTGTGTGTCCTCGTGTCGTGTCCGTTCACAAAGGTAGTTTTGGAAAAATTTCGGCAAAGTCTCCCCTATTTTTGGTTCTAGTCCGACGTCTCGCGTCTCTGTCAATACAACAGGAACAACATTAGGTTACACACAAACCCATGTTGGACATTTCTCATTCTAAATCACCATTCACAAGCCACATTCATATCCAAAAATCCGTTGCCAAGTTATCCATTCACAAAAAAAACCATTAAACCAAATGCTATCACAAAAACTCTCAACTAGTATAGGTGACCAAATGAATTACATCTCCATTTTATTACAGGTGACCAAATGCTATCACAAAAATCATAAAACCAAATGAATTACTAGACTTGACATTAAGGTAAGCAACTATCCTGCTTCTCCATCTTTTCGGAGCAACAACCACCGTGGCCAATTTATGAAGATGAAACAGTAACCATTTCCTTGTGCTTTCAGCTGCAGCTCTATCCTTTCTTTGTCCTCCTTCAGCACCACTTTCTCCTCACGAAGTTCATTCTTCTCGGCCTGTTTCAGAGGCAGACTATTAGACAAGCACCAGAAGGGTCTAGAATAGCTCACTGTAACGATATCAATTTATTGCATGAGGGCTCAACACAGCTCAAAGTTGAGGTATGTAAGTCCAAAGCAAAGTCATCGTGCACAACTTGGGGATCATCATAGTGGCCACATGAAACAACCATTAAACTACCCCCAGAGTCATCCAGATATCATATAATCTCCACTATATAACAATGTCTTAGGAAAGCCAAAAAAAAAAATGCCAGCGAAGACAAAAGTCATCAAGTTCACGAGGGTGCAAATATTATGAGGTATATTCATCGTATGAGCATGAAGAAAAATCATGTTGTAGACACCCCAATTTGGCCTAACGATTATTTCAAGTCCCACCTTGGGGACCATCCCAATGATGAAATGGATACAGTGATTGCTGATTGCCTTCTCGAGAACCTTAGGACTTTCGGTAAGAAATTCGAGCCACTTAGAGGACCCAATCCAGAGCCATATAGCCTTTCAGACAGAAAATACAAAAGCTAGGAGAATCCATCTGTCGGCCGTAACATCGAATCTCACGGCCTTAACATCATTTCCTCACCCGAGCAACTTGTTGCTAGAAAATCTCCCTGAGAGATCAATCCCTCGGCCGCAAGATCTATCCTTCGGCCGCAACATCCATTCCTCGGCCGCTAGATCCATTGCTCGGCCGCCAGATCATCCTTTTTCCGGATTCTGGAACGTTCTATCAGACGTTTGATCTAACTATGCTACCTCCCCGATGCGTTCGGGCTACGTTCAGAGATTACAACGAAGAGTTTGAATTGCATTGCAATTGCAATCGTGCCATTTGATTGGCCGGAATGAGTCACCAATTGCCTATATAAAGGGCCTTTGAGTTCCAAAATACCACCACGAAATTAACAAGCGAAATTACTCTCTCAAGCCACGAAACTCTGCACAAATACTCTCCCAAACCCCCTCTTCAAAAGCCCTAATCTCCCGAAGGCAGCCATCAATCCGACGATCAAACCCCGAAATTCAAACCCTAACCCTAGGGCTTTTCAAGAAGCAATCAGTCAATCACCACTAATCCGAAGCAATCAAGCAACTGAGGGATCAAGGTGGTGAGGCCCAACGGCCTCTAGTTTGTCTTATTTTCTGTCTATAATCTTAATCGTAACGTTTTGATTATCTGCTAATCTTTCTGTCAGGTGTGAGGAAGAATATCGACCGGGGCTTCGATCCCTCGGCCGATATATCAAACCAGGAGGATCCCTCGGCGGTGACATCCATTCACCGGCCGCGGGATCCATTCCCCTGGGACAGCTTTGTTTTGTTTTCTGCTTTCTGATGCATGTTTCAATTACGGTCTTGGCTCACCATTAACTGCTTAAAGGATAAAAACAGACTACGTGTTAGAATTAAATAAAGCATATGTATGTCTTATGTTGAATAACTATGGGCCAGTCTCACGGCTGGGCAGAGAGGGGTGCCTAACACCTTCCCCTTACTGTACTCTTGGCTCCCGTACCCAGAATCTCTATCTGTTTTCCTAGTTTTAATAAACTAGGTGGCGACTCTGTTTTGATGATAACTGCTATCGTGTGGCGATGTTCCTAACCATGGGAATGTCCACGATCTTGGTTTATGAAGCAAGCAACAAACGATCAATCTGTATGGCGATGCCCCGTTTGGGAGGTGTCTACACATGTCATCCTGAACATGTAGTGAAATGAAGCTTCAAGGTAACCAAAAGCATCCCGCATAGCACAAGGAATCCCCAACGGATGATTTAGAGTACTGAATCATCAGTTGAAAAAAATATATCTGACTCTTGAATTGTTGAAGCAAGAATCCCGCACGTCATGGTCTTGAATACCAAATCATTAGAGTTTCCAATATATGAACACCATACGAGAATGGTGAATCAATTTCAAAAATGATCATATATGAAGCATTTCACTTCTCAGATTCCACACATAACCCCCCAAAACTATTGAAAGATATATGAACCCCTGCAAGTAGTCTTCTTACCAAAACCACCAGCGAACATCCCCAACCACTAAAGAAAACTGTTTATTGTATCATGGCTATGCTATCCTCAGATACCTATGAGCCATCGTAAAAGGTTAAGCAAATTGTGTGTCAAAACAAGTTTTTAGTGGTAATCATACATTTAGTAGGCAAAATTATTTATTTTGAACATGACAATAAGAGCCAACATTGCCGTCATAAAAAGAAGAAAAGGAAAAAGAGCCATAAATTCTTACTGATGCATTTAACATAACAGACAACTATGTCTATTTCCCATTTCGATGGTAAGTTTCAACTATGCACTCTTCATGCCATTTAAACCAAACAAATTCTTTTCAGATCACTAATTAGAGATATATGGAGTTTCATCATTAATTATTTAATTCTCAAGTTTACCAATGCAAGCAACACGAAGCTTTGAAGAACTGCAATAGGAGAAGGCTGAGAAGCACAGTGCCCCAATTACAAAATGTAACCGAATACCTTTTCTTTGGGCATTCTTTCTCTATGCAATCCTCATCTTGTAGCATTGGCTCAGTAAGTGAAAAATCAGCTTGTACATCAGCACTGTCACAAAACAAGCAATCACATCACGTCACAAGAAAGAAACATTGTTATGGATGACAAAAAGGTATTTCAACTCCATATTTGAATATATCCATATCTCCTTGTCTTACAACACATCCATCTTAATATCCTTGTTTCAACTACACTCATTTTTCCCCAAAGCATTGCTGGCCTTTAAGCAATGTGTGTTCTAAAATGCCCCTTTCAATTTTTGTAAGTCCAACTATTGGCCCATGCTCAAGAAGAAGCCCTACCAAATTGGGGAAAAAGACCTGATCTACGACCAACCTTTTCCTTTTTTACCTGGTAGTAATACAATGCCTCGAATCAACATGAAGGTGGGACTGAAAAAGAACCGGTTGAAGTACAAACTCCAACTGCTATTTCTTATACTGCAGCTACGGCCTACAACTGATGATCAATCTACTCCTTTGATCTAGTCTAATAGTTTTCCCGGTAGCTGGTAGAGTCTAATGTACTATAGCCGAAAGGCATTAAGCTAGTCAAGGTGTTCACTACTTTAAACACAAAAACAGGAAGGAAAGAAAAAAGGATGCAATTTTTTGTCGTACATGCCAGTAAACACTTGGAAATGACAAGTTCCACTTTATGGCCTTCGAATATTACCTTCAAACACATTTGGGCTTCACTTCCAATGAATTTCTACCTTCAGTCCCTTTTCATTCCTGACTTCAATTTTGATGGACGAATATATAGAATATCTACCAAAAATAGTAAGTCAACAGATGACATACAATGTGACAAAAGCTAAACATAAGAATTATGCACAATTTTATATTTCCTTGGGACAATTGTTAAGTTACGGAACACTGACTTCAAGAAAGTAACAGAAAGCATGATAACGAACACAGTAGGCACTTAACTGGAATTACACAGTCAAGTAGGGATTTGGTTGTCGGCCCAAAACAAACTGGAGTTCACCACTTGGAAGAGGTGTAGGGTAGGGCCGTTATTAGTTGCAAGGGATAGGGGCATTTGTGGAAAGCAAAAAGGAGGAAACATCTTCCTACATTTAAAAGAAGTAGTATAGATAAGCATCCCTTCACAAATCGAAATTGAAGCACCAGAGACATTTCTTTTTCAGAACACTAATCAATGGACTATAAATGTTCAAAAATGTTTCTTCCTCTACATCTCAAGATGCACGAGATCTTGTACCACTTACCAATAAGGCCTTATCAATTCCTAATCCACAAAAGCAAACAATTATATATAGACACTAATGCAATTACACTCGCTCTTCATAGACAAACTTAGGATTCGCGCCCATGTAAATCAATGTGAGAGGGTCTTTTCCTATCAGATAGGAGGGGCTGTTGTACAAAGTATACTTCTAAGTATGATTAAACGTAAGATGTGTAACTGAAGATGATTTTAGGCAAGTAACCACACCAACGGAAGAAGAAAAGATTGATGCCCTTTCCAATGACAGAACTAGAGGGAAAGAGAGTGACTATCAGGCTGTCTATAAAATTGTATCAGTCACAAATGCATATCGTACACACACAAAAATGAAAACAAAATCAGTTTTCCCTAACTTCCTAACTGAATGGGGACAAGGTTTCAACATCTCTACTATTTGGCTGTATAAGTCGTATAATGGGTTATGATTTCAAAGACTACGAGCTTCAGAAAATACCAGATTTCAACATCAATTCTAGAATAGCTTATTTCAACAACACAAATTTTTTATTTCAACAAAAATACAAGATCGAACACAAAATATCAGATTTTAACAAAAATGGGCAGTAAAAAAAAATTATATTTCAACAAATACAAGATCTAACACAAAATATTAGCTTTCAACGAATAATGGGCAGTAAAAAAATTATTTCTTAAAAACAGGGAATAAATTTTTACCCAAACTCAAATATTGGGTTGAGGTCGGCGAAATGGGCTGTGGATCTGGATCGAAGGCATTGCTGATGGGGGCGGCGCCATTGGTGTTGCTAGTGGGGGCGGCGTCGAGAAGGTCCTAATTAAACCTAGCGACGATTCAAACGAATTTGATACTCACCCCTGTTGGGGGCTCTGGACTTAACCTGTCAATAGAAGGATAGGCTAAAGGCTTCACAGGTAAGTGTTCTCCATCAAAGGATCATGGTCCATTCCATCACTGATTTTTCGAGACTAGACTGCTTTCTGTATTCGGTTCCCCTATCGATCTCCTCCTAGCAACATCCGCCTTCTTGCTGTCTCACTCAATCTCGCAAGGTCGGGGTGAATGTAAGGTGTGACCGAGGAAGAGCAGAGGATAGGGACAGAAGAGAAGAGGGCATGGAGAGAAGAGAAGAGTGGGAGATGGAGATGAATGGTTGAACGTGGGTGGAAAGAGATGAATGTGGGAGATGGAGATAAAGGAGTTGTAAAGATGAGACGTAGGGAATGATATTCTTAACCGTGGTCAAGGGAGTGGGGTTGGAGTGGGAGTAAGAAGGAATTTTTTTTTTACCGGTTCTTTAGGTAACAAGTTTTTTTTTGTTATACCTTCGTTAGGTCATTAACTGGTTTTGGTTATGCTTCCAGTGGTTTTAGTTATGCTTCCAGTGGTTTTGTCATGCCATTTCCTTACGGTGTCTCCAAAAACAGAGGGAGACACCGAAGCGCTATCCTCAACCATTACCCATGAGCAATATTTTAGAGTAAGTTAAGCAGACATGTATCCAAGGCCAGTTCACAATTAAGTTTAGTAGACCTCTTGCATAATAGATACTATTACTGAAAAGAGTTCAAACACTTCATGAAGTAGAGAAAGATGTCACTTCTGTTATCCTTTTTCCCCTCTGCTAGGCTAGTTGACATTAGAGCTGTGACCACCCTGCAAAAACACAAAATACCATCGGCGTGTTCCAAGATCAGTCAACGGGAGTTAAATTGTTAATCAAGACATTGCTACTGAGTATTAGGTACATAAGCCAAAATAATCAACTCCTAGTCCCAAATATCAAATTTTACGATGTAATTCCACTCTAATGTTGTCCCAAAAAATTAGACAGTTTTTGGTTTGCTATGTACTCCTTTGCAGTTTCTCTAGCTGTTGCCCTTCTTTACGGCCTCTACAGGCCGTAAAATTTGACACCTCTGCTAGGCTAGTTGACATTAGAGCTGTGACCACCCTGCAAAAATACAAAATACCATCGGCGTGTTCCAAGATCAGTCAACAGGAGTTAAATGACCAGGCATTTATCACACACACATGCCAGAGTCGGAGTGACTGTCACGCCCTCGATTTTCATCATAATTATAAAATTCATTTCAAATAAGAATCCTCGAATAACATTAAAATTACCCAAAGAGTTCCCACCTGTTTAATTTACAAACAAGTTCCCAGGCTTAGATAATTACAACTTTGGCACCACGGCCCAAATTAGTTTAGGTACAAGTACGAAAACGTTTAGAGTATTACAAACTTTAATCAAAAGAGAATTCAAGAGTAATTAGTAACAAGATCATCTTTAACAAAATATGATCTTTACAAAGATGATGAAATAACTAATGATGTCAGCTTCCAAAAGTCTTTCATTGCCAAGCACACGATGTATGCAATCTATTGCCCGGCATTTGAACCTGAAAAGAAAGATTAGGTTGAGCTACACTACCTCAGTAGGAAAATCTTTACCAATCTTATATGCAAATATGATGACAAGGACAAGAGAAGGAAAATAAGAGGATATAGGTCAATGACGAAATGCAATCGACTCAAGGATGTGCCAAACATTCAAGACGATCGTTCTACGATATGCTATAATCACATTAGGCCATAAGGTTCACAATACTCAAGCAAGTAATGACTTTGACACGACTCAATATCCCATGCCTCGACCATTTGTATTTTCACCCATTGCGTTATAGTATAATACCACGAGGGTCACCGCATAAAAGGACTTACATTATGGGTCTTGATAACCCCGTACGTCTCCCAGAGATCTCCAACATGAGTCCAAGTAGCTCATTCTCCACTGACTCGTCAAATAGAAAACTTAAGAAACTTTCTGGGTCTTAGGGCCCCATATGCCCACACGAAATCCGTTACCACAAGTCACCACACACTACAATGATATCCTAAATTCTTAGTTCAACACAACCAACATCGCCCTTAGAGTCACCACGGCTTTCCCCGGGTCTTTTCCCTAAGTCGAACCGGAAGAGAGTCACCGTGGCTTTACCCAGGTCTATTCTCAAATCCGCAGAGCAGTTGGGTCACCACAGCTTTACCCGGGTCTATTCCCTCTTTCACAGCGTAACAGGGTCACCACGGCTTTACCCGGTCTATCCCTTTATTCATCATTTACTCATGATACGAACAAAGTGGTACGACTTCATAATGGCATCAATTGTAAAGTAGTCTCATCATACATTGGTAAATATCCCTAGATCACGTTAATCCTCTGAATCTATCACGACGCCCTATGTCATGTGATGTACCCACAAATGACTCCACGACACCCTAACTGCTAGGTTCTAAATGATAGTCTTACCGAACGAGTGCCAAGGGAACCTAGTAAGCTCAACAAGACGATGCACAATGATACAAATCATAATCCTATCCATCGGATCACTAATATCATACTCTAATGAGTGCCAAGAGACAAGATCAAACGAGTCATTAGGACACAAGTAAAGATACTCGAGAGTGACTTAAACATGTTCAAATTTAATAGGGAATCATAACATGGAGCGAGAACAACCTTAGGGATAGCCTTAGGCATCGGCAAGTTGACACACCTCTACTTAAATGGTCATAACTTTCTGTGTACTAAGAGGTTTAAGGTGATTTTGGTGGCAAATGAAAGCTGACTTCAAGACCTTCGATTCGGTACCAAGTTTGCATGAATTGGACGTTGGATGAGAAAGTTACGGCCGTTTGAAGTTGGGCTGAAAACCAGAAGACGAGCAGAATGTCTAGAGAGGAAAGGGGTATCGATACCCCGTGTTTGGGTATCGATACCTGGCTCAAATTTTCCAGAAAATGAAGGGGTATCGATACCCCATGTTTGAGTATCGATACCACGCAGTTCAGAGGCGATTTTCTGCAGTTTCGACAGACTTTCAAAGCAACAAAGGGGGACGATCAAGGCACGATCCTTGCACCAAATCAACATACATACACATAAAAGAAGTAAAGAAGTTCCTACCTCGCGACGATAACAAAGATCTCCGAGTTTAGAACAAGCCCTAGCTTTCTTGAGCTCCAAATCTTCGATTCAAGCTTCAAAACACGATCGGAAGGTCGGAGGGTGGTCAATCCTTGAAGGTTTTGCAAGATTGGGTGGGGTTTTGAGTGAGAGGAGAAGAGAGAGAGAGAGAGAGGGAGGGGACGGTAGAGAGAGATGAGGAGATGGGAAAATGTTCCCCCACACCACACACACACCTTATATACATCATACCCAACAACCCCAACAAAGGCCCGTTCGATTGGTCAGATAACATAATGGCAATCGCGACTAAGAGTGAGGAGGAAATTACGAATATGACATCACAAGGTATTTGTATCCCATGTTTAATGCGATTAATTGCCAACGGATATGTAATCTCTACACAAACTAAAGCGCATAAACACTGGAAATGCAGTCCAATGACTCCAATTAGATTTGCAATCCAATCCCATGTCTAGTCAAATTAACGACTCAAACCAATCATATAGGCCAAATAACAATAAGCACAAACCCGATATATAATAGGCATTACTTCTCAGATGAAATTATTGTGCTGCATTTGGACATGGCTACACTAACAGAAAAGAAAAGAAAAAGGAAGCAACTTATATGTACGTACTGGTATTGTCCAAATCCGATACCTTACATGTCTAATTTCGTTCTGGCTCAAATACCGGCCGGTACTAGTGATATCGGTCGGTCAATACCAGACGGTACCGGCAAATAGCGGACAGTACCGAACTACTTTTAAATTTATTTTTCTTTCAGTACCGGACAATACCGGTCAATATCAGACGATACTAGACAAATACCGTACGATACTGGACAAATACCGGACTGCTTTTTATTTTTCTTTCTAATAAACATGTATATTATACTAATAAATTCTTTAAAGTGAGAAAATAACACTAATAGCGATAAATTCGAAACGGTATCCGGTATCTCAACAGTACCGTAGAAAATCTGGTACTCTAACACTAATAGCGATAAATCCGAAACGGTATCCGGTACCTCACCAGTACCGGTTACGTATCGTACCGGTAGAAAATTCGGTACTCTAGCCAGTGCGGTATTCAGAACCTTGAGTCAGACAACCATACAAGCAAAAAATTTCAACAATAAAAAAAGAGGACGGACAATTAATCAAACCTGCTGCGCGTTATACTGTTGCACGGCACTGCAAGCAGGCTCCACAACTGTAGGGTCATTACCGGTCCAGCGCATGCAATACCACCAGTGAAACTACGCCGAAAGTCTTCAGGGTCCATACCTTGCGGAGCAGCTATAAGTTTCTGTTATTAAAACCACAGTAATTATCAGAACAACCAGGCAGGCTTTTTGATAAAACTGAAAACTGAAAAATTAAGTACTGAATGCTGAATTTTTTTAAGCTGAAGAGCTATTTGATAAACATATTAAGCACTAAATTAAAATTTTAATTTTAGTTCTAATTCTCTTTAATTTTGGTGATTGTGGTGGTGGGATGGTGGCGATGGAGGAGAGATGGTGGTGTGATAGTGACGGTGGAATGATGGTGGTGCAATGGTGGCATTGTGGTGGTGGCGGCGGCGTGGTAGTAGTGGTAGGGGTGGTGTGGTAGTGGTGGTGGTGGCGGAGTGATGGTGGTGGCGTGGTGGTGGTGGGGGTGGAGTGGACTAGTGGTGGGTGGTAATGGTTGTGGTGGTGGTAGCGTCGTGGTGGTGGTGAAGTGATGGTGGTGGGGGTGGAGTTGAGTAGTGGTGGTGGTAATAGTTGTGGTAGTGGTAGCGTGGTGGTGGAGTGATGGTGGTGGTGGTGTTGGTGGAGTGATGGTGGTTGTGGTGGTGGTAGCGTGGTAGTGGTGGTAGCGAAATAGTGATGGTTATGGTGGTGATAGCGTGGTAGTGGAGTAGTGATGGTAGTTGTGGTGGGAGTGGCCGTAGCGGTTGTGGTGGTGGAGTGGTGGTGGTGGTGGTTGAATGCAAACATATAAGAATTCAGCCAGAATTAGGCTCTGTTCCGGAACGCGAAATAAGTACTTATTTTTTAAGAAGACAATTTCAAGCTCAAAAACGATGGGTTTATTGAAATCTAAAAATATGCAATATGGATCTTATTTGAAAGATCTCATTGAGTTCTTTAATACGGTGCAAAAAAAATTGAAAAGTTATTTTTCATTTACATTATTTTTGAGTTTGAAAATGTGAAATAAGTATTTATTTTTTAAGAAGGTGTTCTGAAACGGGCTCTTAAGCAGCTCAAAGCTACTTAATTTTTATCAAGTTTTTACACTATATTTTAAGTGGCACTTAATCTGTTAAGTAATGTAAAATATAGTTATCAAACCTACTTAATCACTTATTACTCAATTGTTTCAATTTTAAGTGTTGTATAGGAGTTATCAAACAACCCCTGCATAGTGGCAAGGGGGGTCCACTGACCTCATTGATTTAAATGACTTGCGTGGATAAAAAGTATACGTAGAAACCGAACCGATCAGAACAATCTCAGAAGTTCAATTGCAGCTGAAACCCAGAAGTTCAATTGCAGTTGTTTTGGCAAACGTATCATTTTCTCCTCTTCAGGTATCTCTCTTTAGCTTGTATGTGATGCATCGAAGTTTTTGTATGTTTAGAGTCTTAGACCAAGCTCATTGAGAGTGATGAAACTACCATCTCTCATGCTTAGAGCAATTTTCTTGCTTTTTAATTGAAGTGAGTATGTATCGGCCCGGAAACTTTTCAAATTTCTTAAGTGATTTAGGGTAAAAAATAATGTGTTTACGCAAATAATTTTCCTACCAATATGGATCTTGTTTGATAGATCTCATTAAGATCTTTTAAACAGTGCAAAAAAATTGAATTTTTTTTTATTTTCATTATATTTGAGTTTGAAATTACCTTGTTTTGAAAAAAAAAGTACTTTTTTAAAAAGTGGAACACCCTCTAAGAGCATCCGCAATGTAATAATCAAAACTTACCACGTCAGCTTTTGATTATTCATTTTAGAGAGTTGCTAAAGTTAGTAATATGAAGTCCCACATTGTTACTTTTGATTATTCAAATGCCCAAATTTGATTATTGGTTAAGAGGTTGCTAACTTTGATTATTACTAGGGAAAATTTCAAAATAGCACCCAACCTTTCACACAAATCACGCATAGGCACCTGACCTTTTAATATTATCAAAATAACACCTGACCTATTTAAAAACTCATCAATTTTCCACCCGCCGTTAACTTTCCATCCAAAAACAGACGGAAATGCTGAAATGGCCTACATCTGGCCATTTGGAGGAAAACCAATATACATTTTGGGAGAAAAACACATTACCCTACTAATTTGCCAAAACCCACCTGAGGGGCCATGGAGTTCCAATGGTTTGTTATGAGAATAATGCTTATAAGACTTCATCTCAGTTATTGTAACTGTTTGTTTTTGTTGAACTGGTTATTGCACATTTTAGGGATCAAATTTAAGTGCCATTTTTTTGGCAGAGCTTGAGATGGTGTGAGGCAAATGAAGGAGAAGAAGGAAATGTTTGGAAATTTTGGGACATCCCCATTCCATTTAACTTTTTCTATAACTTTTAGTTTTGTTCTTATTTAATTTTTTTTTCGTGTTTCTTAGTTTTGCGCCTCACTTTTTTGGGAAAGTAAAAAAAAATACTCCCTCCGTCCCCTTTTAAGTGTCCTGCTTCGTAATTTCAACTTATTAAAAAGACATCATCATTACACTTTTCACATCAATTTTTACCTCAATTTTCCCTCATTATCCTCTATGGAAATATCATTTTTACATTTTTACTCACTAACTTTTCAAAATGGAATCTACTTTTAGGGACAAAATGGAAAATTCACTAACTTTTACTGTTACGACCCGGATTTTAAACATAAATTAAATAATACATACTTAATAAGAGAAGCTCGCTTGCCATCGTACTCCCAAAATAGTGTTCCACCTATTTAAATTACAGACAAGTCGCCAATTTAAAAGAATATACAACTTTGGCACCACGGCCTCAAATTAGCTTAAGTAAAGTTACAAACCTAGTCAAAAGATAATTCATGAATTTGTAGTTACAAAGTCATCTTGACCAAAAACTAGACTATCACAAGATGAAGAAGTAACTAAATGCAATAAGCTTCCAAAAACTTGTCAACAATCCAAGCATGCACGCATGATGCTACTGACCGGCGTTAGCACCTGAAAAGAAAGATTTTATTGAGCTAAAAAGCCCAGTAGGAAAATCTTAACCAATATTATATGCAAACAAGTTGACTAGTGCAATAGGAAGAAAGATGAGGAAAACGATACCCAACACTAGATGATCAATCAACTTGTAAGTGGACCCCCTAACCTCGGTTTAGTACGCGTGTCATACGACTCAATTACTCAATAACTCCAACTCAACTCAACACCACTAACTTCCACCATTGGTATTTCCACCCCTTGCGTTACCATACACACCACGTGGGTTACCGTGTTACCACCCCTTGCGTCACGGTGATCCCCACAAACCCAGACTTACCGTATTACCACCCCTTGAGTACGAAACCCTTGTGTGTCACTGTGTTACCACCCCTTGCACACGGGACTTCCTAAACCACCATCCGATCTCAAATGACCCAATTCTCAACTAACACGCGAGCTATGACTTCCCGAGATCACATTCTTAAACGTAATGTCATATAACATGCCAATATTATCACAAATGCATCACAAACGGTCACATATGCCAATTATCAACCAATAAGCACTTTAACAACGTTTAACCATGTGGTTCCATGTTCAATTTGTGTCAACGGAAGGCCAACGGACAAGGGAAACATCAAAAAGTTGCAAGAAGCCAAATGAACGAGCTTGAGATCAATTAGGAGGTGTTTCAAGGGGTTTAGAAGTGGTCGGGAGTCAAAACAATCAACAAATGGTCAACAGAAACAGAATCTAGAATAAGGCTCCCCGTATCGATACGGGTAAAATCCGTATCGATACGGGACAGGCTGTCCAAAAAGATAAGTTTATGGTATCGATACAGCGCGTAATCTGTATCGATACCACAGGGTTTCGAAGGGCGATTTCTGCAGATTTTCAGAATAGGAACTAAGACCAAATTCCAACAACAAACAGCTCGAATTCACACCAAAACAACAAGCTAACATATAAAAGAGGTCAAGAAGTTCTTACCTCGAAACAATGGATGAGATTCTCGCGTGATTGGACGAGCCCTAGACTTTCGAACCTTGAAACTTCGATTCGAACTCAACCCAAGGATTTCCGAGCTTATGAACGTGATTGCAAGGCTTGAATGTAGTTGTTTCTCGAAGATTTTGGGGTGTGAGGTGGAGTTTTGAGTGTGAGGGGAAGAGAGAGAGAGAGAGAGAGATCGGTGAGGGAGTGGAGAGCCGGTGGAGAGGAGAGAGAGAGAGGGAGATGAAATTATCTCCTACTCCCCACCCACCCCTATTTATACTCACAAATCATAAAATCACACATTCATCCCTCAAACTTCAATTCTATCACTTTGGTCCTCAAATCAATTATTCACCCATTATTCCAAGATTTCTCAATTAGACAATTTAATAAATAATTCAAAAATTAAAATTATTCGGGTCTCTACATTTACTCACTAACTTTACAAAATGGACACTTATTAAGGGACAGCCCAAAATGGAATACTGGACTCTAAAAAAGGGACGGAGGAAGTATATATTTGCCCAAATATTTTGGAAAATAATCATTTTTTTGGACTTAAAAGTGGTTATTTCCTAAAATATTTGGGTAAAAGTAAAAAAAAAATACTTTTCCGATTCATTTTGTCGAGGCAAATCAATAAGTCACAAAAGGTTGGCGCAAAACTAACAAATACAAAAAAAAAGAAAAGAAAAGAAAAACAAAACTAAAAGTTATAGAAAAAGTAAAAATAGTTGTTATTGGAACTCCATGGCCCCACAGGTGGGTTTTGGCGGGAGAGATCAGTAGAGTAATATGTTTTTCCCTCAAAATGCATATTGGTTTCCCTCCAAATGGCCAGATGCCTTGCATATTGGGTTTTGGTGGGTTTCCATCTGTTTTTGGATGGAAAGTTAACGGCGGGTGGAAAATTGATGGGTTTTTAAATAGGTCAGGTATTTTTTTGATAATATTAAAAGGTCAGGTGCCTATGCGTGATTTGTGTGAAAGGTCAGGTGTTATTTTGAAATTTTTCCTTATTACAATGTGAGCATTTTTTTAAAGTACACGTTGCTAACTTTAGCAATCTTTTGATTTTGATTATTACATTGCGGATGGGAATAATCAAAATGTATCACGTCAGCTTTTGATTATTCATTTAGTTCATAATCAAATAACAATCTCTACCTCCACATTGGTTATTTTTATATCCCCAACCAAAAAAATCCCCACAATACACAACACACATATGTCCAATCGCAAACGAGTTCCAATCACGCACCCGACCACACCAAATTATTCATCTTGATGAGACGATTCTAATGTGGGGTGTTTTTCAGTTATTGAGTTTTAAGTTTGGTTACTGAGTTTGGTTATTGAGTTTTGGTTATTGGTAAAAGTTGTTAAGTTTGGTTATGGAATGAGTGAAATTTGGTTATTTGCTAAAAGACTTGTAATTTTGCTTAGGCCATCCACAGTGGTATAATAAAAAAAGGATAACCAAAAGTTGACATATCAGCTTTTGATTATTCACTTAAGAGGTTGTTAAGCTTAACAATGTTGAGCTTCACAATGGTCACTTCTAGTCCATAACCAAAATAATGGTCTACTATAATTTCACTCTCTCTCCCCTTCTGTTTCCTGCTATTCTCTTCCCTCCATTTACGTTTTTTTTATAGCAAAAATATATCAATTCCCTTTCTTAATTTTGGGGAAAAATCAGTGACTTTCTTTCCTCCTATTACGAATTTTTTGGGGAAAAAAAAATAGAAACGGGAAAGAAGAATGAAATACCTTAATCCGGCGATGATGGGTTGAATTGTAAATGATCGAGAGATATGAGTTTCACTTTTTGAGGGAAAGAAAGATAAATAGTTTGTGGGTGAAGTGAATAAGATATATAGTATGCAAAGAAGAGAAGAAAAAAAATACCAATTGAAATACACGTGTATACAAATTTTGGAACTAGTTAACTTATGTGGTGTGGAGTCCACAAATTTTGATTATTGAAAAAGGTTGCTAGTTTTGGTTATCAAAAACTCAAAATTTGATTATTTCTAAGGATGTTGCTAAGTTTGATTATACCATTGTGAGCCATCTTTTACACCAACATTGTTAACTTTAAAAACAATTGGCTTTTGATTATACCACTGTGGATGGCCTTATTACAATGTGGGGTATTTTGTAAGCATTATTATTAAGTTTGGTTATCCACGCTCATTTGCTTATTACAATGTGGATGCACTTAAAAATGAAGACCATTTTGATGAGAACATCAAGCAAGATTCTTCGTCTACTGTAATCCACCCTCCGGTATAGTAGAAGCAGTTTGCCAATTTCTTCGGTTTGCCAATTTAGCCAATGTTTTCCAATTGTGTCCTACAGCTGGGCAGATGGAGGCTATGGGGTGGGGGTATTTCCGTCGTTTGACCACGCCTGGTGGTGGGCCATCTATACATCCGAATTTGCAAATCTAACTTTAATAGGTTTTCAGACTTTTGTAGAATTCCGTGTGTATCCCTCTCAATATATTGTTATTTTGTCTTTTTATGTGAGGAATTTTCGGGTTGTTCGTGGGTACTTTGGGCATTTTGAACTCATGCCCGTCTGTTTAATACTCCATCCGTCCCAATTTATTTGTTCCAGTTCTATTCTAACTAACTGGATTAATAAACAAAAATGTTACTCACACAATAATCCAAACACAACATCTCACATACATGTGGGTAGTGTCGGCCTTGACATTTGGGTTGCCCTAGCCCAACATCATGCTTTGTTGCCCACTTTCAATTAAGTCATACAAAATAAAGAAATATACAAGTACAATAAAATAAAAATTATATTGTTATTTTAGCTTGAATAACATCAAAATGTAAACCCCGGTTATAGTGCTTTGTGATAAGAACAATCCGATTCAAAGAAAATAAATTTTTCTCACATTTTTTGAAGCAAAATTTTTAATTGAGTCATCGTACTTTATTTATCCAAGAACTTGGGGCCATTCCACTAATTTATTGTTTTGGAGCTTTTTAGTTGATATATGTGAGAAGAATGATTTGTCTCGAAAAGCGTAAAAAGTTAAAAAAGCCTCAAATGTCCAAAAATGCTCTTAGTGGAATAATGCCTCATTTTCAATTAAGATCATAGCCAATGTCTTCAATCTCTCTTGTGAAATGATAGTTCAAAGGTTAAGAAAAAAAACCATGTTAGCTCGCTCGATTTATTTTAGTTATGACTTTTTTTAATCAAATGTAAGAACATACTGTATCACTTATATATTACTTTTGTATTTGTTAAATCGAAAATTTTCAATAAATTTTTTTTTAATTTTCATAATATTGTGCATTGGGAGGAAAACAAAAGGAAAATTTTCAAAAGAGAACTTTATTGCATTTTTATTTACTACTAAAAGAAAGAAAGAATTAAAAGTAATTTTTGGAAGTAAAAATTAAAAAGAAAAGGAAATGTGTCGCCTTCTGTTAACTCCATCCATTACAAATTGACAGAATGAGACGACAGGGGCCTAATTGTTGAAGGAATAACAATTTCATGTGTCTTTTTGTCATTAGTTAAAGTCCATGCGTTGTTTTGAGAATTCGTGACAAGTTTAATCTAGCGTTTTTGAAATTTTCCGAAAACAAAAGCAGGTAGTAGTAGAAGTAGAACAAAAGTGGATAAAAAAAGATAGGGACGCGGGGTGTTCCAGGATTCGAACTCAGTTCTCCCGGGAGTAAAACAAGTCGCTGCCCCGCCAAACCAAGCAGTCGTTAGTATCATTATAGAAAACTTTTTCATATTTGTATATACCGTTAAATTTTTTTTTTTTGGGTTGCCCCAGCCCGGGGTCACCCGAGACCAAATGCTTGCGGAGCTTACCCTGGGACCTGTCCTGCATGTGGGCTCCACATCCACTACTATGTGTGAGCCCTACATGTATATGAGAGGTTGTATAAATTATTGTATTTGAATTATTATGTGACCTGCCCTGCATGTGGGCTCCACATCCACTACTATGTGTGAGCCCTACATGTATGTGAGAGATTATATAAATTATTGTGTGAGTAACATTGTCGATTAATAAACTAGTTATTATATATATCTTGGTAATGAATTTTACTCCATCTTTAAGCGACGCGTGCGACTTTCTTCCCCCTCTCCCTCTCTCTCTCCCCACTTCGGGTGTGAGACGAAGACGAAGAGGAGACGAACATCTACGACTTTCTTCCCCTTCTCTCTCTCTCCTTCACCTGTGAGACGAAGAGTAAGACGAACATCTCCTCGCTGGTGGTGTTGGGATCCTCCAACCAGATCTCGCACTGGCCCTTGCGGAGGCGACTGGTACAGATTAATTGCAAATATTTGTGTCCTTCGAAGGTGTTGCATAACTCCGGATTGGGCCCCTTTTTTTCAGTAGACGACGATGATGACGTAGACGACTACGACGGTGACGGAGACAGTGATATGACGACGACAACGATGAGGTTCCAGACGAGGAAGCCAGACAAAAGGTGATTTTGCTTATTTGGAGATTTGTTTTAGTGTTTTTTTCTGAAAAGGAGAAAAAACCCTCATGTGCCATCGCTCTAAATTCAGCAGGTATTTTCCAATCTGGGATTCGAGTTTTTCTTCTCCATTCTGTGTACATATACATATCGATCTATATGTATATTTATATATAGTAGTTTGGGAAATATCCAATATGTATATAAGTTTGCAGATTCACCTTACCTTGGATTGCTGTCGCTTTGAATGTACGGACGGCGCTGTGAATTAGTTTTTTTCATCAAACGGAGCTCGACCTAACTGCCTGAAATCTTAGGTTTAGTTGAAGAAACTGTAATTAGCTGATCAAGGAGCTTTGTTTTTGATGAATTTGTGTTGGTTTTGAACCTGCATGTGTTGTTAGAGATCCTGTTCAGAATTGTCGAACTGATATATACAAGAAAAAGGAAAAGAAGTTATACATATAGATATAGAAGGATAAGGTTGGGGATTTAGGGATGGTGTCTGGGAATGAACGCTTGGAGTCCGTTTTTAATCCGAACATGATTTTGCTGATTTGGAGCTTTGTTTTAGGTTTTTTTTTTGGATTTGGTTATTATATTATTCCATGGGCTATATTTTGCTAATTTCTGGTTTTGGTAATCATAATGACTCACGAGCACCTTGCTCTAAGTATTACACATCTGATTATAAAATATTGATTGGTAAGCAGAAATGATGCGAAAGTAAAGATTGTTTGGTAAGCGCAAATTATTTCACATATTATGCCAAATACAAAACTTGGGAAAGGGAAAATCCATTGGTAAGCACAAACCATTGCACAAAATAGATATTATAACCCTTATTGCTAATTCCTTGTTTGCACAAAATTGATTTGCAACCCTGTGCAGTGTGCATTGTTAATTTACAATTGCATATCCACTTACCAAGTTTTAAGGCAACCATTGATCATCTACACCTGAATTCAAGTTGCCGGCTGCTCTTGAATTTTTTAAGAACTATTTCGGGATCGATGTTCAGTTCACACCTTACGTTCGATGTTCAGTTCACACCTTACGTTAGCAAGTAGTCTTTTTCCTGGATCCATGAGACATCCTTTTAACTGCCCATGTATAAAATGCCTCCAAATGTAGTTGAGTCCTGGACCATTGCACAGTCCTTTTGATGGATTTATGGATAAAGACAACAAAAGGAGTGTGGATGGCTAAAAAGGGAGTGTAGACATCAATTCCCTTGAATTACTGCAGACATTCCTCATTGTGCCATCATAGCAGATAACAACATCCCCAAGGGTCGGATTGAACAATGTACAAGGTTCTGTCAACCCTCTGGATGAACAGACAATTACCTCTCTGGCCGAGATAGAATGAGCCATCTCTTGCTAGGGGTCCAGTCCATGAAAAAGACAGCTCCTAACCAACCCAAATTCCTGAGACTTTTTCTTCTTCCTTCAAGTATCTTGTTGGTTTACGTAATTTTCTTTTCAGATTTTTATGTTGTTTATTCTTATCTTATTCTTAACCGTTGTGGAAATTATGTGAAGAGTTGTTGGTATTTATTCCTTTTGCAATGCAGTAAATGTTTGATATAATTGCAGATCCTTTCCTGAACATTGATGCTGGTACCATGTCTCCGTTTGAACATGGGGAAGTTTTTGTTCTTGACGACGAGGGAGAGGTTTGCTTACCTGTTTCTTTTTCTGCATTTTTTTGTTGCTTGGCAAAAGTTAGTATTTGTTAGATTGTTAGATTAGCACCTTGGAAGTTGAGTTGAACTCCAGACCTCCTTTCGCCCCTAAGTGCACTCCCGATGTCGTTGGGCCAAAGGCGTCTTGGCGTCTTCTGCACCTATTACGTAAGTAGCTTAGTATTGCACATAATTTAAACTAAGATATCCTTGTGGCGAGAACATGATAAGCTTATTGAGAAGGAAGAAAGAATGAAGACAATTGTATTATTAGAGGAAATAGGTTAAGGCTCAGATGTGTATTTTAATAGGAAAGGAAAAGGGGTTTGTCAGCATTGGAGCAAAAACAGTTGCTGCATTGAGAGATCACCGATTAGTCTACTCTGCTGCAGGTCCTCACATTTGCCAATCTAAAAAATGGATCCCAATTCTTTAAAAGTAGTGAAGTCAAGAAATGTATATCATGATAGTCTCTCATAGGTTTTAACTAATATATTGGATTTGGATTTGGGTGGCTACTGTTTGTGTAAAATTTCAAGACATCTATTGTAAAAGAGATTAAATTCTTTACACCGCCGGTGTAAACATTTGTTTCCTCCAAATCAATTATATTGCGCCACGTCGCCATGTTTAATTGATTGGGACCACTGTTTTTCAACGTGGGGCAATGTAATTGATTTGGAGGAAACAAATGTTTACACCGGCGGTGTAAAGAATTTATTCTCATTATAAAATCCTGACTTTCTAAATTATAGTCATGTTGTCCGAATAGGAACTCGACACTTTAATTTAATTCTGATAGTAAGTTAGGCTTCGTGAAGTATATCGTGGTTCGAATAAATGTGAGAATTCTGATTTAATTTTGTAAATACTATGGGACAACTGGGTTACATTTGATACACTTTACGAATTACGCGATATTCGAATCTTTCCTTTATAATCGGACACTGCCACGATAATCCACATATTTTTATTAGTCTTTGTTGAATTTCTAAGATTTTTCGTAGACCGAAATCTGAACGCGATCGGACAGAATTTGCGATGATTGGACGCGTGATGCCATGTGTCGTGACGATGTGCTAGAGGAATAACAGGTGTCACTCAAAAGGGGAAAAAGGATTACCTGTTTCACCTATATCCCCACCGATGTATATATATTCCCATTGGGATTAATTAACAACTTAAAAGACAAAATAAAGCTTCAGAATAAAAAGAGAATGATAGAGAGAGACGACCTCCTGTACCTATACCTTCCATCTGAGATCACCGCTTGCCGTTCCGATCAATTTCACGGGGAAAACCTACTGTCTTTCTTGGTAATCTCTCTCTCTCTCTCACTAATTTATTTGCAATAGATATTATAATATGTATATTACTTTAATCAAAGGAAGTAGAATTGGGGCAAATCACATACAAGCACACACGCACCATGCACGACAGGTCGGAAAGCGGTGGCCACGGCTGCCGGCCCCTCGGGCCACCCCGATTAGTCCTCCTTATTTCTCCACCGTATCCCTTCCTCTTCTCGCACTTGCTGCACTCGAACCACTGAAATTTCCACACAAGAGAAACTCCCTCCGGCAAAGAATTTGGATTCGGACTCGCCGCCATAGCTCGGTTAGGAACAAAATCAACTGTTAAAAAAAAAGGGAATCTTAGAAACCTAATTTAAAGTACTTGACTGCTGTTGATGGACTTTAATTAAAATCCATGAAGCATTAAGAATAATAAATTGAAACACCTTGGTATCTAAGCACTAACCTAATTAATCTTGGAGTTGGATACAATTAATCTTGGAGTTGGATACTTAACTAATACCAGTATATTATGTGTTTAGGTGCAAGTTGTGTGGGGTGAATTGCCTTGTGCTAAGTTAAACGCTACTTTTTGGTGAGTTGCGCATACCTTGGTTACATGAATTTTTCTGAATTTTTGGAAAGAAATGCCATTGCTTGTTTTTGCTGGAAAATATGGGAATTGAGCTTCCCACTTGGTTTATTTGATGTTAATGCATGCAATGGTTGGTTTACAAATCTTTTGTGTTACAGTTAATCTAGACCATGGCAATATGTTTTGGAAACTTGAATTTTACTGGTTGCTAGTACATGCTCGTGATAATATGATTCATTCGAACGGTGTCCTGAGCGCTAGGGGACGGGTAAAGATACTAGTGGCGTGAAGTAATAAGGTAGGAGATGTAGCCAGGCATCACCGGGTAATGATATCTTACCACTCTTCAATGGGGTCGCTCCCCAACCGACTGGCAAAAATACCGTTGAATGCTATTATCGCTCAAAAGTGCAAAAGTTGAAAGAGAAATGAAATGAAGAGGGTCCATCTCTTGGACCGAAGAAATGAGCTTTCGGACAAAAATGCATGTACTGAATGGTCAACAAAATATTTGAATTGTTGCTTTGAACTGTTTTATAATGTGGGGTATTTCCATGGTCAAACTTGTAACTTTGGTATACGTTTCTCACCCGAGCTTCGGCTTATGAAAACCTTTTACAATTTTTCAGGTTAAGGTAGATTGCAAGTTGTGGACTGAATGGGGTGCTAGAATAACCGTGGCGAATCATGTGTAGTCTAATGGTTTGTAATTATTATACTTGTACACCTAGAAGCTCTGAGATTATGTTATTTATTCTACGCTTCCGCATACTTGAATTCTATTGTTTAAAATGATGACGATGTTAGAAATCCCTAAACTAGAATATGAGCAGGCCTTCTGCGGCTTGACACCCGCTTGGCCGGTCACGACTTCCAGGGCTTGTTTTGGGTCGTGACATCTATATTACCCACGGGCAAGCACTCTGGAGTTTTGTGTTCCAGCAGATAAACGCTTGCTAACCTGCTTGCTTGCTTCAATTCCCAGGGATGGTGTTTGGGAATGAACCGTGAAGTCCGTTTTTAATCCGAACAAGAGGTGATTTTGCTTATTTGGAGATTTGTTTTTATGTTTTTTTTTGGATTTGGTTATTATATTATTTGCCGTTTTGTAGTCTCTTCCTGTTTTTTGGTGGAGCACATAGCCACGCCACTAGAAAACAGTGTCCCTGGATGATGCTAATGTTTGTAACATGCTCCAATCTGGAGACTGCATGCTGTACGCATAGCGAAGAGTAGCATTTCTTTGTTAGATATCATGAATATCAAGAAACATTGATCTGTTTTTGTTAGCAAGTAGGTTTATGGGCCTTCAATTATCCATTCCACTGTACATTGCAGTATAATGGTTGTGTTGAAGCATAATGGTACAACATGTCTGTATCAACAGCAGCTGGAAGAATATATCATCTTCTGAAGCATTTAATTTTGTGCCATGCAGAAAATTTTAGATCAGTCATTCTTTGATGTCTGTCTACTTAGCCAACGGTAGAATTTCCAACTGGAAACATTACCGTGGAAGTTCCATCAGGAGATGAGATAAGCATCAATCTTACAAAGAAGAATGACTAGCTGAGTCATTACATGAACTTTTGAGAGCTATATACTTTGAACCACTGGAATGTATTTTGGGTGTGTGTAATTTATCTGCATATCTGTTTACAAACGTTGTAATTCAAAACCAAAACCTAACTGTTATTGGGTTTTTGAGTCCTGGCCTTTGTGTATCAGAAACTATGTTTAGGGATTGTATCCTCAGGGCATGTGTGAATGTATTAACTTCTACCCTTTATGTATAAAGAACTACTCCTATGTGTTAATGTTCTGTCCTCAGCTCTGATAAGACTGGTATAAATGTGAATTACAAACAATATTTCTCTACAACAATCTACAAACACCAACCAACGAGCATGATTTTCGTGCAAGCATATCCACACAACCACAAAACGGACATAAAAAATCAACGGGCACGTCATAAATGTGCGTTGCACGTAGTGTACTCCCTAGTATGTACTAAGATAGTAAGAGGCCCACTTCTTAGTGCAAATATTATACTCCATACTTTTTGAAAATTTAAAATACAAGTATATATATCATTTGGATTTAAATTTGGAATAACAAAAATATGACGCGAATCTAACAAAAGGGTTCAAGCTCATGAATTTCATGAGCTACACGCTTGTGATTTTTACTAGTTTCAAGATTATGAATTCCACAAGCTACGGGCTCAAGATTTTTTTCTAGCTTGTAGCTCATGATTTTAGTGTACTATTTTTAGAAGTTTGGAGCTTATGAATTTCACGAGCGCATACTAATTTTAATTTTTAAAAAATAACGCGTATAAGATGTTTTCCATTCCGTACAACAGGTATTTGCGCCGTTGGATGAGGTGTTTAAGGCACACGATTTACCAGATCTGAGCGAGCTCACCAACGCGACTCGTCGCAAGTCGCCACCACCGTGATCAACGCGCCGCTTCTGCATCTTCATCGTCGACAGCGTTCTCCTCTCCGGCTCCGGCGCCGATCTTAATCCTTATGCATACATTTTCTTTTTTGGTTGGAGTGTGTGGGAATAGGGGTCCTAATCTGGACCGGCCCGTACTTTGTCTGGAAAATTTGATATTTTTTTTTTTTGGGGGTGGGTGGGTAGTTGTAGTAGGTCAGTGGAGATGGGAACAGAGCACCTCCTGAATCGGTACCATCTCCGGATCTAAAACGTCGCCGTCGTCTGGATCGCCGATCCCCACCTCCCCTCCCAACAACATGCTCTTGATTTAGCCACTTCTTTGCAACAAATCTATAACGGTAAATCATTTTGTGCACTAATATAGGACGAGGATTATGCTTATGCAAAACAGCAATCCTGTTTTTTTTTGATAGGCAAACAGCAATCCTGTTAGGGTCAAACTAACAAGAATGCACCTGGGCAAAACTTCATTAGCCTTCCCCTAGTGGATAGTAGGCTACATATGATGAGCACAAATCATCTGCACTCCTGGAGAAACCCAATTATCTAATAGGCTTCAGGCAGCTGGCATTTCTATGACCAGAGGTGCCATACTGAGCACAAGATTGATGAAGCTATTCATATTCTATAGCTTAGGAGTACTTAGAGCCATCGGGGCCAACTATGTCCACTGAATGACGGAAGGGAGAGGTGGGAGTAATTTCGACACAAATACGAGCATAGGCTAACCTCTTTCTTTCAGCAATAACATTGTGCGTAAACAAAGGCTTCTCAACTGCACTCGCAATCTTACTTAGCTATTGGCATCCAAAGATGTAGCTTGAGCTTCGGCAAGCGAATCCACATTCGAATGTCAGTAATATTTTCACAATCATAGGTTCTAGAGGGAGTCTGGGGCTGGGGGTTTCTTGCCCTATGGCGAGGGCCCCAGATCAAGGACTTTTTGTTTAGCTTCATCATTTGTAAAATTGAGAATCAATTACCCTGGTTCAAGGAGGAACGTTTCCACATGTTCATACGTCTACCATTTGCCTTTGTATAAAGTTTTGCAAAAGATGAAAGGGGGGCTTAGCTCCTAAAACAACCCCCACCAAAGCATGCTTCCATCGATTCATCTCTATAGCTACATCCTCTTAAGAGACATACAGTGGGAAAGGTACTTGTAGCAGTGGGAGGAACAGAAGAGATGTCCAGTTTCTTTAAGCCTGTTCGTTTGAGATAGTTGGGACCAAGGACCAGCACCACGTGACAAACCAATAGAGTTGGGTCCATGGGTTTCACAATCCGGGCAAGGCGGAAATTATTCTAACAAGATTTCGACTGGGTCAGTACTATTGTGACCCGTGCGCGGTCCAAAGCCCCATGTCGGCGCAGCTTCACCCTCAACCGCCATCGGGAAATTGCCATTTTTAAAATTTTGAAACATCAAAAGCCACTTGCGCTTGGCTTGAATCACCATGATAAACCAGATAACCAATGTGGTCTTTCGAAATACCAATGCCGTTGCTCAGAAAATCACCAGTTCCTTCATTAGCAACAGAGATTCCCTGACTAGCCTTGTTTCCACCATTTGACCAATTACCTATATTTGGCTGGTACGCAAATCTTCGTGAAGGAAGGAAGCATCCTTAGAACCAGTATCCAGAGAAGTCACCGTTATTGAAAAGGACCTTTGAAACATCCTTCAAAGGTACCCCAGGCTCATGCATCGTGAAAGGGTGAAAAATCGCAGAAGGAACCTTAGGACAAGAAATGCAATGTCCAACCCTTTCCCAACGACGGGAGACCCATGAGCAGGAGAATTTGCAGTAGAAACCGTAGAATGAGGTTCCAGGTTTAGCAAAGAGCCACGAAGGATCTAGGTCAAGAGATGGCGATGGTTAGGGAGAAGAAGACTTAGAATCAGGAAAGGATTTGCCATGAACGCGAACTAGAGAGAGAAGCTCTCATTCTTTAGACAAACTTGTCTAGTTCATTAGATGGCTTGCTTATCTGTGCTTCCCCATCTTTTCTTTATCAGTTCTCCTTGGATTCTTGGTTGAGATATTCTAGGCCAAGCACGCACTTTTGACTTTACCTGAGAAGTGAACCCTCAAAATAACTCACCGAAGTTCACTTTGTTGCCCTCTGTTGCGAAACAAGGCAAATGAGATATAGAACTAAACCCAAGTTCTTGCGAAAATGGTTATTATTGTCTCTTTCATGTTGCAAGGGCTTGCATTGTTTGGTTTATTATTATCCAAATTAATCTACTTTATTTGTAAGTATTATTCATTCATTGAACAATTCGAGCTTGAATTTTTTGTTTTTTTGTTTTTGTTTTGAGAGAACTCTCAATCTATAGGGCCATGTTGTTACTCCAGTTGATTTTTAATTTTTTTTTTTCTTGAATGACTCGATATAGAGAAAAGCACAAAACAATGGCCCAAGCCCCCAACAACCAATGGCTCCTAAGATCACCACAACCAAAAAAAAAAACTCTCCCTGATACAAACCTTCTTGTAATACAAAAACCAAAATGGAACAAACAGAAAAGTACCCACTTCGAGGGGTTGGACCTCCTATTATTCTGAGGAGAATCTGACCTCCTATTATTCACCAATAGAAGAGCTTTCACAACATTCATCACACCCTTTGGTCCCTTTCATGCAACCAACAGCTCCTAAGATCACCACAATCAAATGAAACTACCTGGTACAAACCTTTTTGTAACACAAAAACGAAAAAAAAACAAAGAGTACCCACTTCGAGGGGGTCGACCTCCAATTATTCTGAGGAGAGTTTGACCTCATGTTCTTCAACAATATATAAGAGCTTTCAACATTCATCACACTCTTTCATTCATTTGATATGGTATATACAAGGAGCATCTACAACCCACTAAATCCATCTTCCCATAAAGTAAGGGAAGAACTACTATGAAATCCCTCCATTCTACAACCAACTATTTATGATAAATAAAACAAAATAGAAAATAGATACACATATCAATACCTAGCCATCCACGGAAGGTATCCACATTCGAGACAAGGTGTGCTAGGTCATCAAACAATAGTCGCTGATGATACTCTGATATGCATCGATGCATAGCCCAACAACAAAAGATCTCTTTTTTCCACGAATTGTTGTCCCAGATCCCAAACACATAATTAAGAAGTTTCTGTAGTTAGTCTCATCCACTAACAAGTGCCTCATCAAGGTGCTTCTTTCTATCTAAGCCTATGACTAACTACATGGTAAACTAGGGACACGATTTCAGTGGATTTACAACTAACGAACCAGATCACTCATAAGTAATTCTTGATGGTAGCGGCCAGGAGAAGCCTACAGAAGACAAGGGACAAGACCAACACCAGGAAGACATTCATTTAACACCAGTAGAAACTCCAAGCATTATGGTGGAAAAGATTCCCATAGCCTACTCTAAAGAAATGGTGAACTCCTGATCGGTTCTGCTGCTAAGGGGGCAGGTGAAGAAGCAAATCTGACTTAAAGGCTTCAAATCAAGTTTCTTAAAAATACCTTTCGCAATCTTCTTCCAACTTCACTGATTTCATAGTCACTCTAACTCCATTGGATAAAGTAATAGCAGAACCCATTTCAGGACTATTTTTGTTTTGTCACTAGAAAACAGCTTTAAGGTGCCTAAGAAATAAGAATTGTAATTGATATTCAAGAGAAAAAAGTACACAAGTGGCAGTTTATTTTCCACAACTTTAATGCATGTGAAGTTGTGAACGGATTTGATTTGAAAAACAAAGAATTAGAATAGAAGTTAATCTACTAAAAGAAGAAATCCAAGTGTCAAACAAATCATTTTTCCAAGTCAGTCCAACTCGTATAAAAATCCAAAACTATCTGATCCTATCTCCTCTCTTTATGAAACAACCAGACTGTATTTTAGATCTAAAGATGAGAACTCGCAAAGCTTTGGAAACAGACATGCGCACAAGTATGTTTTCATGTGACAACCAAGTGCAACCTTCACTGATCGAAAACATGTATAGCAAGAGATGAGAAGGAAAACAGATGAACTTATGTTAATGACGCACCTGCTGCATCAACACTGTCAGAGTTTTGGGTTGTCAGAATCTGATTTGTTTCTAAATCATGACTAGAAATTTCTATTGCCTCCCAAAAAATTGATTTTGGGGAGGCATTATTTCCCTCCTGCGGTCTAGCTTCCTCCTCTACTTCATCTGCAATTACATTTGGAATTTCAAGCAATAGTCTTGACTGTTCAGATGGCGTCTGAAGTAGCTGCTTTTTTTTAAGGTACTCGTCTAATGTAAAGGATGAAACAAGTTAAGGAGACAATGATGCCTTAATAAGTTGATATGTTTTTTCTGTTGACATACTGGTCACCTAAGGGTTTTAACCATTGCAAATAATTGAAGGACATGCCTGCCAGTTCACAAATAAATGCTAGTAAAATTCCTTGCTCAGTTATGAACTAACCATCGTACCACTCTGAACTCCGCACTCGATGATGGATACTGGATCTGCAGTATCAGTAGAGAAGCCAGAGCATTGCACATAATTTTCATGCACACACTTCATATGGGTAGGACACTAGGATCAACTTGTTATTGCATGGCTATCGCTAATATTACAGTACTTAAGAAGAACTTGAGGAACGGATTTTGCCAAGCAAACTAAAATAAAACATATAGTCATACATAACTAGACCTGGCATAAACTAGACCAGGGAAGGACTAAGATTCTTGAGCTCAAGATTCTGTGAAACACATACGTTACCAAGTATACTGTTGTCGTGATAAAAAAAAAAAAAAGTATACGGTTGTACATAATGGCTGCAAAACAGTACCCATGGCATTCAACAACTAGCATCTGAAAACTCTAAAAAAAGGTTACCTAAAACTCTAAAAACTCAATATGGGAGGTTCTCAACTCCAATAAATGTGATGCTACCCAAGTTCAAAGAGAAACAAATGTGTGGGCCCCAAGGCAGCTTATACACCTTCACTCCATTCAAAAGACGGTAGAATGTGCCAAGTTGCTGAAGGCATGAATTCAGCAGCCCCGTTGTCCAACTGTACAGATTAAACCTTAATAAGGTGCGCCAATTCCATCAAAAGCTCCAAAATTCCAATCGACCCATCAAACTTAAAGTGTAATTAAAAGAGTCAGAACCCGAGCTGTTTTTTTCTAACTTTCCCATCTCCTTCCCACTTCAACTACGGATGGAGTCCAACATCACTAGGGGAAACACAACGCATCCCAAACAGGCTAACAAGGGTTAACAAGATCACTAACCGTCTTCCCACTTTGTTTCTTCACATGCAATGTCAATAATAAATTACTAGCCACTCCACATGAACACTCACGAAGACAAGACAACTCTTAGATCACAATATTGCAAGCTTCCATTTAAAAACATATCCAGAAACTATAAGATTACCCTCCTTCAAAAACTACCAACCCACCATTGCCTTAAACAATCACTCTTCAGAAAAAAAAAAAAGAGAGAAGGGAAACACGCCTCAAGCTTCTCCCTGACCAGACCTTACTCCAAAAATTCATCCCCGTCAACCATTTCAGAAATAACCCAGGTAGTAGCGGAAAAATCATCCCCAAAGGCTCCTATCATGGGGCATTAGAGATTGAAGTAAAAATCGATTTCCCCACAAACCACGGTACTTTGAGAAACCACCATATTCTGTAATAATCAACCACCATTGCCTTATAATTCAAATACCAATAAAGAGAAGGGAAACCCAATCAAGGTTTTCTCTCTGCACCAGACCTTGTTCCAACAATTCATTCCCGTCACCTGTTTCAAACTTCCCAGGCAGTAGTGGAAAAATCATCCCCAACTACTTCAAAATCACTTCCAAGGCTCCTAAAGCGACTCTACTCTTTAACCACCACTCTCTCTGGTAATCAATGCTCATGTGTTCACCTTCGAAGATAGTTAACTCACAAAGCTTGAGTAAATGCCTCCAACTTTCCAACCCTAAGACCACCATCTCTCCACAACTGAACAATTAAATGGTAGAACTCCTTCCCAAAATAGAAAGTACTTCAGATGTTGAAGCTACTGTGTGTCCATTGCAAAATAACAAATCCGAGCCTTAAATCTTTAAGTCCCAATGAATTGGGGGTGGCTACATGAATCCGTTGTATCTGTTGAGTTATATCAAGTGCATCGTGTTCCGCGATATCCAAGAAACCTAGGCCTTTAGGAACAACTGCATCTAAAGTCAATCTTGGTCTTCCCCTGCTCTTAGCGCTACCATCTACCGTAACCATATCACTCTTTCTAACTACCGCATCAACCGATCTACGATGGACATGTCAAAACCACCTTAATGTATTCTCTCACCTTATCTTCCATCGGTACTGTTAAAGCATCCAACTCAAAACCAATTGGCAATGAGAGGAGAGGCCGCCCAGGCTCATATGCCAGTTTTCAAGGTGATAATTAACTGATGTGGGACAATTTCCAATAACCTTGCCATCCCACGAATGTTTAGTCTTTTATGCCATCCCACGAATGTTTAGTCTTTTATGCCATCTCTTGAAGTCAAACCACACATCCATCTCAATAATCTCATTCCAGTCATGTTGATTCTTAAAAGCCCAACACTCTGTGCTATATAACATGATTGGTCTTATGGCTGTATAGTGAACTGTCCCTCCAACTTTGTGGGTGCCTTGTGGTCACACAAGACTCCTGAAGCACTCCATCACTTGACCAATCAAACTTTTACTCTAACAATTGAGCCAAGATACTTAAAATGCCCACTTCTTGAACTTACATTCCATGTGAGTACTCTCTTTGATCCTAAATCTTTTTTACTCCAATGCTTCTTTCCAAGATTTAAATTTTTAGCATTAACACCTCTTGTAGTTTCATCTACTAAAACAATATCCTCCGCAAACACCATACACCATAGCATCCAGAATATGTCTAGTCAATTCATCTCTAACTAAGCCAAATAAGTCGGACTCAAAGTGGACCCTTGGTGCAATCGGACCCATTGTGAAACTTCATACATAGTGAATCCTTAAACACATCAATTCACTTTTGTCACATCTTTTCTCCCCAAGACCCACTATATAATGTCTCTAGGCACCTTATCTTATGGTTTTTCTAAATCTATGAAAATCATGTGAAGGTCATTTTTTCCGACTACTCTCCTTAACAAATAGATTGGTTCCAAAGTTGATCTACCATCCATAAACCCAAACTCATTCTCCGATACCATTGTCACCATTCTTAGCCCATGCTCAATAACTCTTTCACAAAGCTTTATTGTAACAATTTAATACCTCTATAATTATTGCAACTTTGGATATCCCCTTTATTAGACACTCATTTGCCACTTATAAGGCATCTTTCTAATCAGAATAATGATATTGAATGACTTTGTCAACCACAACATTCCCATGTCACTGAGGCTTTACATAACTCAATACAAAAACAATTTGGTCCTAAAGCTTCAAAGGAGAGCGAACAGAGAAGAGCATGTCGTACATGGAAAATGAGTACTTTTCTAAAATTCTGCAAAATGCTCACATTCAAAACATAAGCAAAATCTCAAAACATGATCAATACTTAGATATGATTGAAGGATATTCTTTGCGCCATCCCTTCTCATTGGCTCGATCATTGAGATTTTGCAACAAGTTGAGCTCTCTCACCAGCCACTGTAAATAGCTCACGACAAAATGCAAAAAGGATCAATTCAACCCCCTCAGCCATATCAAAAGGATCATAAGGTAAATAAGGGTAGTAACATAGCCTGATACAAGATGCAAGTAGTGTTTGGGATTAAGGCCAAAAGGTCAAAACTTGCAATGGATCAATCACAAGCACGTCATCCACTTTTAATGGGTTTTTTTTTTTTTTTTGACAAAAAAATAGATCAATGATAATTTAGATCGGCCGTGAAACATTAACAGAGGAACTTTTATGGGTATTGAAAATATTGAGATGGTGTACGTATGTTTGTCTTTAAAATTTATTACTAACAGTTATTTCCATTTCTAAAGAGATAATACGGTCCATTTCCATTTCCTCAAAGTTAGGGCTTTGATGTTTCTTATTAGTATGGGATCTTTCACGTTGGGATGTGGGTTCACTGGATTATAGGCTTAAGTATGTTAGCCTGTGGCTGTGGATACTTGAACTGGTGGTCTAATAAAATTTTAGTTTGGGCCTGAAGCATTCTGGTTTGTTATGTCATACATGTTACGAACTGTTCCCTTCACTTTTGATTTTGTGGTTCTTCATTCCTTCCTTTATGTTGTGCATTTATGTGTGTATGATGTTCATGACTTGGTCAAGTAACGTCTACTTACAGAGTTACAGTGAATCCAGAAGTCCATAAAACATCTCCCCTTTACTCCCCAATGTTTTAAACATATGTATATCGGACTATTATTAAAATGGAATTTAGTCCAATTATATATAATTTTTAATTTGGATCTCAAAAAATCTCTTGATGCTGATGAAAGATAGATATCAATTTCTACATATTCAGAGAACAAAAATGTAAAGGAACCAAAAGAGTATCTTACTGAGAACAGTACTACATACATGCTTCGTGATATCTTCATGCAAGATTTGGGCTTTCTGCTGAAACTCCACCTGCCAAGAAAGGCAATGTGACAATTGATTTGTAATTATTTGATTGCATATAGAGGAAATTAAAAACATCGTATAACAGTGAAAAGCTTAAATCTAAGGAACTTACCAAGTCAACAAAATACAACAATTCTAACCAAACATAGGCCTAAATTATTTAAATAAAATGCAAGCGAATATCGTTTCTAGAGATTATCACCTTATCTAAACAGAATAGAAACACGTACAAAATTACGAGTTGTGTGAATGGAAACACACTGGATCAGATAGAAAAAAGAAGGAAAGTGACACTATAAAAAGCTGAACCCTAAAGCTAAAAGCTCAATATCTGGTAGAATAATACTAAACCAAACCCAACTAGGCCTTTTTTCCTTTATCAATTAGGGTCGGCTAAATAAATCATTTTTCTCCGTTTTATCGTGTCAAAAGCTATGCATTCACTTACATTCAATGAACTTTGTAGCCTTTCCTATCACATCATCCCAAATCAATTTAGGCCATCTCCGCTCCCTAGCATTTTCACTCTTAGGAGAATGCCCCGTTGAAATGTCACATTCTAGTTACGAACGGGAACTATTTAAGAATAAGAAAAGAAGATGAGTGCACAATTCCTGAAACCTATTGCTTCTGCCAGAGTACTCGTAAGCAAATGAAATAGTTGAATGAAAAGTAATCTCATTAGTAGCATTGGTATTCCTAGTAATGGAATTACATATTTTCATTCCTTCCCTTTGTAATGCAAAAAAATGTGGCATGGAACTTTACAGGTTCTTTTAACTAATTTCCCTTTTAATCAGCCTGAAACTGTCACCTAACTGGCAGTTTTGCGAAGAGCCCTAAATGTCATGCATTGAATCAACTCCGATATCACTCCACAGATAGGTTCCTTGACGATGAAAATTATTACTACGAGTCTTTTCTTGGGTACAGATTTGAAACAAAAAACCATGGCTAGTGGGCTACAGAGGTCAACTTGGGTTGCTAAGACCTCTTGAGGGATCCACTTTTTACTCTCCGATGCAAATCCTCACATTCTTCCTGCAATATCGTTACAGAGTCAGAGAAACAGAATGCATAGACCATCCAGTAGACGTTTCATGTTCGTACATTAGTCATTGTTCGATTCTATTCGGCAGTCTGGTGAAAAATAAAAAAAGTTCCTTCAAACCACCAAGAAATAATCCAAAACTTTTTTTTTCATCACGCTTACCGTCTACTGTGCCTTAAATCCCCAAGCATTACTACCAAAAAAACCAGATAAGTCAGTGGTTCAAGCCATGATCTGATCTAGAAGCCGCCCATAGCTGAGCTGTCAATATTCCATGGTAATGGGCCATTCAGGTACCCCGTGAGAAGCTTTGAATTGATTGATGAGAAAAGAAATTTCTGACAATCAGCTTAACCATTTTTAGTCAAGAAACTAGAATGAGCCTGATATGTAAAAGTTTAGGTAGAATGAATATGAAAATAATCATACATTTGAAAACATGAGAAGAACTTAACAAAGCAGTGAAGAGGAGAAGAAGAAAAGAATTAGTCAAGAGAGAAGGAAATGACTAATGGGGTCTGTGTCCGACATGTATATTTACACTTCCTAGATACATGTGGATCGAACTGCATTAGTATTTATGGAAATAAGACACGAATATTAAACACTTGTGCAAGCTGTCCAACTAACAAACTTTGAGCATCAACTTTCTTAGGGAGTACCTTTTTTCATCTATTCTTTTAAGTACAATACAGAATTTAAAAGAACTTAGAAATGTGTACTTCACGTGTAAAACCAAACTGAGGGTTTGTACAAGGTAACTTGACTAGTCTGACTAAAACATAAGCAGAGTAGAACCATCTGCACCCCCAAACATCCTTTGCAGTGTTGCACTCTTGTTACATACTTGTTTTCCACAAAAAGTGTCAAACTGAATCGGCCTAGAGAAGAGCGGGTGTGCCAGGACAGTAATGCTGTCCAAATGGAAGCCTCAAAATCTGACTCCTTTCAAGTGATTGTGCTTGGCCCAAAGGATAAGGCCTCGGGATGGTTCGTTGGTTGCCTTTGCGAGCTAAGGACTTAAATATTTTCCGATCGTTGCTAAGAAAATGGAAAGAAAGACAAAGCGAAGCTAAACTTGGATCAAACGAACTCCATTAACGGTTTAATGAAGCTTTGGATACAAGGAACGTGATAAAACCTGAACTACTTATGAAGTGAATACAAGTAAAGTTGGAAAGAAATGGAAATGAAGTTGCATAAGCTTTGAGGTCGTGGACCATTGGCAAGGCCTCCCAAATTGTGATTTATAGGAGCTACAGGCCTTGAGCTGCTTCCAAATGCTCCAATGCATGGCTGCCATGTGGCCTTCCAGCAAAGGCTTGGGCTAGAGCAGCTTCGAAATGCTCCAATGAAGAGCTACACTCTGACCAAAACGTGTCTTTTACTTCAAGAAAACGGCAAAGGCCTGAGAAACCCTTCTCCTTTGTATAAAATTCTGTAAAATGGCAAAAAGAATTTCAGCTTATCCAGCTCGCAAAAGACGTCTTATCAGCGTTCACCGCGGAGTCCTTGCGAACGCCTTGAGCAGTGAACAGTGGACTCAACTGGGCCAGTTTGCCCAGCCTCCTTAACTCCGCGACGTCCCGTTGATCCTCAGGAGAAAGCCTGTCCAGGTCAAGGGGACTGACCCCGCGGAGAGAAAGATGAGTGAGGATGACCACGTCTTCCAGCGAGAGGCCACTTTCACCCAGGCCCATGCAAAAGAATGGGTGTCAATGCTCCAGCGTGAGCATGCATGCTCCAGATTCTTGATGGCCGCTCCTTGCCTCGGAATATTCAAGGTCCGCGACAGCATCACGGCGTCATTGGTGCCGCTGCCGAAGAGGATTTGTTTTCGGGGAACATCACTGATAATCTCGTCAACCCACTCCGACCAGTCGATGGGTGGGGAAGCTTGAGCCCCGAAACGGCACTCAGAGTGGGGAAAGTCTCCGCGCTCTATGCGGAGGCGGAGGACGGAGGAAGGATTAACAAGTTCTGCTTGCCCCACGTCGACGGGGGCTGTGAAGATGGTAGGGTTGGAGATGGGAGCCCCTTCGGCGGGGTAGGCCTCTGCAAAGGCCCAGAAAGGGTCCCCAACAGTCTGAAGGTATGGGGCCCTCCTCCACAGGTCTGCGGCAAGGACAGGTTCCTCAATAATCACGTTCCGCGCCATGTATGACTGCTGTAAGGAGAAGAGTGATTGCTGAGGAGCGAAAGAGAAAGAAGGAAGCGGAGAGCTATTACTTGCAGAGAGAGAGAGCTTTGACTGAGGTTTGAACGGTAGGTGAGAAGGAATAAAGAATGAGGGGTTTATATAGTGGGTCAATCGATGGAGCATTAATGGCGACCGTACACTAAGGGTCACTCAGTACACGAAGGGGCACTGCCAACAGTCAAGGAACCCGCCGTTTCACGGAACGGTTCGTGGATAACCGTGGAAACTTGCAAAGGACTTGTGTTACAGCTGAATAGCTTGGGTCTCTTTTGTGGAATGAATGATGAAAATAACTTGAAATGCAGGAATATGTGGATCACTCTTCTTCTGTTTTCAAATTCTATGTCTTGGGTGAGAAAGTTTTTTATGCAGTTAAGAAATCTATGCCTAATGCAGATAGCTTGATGAAATTGTCTGAGAAAAAATATGGACTCAAGCCTTTACTCTTTGACAGGTCCGTATACTTCCTTTAACCTGCTTCTCTTACCTACTCATTGGGTATGTGTATTTTATTCTGGAGCATGTGTGGAGTGCCCATAACCTTGTGGTTTCTCAACAGTTTAAAATCTTTACCTACTTCTAAAGAAAACCAGAATCATGGAGATGGGAACTGTCAAAATGCCAATCATGAGATGGATATTCAGCTGGTGACTGATGCTGCATGCTGGCTTCGAAGAATGCTCAACCTTACCATCTTTGGTTTCGATGTTGTTGTGAGTAGCCAGTTTTTATTTGGACAACTCTATTTATCGCAGCTATCAGTTTAGCAAAATAAAATCATCAGATGGGGAGGAAATCATCCTTCCACTTTTCTTCAACCTCTTGCATAATATGTTACAAGACATCTGTTCCTCCATTAGACGGAAGCTTCTTCAGCCGATATTCTTATGTTAGCATGATCATGCAGAAATGTGAAAGAACAAATACTTATTTGTTCCGATCAAACAAACAAACAAATACTTGTTGGTTTATCTTGTGAAAAACGACAGATAATGCACATTTTCGTCCCTATGTTCACAGCATTATCTATATTTCCTGGAGGAATTTGATTAGATCTGATATATTTGCCCATGGTTGGATTGCAAAAGCATGGACTCGGATAAGCATATATGTGTTGCATGAGTATACAAGTATATTTTGGGATACTTCTTCTAAGCATTATTTAATGGACTATTTTACTGGTTCAGCAAATCCTTGTCTCAGTGAGTTCTTTCTTTCCTTTTTGTCTTTCTAAAACCAACATATGCGTGATTCTCAGATTCAGGAGAACACTGGTGACCATGTCATTGTGGATGTAAACTGTAGTGGGCCGAAATAACTAAGGTTCAGAAGGGGCAAAGAGGCACAGTAGTGTGACCTGTAGATTTAGCTGTCTCCAGTTCACCTGAGTCGAAACGAGCGAAGCTTCGTTACCCATCTGCATTTCGCCGAGCGTTTCCATACTCGCATAGTCGTCACCGAGAGAAACTGTGCCGTCATCATTACCATCTCGTGTTCTTCGGCAAAGGATCATTAACCCCCTATGCTCGGCGAGGCTTACGTTCGGGAATCTTTCCCGTCGTCCGGAAAACGTTCGGTAGATAACCGCTCGGGAAGTTCTCTCTTCGGAAACCGCTATACTCGACAGTCAGTGGACTCGTCAGCGGTCATTCAGCGGTCAATCATGTCAGAGCGAAGTGACCGTCCTGCACCGAGGTGATGTTTCTGTTTGATGTGACAGCTCTGACATTGACTAATGCGGCTCTGCCATCCTCGAGAGGCGGCCTTCATTAAATACTTCTGACATATGACGTCATCCGATCAGTACAATACACGTGGAGAGAAGCTTGTTTGGTATTCCAAGTTTGCCTATAAATAGAGAGCTACTCCTCCCAGGTAAAGGATCTGACTCTTTTCTTCCACATACTCTTTCTTCCCAAAAAACTCTCCTCTCTTATCACCTGCTAACTAGACCGTCGGAGCTTCTTCCCGGAGGTACACCACCCTCCGGTTTTTTCAGGTATCCAGCACCTATCCAGTCACCGTTCAAGCGAAAGGAAGGAAAAGGCTCAGAGTGGAATTCACCCCCACATAAACTACCTTCCATCGTTCAAGGAAGTGCCTGACAATGTCGCGATACCAGCCTTTTGGGAAGCTATCAAGAGTAAGTATGAGTTGGAAAAAATAAAATAACATCGTCCTGCTATTAAGTTGTATAAAGTTAAGACAAAGGAGAAGAAGAAGAAGAAGAATTAGCTGTCTGGGTTAGAACATGTTTTGTAATCTCTATGTTCAAGGAAGTTGTTTTGCTTAAGTCGGACTTCTTCCTTATTTGTGTATTTGTACCAATGTTTATTTTGTGTGCAATTTGTCTCTCTTGAACCATGCATGACCTTCCTTTGCGCTAATTGAACTCATTTTCATTAACATGTATAGATTTTACGAGGTTGATAGTTCTACGGATACTGAGGATGGCATGATTTTAAGATCTCCCTCTTTCTTTCAAACAATTACTCAAATTTCCCCTGCCCGGCACTTTCCCACTTCCTCACAAATTAATTTCACATCTATCCAGTCATACACAGATACAGTATAAACGAACTTTATATGTATGCATCTAATTGATATAACAATCTATTTGGGTCTTGTTTTTTCCATCTTGAACGGAGGCAGAGATGCTCAGTAATATCCTGCATATCCCCCTTGAGGTTGTGGGTGTTTTTTTGGGGTTGGCTATCATTTTTCAATCTACTCCTCCCCAGAGATGCCTAATTGGCTGTACTTGCTTTTGGCAGACATCCTTAATTGGTTCAGCTGTGGCTTTCTATTATATTGCAATGGTAGAATTATAGTAATGAATAACCAGTTCCTCTAATTTCATTTTTATTTGGAACTGGGTATCTGGGTCTGGTAATCGATTGTGGTGACCCGGGCTTGTTGGTCGTTGAGTAGAGAGGAGATTGTGTTTAATGTTTTACTAGAAATTTTTGCTTAAAAAGTGGCTACGACTGTGGGCAGCCTCAAGGACAAAGTGTAATTCCAGTTTATGCATATTTTGAAAATTTCTTCACTACGAACAAGGAATGTCACTAAGCCCAAAAATCCTTTGGTGTTTAAAATTACACAAGCACTAAAAAATAAATTTTGGAGTTAATTTGTCAGAAAGTGAAGTGCGAAAATCATATTCTTTAAAGTTTAAACCAAATGACTTCTATTATTATTATTACCTTGTGCTTTCTTTCATCCCGGGAAAATATGATCAACTACTCGTGAATGCAAAGTTGTCAACAGAAACACAACTAAGAAGATTTGTCTATGAAGAATGTCAACCACAACTCACAGGTCTAATTTACTAAGATAATGTTAGAATTAGTTGCCTCATTATTCATATCGTAAAGATTTATTTTGCTAATCAACTACAACAAAACAATACTAAGGAGTAACGTAGACATGCATTACCAATCAAAAAGTTTGTACCAAGTACATAATTCCTACCAAGGTGTTTAAAAATGGCCGAGCAAAAAAAAAATGTGTTTAAAAATGAGCATAAAAATTTAGACAAGTTTTTGAAGTATATTTCACCGTTAACCTTGACATGTTTTTAGAATGAGATGATTCCACCATAGAAGGGTACGCGCGACCTGTCGGCTAATATCTCTCATTATTCCTCTAATACACTTCTAATTGCGCCTTGTGCTGAGAATGTTGTGCCCTAAGGATCAAATAACCACACACACACACACAAGCACATAGACTTTAAATGGTTCCCCAAAATTGAGTACATCCACGGAGGGAACAGAGCAATTTCCAATAAAAGGGGAAAACTAGAGCTTTACAAGGATTACAACTCCAGCACTCTATTTTCTACAATGCTGGCCTCACTGATCTCTCTGATGAGATAGAGATACAAGAGCATCAAGCTCTGTTTTGTAGGCCAAAGGAAGGAACTCTCCTATTCCTTTGCCATGACAGACAATGGCTTCGATACAGGTAGTTGGAGGAGATAGAAGACAGCTGGAACTTGCTAGAGCAAGTCTCCTAAAACGAGCTAAGGTGAAACCATGGGCCAAAGGATGCATGGGAGCCACAACCCCATTAGTCTTCAAGCCCATCCACTAGTCAACAGAGAATTGTATTTCTGAAATCCCCAATTCACCTCTTTGAGTTACAGTACCCCCCCTTGAATCCCAAGGTTACATTATCCTTATCCCCTCTCCCTCTCCACTACGTTTCAAATCTACCCGTACACAGCTCAATAGACGAGAACCCATGTCCTTCCACACCATTTGCACGCCTCGCTGCAACAGAAAGTCCCCAAAATATAGAAGGAAGAAGAAATGTCCCTGTGATCAAGTGTTTGTGCACTGCAGAAGTTGCACATATGGTTTTGTGTTTGAAATGATAATCGAAGATAATAGAAGTCCAATTTCAGAACAAGAAATAAAAGCTCTAAGGAGTAATACTATAACTAAAATAACAAGGACCAATAATGTATTTTAAACATACTTGTGACAACCAAACTTACTAGCAAGTCTCCCTCTTAAAGAAAAATAAGTCATTGAAACTCTAACAAGTCTCCCACTTTTAGCTTACTTCCTAGGTACTGATGAAGGAATATAATGCAGGATTGAGGCCATATCTGGAGCGTGGACCAATAATTGGGAAGCAGGCTTCAAAATTCACTCCGAGCACTCCACCGAAACTTCCATCCCGAGGAAGCAAGCCATAGCCACGCATTCCAAAATTCTCCCCCCACGAGTTTTTGAAATACCAAACTTTTTCCCTTCGGTATGTGCCGGCGCCACAAATCATTACAGTATGATACGAAACTCTAGGAATTCCGTTGACGCTGAAATCAGGATCCTTATCAACTGTAGACATGTCAACCCCATATATGATCTGGGGGGGCCTATATATTCCCTAGTAAATACATGAGAACCAATATGGAGTTCATGTCATTTTGCCATGTCATTTTGCAAATCAAAAAATAATTCATTATGTAACCATTGCACTTTCATCCAAAACCATAAAGCTGGCTATTTAAAAATAACAAACTCGATAGTACCTCTTTGTAGGCACCCAATGAAGGAGGGCAAATTATCCTAGCGACAATCGGCTGCATACGCACAACTCTTAGCATTTCCTCCTCATTACCGCCGGCTATCCAAGCGAATCCGTCGATGAAGTGTCTTGATTTGAGCATCTAAAAAAACAGAAGAACAATCAGACCATAAAGATTAGTGAACGGCAAAAAACAAAGATTAGTGAAGGCAATGATGTAGGCCTAATCCATGACACAATCAGCCCATAAAGTTGGAGATATAAGCCAGAATATGGCCTAAACAGTGACAGCATTAAAACCAATACAGTAAGGCAGATGATGGATAAAGTATATACTAGCTGGGGGTAAAAGACTCCAAGCCCAAACACAGATCCAGACTGGGATATGACCCTATCCCAGACAAAGCCCAAGTAAAACCAGATATGCTCCCCACCCCCAAAACAGCCCCATGCCACATGGGATAGTAGAAAGGCCACAAATTTGGAGAACAATCAACGCATGTCTACAAAGGAAGCCTTTAAATTCAAACAAACGGCAGACACAAGATACTTTGGACTTTTCATTCCAAGTGAGAGTTATCTCCTGATTCTTTTCAAAATCTTGAACTCTAAAAGTAGTAGTTGTCTCATCTTGTCTCTCTCTTTTAGGATGACAAGCAACTGCACCTAGAACCTCAGTTTGGAACTTCTTAAATACTGCATGTGTATACAATCCTGAAACGTGCTTTTCAAAAGGATGGAGACTTCATTTCAGGTTGCATGTTCCATGTATCTAAATCAGCTTTTGCTTCCTCTTCATAACTGTCCTGCAAAATTGCTTCATACTGTTTCAAAAACTCTTGCACAGTAGTCTTCTTATGCATGTTTGTCAAAGAAACAGTTCACGCACTCAGATCGCTGACGCAAACACATTCCAACTAAAAACATATCCCTCATATAGGTTGCCTAGTGCGTGCAATCTTCATACAATGACTGGATCCATTCATCCTCTTTGAGTTCAAACCGATCGACCAATTTGTGCCACCTCTTTTCAAACTCCTCATGGGTCCAAGACCTATAAATGCATTTTTCCAACTCTGCCATGCAACCTTCATGTTGTTTCAGTAAATGACTAAGAGTTTCAGAAACCTTTCCCAATATATGCCACAAACAAAAGCAATGATGAGCTAATGGAAAGACCTCTGAAACAACTATTTTCATGGCTCTGTCTTGGTCAATGATTATAACTTTCGGAGCTTGTCCGCCCATCGCTTTTAGCCATGTCTGAAGTACCCAAGAAAATGTTGCTACACTTTCATCAGCCACCAGAGCACATCCTAGCAGCATGAACTGATAATGTTGATTCACCCCGATAAAAAGAATAAGAGGCATCTAACATAAGTAGTATCAAAACAAACAACGTTACTGAAGTTGATGTAATCATGCCTACTTTTGGCATCAACCCATAACAAGAACTTCAGCCGTTGATCCTCACTTATATCTATAGCATAAAAGAAGTTCAAATTTGCAATTTGCATCTACGTAAACACCAGACACAAAAAGGAAGCAAAGAAAAAAAGACAGTATCTAACCTTAATATACCATTTACACCATCCAATTTCCCCCGTGTACGGGTAGTCTTCTTCCAAAGCTATCCCACGTCTCTGAACGTAGTCGAATACCACAAAAGGACTGCCCCCTAACTGAGGAACCCATTTCGTACAGTCGAGAATTTCTTGGGTTGCAATTGCTTTGGGTTTGACCCGTTCATGAATTGCTTTGCAACTAGAAATTACGTCGGTTGAGGCAACGGCAAAGCAGGTCGCTAGAAAAATAATAAAACTACGCAATTAATAAACTAGATTATAAAAGTAAAATAGAAAACAAACAAAAAAAAGAAGATTAGATAGAGAAGTTTTATTTGCTTACATCCTCGTTGCTTTCTCACCGGAAGCACAACACCTTTCTCGACCCAATTCGTATCCAAACCCAGACGATCCTAAACAATTATTCACAAGACACATGTAGAACCCGTAAATTCGTATAATTGATTTAAATATTTTATAAGAAATAGAAGGAGGAAATTGGTTTGGAATATTGAGAATTGGGGCTAATGTGTTTAAGTGTTGCATTTGAGGGGTGAGTGTGTGATTTGTGCTTAGTGTGTTCACATATATAGCATATATATATGTGTGTAGGGAATAAAAATTCCCCATTCTCCTTTCCTCTCACTCTCCCGTCCCCTCCTCCTCTCTCTCGGCTCCCTCTCTCACCCTCTCACTCTCACTCAAATTCTACCCAAAACCCACACAAAACAACCTTTAATCTTTCACTCCTACACGTATTGTGGTCCGAATTTCATTGGTTTGAGCTCGGTGGAGGCGTATCCCATTCGATTCCAAAGCTTAGAGCTAGGGCTTGGAAAATCTTTTAATTTCGTTCTTCAATCTTGAGGTAGGGAGTTCTAACTTTCAATATATGTTTATGACTTGTTTCTATTGCTTGATTTGTGCCATTGATCGTGGTTATTGTTGTTGATGTTGTTGTTGTTGAGAAACCCATGAAAATCTGCAGAAAATATGCTCGAACAGCCTTTGTTATCGATACCTTTGTGTTCCAAAACCTAGAAAATCACTTGTTATCGATACCATTTGCCATTGTTATCGATACCCTTGCGTCTAGAACCATTTTTAACCAAATGGTATCGAAACCTGTTGCTTATCTCCAGCTTTCACTGTTTTGCTTCATTTTTAACCGTTTTGGTTTCCAATCACTTCCAACCCATTCAAACACTTCCCGAATGATCCCTAACTTAATTACTTGTATTCGAAGACCGCATTGAACATTCCCATGACTCTAAAGCTCGTTTGGTCATGATTTCACAAAAATCGCTTTATGTATCAAAGTTGGGTTTGAATGGTATAAACATGACGAAAAAAGGATTTTGAAACATTACGGACATGACGAGAACATTTCAGGACTCATCGACGGGTGAGTGCCTGGCAGAGGACATCGGAGTCCTTTAATTGGCCCGGCAGGAGCTATATGCTCGTATTGGATACTTCAGGACCACCCTATGGGTAAGGTGCCTGGCAGAGGACATCAGGGTCCTTTAACTGGCCCGGCAGGAGCTACGGCTCATGACACTCGTACGAGACACGTTTTGACACATGGTGCTTAGAAAGGTTATTCATTGGAACTTATGGTTGGTTCTGAAAACAGAATGTTGGATGTGGATTGCTATTGTTGTTCATTCACCGGATCTTGTTGCCATTGTCCACCTTGTAATCATTCTACATTTCATATGCATACATTGTTAGATTAGAGCTTTCTACTGGGCTAGTGTAGCTCAAGCCTTACATTATTTTCAAGTACTAACTCGGTCCAGTAGCTTCATGTGTGGAGTGCTTGATCGTGGACACCGTTTTGACAACAAACCTTTGAGAAGTTACTTGTCCATCTTTGTATATTATCTTTTGAAAGATGTATTTGTAACTTAAACTGTAAGTTTTTTATTGCAGGCGTTGTAACCCTTAACTCTTTCGACTCTCTGTACTTATGTTAATTTGGGCCTCGGAGCCAAAGGTGTAATCTTTTGGGAATTATCAAATGTTGAAGTGTGATTATGGAAATGGAAATGGAAATGGAAATGTTAAACTCTTTTGGGGTATTGTATGGATTATTGTGAGGCTTTATTTATGAAAATCCTTTATATTTATGTTGAAAATCGAGGGTGTGACAACTTGGTATCAGAGCATAGGTTTAGAACACCTAGAGACCGTGGGGAGGCGTTTCGTCTCATGGGTTCAAAACGTCGCGCCTTTTAACATAACTAGTGCATGCTTGTGTGACTAACATTTACGTGATTACTTGGCATTGCATTTCCATTATCGTAGAGTGGTGTAGAGTTGTTAACCCGCGTTGGGAAATAGTGGCTTGACCTCATAGTTATGATGTTGTGGTTAATAGTTTTCCTTTCTTATATCGTGTAGTAAGATGCCTCCGAGGACGCGTGTTAGACGAAGTGGGGCTGGAACCCGGGGTGGTCGAGGCCGTGGCCGTGGTCGTGGCCGTGGGGCGCCTCTTGAGGATGAGGTTAGTCAGCATGGGGAGAACCCAGGTGGGAATTCGGGGGCTGGGGCTGGTCGGGGTGCTGGAGTACCGCCCAATCAGATTCAATTTGCTAGGGATCTTGTTGCAGCACTTACGGCTGCAAATCTTTTGAACCAAGCTCCTAAGGAGAACGTTGAAGATCGAGCCATGGTAGCGATGCGAGAGTTTAGCCGTAGGAATCCTCCGGTGTTCGATGGAACTAGTAGTGATCCTCTAGTAGCCGACCACTGGCTAGCTCAAATCCGCAAACTTTTTAGAGCTCTCAACATCACTGAAGACAACATCAGAGTTGGTATTGTGGCCGTCCAACTAGTTGGGGAGGCTGGCGAATGGTGGGAATCCGTTCTAGAAAGCAGGAAGGATGCAAGGAGGGCGACAAGGACCGCGGCTCAAGTGAACGAACTGGACGTTGAGAATTTGACATGGGCCGAGTTTGAAGTGCTCTTTGAGGAGCAGTACTTTCCGAAGACTTCTCGTGATAATTTGAGGGATCAATTTGAGAAATTGGAGCAGGGTAATATGACTATCTCGGAGTACGTGCAGAAGTTTCAATCCTCGTCTCGCTTTGCTCCGGAGTTAGTGGCGACAGAGGAAATGAGGTGTCGACGGTTTGAGAAGGGGTTGCACAACACTGTGAAGAGGATGGTGACAGTTTGAAGTTGTGGAGTGTGTAAGGAGCTATGAAGCACGGATACTCTATTTTGGCCTCCGTATCACATATCGTATCCGTATCGGATACCGATACTCTCGGATACTCTCCGGATACGTATCCGATACGCTTTTTAAAGTATCCTGCTTTTAGAATTATTTTTGGTATCCCGATACATTTCGGATACGCGCAGATACTCTCGGATACACTCCGGAAACGTATCCGATACGTTTTTTTTTTTAAAGTATCCTGCTTTTAGAATTATTTTCGGTATCCCAATAAGTTTTGGATACGCGCGGATACGTTTTGGATACGCGCGATGGTAAATATGTTATTATTTAAAATATATGGGTTAAAATTGCAAGTAGGACTATACTTTTCTTTTTCCCCCACCAATCAACACCAGAAACACACCGACAATATCCTCTCTCTCGACAACCTTGTAAGTCTCTCTCTCGTTGTGTGTATGTAAATATATCTCTCTCGACATGTGAAATGGTGAACTTGTGTGATGGAAAACTTTAATCATTAATGAAATTTTAGGAATTAAAAATTATATATACACAACAACAACAACAGAACCCATGTAATCCCCCATCAAAAATTATATATAATATATTTTTTATTTACTTTTATATTCAACGTATCCCCCAACGTATCATATCCTTCTTTTTGAAAAAATCACGTATCTGCGTATCCGTATCGTATCGTGTCCGTATCCCATATCCGTATCCATGCTTCTTAGGTAAGGAGCATTGAGATTCCGAAGGAGGCTCAAAGGAATGCAAGCGCTTGGGAACCAAGGCAACCAGTGGGGAGTTTGAGTTCTTCTTCAGGTAGTTTTGGGAGTCAAGGGCGGAAGGGACAGAGGGAACCATCTCAGCAACCACCTAACCAATCCAACTTTAAGGTGCCTACCTCTTCGGGAACTCAGGGTGCTTCGTCTAAACCTCCAACCGTATGCTACAAGTGTAATCAACCCGGGCACATCCGTACTCAGTGTCCGCAGCTTCTTAAGGCATGTTATAACTGTGGTAAAACGGATCATCTTGCTTAGAGTTGCCCTCAAGGGGCGGGAATGCGTAGTGAGTCGGGCTCGGTGCAGCAGCCAGGGGCAGGGCGTAGTGTTGGCCAGTAGTCTTTCAGAGGTACTCAGAGGCAGCAGTAGCAGCCTCATTTTCACCAGACATCGTCGGTTCAGGGCTCTGAGGTTGACCGGGGAGCGAGTTCGTCCGCACCTTCTCTAAGGTTCCGGTCAGAGGGGAGGCTTTGTGCAGGGTCAGGGTACCCAGGGGCGTGTTTTCAACATCAACACTAATGCTTCACCTTCTGTTTCTCAGGCTCCAGAGACATCGGTTGTAAGGGGTACTTTTCTTCTATTCAACTCTTTTGCTAGGGTACTCTTTAATTTTGGAGTATCGCATTCTTTCATTGCTGCGTCATTTGTGTATGCATTGGAGTTGGACACCAAGAATCTTGATTCGATGTTGTTTGTCGAGACACCAATAGGGGGAAGGTCATCTCTAAGTCGTATCTGTAAAGATTGTGAGCTTGTTATTTGTGACCGTCGCTTCGTCTTTGACTTTATCGTGTTGGATATTTTGGGGTTCGACCTCATTTTGGGGATGGATTGGTTATCTACGTTTCACACTACGATCGATTGTTTCAAGCATCGTGCTCGCATATGTCCGCCTGAGGGTGTTTGTTTCGAATTCCATGGGGAGAGTCGAGAACCGTTAGCACCGTATCTGTGTGGGTCCCGGGAAAGAGAGTCTGTTTACCTTATGTTGGCGAGTTTGACGTTAGATGAGGATTTGTCTACGCGTGGGGAGTTGCCTCTAGTGGTTCGCGAGTTTCCCGATGTATTTCTGGAAGAGTTGCCCGGTTTGCCTCCCGAGAGAGAAATCGAGTTCACGATAGACTTGCTTCCAGGCACCACTCTTATATCGATTCCTCCTTATCGTTTCGCACCCGCCAAACTTAGAGAGTTGAAAGCTCAGCTGTAGGAGTTAGAGAATTTGGGGTTTATTCGTCCTAGCACTTCACCGTGGGGAGCGCCGGCTTTGTTTGCCCAAAAGAAGAATGGTTCACTCCGTTTATGTATCAATTATTGTAAGCTTAATCGTGTGACCGTTAAGAATAAGTATCCCATGCCTAGAATTGATGACTTGTTTGATCAACTCCGAGGAGCAACTTGCTTTTCCAAAATCGATTTGAGGTCCGGTTATCATCAATTGAGAGTTCATAGAGAGGATATTCCTAAAACCGCTTTCCGCACTCGCTATGGTCATTACAAATTCGTTGTGATGCCATTCGGTTTGACGAACGCTCCAGCTACTTTCATGGACTTGATGAACCATATCTTTCGTGCTTACCTCGATCATTTTGTGGTTGTATTCGTCGACGACATTCTTATTTATTCATCCACGGAGGAGGAACACCAAACTCATCTTGCCATTGTTCTTGAACTCCTGAGGGAACACCGTTTATACGCCAAGCTTAGTAAGTGCGAGTTTTGGTTACCCGAGGTCAAATTCCTAGGTCACGTGGTTTCGAAAGGAGGTGTGTCTGTTGATCCGGGAAAGATAGAATCCATTATGAGCTGGCAACGACCGAAGAATGTGTTCAAGATTCAGAGCTTTTTGGGGTTGGCTACTACATGTATTGTGATGCGTCTAAGGAAGGATTGGGGTGCGTATTGATGCAAGCGGGACGAGTAGTAGCGTATGGATCGAGGCAATTAAAGACTCACGAGCGAAACTATCCTACCCATGGCTTAGAACTCGCAGCCGTTGTTTTTGCTTTGAAGAGTTGGCGTCACTACCTTTATGGTGAGAAATTTGAAGTCTTCTCCGATCATAAAAGCCTAAAGTATCTCTTTTCTCAAAAGGAGCTTAATTTGCGTCAACGTCGTTGGATGGAGCACGTAGAAGATTATGATTTCGAATTGCATTATCATCCGGGTAAGGCAAACGTCGTGGCGGATGCGTTGAGTAGAAAACCGACACAATTAGCGAGCCTAGCCATACGTGAGTGGAAGATGGTGAACGATTTAGGCCATTATGCTTCGCATTTCGAGGAACTTCTAGAAGGGGTTACATTGTGCAATCTCACTATCCAATCGACCTTATCGGCACGAGTAGTGGAGGCTCAACAAAATGATGGGGAAGCGGAGGAACTCCGTACCAAATTTCTTAGCGGGAATGCCCGAGATGGGTGGATGATTCACGCTGACAGAAGCTTGCGTTATCAAGGAAAGTTGTTCGTACCCGTTTCGTGTCGGGAGGAAATCCTACGAGAGTTTCACCATTCACCGTTAGCCGTCCATCCGGGAGGAAAGAAAATGTATCATGACTTGCGTAGGCAATTTTGGTGGCCTGGGATGAAGAAGGATGTGGTAATCTTCGTGTCCAAGTGTCTAACGTGCCAACAAGTAAAAGCCGAACATCAACGACCCACGGGAGAACTACAACCGTTACCGGTGGCCGAGTGGAAATGGGAAAATGTGACGATGGATTTTGTTACGGGTTTGCCAAGGTCACCGAGGGGGCATGATGCCATTTGGGTTGTCGTGGACCGTTTTACCAAGACCGCTCACTTTCTACCTATCCATGTTACTGATTCCGTAGACAGTGAGCGGTTTGCAAACTTAGCCGTTTGTATATTCGGGAGATTATTCAACTTCACGGGATTCCCGTATCTATTGTGTCCGACCGAGATCCGAGGTTCACAGCACGTTTTTGGCAAAGTTTGCAAGCCGCTTTGGGCACGAATCTCTTGTTTAGCACTGCCTATCATCCACAAACCGATGGTCAATCCGAGTGAACGATTCAGATTTTGGAGGATATGCTTCGGGCTTGCATTATGGATTTCCGGGGTAATTGGGAAGACCACCTACCGTTAGTCGAATTTGCGTACAACAATAGTTATCAATCGAGTATCGAGATGGCGCCGTATGAAGCCTTGTATGGAAGACCGTGTCGATCACCCGTGTGTTGGACTGAATTGGGAGAAGCTACGTTAGTGGGGCCGGATATGATCAAGGAAACCACCGAGAGTATGAAATCGATTCGCCAACGACTTTTAGAGGCTCAAGAGAGAACAACCGAACAAGTCAAGGTGATTCGCCAAAGGTTGCTAACCGCTCAAAGTCGACAAAAGAACTATGCCGATCGTCGTCGTCGTCCATTATCGTTCGAAGTGGGAGATCACGTGTTTCTCAAAGTATCGCCACGTCGAGGCTTGTCTCGTTTTGGAAAGAAGGGAAAGCTTTCACCGCGTTATATCGGTCCGTTCGATATTATTGAGAAGATTGGGGAGGTTGCATACCGTTTAGCTTTGCCGCCGAGGTTATCGAATGTGCACGACGTGTTTCATGTATCCATGTTGAGGAAGTACGAACCGGATCCGTCGCATGTGTTAGAATGGTCCGAACTAGAATTAGAAGCTGACGCATCTTATGGGGAAGAGCCGATACGTATCTTGGATACGCATGATCAAGTGTTGAGGGGTAAGACGATACCGTTGGTTCGAGTCTTATGGAGTAATCAGGGTAGCGAGGAGTCCACGTGGGAAAGAGAGGATGAGGTTAGGGAGAAGTATCCGCACTTATTCCCGGAATGAATCGATGTGAGTGTTTAAATTCGAAGTTTCATGCTATTTGACTTGTTGCATAATAATCGATGGTTATACTTGTTGCATAGCTATGTGGAGCATGTCTTAGTTGAGCATGGTCATTTAAATTTCGAGGACGAAATTTCTTTAAGGAGGGTAGAGTGTAGAGACCCGTAAATTCGTATAATTGATTTAAATATTTTATAAGAAATAGAAGGAGGAAATTGGTTTGGAATATTGAGATTTGGGGCTAATGTGTTTAAGTGTTGCATTTGAGGGGTGAGTGTGTGATTTGTGCTTAGTGTGTTCACATATATAGCATATATATGTATATATGTGTGTAGGGAATAAAAATTCCCCACTCTCCTTTCCTCTCACTCTCCCGTCCCCTCCTCCTCTCTCTCGGCTCCCTCTCTCACCCTCTCTCTCACTCAAATTCTACCCAAAACCCACACAAAACAACCTTTAATCTTTCACTCCTACGCGTATTGTGGTCCGAATTTCGTTGGTGCGGTGGAGGCGTATCCCATTCGATTCCAAAGCTTGGAGCTAGGGCTTGGAAAATCTTTCAATTTCGTTCTTCAATCTTGAGGTAGGGAGTTCTAACTTTTAATATATGTTTATGACTTGTTTTTATTGCTTGATTTGTGCCATTGATCGTGGTTATTGTTATTGATGTTGTTGTTGTTGAAAATCTGCAGAAAATTTGCTCGAATAGCCTTTGTTATCGATACCTTAGCCTTTGTTATCGATACCTTTGTGTTCCAAAACTCAGAAAATCACTTGTTATCGATAACCTTGCATCTGGAACCATTTTTGACCAAATGGTATCGATACCTTTGTGCTAGGTATCGATACCTGTTGCTTATCTCCAGCTTTCACTGTTTTGCTTCATTTTTCACCGTTTTGGTTTCCAATCACTTCCAACCCATTCAAACACTTCCCGAATGATCCCTAACTTGATTACTTGTATTCGAAGACCTCATTGAACATTCCCATGACTCTAAAGCTCGTTTGGTCATGATTTCACGAAAATCGCTTTATGTATCAAAGTTGGGTTTGAATGGTATAAACATGACGGAAAAAGGATTTTGAAACATTACGGACACGACGATTACATTTCAGGACTCATCGACGGGTGAGTGCCTGGCAGAGGACATCGGGGTCCTTTAATTGGCCCGGCAGGAGCTATATGCTCGTATTGGATACTTCAGGACCACCCTATGGGTAAGGTGCCTGGCAGAGGACATCAGGGTCCTTTAACTGGCCCGGCAGGAGCTACGGCTCATGACACTCGTACGAGACACGTTTTGACACATGGTGCTTAGAAAGGTTATTCATTGGAACTTATGGTTGGTTCTGAAAACGGAATATTGGATGTGGATTGCTATTGTTGTTCATTCACCGGATCTTGTTGCCATTGTCCACCTTGTAATCATTCTACATTTCATATGCATACATTGTTAGATTAGAGCTTTCTACTGGGCTAGTGTAGCTCAAGCCTTACATTATTTTCAGGTACTAACTCGGTGCAGTAGCTTCATGTGTGGAGTGCTTGATCGTGGACACCGTTTTGACAACAAACCTTTGAGAAGTTACTTGTCCATCTTTGTATATTATCTATTGAAATATGTATTTGTAACTTAAACTGTAAGTTTTTGATTGCAGGCGTTGTAACCCTTAACTCTTTCGACTCTCTGTACTTATGTTAATTTGGGCCTCGGAGCCAAAGGTGTAATCTTTTGGGAATTATCAAATGTTGAAGTATGATTATGGAAATGGAAATGTTAAACTCTTTTGGGGTATTTTATGGATTATTGTGAGGCTTTATTTATGAAAATCCTTTATATTTATGTTGAAAATCGAGGGTGTGACAACACAGTTGACTGATGCTAAAAATAAGGGTTATAGAACCCCTCGAGAAATGAATGCAACTCATTTAGGGACCGATTGTCCATCCCGATTTGTTTGTTCAACCCCGAAAATCCAACTCATTTAGGTAACATATTTATTACACCTATTGAAAAAGTTACTTTATTTCAATGAAGACAGGGTAAAAAGGAATTTTGATTATCTAAAAAGTCAAATAGACAAACAAATCGGGACGGAGGGAGTATTTTCAAACTCTTGAAAATTTTACCAATTGTTTTAAAGAAATGACAAGTCCAAAATTAACAACAAAAAAACAAAAACAAATAACCAGCTGACTGCATCCAAACAAATAAGCGTAAAAATTTAGCATACTATAAAGTTTGCCTTAGTCTAACACAACTTTACTTGATGTTGATGTGTTAATGTTCTAAACACAAGTGAACTTATAAAATGGTTGTATTATATACTTACGTCATGAATCCTGCGAACATGAGTCAGTGTCCTACGAGCTAAAACAGAACCTGCGATCAGCAAAGAGTCCCAAGTCATGTACAGTAAAATAATGGAATTAAAAACAAGATAGAGAACACAGTTTTATTTGCTTACATCCTCGCTGCTCCCTCACTGCAAGTACAACACCTTTCTGCACCAAATTTGTAGCCCAACCCTGATGATCATAAACAATTATTCACAAGACACAGTTGACTGACGCTAAAAGTAAGGCTTATAGAACCCCTTGAGAAATGAATGCAAAAAGGAAAAAACAGTAATTGTTAAAGTTCCAACTTCCAAGAATTAGAATCCACTCGAATGGGAAACCTTAAAGTAATCCAGGTTTTATATGCTATAAAGCACTGACACTCCTAGAGGAGTGCATGTCCCCGTGTCCGACACGGGAAGAGACTCATTTAGGGGAGAAAACAAATACTCCATCCGTCCCTTTTTAAATGTCCTGTTTCGTAACTCCAACTTATTAAAAAGACATCATCATTATACCTTTCACATCAACTTTTTTCTCTACTTTTCCTACTTACCCATCATCATTACACTTTTACTCACTAACTTTTCAAAATGGAATCTACTTTTAGGGTTAAAATAGACAATTCACCAACTTTTACCCACTAACTTTACAAAATGGACACTTATTAAGGGACAGCCCAAAATAAAATACTGGACTGTAATAAAGGGACGGAGGGAGTACTAACAATGGTTTGAACTTTGAAGTATTAATAGTAGACCTTACATTCTACCACTCTTTATATCAATTTAAGCTCATCAAAAGTTCATCATCCCCTTTCACTAATTTGTTAAAAAAAATTGCAAATTTGCAGAAAAATTTATTTCTTATTTGTAGTTCCTAATTGTGTGGTAACAACACATTATTTTTGTACTCCCTCCATCCCGATTTGTTTGTTCAACCCCGAAAATCCAACTCATTTGGGAACATATTTATTACACCTATTGAAAAAGTTACTTTATTTCAATGAAGACGGGGTAAAAAGGAATTTTGATTATCTAAAAAGTCAAATAGGCAAACATTCTAGAACTCTTTAAAGTCTAAAAGTGGACAAACAAATCGGGACTGACGGAGTATTTTCAAACTCTTGATGATGTAGAACACGTGGAGGCCCAATTTCATGATCAATTGGACCGGTCAAAGCCTCGGAAGTCCAAACGTTGTTTAATTGCAAATTACCCGATTTGGCAACTTTTGGACGAGCTCAGATCGGGCCCAAACTTGGTGGGCTGACTTATTTTCGCGTTGCGGTCAATACTCACTACCCTAAGTCGTGATTAATGGTGTTTTTCGGCCTAATTCCTTCGTTTAGGCCTCCAATTGGACGTTTTTGCCGTTTTAGGAAATATTTGTTTCGTTAATACCTTTTAGCGTATAATTCCATAGAAGTTGATTCTTTTTGGGAAAGCCATGTTTTTCTTTCCTTTTTCCAATTTTATTATTTTCCCTAAATTTTGGGAATTTTCGTTTTTGAGTTAGAGTTTTGCTAGGGTTACACCTTTTTTCCTATAAAAGGGGTTGTAACCTAATGTTTATGCAGTTTTTATCAATAATATTCAGACTTTGTCTCTTTCTCTCGTGGACTCGAGTTTATCAATCGTTCGATTAGTACGCAACTAATCTCTTTGTTAATTTCACTGCGTCAAGTGGTATCAGAGCGAGGCTTTGCCTGGTTCGATGGCACCAAACACGGCTGATGACACCCCCATTGACGTTGGTCGTGGGCTTGCTGACTGAGATCCGTCAGGATGAGATTCGTGAGCTGCTGCAAACATTGACTCTACAAAACAACCAGAGGCCAGATGAGGTTGTGGAGGAGCGCGCGCTGGAATTTGCCCATCGCTAACCTCATAACCAGAATCGGGAGCGCGTCGGAGGATTTGCCCAAGGCCCACCCGGTGATCGACGGGTTGGAAGGCATCTTCGTCATCATACTGATAGCGAAGGGTCTGAACCTGAAGTTGAAGACAAACAAGGAGGACGCCGTCCAGCACGACGGCGTCATGCAACAGTGGTATGATGATTACAAAGTGAAGGTAGATCTTCCCACGTTCAATGGTAACTTGCATATTGAGGACTTTCTTGACTGGCTTTCTGAGGTTGAGAGGTTTCTTAATATGATGGAAGTTGCGGAGTCTAAACAGGTCAAGTTGGTCGCTTACAAGTTAAAGAGCGGCGCTGCAGTCTGGTGGGATCAGTTACAAGCGAAACAGTACAGGCATGGAAAGGAGCCTGTGAGGACATGGCACCTGATGAAGCAACTGATGATGGAAAGGTTCTTGCCGCCTGATTATGATCAACACCTGTTCCGATCATACCAGAATTGTTCACAGGGGTCTAAATCTGTGTTTGACTACACGACTAAATTTAGTCGACTTTCAGATCGTAATAATCTGAATGAGACCAAAGGTCAGCGCGTAGCAAGATATATGAATGGATTGAAGTCTTCCATTCAGGACAGAATTGGATTGCAGGTTGTGTGGGATGTCGAGGAAGCCCATAACCTAGCTTTGAAGGCCGAGCAGTTGGAGCGTAAACCAACCAGTTCGGGATACCGTCGAGGTCCTGTGGAGTCGTTTGTTCCTAGTTCTGATAAGGGGAAGGACAAACAACCAACGGTTCCCACGTTTCAACCTAGGAGTGCAGTTGGTGGTGGTGCTAAGTTCGGAGGGGCTAATCAGGCAAGTAGTTCCAACAATAGAAACGTGGCCAAAGATTCGAACCCTTGTGCCAAACCGAGGGGTGACAAGTGCTTCCGGTGTAACAAACCCGGTCACTTGTCTAATGCATGCCCAAATAGGAAGGTGGGCCTGGTAGAAGAAGATGGGCTTGTTGAGGATGGCTCTGAGGATGATCCTGATGATGTGGATTATGCCAAGGAAGATGGGGAACGGGTCAATTGTATGGTTCAACAGGTGTTGTTCGCACCAAAATCGGAGGATTCCAGCCAACGTCACAACATATTTCGGTCGCGCTGTTCAGTCAACCAGAAAGTTTGTGATTTGATTGTGGACAGCGGGAGTTGCGAGAATTTTGTGGCAAAAAGACTAGTAGAGCATCTGAAGTTGCCAACGAAACCCCATCCCGCGCCTTACAGCATTGGATGGATCAAAAAAGGCCCCACGGTGAAGGTAACTCAAGTCTATAAACTTCCTCTTTCAATTGGAAAATTTTACAGAGCTGATGTTACTTGTGATCTATGTTACACGGACACGGGTATGAGAATTGGGTGCGGGTACATATCTAAGGGTCGGACACCTCAAAACTGAAAATAGAGGATTCGGGGATATGTATTTGAATTTGGACACGGGTGCGGGGATCCGTTGAATATTTATATATATAGAATTTTTTATATTATTTATTGAAATATATAAAATTATTTTCCAAAATATAATCATTTAATTTGAAATTTTATTCATTCCAACAAATATAAAAAAGATGTACTAAATAATAAAGGGTAAACCCATGTTTTTATGGTCCATTAATAAATGAGATGTCTTATGGCCAACTATGTGAGAAATACAAGTCTTAGTTGAGCCAGCCCACTTAGGCCCAACCCAAACAAAGAAAGAGCCACTACCTAGTAACAAAATTACAGAACCCTAAAACATATATCTATACGCAGCAGCAGTCCAACCCTGGCAGCAGCTCTTCAACGTCCAGGCCCCTCTCTCTCTCTCTCTCTCCTTCTTCGACGGCGATGGTCCGCTCTTCCTTCGACAGCGATGGTCTACTCTGACGATCTTCTCCTCCGACCATAAGCCAGATCTACTTCTCTCTTCTTCCAAAGCAGGTACATTCGTACTCCATCCTTCTTCGACGATGACTCTTATTGTTCCAACGTTATTTTCCGACGAATCCCGTGCGGATCCCGTACCCGCACCCGTGTCGTGTCGTGTCGACACAGGTACTTCGCCCAAAAACGAGGATCCGTGTATCATAGCTTGTGATGTTATAGAGATGGATGCTAGTCATGTATTATTAGGTAGGCCCTGGCGGTTTGATGTAGACGTTGTTTATAAGGGTCGTGACAACACTTACTGTTTTAATTGGGAGTCCCATAAGGTTGTTATGGTACCTACCAATCACAAGGTGTCTATCAAGCCTCCTAAAGTAGAGGGGTCCTCGTTTTTAACCATTGCTAATTCCAAAGTTGAGTTTGTTGCAGGTTTGAAAGAGTCTGAACAGGTTTATGCAATGGTGGTAAAATCGTTGGTTGTGCATGGAAAGAATGAGGCAGTGATTTCAGTGCCTAAACAGATACAACCGTTACTGGAAGAGTTTGAGGAGCTGGTTGCTGATGATGTGCCTAATGAGCTCCCTCCCATGAGGGATATTCAGCAACAGATTGATTTGATTTGGTGCCTGGGGCAAGTCTGCCCAATTTACCACATTATCGTACGAGTCCGAAAGAGAATGAGATCCTGAGGGAGAAGGTCGAAGAGTTATTGCAGAAAGGGCACATTCGGGAGAGTCTGAGCCCGTGTGGTGTTCCAGCCTTATTGACCCCAAAGAAGGATGGAAGCTGGCGTATGTGTGTGGACAGTCGAGCCATCAATAAGATAACCATCAAGTACAGGTTTCCAATACCTCGTCTTGATGATATGTTGGACATGCTATATGGGTCAAAGTGGTTTTCAAAGATCGATTTGCGGAGCGGGTACCGTCAGATTCGTATCCGACTGGGCGATGAGTGGAAGACGGCGTTCAAGACAAAGGATGGCTTGTACGAGTGGTTGGTCATGCCATTTGGCCTTTCTAATGCACCGAGTACTTTTATGCGGGTTATGAATCAGATTTTGCGGCCTTTCACGGGAAAATTTGTCGTCGTTTATTTCGACGACATACTGATCTATAGCAAGTCCGAAGAGGAGCACGTGGAGCACGTGCGCCAAGTGTTGATGGTGCTGCAAGAAAATAAGCTGTACATTCAACTCAAGAAGTGCAGTTTCTTGACTAGCAGCTTATTGTTCTTGGGTTATGTGGTTAGCTCTAGGGGATTCATGTGGATGAAGATAAGGTGCGGGCCATTCGTGACTGGCCACCACCCAAGACTGTTACCGAGGTTTGAAGCTTCCATGGGTTAGCCACTTTCTATCGGCGTTTTATTCGGGATTTAAGTTCTATTGTGGCGCCGATCACTAAGTGTTTGAAGAAAGGAAAGTTCTTGTGGGGAGATGAAGCGGAGAAGAGCTTCATGGTGATTAAGGAGAAGCTGTGCACCGCGCCAGTTTTAGCACTACCTAGTTTTGAAAAGATTTTCGAAGTTGAGTGTGATGCTAGCGGGATTGGTATTGGGGCTGTTCTGTCCCAAGAAAAGAGACCGATGCTTTCTTTAGTGAGAAGTTAAGCGAAGCAAGGCAGAAGTAGAGCACGTATGATCAGGAATTCTATGTTGTGGTGCGCGCTCTCAAACATTGGGAGCATTACCTGATTCAGAGAGAGTTTGTTTTGTATACTGATCATCAGGCACTGAAATTTATCAATATTTAGAATAAGCTGGATAGTATGCACGTGCATTGGGCGACGTTTTTGCATAAATTTCCTTTTACTATTCGGCATAAGTCTGGGATAACAAATCGTGTGGCTGATGCTTTGAAGCGTCGAGCTGATCTATTGGTGACTTTGGCCCATGAGATTGTGGGCTTTGAGTTTCTGAGGGAACTATACCCAGAGGATGATGACTTTAAGGAGGTTTGGGATGTATGTGTGCAAAATCGGCCTATGAGTGATTTCCATATTACTGATGGGTATTTGTTTCGAGGCAATCGCTTGTGTATTCTGAAGTCTTCCTTAAGGGAAAGCTTAATCCGAGACTTACATGGTGGAGGATTAAGTGGTCACTTAGGGAGGGATAAAATTGTGGCCAGTTTGGAGGAACGGTATTATTGGCCTCAGTTGAAGCAAGATGCTGGGAATTTTGTGAAGAAGTGCTACACTTGTCAGGTGTCTAAAGGTCAGTCCCAAAACACTGGTCTTTACACGCCTCTGCCTGTTCCTGATAGCATCTGGGAGGACTTGTCGATGGATTTTGTGCTGGGTCTGCCTCGTACTCAACGAGTAGATTCTGTGTTTGTGGTAGTGGACAGGTTTTCAAAGATGGTGCACTTTATTGCTTGCCGAAAAACATCCGACGCTTCTCATGTGGCTCGTTTGTTTTTCCGTGAGGTGGTGCGTTTGCATGGGGTGCCGCAGTCCATTACTTCTGATCGTGATGTGAAGTTTCTTAGCCATTTTTGGGTAACTTTGTGGAAGATGTTTGGTACGTCGCTGAAAAGGAGCTCCACTGCACATCCACAAACGGATGGCCAAACTAAGGTAACTAACCGAAGTTTGGGAAATTTGATTCGCAGTATTTGTGGGGACAAGCCGAAACAGTGGGATTTTGTTTTACCGCAGGTTGAGTTTGCTTTCAATAGTGCAGTTCACAGTGCCACAGGAAAATCACCTTTTTCTTTGGTATATGTGACCCCTCCAAAGCATGTGGTGGATTTGGTTCAGTTTTCACGAGGGCCTGGGGTTAGTGTTGCAACTGAAGCAATGGCTAAGCAGGCTCAAGAGGTCCAGGAGCAGGTGAAACAAAAGTTGGCTGAGACGAATGCGAAGTACAAGCGGGCTGCTGATAAGCGTAGGCGTGAGAAATTGTTTTAGGAGGGTGATTCTGTTATGGTCTTTTTGCGAAAGGAGAGGTTTCTCGTGGGAACCTACAATAAGTTGAAACCGCGGAAGTATGGTCCGTACAAGGTTGTGAAAAAAATTGGTGACAATGCTTATGTGATTGATCTACCGGAGACTATGAAGATTTCCAAAGTTTTCAATGTCGCTGATCTATTCAAGTACCATGCTGAGGAGCCACTTTATCCAGATTTGAACTCGGGGTCGAGTTCTTTCGAAGTAGAGGGGACTAATGTAGAACACGTGGAGGCCCAATTTCATGATCAATTGGACCGGTCGAAGCCTCGGAAGTCCAAACGTTGTTTAATTGCAAATTACCCGATTTGGCAACTTTTGGACGAGCTCGGATCGGGCCCAAACTTGGTGGGCTGACTTATTTTCGCGTTGCAGTCAATACTCACAACCCTAAGTTGTGATTGATGGTGTTTTTCGGCCTAATTCCTTCGTTTAGGCCTCCAATTGAACGTTTTTGCCGTTTTAGGAAATATTTGTTTCGTTAATAACTTTTAGTGTATAATTCCGTAGAAGTTGATTCTTTTTGGGAAAGCCATGTTTTTCTTTCCTTTTTCCAATTTTATTATTTTCCCTAAATTTTGGGAATTTTCGTTTTTGAGTTAGGGTTTTGCTAGGGTTACACCTTTTTCCTACAAAAGGGGTTGTAAGCTAATGTTTATGCAGTTTTTATCAATAATATTCAGACTTTGTCTCTTTCTCTCGTGGACTCGAGTTTATCATTCGTTCAATTAGTACGCAACTAATCTCTTTGTTAATTCCGCTGCGTCACTTGAAAATTTTACCAATCGTTTTATAGAAATGACAAGTCCAAAATTAACCAAAAAAGAAAACAAACAACTAGCTAACTGCGTCCAAACAAATAAGCGTAAAAATGAAGCATCCTATAAAGTTTGCCTTAGTCTAATACGACTTTACTTGATGTTGATGTGTTACTATTCTAAACACAAGTGAACTTATAAAAGGGTTGTATTATATACTTACATCATGAATCCTGCCAACATGAGTCGCTGTCCTGCGGGCTAAAACAGAACCTGTAATCAACAAAGAGTCCCAAGTCATGTACAGTAACATAACAGAATTAAAAACAAGAAGATATCCATTCTAAACTTCATTTAAACCTAATTAATGATTGAAAACCTAAGTCATGTCTGAGCAACCACCAAGTTTGTTTTTTGTTTTTCTCCCCACTTTTCGCTCCATAACATATATATATGGGGCGTTCCGCTCACAAAACAAATAACACAACAATTGACACTCAATCTCAGCCCTTGCTTTGGGCGGCTGAGATTAGAGCATTAAAGTTGTACACTTTCTCCCTACTCTTTCCATCTAGAGACCAGATCCCCTGTCCGAGTGAAATCCAGACATGGGCCTGTCCCACCCCTCAGAGCTGTTGATTTTGCAAATCAATGGTTGAGATCTGCCGAGCCAAAACGACGTCGTTTTGGACCAAAAAGTGTTCGGCAGATCTCAGTCGTTGATTTGCGAAATCAACGACTCCGAGGAATGGGACAGGACCCTGTCCGGATTTCACTCAGACAGGGGATCCTCGGTGTTCCATCGAGACCAGATCCCCTGTCCGAGTGAAATCCGGCGACCCCTCTCTCTCTCTCTCACACACACACACAAGTAAGAACACAGATTCAATGAGAAGAAAACTTCAAAAAAATTGGGTAAATATTTTCTGATTGAAAAAAACTCCTTATTTGATTCACTGTCTAATTCCACATGAAAACAATAGATACATACTTGCATGACTGTCGCCTCTTTCTTTGGGAGTTTCAACATCATGTAATCATGCATTTTTCCCATGTTGCGAATCTGTATTTTTACCTGTGTGTGTGTGTGTGAGAGAGAGAGGTCGCCGGTGATGGTCACGCTCACGAGAGTGGGAGGAAAACCAGGGTTGTGTCGATGAGGGTGGAGGGAGAGTGATCAGGTGAGATGGAGAGAGTAATGGGAAAATTACCGGCAGGTGGAGTGGACCGGGAATAATCACCACTTTAATGGTGTGAAGTTTCGAAATCACCAAGACATGGCATCCGGAAGCAATATTACCAAGACATGGTATGAGTTATGAAGCATGATGTGAGTGGACAAATTTGCCCTTTGATCAAAGAACGACACCATTCCCTTACCGTACGTCCCAATATTCCCCTTTTCGTTGTCTCTTTGGTTCCTCTTTTCCATTTCCATTCTCCTGAGGTACGACGCTGTCTAGGGTTAGGGTTTGGTCCGGCTGAAAATCGTCTGTGCTCCCCAGCCTCTGAAGACTTCTTCCTACTCTCTCCCATTCCCCTCTCTCCCATTTAACAGGCGACGTGGTCCCCCAACTCCGTCCTTCGCGTCCGTTTGAATCGTCTACTCCGGAGACGATACCTTCAATCGTCCAAGTTTCGAACATTGCCATAGCCATCGCCAGACTTCTTCCTAATCTCTCCCATTCCCCTCTCTCCCATTCAACAGGCGACGTGGTCCCCCAACTCTCTCCTTCGCGTCCGTTTGAATCGTCTACTCCGGAGACGATAACTTAAATCGTCCAAGTTTCGAACATTGCCATTGCCATTGCCATTGCCATCGCCAGTTCATCAGGTTAGTTTACTCGAAGTTTAGTGAGATGTGTGTGTTTTTCGGTGTATGTAGTTGTTGTTATTGGGTTTTGTGTTACAAAGTTTACTCGATGTGAGAATCCTGTTGTGGAATTTGGAAGTGTTGTATGCAAACGAAAGTAGGAAAAATTGCATTCCTAACTTTGATTGAATGTAAGTACTTTGTCTTTATGTAGTTGCATGTTGGAATCCCACAGAAGCCCAAACATTCGTAACTTTGAAGTCATTGGAGAATTGGAGAATTTGTCTGGCCATGAACCGTAGGAGGCCGGAACTAATTAGTTGGGTTGTGCGCAAATTAACCTAGAAACCCGGTTATAAAAAAAGAAAAGGAAAAGATTTATGTAATTTTTGGGACACGAAAGATCTCCCACTAGGATATTTCAACTTGTTTGAGAGGAGTTTTGGGGAAATCTTAAGGCAAAGAACAACATTAAGTAGGTTAGAAATTGTTAAAATGTCTCTGTTGAGCAATGATATTAAATGGAATGGACCTCAAATGTATACTTGTGAAAAGATTTGTTTTTCTAGGAACTAAAATTATAAGGAGAGAAGAAAAACTTTATTGATGAACTGTTGATATAGTATGATGAAGTTTTTTGAAACACACTTTGTACAACCGCTAGTCCAAAGCAAACCGTCCTGATGATGGCTTGTAGGAATTCATATTTACATAACTACCATAAAGAATACAAAGTAAAAAAAATATGATGGCATGCTTTGCTACATTCTATTCTGTTTTATGTTTTACCTCCATTTTCAAAAATCTGAAACCTATATTGAGCAAATTGATGCCAAATTCAAACGCAGCACGTTACATAGGAGTACGAAGCAACTGCATATCTGTATGCAATGCCAACTAGTAGTTTTATGTAGGGGAAATGAGATGTTTTCTCAGTTTAATAGACTTTGGGTTTGTCTAAAATTTACATTTAGTCTTTACAATTAGAACAGAACCTAAGTAGGATAATTTGGTATTTGTCATTTCAATAGACTTTGGGTTTGTTTTCTCATATTTGAGTTTAGTTGAAATGAGACACACTACTAGGTATCTCACAGGATTCAACCCTTCTGGAATAGGTAGAATCTAAAGAATAACAGTTTTACTTGCAGCATTGGCACTAGAAAAAGAAGACTTGGGTGTTCTGTAAATTAGGCTTCAATCCAGAATAATAGTAAGATGGGTAGAATTCATCCAAAGCCTCTTTAAGAACCCTCATTGAAGGATAGTCTGCACCAGCTAAGATGAACACATCTTGAGCAAAAGCAAGGTAAGAAATGGAGAGACTGCCACATCTAGGATGGTAGGTAAACTGGCTCTGAGCAATTCTTCAATGAAGAATAGAATAAAGCCCTTCCATTACTATGAGGAAGAGATATGGGGAAATTGGGTCGCCTTGTCTGAGCCCCTTTTCTCCTTTAAAGAATCCTACCAACTCACCATTTATTACCATTGAATACATAGCAGAAGTAATGCATTGGTTGACAACTTTGATAATCTGATCAGGAAACTCTAAGCCCATCATAACATCCAATAGAAAGTCCCAATCCACATATTCGTAAGTACCACTTAAATCTATCTTCATTACACACCTACGACACCCTGAATCTCTTTCATAGTTTCTCACTAATTCTTGCATCAATAGAATAATGTCAGCTTTGTCGTACAAAACCTTCATGCATGGGTACTTTAAAATTTTGCAGCCCTGCTTCTTTATTGCTTGTACGAGATTACGTTGGTACGTTGGTTTGTGGTTTAATCTGCTAAAATATCCCCATGTTCATATTCCCTCCAATCATACATGATACAACCCGAACTGGACCCCTCATGATCTGAAGTGGCATATCTGTACTTGCATGGCATTTGGTGGTATAATAGTGTCTTTCATGTGCAATAAAAAGTTGCTCATCTGTGGGCAACTCAAATGAGTGTGTTAAGGCTGGGTTGTACAGTCTACTTTCCAATTTATTTCCACTAGTGGTTCTTATTTGCTTAAAGTTGCTGTTATTTTTTGTAAATGAAGGATGAAAAGAGGACAGAAGCGACCGCGAAGTGAGAAAGGGAGTAGTAGTGGGACGAAGGCAACAATGGGAAGTACCAACAGCAATCCTTATCTAATATTCCTGTACGTATGTTTACTGCCGATGTAGTTTAGTGGATAATGTGTTAAATTCCATCTTGTATTGAGCTTAACAAGATTTTGTACGATAAGAACCATGCAGTGACAATAGTCGGCATGTTTGCATGGCTTTAGTGAGTATTTGAGCATGGGTTGTTTATATGGACCTTATTTGATATGATGTTTGCATCATAGTTGACCAATATTATGTCATTAAAGTAGTTTCTGGCATCTATAGTTGGCACATGGCACTTCCTTCATTGCTAGCATGTCCATGATCTTGAGTGAGGAGTAGGTGGTTTCCTTGCAAATGTTGAAGAACAATTGATTCTTAGTTGCCTTATTCATCTCCCTTACATTCAATTACATTACAACTAGACTCGTTGTTTGACCTCCCTCTCATTAATTTTTTTGCATATGAAACATTTAATCCCGGCAATTTTCATCAACCCCGCACTTAGGAGTTTGAAAATGGATACAATCATCAAAGAGTCATTAGAGGTAGATAACAATGAAGAAAAAATTGCTGCACAAAGGTTTAGTAGTAATTCACCGTATGCTATTTTTAACTCTATTGTTGGTTCGCTTTCTCTTAGGACTAACCTTCTTTTGTGAATCAGAGTACAATATGTAGACTAAATACTATATTTTGCTTCACTGATGAAGCTTAGTTTTGGGGAAAAAGTGGGCTTCATATAAAGTTAGATCGAGAACAGGTTTATTCATAAATCCTTGTGCAGTAAGTTATTCGCCATCGGTTTGTGTCTCCAATTGAACTCTTCGATTGTATGTAAATTTGACTGCTCATAGCATAGTTGAATAAAGTTGTAGGGTGTACCTCTATGATGTATAGACATGTCATTGTTTCTAGTGCGTAGTTGATTCTTTGAACCACAATTCTTATTTCATAAGCACGACATAGCTTCCACCCTTTTGAACATTCCCTTGGCAACTGCACACTAGTGACGGTGACTAACACAATATATATCATAGAGGTACACCACAGAACTACGTATGGTCTGATTTCCTAATGGAATACGTAGGCAGCCTTTTGGTGCGACCATAATTTCACTAATATGTGGCATGGTAATTGGACAATGGCTAGCCGAGTGCCCTTCTTCTTATCACATTATCGAAAAGTTGAAAAATCATGTCCAAAATGTATTTTGAACCCATTTCAAACAAACGGAACTGCCTTAGTTTAAATGTGGACGTGGAGTTGAGATTTTCCTTCCAATGGTTAAAAGCTTCTGAGCTTGTTTTAGTTGGCAAATTGCGTGGCAATGCAAATTGCCATAGTTCAAGATATTCCAACTAATCTAATCCGGTATGAATTTCACTAGTGAAAATATAAGTTTATTTGTTCCACCAAGATAGGCACGGAGGGCAATGCCCACTGTGAACCCGATTTGCAAGTATGTTGGCCATACTTTAACTTCTTCCCACGGGGTATTGGGCATAAGTGGGGGTCCCAAACGCCAGAGAGTTAAATGCTGAAATTAGAAAGTATGTAGGTTGGTCAAGAACTTATTTCGAGGACCGAGTGGTAGAACTCGAACGTGATCATGCTTCGACTCAGGGAGGGGCGGACCCTGTTATTGTATTTGGGCCAACAAGCAATAACCCCTTATGAAATTTTAAAATCTTCTTTGATAAGCAATAAGACGTTTCATTGGCAACAACGATTTCTCTTCTACTTCCATTGCAAAGATGTAGTGCATACCTTATGACATTCTCCCACAGAGATGACCTTGAAAGGATGCCAACTTGGATCCCTGAGGTAATCCTCCCACAAATAGCACATTCCCGCAAAGATTGCCTGATCACGTAGCATTGGTACAACTTCTCATAATCATTTGCACATCGATGACCGTAGGTATTTTATAATTTGATGTGCAAATGATTATGAGAAGTTGTACCAATGCTACTTAATATCCAATCTTGGTGGGAATGTGCTATTTGTGAGAGGATTACCTTAGGGATCCAAGTTTGCATCCTTTCAAGGTCATCTCTGTTGGAGAAGGTCTTAAGGTATGGACTATATCTTTGCAATGGAAGTGGCGGAGGAATAGTTGTTGCCAATGAACCCTTTTGTTATTTCATAAAGATTTGATGGTTGCAAAGGGGTTATTGTTTGTTGGCCCGAAGACAAAAACACGGTCTACCCCTCCATGAGTCCAACCATGATCACGTTTTAGTTCAACCAATCGGTCCTCGAAATATGTTCTTGACCGACCTCCATGCTTTCTAATTTAACCATTTCACGTTTGAGTTTCGGATCCCCATTTTTTCCCAATATCCCGTGGGAAGAAGTTAAAGTCTGGGCAACATCATTGCAAATCTGTTTCACAGTGGCCATTGCCAGCCGTGCCTATCTTGGTGGAACAAAGATACTTACATTTTCACTAGTGAAATTCATACCGGATTAGATTAGTTGGAATATCTTGATCTATTGCAAATTGCATTGCCACGCAATTTGGCAACTGAAACAAGCTCAGAAGCTTTTAACCATTGGAAGGAATATCTCAACTCCACGTCCAAATTTAAACTAAGGCACTTCCGTTTGTTTGAAATGGGTCCAAAATACATTTTCGACATGATTTTTCAACTTTTCGATAATGTGATAAGAAGAAGGGCACTGTGATACCCATTGTCCAATTACCTTTTCGCATATTAGTGACACTAGAACTACGTATGGTCTGATTTCCTAATGGAATACGTAGGCAGCCTTTTGGTGCGACCATAATTTCACTAATATGTGGCAGGGTATTTGGACAATGGCTAGGCCGTACGTAATCTTCTCTTATAACATTGTCGAGAACTATCAAATTCACATTTGAAGTATCTTTTCTGCCCATTTCAATCTTTCCTGCCTTAGTTCATATTTGGATGTGGAGTTGATATCGTCCTTCCAATGCAGTGATTTTGTGTGAAGTGGATAAAGTTCCCCGCCTTATGTTTACTGCCAATGTAGTTAAGCGTTTAATTTGTTACATTCCACCTTGTATTTAGCTTAACAACATTTTCTACGATTTCAAATGCAGTGATGACTATTTGAAAAAAGCAAGAACGGCACATACTGGGCGGAGGTTTTTTGTACCACAGGTTAGAGTTATTGTCGTTCTAACTCGTAAACTGTATGGTAATTAGCACTTAAGTGGTTGATATGCAATTTCAGTTCTAACCCGATTATTCAATGTTTTGGGTCTCAATCTTCATGGTGAACTATGCAGCATAGCTCAATAGCTGCGGAAGTATGGAATAATATGTCTGTTGCTGAGAGATCACCATTCTTGGAGTTGGCCAACGAAGTAAAGGCCCGCAATAATAAGAATGTCCCCAAGAAAAAGAAGACGCCTACGTTGGTATGGCTTTGCACTTGTGGGTGTTCATATAGTTAGTTATTACGTTCACATTATTATTTATGTCCGAATCATGGTCGTACTAAATATCCAACCCTTACGACCATATCGACCCCCTTATGTATGGTTTTATTACTTTCATGTGCAGCCGGTATTTCGGAGTAGGTGTTCACCCAAGGCATTGGTTAAACAGAATGGGAAATTAAACATGGATCAAATAGACGCTGTTGGCAGACTTGGTTTCGGTTCAATGCTGACATTACAATGTCAAATTCTGAAACGGTCATTCATATCGAAATTGGTTCACCATTTCAACCCTACGAATAAGACCTTGGCATTTGGGAGGATGAAAGTCTATTCAATCACGACAGAAGATGTTGCCAGGGCATTAGGGCTACCCCTTGGCACTGTACCAGTTCCAACTAAGTGTGAAGAGTGCCACTTTGAACACATTCGGGCCATGTTTGCAGAAACGGATGAAGAATTGAAGAGAGGGGTAACCTTTGGAATGATGCGGGAAGTTTTTAAGTCGGGGGTAGGAGATGCGAAGTTCCAGACTTCGTATGTCCTGTTTGTGTTGTCTGCCTTATTGTGTCCAACCACAAAGGATGTGGCCTCCACAAAGTTTTACCCAAGCGTGTATGACTTAAACAAGATTTCGTCATATGCATGGCCCCAATTTGTGTTCGATTGGTTGGTGAAGGAAGTAATGAAGTTTAAGAATAGAGATGTGATGGACGTTGATAAGAAGAAGGATGCCCCCGGCGTGTCTGGGTGTGTGTTGCTCCTAATGGTAATGTACATGCCGTTTTAGTCTTCACATTTTTTCTATGAGCTATGTAATTCCATTTTTTACATGATTCATGCATAATATCTCCCTTGCAGCTTATATACTTTGACAAGGAGGAGATGGGCATGAATGTTGGTAGGGATGGTGTTCCGTTGATTCAGTCTTGGACGACTAAGCTTATTTTGGAACGAATTGCCAAGGAGGAGAATTTGGACTTGGTAGATCCCATTTCCACCCAATTTCCCGAGCCTCGTTTACTGCATCCGGTGAGAAAACCTAATATTGTTTTGTCCAATTAACCATTTACGTCATCTCAATTTGTATAAATAACTAGACGTTATGTTAATAGGAGGCGCAAAAGGCTTTTCATCTCTTGAAGAAATCGTTCGGTGAACAACTACAAAATATCATCATCATGGACGCGGCGTTGATGGCTACTGCTTCTCAAACAACCCAAGAAAATCAGTCAAGATCAAGAGGGAACGATGTTAGGGAGATGGATAGTCCTTTGGACGATGATGCTTCTCCCGAATTTCCATCGTCTTCCAATTATGTCCGTACTCGAAGAAGGCAAGGAAAGGCGTTGCCATTGATGAAATGCATGAGGAGAGGACATCTGGTTTTCAAATTGTTCATAATACCCGTGACATGCCATTCTACACGCCAGAGCACACGATGGACGATGTTGTAGACACCTCCGTTATTGAAAAATGTGGAAGTCCGACGGGTGTCACAATTGACCAAGACAAACAGAACATGGAGGCAGATGTACAAGTGGAAGAGGGAGTCATTGTGGGAAATGAAGGGAGAGTTGACGTAGAAGGTGAAGAAGTTCAAGTGCAGCAAACAAATGAAGGAGTTGTAGAAGAACGTGCTTTGACTCGACCATCAAAGAAACGGGGTAATCGGACAGTCAAAGCAAGTAAAGCTACAAGGACCCCGTATGTGGCAGAACCGGAGGTGAAAGATGCCAAGTTCACAAAAGAAGAAAGTAAATTGATTGAATATGTTATGAAACCATATCGGAAAAAGGAAGATATGTATGACTACTAACCTTTACATTCTAAATGCAGTGTCCGTTGTTTTTCTATTCGGTCATCAACGTATAAGTAACTAAGTAGGTGTATTTTGGTACTTGCAGGCTTGGTCTTGTTAGTATGGATGGCATGACGTTCAAACCATCGCGGACTGATTTACGGAATGTCTTCAAAGAAAGGGGTCGAATGTCGAATTTGGTAAGTAATATAGTACTTGTAGATTGGTGTACTTGTAATGCAAAGGTGTGTATAACTTTTCCACCATGACCTACCCCCCACTGGATAGTATCTAGGTGCAGAAGTAAAATTTACCCTTGTTCATACATATGCTTATTGGGTACAAAATGAGCCACTTCAAATAGGTTAATCGCTACATCACAAAACACAATTAATCCGGCATGGGCTACATGACCCCCTATTAGTTTACCGGATCAATTGATAAGTCCGGCATGTACGGCCCACCAAGCGAAACCTTTGCTTGTTAACACTTTTACTATTCATTACATGTATTCATGTCCCATTGAAGATTTCTTCCCCATCTTGATCAGGTCATGGATAGCATGATTGTTTGGTTGATGAAAGAGGTAAAAGAGAAGTCTCCAAAACAATCCGGAGTCCCCTTTCCGACACGGCACATGTTCTCAAGCACATTTGTGGTATTATGAATTGTATACCTTATATTCAAGTCCTCAACTTCTTCATTGGCATAATTTTGTTTAATTTAATACAATGTTTCCATCCATTGTAGGAAAATTTGCGAAATATAACCAAATTACAGAAGCAGAATGTCATCACTGACAGAGTTGATCCGAACATTCTGGGATATGATGTCGCGATGTGCAATTTGGCAAGTCTTACACTTGATTTGTTTATGTTCCTCACTTTGTAATGTTATTTTATATGGTTGTGGCCCTTTACTGATTCCCAATCAATTGTGCATGCAGCTGTTTCTACCGATTCTGTTGGCCACATGTGACCATTGGTTTTGTGTTGTTATAAACCTTGTTGATAAGCGTATTGATGTCCTTGATTCAATGAAGCTAAAAAGTACTGAAAAGACCTCAGCTACTGCGGATGTGGTAACCGAAGTGTTATTGTTTGTTTGTCGTGCAATTATTTTATCCGTTGTCAAATAATATCTCAGTTTAACTGTGCCTTTGTAATGGATAATTGTTTTTTTTTCGGGTCAGGTTTCGGCGCTGTTTAGTATTTTGAAGCGGACAACGCAGATGGAGTACCCATGGAATAAATGGAATGTTCACCACCCAGATGTCCCACAGCAAAAGAACATGTGAGTGCCTACACCATCGCCATTTGCCATGCACTGTATGCATGCTTATGAAAGGGACACACTTATATCCGTGCAGATTCGATTGTGGGTTTTATACCTTCAGGTTCATGGAGCACTGGACTGGGGGGAAGATGAATACACGGGAACTAGAGGTAAATACTATCGTAAGAGTTATTCATGAACCATATGCACTTGACAAATTTGTGTAATAGATTTCAAATTGTTGTACTATATAGGCTAACATGGGTATTGAAATGCGAAAGAGGCTACTCGTACGGTTTATTTTATCCCCGCACAACACGAGGCGAGATGATGTTCTGCAGATGTGCACATAAAATGAGAAGTTGTAAGTTTTACATTCCTCATGAATTTGACTGCTGGATTCTCAAAACTGAATACTGAATTTCAGTTTTGTCGTACTATTAACTGCAGATACTGGGAACGCATTGGCGTTTCACTTGTCTACATTATATTAGTAGTAACTTAAAGTTATGAACTTACAGTTACGAATTGGATATAGTTGTTGTCTTTGCATTTCTGGTGCAGGTGAAGTCCAAACTGTAGTGGTTAATTGCTCCACAAAGGGCAAGTTGACCTGTTCAAAACATAAACGGATGAAGAAGTGGTTGTAAATTGGCAACATCAGGAGTAGATGACAGGATTTAGCACTGGTTTTTGTTAACTACTTACACTCTGTTTTGTCATGTAACTTGGTCTTTCCATTTGCAGTATAGTAAGACAGTTAGTTATTGTTTTATCAACATTATGGTAGTACGTGCTGATGGATTGTACATTTTATTGGTCTTTAGGAGAGGTTACAGAGGATTCAGAGAGTCTATGGTTGACAGATAACGACAATTGTGAGATAATGTGGGTGGTTCTGGGGTTGGTTAGTGGGTGGAGTCTATCAGTTATGGTGGTTGGTAAGTGGCATTTCTGGAGACTTACGAATGACAGTAGTTACTGTTTTAGGTGAGTTGTTTTGGTTTCCTTTTATTGCTGATCACCTTTCGGTTGCATGTTCTATAATTGGTTTGTTTCTAGCTGCCTTACATTGGTATTCCGTTTATTGTACGTACCAATTTTGTATTGACTTATCCTTGGAGGGTTGTTCCTTGGAATGTTTAAGCTTTTTCTTGGTGAGCATGTCCCTAGTTGTTATGTACTTGCTATTTATATTGGCTGCCTTACATTGCTCTGTTACTGGTACTGCTGTCGAAATTGTTTGTTACGGCTATTGTAAATGGTGGCATTGGTTTTATGTATTGGCTATTGCTTTTACTGGTCTTCTGGGCTGTTTTGTTTCTGTTCTGTGGGCTGTTTTCTAAGGTTTTTCACATCATGGCTATGATTAATTATTTCTGAGCCCAAATGTCATCAACTACTGTGTCCAAACTGCTGTGTCCAAACTGCTTTGTCTGAACTGCATTCTGTTTTTTGGTTACTGCTATGCTCAAACAGCTGTTGCTGCTGCTCTTGGTTGAACCATCATTGTTTGTGTGTGTGTGTGGGAGTGGGGGAGTGATTGCAAGTTTGTGTATGGACAGTTAGTTACTATTGTCTGCTGTTTTATCAGGTAGTTACTAATGTCTATGATGAATTTTCTCTGAGACACATGGCATTACTTATACCTTCAGCTTATGTGGGCTGTTAACTGTGTTCACATCTATTTGTAAGGGGTTTTGACAATTTGTTGATTTCAACCATCTGTTTTGGATGATTTGTGGGGTGTTCAAAATGTTAGGTGGCCTATTTTGTGTAAGGGCAGATGACTGTGTGTGTGTGTGTGTGTGTGATTGAAAGTGCAGTTGTGTGCAGGTGCAGATCAGTGTGTGTGTTAGTTAGAAGTGCAGCTTTTGGGCCATACCATAGTGCAGTTCATTAGCACATTTGTGGTTCCCTGGCATACCATACTGCAGAGTGTGTGTGTGTGAGTTAAAATGGTGGTTTGGTGGAGTGTTTTTTGGGTATTGCAGTGTGTTGCCTACTTTCAAGGATGTGTCCATGTGTTTTGTGGCCTGTCTTTTTCAGGTGATTAAGTAGTGGCAATGATGAAATAAGTCTGAGCCAAATGGGGTGTTCATGAGCTATGTGTGTGAGAGTTAGAAGTGCAGTTTTTCCCCACCCCAACATTTCTGGGTTCACATGTTTATGTGTTTCACAGTTTTCCCCACCATTTCTGGTTAGGGCAATGATGAATGATTTAAGTTAGTAATTAAGGTCGATACGTTGGCGGGGTAACATTTGTTGCAGCCAACGTATCGACCTTATTATCTGAGCCCAATCCACCTATTACCAGTGCAACATGGCCCTAGTTGCAGTTAGGTAGCTGTGTTGAGCATCAGTTAGCTGTGTTACTGATGTATTCTCTAAAGTGCTATATTATCCAATGTGCTGCTGGTAGTGCCTATATTCCTGTCCGGTACCAGCTTGGTTTCTGCTGTTGTCGCATACCCTACTGCTGTTTTGTGCAGATCAGTGTGTGTGTCAGTTCGAAGTCCAGTTTTGAGGTCTGTGAAGGCAGTCATGTGTGGACCAGTAGCAGTGTGTCCAAATTCCAATGTTGTTGGCCTTACATTGCTCTGTGTCCAACCTGCTGCTGCCTATGTTCCAATATGTTGGTACTATTTTGGGGCAAGCTGGTTGTGATTGGCCGTAAACCGGGAATATATACAAGTTGGCCGGCCGCGGAACTGCAATTTCATAAAGTCCACTTTTGTTCGACATCCACAAGTGTTGGGAAGTGTAATTAGCCGAATTAGTCTAATAACATCAACGTCCAGTTGAAATTTTTTTGTTAGGTTTCGTATGTTGTGTTTTATTGGCAACAAATTTGAACACATTCGGAATGAAGTTGTAAGTATTATTTTTAGAATTTGGCCGAACAAGGTTCGGAAGACTATTGTAGTATGAAGACACGACGTTTGTACGCGTTCTATTTCGATAGAAGATTTTCAGAATTTTCCAAGTTTTTGGCTAATTACTAGAGATAAACTTTTTGGTTAGTTTGAGGAGCAATTACTAAATGAAGGCAGGAAGTTGGCCTCTTGTGTTAAAGAGAGACGGCATGCTTCCTCGTAGGAACAAACACAATGGCATGTTTGGAAAGACTTGGCATGTTGGACTATTGTCTGCAGTATAAGTTGGGCCAGTTTGCTTCAAAATTAGCTATATCAAACAAACGGAATGTGTATTTCGAAGAGTACAAGACGAACACGAGGAGGGAAGAATTATTTCTTTTGGCCATGAAAGGTAGCCCCAATCCATTGACCCAGATCCTTGGCATTTGCAAGCGAAGAACAGATGACCACAATGCGGATCTTGTTCTCACTTTGGTTTGCTATACCTCATCATAGACACAATAACCTTCTCGCTTTGGTTTGCTATACCAATCGGTGATCCTCGTCAATATAATGCTTTTTTAACCCGAAATATTCGAGATGGAGGATATATTCCCCATAATTATCCTAAACAATAACCCAAAATGGTTCCACAAACCCATGACCCTTGTCCTCCCGCTTAAAATCCAGAGTGATTATCAGCTCAACCCTCAATAATCTATCGAGTAATTGGTTGGACATGACCGGCCAAGTTCAGTTTTGGGAACTGGTGAATACATTTTCTTGGTGGTTCTGTCAACACCAATCATCAGACCAAGTACCTATTGCACAATGACTACATTATGTTCCCCTGAACACCACATTTCTATTGTACAAAGACCACATCCTTGTTTTGGGAAGTGGGCCATTATGAAAACTTAGTTGGTGGTTCTGTCAAGACGAAGTCCCTATTGCAAAATGACTACATTATGTTTCCCTGAGGACCACATTTCTATTTTATAAATACCACATACTTGTTTTGGGAAGTTGGCCAATATGAAAAGGGATATGAAAACTTAGTAGGTGGTTATGTCAATACCAATCGGAAGACCAACGTCTCTATTGCCAAATGTACTATAGGAGAACAATTGGTTAGAATAGAGGACCAGGTCACCCAATAAAGGAATGACATTAAGAATTCTCATACTAGAGAGAGAATTGAGGAGGTTATATCTCCCTCTAATATTCGTCCACCTATTCCTATAACAAATTATAACTTGACCAATCCTAATAAAAATTCCGAATTGGTTAAAGAACTGCAAAAAAGGTTAAGAGGCCTTTCTATTAATGTTATTTTTTAGGAAATGGAGGAAATGAGTACTCAAGAGATCTCAGAATTAGAAAATGTTTTCCTTCAGGATGAAACTATTAATAAAATTCAATATCCTCCACAAAGACTCCCTTATGCAGGAGCAGATAGATATTACTATCCTAGGCCTAGCCCTCAAGATATGTTATTTGAGGAAGCAGGATTTCAAAAACAAATGTCTTATAGTGGAAAGACCATTTATGAATGGAACATAGATGGCATGACTGAGTACCAAGACTAAGGAGTCGTACAACACATGATGATGTACAGCACAATTTGTGCTCAGAATGGTAATGGTGATAGAGATATTGCCAGATGGATCACCGCCGGTTTTACAGGGATGATAAAAGGGTGGTGGGATAATATCCTTAATGCAATCCAAAGAGCATAAATTTTAGAAACCTGTTGAATGTCTTTTGTGCTGGTTTTGATAGTAAAAAGCTTTAGTAAAACCTTCAATGTAGTCCCAGTAATTGTACTGGATCGGAACTCCATTTTCCGATTTAATTTTCAGTCAGTTTGATTTGCTGGGATGAATTCCCCATTTTGTAATTGGAATGACCATTCTTATTACGTCCTTGCTGTAGCTAATTGGACCCCTCTGTCCAATTTTGCTATCATTAGTATGGATCACTAATGACCATTCTCATCTTCATCATCGGAATAACCATATTCATCATAAAATTGGTCGATGGCCACAATAGCACTGGCCCATCTTTTCATGTAGAATCTAGTGGTACATGTTTTTTCCCTAAAGACCACTTTTGTATTTTATAAAGACCACATTCGTTTTTTGGGGAGTCGACCATTGTGAAAACTTAGTTGGTTGTTCTTTCAATACCAAGACCAAGTCTCTATTTCACAATGACTACATTCTATTTCCCTAAAGACCACATTTGTATTGTATAAAGACCACATTCTTTTTTTGGGGAGTTGACCATTGTGAAAACTTAGTTGGTTGTTCTTTCAATACCAAGACCAAGTTTCTATTTAAAAATGACTTCATTCTATTTCCGTAAAGACCACATTTTTTTTGTATAAAGACCACATTCGGTTTTTGGGGAGTTGACCATTATGAACACTAAGTTGGTTGTTCTTTCAATACCAAGACCAAGTCTACATTTGAAAATGACTTCATTCTATTTCCCTAAAGACCACATATTTCTTGTATAAAGACCACATTCGTTTTTTGGGGAGTTGACCATTATGAACACTTAGTTGGTTGTTCTTTCAATACCAAGACCAAGTTTCCATTTGAAAATGACTACATTCTATTTCCCTAAAGACCACATTTGTATTTTATAAAGACCACATTATTGTTTTGGGAAGTCGACCATTGTGAAAACTTAGTTGGTTGTTCTTTCAATACCAAGACCAAGTCTCTATTTCACAATGACTACATTCTATTTCCCTACAGACCACATTTTTATTGTATAAAGACCACATTCTTTTTTTGGGGAGTTGACCATTGTGAAAACTTAGTTGGTTGTTCTTTCAATACCAAGACCAAGTTTCTATTTAAAAATGACTTCATTCTATTTCCGTAAAGACCACATTTTTTTTGTATAAAGACCACATTCGGTTTTTGGGGAGTTGACCATTATGAACACTAAGTTGGTTGTTCTTTCAATACCAAGACCAAGTCTACATTTGAAAATGACTGCATTCTATTTCCCTAAAAACCACATATTTCTTGTATAAAGACCACATTCGTTTTTTGGGGAGTTGACCATTATGAACACTTAGTTGGTTGTTCTTTCAATACCAAGACCAAGTTTCCATTTGAAAATGACTACATTCTATTTCCCTAAAGACCACATTTTTATTTTATAAAGACCACATTATTGTTTTGGGAAGTCGACCATTGTGAAAACTTAGTTGGTTGTTCTTTCAATACCAAGACCAAGTCTCTATTTCACAATGACTACATTCTATTTCCCTACAGACCACATTTTTATTGTATAAAGACCACATTCTTTTTTTGGGGAGTTGACCATTGTGAAAACTTAGTTGGTTGTTCTTTCAATACCAAGACCAAGTTTCTATTCGAAAATGACTTCATTCTATTTCCCTAAAGACCACATTTTGTTTGTATAAAGACCACATTCGGTTTTTGGGGAGTTGACCATTATGAACACTAAGTTGGTTGTTCTTTCAATACCAAGACCAAGTCTATATTTCACAATGACTACATTCTATTTCCCTAAAGACCACATTTTTATTGTATAAAGACCACATTCTTTTTTTGGGGAGTTGACCATTGTGAAAACTTAGTTGGTTGTTCTTTCAATACCAAGACCAAGTTTCTATTCAAAAATGACTTCATTCTATTTCCCTAAAGACCACATTATGTTTGTATAAAGACCACATTCGGTTTTTGGGGAGTTGACCATTATGAACACTAAGTTGGTTGTTCTTTCAATACCAAGACCAAGTCTATATTTCACAATGACTACATTCTATTTCCCTAAAGACCACATTTTTATTGTATAAAGACCACATTCTTTTTTTGGGGAGTTGACCATTGTGAAAACTTAGTTGGTTGTTCTTTCAATACCAAGACCAAGTTTCTATTCGAAAATGACTTCATTCTATTTCCCTAAAGACCACATTTTTTTTGTATAAAGACCACATTCGGTTTTTGGGGAGTTGACCATTATGAACACTAAGTTGGTTGTTCTTTCAATACCAAGACCAAGTCTATATTTGAAAATGACTACATTCTATTTCCCTAAAGACCACATTGTTATTGTATAAAGACCACATTCGGTTTTTGGGGAGTTGACCATTATGAACACTAAGTTGGTTGTTCTTTCAATACCAAGACCAAGTCTATATTTGAAAATGACTTCATTCTATTTCCCTAAAGACCATATTGTTATTTTATAAAGACCACATTATTGTTTTGGGAAGTTGACCATTGTGAAAACTTAGTTGGTTGTTCTTTCAATACCAAGACTAAGACCAAGTCCGTATTTAACATGACTACATTTTATTTCGCTAACGACCACATTTTTATTTTATAAAGACCATATCCCTGTTTTGGGAAGTTGGCCTAAAGTTAGTTGGTGGTTGTGAAGACCAAGACCAAGACCAAGTCTCTATTTGAAAATGAGTACATTTTGTTTCCCTGTGAACCACATTGGTATTTTATAAAGACCACATCCTTGTTTTGGGAAGTTGACCATTTGGAAAGTTAGTTGGTGGTTCTTTGAAGACGAAGACCAAGTCCCTATTGCAAAAAGACTACATTCTATTTCTTTGTGGAGAACATTTTCATTTTATAATGACCACACCCTTGTTTTGGGAAGTTGACCATTATGGAAAGTTAGTTGGTGGTTCTTTGAAGACCAAGACCACGAACAAGTCTCTCTTGCAAAATGACTATACTATAATTCAATGTGGACCACATTTTGTTTAATAAAGACCACATTCTTTTTTCGGACCGTAGGTAAGCGTGGAAAGTTAGTTGGTGGTTATTCGAAGACGAAGACCCAGTATATCTTGCAAAAACACTACATTCTATTGTTATTTGGACCACATTATTATTGTATAAAGACCACATCCTGTTTTTGGGAAGTGGTAAGTGTGACAACTTTGGTGAACCATCTCGTATTTAATCTGGACGTATAAACAATCAGTTGTAGTGGTCGCATAATTGACATGAGTGTTGCAGAAACTTATAGTTGTAGTGGTTGATGCAATTTATTGTTGCTATTTTGGAATGGAATGGCAATTACTTCCGATCCGTCCCCGCCTCCGACATCCCCTCCCCGATCCGAGCGGGTATTCCCCGATCCGATAGGCAAATGGTGCGGGTATGGTATTTGCTTTCCCCGGCCCCTTTAAACCCAATCCGAACCCGATTATTTGAATTTATATTTTTGTACTTGTATTGATTGCAAAATTCCTTGTTTTGATATAATCAGTGCAATATATATACCAAATTGCTTTGCAATATAAGGTCTGTATTTGTAAATGGAGTAAAGGATATTGATATGCATGCAATGGAGTAATTGATATTCAATGAGAATAAGAGTTTTTTGTCCTTTTAATGGACTATGTCATATAACCTGTCCCATTCAAAATGTTGGCAGAAAGGTAGTTCGACCTATGACTTTGAAAGGTGGGTGTCTGTCTACTTCAAATGGGAGCCATCTCCAAATCCAACCTCAACTAACTTTCTTTGGTCCACGAAAGTTGCAAAAGTGAAATAAGGTAAACAGTAATGCTAAGGGTACAGCAATCTGTGCACAGATTGTGCACAGATTGTTTTGTGGGGCCCACTAAGGGTCCCGCACAAGTGATCAGATCCGTTTATTATGTTTAAAACATTTTTTCGAGGGCCTCCGCGAAAAATTAGGTCAATCCAATACCTATAATGTTCTTGATCTAATCGTCTAACTTTTCATTCTCTAAAAACCAGAATGAAAAGTTAGATGATTAGATCAAGAACATTATAGGTATTGGATTGACCTAATTTTTCGCGGAGGCCCTCGAAAAAATGTTTTAAACATAATAAACGGATCTGATCACTTGTGCGGGACCCTTAGTGGGCCCCACAAAACAATCTGTGCACAACCTGTGCACAGATTGCTGTACCCTTAGCAGTACTGTTTACCTAAAAGAGATTATATTACATTTCACTAGAGCATCATGTTAATAGGGAAAGACCAATTGGTCTTTATGTGCCGACTGGACATCCCATATTAATGAGGGATCCTTAATGATATTCAACCTCAACTAACATAATTAATGCATTGCAGACAGGACATGTACTCATATTAATGACATTGCAACCATATTCAAAGTGGGACCCTATTCAAAGTAGATTGGTGGAATGGTCCATTGCTTTCAACCAACATCAACCCTATTAAAGGAAAAGTAAGAAAACGAGTAAGACTACTATTTTCCCTTGTTATCTTCACCTATAAATTCCTCACACGTACCTCATAACTCATCAAAGAAAGCAATGCCGCGCCAAGGAAATCCCCCAATCACCCACCATGACATTGCTACAAGTGCCCCGTTACAAGTTGACCTCATTCCAGGGGTCAATGATGCGCACCTGATTACCTTGAATTACACTTTCAAGGAGCTTTACATGGTGCTACAAATTGCACCGGAATGGAACGGGGGAAGGTGGCATAGGATCCAAATGGAGACCCAAAAATCAAAGGAGCAAGCCGATGCTGATGTCCGGTCGATGCTCCAGTGGGGAAATGATGCCAACATGCCTGACATTCCCGACAGTCCTAGTATGCAAATAATGGTATGGGATTGTTGTGGGTGCACATCAAAGGAAGTAATTCGCACGGTTCGTGCATTTGTATGTGTTCACGACCCAGATATGGTTGTGCTTGTAGGGGCACCCAACATTGAACAGCAACACAAGAAGTTTGGTCCCTTAGGTCACATGCGATTTACCAAAGTTCACTCCATGGGCGGGGGGAGCCATGGAGATGTTTTGCTCGCTTACAAGAGCTTAAGCTTTGAAATGGAGCCTAATTGGCATGATGGCAATGGGTTCGATGCTGTTATCAGTCACACGCGGTACGAATGGTTCATCACCGAAGTGCTATCTTAGGTTCAAACAAACGGAACTTCTTTGGAAAGACTCATGTGTCATTAGGTGGAGGTTATGTTCAATTGTTGTACCTTGTTGTACCTCTTAACCATCGTGCTTTTCAATTTAATATTACTCATGTTTGGTCCTATTTGTAAGAGTTAAAATTACTCATTTGTAGTCAAGTATTGTCCTTACAAGTTGGAAGCTGTTACTACTTTATCCATTAGGTGGTGTTTTTTGTTTTTTGAAAGCCACCTTGTCTAAATGCTACAAATTCGGCTACAAATATACTGCCTACAATAGGCATACCATAGGAGGACAAAATACGAATTAAAAAAGAACAATACATATGTCTTCGGCAAGTCACAAGTGTGAACAGGTGGGTGGTGGTTATTTGAAGACCACGACAAAGGATATTGATAGGGATATTGGTAAAAGACTACAGTCTATGTCTGTGTGGACCACATATTTATTGAAGTGTAAAGAACACACGTCATATTATATAACGAACACGTCATGTTGCTAAAGAATGTTTCAATCCCCTCTAGAAAGAGGGAAAGGAAACGCACGACAATAGTGTAATTGTACACCAGATTTACATCAACCATGAATAACAAATAGTCCAATTAAAGGATCACATTAATGCACGCCAACTTGCAGTAAATGTCAACCATTATTCAAGGTTGAAGGCTGCAACAATTGGGTTCATTTTATGAAGGCTTCACATATGCGTACATGTGGGCCTTCTACTCTTCTGCTGTTCCTTTCGGAGTGTGTTGCCTACTCGACTGCAACTGCTTCTGATTGTTCTGAATCTGCTGTTCCATTGGCTGCTGCTATAGTTTTGTAGTTGCTGTTATGCAATGGTGGCTGCACATAAGCTACTGGTTTTTCTGTTATGGCTGAGTTGTTTGGTGGCTGAATTTGACTGCTGCTTATGTTATAGTTTCAGCAGAAAACTGCTGTCCACCAATGGTGTTCTGTTACTGTCCGCAGTCCCAAGCTGTTGCAGATGCTGCTGCCTTTACGTGCACTGTCCAGCTTTGGTGTTATAGCAGTTTCGGGCTGCCTGTTGTGCCTGCTGTCCAGTTCTGCTGCCGTCCAGTTCTGCTGCCGTCCAGTTCTGCTGCTGTCCAGTTCTGAAGCTACCTGTTTGTGATGCTAAATCGAGCTCCCTAATTCAAGTCAAGATGCAAGCCATGTGAAGTTACAGCCATTGCTTCCTGGCTTGTTGCTGTCCAGTTTGGGACTGTCTGCAATAGCAGTAATAGCAACGAAGCAGCATCAGGAGCATGGGTGAACCTAGCACATCAGCAGTACACATTTGCACTGAAACTGGACATGGATAGAACTGGATTTGAAAGATGGCCCCCAATCCCACAACTTCTGAACAGATACAACATCAAACTTATACAACATTAAGTAAGCCATGAAAACATTCAACATGATCAAAGCCATCAGTTTGACATTCAGCAGAAGTTGACAGACAGCCACCTGCTACAACTACTAACAGCAAGTGAATGTATACCTTATGAAACCAGATCCAAACAAGCAGCATGACCACGAAAATAACACTACACAGCTAATAATCGAACCACAAAACAACCCAATTTGGTTGTGAAATAGACAATTCAAACACTATGAAAACCAACGTGGATATTAAATGAACCATAAACCATATTATATGTTCCCAAAACAGAACATGAAGTCATTTGGCCTGTCCCTCCCTTCAAGTTATCACACATAGACCATGGGAACATTACCATCACAGATGCATTACATTGCATTATAAGAAGAACCTAAGAAGAATAAGTGTCTTACATTCAACAAAACCCAATGTCACTCAAAGTTCTTGAAAAGGTACCACTTCGAATGCATGCCACAAATAAACCAACGGGTTTAATGAAACTACCATATAAATGAATAAAACAAAATAATAATGATAGCCATACTTTCAACAAGCTATTGCTCCAATGATCATTCCAACAAAGGAGACTTGCACGTGGTTCGATTGTGTCCAGGCTCGTGGCAAAGTCCACAATAAACCGTTTGCTTGTCTTGAAATTGGGACTCAATCCTCTTTTTCTTCGGGCGGCCAGCTGGTCGCTTTGCTACGGGGGCAGCAATGCTGGCATGGGTGTCGAAGATGATGTAGCTATATCAAGTAGATCGCAACTAGATGAATCTCGTTAACATGTGGAACCATATCAGTAGAAGAGGGCATGTCATGGAGAGGAACAGGAGACATTACAGTCGTGTATATAAGGAGTTGTGCCTCCACCCTAAACAAAGGGTCCACTAGGTTATATATATTGTATGGGGTACCCTGTATCGCGCGCACCACGTGCTTGCAAGGGATTCCTTTCATCTGCCATAACAAGCAGCTGCAAGTTCCGGAGTGGAGCTTGACCGCATGAGATTTCCAGTCACCGTTGTACACGATGAACTCCGTAGGAGAAGTTTGCCGGCAAGTCAAACCATGCGATTTTAACTGAATTTCCTGAATCTTTTTGTCAATGTTACGACCAACCGGCAAGGGATGCCATTTTGTGACCTCCATCTTCCTCCTAAATAACATGTCAGTAGTTATGTTCACGTGCCCCTTCATGAATTGAATTACGTCCAAGTCTCTCAGTTTTAATATCCAATTGTTGAAGCATTCGGCGATATTCGTATACAATTTGTTCCACCTCCGGTGCGGGAAAAAGGCATTTGACCAGTGTTGTAAACCATTGTGTTCAACCCACTTCGCCAACTCAGGTGACAGAGCAAATAATTTGGTCATGTACACCCCATAGAGTCGATGATCTCTTGCATACGCAATTTTTGTGAAAAGGTCCAATGCGCTACTCTTTGGGTTCCCCCTCAATCCTTTCCCGGTGGCAAACTTACTAAAATTCTCCTTCACGTGGCGAACACACCATGCGTTACATTCCTCGCCAAACACCTCCTTCACTGCCCTTAACAACGAAATATTGCGGTCGGTGACTAACACAATTGGTTTATGACTAACAGTTTCCTTCAAATTCTGCATGAACCATAGCCAATCCTCATAATTCTCAGACGATACAATACCATATGCAACTGGGAACAACTGATCATTCGCATCATACGCGACTGCAGACAAGCAACTACCTCGATAAGGACCAGTCAAGAAACAGGCATCGATAAACAACATGGGTCGACATCCCGACAAGAACCCCGTAATGCTACAACCATAAGCAACAAAAAGTTGGCTGAACTTGCCATCCACATTTGAAGTCCAAACCGCCCTTGTGTTTGGAATCGATTGTATAAGTCGTTCACACATCCATGGCACTAAGTGATACGTCATTGAAATTGGGCCACTTATCAATTTACGGGCACGTTCCTTAGTCCTCCAACCCTGCGAGTAAGTTAGGGGACAATGGAACGCTAACTCATAGTCGTTGCATATGCTCCTCGGAAGGAGCTCTGGCTGCACAAGTAGTTTGTCCTTGAAAATCATACCCATCTCTTTTGCCCGAATCCTTGGTTTGAAAGAAGCCGTGTCATGTGCAGTGTGCAAATGTTCGTTGTTCAACTTGATCACTCTAACAAGTTCGGACTTGCCTTGCGATCTAGCCGTTAGCTTCCATGGACAACCATCAATGACGCAAACCAACCTATAATATGAACGACTATTGTCCAAATACTTGAATGTGAACTTGTTTAACGCAGAAAATAGAATAACAGCCTTCTTAAAGAGGCTAGGGTTGTCAAAAAGTTGGCCATCCCCAGTTAGGATGTCGTCACCTCGTTGTTGGGAGTATGGCACCAAACCCATTTCATGGCAAACAGCCAGGCTACCTTCACTACGTGAACAAGTTCCTCCACCAGCTGTGGAGGGGCTGCTACTTAACAAGTTCGACTCCCTACAGAAGGAAAGCAAACAAAACACGTCAATGAAAGACGAAAATGAACATGTGAAAGTCTGACTATATCTGTCTATATACTTATGAAATTTGTAGCATACATACCTGCTGCTTATGTTGCAAGGCACATGGTTAACAGTATCTTCTTGTACATAAATGTCAACATCATCATCATTTAAATGGAACAACATAGCAACACCATCTTCATCCCTAATACGCAAATGCTTTGACTTGTCCCTAGAAGTACTATAAAATAAAGTCTTCCCATCGTGGCTAATATCCATACGGGAGCAAACTTGTTTAACTAACTGGTCAAATGATATGCCTCCTTCGATGACCGTTGCTTCAGAAACACCACCCGAATATAAACCTAACACGCCATCCGCATTCACCATGCGCTTACCACCGGCATAACAAAAGCACATCAACTTCTTTTGAGGAGTCGTCGACATGGCTGCACAACCATATTCCGGTTTCATTATATTAGTACTACACAATTGATACTGAATGAAATGATACAAGGTTATTTATGAACAGAATGTTCATTTGACAAAAAATGGGTACTTAATACATAAATTCAGTATTAATTGGTGGTTCTTTGAAGACCAAGTCAAAGTCCACATTGCTAAAAGACTACACCCTATGTCTGCGTGGACCACATTTTTCTTGTATAACGAGCACGTCAACTCTACAAAATCCGGTTCCGTTTGACAGTTTAATTACAAGAAATGAAACCAATAAGTTAGCCTTGTGTTGGTAATAGATGTTCACATATATGAACATCAGACATAAACCATGTAAATAATGAGCAACTGATTACTCATACTCTGTAATACTATATAGACCACGGACATACATACATTTTTTACAGTTAAGACAACAAAATGAGGATGTGTATATCTACTAACCTGTAAAAAATGCAGAAATTTGTAGCACAAGTTCTTCAAGTCATTGAGCTTAATGGCATCAAACTTTCTTTACTTGGAATTGCAGGGGTAAGTGGTCTTTCAACTGACCATAGCAAGAGATTAACAAATGTAGTGGAGCTTGGTTTCAATCCCTCCATAATTTTCATGGATAGGGTACATCAGGTTTACATGATCAAGCATCGGCAATAGCCACTTTCAAATACAGTGACAAATGTAGATGGTACAAGAAGGACAACAGTTGGCACTATTCATCAACCAAGCATTCATATTTTGGAGGCCTTTGATGAGATAAGTTACAGATCCAACTAAGCAAATTTAAGGTTGTGTAGTTTACAAAACCAGAAACCTATGATGAACATATTACAGTTCACAAACATTCCCTCCCATAAAGCAAAAAGACGTTTCTTGTTATTTGAGCTGATTATGGAACAAGGCATAATGCATCCAAGTGCCGATAGTCAAAGACATAGAACCAAGAGGATTCAACCATGGTAATACGTATGCCAGCCACAATTAGTCAACCCAAGTCAAAAAACATACTGAACATGTACACATCGTGTGCTTTTCCCCTACACAATACGATAACAATTTTCATGTTGAGCGGATGTGGTACAACTTCCTCATGATTTGAACACCAAAAATTATCACATCATTTTCTGGTTTGGTTACATTAGAGCCACAACACTGCTCGCCTATCCACAGATTAATAATTTGTTAGAACACTACTTATAAGATACTTTCTCACTACATTAACCAACATTTAGCAGACCCCAAAGGGTTGGGACGTAATGCTTGGTTTGATTTGGTAATTAACTAACATTCTGATACTATTGAGACCAGGCTTCTTGCATTATCAAACTAAATCAAGTTTCTTTCAATAATGTCAACTGGTTCTTCAAATTGTAGATCATGGTAGCTAGCTAGGTGTGTCCTCATATCTGTCAGTTTTCACAACAGTACAATAGTATGTAGTCTTTGTCTAGACAATACATGTACATCCCACTGAAAAGAGGACTAACCACTTTATAAACCCTCCTAATATAAATGTTTCTTTCAGTACCCTCTAGTCCTAAGCTAAGCTACATTGGAGTAAAAGTTACCATTCGTGAGCTCTAGTTGACCAATATTATGACTTGTACCATTACTTGGATGATATAAGATACAAGGTTTTATCTACGCAATATATTCAATGCAAGTTAGAAAGCAATTCTAATGAAAAGGAGAGGACAAATATACATGCCAACAAAAACATATATATATATATATATATATATATATAAAATATACAGAAATTCAGTACTCCATATTTGCTTCACATATGTACATACAAGAACCATCTTAATTGTCTCCACAATCAGCTCTCATAACATGTTCTTCTTACAAAAAGGAACCACCTAGTAGTCCCACTTTCCAAACTTCAAAAACCAAAGCATACGACCCTGAGGTTCAACGAGGCCTTCCCAACAACTTTTTCTCAAACCCACGTCCAGTTGAGAGAATAGCAAAAATTATGACAACCAAAATGGAACATGCAACCCACGCTCCCCACATTATTCCATTGGTTTTCCACACCTTCACCTCCAAATCATTAACCTTTTTCTCAATTTCTTTCATCTTTTTCTCATACTCCTTACATTTGGTCTCTCGCTCCTTACACTTAAATTCACATTCGTCCATCTTGCTCTCATATTCCTCCATCATTCTCTGATGTTCGTCAATACGCGTATGGAGTGATCTTGTATCCCTTTCAAATCGGCGAGCCACTTTCTCTTCCGCACCTATCTCACCATCCAACCATTCGAAGTACTTGCAGTGTGGACCATTCTTCTTTGGCGCACCAGGAACCCACAAAGGGCAGCCAAAGAACCTCCTACCCGGATTTCTATCAGTCCATGAGGTGTGCAGTACCGCTTCATTGCCGTGATCGCAACGTCGTATCCTCAAAGGACTTGGAGTACCACTATTTGAACTAGACGCCATGACTCCCCTACCATTAAACAATTGACTAACCATGAGAATAATCTAATTCTTGGAGCTCCAACTCAAACAATATTCAATTCATCTTCAATATTGTTATAAGAGTTAAACTATGCAAGTCAATAAACATGGCTTCTTCCTTCAATAGAATACCAGTGACAAATAAATACCTACCAAATAAAACACGAGTGTGTGGAACCGATATAAACACATTTTTTGAATAATGGCTGAGATTCATTTCATCCAAGGGTTTAGAAGCTTTGTCCTCTTTTCATTAAAGTGCCCATACTTTTAACCTTCATTACAAAACTGACATAAAATCCAAGGCCCCAAATTTGGCCCCCAACTCCTCCGAACAGCCTCTCTCTCTCACAAACAGTGTACTGTCCCTTCCGATATCAATCACTGTACAGTGACGTAACACCACTGTACCCCCCCTGTTCAAAAGTCTTGTTTTTTGGGGTTTCGAGGGAAATTACATATTTCCAGACTCTATACTCAATTTCATCCCTATTTGTTCCACTGTCCATCCCTATTTTTTCCAATTGCATGCCAATTTCTAAATGTTTGCATGGTAGTTTTGGTTGGAATTCATAAAAGTACATTCCAATAGAAGAGTAAGACCAAACTCAATCATCAATCAAAACCACAAATATGTTCCAGGTCAATATAACACATGACAAATCAAAGGATGTCACTAAAGGTGAATAAAACCACCATGATTTAAGCTTCAGCATGATTTCTTTTTCCCCACTCGACAACAAGAATTTTAATAATGGGAACACAGTCAACATGCCCTAATTTCATGCCCTAATTTCTTCTAAGGGAAAGATTGCAGTGTCCTTTTCCCAAACATAATCAAATACCTAACAGGTTTTTTGGTTGCGGGTGAAATGTGAATATGGACCACATATATGTTCTGTAAAGACAAAATCGCCTAATCATAAAGATCAAAACTATATACCGACCATGGAAACCATAAAACTCTGTTCAGATCAGGAGGTTTTTTCGTTGCAAGTGAAATGTGAATATAGACCACATACATGTTCTGTAAGGACACAATCACCTAATCATAAAGATCCAAACTCTATACCGACCATGGAAACCATTAACTCTGTTCAGATTAGGTGGTTGCACGATATTTGTTAACAAACCCACATGCCAAACAACAACATGAACTAAACAGAAATACCAAAATCAAACACGGTGACCTAAAAATGGACATATACAGCAAACTCACCAACTCGACCAAAGTACCTTCTGTCAAACCTTCAATCAGGGTTCACACAACAATGTGGGCCAAAATCTGCATACAACAACCAAAAATTAGTCTCAATGTCTGGATACTACGAGTCTGTGTGTGTGACAAAGAGAGGGTGGGTTTGGAGTGAGGTTTTGTTCGATTCTCACACAACACACACGCACCTACGAGAGAGAGAGAGAGAGAGAGAGAGAGAGAGAGAGAGAGAGAGCTACCTGGAGAGAGAGGGTCGAGAGCTGCTGAGCGGATGGTTGGCTTGAAATCAGAACGCGATGGATTTGAGAGGGAACGAGTATTAGGGCAATTTAGCTGTGGGAGGGTGGGAGGGTGGGAGGGTATAATAGTAAATTCAACCAGGCATACCATGTCTTGGGGAATATTTTCCCGCATGTCATGATAGTGGTGATTTCGAAACTTCACACCATGGGTTGGTGATTATTCCCGGTCCACTCCACCTGCCGGTAATTTTCCCGAGAGTAATAAACTTGGCTCCATTCCAGAACGCTTCTTAAAAAATAAGTATTTATTTTGGATTTCTTTTAAAAAATTAAAAGAGTTATTCTACAAAATTCAAATAAAAAGTTTATTTCACATTTTTAAACTCAAAAATAATGTAAATGAAAAAAAAAATCACCGTATTAGAAATCTCAATGAGATCTATCAAACAAAATTCATATTGATAAAAAAATTATTTGTGTAAACACATGATTTTTGAGCTTGAAATTGCTTTCTTTAAAAATAAAGAGTTGTGCTATGAGTAATGGGCGCCGGGAGGGAAATAAATACACGGTAGAATTGTTGGACGGCTCGGATCGGCCGTCCGGTGGCCGGAGACGGCCCGACGCGGCCGTCGGTACGATTTCCCTCCCCGGCGGCCATTGGTACCTATATAAATTCTGAAAAAATAAGTACATTATTCTTATTTTTGTGAAACAAGCCTTATTATTGAACAAAAAATAAGTTCTTATTCCGTTTCTGGAACGGGGTCTAAGGAGAGTGATCAAGTGCTATGAATGTCACGGGTATGTTCATTTAGCCCATGAGTGTATCAATAAACTGAAACTGAAGAATAAGACGAACAGCCCTTCGGCCCGGCCCTCATGGGCTCAGTCCATCATGCCAGCTTCGTGGGCTTGTGCCTGGGCTTGGCCCAAACCGATTCTGTGGGCCCGGCTCACTGTGTTTGGTCCAAATTAGTATTAGGACATACCTGCTCTGATCAGCATATTAAGCATCCTGCATCATAAACAAATTAAATATCAATCAATAAGCATAGAGCGAGTCCAATCCAGTCAAGGATCCTGGATTTAGGCTTTGATGCGGATCTTGTTCTCAGGCGTTGGATTGTGTTTTCAATGGTTAGGATCCGCGGATAGTTTGTTCGCGCGAACAAATTGTCCGCGAATCCTGACCATTCAAAACACAATCTAACGGCTGAGGAAAGAAGTCCGCATCGAAGCCCAATCCGGGATCCTGACTGAATCCGGACTAAGCATAGAGCTACAAATATGCAATGAAACAAGGAACAAAAATATTGCTACAAATATGCAATGATCGAATACTAACAAAAAATTTCAGTGTGATGATCTGTTCGGACATTGAGGATAAAAAGTGCAGAAAACTACTAACGAAAATACTAACAAGGAACAAAAATACTAACAAAAAATTTCAGTGTGATAGATCTGTTCGGACATTGAGGATAAAAAGTGCAGAAAACTACTAACGAAAATACTAACAAGGAACAAAAATACTAACAAAAAATTTCAGTGTGATGATCTGTTCGGACATTGAGGATAAAAAGTGCAGAAAACTACTACTCCAACGAATATGGGTAAACAACTATTGCATCTATTCCAGAAATATGGGTCAAAAAAGTTTTTAGGTTGTTTACTCTTGGATGGATCGAATATGGGTTTGGTTATATTCAACCCCACCCAAACCAGCCAAGTGATACCTGAAGAACGATGATTCTGCTCGGTTTCCAAGAGATCTGGCAGAAAGGGAGAGAGAGGCAGAAATGAGTACGTTGCAGAAATGAATATGTCGTAGAGAGAGAGAGAGGAAGGCAGAAATGAATACGTTGCTTCAGAAAACTACGAGTAATCAGGTTGAATGGAAAGATGCTTGGTTTCCAAGGTCTGGCTGTGATATTTGTACAGAGAGAGAGAGAGAGAGGGGCAGGCTCCAACTGCATGGTAGTGCAAGAGCACACTCTGTCCTTTTGTACGAATGAAAGCGCAGACTATTTTCTCTCTCTATTACTCTCTCTCTCTCCATGAAACAAATTTTCAGTGTCGAGCGGGTACCATGTGGTGTTCGCTCCGCATATCCGAGTAGCCTATTGCATTTTTGGACGGCTTACATTTGGAGAGAAAAAAAAAAGAGAAAGTGTTGGGATAAGAGGAGAGAGAAGGTTTCAATCCGGACCGTCCAAAAATGTATCGGACGGCTCGAATGTGTCGAACGGATACCACGTAGAATATATCCGTTTGGCACTGAAAAATCACTCCTCTCTCCATTTTTGCAAACAATCAAATAAAGGTGTCGTTCCGCTTTTTTCTTTAAACCTTCTTTTTCAAAAAAAATATAATTTCAAACTCAAATATAATGAAAATAAAAAATAATTTTTTAATTTTTTTACACCGTTTAAAATATCTCAATGAGATCTATCAAATAAGATCTATATTGATAGAAAAATTATTTGCACAAATACATAATTTTTGAACTTGAAATAATCTTCTTTTTTTAAAAGTTTATTTTTAAAGTAACCGGAACCGGGCCAAAATCGAAAATGGCAAACTTTTCTCTTTAGAGATTAGGATGACAGACCGGTCGCACGATTTCGCGTCCGCGGGTAATAGTTCCCCCCTCCCCGATTTCTCTCTCTCTCTCTCTCTCTCTTTCTTCTTCTCCCCACTCCTGCCACCTAAACCCAGCTGTGAACAGCTTCCACCAGCCGTGTCTTGGCCGGCTTCCACCTCTCCCAATTCTCTCCCTCCATGACCGGCCACCTCCCTCCTCTCCTCCCCTCAACTTTCCTCTATAAATACCACACCGTCTCCCTTCCGAAAATCATAGCAAACACACACCTCTCACTCCTCTACGCGTCCCTAAACACAGTAGAAAAAATAGGAGCTAGGAAGCTTAGAGTTCATCCATGGAATTACGTGAAACCATGGTTTCCTTAGGGGTACAGTTGGGTTTCTGACGGATTGAATGCGATTGATGTCGACGGGACAACAGGGACTTATTGGGGGAGAGAGAGTAGGATGGGGATGCGTTGATTTATTGGAGAGAGAGTTAAAGAGAGGATGTCTTTGTCTTTGACAAATTCCCTATAGCTAATAGTCCTTTGATTTATTGATGAGAGCAGCAGGAGGGAGCTCCTCTCTCGGCCACTCGTCGTCGGTGACAGCGATCAGACTTCATGGAGACTCAGCGGCAAAGAGTTCACTTTGCCGGAACGCCGTCACTCCGATCGTCTTGTTTTAATTTCATCCGCCGCCGTATTCGCCCTTCATGTAACACTTCCTCTCCTTCCACCACTCCAATATCATGCTTCTATCTTCTTCTCTTTATGTCTCCTGGGAGTTTTCCAGAAAAACTATCGACTCTTATTACTGCCAAACCATGTCCGGACGCGGACGTCTCGAGTGCGTGACCGTCGCCGTTGAAGGCAGCGAAGAGAGCATGAACGCCCTCCGGTGGGCCCTCCAAAATCTCCAGCTCCGATACCCTGCTCCCGACTCAAGCTCCAACTCCGGCGGCCACTTTGTGATCATCCACGTTCAATCTCCGCCCAACATCGCTGCCGGCCTCAACCCCGGCGCCATTCCCTTTTGGCGGTCCCAGTTAAGCCAGCGCTAAATTTTCTCTCCCATTTTCCAACTCTTTTATTTTCCTTTCCTTTCCATGGGTTCCAAACAGAGTTAGTTATTCATAGCTCATTTAAGAATCTCTCTGCGTGCGTGTCTCTGTGTACATTAATTTGTTCAAGAAATGTGGGATATGAATGTATTGAGTAGTGAAAAACGAAGCAAGGTATGCATATTTTTTTCCCTTCTCTTTATGTGTTAGGACTTCATGAAAGGGGTTGCACCCGCCTTTAGGGGCTTTTGGTGCTGTGGGGGCTGGGTTTGTTTTGGCTGCATTAGCAGAAGGTTTTTCTGGCCATTTGATGTTGCCGAATTTAACCACTATAAATTTATCTAGCTACGAGTTTAAAACCTTTGAGGGGAGAATGGGGTGATTTGACATGAGTAACTACATTGTTATAGACACTGAGTTTTGCACACAAAGATGTAAATGTTAATATTCTAGTTGATATGGCAATAACGGCACATTGTGGTTGGAGAATACCGAATTTAGGTTCATTATTCTATGTGTAGGACTTAATTTTGCTGTTAAGTGCCATCTCAAAACATTTCCTTTATCTCATTTAGGACTGCAGTGAATAAGCAGTTACATTTTTATGTTTTGATCATGCTTTCCCATGTTTCTTTTATGTTGTACTAGAAATGGTGTTCTTCTGACTGAAACTCCTGCCATTCTTTTGCATTCTAGCAATGGGAGGGCCATAACAAATTTCAATCTTCAGGATGTACCCTAAGTGTTCTAATGTGGGTTCAATGGTCTTAATCACTTTTCCACTTAAATCTGTAGGTACAAAAGTCAAATTTAGAGAACCTGCTTCAGAGACATGTTGAGATGGCTGCTGAGATTAAAAATCTTGACACTGACTTGCAAATGTTAGTGTATGAAAACTACAACAAGTTTATAAGTGTCACAGATACAATTAAGCGGTAGTTATTTTCCCAACCTTTATTTTTATTTGTCTGCGGTTCTAAAGTCAATAAGTCATACATTTAAACTTGTAGAAAGAGTGGCCTTGGCATGAAGTTGCATTTGAATGTGGATTTCAATCTCAATGTCCAATATTCATACAAAATTAACTAAGTATACTCACTTTATTTCACAGGCTTGAAATTGGTGTCTAGATCTAGATGTGCTGAATACATTATTATGACCACAACACTGAAATAGTGAAATTCATAATTATGTTTCCCTGTTTAGATGGAAGCATTTCTTCTTTCAGATGGGCAATGAACAGTTGTTTGATTGTATTCCAGGATGAAGAATAACATTGTGGAATGGAATCAAATATGGAGCAACTTCTTGAGAAGGTGTTTGGAAAACATGTCTTTCTGTTGTTTGATTAACACGTAATTTTGATATAAGAAGTTAAGAGAGAAGGAGTGATCAGGAAAGATGTCACATCTTCTTCATCGTCTTTACAGATAATGTCTGTGCAATCTCGAAGTGATGGGGTGAATACTTCTCTCTTTGAAAAGAGAGAGCATATAGAGAAATTGCATCGAACTCGCAATCTTCTGCGTAAAGTCCAGGTAATAAAGTGAAGACTTAAACCCTTGGTATCTGCACCTCTAATATAATAGTTGCCTTGTTTCTACTTCGCAACAAATTTAAGCGTTGCCACCCATTTGTGGCCTACTATCTGTCTTATCAAGGGACCTGAGGTTTTTCTTCCGGTAAAAAGAATCGAAGTGAAGTAATTCTTCACCTGCCACGTGGATGTGTATCCAATCAGTTTCAATGTGAGAATGTGTCTTAGCTACTCCTTTGTGAGTAGTATGGTCTTAACCACATTGTTTTTTATTTTTATTTTTCATTGTGGGTGGTGAAAATGGCTATATTTGGTGGAACCTATTAATATGCCTTATTCACAGCTTCATTATTTTTATACTTTTCGACAGTTGAGTCTCCAATTTGATGGATATAGTCTTATTTCAAGTTCTATTCATTATGTGATTTTTGATGTTTGGCCATGTATGAGTTACACCGTTTTATCTTTTGTGGAAAAGAGCAGTTCATATATGATCTACCTTCTAGGCTTGGAAAGTGCATAAAATCAGAAGCTTATGCTGATGCAGTCAAGTATTATACAGGTGCAATGCCAATTTTTAAGGTACTTTTCCGTGGTCCTATCACCCTTCTAATTCCCTTTCTCATTTTCTTCTTTTGCAATATAAAATTTTCTTCTAATATTGTTGTTCACAGAAGACCATTTACGTCACTCTTCATTCTCTTTCACCAGGCATATGGGAACACATCATTCCAGGATTGTAAGAGAGCATCTGAAGAAGCAGTTTCTATAATTAAGAAGAACTTGCAGGTTACATCTCTTTTGCTTTCGTTGTTATTTCCTAGTGTATGCAGAATTGTAGATTAATCACTTCGAGGTGAGTATATGACGAGGAAGTTATATAAGATTAACAGACATGAATGGGATACGCTAGCAAGCAGTGAACAAAATTAACGTGAGAAAAGTTTGACAAGAAATTGTATCTAGTAGAAGCATTGGTTGAGGTGATTAGAAAAAGCTTGATGGCCAATGGCTTTAGGGAGGGAGGAGTTGTAGTTGGTTTCATTTAGTTGACTTTAGATATGAACAAGGACGGTTAAAATGGGACAGAGGGAGTAAGTAATTGTTGGTTCTGGTTCTTATCAACAGTGGGAAGGGAGAACATTTACTCTTCAAGCCAGTGGCTTCTAACCCCTTCAACTCTTGTTATGTTTTTGAAGTGACAAGTACATTTAACAAGTAAAGCCAGTTCAGAAAAATGACCTCCAGGTCCAGCTATTAATTAAAGTCTTAGTTCTGCAGGCGGGTCATGAGAAAAAGATGCTATGCCTCGAAGTTAAATTGTACCCTGCACTTTACCCATCAATTTATGATCTTCTGAGGTCAAAATTGCTTTGACATGAGTCTTGAAGTCTAATTGTTCTGTGAACTGAACGATCCGGTGTCCCCTGGTGTTCAGGCCTGTTTGCTTTATGCTTCCTACTTTAGGTCAATCAATATTTCAGAATAATAGGATTCTCATTATTGGAGGATGAGTCTTCAAATGATATGCTGGCACTGGCAGAATTCGTGGCCGTAGCCACTGATTCTTCCCATTTTTTGAGAAAAACATATGATATAGCTGTGAAAGGGGATAAATGAGAAAAAGAAGTAGAATTTCGTCTTGGGATCGAAAGCTGAATCGTGGGTTCTTTTCCTTGTAGGGAAAGCTATTCTCAGATACTGAATCCATACAGGCAACAGCTGAGGCTGCAATGCTTCTTAAGCAGTTGGACTTCCCGGTTTGTATTCTGCTGGTTTTTGTGAATCATGCTTATTGTTACTTGTATTGCATATTTTATTCTTTGATGCAACTTATGTTTTGATGGGTGACCATGACAGTTTGGCCATGCATTTTCAGGTTGATAGCTTGAAGGCTAAACTCCTTGAAAAGTTAGAGCAATCCATTGATGATCTCCGACCTGAATGTAGAGATATAAGCAATGCTTCTGTGGATTGTGATGAACCTTCTAAACAGGAAAACTTTATTGATTCAGTCCCTTCTACTGCTCATCAGGTAAGCCATCAGTGAACACAAAATGGCATTTACTTTCTTTTTTCAAAGTAAGACCTATATAACGGTAAGTTCTAGTAGCTGAAAATTAGCAGCTTATTTACTTTTTTCCGAGGTATCCTGCAAAACACATCAAATTACTCCAATAAATCAAGTTCTCTTGATACGTGTGTAGATTTGTAAAGAACTTAAATTATATTGTGGTTTTTGTTTCCTAGGTATTCTTTTTCTGGTTTTCCAGAATTTTGTAGAGGGTCCCAGTTTCCCCTTCTTCTTTTTTCGTACATAAAATGGATGTAGGCTACTCCACATATCAGTTAGGGAGTATTGCCCTCCCTACCACATAGCTATCTGTAGGGGAACCCATCGCACTTATGTTGGGGCCCAAGGTAAGGTCCCACCGCATGCTATGAGCGCTGAAGAGTATGTTTGGTCCCACCAAGCAGATATAGAGACTTGAACCCAAGCATTGAGTGAGGAAGTCCAAGTTCTTACCCATTGAACCAACCACGTGGTAGTCCCAGTCTTCCGTTTTCCAGCTTTCATCCATTTACCTTCTTCATGTACTTGTAGCTCTATTTATGTGACTCGTCATATGGTGGGAACCTTGTGTGATGCTCAAGGAAGCTGTTTCTCCTTTAATCTTTGTTGGTAGACTGATATCAAAACCACTCCCAACACTTACTGCGATAGGATTGAATTTAACGTTTTCTGAGTGTTAGGTTTCTTCAATGTTCTAAAAGTCGCAAGGCGCTAGTCGGGCGGTCGGCCATCTTCGAGCGATTAATCGGATTAATCGGCGCATATTAATTACTAATTGGCGATTAATCGTAAGTCAGACCTAATCGGATAGGCCCCGCCAGCTATTAATTGGTGATTAATTGCCGATTAATTCCTTGTTTTAGAACACTAGTTTCTTGACTGATAACCTGATATCAAATCCATTCCCAGTCATTATGCAGTTGGAGGGGATTATCTCCGGCTTAGTTTTATATTGAGCTTGTATCAAGTGTAATAAGCATCTAATGACAAATGTTGGAGCTGATGAAAACAAGAATACAGATAAATAACTAATATGAGAGCAGGCTGGTCCTGTGGTTCTACCAGATTTCCTGTTTCTCTGAAAAATGTGTTCCTTTCACTTTGTGTTCCTTTAGTTTTAGTTTTTCTGTTCTTAATTATATGTTAGTTATTTTTCACATGCCTGCAGTTAATATCCACTAGTTTCTGTGTTTAGGCTTCTACTCATGAGTTCGTGGAAGCTCTCCGTGCTTATCGAGTAATATTCCCTGATTCAGAGCAGCAACTAATCAAACTGGCACAAAACCTAGTTACTAAGTATGACTTTATTGTAGTCATTTTCTCCAATATGTCCTGTGCTCTTGAATCATCTTTTAAAGCGATAATAATACCTTGGTCTTGTTCATATTCATTAGGAACTTTGAGGCCACTCAACAACAAATCAGGAGACAGATTCGTTCAGTAGACCTGTTGGGAATGCTTCGTAAGTTGTAATGCCTTCCATTACTTTACTGAGATTCTATGGATAGAATTTTTAGTGATTTCACTTTCAATTACCATTTTTTTACCCTATGTACTTGGTACTTGATTTTGAGTCGATATATGATTCTTTAAGTTGGGAATTGCCTGTTTGAACGTGACGCCCTAGCTCACCTGATGGCTACATTCAGTTGGTACATTGCACCTTAAGATCTTAAAGTTAGATATTAAATTCTTTTTGTTCCATGGATTTCCAAAGAGTCATGTGGTACTTATTGACTGTGTCTTTAATGATTGGTAGCTGGCTGAATCAAGCAATCTGCTTGCTCTGTTGATTCTGTTCTTCAGAATATTGTTGTTGTTGTGGGACATCCTAGGGCAGATACCCTAGACCCCGTTGCTGTAGTTGTTACCCAGGTCCATGACGTTATTGATGCTTAGCCCCATTAAACAAAATATTGGTTGTCAACCTTCCCTTTGTCTCACGTGCTATTCACAGATGCATTTCTCCTCCGACTTTGATGAGAATATATTTATGGAAGAAAAAATCCCATTCATATTATTATGCCTTCTCAAACTGCAAGTTGAATATGATTAATGATAAAATATTTTTCTTTGTGCAAGGGCAATTTGGACTGATGTGCTCTTGATGGATGAAGTATTACCCGAGGCTGCTCTCTCTGCTTTTTCTATAGAGGTTTTCTTGTCATTTCCTTTTATTTTGTTGGTCATGATTACTGCAATTTGTGTCCATCCGGTTGAAAATAAACTAAGTACCCTTATCATTTGTATGTTCCAGGCTGCCCGTGTTGCAGTCAAACAGTACATTGATAGCAGATTTTCTCATCTGCTACTTACCATCTCAGGTACTTCTTACTGTTTTACTTTTTAAAGTGTGAAAGTTGATTTGTTAATATTAAAGCTCGCTTTTGTTATAGATAGTAGATACCACTTTGTACAGCAACTTGAAAAGAACTGACATAGTAATCTAGACCCTTAGAAAATCGAGCCACTCTATAAGATTAAATGTGTGGATACTTGGCAGAAGAACATTAAATAGGTAAAAAGATTACTATCAAAGATAAAGGGGAACCAAAAAAAAAATGACAGTCCACATCCCAGTCCTTGAATATCTGATAAGTTTGAACTGGCAGATGCCCTTACAAAAGTCCAATGTAGACCGAAGGAGGGAGTAGAAGAAGAATATACTTTGGAGTCTGCCCTTGGTGCTAGCAAAAAAGCAGTAACTGAAGGCAGCATGGATGTCCTACAGGTAAACCATGAGTTATCAACTTGTCATTAAAACTAGTCCTCTCTACATGTGTATGAAGTTGTTGCTGGTTATGTTATCAACAAGGACCCAGGCTAATATTGTGGGCAATGGTCAGATTTACGAATGCTGTCATTTCACCACAAATACTTCTTATGACTGAAATTCAGTTCCAGTAATTTCACATTTAAAAACTTCTTATCACATATTTGGTGCTTTTTGTGTTTTCATTTCTGGTTATAAGGGTGCTTTGGGTGGTGATAATTTTTACAGTATTTCTTAAGCTAGTACTATTTTTGTGCAAATGGCACTTTCCCAATGAGTGAATGGTCAATAAAAACATCGTATGTAGACATTTTACAGTTGTGTTTCTAATCCTCAGCTTTATCAGTCCGAAGAGCTTTTTCTTTTCCCATTTTCTTTCCTCATTTTGTTGGGATGTATAGTAAGAAATAAGTGAAACATGATGGAGTATAGGGTCGTTGGCTAAAGAAAGGAAAACATCGGTGGACCAATGCAACTAGAAACTCAAAACTGCAAACTATTAGGCATTTGGATCTTTTCTGGTTTATTTATAGATTTAGAATTGATGATCTTTTGGAAGTGTGCAAGAATTAAACCAAATCATTCTGTTGGAAAAATTTGATAACATGTCCTAATGTTCTAAACTAGCTTATCCTGAGTTCGACAGACCAGTCCTGCGAAAGGCGGAGCTTACCTTTGTATATTACCTACAGTAATTCTCTCTTCCCGGTAACAAACTTTAATATTGACAATTTAGTGATTTAATTACATTTTCCTGCCAAATTTTGTTGTTGATTTCTTTTTGTTGAAGCCTTTTTTTAAAATTTTTTTATCATGTTAAACAAGGATTGGATTACAAGTTGAAGTTGCTTATTGTAATGCTACCTTCTTTTGACCTTTTGACCTTTCGACCCTTTGTTATATCTGTTCACAGGACTTCCGCCAACCCCTTGATGATGACCTAGGACTGCTGGTGAAGTTGAGAGCTTTACTTAATGACTGGGTGCAGGAAGGATTTCAAGATTTTTTCAGAAAACTTGACAATCACTTCCTCTTGCTTTCTGGAAAGATCAATTCGACTGGTCAAGATCAAGGTTTGACAGAGGGAACACAGAAGGAAAAAATTATATCTGGGCTTCTTGTTGTGCTAGCTCAACTTTCTGTTTTCATCGAACAAAGTGCCATCCCAATAATTACGGAGGTGGGTAGCTCGTTATTGTTTCCAATCATGTTGTTTATTGAGTTTTATGCATAAGTGTGCTTTTCATAGCCTGAGGAAATAGCTGCCTCTTTTTCTGCTGGTGGTGCTCGAGGCTACGAATATGGTCCTGCTTTTGTTCCTGTAGAAATTTGTCAAATATTTCAGTCAGCCGGTGAAAAGTTTTTGCACCTTGTATGTATGCTAGATCCTGATTTGTGAAATTCTCTTTAGACAAATGCAAAAAGTTCTTTTTAGACCTTTTTATCATTCTGTGCTCACTCGCCTAAATCCGCCATTTTTCTCAGGAGTGTGCTGCCATCATGCGAAGCATCATTACTTTGAATTTCGTTTAGAACTAACTCTTCTGCATCAGAACATCTATTTTTCCCCCCATATATTATGACTACTGAAATTTATCATTGGCTCTATTCTTTTCGTATGTCAACCAGTTAAAATGGATATTCTGTTTTTTCCAATCCTTGCCTTTCTTCAATGATTTCAGGTAGTGTTCTTTAGAGTTTGAAAATCGTTTTCAGTCTGCATGAAAAAATTGCCCAATGAGGAGGTGCCTTCGAGAGATATCAGATAAATTGTTTGACGTTCCAATTCCTGGAAGATTTTTATTTATAGAACTCTCAGCGATCTAGAAATCAAGCGCGAGCACTTAAATTTGAGCCTTCCTCTTCCAATTAGGTTGGGTTAGGATGTTGAAATGAGGTCGTTAAATCCAAAACCATGGACGCTGTATTCAGAGCCTCTTCTCTCACATGTTGGGCGCCACACTTGGATTTAGTCCCTACTTTTATTGAAATCATGCATCTTACAAAATGTGGGATCACTTATGGACCTAACACAAATACTAGTTCAACTGTTAACTTTACAGGTTTCTTGAAAAACCTGGCTTAGGTATTCTGATAATGATATTATCAGTCTCTTGCTAAATTAATAAATTTTTACTTCGTGCTTGCATAAAAGAATTGATGATTAATAAGTATGTCCACATTGTACCGATTGAAGTTAACGAAGAGACACAAAATATATTGCATTGGTATGTTATCTTCTTTTCTGTGATACAGTATAAGTTGACATCTTGGATTTATTTACTTCGAGCATTTTCATTTTCTCTGAATCCAGTTATGTCGTTTGGTTGAAATTACCCGTATGACCTGTGAATAATTTGACCTTTCTTTTTTATGCAGTGTATCAATATGAGAACTCAAAAGATATCAGTTCTCCTAAGGAAGAGGTTTACAACACCAAATTGGGTCAAGGTCAGCACAACACACCAAATTAGGACACTGTATGGTTGCAATTTCATTAGACTTGAAGGGCACGAATGCTTTTCACGTCTTCATCTCCAAGAAAGTCAAAAAGTGTATTTTACTAGTTTATAGTACTCCATGCCCAAGTATTTTTGGGAGCGACTATTCGCAACCCTGTTTTTTCTCCCATAGCCCCTTACTCCATACAGTCCTTTAAAAACAGGAAATTTTCTCCAGGGAGCCCAATAAATGTCCCTGAGCTTCCAAACATACCCTTTCTCTAAAAAATTACACTTTAAACCCAATCCCCCTTCAAAACCCTAAACTCCCCACCCCTGGTCCCCCCACCCCATTTACGTCGGCAGACCACTCCCACGCCATTTCCGCCTCCCACCTCCTCCACCTCCATAGCCACCACCGCAGCACCGCCTCTCCTGCCGCCGCACCACCGCCACACTACCACATCAGGTGTCGTTCTCTCTCTCTCTCACTCTGTTCTTCTTCTTCTTCTTCTTCTCTCTCTCTCTGTTCACCGCCACACCACCGCCGCACCACCACAAGAGGTGTCGTTCTCTCTCTCTCTGACTCTGTTCTTCTTCTTCTCTCTCTCTGTTCTTCACCACCGCCTCACCACCGCCACACCACCGCCAGCCACACCACCGCCCCAGCCTAGCCATTTACATACATGTATTTGTGTAGAGATTTTGGTAATTAGATCCCGTATTTGTGTAGAGATTTTGGTAAATAGATCCCGTATTTGTTTAGAAATTTTGGTAATTAGATCCCGAAATTGGTAGCCAAAAACGGTGAATGTTGAGATCTGTAAGTTAAACTAATATGTTAGGATCTAAACACACACGCCGTACCGAACCTTTGGACTTTTGAGATCTGTAAGTTATACTAAAATGGCTTTGGACTTTTGTTTCACCTATCTTGTATATATACATGTATGTGTAAGAGTAGAAAGGTGTGGAACTGAGAGAGATCGTTTTGTATGATTTTATTACGTGGTGAATAATATCGGAAATTTCCTCTCCATTGTGTTTATGTGTGACTCCCATAAAGTGCAATAGTAATTGTGTTTGTTAATTGGATTGCGAATTGAGTTTAAGGGTTTTGGAATTGAGCTGTTTGGGTGGTGGGGAATTCAGGGATAGTGAGGAAACGGCGATTGGATGGATTAATAGCGAGAGGATAATAGGGTACGTAACACAGATGAGTAATATGACTGGATTGTTGCTGTGGTGATTAGACAAGCTCCAGCTTTTAACTCAAACTCGAAGCTTCATTGGTATGAAACATTTTAAAGGGCAAACTCTCACCTAAGCGTAAATTAGAGTAGAAGTTCCGTTAGTTGCTTTGATGTAAATTTGATAGACACAAATGCCTTTAAAAATTAGAATAAAGATTTTAGTTGTTTGGTTTCAGAAAACTCGTTTAGATATAGGTTTGAGTTTGAATGGAGATTTGAGTAGAAGTAGCTGGAGATGCTCTTACCAATGCCGCATTACCACATTCCTGATTATTTTACGTCCCTTGTTTCAAGGGATTGGTATGTAACCCCTCCACAGTCCACTCCACTGCAGTGGAATAGCGGGCTCACAACATGACTTAAAAGTATTATTCGATTAGCAACCAACAAATGGGAGTGCCTTACATCTTACAGTTGGTGAAGTAAGTTGAAGATTTTGTTTTCTACAGGGGTTTCCAAGGGCGGATATTGACATTCCAGTTGTTCGAGCAGACCGGCACCGTCTCGCTGGTGCGTTTTTGCACTTTCTCTGTTATCATTTTATGGTTTGTAGTGCTCTTTATATGGGATGCATCGCTCAAAGGGCTTCTTGGTATTTGTTCAGAGTAGGAATTGTAAATCTCGTGTTGAACACTTCATGTTCAAGGAGTGTGTTAAGATTCCGGGTGAAGTTCAATTGTAATGCGTACTCTAGCTGTATCTGGAAAATAAACAAAATCTCAATGGTGTTCATGGGTCGTAGACTCGTCCAAGTTCTATTTATGTATCACCTGAATTTTTAATTTGACGGAAAGAGGGTTCAACATAATAGCATTCTATGGAATATGTTAGTCAATGAATAAATGGAAACCAGTAGATTTGCTTGGAAATGTTCATTACCATCGGAAACTATGGGACTTTTGTCCCAATTTTTGCTGTACTTCTATTTTTCAAGGTTTCTCATTCCTTTGCTGTGACTTTTTTGCCATGGTTTAGCTTGGTAATGACTAATGAAATTGTTCTTGCCCGAAGATAGCTGGATTTCATGTAATTAGGAAGGTCCTGTTTTTGAAGTCTATTTGGTTTTGTGGTTAAAAGTGGATGGGCATGCGTTAATTGCATTGCATAATGGCCTAATTTCTTCAAGGTGCCGTACTCTCTCTCTCTCTCACTCTGTTCGTCGGTCTCTCTCTCACTACAATAAAAAAGACAATTCCCGGGACTTGTTTCCGGCATTTTTTTAAAACCCCGTTTATAATGAAACCGATCCATCCGTGGTTTATACGAGTCCTCGAAGCCGGTGTGAGCCATAGACTGAACAGGTAGAAATCTAAACAAAAACCCCCAAATTGGTTCTTCGAATAAGAGCATAATCTGGTAAGTATTGTCAATTTCTCTTGTGTGGGCTTAATTAGGGCTTCTTCTTTCTTTAATTTTCCTTGATACGATTTCCAGGTTAACAAGATGTTGATTAAGTTTTTTCTAGGTTAACTAGTGGATGAATGTTCTTAAATCTCTTATGCTGCAGTTAGAATGTTTTTAAATTTTTGGGAGCCTAAATGATGGAGATCCTTTCAGTTTTTTTGGCCATATGAAATTTTCTGCAGGCCATCTTCACCAGTTAAACATCTTTCTCAAAAGAATCAGTAAATTTAGTTTGTAGATAGAAGTTGTTCCACCATGTCTTTTTGCAGAGAGTGAAATTAAAATGAAGTCTTTTGATATAGTGAATGTTTGAACAAGAGTAAGTCCTTCATAGGCCTTAGTGCTAACAAAAGTTCAGGAGAAAGAAAGAAGGCGCAGAGAGAGGGAACGGGGAAGAGAGGATTAGTGCTAACAGAAGTTCTAATCTCAGTCGGTAACACTTAGCTCCTTTTGCATATTGATCAGTTAACATATCTTGTTATTGAATTGAGTTATTTTGGGATTTTGAGAATCAATTGGGTTCTAAGTATCCCTAACTTGGGCTATTCTTAGTTTTCTTCTCTGCTCGTATTAATAGATGTGATTGCAAGTATTCTTAGTCTCACTCTTTATTGATTATGAAAGATTTGATGAAATGATGAATTTTGATTAATTTGGTTAATGAGGAGGATTAGGGGAAAAGGAAAAGAAAAAAAAGAAAACGAATTGGGGCAGTGTAGTTGCCGTTGTTTGTTGTTGCTGTTAATGGTTGTAAATGACTACTTTTGGAAAAAAAAAATTATCCAGTGTGAGGGAGTCATTAGTTTATCTTGCACCTAGGTTGTAACATCTCTAATGGGGTCTTGTAAAGCACGTGACTTTTACTTATGTTCCTGGACACGTCAAACCTGATCTTGAGGTTGGTCTGAACTGATTTTTATTGCAGGAATTACTTGTCATGTGCTGAAATTTGATTCTATATGCTGCTAATGTCAACCTAGTTGCAGGAAATGTGTACTTTTGGTGCTAAAATTGTGTATAGCTGCTGGAAATTAGAATTTGGATGCTAAAACTGGATTTCTAGATGTAGGAATTATGTGCTAGATGCTGAATTGCAACTTAAACTGTCAGAACTTGTATCGGAGAAGCGGAAATCTATTTTGATACTTAGTCAAGAGGAGAGTATAGAGGAAATGGTTGCTGGTGTTTAATTTTTTGGGCATCTCTATACTAATACTCACATGTATGGATTTATGTGTTGTACGCCAGGTTCAGAGATAGCGACGAGCACCGTGACTCCACGTAGGGAGTAAGCTCGTGTTGGTACCTTTTTGGTTGGACCTCGAGGTGGGTGTACTTATTTTTAATAGTGGAAGATGAGACATTGTGTAAAATTATGTTTTTCATATTGAAAAAGTTATTGTTTGGCTTGAGTTGATGTTTTATGTATCCTAAGCGAGAATATGATCATAGCCTTAGTGGCGTTATAAATATGGCCTTAGTGGCGTGATTATAGCCTTAGTGGCGTGGATGCTCACACCCTCACAGTGTTTTCTTTTCAGGTGTGTGACGACACGTGGGTCCACTGCAGAGTCTAGACAGGAGTTGTGTATATAGTAGTCTAGCTTTTTGACTCTTTTGGATTTGTGCCTATTTTTTGAGCTTGTATATGTTGTAAATACCAGTGGGCACATCTTGTATGACAGTTATTTTCCGTATATATGCAAGTTAAGTTTTTATGTGTTGAACACGTGGCTTGTTTTTTTATTTACTGTTTGATCAGGGCCAGGCGTGTGTTCATTCCATTTGAAAAATTATTTATCGTGGTGTTTTCCGGGATGGGGTGTGACAGTTGAACAACACGTTTCTTAGCCTTTGGCTGCTAGTTCTTTGTTGTAGTACCAAAGAGTGATAGATTGGCATGAACCTAAAGGAAAGGCTCAGCAAAGCTATCTGTCCATTGTAGTGGACTAATGTTGGAACCCCACAAAAAGAATCAAATAGAAGAATGGAAAAACTGTTCGGTAACAAAAATAAATCCATCGAATGGTCGGAATAATAAACTACCATGATAGCAGTACAAAAATTGAACATAGTTGGATTAGATAAACTTAAACTAGCAACCACGATTACATAGAATGAAACTTAAGATTGAATTGCAAATGGAAAAACAACATTCGGCCATTAAGGGGCCTGAACAAACCATTGATAGAATAGGAGAATTGGCCGTGTTCATTTATCAATCACGCACTGAAGGTTTGCGCTAGTGATATTCAAACATGTAGTCTTATGAGGTCGGAACAAAACGATGTTTCTTAGCACGAGACAAACACTCGTGTGAACTGCCGTGCGCACTCACATTCTCCATCGTAAACTCCCCGTGTGAAATCATTTAGGGTCATTGGACCTATGTGGCTGCCGTGCGTTGAAGTATCACCCTGAAGAAAGTATCAAAAATTCAAAAGTCCATTAAAACAAGTTTTCAGCCTCTCTGGATCTATTTCGGTAAGTGAATGTCGAAAATACATAGAATTCGGAATATAACTGTTGAACATAAGTATCACTTTCGGTAACAACATGTCGAAAATATGTACAAAATTTGATAACCAACTGCCGAACTATGTATAAGAAAATCATACATAACATTTCGGTAAATAGTTATTGAAAACAAGATTATATTTCGGTAACTACACGTCGAAAATATGATCAGACTTCGGTAACAAACTGCCGAACCACTATTTTCGGTAAATAGCTGTTGAAAAACTAATTATATTTCGGTAACTACACGTCGAAAATGTGTTCAACCTTCGGTAAACAACTGACGAAGACTATAAACAAAAATTATATATATACATTTCGGAAAATAGCTGTTGAAACAATCATTATATTTCGATAACTACACGTTGAAAATATGTTCAAACTTCGGTAAACAACTGTCGAACTATCTATATAGGAAAAATCATCCATACATTTCGGTAAATAGCTGTTGAAAACAAGATTATATTTCGGTAACTACACGTCGAAAATATGTTCATACTTCGGTAAACAACTGCCGAATCCACTATATACAAAATTCATATATATATACATTTCGGTAAATAGCTGTTGAAAACAAGATTATATTTCGGTAACTACACGTCGAAAATATGTTCATATTTCGGTAAACAATTGCTGAACCACTATTTTCGGTAAATGGCTGTTGAAACAATACTTATATTTCGGTAACTACACGTCGAAAATATGTTCATACTTCGGTAAACAACTGTCGAACTATATATATATGGGGAAAATCATACATACATTTCGGTAAATATCTGTTGCAAACAAGATTATATTTCGGTAATTGAATGCTGAAAATGTATCTAAATTTCGGTAACTAACTGTCGAGTATGGTAATATTTTACAGCGGTTAGCTACCGAAATTACCTACTTTATTCTGTTCATTCTCTTCGAACCAGAAACATCGAAAAACCCTCGAAAAAATTGAGTTTTGTAAACCCAGACGCCACAACAACAAAACAGAGGCATTGTAAATGGAAAAACTTACATCCTCACGCGGCTTCCAACATACAAGGTCCATCACAGTATCTTTCTTCTCCTCTGCCATCGCATTGTAAATAGAATTTGATTCAATTTCAAAATCTAAACCTACAAGTGGGTCCAAAAATGGATCAATGGAAGGACTTGATCCTTTCATTGATACATTATTTGGTCCTTGTTCCTCCTCCATTGGAAGATTTGAGAGAGAGGAGAAAAGAAAATGATGAAGAGATAGGAGAAGAGAAGAAGATGAACAGTACGAAGATGAAGAACAGTACGCAGATGAAGAACAGGTCTGTGTGTTTTTTTCTTTTAAAACGTAAATGATGATTTTGAGGGGGAAGGGGGAAGTGGATAATTTAGGGGTTTTAGTCTTTGGGGCATATAGGTCATTTCACGTATAAGTATAAGGGTAAGTAGGTCATTTTGCATTAGGGGGTCATGTTGTAATTAGTTGGCAATTTTTAAAGGGCTAAGGGAGAAAAAACGAGGCTGCGAATAGTCGCTCCCGTATTTTTTTGTACCCAAACCCACAGGAATGACAGGATGTACCTTCTTCTTCTTTTTATACCCAACTAGTGTCACTATTCGTGCGTTGCACGAATCGCGTGCTCATTATAATACATCGAATTTGAATTTTTGCCATGTGTTCTAATTTTGTTTAATTTTTCATTAGAAATTTATTAATGGTACAAGAAAACTTTGTTGTTGAAATGCAAAACTCAGCTCGGAAGCCTTAGCAAAGAACTCTCGATTCCAAATACTATGAGGCATATGACTCCAAATACTATTGCTCTTCACAAGCCTCACTTGGCTTGTGACATTGACACTTATTTAGCATGAGGAATCAAAGTTTAGACATTAAATGGGCTATAAAATACATGTAAAATTTATGAACTTACATCGTTTTTTTGCTATGCCATTAGTTCACATGAGCACCCAAACCATCATCACAATTTTTGTATTCATGTAAGCTTCATAAGTGTCCTTAAGTGTGTAAGATGTGAAAGTGAAAGCCATGCTAGCTATTCAAAAGCCTAACTTGTTCAAGCAGAGTTCATTAAACAATAGTGCGTGAACTTTGAAACAATAGCGTATGAACTTCGAAGGTATGTGTCCAAACTTGATTCATCTAATCAATGAGTGACCCAGCATGATTGAGCTTCTTAAAGATTCATCGTTGGCTCTTTCCAAGTACCTCACTGTTCACGGGGATACCCATGTGATATACAAAATTTCCAACCATTAACAAGTACAGTGTGATATATCTTTTGCGGGCAAAAACAAACAGGTGTCCTACAAAATACCATTAATTGTAGAATTTAGAGCAAGTTATTGTTATAATTCAGCAAAGTCATGCATCTATTTGCTATTTCCTGATCTCTCAAGGTGAATGGGTCTTCAAAAGCACATACTTGGTAGTCAATGCATGTAAGTGGGTCATCGTTGGAAATCATCGCAAGCTGCTCCATACAAAAAGAATTATGAGAAATCAAAATCAAGCCACATAATATCATATGAAGCACCAACACTCCAAAAGGGTGCCGTGTCCGCGTATTGGACACGCGGGCATGTCCAATAAATTATTATTTTTTGATAGGGGACACGCCGGGGACATGGTTGGGGTCAAAATGTAATATTTTTAATTTTGGGGGTCAAAATGTAATATCTTTGAAAGAAAATTACACAATTTGTGAATTTATTCATATACAATGGTTCATAAAAAAATTATATATATATATATATATATATATTTATTGCTTTATACACGTGGCGTGTCTCCTGCCGTGTCCGTATCCCCATTTTTTTAGAATTGCCGTGTCTGTGCTACATAGCCCCGGACCAAGGATCTGGATCCTACCTATTCCAGTCTAGCAATCAAATATTTACATTGCTTAAATCGCCAAATATTGAAGAGCAGAGGTTTAGGGACTCAACTTCTCTCCACAAAGCTAATCCAGAGCCAAGAGAAAGGAGGATCGTCATATTAGTCAAGCAAGAAACTACCCATGTTACATAAGTACCAAAAATAAAACAAAAGCAGCAGCAGCAGCACTACAACGGGTGCCACCAACCTACTGGATTAGTCAAGAACGTCTCAGCAAAGTACTACCCGAAAATTATAGTCAGTTCATGTTAATTGCCCAATACTTTCGACCATATCATGTTATTCCTAATGCCAACAGCCTCTTTTGCTTCCAGCTTGCTCAAGGCCTTTAAGCAATCATGGCAACTCTAACCGATAATAGCCAAAATTACGTCCTTTCAACGGGGATCTATGTTAGACAGCGGGCCCAACCTGATAGAAAACAATAATGAGGACATTTTCCAATCACTTATCAAAAAAAAAAAAAGAGAGGACATTTTCTTATCAACTTACCCAAAGATCAAGAAATTCAATACTTGGAAAAATATATGGATAACTAAAGAGAAAGATCATTTTAGTTCTTGGTCTTCTTTGTCCATCACAACCGAGGTAGTGAAGCACTAATAACTGCAATATTTCCACTTCAAGACCAATAATTTATGTATTCACAATCTGAACATAGCCTAAGGAAAAAAAGAACTCAAGGGCGAAAGGAAAACATGACAATAGAAACTACAAAAAGGACATCACGGGCATACTCCGGTCCATGCAACTTGTAAAATACACCCGTCAATGGACTTTATCCCGATTTTGGATGTGTTTCCTCGTTAGTGTACACCGGTAAAACAATTGTTGTAGTTTCTTAAGTTTTATCCATGGACTCACCTTGGGATCTCTCTCTCACAGCCCCTCCATTAAATGTACCGGATCTGTTCGTGTCAAATCATTTCTTTTATCCTTTCACAAGGACCTTAGAACATTAGAAAGCATCTTCGACCGACAAGCAGCAAGCTTTGTGGCAGCTTGTTAAAACCCTCATCAAACCTGTCAAATAGTGATATCAAGTATCCAAATTGAAGTTTGAAGGTATTACCAATTTAATTATGTTCAGTGGAAAAAAAATCATCAAAACACCAAAACTGTAAAAAGAAACAAAAGTTCAGTAAAATGTTCGAAAAAAACATGATATAGACACCACTATGCATACTGATCAAAATTTATCAAACTGCACATACATGATTCAGTCAACTTGCTACTTCTTGATAGTGCATGTGCGATCATGAAAGGAAATGGGTGTCCCAATGGGGAATCAGCACAAAAAGCTCCACTACTAATTAAGCTACCCCTAATTGCACGTTCTTTAAGGAACCTAACATACCACAACAATCATAAAACGGCTAAAATTCTATGCAAAGTTGTTTTTCTATTGAAGAGAATAGTTCCTTTTTTATCTTTACATACATATTGTCCTTTAAATTCTTAAGTGTATATGATAAATTGGACAACCCACCTCCACAAAATCACAAAAGAAGTCAAGCTTCAAACTTTTTCGGAGAAGACTTAAAAAATTTATACCATTTTGCCTCCACGAAATAAGAATGATAATGACAAAATTAGACCATTCATCGCAAGAACTTTTACCCCTTCTTGACCAAAAATTTAATGAGAAGGTAAACAGATTGAACCAAGAATACTTTTAGAATGTCAGAACTTATATTTTTCTCTTCTTTTCTTTTCTACATTACTTTGACTATGGAAAACCACCACAACAATGCTCAATTACATAGCACAGAACTGATATCCCCAAAATGCGTAAAACATGTGGAAACAAACTAAGTAGTTGCTATGTCTCTGACTACATAAGATGTAGTATCTTAATTTAAGCGAAATGAGCAGTACTTAGTTAATCATGTCAGCTGCCATTTCAATTTGTGAAAGATCTGGTGGCTTAAACCAAATCAAATCAATCTAAACCGAGCCTTAAGCCCCAATCAAACTGGCGACTTAAGTGTAATATAAATGACAACCAAGACTGACCATCTCCAGCTTTTGAAATTTGAGAAAAAGTTAAAAGTAAAAGTATCATTTCATATGAAGCACCTTAAAGGCGAAACTCAACTTAAGCTTAAATTAGAGTAAAAGCTTCACTAAAGGCATTGGTTTGTAAGTTTGGAAGACATCAAATGGACTTTCAAAACTTTCGAGTGAAGATTCGAGTAAAATCAATTTGATATGGTATAACGTCAAGGAACGGGGGGAGTACGAAATAACTTCTTTACTAAGTTCGAGTTTGAAAGGAGATTTGGGCAAGGGTTGAGATGCTCTAAGACAGCCATTAATGAATACCGACAAAAGAAGTGGGAATGAGATTGCCTTATATACTACGAAGTCTACAGCAATAAAAAAAAATGCAACTTCAATTCAATTGGGCAAAGCTAAATCATAACCAAAAAGTGGTTCGAGAGAGGCAGTATAAACGAAGCTGGCAAAAACTACACGGCAAATGGCACAAAGAAGGAAGACTCCATATTTGATGAGTGTTAAATGTAGCGAGAAATGCAATTTACCAGTTGGGTCATGAGTCTCATGCTATTTAATTCCTTTACAGCATCAGATAACTTTGCAATATCTTCCTGATCAACTACATCAGCCAAGTCCTGCAATAGGAGATGCAAAATTTCTCCTGTAACCTAAACTTTTGTTATCACAACAAGATGGAGTTGGTCAATAGACCTATCAAATACAACCTAAGAAAAGACGCAGCTTATGTCTAGGGTGATCATCGGAAGTCGTCAATTATGAAAGAACCAATAAGAAGAGGAGTTCACAAGATTATGTGAAATGCATTTCATAACTCTAGGAACTTACTATGTATATAGTAATCAAATGCATGCAAATCCATCTCTGTATATTCCATCATTCACTTATAAATACTCACATAGCTGGCCTACTGGTCATGAGACTGTAAACGTGGGACGCTACACAACAAAAAAGCCATATGCATGTGATGTCTCAAATAATCCAATGCAATCAATACAAAACAACTTTACCTAACCTTGTAGCGAATGGACTTCAGTGATATGACGGAATAATTATATGAAAAAAGAACTTTTGAATACACGGAACAAAATATAGCAAGCATCAAGAGCTTTTGAATTCGCAAAATAAGATCGAAAAAGACAACACTTACAATAAGCCAAAAGCAAACATATAAAATAAAAGGTGTTTCTTCATGAACCTTACGCATTCATTGGTGCCTCATTCTTTCTCAACTTTCTCAACAAATATCGAAGGGCATGATACGATCCCGTAAATCCTCCAAAAAGTAAACCAATTCGACATGCTTCCTCTCATCAGATTTTTTCTGAGACAAGTTGCTGCAGAAGTAAAATGTAACCTTTAGGGCACGGGAATATCGTCAAAATGCATGCCCAGAAGGACATGCATTAGTAAGCAACAAGGCTCTTTATCCTATAAGAGGAAAATAAGAACAATCTAGCCTATCCGGCTGTACTTATCTATCACTATTGTAAGGAGAACACCCCTTTTGATGTGAACGTCAGTTTTCAGGGTAACTCATACTTTCCCAAAATACTACTGCTAGGACACCCCATATTGTTCCACTCCTATTTCCTACTCACATCCCAAATTTCAGATTAATCTTTTCCTCTGCATAACACGATTTGCACATGCATCACATGTGCCTTGGCGTCAAGTTGCTAGAAAACAAACATAGTACGGCGAATGCACCCATCGGTGATTCCTACCTCTTATGATGCTGTATATCATGGCATTGTTTATTCCTTGATTACGCAAAATTTTCCTCAATTGTAACATTCACACACCGGACATGACCGGCCGTGAGATTTGTAATCCAATCTCATGTCTAATCCAGCTTATCAAAATGGCCCTTAGTTCTTTCCTTAAAGATTATTGAGTTGAAACTTGAATATCTCGGTATCTCCATTGAATTAATTATTCACAGTATTGGACCGGAGGTAATTACGATTTGAAAATTCCCAGCATGAAAAGGTAATTGCAACAGAAATCTGGATGAAGTGATAAATAATCATAAATCCGTTACACCAACTCAAAACTGATCATTAAACCTAATTAGAAAATCGAGGAAAAGTTGAGACCTAGAGATCAAGAAGGGACGATAAGGATTTCCCGCAAGCGAGTTTGAAAGCGCGGAGCAAATTTCTGATGCTGACGCGAACACCATAGGACAGGAGGAAGCTCTGGCACAGGTTACCAATGGCGTTGGCGACACATGACTCGTCGGCGTCGTCACAGGGCAGTGCTTAAAGGGTTAGCCTTAAAATACACACATCAATCAATCGGCCAGGCCTCAACCCTCGATACACGAATCCGAAGCACCCCGATTGATTACCCAAAAGGAAACAAGGGGAAAAGGACTCTCAGGATTTGCTGAGTTCTAAAAGAACTGAGGACTTTGTCGAACAAATCGGCGGCGTCCTCGTATTTGCAATTGGAGCCGGAGACAACCCAGCCGCTGAGCTTCTCCCTAACTTTCCTCTCCAAATCTTCTCCTCTTGCAGTTGATCGGCCATTATCTGCTTTGAGACGCCTGCCTGGCCGTCTATCTCAGAGATGGTGGCAGACGGATGGGAAGGGGAAGAACATGTGAACAAATGAATTGGAAGAGACAGAGAACCTGGATTCCAGGCAGGATTCCCGCGTGTACAGTAACCGAAGGAGGCAATTTTACCAGAAAGCCCCCAAGCCCAACACCACTACATGACAAAACAGTGTAGAAAAATTGGGACGTAGACGGAAAACATCGAAAGTTCGAAAACCCGTTAAAGTAATTCGTAAATAACCTAAATAGTGTCTATGACCCACCACTTTTGAGCGTGAAATGACGAGAACGCCCAAAATCCCAAAGAAGTAAATTCAATCGGCTAGTTTCCGAACTCGGGGGCATTATCGTCCGGAGATGGCCAAAGTGTAAGCCACAATTTGAAACTATGTTCCTTTATAGGCGGCCTGTGGAATTCAGTTGGACTGTTGTCTATTCCCACTCATTTGAGTAATGGTGTGATGATGTGGGGGAAGTATTTATGGCCGTTTTCAGCCCTTTTTGCTCGAACATTTTTTACCTAGATTCATAAGAGACAACACTCAAATGAATTATCGTATCGGGGTCCTAAAATTTTGTCAAATTTAGGACCCCGGTTACATATAAGTTGGTTATATAAGTATACATATATCAATCCCCTTCTTGTAAGAGAGTCCTTACCTAGCTTAAGTAAAGGCTTCATGAGTTTGATCCGAAACCGTTGAATGTGTACGTGATTTTAAGGGTCCCTTTGCAAGAAATCAACTAAAAATATGACCGGAAAGTGCTTGATCCAAACAATTTTTTTATAAAAACAGTTATATGCACACTTTTTGAAAAACTATTTGAATCAAGTACTTTCCGATCATATTTTTTGCTGATTTCTCGTGAGAACCTCTAAAATCACGTTCTGAACACATTGAACGGTTTGAATTGTCGAAATTTGATTGGAAAATTTGAAGTCCTTACATAAGCTAAGTAAAGACTCCCTTACTAGAAGCTTTGTGTATAAGTATATACTCCCTCCGTCCCTTTATTACAGTTTCCATTTTGGGCTGTCCCTTAATAAGTGTCCATTTTGTAAAGTTAGTGGGTAAAAGTTGGTGAATTGTCTATTTTGTCCCTAAAAGTATTTTCCATTTTGAAAAGTTAGTGAGTAAAAGTGTAATGATGATGGGTAAGTAGGAAAAGTGGAGGAAAAAATTGATTTGAAAGGTATAATGATGATGTCTTTTTAATAAGTTGAAGTTACGAAGCAGGACATTTAAAAAGGGACGGAGGGAGTAACAAGTAATACTAAAGATAATCATTATTTCAATAATAGCAGTGATGAAGCCACCCATAGACCAGTGGGTGCATCTCCCACTCACATTTCCTTTACATTTTTTTTTTCTTTCTTTCCAAATTATATATGCCAATTGACATGCCATCGATATTGTCTCTCACTACACTCTTTTGTTCTTGTTTGTGTATTTGTGTTATAGGTGCACGACTTCGACAAACAATTCTTAATGTGTTTAATTTTAGGTATTGGTCATACCTTATAAAAGTAAATTTCCGAAAATAAAAATAGTGTACAAGAACCCACATAAACTCTTTCAGATAAATGTGTCATTTTGTTTTGGAAATTGGGATTTTGGTATAAAAGGACGAAACATTAACTCCAAACTGACCTCAGTGACACTAAATTCTGCTCCACCACTAACTAGCATGTAGCCGACCAACAATTGGCTTCACTTAACAAACAAGATCAGTAGCCAAAGCTCCCTCCCATGTCAGAGGTCGCCTTAGGCTCAAAAATTTCAAGGCCGACCCTGGTTACCAAATATGACCACCAAGACAAAAGAAAAAATCGTTCGCGTCTTCTTGTACTGTCTTCCTTATAAGCATCAATAACCATCGCACTAAAAGAAAAGATCTTTCACATATTATACATTGAAGGAACTGTTCCAGCTCCTGGAAGAAAACAAACAACAAAACGTGACACTAATTCCATTCAGGCCCAGTTTCTTTCCCCCCAAAATCCTTCTTTACTTTTTTGGAGGAAAAAATCCTTTCTTGTTAATTCACATTAATAAACACAATCTGAAGCTCCCAAATAATTCTGAGTATATAAAGGGGGCGGCCCCCACTCTTATCCTTTTTCTTTCCTGTACCTGGAGTAACTAGATACCTCCTGTTATATCCTGCACAACATGGAGATGATAGGTATAAGAAACAAAACCAGAAAATAATGGATTAAAAATAGTTTTATAAGTAGCTTTTTTTGGCTTCTTTCTTCCTGTCTACAGAAGATTTCTTGGCATATTTGATCCATATATTTTGTTTTCCTGATTGCTCTAGTCGGAAGAGTACATGAATAAAGCATATAGTCATGATCCAACGAGTTAAGTCCACTCTGTTCCTCTTTGCTTTCTAGCATTATAAAGTAGATGATTGTCATTAACCAAACCGCCGAATCTACCGTGAATTCGCAAATCAAGCCCCCTTTTTTTTTTTTATAAGTAAAAGATTATAATACCAAAAAGGTATTAAGGGAATGCCGCCCAAAGACAATTGAAGGCCACAAGACAAAACGACCCTATACACTTGCACTCCTATTCGACTGAAGTCCTCTCTTTTTTTTTCTTTTTTTTTTATCCGCAATCTGAAGTCCTCTGAAATGAAATTTTCTCCTTTTCTTCATTCGGGTGCTATGTAGTTTATTAGTTTATCCCATGTCTCCTGTGGGACGTGGCCCAATTCTTTTTGCTCAGATGTAAATATTGGGCTATGAGGAAGTATGGCAAGGAAATCTGGAATTTCATGAATATCTTCATCTTCTATTTTTCCCGCCAAAACCCGTCCCCGCAATTTCCTTCCGCTGGCGCCAAATCCTGAAACCCTCGTCACTTGTCTCTTGTTCGTTCTCTCTGCCCCCGCCGCGTGCGTCTGTGCAGCAAGGACGGAACGATGAAAGATCTCGACTTCAACAGGGACAAGGGTATCGCTTTTTTCTGCTTCTCTTTCTCTCTAGTCTCTTCATAGCTAATTTAAGAATAATCATTTTCAGACCTGTTATATTGGTCATCATACAGATATGTCTGTGAAATAGGACAAAGCTAATAACTCCAGTCTTAACCAAATACCGTAAGACGAGAAAACGAGATTCATTCATTTATCTTGGAAGACGTACCTGAAATATTTTTAAACCGAGGTGAACTTGAATTTTTGAAGTTTTGGCTGGGTTGATCAACTTGTTGGACAAAGTTCTCTGTCCTTTTAGTCCATCTAGCAGCAAATGTCGAGAAGAACTGCAAGCTGCTTTAACTGAGTGGCTTTAAACCCTTGCAGCTGATAAAAAAGAAAACTCATATTGCTGATCACAGAAATATGGGTTAGATGATGGATCAAGCATGAAGAACTGCAAGAGGTAGGTTACATGATTGGTTGAAAAAACAGAGACGAAAAACGAAAGGTTGATAGCAAGCACACATTACCTTTCCATGGAGAGACCTGGAATACCTACATTCCAATTGTTAGCGTGTATTGTCCTCTTGCTGATGTGGATTTTGTTTTAATTTTTGCGAGTCTTGGTGGTGATGACGGGTGTTCCCGAGGATATTGTTAATGGTGTTTTATAGCAAAAAGGATTGATTTCTCCATGTTTTAAATGCAACTTTGGTTAATAGGCTTGGGAGGCCTTATTACTTTGCAGAAAAACCTAATAAGATCATGCTGTTTTGCTTCTGAAGATTTGGTTCAAATTCTGATTCCAGGGAATGACGGCAAGCTTTGGGGTTCAACTTACGTATACGAACTTGTTCTGATATTGTTATTGGATTTTCATCAGCTCAAATTTGGGGTTGATATCACATAGATTCCTCAGCCATTCTTGGTTGTGGCAACTTGTTACAACAATACCACTCATTTTACACAGCTGAAGAATATTGTGGAAAAGACTATCAAATTTTTTGACCGTCAAATATAATAGAAGAATGCAAGGCTCTCTGTAATTTTACCAATATACTCTCCATTTTCTGTTTCTATTAGTTGCCTTCTTTCTCTAAAGAATTCACCCAGGAGTTTACGCATCCTAATTCCTAACCTTAATCCAGGACACATTACCTTTCTTGCCACTTGCTAAATGCTTTCTCTATGTTCTTTCCTTTTTGTTTTCATTTTCCCCTTGTTGTTTTTTCCGAGTTTACCTACTTTGCAGCTATCTTTAACTATTTTCATGCTTAAAGATTAGAAGGTACAATTCAGAAAGGGAACTCTCGCTTCTTGTTCCCTGCTGTGCATTTCTGTCAATAACTTCCTTGGAAACTTAGGCTATATTTCTTTTACTGAGGTTTCAGAACGTAGTGGTAGTTTCTTTCTGTGAAACTGTGATATTGATAAAATAAAAGTATGGTAGTTGTATTTTGGATGAACTTATCTTTGGATTGTTAGTCGTGCTTCTTTGTTACCGGCGGTATCACGTGCAAATTAAAGCACATGTAAGTGATTATAATGGCCACTATTACATTAGATTAAGTTACATGGAACAAAGTGCAGCCTCAATAGTAGCCTCGTTGTAAAAGATCAATGGATAAACTTATCATCGTACCTATTAGATTTTCTAAGTGTTTCCTTTTTGTTTTCGAAAATTCTAGGAACACAACTTTTGGACATGACTGTCCAAGGCCGTTCGTTGTATGTGGGGTCACATGCATCGAACGGCTCTGAAAGAGTTGTGTCTGGAGTTGTGATTTAAAGTTGCATTCCAAGCATAGCTCTTTTGTTTATGGATGAAATTTTAAACCAAGTAAAAAGATGGGTACTTATCACCTTGTATGCCTCGTTGACACTCCATAATAAAATGGGAGGGGTCCTCTACCTAAGTGACATTGGTCTTTCAATTTAGTTATTGAATCAAAGACATAAAATAAGGTTGTTTTTGGTTTTTTTATATATATTTTGCTCATAAAGATTCCATAGGATTGGACTCCTAAATTAGGTTATTGTGAAGTCCATATTGTTGTTTCAAATGAGTATGTCCATAGAAGTTGACTCGATGATCTATTTACTATAAATAAATAAAAAGAGTTCAAACTTCGAGAACTCAAACTGTAACATGGAGTAGCCAATAGTTTCCTTGTCTAAATCATTTTCCACGGAATAAGTCATCACATTTCCTTATTTGAGTTCTTCTTGAACTAAATTGGGCAATCATGTTAATTAAAAATGCATTTAATGGCAAGCATGACAAATAACGTTATAGGAATGAAGATTTGTTATGGTTAGAAGCTTTAAACCAAATAAAGTCAATTAGTAGCCAATAGCGTAGAAGGTAACATGGGTTTCTCCTCGATTTTTGTTTTCTTGTAAAAAAAGAGATGGTGCCCCGTGGACTAGACGTGCTTAGCGTGTAGCTATGAAGCACGGGTACTTCAAAAATGTCGCCGTACACGTACCGGGTACTGGTACGGGTACGGCATGGGTACGGCAAAAACGTACCCGGTACGGCAAAATTGGATCGGGTACTTTTGATATTTTTGGGTACGGCATGGGTACGTCAAGGGTACAGCATGGGTACGGCATTGGGTACGTTTTAACCCAAAATGATTTTTTTTCAAAATTTCAGGAATTTTTTTGTAAATAATTATAAAATATGGGTTTATTGTGTAACTTATTTGACTTTTTGACTATACACACATTAACTGACTGAGAGAGTCAGCGATAAAAAAAGAAAAGAAAAAAGAGGCAGCGATCTGGAGATCTAGGGCTTCAAACCGCAAGTTCTCTCTCTCTCTCTCTCGGACTCTTCTCTCCTCTCTCATTTTCTCATTTTATGCAATAAAAAATAGAAAAAAATTTATATATATATTCGCCGTACCCCCGCCGTACCCGTACCCTACTTTTTTAGGTTTTGCCGTTTCCCGTACCCGTACCCGTACCGTACCCGTACCGCGTACCGGTACCCGTGCTCCATAGGCGTGTAGTATAGATTTGATTCCTATATCACCGTCTGTTGATCTTTGTTCTCCCAAATTCTTCTTGTTGAAAGAATACTTTTTTAGTGAAATCTGTAGTTGCTCAACTTCTCAGCACCTGTTGCTATGTCAGGTTAAACAAGATGATAGTGCATATATAAGGGACAGATTTGGTTTGTGGCGAATGGTGCTTAGCTGAGTCCAGAATTACACGGCTTAAGGGTACTTGTTGACCAGCAATTCCTTCTGATATGAATCCAGGCTTTAATAATCTCTAGTGAGCAGTTTTTACCGGAAGAATCTGAGTTTGTGGATATTTTTCTGTTACAATTGTTGTACATTATTTGTTTTTGCTGTTTCTTGTACATTTTCACGAGAAAATTCGTTGTGATTGAGGGTCCCCAGGCTTGGTTTGTGTGTACTTCAAACTAGACGTTCTCTTGTAAATTTCTTGAAAGAATCTTCCATTTTATTATTACAGAATGGTTAGCAAATTCGCTCGAGATTTATTTCTTTCGTGTTACGTGTGTATGCATGGCTTTGGTTCAACTTGAGAATACTGTTTTACTTTACTTTGGGAAGCACTAATCGACTAATAGTATAGAAGTTTCCATAACTGGATTAATTTGACAAGATGTGATGATGGTTTACTGTTTATGGAACTGACACTTGAAATCATAGTCCTTCGGTTCCGGTCATGCATATCATATTCCAGGCCCATTGAAGACCGAATGGCCTCTCAACTGCGCAACAAGAGTGACATCTTTGTTGGATGGACTCCACCACTGGCTTCATTTGTTAAACTCAACATTGATGGGGCTATCCAGCTTAGTACCGACAAAGCCTCAACATGAGGCTTGTTTCGTGATGAACATGGCAGATGGCTTGGAGGTTACCACAGGAATATCTTGGCAACCTCCAGCCTTATGGCGGAATTGTGGGCCTTACGGGATGGTCTGATCTTTGCAAAAAGTGAAGGTTTTAAAAAATTGGAAGTGGAAACAGATGCCTTGCGGGTTCTCCAATTGATCAATGATAAAAATGTATCTCATCATCCACTTGGTAATATTTTGCTCGATTGCAGGTCCCTAACGGGGTACTTTGAGGTGGTGACCATTAAACATATTTATCGGGAAGCAAATCAATGCGCAGATGCGCTGGCAAGTGATGCGCCGATTGAGGTTGGAGATTTTTATGTTTACCATAACATTCCTAGTTGTATTGCTAATATTTTTTATGCGGACTTGATTGGGGTTGTTTACCCTAGAGCTGTAAACTCTTAATTTTTTTTGATGCATCTCTGTTTTACCCAAAAAAGAGAGAAAAGAATGGGGGTTGAATTAATGTAGGGGTGCTTTGAGGTGAGGGGTGATGTGAGGAGGGGAAGAGGGAGCTGTAATTGCAGGGAGGGGATGCATTTTCTGCTGGGTATAAGAGTATGATAAGGGAGGTGATAGATTATTGGGTTTTGGGTCTAGTTGGATAGTAATGGGGTTAGGGTTATGGTTAGTTAGGGATTGGTGTTTAGGATTTAGTTGGGAGGAAGATGATGGAATTCAATTTATATGGGGTTTTTATGCACGCACACCTATGTGTATGTATGATCACTATAAATGAATGTTAGTTTTACAATAACTTGATAATCAATGCCCTTATAATACTTAACCAAGTTAATCAAAGTATACATAAAAGAAATTTTATTTACTTGAGAACGGATTACAACAAATTGTACAAAATGTCAAACTTGACAGTATACATATCCTGATCACCCTGTACAACAAGAAAGTGATCCCATTTGAAGCTGAACAACAAATTAGCTACTAATTTGTTACAAAGCTGAAGCCAAAAGCATCCACTCTCTTGCATCTAGATAATCATCTTTATTTAAGCTAGTTTTTAGCATATACACCACAAATGGAATTGAAAGTCATGAAAACGGCTTATTACAATTACAAACACATTTTATGGGATTGGATAGATGATGACTTTTCCAGTAGCTCTGCCAGTTTTTAGATAAGCAAAAGCTTCAGCGACTTGAGAGAATGGAAACGGGCCATTAGGGTCAACTATTGGCTTCACCTTTCCGCTCTCCAAGAAAGGGTTCAGTTTTTCTAAAACAGATCCATCTAAAGTCACAATCATTCGGTAAGCAAAAGGGGTGACCTCAACGATTATCCCCACGATATTCCCGCCTTCTTTCACCACCTTCACTGCCTTATCGCTCTGCCCTGTTTTAATTAATCATGAAACTTGAATTTGCGAATCAAAAGAAAAACATAATAGATTCATGGTTAACTTCCCTTTATACTAGGATCAACTCTAAACCTGAATTTCTATGTTCAATTCCTGCTGATAACCCTTGGTCTAAAACAAGTACTAGAGCTAGGGAAAGAAGACATAATTATATACTCCAAGGTTCTTAGTAGGGGCTCGGGTTGGGCCCTAAAATCGGAGGCGGTCCATGGCCCAGCTCGAGTTGGGTTCTGGGTTATTGAAATAGATTCAGAATCTTACCAATTCCATCAAATACAACATCAAACTTCTCTGGTAGGTCTTCCAAGTTCTCCTTGGTGTAGTCAATGGCCAAATCAACACCCAAACTCTTCAAAAACTCTAGTTTCCCAGAGCTGGATGTAGCTGCTACTCTAGAAGCCCCAAACACGTGCTTTGCAAGCTAGGAAAAAAATAACAATGCATTATGGGATTAAATTAATTAAGATAAAAGAATACACAAGCTAGAAACTCTAGATGTGCTAAATCAATCAGTTTACGAAATGCTATCTTCTAGCGGACAATATGTTGATAAAAGACGAAAAACAAAAAATTCCCATAAAAAGATAAGAAATAAATTGTGGTTTTGAAAAGATGCTGATCATGATCATGAGCTTAGTTTAATGCTATCTTACCATATTGTATTAAGAATCGTCGGCAAACAGAAGCGATGTTCTCGACAATAAAGCAACTCGTAATTCAAGAAAGAGAACATTTTGGGTGGCAAAATGATGTTCGATTGAGATTACGAAATTACGTGGTGGCATAAAGAAGTTTAAACAAATTTAGCACCTCATGAAATTACCTGAATGACAAGAGATCCAACCCCACCAGCACCTCCCAAAACAAGAATAGATTTACCATGTAAAGGCCCACATCTTTCAAGGCCTTGATAAGCAGTCTCAATGGCAAGTGGAAGCCCAGCAGCTTCAGGAAAACTCAGATTTTTGGGCTTCAGAGCCAACAGCTTCTCTTCAACTGCCGTGTACTCTGCCAACGACCCGAATTGTTTGGTGTCTCTTAAAGGTTCCTCGTTTATGTTCCCATATACTTCATCTCCTACTTTCAGCTGCTTCACTTGCGCTCCCACCTTAACCACCACTCCGCCCACATCGTACCCCGGGATAGTCTGCCAAATAAACAATTCCAATCATTAATATTATGAGTCTAAAAAGAGCTGACGAAAGGCCAAACTGGACCATAAATAAGATCCTAGACAGGGACAAGTACTACGCATTTAAACGTCAAATCATACGATGAATATTCTTGAAACCATGCATGCAAAAGAAAGATGCATGGGGAGTAGTAGTACTGTGAGAGATGAGGAAACTTACAGGAAGAGGAGAATCTGTGGGCTTGAAAAACCCGGTCATTCTTTTGGCGTCGATTGGATTAAGCGCCGCGGCGACAATCTTGATGAGTACCTGGTCATCTTTAACCCGAGGCACACTAGTTGTTTTGGCCTCATCGAATTTCAGGACATCGGTGAAGCTTCCGTACTCGTAATACATCCAAGCCTTCATATGAGTAGGTATCTCCATGCCTGGGACAATTAAATATTAGGCCTAATTAAGCAAAGCTAGCTACCAGAAAATTGAAAACGGAGATTGAAATTTGAAAAGGCAGGCTAAGGTGTAATCAACATACCTGCCTGGCTAGCTATTTATAGTTTGTCAATGAATTGGGTTTGAGTGATTTGCTGTTATATAAAATACAAGTAGCTAGCTAGAGAATGTCATTGCATGCGTGGGTTGTGATCTTCTGAGGGTATGTCATGGTTATTACATACTATATTTTGTTGTCTTATTTGTTTAATTGTAGCCAAATAGGAGTAAAATTTTATAAACTAAACCTAAAGGGGTTGGCGTACTAGTTATGGTCTGAGATTTAGGAGCAGGGTTTGCTTCCTTCTAAGGTCTTAGGTTTGAAACTTATGAGGTGCTATCAATTCCTTTGGACCCCGTTCATAAAAAGTTTTGAGTAAAATTAAGGCCGCTGATTTTGTCACTCCCTTTTTTGTTAACGCCACTCCTCTGCAAAAAATACATTTGCAGGGGAGTGGCGTTAACAAAAAAGGGAGTGGCAAAATCATTTCCCAAAATTAATCAGGAAAAGTAAATAGTTGTTTAGGTTTATATATGGTTCTTTAATTTCCTTTTGTTGGAACAAAAAACAAAGAAGATGCTATACTTAAATGGGCCCTGGTTCGTGGTTGAGCAAAATTTGAAAAGCAAGCACAAACCAAACAGGCCATGGATTTAAAATTAGGAAAAGTAGTTTAAGTTAATTATATTTCTTTTCATTATAGTATTAGTTTATGTTGCATGAAAAATTGTAGTAATGTTTATCACTTATTTTTCATTTCCTTGTGTAGAGTCTCATCTCATGGTGCAAAATAAGCAAATAATACAAGTAGCTTGAATCATTGCATACGTAGGTTGTTACATAGTGATGGCCAATTTGATGATTTCATTGCATATGTAGGTTATTTTTTGTATCTTGACTACTGGTTAGATTCAGACACTTAATACTAAATAAATAAGTCAATAAGCAAACAATATTTGATAACCAAACATGTTCTAAATTCGTGGTTATATTTCTTCATTTTGTGGTGATTGAATCTAGACACAACATGTGTCTCGATTTAGATTCAAAATAAGCAAATAAAGTGAACAAATAAGATACAATAACTGAATATAAGATATATCGTGACTAAGATTCAATCACAACAAATTTAAGGGTAAATCTCACTGGCACCCTAGAGATTTGTCTTAATGATAAAGACCCCCTTATTGTATGAGAATCAAAAATGAATGAATCCCATGTGGTTTCAATTTGCTTTTTACTAAGATCGCCAATCAACAATTATTTGTTCGAACACGTGATGAAATGAGCCAAAAGTGACTTATATCTAAAAATTCAATGTTTTGGCCTTTATCTTGGATATTTCAAAAGCTATTTGGGTAAAAGTCATACTTTATTATTTTTTGGGTGCGTCTTAATGGAAGACGAATCAATAATTCACAAAAGTTAGATGCAACATTAACAAACGCAGAAAAAATTTGAATAAGGACGAAACAAAAAAAAGTCCAAAAATCTTAGCGGAACTTAACTACGCTTGCATGTGGTAGCTCAACGGAGTAAGCCTACCCTTGAGGAGCGAGCGAATTGATAGATACGTCCTCCTTCCATTATTAGTGTCAACGACTCAATGGACAGAACGGATGGCTGAAAATGGTAATCTTTCGAAAGTTAAGCGTTTGATTTGAACAAACTAAAAGATCAGTGCTTCAATTGTAATCAGTGTCAAACCATGGGGTTACTTTTGCACTTCACTTCACCCAAATTAATAGGGTGCGACTATTCGCAATCCTCAAATTTTCTCCCGTAGCCCGTTAAAAATTTTTGAAAATTATATTTCAGTAACTACATGTCGAAAATATGTTCAACCTTCGGTAAACAACTGCCGAACATACATTTCGGTAAATAGCTGTTGAAAATAAGATTATATTTCGGTAACTACATGTCGGAAATGCACAAGAAACATATATTTCGGTAATTAGATGCTGAAAATGTATCTCAATTTCGGTAACTAACTGTCGAAAATATATCTCAATTTCGGTAACTAACTGTCGAAACATATGGAAATTTTTAACGGGCTAGGGGAGAAAATTGAGGGGTGTGAATAGCAGCGCCCAATTAATATCGCCCTCCTGGGGGGCTGGGGTTTTAAGAGAGAAAAGGGTTTAACCTTACTCTCGCAGAAATGGCGCTGCTGCAACATACGATAGGATTATTCGTTCATCCTCTCAAAGACAACATTTTCAACCACAACTTCCCTTGCTATTCCTTTGCTAATTCGACTCTGTTCAATCAGAAACCAAGGAAAACTCCTCATGCGCTGCTTTCCATGAGGATGGAGAGGTTTACTCGTCCATCATCAAAGTTTCTGAAATCTCCTGCCCAGGTGCGTCGCCTCGTGTTATTTTCCTAGTTTTTCAAGCTTTGACGTGTTCGAGCTCGACTCGTTTACTATCGAGGTGTTTGAGCTCGGTTCGTGTATTACTCCGTACAAAGAGCCTGTACGAAGGAGCCGAGCTTTATAATCGAGACGAGGTATAACTAACTCGAGCTCGGCTCATTAACTAAACGAGCTTACAACTTGAGCTCAACTCGTTTACTGATGAGGTGAGCCAAGCCCATGATGAGATGAGCCTCGAGCTGCTCGCGAACAGCTTGGCGGGTTTGCAGCCCTAGCAGTGGATAAACCTCTATGTATGACTGAAAGCTAGCGCACTAATTTGTGGATATTGATGGGGGGATAGGTGAAAATGAATGAAATCTTGTGAAATGTGCATTGCCATTCTGATTGTTTTGCCTTTACTCCCTGTGATCAAGATATCATCCACATATACTAAAACATAAACTAGATCAGTCCCTTGGACTAAAATGAACAAAGAAGAATCAGCTTTGCTGTTAGAAAAACCTTGGTGGAGAAGACTCTTGGAAAGCATGTCATACCTGGCTCTGGGAGCTTGTTTGAGGCCATAAAGAGCCTTGTGTAGTTGGCATACATGAGAAGGGAATGTCTGATTAACATATCCTTGAGGTTGTTTAAGATACACCTGTTCTTGAATTTTGCCATGAAGGAAGGCATTGGAAACATCCAATTGTTTGATGGACCAACCATGATGAAGGGCTAGAGATAAAACAAGCCTGATGGTCTGTTGCTTAACAACTGGGCTAAATGTTTCGGTATAGTCAACTCCTGCAGTCTGTTGAAACCCTTGAGCTACCAATCTGGCTTTGTATCTTGCTATACTGCCATCTGAGTTTTTCTTAATCCTATAGATCCATTTACACCCAATCACAGGAGCCTTAGGAGGCAAAGGAACTAAAGACCATGTACCTTGTTGGACAAGGGCTGAATATTCCTCAGACATAGCCTTTTGCCATCTAAGAAGCATGGATACGGATACGAGATACGGATACAATACGATACGGATACGCGGATACGTTATTTTTTCAAAAAGAAGGATACGATACGTTGGGGGATACGTTGAATATAAAAGTAAATAAATAATATATTATATATAATTTTTAATTCCTAAAATTTCATAAATGATTAAAGTTTTTCATTATACAAGTTCACCATTTCACATGTTGAGAGAGAGATATTTACATACATACACACAAAGAGAGAGACTTACAAGGTTGTCGAGAGAGAGGATATCGTCGGTGTGTTTCTGTTGTCGATTGGTGGGGGAAAAAGAAAAATATAGTCCTACTTGCAATTTTAACTCGTATATTTTAAGTAATAACATATTTACCCTCACGCATCCAACATGTATCCACGCGTATCCAAAATATATCGGGATACCAAAAAATAATTCTAAAAACAGGATGCTTTAAAAAAAAACATATCGGATACGTATCTGGAGTGTATCCGAGAGTATCCGCGCGTATCCGAAACGTATCGGGATACCAAAAAATAATTCTAAAAGCAGGATACTTTAAAAAGCGTATCAGATACGTATCCGGAGAGTATCCGAGAGTATCGGTATCCGATACGGATACGATACATGATACGGAGGCCAAAATAGAGTATCCGTGCTTCATAGTTTGCCATTAAGGAAAAGCCATGGCTTCTTTGAATGAAGTAGGTTCAGTAAGAGGAGGAGGCTGAGTAAGGAGAGTAAACTGACGTTTAGGGACAGTGATGCCATTCTTGGCTCTGGTTTGCATGGAATGAGTAGGCTGAAAGGAGGTAGAGGAAACAGGAATAGAATAAGGGACTTGTAAAGGAAAAGAGGGGTTAGAGACAGGATTGACAGTAGAATGGATAGAAGAATTTCGCTGAGCTGGAGAAGAAGAATGGGAAAGAAGGGGAGAAGCAAGAGTTGGAGAGAGTGAAGGTGGAGACACTGGATAAGATATAGGGGTATTGTTATGGACCTTAAAAGGAGGGGAAATAGGAACTGATGAAACAGGAGGAGAAGGGACAGAAGAGGCACTAAGTTTAGGATAAGGGAAATCATCTTCAAGAAATTTAACATGTCTGGAGATATAAACTTTGTTAGTGCTAGGATCCAAACACCTATACCCTTTAGTTGCTGCACAGTATCCCAGAAAGATGCAAGGTGTGGACCTAGACTCAAGCTTGTTAGAAAAGTAGGGCCTAAGCCAAGGGAAACAACAACATCCAAAGGGTTTTAAAAGAGAGTAATCAGGGGCTTCATTATACAGAACATGAAACGGGACTTGAAACTGGATAGAAGAATTAGGGAGTCAATTAATAAGATAGAGAGCAGTGATAATGGCTTCAAGCCAAAACAATATTGGTAAACGAGCTTGTTGAAGTAAGGTAATGGCAGTTTCTACAATGTGACAGTGCTTTCTTTCTGCCACCCCATTTTGTTCTGGGGTATGGGGACAAGTGGTCTCATGAAGAATACCAAAAGTAGCAAAGAAAGCTGACATAAGTTTGTCAAGAAACTCACCACCTCTATCACTCCTGATGGTTTTAATTTGCCAAGCAAAATGTGTGGAAACAAAGGTCCTAAAATGTTGTATGTGACTAGTAACTTCAGACTTAGAATGCAAGGGAAACAGCCAACAATATTTAGTGAAATCATCCATGAGGAGAAGATAGTATTTATAACCAGAAAAAGAAGGTACTGGAGATGGTCCCCATACATCCATGTGAAGTAATTCAAATGTGCTGTGGTGTGAGAGGTGGAGAGTGTGAAAGGAAGCTTATGGCTTTTAGCCTTATTACAAGAGTAGCAATCTAAGTGCTTTACATAAGGAATGGAAAGATTAGACTTTGTGGAGAGCTGATGAAGCAAGCCCACACGAGGATGACCAAGTCTGAGGATGACCAAGTCTGTTGTGCCAAAGAGAAGCTGAAGGCTGCATACTAACAAGAGCAGTGGCAGAAGATCTAGAAATAGGAAGAAGGGGGTAAAGCCCCTGGTAGCACTGCCCCTGATGAAGGACTTGGTGACTGGTTTTGTCCTGAATAGTATAGCCAGAGGAATCAAAAGTAATGGTACAGTTATTATCGAGGGCAAACTGATAGACAGAAAGAAGATTATGGGAAATAAGAGGAACATGAAGAAGATTGTTTAGAGTAAAAGTAGAGGAAGGGGTAAAAATTGAGCCGTTACCTGAATGAGCAACAGGAATGGCTTGGCCATTGCCAACAGCTACTGTGGTAGTTCCAGAACCCCCATGAGGAACCTGTATATGATTGGCATCATTGGTAACATGAGATGTAGCTCCTGAGTCAAAATACCTAGAGGGAGCTGATGGAGAGGGTGTTCCACTTAGGTGAAGAGCATATTCTCCAAAATGCTGAGGAGCAAACTGAGTAAAACCTTGTGAGAACCCCGGAGGACAACCTTGTAATGGTGAAGAAACCATTGAAGGAAAACCTGGAGTGTGGTGAGATAACTCTGGAGAGAGACTGGAAAATGTAGTAGGACCATAGTAACCCATACAATCAGGAGTAACCATTAATGCTTGAGCCTGACTGGATTGTGCTGGATAAGAAGGTCCATAAGATCTCCCAAATGGTCTGCCAAACTGACTATAACCAGGTCTGTAGTTCAAATTCTGCCTGTAGTAACATGTGGAGGCCTGATGATTATCTCGACCACAGATTTGACAACTAGCAGGGTTGTTTGGATAACCAATAGGTGCAGGTGAAGGAGCAAAACCAAACTGCCCTGGAGAATTGCCTAGATAACTAGAATAGTTCTGAAAACTAGGTGAGAAAGATTTGGGAGAGGCAAACTGATTTCCTCCTTTATACCTGTTTGAATTTGAGTTTCTGTTGTATCTTGGTCCATTGTATTGTGGTGAGTTCAAAATAGGTAGAAGTTGTTGAGTGTTAGGTGGTGGATTAGGATATTGGAAAGGTAAAGGATGGGTTGGCAAGATACCAGAGGTGGATGGTTGAGATAGTTGAGGCATGTGAGGTAAGTGAGAGGTGGATGTGGAGGCAATATGAGAAGAGGAGGATGAGGATGGTTGGTGCTGTGCCACAAGGATGGATGACACAGAATCAACATCAGGTGTAAGATGCAATTCTTCTGCTATCAACAGAGAAGCAAGGCTACTAAAGGTCATATCATCAATTCTAGTTCGGATAGTCTGCTTTAAAGAATCATAACCAGTTTTCAAGCCATTAAGTGTATGAAACACAAGTTCTTCATCCTCCATTTGTGTACCAGAAGCAGCCAGTTTCTGTATAATACCCTTGATATAATCCAGGTATTGCTCCATTGTTCCAGTTTTGTGTAAACTATACAACTTGCGTTTGAGATCATGGATGTGTGACCGAGATAGCAAACTAAATTTCTCCTCTAATTTTGTCCAGAGTTGGCACGTATGATCAGAACCAACAACATGAGGCAAGATTGATGGTGTTAGGGTTGCAATCAAACAGGATAAAAGCATGCGATCAACAGTAGTCCAACTCGCAAACTCAGTATTAGGTGTTTGAACACCAGATGCATCAACAAGACAAGGAGGAGGTGTAGGTCGAGATCCATCAACAAAATGAAACAGTGAGGTCGCCTTCAAGGCATTTTCAACTTGTGTCTTCCATGCGAAATAATTGGATGAATCAAGCTTAATCGTGATAAACGACTGAAAATTAGCAATTAAGAAAGCGAGAGGAGGAGGAAGATACGCTGTAGAAGTCGTCGATGTTGACGCCTGAGAGGCCATGGACGAAGGTTGAGTTGCCATTGATGTGGATCTTAGGGTTTCTGAAGTCTGATTTTGGTTGATGTGATGAACTGAAGATGTGCGAAGAACTGCTCGTTCGACTTACGCCAGTAGGGCTGCTTTAGAAGTCGTCGATGTTGACGCCAGTAGATGAAGGTTGAGTCGCCATTGATGTGGATCTAAGGGTTTCTGAGGTCTGAATTTGGTTGATGTGAGATGTGCGAAGAGTTTTTTTTTTTCGTTCGACTTACGTCATTAGGGCTCTGATACCATGAAAACTTTTAGAGAGAGAAACTAATCTTGAATTATCATTTCTAATCTTTGAGTTTGTTACAGAATACAACGCACACAACTGATTTTATACAACTCCACTAACTAACTGCACTACTAAACTACTTAATAACCACGCTAACTAACTCCACTAATTAGCTGAGTTGGCAGCTTCATTCTTGAGCTGAGCTACATTCCTGAGCTGGGCTAGAATCAGCTACATGCTCGGCTCCTTGAGTGCTTAACATTGTTAGCACGGCACTGTTATCGGTTCCTCTTGGCTGTTATTTGGGTTGTGCTAACAACTGCCCATTCGGTGGTGGACTGGTAGTTAAGATCCACGCAATGCCTAAAAGTTAGAACTTCAGAACACATTTCTCCATCGCGATGCACTTCCACATATTTCTATACTCTTTTCGCTGTTACAACACACTTTTTTTACAACCTAAACACTTCTCAGAATCTCAGCGGGCTGGGTTAGCATTTTCATATTACATTGGGATCCTTGACATGTATTTCTTACGGAATTGGATTGTGATTTGTCAAAGGCAGGCTAGTGGATATAGATTAAGCAAATTAAGAGCTTCTAGAGTAGCTGAAGAACTCGGGCCTGATGATGAGGAGAAAAGGGGAGGAAACGCATCTAGTGAGAGTGATGAGGAGGATGATGAGCCTTTTATGGACGAGGAAGAGAGGGAAGAGTGGAGGAGAAAGATTAGAGAAGTGGTTAATATGAACCCAGAGGTCAAAAGGGAGGAAGACCCCGTCGAGAGGAGGAAAAAGATCCAAAAGCTTTTGGATGATTACCCACTTGTTGTGGAGGAAGAGGACCCTGATTGGCCTGAAGATGCTGATGGCCAGGGATTCAACTTGGATCAATTCTTCAACAAGATTAGTATTAAGAATGTCAAGAAGGATGATGATGAGAATGATGATAGTGAAAATGAAATTGTATGGAGAGATGATGATTACATTCGTCCAATCAAAGACATCACCACCAAAGAATGGGAGGAGACTGTGTTCATGGACATCAGTCCACTGATTATCCTTGTGCATAACCGTTATAGAAGGTTAGTTTTCAGTTGCTCCTTTTCAGCTCGCTTCTCCTTTTGCCTCCATTTCCTTGTCCCACTTGATCTTTTCTTTTTTTTGGTTCAGCATCTTATTTCTGACTTTCTAAGTTGTTGACTGATTAAATAAACCTCATTTTTTTGTTAATGTAAACTGCTAAGCTGTCCAGCAGTCTTTAATCAATGCTCTTTGATTTTTGCTTCCTATCCTTGCCTGGTTTATATGTACCAGTCCTGTTAAAGCCCTGCATTAGAGTGGCAGCAACATAATCTTCCGTACTGTAATAGTTACTGCAATGTACAGAAGGGAATGTGAGCCATTGATTTGGTAACCAACACCACATGGCGTAACCTAGAACACTTCAGCTATACCAAAACGAAGCACTATGGGCCTCAACTAACGCCACTGTGAGCCACGACCAAAACATCCCGTGGCTCTTAACCCATAATGGTTTTGATATTTTGGTGGCCCCACAGCAAAACTCTTTCTTCCACCACATGGGTGCATATTCAAGCACCACCACTAAAGTCACACCACTAAGAACATAATTGGGTGTAAAGTACGCACCCAAAAGGAGGGATTGGGGGTGGAGGGGTGGGTTTGGGGTATATACTTTTCAATTCTCTTGAAAACCATACTAACGTATTTGCTGAAGGAATTTGAAACAACGAGATATGGTCATCTTGTTCTTCCATTTTGCCTTTCAACCATTATACTAGATGCCATTATGTGTGCGCATGCGTGTGTATTTGCGAGTGCATTATGTTAGCAGTGCCTGCTATATTTGTTATGAATTATGGCAATTGGGATAGTCAAAAGCTGAGATCCTTCTAAATTGATAATTACATGCATTTGACGTGATCTTCAGCTAGCTATAAGGTAAGACGACTCTTGAAAATCGTTCTTGAGTTATATTGTGGCACACAAGTTATCATGGAAATGCCCAATAATTTTCATGCTACTTGTTATTTGTGGACAATCCTTTATCAATATGAAACAAACTCCCTCTAAATGTGTAATTGGCTTCTTAATTAGCTGCAGAATGTTGTAGTTGTAGTCTATGTAGCACCGACACTCCAAAAGGGCGCTGTGTCCACGTATTGGACACGGGGACACGGCGGGGACATGTATTGTGGCGTGTCCAATAATTTTTATTATTTTTTGATAGGGGACACGCCAGGGACACGGCTAGGGGTCAAAATGTAATATTTTTTAAATTTTGGGGGGTTAATATGAAATTATTCAAAACATTTGGGTTAAACTGTAATTATGCCTTTGAAAAAATTTATACAATTTGTGAAATTATTCATATACAATGGTTCATAATTTTTTTTTTATATATGTACATATATTTATTTTTTATTTATTTATACACGTGGCGTGTCCCCCGCCGTGTCCATGTCCCCATTTTTTTAGAATTGCCGTGTCCCGTGTCCGTGTCCGTGCTACATAGGCTGCAGTTATGAAGGGTTTACATGAAACAACCTTCGATATAAAGAATGTATGGGTGCCTATGTTAGAAATATAGAAGAGTATACACTTGGGACATGCTTCATGCTTGTGCCAAACCAATAACGGACTAAACTGGGGCAACTCACATAAAAAGGTCTGGCGCCGTTTGCCATATTTTAGGTGATTTGACCACTGGAAATTTTATGGGAAACCGTTATAGCAACAACTGATTCTCTCTAGGTTAAGCCCGATACTGAGCTTGTGGTTTCTTAAATTTTTCTGAAAGCTTGGGTTAATTAACTGATGATGTTTCTCAATGTTGGTTTCACATTGTGAAATTGGGAGTTATGCTGATACTTGAAGATTTTCTGATAGATGGTTTCATGCATGCATGTTGGATTAACAATAGATTACATTCTTATATACGTGCAAATAATAATTTTGAATGATCTTCGCAGACCAAAGGAAAACGAAACGGTGCGGGATGAATTGGAGAAAGCTATACACATCATATGGAACTGCCACCTACCATCGCCACGAGTAAGTGCAGCCAATTGTGTTATTTTTTTTACCCTCATCCCATCTTAATAATTTTCTTTCTCTGCAAATACCAAACAGTGTGTTGCAATAGATGCGGTTGTGGAGCTTGATTTGGTCTCTGCTCTACATGTCTCTATATTCCCAGAACTTATATTCACTAAAGCTGGAAAGATCTTGTACCGGGAGAAAGGTTAATATTCTCTCAAACAGTATCTCTTGATTGTTTACGTCATTCTTGAATCAAAAATTGAATTATTCTCAACATTTTCTTCTGTTATTCAGCACTTCGTACAGCAGACGAGTTGTCAAAAATAATGGCTTTCTTCTATTACGGAGCAGCCAAGCCACCTTGTTTGAATACCATTGAGAAGAGTGAAGAACTTATCCCTACTGTTTAAGTCAACAGCGAGCAGTATTAGAGCTGAAAAGTTTTACAGATCTGCATATACCTACGAACAATGGATCAGTAAATGAGAGTTTTTGGGTAAGCGATGTCTTTTTTTTTGAAAGGCGAATTTTTTTAATTAATCTCTGAAATGAAATGGGTAAGCAATGTTGTCTTTTCTGGGTAAGCGATGTTTTCTTTACGGTGATGTTGTTCCTCCTCAGGTCAATTGATGTTTGAAATTTCATCTTACATGTAAGGTATAGGGAAAATGTGTAGCTACGTCAAGCTAATTTGCTTTCCTTATGTAACTCTGATATGAAATGGTAGAACTAGAATTGAAAATTGAGATCTTTTACCACTTCTCTAAGGGTGTCTAGCTTTTATTTCCTAGAATTTTGGCAATAGAATATTACACCTATTGAATTGAGCCAACTAGAGTTGACAGATGGTCACCAAACATAACTTTATTCCACTTAAATTGTGACAAAAGTTGGAAAATAGAACATAACTATGCTGACATTGCTTTTGGCTCCCCAGAAATCCCTTATTGTGAAGACCGGAACAGTGGAAACCATTATGGTAGTGGAAGTGGAAGGCAAATAGCTGGTTAGGGTTGAAGCCATCAAACTTGCAAGTGGCAATGCCACTATTTTCTTCTTCTACTTTCCTTTTGAGAGGCATTTTCCAGTACTGTGGGAGACCCGAAATTGGAAGCTACGGTTAGTCAACTTTTTGGTTGGTTTGATGGATTTTCCAGTCTGCCTCTGCTTAACTTTCCGGGGTGCTCAATGACCGAAGACTCCTCCATGCTTAACAACAGTGAGGTAGTCTTGTCCTCCTGAGCAGTTGTCCATTTAGTTGCTGAATCTGTGCTTCCATTAAAAAATGGTATTTCAGGCTCTTCAGTTTAGTTTTATCTGCTGAATGCAATTCAGCCGAGGTTTTTTTTTTGCAAAATCCATGTGGTTTTTGTTTTTCTTATTGTTGTAGTTCCGTTGATTGTCATTTTGCCTTTTGTTTTTCTTGTTCACGGAAACAAGAGCAATGAGAAGTGTCGAAGCTACCATCATCTCCTTTTTGTGCGAAAGCAAATTTCCAAACTTTTGAGAACGTTTTTTTGGCGTTTCTTGAAGGGTAGGTTGTTTCGGTATTATTCTTTTGAAATAGTTACGTGAAATTGTTGAATAACTTGATATACATTGGGCTCATTTCCGAACAACTTAAGCATTTGGGATTACCAAACAGAAAGCAATAACAAATACTTCCTCCGTCGGAATTTGTTTGCTCAGTATTCCATTTTGAGTTGTCCTAAAATATTTGCTCACTTTCTAAAAATGGAAACATAGACTTAGCAAACTACAAATTGTGCCCATCCCAATTTGTTTGTTCCCATATATACTTGTTACATGGTCTTAGTAGAACTCAACCTCAAAAATTAGAAGTGAGAGAGTTCTCATGCTTACATACTTCATACTCCGTATTTCTTTGGTACTCAAACGATGTTGGACTTCGCTTCATATTTGTGGTTGGAGTCGTTAGCTAGTTCATGCATAAATTGATCCGTGGTAGCCGGCGGACAGCTCCTTTAGGTTACACAGAATGCGCAAGGTCTGGGCGGAGCATAGAGTTTTCGATCCTCGACTATGGGGCTAGGCTGACTAAGATGCAGAGGTCAAAGCTGACCTCAATGTCCCCAGGCACAAGTTGGCCTTCGCCTAATAGGCTTTGGTTAGAGGACATGAACAATAAAAGAGATACTCCTATAATGAAGTTGTTGAATTACAGTAATGAATAAGAGGTCCGTCTGTCCATCCATCACATCACAGAATGACTTTTCTGAGCACAAACTAACGAAGTTGTTGGATTTGGTAAAGAGAATCCAAATTGAAGATAACTACTTCCCATATCACTTCAGCTGACCACTTCATACACGTTTTTTGCGAATCAGCCCCCTGTTTGTTCCGGAGAGATTTTGTTGGATTAGATGACAAGTCTTCCCAGTACAGGAATGCACCAATCAAATGCCCAAAAACGCACCACAACAACAGCAGATTCATCTAGTCCCTAATTATTGGGGGTATGGATGGGAATGGTCGGAGACAAACCCAATTTTTGACAGTATATGCACAGAGTGATTACTCTCAGAACGATATTGAATCAGTGGTCCTCCTCTACCTTCAAAAACCGATGAGCTAAATGGATGTTTTGGCAGCCTAGAGACTCCAATCAATTTCTGTGCATATTACCGTAAGTCCTTCATTTTTAGGCACATACTACCAAAATGACAAAATTGATGAAATTTTAAGGACCAAAAAGAGAGAGAAAGCAAACCCGATTTAGTTGTAGACTAACTCGGGTCGTGAACATCCTCATTGAGATTGGATCCCTGTCGAGATGGAGTAATTTGACCGGCATGGGATCCCGTGGCCTATCCTCTCCGACGACTATCCTACTCTTACCGTAGGCGTAGGGTAACAATTACATCTAAATTCTGGAAATTATCATAGAATGTGGCTGAGAATGGAGATGGGACGGAGCAATATTACCACACTACTGCAGCTACGGCAAGAACAAAACCCATTTGTTGAACGTGTTTTACACAATGCTAGCCAGAAGCTTATCTGGAATGAGATGTCAATTTGGTGGTCTTCAAAGTTCATTGAATATCCTTCCTGTTTGTTTCTTAACATGTGCATATTCCCTTCAATTTGTGGGATCTTCTCTTGCAAATTTCAATATCCTTGGCAACGACAAAAAAAACAAAAACAAAAACAAAAAACAGAGAACCAGAAACTAGACAAATACTAGTGTTTTTCGAAAAGCAATAAACCTTGCCCAAAACAGAAAACTATCTAAAAAAGAGAACATTATGTGTAGTATGTTTGATATATAACATTTGATATCACACACAACACGAAACAAGAGATAGAGTTGATTGGCATGCCGTTTTAGGCACCACCAGTGACACAAGAGAAGAATCTATGGCTCCGAAAGCGGACCAGCTGCTTGGGCTTCATGATCACCATATCCTGATCCCCTGCTGCCGAAAACCCACTTGAATACTCGCGTAAGGACGTACTGTGTCGAAGGTTGTGGTGCTGGCTGCTAACGGCGGTGGTTCTAGTCTTGATTTCCATCTGGGGTGTTGAGTACTGGTAGTTGAATCCTTGGGGATAGAAATCTGCAATGTTGTAGGCTTGAGTGGCGGCGGAGGAGGAGAGACATTTGTATTTCCGGCGAGTCTCGTTCTTCTTAAAGGTCTTGCAGACCAGAGGGATTAGACCTTCCATGTTCTCAACTCTCTTTGCTTCCCCTCCCTTCTCTTCAAAATGAAATATATTTGAAGACTTCTTTTGGCTTTTTTAATTGGGTTTTGGTGGGTTTGGAACTTGTCTTTTTGTGTTTGGATTTTCCTCGATCGCATCTTCCTTCTTCAAGATGTGTACTACTTTCTGAAGCATGTACTACACGTCATTTGAATTTTGCTTTTGGAAAAAATTCAAAAAAACCCCTGAACTTTGAACTCAATGTCAAATAGGCACCTGAACTTAAATAAACTTCAATTGAACACCTGAACTTTCACTCCGTTATCAATTTACCCCCTGCCGTCTCAATCCGTTACTTGTCGTTAACGGCACAGTTAAAAAAAAAAAACTTACCACAAGTTTGCAATCCTATAAAGCAGAAACATGATTATGAGAGCCTTAGAAACAAAATTTGATTATGTCTCTTTAGAATAATATGATCAGAATAATAAGATCTTCATACCCGTTCAAACGGATTAAAAATTGGAACACTTAATTTTTTAACCATATTTTTTAATATATAAACGGTCTAAAAAAAATATGATTAAATATTAAGTGCTCCAATTTTTAATCCGTTTGAACGGGTGTGAAGATCTTATTATTCTGATCATATTATTCTAAAGAGACATAATCAAATTTTGTCTCTAAGGCTCTCATAATCACGTTTCTGCTTCATAGGATTGCAAACTGGTGGTAAGTTTTTTTTTTTTAACTTCAAACGGAGTGAAAATTTGAGCACTTAATTTTTTGAGACCGTTTATATATTAAAAAAATATGATTAAAAAATTAAGTACTATAGTTTTTAATCCGTTTGAACGGGTGTGAAGATCTTATTATTCTAAAGAGACATAATCAAATTTTATCTCTAAGCCTCTCATAATCACGTTTATGTTTCATAAGATTGCAAATTGATGGTAAGTTTTTTTTTTTTTAACTGTGCCGTTAACGATTTGAGACGGTAGGGGGTAAATTGATAACGGAGTGAAAGTTCAGGAAGATCTTTGTAATTATTTAAACGTAGTGAAAATTTGAGCACTTAATTTTTTGAGACAGTTTATATATTAAAAATATGGTTAAAAAATTAAGCGCTCCAATTTTTAATCCGTTTGAACGGGTGTGAAGATCTTATTATTCTGATCATATTATTCTAAAGAGACATAATCAAATTTTGTCTCTAGGGCTCTCATAATCACGTTTCTGCTTCATAGGATTGCAAACTGGTGGTAGGTATTTTTTATTTGACATTGAATTCAAAGTTCAGGGGTTTTTTTGAATTTTTCCCTTTGTTTTTTTTGACTTGGATACAATTCAAAGAGTCCCTTTGAATTGCAGTACCTTACATTCTTAACAAGGGGTTGGTTGGGCGGTGGAGCCTTATGGGTTTGCTCTCTCCTAACATCTAAGGTCTCAGGTTCCACCTTACGGGTTTGCTCTCTCCTAACACCTAAGGTCTCAGGTTCGAAACTTGCCGTGTGCTATCAACTCTTTTGGAGCCACTAACCGGAATCGATCGAGGTGCGAGGAAGCTAGTCCGGACAGTTGGTTATCAAAAGAAAAAAGTGCATATTCTTTATTGATTATGTATATGGACCAGTTTGATTAGCTGATGTTCATTTTATTGACTCCGTCAAAAGTGTAGGTACATCCCACCCACTTTGGCATTTCAATTTCAATGCTGCCTAAACTTTCATCAATACAGTTCTTGAAAAGGGGAAGCTCTGCAGTCATTTTCATATGGAAAAACAAAGAGTTAACATAAATATCAAAGGACGAGGCTTGATTAAATAATTGCTACGGAAGTCTAATTGTCTTATGGAGGTTTGTTACCTAATCCTCTATTAAAGCTCTTCCACCAGGCATGCGAATTATGTTTTCCCAGAATAAAAACAGGGATGTGGATGGGTTAGCTTCTGCAATTTTCGACTCGATCTGGGCCAAACTCAGTTCATTGACTTCTGTCAAGTTTTCTCCTATTAATAGGGATCTTTGTGATGAGTGGATACTTGATTCTAGAGCTTTAGGCTTAACAATTGTTAATAGGGTCCTGCTTTTGTTTGGTTGTTTCCAATCTGTATAGGTTTGTTTGGTGCTTGTAATGAGTTGTTCAGGGGATGCCCCGTTGATTTTGTAGCTTTTGCGCGTTTTTGGTGAAATGAAACTACTTCCCCCCTCCCCCACCACAAAAAGAAAAAGAAAAAGAAGCTTCATCAAACATTACTGTAACTAAATAAATAGCATAGCAATATATATATACATGAAGAAAATATTAGGCGCTCGTTTGTTTGGCTGGATATAATCATATTTTAACCCGGATTAAATACCCATAGGACATATAATAGTATCACATCACAGATAAATAAGTTTACGGGCTTATTTGTTTGCCCGAACAGTGGCAGAGCAGATGGGCTATATATTTCCTGGTTATGGTCATAAATGGACAAATAGTCAATGACTCAATCCTTATCCAATCTAGCCCTTAATCCAGATTCCAGTTGAATGTCATCATATAGTTGTTTAAATAGGTTTAGGTAGGAATTATCCAATCTTTGCTAGTGTTTGTCTAAATATATATACAATATCTTTGATGGGCATGGCCTGGTAACTACCTTAGCTAAAATAAGCTCAATAATGTTTTAGTTAGTTCGTGACAATCATATACTCCTTATGACATACAATATATAATAATGTATACGTATGTGTATGTATATACGTAAAATAAAGGGAACACCCTCCTTAGTGGCAACGGCGATGGCGATTATGAAGCCGGCTCTCACTTTTAATTTCCTAAACTACCCCTCTAACTACTAAAAAGTACTACGGTGAAGAGAAAAAAGCTGTCACCCTAATTTTCCTCTCCCATCTATTTGACTTCACTTCTCATATTTCATTACAGACTAATCTCAATTGAAGGCTTCTTCTCTTTAAAAAACATAATTTGCACATGCTAAACATAATTTCCCACCCTATCTGTTGCACTCGATCGATTTTTTATCAGTATCCTATCATAATCATTTTGTGCACAAATGACAAACACATCAAGGCTAAAAAACGAACAGCTTGAATATCGTGATGAATTCCCTAATGTGTCACATGAGAAATTAGACGAGGATGATCGCATGAGGATCTTGATTCTAGATGATATGAGGTTGATGAAATAGTCAAGAACGGCAGATCAACAAAAATTATTGTAAGTGAAGAGTTCAAGGAAAAGAACAACCTTCTCCTCTCCTTACTAGCTCTCACCTATAGGAATTCCAAAGGGATATGTTCTCTCTCTCTCTCTCTCTCTCTCTCTCTCTCTCTCTCTCTCTCTCTCTCTCTCTCTCACACACACACATAACTAAAAGTCCCTGCTGCTATTCTTTAAACCATTCATTGCAGAAAGCAAAAGTAGGATTCGAAGCGCTACAAGCCTACCACTATCTCTCACTCCTCTGTTTTCTTCCTAAAATGGATGAGTAATCAATATATGAAAAAATACTTGAAAAAGTAAGTTTTAAGGGTGCGTGTGTGTGTGCTCGTATTACGTAGTTTTCCGAGATACACCATTATGCCTTGCGGCATACCATGAACTGATTAAGTTGCAGGTGCGTAGGATTGCATCAATATGTTTCCGCCTGATTTCCCTCAACTTTGTTGATATATAGTGGTCATGTATACTATACACTAATCTTAATGCAGCTAATCAGCTATTTCTATTGGGACCACATATGAGTTACTGTTTAATGTGGCTGCTTGTATGACCTTAGGCAAATGGTTGGGACACATATATCTAAAACAGAGATACGTTTGGAGCTGTTTGATATGTGCAGTGCAGATCTCGCATGCATCTTATGGGGTCCATGTGCATTGGACGACTCTTAAACACATCTGCTCTATAACCGTGTCATTTCTCATGACTCCAAGGGAGGAGTAGATGGGGAACTTCATGCACAAGAAATTTAACAACCCTCTCATGGAGTAATCAAATAAAATAACCTTCACAATAGAGAAGGCTGACAATCCCATACTAAAGTTGTTAGAGCTTGTCCCGCATTGGTTAATTATAATCTCCCAAACCAGTATATAAGCCTGGACGGCCTCTCCACTCATTGCCAATTGGTGAGTATACAATCCCATACTAAAGGGTCCTTGGAAATCCTGAAACACATCTTCTGGTCTGGTGTGGAGTTCTAAAGCATGAATACTCACTAATGAATTACCCCCAATATTTTGATGGATCGCTCGTACCTGCCCTTCATCTTTGCCCTGGACAATGGCTATGTTGTAGCTAAGGTGCACTGAATGCCAAGAAAAATTATCACTAGCCGATGTATCGAATCACTGGTATACCTAGTAACATCGAGCTACAATTCAGTTCTTCATGAACTTAATTTGCCCACCTCAGGGATGATGCAACCATAGATCAGTGTGCAACTTGATCAGTGAGACCTCATTAATTACTCAACAAGAGGCCACCCGATGACCAACAATTCTCCTATTGCACTAGATAATAACTGGATTCGTGCGGGTTTTGTGCGAATGTAGACTCACCAAAGGAAAAGAATTTGGGACTTAGTATGTACTAGATCCATCCGCATATCACCATATGGGAGCTAACTAGATTGTTGGGTTCTGTATATGGTTCTTCCCAAACATGTTAAGTTCTAATGGTCTGCTCAAGATGGGTGATGTCAAGTCATCCTCTGATATAAATCTTTGTTCTATATCATAAAGATCTTACTGAAACTGATTAGATATTGTTAGCAGATGAACGTCATGCTCCACTAAATGGAAGTAGCAATTACTAATCGAATCATCAGAAAGCATTGTGACCAGACAACATAATGTTGTCCACAAAAAACTAGCTTAGACGCGATCGGAAATTTACATAATTAAGAAAATCTACCTGCAGGTATCCCATTTAGATGGTGCCTTTTCACTGTGAACATGAAGTGCCTTTGGAACCTCAGGTTGATTGAAGTAGACAACTGAATGCTTCTTGGTGCATGGATAGTATGTCCGTCCAATATGACCAACCATCTACAGAAGATAAAATCAACGATCCAAGTAAAAATTTCAAAAACTTAGTTGCCTAAAGAGAAACTGTCTTCTAGGAAAAAGTTTCGAACTTTAAACGTATGGAAAATGTTTATGTAAGTCTCCTTTGCTTTAATAACCTCGAGTGCGCAACTGAATAACCACGGTGCCATTGAAATAGAGCTAGCTTGTGGAATTGAATACAGGCATCGAATCTGATTAGGCCTTGAATGCATAGAGTTCTCATACCTAGGGACACAAATAACAGGACCATATTTCTTCTTTATGCTTCTTTCATTCTTCCGGAGTAAAATGGTATATAGGAAGTACCAGGGCTCATTTTACAAATTTAGATGGAGAAATAAACATGAGTTTTATAACATATAAGTCAAGGCATAACTAAAATTTCAGTGGCCTCTTTACCTCCACCACTGCGAACATGTTATACATACCGTGGAAGGTGTTTATAGGAAAGAACAGGTTTAAAGATTAGACAAAACGTTTTGCAAAGAAATTAATATACATCAAATTTGAAATATTTTATAACAGGTAGGGGTGCCCAAATTTTATTGGAACCGACCAACTAGCCTACCATTAGGATTTTCCAAGAACAACAGTATGCTCGGAAAGCAAAGAACTTGTGAACACAAAAATATTCATTCATGCACAACCTATAGGAAGAGGGAGTTATTCTTGTAACTAATTTGATTGGTATGTTCAGTGTCCATACTTACGCACCATCTCTTCTTTTTTTGACTTGACAAGCTAGAAATAGCAGAGCACGGAGGAGTGAGGAAGCTATATGGATCAATTTCTCCATGTTCCTCAGAAGCCATATCCAGAGCCTTATCAAACTGTCCAGAGGGGAGGATAAATGACTGGGAATCACATAAAAGATTCAACTGCTTATATGACTCGTCAGAAATCATGCCAGCAGACCACATAAACTTGAACAAGCCCCAAATGGTCATGACAGATAATCATCCGTTAAAGCATTTCCAACCTGCATTACATATTCCCTTTTACTTTTCAAAGTTGCTTCACAAGGACAAACTCAGAAATTTTTTAACATCACCACATACCATGTATCCCTTCAAGTTTATAGTTTTTTCATTTCCTGCTGAGTTGTACCTTGATATGGCTTGGCTTAGCTGTGGAACGTAGTATCCTGGAAAGGGAAAGCATGATCCAACGAAATAAGAATGTAGGAGTAATGAGCCCATTGAGCCAAGCAAGAGTTTGATCAAGTTGGGTTTAGAAAGCTTAACATGCTTCGAAAATGTGTTCAAGAGCTTAGCTAGTTTATCATTGGAGCCTACATACCTTGGTTCCAAGCATAAGGGTTCAAATAAAGAGTCTTCTCATCGTTCTCAATGTTGAAAAGGTCCAAGTTCTTCAGCCATCCCATAAGCAATTGATGAACATCCAGGCCCTAAATTCAAACCACCACCCATCTGATCGAATAAGGCATGTGGACATACTAAGATGTTATAGGTGGACTGTGGACACAATACATACAAGTTCATAAATATGTGAGCACTATATCCAATCATCCAAAAAATATGCAACAGGCCTTCTAAGCTATTGTTTGTAGTTTGTTATTTTGATTGTTCTTGTTTTCTCAAGTATCAAGTATGCTAAAAAAGGCCAAATACTTGTATGGTTGTACCTTGAAAGCAATCCCAAACTGAAAGCAATCATTTCGATTCTAGCAAAAACCAGTGCTCGCAAAAGCAGTAATACACAAATTAAGTTAAGTAGTTGACAATTGACTCAATTTGAACATGCAATGGAGCAAGAAATTCCTTGTTGTCTTGCAGATTAAAATTCAAGTGACCATGAAATCTCATATAAACACAATTGTTGTCAAGCTAGGAAGAGAGAGAGAGAGAGAGATCTATACAAAATTGAAATTATAGAGTTGAAGGATGGAAGAAGATTAAGACTGACCTCTTCGTCGGGTCGGGGACGTCCTTTCGTGGGAGTGAATAAAATGGGTTTGATACTGTGCATCCAAATCTATTTTCACAGAAACAATTTCATTCAAATCATTTCCGATTATGTACCGATCAGGGTTCTATTGATATGATCTTCAACATGGTGTTTCTTCTTGACGAGCTCTACAACATCAACCCTTTCGATCATCGAGACGAATAGGATTGAGATCACAATTTGACGAATTCGCGACGCAGTTTCTGAAGAGCATTCTTTCGTCAAAATGGGTTTGATACAGTGTGTACAAGTTTATTTTTACAAAAACAATTTCGCTTTTATCGCAATCGATAATACAACAAATGATATTCGATTCAAATGATCTTTTACAATGTTTTTGTTCTTGACAATATCTGCAAGATCAACGATTTTAATCATGGAGATAATCCGGAATGAGCTCACAATTTGGCAAATACACGTTTAAGAGGACTTCTCAGTTCTAAAATGCGAAGTATTAATTAGTACGTGCGACGTCGTTTTAGGGAAACTTCCTCCTGTGTTCAAGATGCGATCTTTTAATGAAACTCGGCCGACGCCGTTTTGACAAAGCCTCGCGTCTGGCATATGCGAGTTTCTGATGAACACCAGTCGCCACTCGTCATCCTCATTTCCCCCAAGATTTCTCTCTCTCCCTCTCCATTATTCACTGAATCTTGGTTCACAACGGGCATCAATCCTCTGATTAAGGCCTCACATTTTCAAGGATGCAAAGTCGAAGGCTCAACTTTTATCAGAATTGCAACGAGAGAACCTTCCTTATTTTCGTCGTTGTCGTCGTGGGACTACATTACTTTTCCATCGGTGCGCACCCAAGGATGGAGCCAGGAATTTCACTATACGGGGGCGACCATATACGCGAGACAAAAAAAATAAAGAGAAACGTGCATAACAACGTGAATACATTAAAACTCAAAAATGTACAAAATAGCAACACTCCATATTTAATTACTAGAAATTGCCCGTAACTTCAGGCACGGTGCAACACATTTTTTAACATGACTAAAATGAATTAACTTCTAAATTTTGAAATATAAAGAGTGCAATTGTGCCCCTGCCTGAAGGCACTAATTCAAAAGTATTGGCATAAAATAATAAAAAACTTTCATGCACACTCAACACTAAAGTTGCTTAATCTCAATAGAAGATATTACCCAAGGAATCAAAGCAAATGCAAAATTGTTCAAAAAATTAGGGAGTTTTTATTCAAGATTAAACCGCTATTTTTTATCGTAAATGCGTCAACAAATTGGTACTCTACATTCAAGGAAACACATTAAGACCACAAACAATGATCAAAGCAAACACCAATAGTATAATGAAGCTTCCTCCTTCATCTTCAATAGCTTTTATTCAAGATTGATCAAAGCAAACACCAATAATATAATGAAGCTTCCTCCTTCATCTTCAAAACACCAACTTAATCACTTTCGTAGCCAAAATAACTTTCGTAGATATGAAACGGACAAATCAAAATTCACATGTCCATAGATGGTTAGATTGTCCAAAATTAAAAGTCCTAAGAAGTTATCTAAAACAGGTGAACATTAGTTTACCATCAATGGTGAATATTGTCTAGTGATAAAGGCATATCTAAAATAACTTAGCCTTGTGCGGGCACACGCCCCAAAAATCTCACATTTTTAGTTTGTAAAATCCCGGGTGCACCCTATCTCGCGGAAAGCGCGGCGAAACGCTTCGCAGTTCAGAGAGTCGCCACTCGGGTTTTGCGGAAAGTACCCAAGAAATCAGGTTTTGAAAACGTTTGGATTACGCTTGTTTGAATTTGAAAAAGGCTTGTAGACTGGACCGTCGTCACCTTCGATATCTGAGGTTCGGGAGCCAGGTTACGAGAGGGGAAGGGTTTTATGGCACCCCTCTCGCCCAATCCGGAGATCGGTCTCTACTCGGGCATTTTGTAAAACGTTTGCATTTTTCTCTCATTTGATCATTTTTAGCCAGTTAGGGCGGTGGAAACAGTTTAACGGGGATTAAAACTGTAACACATTTGTAGTTATGTACAAGAATGTGATATATGTTTGATGTTTGATCTAAAGCAAGTATAATAGATTGAGAACAAGCTCCTGCGAGTGTTTTGGACAGACTGGAACACACTGACTTAATGTGGTGCACGCAGGAACGAGCCTGTATGCACTGGCCAAGCCACTGTATACAGACACGACCTGCGTGCGCCACACCAGTTCTGGCGTGTGCCGGTAGGCCCAAACTCACAACTCTTGCAAACAACCCTCTGGGCTCTGAAATGGACCAGTGCACACCCAGGACAAACCACGCAGTTTATATCAACAACATAATATAGTTACAGACAGATAAAGGGCTTAAAAGCCACCAAATAAATAACAAACCCCTTAAACAGTGAGGGGAGGAAAAACAGAGGCTAGGACCTAGTTGCCATGCAAGGGCCAGCCACTGATCAAGGTGTGACTGGCGCACGCCGGTACATGGTACCGTGCGCCAGTTGACACAACTTGGCCAGTGTTTGTCTTTGCATCATCTAGGCTCTGGAACATGACCAGAAGGCTCCCAGAGGCATTCCAAAGCGGCAAAAATGAGTATTAAGAAAGTGAAGCTAGCAACTTTAACTATGGAAAACAGTAAACTAGTTATTAGGCATGCTCACAATGATGAATAGACAAGAAATAAAGCATAAACAAGGATCTGACCCTAGTTCGCAACTGGAGTACGCCAGTTCTGAAGGGTTCACAACTGGAGTACGCCAGTTGTTGACAGACCAAATTTTAAAATTGTACATACTGTCAAGGACCGGCGTACGCATGCTTATGACCGGCGCACGCCGATTCTAGTTAGAAAACGTTTTTTTTTTTTAAAACCTTGTTAGTTTTAGGGCCAGGACTGGTATTGATTACCAGCCTTGATCCTGCCAGCCCCCTCAGGGATCATAACAGAAAGACAGTACAAAGATATACCTTTGGTTTTGAGGCTTGAGAGATGTTTGAGCTTTGAACTTGAGGGTTGAATGGTTGATGATAAGTGTTTGGGTGTAGATGGTGTATAGAAAGGGCTGCTTGCTTACTCTTTCAATGGGTTGAAGGAGAGCAAACAAGAAGCCAAAAGAAAAGAGAGAGAAAGAAACTTGGAATTCTTGTAACTTTTTTGTAACCCCTTGCAAGAATGAAGAGAGGGGGTATATATAGGGGGAGAGAGGACTGAGAGAGGGGCAGTAACCAGCTGGTTAGGGGCTGGTTCCTAAGCCCTTAAGTCTTGCCTCTCATTGGATGAGAAAAAAGGTGATGGGATGGGTGTGTAAGAGATGTCCCCCGCCGAAAATTGATTTTTCGATGGATTGGAAGGTTCTCATGTGCTGTAAACACCCATGGCTTCTGGATGCTAAAAAACACAAGTTTGACCGGAGGATTGACTGGCGTATGCCAGTAAATGACTAGCGTACGCCAGTCGAAGCCTGGTCAACGGTCAAAGTTGACCGATGACTGACACGTGGCAGAGGACCAGCGCACGCCAGTTTGGTACCAGCGTATGCAAGTAGGGTTTTGTTGAGGCTTTTTGGCTCTGGCTTAAAGGGATCTGAAAGGGTTTTTGGAATGCTCAAAACTCAAACATGCTAACAATCTCGAGATGTTCTTGACCATATTCATCATCGGGGAATCAAATACCGTAAATAAACTATTCTGGAAAGTCAAAAATAGGGTGTCTACACCTTGAGCAAAAGAAAACTAATAGAAAAGGAGAATAAATTCAAATAGATTAGCTAATAGTACGGGAAGGGGTAGATGGAATTGCTAAATTCAAATAAATCAATGGCGAATATTGTCCATTAACATCACCATGTCTATCGTCTCACTTTAAAGAAATTGAGTTAGAAAAATATAGCACCACTAAAATCATTAATCCATTGTAGAAAATTGACCATAATTGACATACACTGTACCCAATCTCCCAAAAAAAAAAAACCTATAGGTGTGGTATTGTTGTGGAAATTCACAAGATGTAACAACCCGGATTTTCGACCCAATTTTTTTTTAAAATAATAGCGTTAATATTATTAGGTCTTAATTATTATTATTATTATTTTTATATAATTCCTTTTCCTTAATAGATAAATACAAAAAGATATAATTATCTTATCTTATTTTTTTTTAGTTGCATGCAAGCATACAACTCCTTCCATCTCTCCCTCTCCCACTCCTACTCGGTCTCTACCTCTTCCTCGATCTTATTTTCGTCCATATCACTCTCCTATCAAAACCCAAGAAATCGGAATCCTATTCGAATACAAACTTATCATCCTCTTCCAAAATTCCCTATATATATCCCATTAGTCTAACCCTAGGGCACACCACGAATTTCCCCATGCCTCACCAGTCCAGAAAGAAGAGAAAAACGTGAGCAATCGAAGCTCCAATCCATGGAGTTTTAGAGAGAGAAAGAAAGAGAGAGAAAAGTGGGTTTCGTACCTAGACTCAACCGAAAATCAAATTGATCATTCCAAACACTTCCCTCAACCCCAAGCATCCCCAAACATCATTCAATTCGAGCCCAAGGTCCCTCGATCGCCAAAATCGAAGTCGCCTTCTCCAAATTTCAAGATTCGTTTTTGAACCAATTCGATCCAATTCGAGGTACTATAATCCTATCCAAACACTCCTCTAAGTATATTTGATGTTTTATTACTTAACCCAATAGCCCTTGTGGTCCCATGCATTGAAACCGTGACCAAACAACGAAAAAAACGAAACCTGTCGCGTACCTTGCGGCCGCGACCTTTGGATTCTACCACTGCATGAACCAGGCCCCAGAACCTTGCGGCCGCGAACTATGACCGGTCCAACCTCGCGGTTTTCTCTGTTTCGTTCCGAATTGACTTTTCGACATCTCGAACCCGATTTTTGACACCCTAAATATTTTTCCTAGCTTTTCCACACCTCAAAGATCATAACTTGTTGATGTCATATTTTTTTTATTTTATTATCTATTTATTAGTTATTTATTTGATTTATTGTAAAAGTTTACAAACGAAAAATCTTTGCGACCTTATAAACCATTTTATTAATTCCCGAAATATTTTTTTTAAATTCTTTACATCCTAAAGATGATATGTTGTTAATATCAACATATTTTATTTATTAAATAATTTATTATCCATATTATGTTACTTTTGACAACTTTATAAATCATTTTTATTTTAAAAATAATTCCGTAACCCTCCGGAACCACTTGTTGATACTTGAACAGGTTACGTAGGACCCTAGGACTCCTTTTAGAACCATGCTACCTATTCTAGTGTTATTAATTACTTATTGTATTTATTATGGTCTTTAATCAATCCGTTTTCTTAAATAAAAAATAATACAAGCTTAGACTTATTTATTTATTTTTTATAAAAACTTTTGTTTAATAAGAGTTTCTTATTTATTTAATCACATCTTGGCCATACAAAACTAAGGGCAACGGTCCATTCATAAAAAGTTATGTGATTTTATGCGTATTGTTTATTTTAAAATTTTATTCTGATTGCCTGTTTATTATTTCAACTTCTGATTGATATGCTAGATTGGACCCTAGAGACATGGGGTGGTATGCGAAATAGTAATCACCTAAACGATGCTAGGTAATGGATGAATTGGAAAGTTTTGTTGGTTTTAGATTGCCAGCAGGCTTGATTTTGAGATGTGATGAGATTGAAACTGGCGGGTGTCCAGTGATGAATTGATAAACTGGCGGGTGTCCAGTGATGAATTGATAGACTGGCGTGTGTCCAGTGATGATTGTGATGTGGTTTATAAGATAGGCGAACCCTAGTTGTGATGCAGGCATGATAAGCTTTCCCCTTGTTGTAGTTATTGGGGATGCACACTCGGTATATAACTTAGGTGTATCTGCGACAACAAAGGGAAGTGAACTCATGGGAATGAGCATGGCTAGCGGTTGAGGGAGGAAAGATCTCGCGGTGAGATCTTAGATCACACGTCAGGTTAATGAATAGTAATAAACTGATTGATATGAAATACCTCTGTTATATTTACTTCGTACCATTATTATCATGTTGCTTGCTAGCTGTAAAGTAAGATGGGTGGTTGGGTTGGATTATTCTACTGGGTGATTTATCACTCACGGATACGTTTGTATCCTGGTAAATCGATTGCTTCGGCGATCAATTTGCCAGAGGGCGCAGGATTCAATGGAGAGGATTCAACGATGGTGCAGTTCGACACAAGAAAAATATCAGGAATAGAGATCGAGTATGCTTGGGATTCGTATCAAGCCTAGAGTCAGCTCTGAAGTTAATGTATTTTAAATCAGTAGATTTATCTTGAGATTGTAATAGTTAAACCTTTATTTTAGAAAATTATATTTATTTAGCAAACTTTCTTAAAGAAGTATTTTATTTTGCTTCCGAAAAGTCGGGGCGTTACACAAGAGAACTACAACCTTGTGCCCGTGCCAACGGCACTCGAGAGAATTTGTAACTACCCATTAAATAAACCAAAAGAAGAAACAAAAAGACAATTTGCAAGATCTATTTGTCTGTAACTTAAAATATGAACAAACTATATACGTCTAGAATTAAATTTCGTAACTTAAAATACTAACAAACTATATACGTCTAGATTTATTTGTCCAAATTATGTCAGATATGATTTTGAGAGAACATCAAAGTCTATACAAACCCAGTTATCATACTTACGGACTTACCAAAAAAAAAAACCCAGTTATCATAACCAAAGGATACTTGTATTTTGATTAGAGTTCAAGAAATAGGAATTGAACCCACTCCAATGACCTTATCAAAACACCTGGAACAAAAAAATCACAATAGTACACTTTAATCAAACTAACTATTCAAGACACTATTGGAAGACAAAATATATAGCAAAGATCAAAGGAAAGGGATTTTGTACCTCATGTTGAATAAAATCCTAGAACACAAAATGAAAGGGATTTTTGTTTCCGTAATAAAATCACCCATTCTGATAGTGGCGGGCCGATGTCGATTACAACTAATTGGATCAAATCAACTAACTCTTTGCCAATGTTTAGGGGAGACATGCATGCTAAGAAACACATTGAAATCTAAATAGTATACGCAACATTTTATACACCATGTCAGTAAGAGGAAAGAGAGCAAGAAACTTCCAAACTGAGAAAGAAAAAAATTTATACACCATGGTTAAGCCATATGTACCTAGTTCCAGTACTTCTTAGTAAAATGCTTTTACACCAATTGAATGAAGGAAAATCCTGCTTTGGAGTATGTACAAAGAAAGAAAAAGGGCACATCAACCTATCTATTTTCATCGAAATGAGAACACGGACGCTTATTGTGCTTTAAATTAATGTAGGAAGCTTTGATATTCCAAGACATGGAAAAAAAAGAATTGGATAGAGAACTAATTTTTCGATTCATAGCCATCACAACTGTTTAAAAAAAAAAGAGAGAACAAAGAGTCATACCTGTGGAGAGAGAACTGGAAAGAGGGTGAGAGTCAGGGAGACAGGAAAGAGAACTGAAAAGAAAACGATTAGGGAAAGGGAGAGAGAAATTCCTTCACCCAAAATTCAACTTAACCATAAATTTGTTCATTACCAAAAATTCCGTAGTCCACCCCTTTGTATTCTCTTTCAACGGCAAATAACTCATTACCAATTTGTTCACCCAATCAACGCCATTATGGCATGTCATTATATTCTCATCCAATCAACGGCAATTTCAGAAATTATTACCAAAAAGGTTTTTTTATTAAGAAAACCTTAATTGCAAAAAAATTTGGTTAAGAGAAGTAGTAAGAGGAAAGAGAGTGAGAAACTTCCAAAATGAGAAAGAAAAAAGGTTTTTTTTTATCGACAAAGGGCTTCATGTGTTCTTTTTAAAAAATGGTACTCCCTCCGTCCCTTTTTAAATGTCCTGCTTCGTAACTCCAACTTATTAAAAAGACATCATCATTATACCTTTCCCATCAACTTTTTCCTCCACTTTCCCTACTTACCCATCATCATTACACTTTTACTCACTAACTTTTCAAAATGGAATCTACTTTTAGGGACAAAATAGACAATTCACCAACTTTTACCCACTAACTTTACAAAATAGACACTTATTAAGGGACAGCCCAAAATGGAATACTGGACTGTAATAAAGGGACGGAGGGAGTAATGATTCATTAGCATAACCAAAAATGCTAATGAACAAAGCTTACCAGCATTCAAAAATGGTAATGAGCATTCCTTACCGGCCAGGATTCTCAATCAATACGGAAACAGAAAAATTCAATACCAAAACTGAAAAAATTTATTACTCAACCTTTTAATTTAGAAAATGCAAAATATTTACAAAAAAATGTCAAGGTTGAATCAAGGGTGGAGATTTATGCAGAAAAATGTATATTAAATCAAACGGTCAAGGTTTATGCAGGAAAAATGTGTGGGCCACCACACCGTCGCAAATTGTATTATATATATAGATAGATGTTTTTCATAAATTAACATATTGCAAAAGCATTAACGACTACCTATCTAGTAAAACCAAGCATCTTCAATTGCACTCGACGCTCTTTCATGTCATTAAAAGCATCGATGATAGAATCAACATCAAATCTTTTCGCAATATCCTTCTCTATGTAAGTGATTTAAAAACTTGCTAAAAGTTTATCCCCCATCGTGTTGTGGAGTAGTTACAACTTAGATTTCACCAAGATTACTTAGGGTTTTCAAAATCTCTTCTCCTAGTGTTCTTATTTTCTCGAAACTGCCTTCAAAGTCTTGATAATGTGGGATTTTTTTGCCGAGAGAGAGAGGGGTCTGGTGTGCCATGGAGATTTTTTAGGCAGAGAGAAGAAAACATGTAAAATCCTCTTAACGATTGGGGATTTTTGTGGGTAAAAACTGGGAGTTAAATAATTGAGTATTCACTATATTAACCCTCAAATTTTATATTTTGTTATATTTAACCCGTAACGTTTAGAAATTAACGTTGGTATCTTGTATTTCAAATGTTACTAACTACTTACTATCATTTGTTTTTTTTTTTTCCCAAAATACTAGAGGAGGGCGAGCCTCTTTACTTTCAAAGGAAATTTTTATTTTACATATGATAAGTAGAGTTTTTTTTTCTTCTTGCAGGGGCGACCGCCCCTATTGACCCCTCCTTGGCTCCATCCCTATGCGCACCGTCTTAGTTGTTGCTCGTATCCTTGTGCGCACACAATGGCTGTATTTTATGCGATATGTATTTATGTTATGCAATCTTTGTGGTTATCGCAAGTAAGCCGAACCATGTTCACAGACTTGAGTCAGAGTGACTGTTGTTCAATTCAGAGTTAGTGATTAATGACATCTGCATGGACATGTTAAGCAGTTCGCATTGACAGGTAGTTTTGCTACAATAGCCATAGGTGGAGTGAAGATATCTTCAAAATAGAAAATATAGGACATTGCGTAATGAGCTAAAGGACGTCACCAATTTGTTGGCTGCAAGGAGAGTATAGTGTAGTATTCATAGAGAGAAAAAATAGACGGGAGATTTGAAGTGAAGATCAGGATCAGACTTTTTTGTTGATTAACGGAATTTAAATTGATATCTTTTTGTAACTTCATATTCGGAAAAAGTGCTAATATCTCGTCCCAAAGCTCAATTGTTATGAGTAAGTCAATTACAATGTGCACTCTAGTGCACTTCAATTTAAGACCAATGCTGCTTTGATAATTCCTTATGTGGCTCACAGTTATCCATCCATCATCAACGCCATTTCCTTCCCTTCGTATCTTTCCCATCTCTTTATGATAAGGATCAAAGCTATGGTGGACTCTACTTAATATTCAGAGGTAGGAGAAGCAACTAGATATGCTGCAACTTCAAAAGTTTATGATAAGGATCAAAAGTTTGTGTCTATCGGATTTGTGTGGCAGGGTGTGTGCGAGAATATAGATGTAGGGAAGACTATGGTAAGGGGGTTGAGTGTGGGAAAGGCTGTAAGTATTTTTTTCAGGTGTGTGTTAGTAGACATTTTTATGGTATTGTAGATTGTCTTGTTGCGGATAATGTAAAGGTCTATTGCCACAGAGGATTGTTGCTAAGGTCTATTGCTTAATTGAAGTTGCTGCTGTGATGTTGGAAACTCTAGAGTTGATGCTATTTTCCTAGCCTTTCGGAGACAACTCAGCAACCTTGTGGAGGCAACTCTGCAGCTGTTGTTATGGTCACGTATTCAGGCTTTGACGAATGGATGGACTCATATGGGAAAGGCTAACAACTGATGCTGGTTTTTGGTGATAGTTTAGCTGGTAGGCTTTTTATTCTACTCGAACTAATTAGAAAAAGTTGCTTTTTAATAGCTTGTTTCGCTGACTCCTTATTTTGATGATGCTCTTGGTTGTAATATGATTTGCTTCTGATAGGTAATATGCTCTTGGATGTATTGTTTTTCATTAATGTGCTAAACCCCCAAGTACTTGGTTTTTAGGTTGCTGCAGGAGAACTTGAACTGATTAACTGGTTCCCTGAAGAATTCGAATCTAAATTACATGTGCAGGTTTGTAATAAGCTATTTAGCTTCCGTTTTGTCTTGGCGATGTTGGGGTGGCGGGTTTTCTGGCCTTTTAGGCCATGGGTTTTGGGCAGCGAATAGGGAGGCGATGAGGTGGTTTTGGGCAAAGCATTTAGGTAGGAGAAGAAGTGGGTTTCGGGCAGCAATTAGGGAGGAGACGCAGTGGCTTTTCGGCAGCGTTGAGGAGGCGGATTTGACCTGGTTTGGGCTTTGGAAGGTGGATTCGGGCATAGGTTGTTTGGGCTCGTTTTTTGGCCATGGGAGGTTGGTTTCAGGCAGAAACAATTAGCTTACCAGATGATGCAGATAAAACGCATTTACAATACAGCAATAATTACCTTGCAATCTACATATTAGAACATGCACATCAGTGCTCCAAAAGCCTTTTCTTGTTTTCCCGTTAGTGTTAGAGATACAAACAAGAGCGGAACCAGGGCCAAGATCACCATTTAAAAGGACTAGACTTGGTTTAATTTTCATACATGCTCCAGAATTCACAACCCCTAAGTACATTGCCAGAAGAACATGAGAAAAATATGCATAGCTAATGCTCTCATATTGGTTAGTATTAGCGGAAACCATATCAACGGAAATCAAGGGCTGGCTCACTCTACTTGGCAACAATCAAATTAGGATCAATCACTGCCATAGTTATAGGATAATTATTCTCCTTCCATGTTTATCTTTTCCTATATGTATGGTTGTATCCTTCCGTGATTTTCAATGAGAAGAATAAACAATATTCATCACAATACCGTTCTTATCATGGTATCAAAGCATGGTTGTTCACGTCCTTGCTCTCCTTCTTCCACATAAAACAACATCCACCACAAGCTGGAAGAACACAACAGCCTCAACCTTCTGTCCATCTTTCCGGACATGGCTGATGCTCAAGAAAAGGTTCAGAAATTAATCTCTGACCTTTCTTCTCCCTATTTCCTGCACTCCGCCGATCATCCCCGCACTCCCCTCGTTGATATTGCCTTGACCCACACCAACTATGGCTCCTGGAGTCGAGCCATCACCATGGCTCTTTGCGCGAAAAATAAATTATGCTTCATCGACAACTCATTGCCGTGCCCAACAGACCCAGATATTCAGTCCCTTTGGAAACGCGTATCAACAATGGTTCTCTCATGGATGCTTAATAGCATAAGCAACACGATCACCCCAAGTCTAGCGAGTTGCCGGACGCCATATGAATTATGGCGTGATCTGGAGTCAAGATTCACTCAAGGCAATAATGCTACCATCTTCAAAATTCAAAGGGAAACCAACAACCTTCAACAAGGTAATCTTGATATCACCAATTACTATAACACGTTCAAAACTCTTTGGGATAAACTTGATGGCATTGAACCACTTCCGGAATGTACGTGTGGTACCGCTAGAGCATGGCATAAAAGAGTATCTAATGAACGTGTATATCAACTTTTGATGGGCCTCAACGAACCGTATTGGGTTCTTCGCACTCAAATCCTTGCCATGGACCCGATTCCCGATCTTGGAAAAGTCCATGGCTTATTAATCTCGGAAGAACAAACCAAAATCTCCCAATCCGTCCCCACTATTCAGCCCATACAAGAAGACTCGGCAATGGTGAGTCAGAAATTTTACAACCAGCAAAATCGGCCTAAACCCAACAATGGACAGCAGCGAAACTCGCAAAATCAGCGCGCTTTTTCGCAAAATCCAACACGGGTCCAACATTTTAGCCAACCTTCGCAGCCCATTTATGCTGCACCTCAGTCCCGACAACAACAACCCACTCGGCAGCCGCCTCTTACACGCATCAACCCGCCACGCCAACTACAGCAAGCTCCACAGTCCGACCAACAACTTCGACCCAGCAAAGACCCGAACGCCCTATGTACTCATTGCAACAAAACGGGTCACTACAAGTCGGGTTGTTTTGAGCTCAATGGATATCCAGATTGGTTCTTCAATCGCCTCTCAAATCAATCATCTGGCCGGTCTTATTATGCAGCACAACCTTCGGTCATGGAGTTCACCTCTCACTCGGGTCTCGCCGAGGCAACCCAAGCATCTGATTTTTACGATAATCCATCTGCTTTTTTTACTGGTAATACCGATTTTATTTCAAACGAATGGATCATTGATAGTGGGGCATCCTCTCACATGACGCCTCACCTATCTCTTTTTAACTCATTTACAGCTACTGATAATATTTTGCCAGTCCGGTCCGCTTCTGGCTCCACCCATATCGTTTCCCATACAGGAGATATAAATGTCACCCCCTCTATCACTCTTTTTGATGTATCACATGTCCCCAGTTTTCGTTTCAATCTATTATCTGTTCAGAAATTAACTCGTGATCTTAAGTGCATTGTTTTTTTCTTTCCTACTTTTTGTCTCTTTCAGGACCTCAAATCGAAGACTGTGATTGGAGCGGGTGAGGCACGCCATGGCTTGTACTACCTCCGCACCTCGTCCTCCATCGCCCTCGCAACTCCATCAGATGATCCAACCTTATGGCACCAACGATTAGGTCACCCCGCACCCACCAGTTTACCACCTTCTTTCATTTGCCGCAAGAATAATATTTCTCCCTGTGATGCCTGTTTACGTGGAAAACATATTAGACTACCTTTTGCTTTAAATTTCAATAAAAGTGATGTTCCTTTTGCTCGTATATTTGTTGATATTTGGGGTGGTTACCATACTCTTTCAACTTGTGGGGCTCGGTATTTTCTTACAATAGTTGATGACTGCACACGTACTACATGGGTGTACTTGTTGCGTTACAAATCAGATGCTCTTTCTAAGCTCCAATTTTTTATCACTATGGTCCAAACTCAATTTAACGCAAAAGTCAAATTTTTTCGTTCGGATAATGCCATGGATTTTTTATCTCGTCCCGTACAAAAATTATTTCATGACAATGGGATTTTACAAGAGTTAACCTGTGTTGATACCCCTCAACAGAATGGCGTTGCTGAACGTAAACATCGACACATATTAAATGTGGCTCGCTGTTTACGTTTTCAAGCCCACCTACCCATCAAATTTTGGGGTGAATGTGTCTTAACCGCGGTCTATCTTATTAACCGCACCCCCTCGCAAACTTTAAAAAATACCTCTCCATATGAACGGCTTTTTCGTCGATCCCCCAATTATAAATTCTTACGTGTTTTTGGATGCCTATGCTATGCACAGACATCCCGTGTCGATCGAGACAAATTTCAACCTCGCGGTGTCCCCTGTGTGTTTTTGGGATATCCTCCCCGCCACAGCGGATACCGCCTTTTCAATCTCGACACGAACACCTTTTTTATCTCTCGGGACGTCACTTTTTTTGAAAGTATTTTTCCATTCCATACCCAGAGCCCGCATTATATTCCTCCGCCCGCCAACCCCTCTCCTAGTCTCACTGACTTGTACCCAGCCGAACCTCTTAGCCATTTTCCTCCACCCAATCACAATTCTACTACAAACAATCCTCCCACCAATAATCCTCCCACCATCCCCCCTCCAACTGATCTTGACCCCCCACCATTTAACCCCTCCACCGAATTAATCCCTCCTGATAATTTACCAGCCCACACCAACAATCCCGAACCACCCGAACTAAACCCCCGATCCCCAGCCATCTCCTCTCGGCCATCCCGACCACATCGGCCTCCAGGTTATCTTCGGGACTACCTATGTCCTACCCTTCCCTCCGCCACGGCTGCCTCTACCACTGCTCCGTCTCCGTCTTCAGGTACGGTCTACCCTCTCAGTCATTTCCTTTCCTATTCCCACATCTCCCCATCTCACTTCGCTTTTCTCTCGGCTTTATCTAATTCACATGACCCCACTTCCTATGGTCAAGCCATCAAGCACACACACTGGCGTGATGCCATTTCTAAAGAACTCCATGCACTTGACACAAACAGAACTTGGGTCCTCACACCTCTTCCGCCTGGCAAAAAACCGGTTGGTTGTAAATGGGTTTTTAAAACCAAATTAAAAGCAGATGGATCCATCGAACGATACAAAGCACGCTTGGTCGCCAAAGGCTACACTCAAGTCGAGGGGTTGGACTATCATGACACATTTGCTCCTGTTGCGAAATTGGTCACTGTCCGTTGTGTGCTAGCTATCGCTGCCACTCGGAATTGGCATTTACACCAGTTAGATGTTAATAATGCTTTCCTACATGGTGACCTCGTCGAGGATGTTTACATGTCTCTTCCTCCGGGCTATGGTCGACAGGGGGAGACGCGTGTTTGTCGATTACAAAAATCACTCTATGGGCTCAAACAGGCATCCCGCAATTGGTACTCTAAATTATCTACGGTCCTCATCTCCGCTGGTTTTAAACAATCCCAAGCTGATCACTCTCTCTTTACTCGGCAAACTGGTTCTACTATACTTCTTGTTCTTGTTTATGTTGATGATTTGCTTGTTACAGGCAACAATTTAGCATCTATCCGCCGCTTACAAGAGTTCTTATCCAATTTCAGTTAAAGGATCTCGGGAAGCTCAAGTATTTTTTGGGCATCGAAGTGGCCCGCTCTACCACCGGTATTTTTCTTAATCAACGAAAATACATTCTTGACATCCTTGCGGATGCAGGCCAATCAGGATGTCGTCCAGCCTCTTCCCCGATGGAACAACATCTTAAACTCTCAGCCGATTCTGGTGACCCCATCTCGGATCCAAGTTCCTACCGTCGGCTCATTGGTCGTCTGATATATCTCACAATTTCTCGTCCGGATATCTCTTTCGCCGTCAACATGCTCAGCCAGTTTATGCATACTCCTCGGGTCCCTCATCTTTATGCTGCCACTCGCATACTCCGCTACCTCAAGGGCACCGTCTCTCATGGCATTCTCTTCTCCTCCAGTTCGGATCTCACCCTTACTGGCTACACTGACTCCGACTGGGCCAGTTGTCCCATGACTCGACGCTCAACTACTGGCTATTTCATTACCCTTGGTAGCAGCCCCATCTCTTGGCGCACTAAAAAGCAGAGTGTTGTCTCCCGGTCTTCAGCTGAGGCCGAATATCGGGCCATGGCTTCCACCACTTGCGAATTATTATGGCTTCGCACTTTACTACGCGATTTAGCGGTTCAATCCTCATCCCCGATCACCCTCTATTGCGACAACCAGGCAGCCTTGCACATTGCCCGGAATCCGGTTTTTCATGAGCGCTCCAAACACATTGAAATTGACTGCCACCTTGTGCGTGAAAGGGTCCAACAAGGTCTTCTTCGACTTCATCACATTGCCTCCGCTGATCAATTGGCCGATATTTTCACAAAGGCCTTGGGTGTTGAACATTTTCGCCTTCTGACCTCCAAGCTGGGCATTACGTCCCTCCATGCTCCACCTTGAGGGGGAGTATTAGCGGAAACCATATCAACGGAAATCAAGGGCTGGCTCACTCTACTTGGCAACAATCAAATTAGGATCAATCACTGCCATAGTTATAGGATAATTATTCTCCTTCCATGTTTATCTTTTCCTATATGTATGGTTGTATCCTTCCGTGATTTTCAATCAGAAGAATAAACAATATTCATCACAATACCGTTCTTATCAGTTAGTAAAGCCGCTGCGATTACCCCATGTCATTACAATTACATAGGTGATATTTACCACCCTGGACAGCAATGAAAAAAGAGAGAGAAGAAATAGGTCATTGGCAAGGTACCGATGGTATTCCTTATCTTGCAATCAAAATGAATACCACTCCAAGCATCAATAAAGATACTCTTAAGCGCAATTCCTTTCTTTGCAAAAAAAACTGCAAATTCAGCTGCGTGCTTGTGGCTAATCCTTCGGTAGATTTTTCATCTAAATAACATTCAGAGAAGGACTGCAGATTCATTCACAAGAACAACATGAACAGAGGGGGGGGGAAAAACTAAAGTTCACAATGCGACTGAAGATCAACAATATGAACGAGTCCTGAAGAGGAAGTCTCCATACCACAAATGAAAAAGACCATGTTAACTAGAGGAACCATAAACTTACAAGTTACAACATAATAAGAAATGAGAAGTTGACAGTTACAATTCAAACAACTGGTTTTTGTAACACAACGTCCAATCTGAATCCGCTGAAGCAAATAGTCCACCTCCGTCAATGCATATGGACTCTGCACAAGGATTTGGTCGCTGCTCAGGAAACTTTTCTTTTGGTTCTCCATCAGATTTTGGTTCATGTCCAAAAACATGAGAAGAGCCAAAACCATCGCCATGAACTGCAGCACTCCCTACATTAACATTGAGCTCGTGATTTGGACTGCATTTCAACTTGCCATCACTGCAATCAATCGCATCATTCTCATCATCTGACAAACATCTGCAGCAATCAAATTCATCCATCTCAAAAATCCGACTCACCAGTCCTTCCCTCCACGATATTCTCATACGAGACTGGGACAAATCACCTAAACTAGAATTGGAAGTGCAGGAAGCATGGTTATCCCACTTTTTTGCATATCGCGTAAGGTCAATGGAATTGCTGGGTGAAATCAAGTCAGAGATCTGGAAATTTAAACCAGGTGAATCCCAGATTGATATCTGGGCCTTGGGGGATAAGCTTGCCCTCAAAAGAACCTTTTCCAATGAATCAATTCCAGATCCTAAATCATGGTTTTGTCGATGATGTGAATTTAACCAAGACAATCTGACATGCCTATCTGAGCTCAAATCAGACTGTGGGGTTTGAATCACGTTCCCACTACCCAAAGGGTCGACGGAGAATGGAGAATCTTCCCTGGCAAGATCGTATCTGTGTATTCTCTTCTCTCGTGAGATAAGAGCCTCACGAGTAGGCGTACCATGATATGCGGGGGTTCCACTGGGAGAAAGCAAAGTAATTCCGGCTCTTCTCCTACTACTTGCACTAGTAGAACTAGTATTTTCAAGACCCTTGCAAGAAAGTCTGTGTCCTGATGAAGGTGAAGAGATACATTGCAGAGCGGTAGACTCAAACGATTTTCGAAGATGGTGCAATCCATTTTCAACATCACTCTTTTGATCCTCATCACAGGGAGACAAGAGCCAATGCATTGAAGCTTCAGCGGGCAAAGGAACCAACGACGCCCTAGGTTTACTACAGATTTCTACATCATCACAATTGTCAAAAATATTAGCTTTAGCAAAGTTAGAATCGGTTTCCCCCACGGTGAGGATCCCTTTAGCTCTGCATTTTCTCCTGTCAGTCACTCCAGACACAATATGTCCGGCACCATAACAAGCAGGTGTTGCTGCTGCCGACACCAGCAGCATAGACGGTGGCCCGCATTGAATCTCTGGAGACACCGAGGCCTGAACAGGCGGCGTTTTCGTTCTATTAATATCAGTCTTGGTGTTTGAATCCTCTTCCGCAAGCTTATCATCAAATGCACGTACCAAACCAGACCCACATTCTAATTTACCAACTGGTGTAGAATTTTCAACAAAAACACTCGAATCCGGTAGTTGTAGGATCTTAGGGGACTCACCTGATTCATCAACCCTTGGTTCTTGGGCAGCTTCTGAACTGGGTTTCTTCTTCCTATTCTGCGAAAAATGAGGGGTTTTGGTTAGATTTTTCTCTTTTTCTGATTTGGGTTTTGGGGCATTTTCCTTGAGGGGTTTGGTAGATCTGAAAGAGAAAGATGGGTTTGAAGGCTTGGCATTTGGGGCTGATTTGGGAGTGGTTTTGTTGGGTTTGGATCTACCGAGAGGGGTTTTTTTAGAAGCAGAAGAAGTGGGTAACAAGAAACGAAGACAACCTCTGGAGACCTCAACGACGGACATAGACGAAGACGAAGACGAAGCAATAGAGCTAGTGCTTCTTCTGCTGCAGTCAATGCCGTTGAGATCCCTCAATGGACTCCTAGGGCTCTTCTTATTCTTCTTTTTCTCATTCTTGCTCTTCGACGAAGACGATGATAACTGTCGATTCAACATTTCAGAACGGTAACCAGTAGAACTAGTAGAGGGGGTCCAGACGTCCAGTTGCTTTATTTGATTTGATTTCGGACATGGAAAACATGGGGGAAAAGTCTCCACTGTACGTACCGTTATCTTCCTCTCTTTTCAAACCCTTTCAAACTCAAATCGAGAAATGATTTGAAATTTCTTCTTTTGGAGTTTTGAAGGAGGGTGACCAGTCTTCTCGGAAAAGCTACGCCCACCGCATGGGGTGGCCACCGCACGGCCACCGCACAGCGCCGGGTCCACTCCGGCCACCGGACGGCCGATCCGAGCCGTCCAAAAATTCTAAAAAAAAAAACCGAGTGGGCCAACGCGGGAATCAACGGCATCCGACGTGTGAAGGTGCTCGATCCGGCGTAGCTTTGTGAACGGCTTGGATCATCTTTTTTTGGAAGTTCGGATCGAGCACCTACACACGTCGGATGCCGTTGATTCTCGCGTGAGCCCACTCGGTTTTTTTTTATAGAATTTCTGGACGGCTCGGATCGGCCGTCCAGTGGCCGGAATGGGCCCGGCGGCGTGCGGTAGCCGTGCGGTGGCCAACCCATGCGGTGGGCGTAGCTTCGCTTCTACTACCTTTTACATTGGGCACCTCGATTTTATCAAAACTTTTCCTTTCATCCCATGGGCATCTCCAAAAAAAAAAAGAACTAATGGTCCGATTAGACTTGGGATGAGCTTTTTGGGTACTTCCTCCGTTTCAAATTGATAGTCCATTATTTCATTTTGGGTTGTTCCAAAATGATGACCCTTTTCAAAAAATGGAAGGAAAAATTTGGTGATTTTCTAAAAGTGTCCCTCATAGGTGAATATAAGTGTTATAAAGTAGGTAGAATATAGGGGTAATGATAGAAATAATAGGCATTATAGATGTAATCATTGCATGTCCCATTAAATAGTTAGAACTCCCAAAGGGGACTCTCAATTTGGAACGGAGGGAGTATTATTTATAAGAGGAGATAAGATAGTAACAGGTATTATTTACGGAGAGTGGACCCCCACATTGATGTGACTTTTACGGAAGGAGATAAAAAATAGGAGTAGTTACTTTGGATGAAGTTTTAAAAAAGGGGATAAAATAGTACTCCACTTAGTTTGGATGAAAGATAAAATGGAGGATAAAATTATTAAGTATATTTTAAATGTTAGAGGAGGAAGGATGAGGTCAGGGCCTCATTCGTCTTAATTAATTATAGATAGGTCAAAGGCCATCCAAAAATAATACTCAACCCCCTCGTCCGAAGACTTCCCAAACTAAGGATAATAGTGGGTCTCACCTCGTCATCCCTCTACATAACTCATTCCCTCCCTTATACCCCATCCATCCAATCGGCACCTAAATGGCATAGTAAGGTCAGATATTATTAGTTAATCGCAAAATACTTTTGTTTGAGCCTCCAATAGTGTTGTGAAGGGCATTTTCTAATTTGTTGGTTACATGTTATGGTATAGTTAATTCACCCAATGAAGAGAGAGGGGGGAGGGAGAATCATATTTAAAGTTACAACATACATCTTCACATAAGAGATTTGGGAGATTCAGAATTAGTAAATGTTGATGGATTGAAAAGGAGCAATCTGCCTTGTTTACAGATCTATGTGACCTTTATGAACTAGGGACGTTGATATAACACAACACATGGGTCTCTACAATCTCTCTCCCTAGTATATATTTAACTACACCATTGGGAGAACAATTCTCATACTAAGTTAAATTGTACTAGTTATCATATATATAACACAACAAATGGACTCACTTTTAACACTTATGTGTCATATAATTGCACAATTTTAATTCCATGATTGGAGATGGCCTTATTTTGAAACCTTGGGTATATTATGGGTAGAAACCTGGAAGAGCAAAACATGACAAGAATGAGCTTGGTACAATTAGTGAAGAAAGATCTCATATTCACAACACTACTAAAAGATGAGTAAGTTCAGTTTCAGTAGGAATATAGATAGTATAGGTACGAGTTCCACGTGGATATATTCACTTGCAATTTGACAAATCAATTATATTTGTTTGTTGTATTATCATTACGTCTATAATGCTTTCAAGATTTCAATGGCATGTTCTATTTAACCTTGCGATTGGTTGGTAATTTGTTCCAGTAAACCAAACCAAATCGAGTCTTATGTCCCAATCACTTGGGGTCGGCTATATAAATCATTTTTCCTCCATTGAGCTCTGTCAATGGCCACTTGTTCACACAAACTTACTATACTCATATCGTTGCACACCACAGCATATAATGTCAATTTAGGTCTACCTCTCCCCGTAACATTGTTACCCAAAGCTATCCTATCCGCTCTCTTAACTACTGCATCTCCTGGTCTACAGTAGACATGCCCAAACCACCTTAACCTATTTTCCCTCAACTTCTCTTCTATGGGTGCTACACCTACTATCTCACGAACTGTTTCATTTCTAATCCTGTCTCGTCTAGTCTTACCAGAAATTCACCTTAACATTCTCATTTCCGCTACACTCATCTTGTTCACCTATTGAGGTTGTCATCAAACTAATTATTCAGCTGAACAGCCAACTGAGTTTGTCCTTCATCCATCAAAAGAGGGAGCAGGGGTTGCATCGTGGACCTTAGCAATTGAGATTTTTCTAGGGCCTAGGCTAACCTTTTGCTAGCAACTGTCACATTAAGTCATTGGTATGCAGAATCAGAGGCTGTTATACAAAGATTCTTCTAGATTTATAAATGTATGAAGTATGATTGGTACTATATTAGAGGGCATAGAACTCTATTGTTATTGCTATATTAAACTCCAAACAACAGTTTATCCTAAAGATACGGAAAAAGGAGAATACTGAATATATGCATGTCTAGCCATGTGCCCAAAGGAATAAGATGAATTCATCAGTTCGACATATTCACCCCCGGGTAATGTAACTTGGCCATTACAACATTGTTAAAGATATGAGGTCAATAGTGGAACAATTATTTCTTATGTAGTTTAAACTCATTTTACTAAAATGAGTGTCTATGCTTAAATATACTGATTGTATTTATGGGTATTGCTGATTCTCCTATAGGAAAGAAAATTCCTGGTGATGGTGATGCCAAAAGACTCTTGCTTCATGCACGTTTCGATCATATTCTGCATAAGGTTTAGGAACTCAATATCATTGTGGTCTTGTTCTTACCCTATATCTGCGTGCGATAAATCTTCAAAGGGCGAATCAGTTTGTTTTTTACATTGTAATTTATGCTTTTTCTATTGGGACAGTGTCTGTGTGTGTGAAATGCACTCAGAACCTTGTGTTGTGTTTAGGTTAGTTTAGACTCTTCGAAAAAGAAACAAAACACATAATTTATGACATATTGACTTGGAGGGCTACCGTTTATTTTTATTCCGTTTCAGCAACTTTAAAGGATTAAGGCTGAGCATCAGTCTTCTCTGCAAAGGTGACAAGTAACTCCAGTTTTCTGGTTGCCCTCACAAGAATCTTTGGAGCATTCTCAGCAATGGATACTACGAGGTGCTGAGCATTCGGTAGAAAATGAAATAGCAGAATTTTCAAGAAAATAGGTCTGGATATTTAAGCTTTGGTGAGGAAGACTTTGGAGCAATTAAATGTCTGTGTGGCGCTCTTGAAGAAATTTTCCTTTAAGACACTTATTTGGATTCAGGAATCCCTTTCGTATGTACTTAAAGAGTAGCCACATTTTGTATGTACTTAAAGGTGGCTACTCTATTCTTTATGCGGTGTAGAGTTTTGTTTGTTCCTTTGCTAATCAAACTTTTTTCAATTCCCATTTTGCAATGTTTTACCGTGTTGTATACACTATATCGAACCATAGTTATATTTGAATCTAACCATAGTTGACGTATTAATCCTTCGTTGTATCAATTCGGTTATTCTATTTTATTTTTCCCTTAATTCACTTGCATAATAAATAGGATAGGGCCATATGTAAAGATTAATTTAAAGCATCTTCTAGCCAATGGTCAGTTAGTGGATTCATTTTGTATTGCAACCAATACCCCAAACTATGCTTTTGCGTTAAAAACTTCGAATTGTATGTAAATTCTATATTTTGCGTGTATCCAATAAATCCTCATCACTTGAAAATCAAATTAAAGGGCACGACTTATCGTGCGGAGCACGTAGCCACACCCCTAATTACTACTAGTGTAAAACAATTATGTTATAATGAGTCAAAGTAATTATGGCGTTTTTTTTCCCTGCCTCGTATCTAACCCGAGTTCACTAAATGAAAATTAGTAAATGCGAGCTTTGCTTGAGGAAACATATATATTTTTTTGCATAGATTTTGTATAAGTTGCTCCGAAGGCCTACCAATCTTTGTCCAAGTAAGAACTTACCCATTGGTAACATTTTCACTATTTTTTACCATATAACTAATCTTTGTTTTTTCACAATCTTATTCTAATGGAAACTTCGTAGTTTTCTCAATACATAAGAGTCACAATTCTATGTTTACCGTGCACAAGTGAATTCTTCATTTTACATAGCTTATCGTGAATTACTCATTTTTTTCACTATACAGAGTGAAAAGAATTTTGCACTTTAGGTGGGTTTGGATCAAAAAGTAGGGGAGTCAATTTTTTTCGTCTTTATTCATTTTTATTTTTGCATTTGTTAGTTTGATGTCAAAATTTTGTAACTCAGTGATCGAAACTCAATTTTTTTTAAAAGGAAAAAATAAGTTAAAAAAAGACAGTTTTGTGACCTATTTTTTTGTCTTTTTTTTAAAAAAATTTATGGGTTCCGATTAAAATTTGTATACTTCTTCGGTTCTCTCATCAAGAAGAACCAATAAGTCACCAAATGTTACGCAAAACTAACAAATACCAAATAATCTGAATAAAGATGAAAAAAATCACTCTCTTCTTTTTAATCCAAACCTACCCGAATTGGTATGAAACTTTATGAAGGAATAAAGTGTTGGCAAGCTGAATGTGGGTGAAATCCTTTTTTATTTTTACCCTTTTTTTCTTTTTCCCACACACACGAGCAAACCCTAACCCCTTGTCCCAAAAGGGGAAAAAAAACCCAAACCACTCTTCTCAATCCCCATTTCCAGCCTCCCTCTCTCTGTAGTCTGTATCTCACCCTGTCACACCCCATCTCTCTCTCTCTCTCTCTCTCTCCTTTTCAAAATACAACACCCGTTCTCTCTCTCCACCACTGGAGCCACCAACACCGACGCCGGAACAGCACCAACGTTGCTGCACCACCAAGTTCTCTTCCTCTCACCCACCGACACCCACCCCCACGCCCACGAAACCGGTGCCTGTCCGACCTCCACCGTTGCCGCCGTCCAACCGACTCCTTCTCCTGTGAGTTTTTCCAACTCAAGCATTCGATTTTTTCCTATATACTCATATTTCCCCCACGATTCCTGCACACACCCCACGATTCTTGCGCTTTCCCCCCATGATTTCTGCACACACCTCATGGAATCTTAGGGAGGGCTGGCACCAGCTGTGGGACGCTGGTTTTACCCAAATATCCCTACACTAAGGGATGAAAAACCAGGAGAAGAAGAAGGAAATTTGGGACACAGGGAAAACAATGAAAGTCCAAAAACCCACTAAAGTAATTTGGAAAATTGCTTGCACAGAGTAGGCACAGAACCTATGGATTGACACCAACACCCCTATTCAACCGCAAGGTGGTGACTCAAAAACAAGGCACAAGAGGGTGTTTTGGGAAGAACATTAAAATGGTGGCTTACACAACCTAAACAAACCAATCCTCTTTAGAGACAAAGGGTAGAAAACACTGTTAGCGACACTCTGGCCGGGGTTCTTCGACCCGAATGTCCCCTGAAGGTCAAGTTAGTTTCCACTCAAGGCCAATCTATCAACAAGTCCTTGTTACTTTTGTTTGAACTTACTAAGAATGTGCACTGATCAAAAAGGAAAAAAGTTATGGACAAGTCACGCTTGTCCGAGAACTCACAAGAGTATGGAAAGCAATTAGTTTTCTTACAGTCATTTGATCGATATTTCTCACATGCCTTGTGTTTTCTTTGCTTCTGGTATATAGCCGAATGGGCTTACCACCCTAAGACTAGTTACCTTCTTTTAACCATGTGAGATCTCCGTCTGTCTTGTATCACAAGTTCACAACCTATACTGTTATACGGAATTTTTTTACAAAATTCAACTTATTCAACTTTCAATAATTAATTTGTTTGTCACAATTGAATTTGGGATTTTGGTACATTTTTTAATATTTTCTTTTTCATTTCTTCTACTATATCAAACTGCAAGCAGGCAATGGGTATCGACAGTGTGAGAGTTGGTTATATTATGAAGCCATCTCGTGAAGAAGATTTTGCAAAGGTAAGCACTCCAATGTAACATGAGAGACAAACATTGTTGCCCAAAATACACAATGGTTTTATCACATTATATACATTTGTAGTGCTTGATACTCTCGTTGACTGAAAAATCCTGCATGACCCAGTATAGGGTCTAAGTCTAACTGCCATACTTTTGTTTTGTACCCTTCGAAAAGTAGTTGATTGGTTCAGTTTACTTCATTCGACCATAAATGTGATATAGGTTGACGGAGATTCTGGAGAACTATGTAGTTCCGTGGTCTCATGTGGCCACAAGCCACAACACACTTGATTATGGTGTAAGTTTAACATTCCATGTAAACCAAACCATACCAAATCGAGCCTTATGTCCCAATCAATTGGGGTCGGCTACTTGAATCCTTTTTCTCCATTGAGCTTTGTCAAGGGCCACTTGTTCACTCAAACCTATTAGACTCATATCTTTGCGCACAATAGCATCTAATGTCAATTTAGGTCTTCCCGTCCCCATAGCGTTACCTGATATTTTTATTGTCGTAGAAGGTAAATGTATTTTATTTGAATTGTGGCAGAGAGGTGCATTCCCCAATTATCCTACTCCAAATGGGTTGATATTTATGCCCATTACATTTGAGCTTCCTATGTCATCTCAGTTACAAGAAATTGACATAGTTCTCCATAAAGCAACTGATGAGATTGTTTCTGTGGGAATGAGCACTTCTTCAGAATTCTTTGACCAAATAACTTACACAAAGGGTATGCAGGAATTGGAAAGGTAATTTTAAACTATGCTCCGTAGAATCCTACTTGATTGTTATAAGTTGACGGAAAGTTTTTTTTTTTTTTTTAATCGGCAAAGTTAACAGAAAGCTTTCTATTCTTTGCAAGTTGCAATGCTTTCAGCAAACATATAGTGTAATGTCTTCCTTTTTGGGAATTACAGAATGGATGTCAATGGGTACTACGGTAGCACCATTGTTGAGTCTTGTTTTAGGATATTTCAAACTTTTTCTATTTTCCAGAATTTTTTGTCTAATCGGTAGCTGTCCAACCAGATGAGCATAATGCAATATTGGCTATTTTATGTGAATGGGAAAAAGTAGGCTTTTGAGAGTTAATTGAATGAGTTTAACGTTTGTTTCACGAATTCTTTCTTACTATGTTTTGCTTCTTGTTCAGGTACATCGAACATCACCCAGATATCTGTATAGTTGACCCGCTTAAGAACATTTATCCTGTATTGGATCGATTAAAAATCCAACAGATTCTGCTTGGTTTGGAAAATCTCAATGTGGAAGGTCGCTGTAAAATCAGGGCTCCCCGTTTTCTCAAGGTTTTATTTCGTCAGGATGGCTTAAATTTTATGATCATACGTAATGCTGGAAGTTGATATAAGCAACTTAGAGATTTACCTTTTTTGTTTATTTATGGTTAAGGATTTTTGTTAGCAGTTCAATATCTTTCTCTGTACTGATACTTCTATTAGGAATCCGGACTGTGCTGTTAAGTTGAAATTTGGAGTGCTAGAACCCTTTTCTTATGGTTGTTGCTTCCTCAATTCTTGATGCAACACTTCATTTAGAGTTGCGTATTCTAGAGGATTCAAGTGAAATTCATTTCCTTTCTCTTGTTTGTTTTTGTGGTTTAGATTTAGCCAAAAACTCTTATATGACTTCCGCTTGTATCAACAAAGTGGAGGCATTTGAAATATCGTCGTCTCTTTAAAGTTATGGATCAATCCTTGTTTTTGTCTGGAGAAAAGGTGAAAAGAGAAGTGATTCCTTTGTAGCTGATAAAAAAAAGTGATTACTCTGTAGGCGTCACTGAGTAGATGGGGAAATACTAACTCTTTCGATATCCATACCTCGGGCTACTTTGGATTTTTTTATTTGCAAACTAAAATGATATTTTGTTTTTATCTTTGTTTTATGTCTAGACTTAGGGTTTGGTTGTCATTTTATCTTGAAATTTCTTTGCCTAGTCCTGTAGACCTAAGTTTATTGTCCACTCAATTGCAAGTTCATTCTTGGAACACGACTCAGTAGCTATAAAACCCTGAGGACTAACTTTAGCTTCGACTTAAATTATTTTATTACTGTATAGTTGGTCCTTGGGTCCCTTCTTGCCAATAACTTCTACTCTTCTATTATAGCCTGCAATATAGTTCAATTGGGGCATAGAGAATCTAGTACCTTCCATACCCATATACTTAAATTGGCAGCTTGGGTGGTGTGCAGGTTGACAATTTCGAGGAACCAAATCTGGTGCAGAGGCTAGCAGAAGCTAAGCTAACTCCACCGAGTATCGTGAAACCTCAAGTTGCTTGTGGTGTAGCTGATGCTCACAGTATGGTAATCATCTATCTACTTGCAATGAGTTCTTAGTTCCAGTAGTCGGATGGTATGAACTTTTGTGGTGGTGTTGGTTGAAACTTGAACTAGTTGGGTATCTGAAATTGCACAAACGTGTTCTTTCCTTCAGCACTGATATTACTTTCTAACCTTTCAGCTCTTAAATCTTGTTGAGCTGACAGATATTTTGATACTAGTATTATGGTTACAATTTTTTTGCGTACTTACTTCTTTGACCAGATTTCCCCTAATATTTTGATACGAGTTATTGTCTAATCTCCTTATAAATTTTGATTTCTCTTTCTGCTCCGTGGCTGATAGTAATTGTGCTACACTAATTCAGTAAAAAAAAATCTTTCAATTGTCCATTGTTCTTTTGTCTTAATGTCAGTCACCGTCGTCATTTTCGTTGATTGAGATTTGTGTTATAAAGAATGTATTTAGGGGTTGTCTTTTCCCATTCAAGCCCCAAGTTTAGTAGATGAGAAACCATATTAGTAAGAAAAAGTCAAGTATGAAATCAGACATTTAATAAAAAGGCGCCTTACTATTTCAGGTGGAAAGTTTTTTTCCTTCTTTCACGTTGAAGTTGTTAGTGAAACCTACATCTTTACTTTGCCTTTTTCAAATGGGATGCCAGACACTAGTGATTAAAGCTTGTCAAAAATTGAAAGTCTGCCAGTTGGAGTTTGATCGTGTTTTTTCTTTGCTTGAGTGTGCAATTAATGTTTATCGCGCATTTGGGCCATGATTCTGCTTTGTTTGATGTGGACTATCTGGTGTGAGAGGAATTCGAGATGCTTTGAAGGAGTAGAAAAGCCTTTATTTAAAATCAAAAGTTATAGTTGGGACAAGGGAAAATGTAATCCTTCCCTTGATCAATTTCTTGATTGGTTTGAATTGTTATCTCACATAGGAGTGTATAGGGCCTTTTTGTGTATACGGGCAGCATTTCCTTAATGCCTTCTTTCTAATATAATTATTTACTTATAAAAAAAAAAATCTGAACGATGCTCAAAAAAATTACATTGCTTTTATCTTGCTTGCAACTTCACTCATAAGTCATAACAGATGTGGGTGACTTCTTTAATTGGTCCTGTTCACTGAGCAAGCACCAAAAGCTACCCACTAGGTCGATGTCGATCACATGGGAAATGGGGCTTGTCTAGCTCCATTCACTATATAATTCCTAAATTTCAGCCCCAGGTCATTGTTCCTGCTTAAACATGTGCAACATATTTTAGCTGTGGCCATCTCCATTTTATATGACTTGTTTGGTATTTCTTTCTAAATGCTATATGCAATGAACAGGCAATTGTCTTCAGATATGAAGATTACAACGGTCTGAGTGTACCTCTTCCAGCTGTTGTGCAGGTCAGTAAGAAACTTGTCTCCCGATGACGATAATGGTTCATTATAGTGTGACCAGTTTTGGTCTGGACTCTGGTAGCTGGTGGGGGAACATCCACAAAATCAAAGTTGAAGGATTGTCGCTTTTAAATCACCCATCACCAATAGTTTGCTTAGATATACTTCCTAACCGCAAAAAATAACTTTTGTCTCGTCATAAATGACTCTGAAAATAAATTCAATGTAGTTATTGACTCGTATAATTCGATCGCGTTGCTTATTCTTCCACCTAACATGTAGGAAGCCAACTTTTGATCATAATAATGGATTAGTGTCTTTGATGTTTGTGTGCCACGTGCAGGTGTTAGTTTTTTGTTTCATACACATCCATGTATAAGTTGCACAGAAGGTCCAAAATGCTTATCAATTTTATAACAGGACCCTTATTAAGCATTAAAAACATCTCTTGCATCCTGAGAGCAAGAGTTAATCCCTCAATATTGACGCCTAACCTAATTAGTTTGGCTTTATTTGTCTGACGATCAATTGTTTTAAGATGATGAAAGTAGTGATTTCAAAAGCCTCATGTACCATATACTTAAAGAACGGATAACACATTCGAGGTTGATAGTGTGTTTTAAAGAATTTAGCTGAATTGGTTCCTGTTCATGTACGTTATATAGACATACCTATATATGTAGATTCATTTCCCAATATTCTGTGTCCATTGAAGGTTGGCCTCTGTAAACTTCCTTCTCAGACTTACCCTTCTTATTTTTTATGCTTATCAAATAGGTAAATGGGTTTGTACTTTTTAGTTGTGAAACATGGTCCTAATTTGGGCAATAACTGACATGGAGTGTCTTTTCTTAAGTCAGGTGTCTGTGCCCTAGCATGGTTATGAAATGTCATTGCATTTGCTATTATCCTCTGAATAAAGGACTTGTGTTACAGCTGAATAGCTTGGGTCTCTTTTGTGGAATGAATGATGAAAATAACTTGAAATGCAGGAATATGTGGATCACTCTTCTTCTATTTTCAAATTCTATGTCTTGGGTGAGAAAGTTTTTTATGCAGTTAAGAAATCTACGCCTAATGCAGATAGCTTGATGAAATTGTCTGAGAAAAAATATGGACTCAAGCCTTTACTCTTTGACAGGTTCCGTATACTTCCCCTTTAACTTGCTTCTCTTACCTACTCATTGGGTATGTGTATTTTATTCTGGAGCATGTGTGGAGTGCCCATAACCCCGTGGTTTCTCCACAGTTTAAAATCTTTACCTACTTCTGAAGAAAACCAGCATCATGGAGATGGGAACTGTCAGAATGCCAATCATGAGATGGATATTCGGCTGGTGACTGATGCTGCATGCTGGCTTCGAAGAATGCTCAACCTTACCATCTTTGGTTTCGATGTTGTTGTGAGTAGCCAGTTTTTATTTGGACAACTCTATTTATTGCAGCAAGCAGTTTAGCAAAATAAAATCATCAGACGGGGAGGAAATCATCCTTCCGCTTATCTTCAACCTCTTGCATAATATGTTACAAGACATCTGTTCCTCCATGAAACGGAAGCCTCTTCAGCCGATATTCTTATGTTAGCATGATCATGCAGAAATGTGAGAAAGAACAAATACTTATTTGTTCCGATCAAACAAAAAAACAAACAAACAAATACTTGTTGGTTTATCTTGTGAAAAGCGACAGATAATGCACATTTTTGTCCCTATGTTCACAGCATTATCTATATTTCCTGGAGGAATTTGATTAGATCTGATATATTTGCCCATGGTTGGATTGCAAAAGCGTGGACTCAGATAAGCATATATGTGTTGCATGAGTATACAAGTATATTTTGGGATACTTCTTCTAAGCATTATTTAATGGACTATTTAACTGGTTCAGCAAATCCTTGTCTCAGTGAGTTCTTTCTTTCCTTTTTGTCTTTCTAAAACCAACATATGCGTGATTCTCAGATTCAGGAGAACACTGGTGACCATGTCATTGTGGATGTAAACTACCTTCCATCGTTCAAGGAAGTGCCCGACAATGTCGCGATACCAGCCTTTTGGGAAGCTATCAAGAGTAAGTACGAGTTGGAAAAAATAAAATAACATCGTCCTGCTCTTAAGTTGTACTTTATATTGTGGATGTAAACTACCTTCCATCGTTCAAGGAAGTGCCCGACAATGTCGCGATACCAGCCTTTTGGGAAGCTATCAAGAGTAAGTACGAGTTGGAAAAAATAAAATAACATCGTCCTGCTCTTAAGTTGTACTTATAAAGTTAAGACAAAGGAGAAGAAGAAGAAGAAGAATTGGCTGTCTGGGTTAGAACATGTTTTGTAATCTGTATGTTCAAGGAAGCTGTTTTGCTTAAGTCGGACTTCTTCCTTATTTGTGTACATGTACCAATGTTTATTTTGTTTGCAATTTGTCTCTCTCGAACCATGCATGACCTTCCTTTGCGCTAATTGAACTCATTTTCGTTCACATGTATAGATTTTACGAGGTTGATAGTTCTACGGATACTGAGGATGGCATGATTTTAAGATCTCCCTCTTTCTTTCAAACTATTACTCAAATTTCCCCTGCCCGGCACTATCCCACTTCCTCACAAATTAATTTCACACCTATCCAGTCATTCACAGATACAGTATAAACGAACTTTATATGTATGCATCTAATAATTGATATAACAATCTATTTGGGTCTTGTTTTTTCCATCTTGAATGGAGGCGGAGATGCTCAGTAATATCTTGTATATCCACCTTGAGGTTGTGGGTTTCTTTTTTAGGGGTTGGCTATCATTTTTCAATCTACTCCTCCCCAGAGATGCCTAATTGGCTGTACTTTCTTTTGGCAGACATGCTTAGTTGGTTCAGCTGTGGCTTTCTATTATATTGCAATGGTAGAATTATGGAGTAAAGAATAACCAGTTCCTCTAATTTCATTTTTATTTGGAACTGAGTATCTGGGTCTGGTAATCGATTGTGGTGACCCGGGCTCGTTGATCGTTGAGTAGAGAGAAGGAGATTGTGTTTAATGTTTTACTAGAAATTTTTGCTTAAAAAGTGGCTACGACTGTGGGCAGCCTCAAGGACAAAGTGTAATTCCAGTTTATGCATATTTTGAAAATTTCTTATGAACAAGGAATGTCACTAAGCCCAAAAATCCTTTGGTGTTTAAAATTATACACAGCACAAGCACTAAAAAATAAATTTTGGAGTTAATTTGTCAGAAAGTGAAGTGCGAAAATCATACTATTCTTTAAAGTTTAAACCAAATGACTTCTATTATTATTATTACCTTGTGCTTTCTTTCATCCCGGGAAAATATGATCAACTACTCGTAATTGCGAAGTTGTCGAACTGAAACACAACTTAGAAGATTTGTCTAGGAAGAATGTCAACCACAACTCACAGGTCTAATTTACTAAAATGTTAGAATTAGCGGATCCAAAAATTTAACATACTGCCTCATCATTCATATCGTAAAGATTTATTTTGCTAATCAACTACAACAAAGCAATACTAAGGAGTAACGTAGACATGCATTATCAATCAAAAAGTTTGTACTAAGTACATAATTCCTACCAAGGTGTTTAAAAATGAGCATAAAAATTTAGACAAGTTTTTGAAGTATATTTCACCGTTAACCTTGACATGTTTTTAGAATGAGATAATTCCACCATAGAAGAAATCAAAAAGTTTCTTTCATGGTTTTTATCGGCGATTGTTAGAAACAAATGGAGTTTAATAATTAAGTGTTTTAGAAAGAAAAAAGACTTAAAACTAATTATGTACAAAAGTTAAAGGCATAGTGAGAAAATATATAAATTCTCTTACATATATAGGTGCATCATGTTGTATCACAACGAGATCTGTGCATAATTTATATTATTATGTAAAATTATTAGTAGAATTTGTTAAAATTTGAGTCATCACAAGTGACGATGACTCAATGTATGTCTGCCCAAGTAATTGAAATTTGCAAGATTCGATTTAAAAAAAAGAAAAAGGGATATGTTGAAGTTTTTGAAACAAAGTATGCATTTATAGATAATTAGAGTGAGAAAAATAGACTTTGGGTTGGTGTTGTGCAGTAAGATGCACAACACCATACTGCATACCTCTGAGCCGTCGGATCGTGCATCCGACGGCTCGGATCTCATCTCGGTAACCAAAGATTTGAGAGCCGTTCATTGTCGATATGAAATCCGAGCCGTCGATGCACAATCCGACGGTTCGAAGGTGCGCAGCACGGTACTGTGCACGCCATTGCACAGCACCATCCCCAATTGGAGAAAAATCATTGATTTTTAAAGAAGGTGCATGCTCTCATAAATGATTTTCCACAATGAGAGAGTGCATTCATAACTCTCATTCTTTTATCAAGTTCACATGCATCGAATCCGTGTATGAAAATCTATTCACACAATTTTTTTTTTCCCCGCAATACTAATACAATAGTATTGTATACACATTCACTGTCCACAGATTCGACCACTGATTGCTTTACAATCATCGTGCACGTGCATCCGCAACATCTAACGGATGCAAAATGCATCCGTGATCAAATCTGTAGTCGGTGTACATGTCCGTAACATTTTTCGAAACCAAAATCAATAAGATTCATACTCTCAATGAGTGAGTATGCATGAAGCATGATGCACGTAGAATGAATGGGCCCAACACCTTCCCTTTAGTACGTCACAAATTAACATCCTCTCCGTCATAATCGCAAACCAGTATAAAAAGGAGAAACCGGGCTCGCCCTCAAACTGAGAAATCCTCTCCATTTGGTCTCCTCCGCCCTCCGCCCTCGTAGAGCGAGAGCACCCTCCCTCCCTCTCTCTCTCTCTCTCTCTCTCTCTCCCTCTCCTCTTCCCACTCAGAAGGACACCATTTTCTATCTCCCCAACCCTAGATCCCTCTTTCAGAAAATCAAACAAGAAGAAGTATATAATCTAAATCTCTCTAAAACAAAACAAACATCATGGCCCAAGACTCGTCCAATTCACTCTCGGAAACCCTAGATTCTTCTCTCTCCCTTGCCGATGACGCGATCGCCGATAACCACCACCAATCTTCGCCGTCGTCATCGACCGCGTCGTCATTATCAGATCCGTCTCTCTCCAGAAACTCGTCTTTCAGTCGACTCAACGCCAAGGCACCCGAGTTCGTACCCCGCAGCAGCAGCAGCTCGTCCTTATCATCGCTGCCCATGCCGCAGCAGCAACCTTCGACCCACGGATTGATCCACGTGTACCCCGGCCCCACTCCTGCCTTCCATGTTCCCATTCACGGCGCCGGCGCCGGCCACGTGCCACATCATCACCCGCATCACGTTCCGGTTCAGTATCATCATAATCATAATCGTCCGGTTCAGGTTTCTGTTGCCGTTCAAGCTCAACAACCTGTTGCCGTTGTTGTTGAGCCGGATCATGTGCCTCCGTTGAGGAACGGTCTGTCCGAGGAAGCTACTCTGAAGATTCTCAATCAGGCAAGCTTATTATTATGAATTTTATTATTATTTGATCCTCGTTTTTTTGCGTTTCAGTTAAGCTAATTGAATAAACTTTCAAGGGTTCTTTTAAATGATTAGTGTCAATGTGTGCATTTAGGGATATAGTTTTGAATCTTTTGATCGGATACTGTTTGTGGGAGGGGAAATATTAATCAACAATTATGAGCAACGAGACAAAATCAATTTAGGTATAAATGGCAACGCTAGAAAATTCACTACACATGTGACAACCTCCGACTAGGCAATGGAAAGATCTATTAGCCAACAGAATGTTTACTGCTGGCAAATGGCCCACCACGGGCATTCGGGGCGAAGAGTGTCTGAGTGGAGTATTGCTCGGCTAGAAGAGTGTTGGAGGAAAGTTGTTGGGATGAGGAGTATTTGAAGAAGTAAGCACAGGACAACGGGTGGAATAATAGTATGCACGAAAAGTGTTTGATTAGCGGGGCAAACGGAAGAGTCATTGGATGAAGGGATGCTTACCTTCTCGGGCGAGTAAGTGAAGTAGAGACGGTACTTTGACAGCCACCAAATGGTAGGACTTGCGCCTCTGAAATGATCACTATGGGTATCATCAGCCAATCAAGAGGAAGGCTTCGTGACAGGCCGCTACTTGAGTATGGCCAAAGCTCTATGCAAACATCTCCAAAAAGATAGTAGTAAGGATGATCCACAATCATGGTCAGGCGATGGTAACCTAAATTTGGATAAGGCCCTTTTTGGTCAATAAATAGCAGCGTCATGCAAATGGAAAAAGGATGGAAACTCCATGAACTAAAATTCTCTCTCTCTCTCTCTCTCATATTGAATGCACTTAGCCTTTGCTCCATCACTTTCCTTGATTGAGTTCGATCGACCAAGATCTCTTGCTCCGCTACTTGTTTAACCATCGGAGGGCACTCAACCGAACCCCATTGGCCAGTTTGCCTCTGCCTCCTTGCTTTTGCAGGCACGAGGTTACTAAATAACTCTAGTCGGGTGGCGACCCACTGCCAAGCGCCCAGCCCGCCTAGGAACCACCAAGCAATTTGGTGTTTTTTTAAAAATATTTTTTTAATATGATGTTACAATCACTTCTCCCCTCTCTGCCAAACATCTAATAGCAAGAGTGAAGAAAGAAGAAAAACATTTTACAAGTCTAAGGAAAAAAAATTAGAGGTCACAACGGCACAACCTACCATTCGTAACAAATAAGGACGCACTGGGTAAGAGAGAGATGAAAGAGTCAGAGACGAGAGACGAGAGAGAGGGAGGGAGAGAGGGGGGGAGAGGAGACATACCGGCGAGTCGGCGACTTGATCGGCAACGACGACAAGAGGAGACTGGATTCAGTTTCTCCTTTGACGATCGGCGCATCTGGAGTTTCTACTCGTAATGGGTTAGGGCATATTGGATTGTTTATACTTTGTTTTATTACACTAAGCCCCTTTTATTATTTTACTACAACACTTAGACCCTTAGCCACCTAGCTCCACCAAATGCCGCCTAGTCTCCCTGGCTGCCGATTGAACCGCTGAGGGGTATAATCGTGGCGGAAGGTCGGCGCCGGCCGCCATTTAGAACACGGATTGTGTGGAAATGATTCAATGTGGTTGGTGTTGTGGGCAAGTTCACGTAATTTATTTCATCTTAAATTACTCTCTCTTTTTTTTTTTTTTGGGGGGGGGGGGGGTGTGTGCTAATTGTGTATGTGCAACTGTGAATTTCTTATTTTGCAGGGGAGTAAAAAACTTAATATGTTTGTAACCTATTTTTCTGTTCAAGTTTATTTGTACTTTCTACAAATATCAATTCCTCCCCTTCAGTTGTATATGGTAGTTTTATATCTTCTTCTCAGCAGTTGACTTCTCTTCCTGATCCTGTTTCTTAACTTTGGTCTTACTCTTGGGATTGCTAACGCATTGCAGGTGGAGTATTATTTTAGTGATCTAAATTTGGCTACTACCGACCATCTAATGAAGTTCATCAACAAAGATGTTGAAGGATATGGTAAGACTTCTCAGTTTCATTCTAATAAAATTAAGGTTTGGTCAGATTGGTACTAGTTTAATTCTTTCACAGTTGTCAGCCTTGTCTAATAGTAAGATTTTTCTTGTGAGACCATAAATTTCATTTTCTGCTGTATACTGCTCTTCCTCATGTCTTTAGTAGGTGCTATTCCTTGAATCAGCTGAGCCTATGGAGTTCGCTTTTGAGAACCATTAGGAGTTTTTTGAGTCAGTTAGTGGTTACCAATTCTACAGATCTAGTATGGATGAGTTCTAGAGAGTGGTGGATTTAAAGATGGTATCGAGTTTGGAGTTGCAGGATCCTTCTGTTGGGAAGATGAATCTGCCCTAGAATCTCCTCCGACGTCCAAAAACAGAACCTTCTAGGAACTTCACTCCCACCGAGAAAGGCGCGCTTTCCCAACTAGGATAGAACCTCTCAAGGTGTATGAAAAAAGAAATAAGAGAGGAGATACCAAATGGGAGAAAATACGAAAGGAATGGTAAGTAGTAGAGAACATTTACTTCATTTCAACAAGATACTGGGACAACTTTTTCTCAAATTTACTCAAGTGCTTAGTATAAATAGAAGATTTATGTATATTTGGAGAAGAAAGCCTTTGCAATTGACTCCAATACTTAATTGTGGGGATCGCCTAAACGAGGAGCTTTTATGATTGGTAATTTATCAATTGGAGCTTTTATGATAGAAGCTCCTCATTTAAGACCAAATTAATTAGTTTATGTTCCTTTGAAATATTCCTAGACACTACACTACACACCCAAATGAGGAGCTTCTATCTCCTCCTGTTCCGCCCCGCTTCCGCTTCCGCTTCATGCAACTTAAATCAAGGCCAGTTAGATTGAGGTTCTGGTTTTCCACCCAGAAACAAAATCGACTGAACAAAGTGCAACAAAAGTACGGGAAAAGTTGGAAGTCTCAACATGTTAAAAGAAAATGAAGATGGTGGTGATGCATTGTTAAGAAAAAAAAAGGAATTGTCAGTTTCCAGTTTATTTATGCTGTGGTTTTGATAATAATTTTTCTGATCCCAACAAGTCTTAACTAGTTGTTGATAAATTATCATATTCAGATATCTTTTTTCTGTTTTTTGAAGAATGAACCGTTCCATATTTGTTTCACCTTTCTTCTTGTTTTCCTGTTGTGTAGTGCCAATAAATGTTGTTGCGTCTTTCAAGAAAATTAAAGCTGCTATAAATAGTAATTCTCAGCTTGCTAGTATTCTGCGGAACTCGAATAAGCTTGTGAGTTCTTTACTTTTTTGAGCAGAAGTTTCTTTCTTTATACTTTCTTTTCTGTTTATTGTCGTCTTTGTTTATTTTTATTTGCTTTTGGGACAATACATTCTGCAGGTGGTTAGTGAAGATGGAAAAAAAGTTAGACGCCACCGTCCCTTGACTGGTTCAGAAATGGAAGAGTTGCAAGTAGGTTTCAGATACTGTTCGATTTTACTATTAGGCTCCATTTGTTACGATGTACAGTAAAATGTTTGCCAGTACAATATTTTACTCTTTACTCATTTTCTGTCGTTTGTTGGGCAAAAACAATGTAAAATATTTTCCAAAGTAAAACGTTTTACCCTATATGAATGAAAATGTTTTCCTTTCAAATTACCGGTAAGTCATTTATGCCAGCCTTCTCTCTCACTTTCTTCACCCCTACACTCCTGGAAATTAAACTCAGGAGAGGTTATTAACCTTGAATGAAGTGTATAGGTGGAGATCATTGGATATCTTCCCCTTCCTCCCTTATCCTATTTCTCATGTTATGTTTTGTTATGGTAAATTTATTGGTGTACTAAACACTGAAAAATACTTTACACAAAAATTATTTGTTCCAAAATCATTTTACAAAAAAAATATTTTACATTGTAAAATATTTTACGTCGAAACAAACGGAGCCTTACTCTACATGTGTACGTGATATAAATTCTGTTGCAGCTTATCCCTAGTTGCTGTAATAGTGTCTCCTAAGCTAGTATACGATCCTTTACTCGTTGTTAATTGGTTTTGAGCTCAACACTTTAACATGGTGCCACAGCTAGGTTTCAAGAGGTTTGGAGAAGTCCATTTGTCAATTTCAGTAATTCTTCATGTTTACGGCCATGTCATCTATTTCTTTGGTCCGTCTCTCCACATTTGAAATGGGGTAGCACATACCGTCTATCCACATTTGAAAGGGGGTCGCACGTGCTAGTCCAGCTTCCGTATAGTAGTATCTCCTACGTTTATTATATGATCCTTGTGTGCGCTACACTCTGTTGCCATAAGTTTGACTGACTTGTTCGTGGTTTGTGATATTTATCTTTTTCCTTGGTTGTGCCCTTCAAATTAGCCTTATGACTTATAACGTTCATTACAATGTTTTGTGGGAGCTTTTCGGTCACATAATGTCCAGGTCTACCAATATGTTTTTTTTTTTTTGAACAAACTCAGAAGATTTGATTACTCAAAATCCGCCCGAAGGGCTACAAACCCCAAACCGGAGCCCATCGATGGGAACAAACCCACGATAAGGGTTATCCATATGGTTTGGATAGGAAATCTCTGAATACAAAAGACAATACCCAAAAGTGGTAGAGAAAGTTCCACGCAGAGAGCGGACGAAGACGCAAACGGAGAAGAAGACGGCAGCTGTAATTTGACGCGCCTCACCGTCCTCTTCTCCGACCAACTCTCAACGGAAACAGAAACACCCACAAAGGGTAGCAAAAGTTCCACGCAGGGAACAACCCTCTCCGAAACCGGAGAGTGAGAAGACAAAACAAAAACTAAAACCAAGAAAAAACACCTCCGGTAGCCGGAAATGTAGCCGGAGCCCCCGCCACGGAACCTGCAACTTATTCGCCGGAGGAGAAGCCTAGCCACCCTAGCTACACCACAACGCCCGATCGGACCCCAAACTGAGCCACGGAGGAGAAGGAGGAAACGGGGATGGGGGGTTTGAGAGGGGAAAACGGAGGAGGAGATGGGGAGAAAAAGGTGGGACAGGAGCGGAGTGAAGGAAAGTGGCAGAGGAGAGGGTTTTGAGGGGGCGGTATGGTGGACGAGGGTGGGAGGCTGGAGGAAGGAGGGGGGGATGGAGGTGGGAGGCGGCAGCCCCACCCCCCCAAGCAAAAACCTAATCTTCAGAAAAGTTTAGAGAGAGAAAGTTTAGAGAGAAGGGAGAGCGTTTAGTTGATCTCTTTAAGGTCACTTTAACTGCCAGGTCTACCAATATGTTGTGCTGTGTATTGTATTCCCTTTCATTTTCAATTTCCAATTGAACACGTTCCATTTCTTTTGATGGAGTTCTTGCCTACCGAGAAAATTTAAAATTCTTTTGCAACGTCAAGTGTCAGATATTTCTTTAGGGTGTGTGAAATACGTTTGTATCTCATCTTTTGACCCTAACTTTGTGTGCTTGTCCTGATTTGTAAGTCTCGCATAGTTGTTGCTGAAAATTTACCCGAGGACCATTGCCACCAGAACCTCATGAAGATTTTCTCTGCTGTGGGAAGGTACTGATTTTATCTGTCCCAAATTTTCTGACTACATATATTTGGGAATATGTTCATGAGTAAATCTCATAGTTTGTTCATCGACGGTTCTTTGCCAGTGTGAAGACAATACGTACCTGTCCGCCTCAAACCTCCAACGGTGGGGCGCCTTCAGCTGGTAGATCAGGAAAAGCAGATGGCATGCTATTCAGTAATAAGGTATAGAATTCTGTGGCAAATAGTTATTCGCAGCTTTACCGTGTGCATTTTGTTTCCGTGCCTCTTCGCACTTGTTGGTGACTGGTATCTGGTTGTGGATCCATTTGACAGGCTGAAAGTTTTGTCCCTGAGTCCTTTTTTGTTCATATGTATCTTCTATTCTGTTTTCTATTTGTGTGTACATCCCCCCACAACCCCCCCCTCCCTCCCCCTTTCCTTTTCACAGCATCGTCGGTACGATTATTCTCTCTTCAGGCCGCATCTCTAATATTTGAACTCTAATTCTTACTTGTAGTTGCATGCATTTGTGGAATATGAATCAGTTGAACTGGCTGAGAAAGCGGTATGTACTGTTATTTGCTAGGTTTTGAAGTCCTTTTCTTTCTTATTTCATTTTTATGTTTCTGTTGTTTGCGCAGCAGAGGAAAAATAAGATGTATTAATTGTCTCTTGTACAGGTTGCAGACCTGAACGATGAGGCTAACTGGAGGAGTGGACTGAGAGTCCGTTTGCTGCTTAGACGCACAGTATGCCAATGAAGCTTTTTTCTCTTAAATTATTTTGCATGCGTTCCTGATTGATGTGTGACGTGGTTGGATGAACCCCCGGCTCGTCATTTATCGCTAATCCAATGTTGGTCTATATGCTCAAGTCTTTCTGTGTTAAACCATGAAATGAAAAGTGAGGAATCACATATTGAATGAAGATGTAGGTGTAAATTGTAAATTCTCTTTTTCTTCCCTTTTAAGATGATGTAATTGCTTGACCGTAGAAAGCAGTTCAACAAAATATTGTGTAATGTTTTGCTTGCAACCTGGTTAGTAAAACTTTGGAACCTCGTTATTTAATGATTCCCGTGGTTTAAACTGTGTTTCCAAGTTTCTTGAACTTTTTCCATATGGATTTAGCTTAAAACTCTATTCCTCTACGCACCCTTCCTCTTTCCTCGTTTTTTGCACTCTTCACATGCACTGAAAATTGAGGTGTTATTTGCTCTACATATGCAGTGATGTTATTTTACCAGAGTGACTTTCTCGTGCTTATTTCTGCGAGTTACTTTTCCGAGCTGTTATGCATGTGGATTGATTGATGTATGAATGTGTCCTACTTATAGTCAAAATCTGCTCGAGGGAAGAGGATTGATCACGAAGGAAATGCAAACCTCGAGGAAGATGACACATCCACATCTGAGCAGCCGCAGCCAAATGACAAACACCTTGAAGATCCTGCTGAACAACTTGATTCCCAATCACATGAGCATGCAGTAAGTTTCCTGGCAGTTTTCGGCAAAATAAAGATGCCTTTTCCAACTTTCGTTTCTCAGAAAACACATGGGTATGAAGTAAATTATTTTAGTTCTGTCTGCTTTGAAAAGAAACACTGCCATCTGGGGTCAGAAATGAACTTTACACACAACAAAAGCGATTGATATGTGGGTAAGTAGGTAACTTCATGATTAAAAACCTTTCAGTAGCAAAGCAAAAAAACTAGGAAAAAGAGAGTAAAGCAAAGACATACAGTAGCAAAAAATAAAGAGATTTTACTTGTCTTATATTGTAACTTTGCTCGGACAGGGAGATGAGAATTTACATGAAAAGGAGGGGGGCCAGAAGAAGGGGCGCAGTCGTGGCCGAGGCAAAGGACGTGGACGTGCCCAGTACCATCATCATAATAACCGTGGAAGTCATATAGGAACTCCACCCTCTAGTAATTCAGTCAATAATCATACTGAGCAGCCAAGCGTATCCAAGCAGCCTCCAGGGCCTCGCATGCCAGATGGGACTAGAGGTTTTTCTATGGGCCGGGGTAAGCCTATCACTGTCAACATCGCATCGTAATTGACTGTCATATATCTACACAAGTGGTGGGCAAATAACATTTTATCGCGAGGGTCATGTTTATGTTGGGGGTGTGGGAAATGTGTCTCTGTTTTGTGCTGAGTTGGTGGCAGGGTTTTATAAGGAGCTGTCTATCAATTTGTAATTGGTATAAAAGGTTGACCTAGCAGTAAGTTTTGACTACTTTCTACTACTACTACCGAGTGTTTTTAAATATGTATCCTAAGTAAGGAGCTTGGAAAAACAACTGTGGATTTTGTTCTGCTAGTTGCCTCTTGTCTTTTTTGGTGTTTTGCTACTAATGTAAGAAGCCAATACAAAAACCTTTGGGGGATGCTTTTATATTACATGAATTTGAGAATGTATACATTTCAAATTCGCAATATAAACTGCTCTTGCATCCTTGCAATTGCCACGAGATTTGCATTGCACCATTTGTCACAGTTTGTGTACATTTTACCCATTATGCTAGATTTTAGCATTAACATGATCGAAGGAGCTGCCGCATAGTTTTGGGCATTTCCAACTGGTGTTTATTTTGTATCTCCAAAGTGGAGCAATTTTTTTTGAAAAGTGTTCAACATAAAAACATTCAATAGAAAACTAAAACATGAAAATTTAGATTTGAGAGGAAAGTTGGTGAATTTTGTAGTTGAAGTTGAGGGAGTTTTGGAGAGAAATAGAGGTTTATGGTTGAAGTTGGTATGACTCTAAAATTGCTTTTCAAGTATTAGGACTTTGAGTTTTCAAATAAGTTTTGAGCAAATAAACGTGAGACCATGGCAGCCTTCTCTTCGTCTTTCTACTTTATTTCAACGAATTTAAAATTTTGTTCATTTCGCAAAGCTAAAGAACTTTATACTCAAATTTCACGTCCAATTGAAGAGTGATTGATACCAACATATAGCGATTAAAGAGCACAAAGTAGTGGTACCAACCTATGTCATGTCCACCTCCTCATCCAAAATGAGTACAGTATTATATAAAACAACGTTATGAATAAAATTTATTATAGACTTTTTGGTGGTATTTTTAAATCGGCGATTCCTTATTGTGAGGATTTCGCAACTTGACGGCGATTAATTTTTTCTAATATGAGAAAAGGACTTGAAATATCTCCTTAGAAAGTGCCACATATGCATCCTAAGGTAACTTCTCCAATGTTTCAACGACACCTATCTTAACGTCACTGCAAACAATTAAAATCTTAAACATATTTTAAGGAGATTTTTAGGAGCAAAACAAGCTAATAGAGATCTCTAAATGACCCATGCTTTGAGCTCAATAAAGTGATTCAAACGTTAAACTAGATTGGATCTTGATAGCTTCATGATAAAAGTACATTATCTTGAAAGTGTACTTTCAAAACAAAGTTACCATCCATTGTTTCAAGAGAAGTGGAAAATTGCTTACTGACTTAACGTTATCCCGACATGCATTTAAATTGAGTTCTTTGTGGAGATTTTGAGCTCTACAAGGTTATGAGCCCAATCACACTTTCGACCTCGAGACAAAGCTTTTTAGAGAGCGCTAAGAGCATCTCCAATCAAGCTCAAATCTTTAAAATAGGAAACCAATTTACTCCAATCAAGCTCTATAAAATAGAGACCCAAATTTGGTTCTCTATATATAGAGATGTTTCAAACATATAGAGAATGATCTCTATATTTTTTTGTCTTTCTAAAATCACCACTTTACCCTTTTTGTATAAATGAAAATAGAGATTTAGAATTGGAGTTGGAGTGAATAGTGAAAACCTGTAAACTTGCTTTTTGGATAAAAAAGTATATTTTGAGTCTCTATTTAAGAGAATTGGGTTGGAGATGCTCTTAAGGAGCAACCATCCCAAGTTCATGTGCTTCTTTGCAATTTAGGGTTGCAATTGAGTATAGCTGAGCTCAATAAAGTGATTTGAACGTTAACTACTTAAGCTCGACATGTAAAACAACTTAAGGAGAAAATTAACTTGATCGGATCTCAATACCTTCATGATCAAGGTATATTATATGGAAATATACTTTCAAAACCGTTACCATTTCATCATAAAATGTGAAATTACTCAATGATTTACCGATATCAATATCAATTTAACTTAAGTTCTTTACAAAATTCAAGCTCTATAGAGTTAGTGCGCCGAATCACACTTTCGAGCCTCCGACAAGGCTTTTTGGAGAGCGCTAAGGAACAAACCCCCAAGTTCATGTGCTTCTTTGCAAATAGTGCTGCGAATGAGCACAGTCGAGCTGAATTTTATAGTGTTTTAAGCTCAATTTTGTTTACTATTGAAGTGTTGAAGTTCAATTCATTTATTGTAGAAACCTTTCCAAATGAGCCGAACTTACAACTAACTTAAACTTGACTCACTTACTAAATGAACTTAGAACTCATGCTCGATTGGTTTACAAAAGCCATAACGAGTGGAGCCTCGTTTGCAGCCCTCTGCTCGAGGTTGCAATTGTTTAGTAACTTCTAATTAAAATTCCTGTGAAATAATCCGAGCGAAAATCTTTTTTGTGTGGGGCTTGTGTTCTACTAGCACAAATAATAAGTACTTATTTGAATGAGTATTTATTTTTAAAATTAAAGGTGATGTAGTGTGATAAAATGATTTGTCTCGTAAAATAAAAAATAAGTACTCAACAAATAAGAACTTTAGCGGAACGGCGTAAAGTTTCACATTCAAACAAAGTGATTGGGCACCAACTACCATTCAAAGTTTACACCTTTTAAAGCTGTTTTTAAATTCAAAAATCTCTCTGGATTAGTAAAAAATCTCCTGCAATTAAATCAAAATCTCTACGATTTCCGCCTCAAACCATACAAACTTCCAAAGGCACATCTAAATTCGCCCCTCTCTCTCTCTCTCTCTCTCTCTCTCACAGCTTGAGAGAGACACGGCAAAACAAAACCAATGGCGGAATCCGTGCAACCAAACCCTAGTACTTCTCTCGTACCCACCGCAACGGCCGGCGACCCTCCACCCCCGGCGCCGCCGCCGCCGCCGACTCGCGCCGGCGGTTTTTTATCTCGGCGACCGGGCATAAGGGTGACGACGGAGTTCGACAGCGACAGCGCCGTGTTCTTCCACAAGATATCGTGCAAGTTTCTCGACAGTCTAGCGAAGCTCAAGGTGTCGTTCCAGAACAACGACAAGGGCGAGGTTTTCGAGCCACAGTTGGCCCTAACCTCCAAGTACCTTTCTCTTCACTACGATCTTGAAGAACGTAACGCTCTCGTCAAGAGTTCGTTCGATGTCGGGCCTGGGTTGCAGTTCAGAGCTTCTCACGATGTCAAGGTTTCTCTCTCTACCTTAATTAAGTGTTTTTGAACGCTTTGTTAATTCCATTAATTTAGACGGATTTGATTACTTTTAGCTACTCTTTTTCGGTTCTACTAACCACAGTCTACTGGGCAGTAGATAATGCACTCATAATCCCCAAAAAAGTTGATGTTTTTGATAATTGGGTTTCCGGACTAGCTTATGCGCACCCAAACCTCCATGCACTCATAATCCCCAAAAAAGTTGATGTTTTTGATAACTAGGTGTCCAGACTAGCTTGTGCACACCCAAACCTCCTGTGACCCCAAGGTTTGGAGGGATGGTTTGGATCGTTTGGCTGGCCTTCATGAGATTCGACTTATAGTTTTAACTTTTAATGTACTTTTTTCCCAGATATCAATGTATGTGTATATATACACATTTCACGTATATTTGATACACTTTTTGCACATTAACCATGTAGTTAGCAAGAAGAAGATGCAATCGATTGCCCCTACCAAAATCTTCAACGGAGACCGAGTACGAACAATTCGTACTAGGACCAAAATTCTCTCCTCTAAACTTGTCTCTCTAACTCATTCATGTTTATTTTTGTGTAGCTTAAACACCGTGAAGTTGACACGCTTAAAGCCTCTACTCATATGCAAGGTTCTAAAAGATGCTAGGCGCTCCCAAGTCGGCCGCGTACCGCCTAGCACCTAGGCGGGGGACTAGCCGGCTGCTTAATCGCCTAGGCGTTTCTCTCGCTTTTGGCATAGCTGGTCCCCAGTGGGGGGCTCGCACGACGGGCTATTAGCTCCGTGGTAGAGCGCGCCCCTGATAATTGCATCGTTGTGCCTGGGCTGTGAGGGTTCTCAGCCACATGGATAGTTCAATGTGCTCGTCAGTGCTTGACCCTGAGATGTGGATCATCCAAGGCACATTAGCATGGTGTACTCCCCCTGTTCGAACCGGGGTTTGAAAGGACCCCCGCCTAGCGCCTAGGCGGGGACTAATCGGCCCTAGGCAGGGACTTTTAGAACACTGCTCATATGTATTTGCTTCACAATAAGTAGTTTGCCGAATGAATCCACCAAGCTAATTGTATCATTTACACTGACAACATTCAAGGGGTGCAATTGGGGTTAGGCTTGAAGAGCAAGCTACAATAGAGGAACTCCCAGTTGAAGTTAGAGTATATATTATATACTTACCCTTTGAAATTTAGGATGTCACAAAAGCTATTACCTTGATCATCCAATGGAGTCCGTTTTGAATATTTTAGTCTAATTACGGCTAACTTGAAGCTAACGTAGAAATACACAATCACAACAGCGGCTGCCAAATTGAAATTGTTTGGGGTATGAAGAGTATCAAAGAACCTGCTTTGTCAACGGTATCTTTTTAGGCACAAACAATTTCAACCCTCTTCCCATTGAACACCTCCCTCCCAACTCCCCTACATCAATGAACATCTCTCAGTTTTGCATCTCCCAAGTCTTGTCAATCCTATCGTGTTAGTTACACAAACAATCAAGATGCTTGCTTTTAGAAGATGGTGTTGACCAAGCAACACTGTTCTTTGATCCTCCTCTTACCTCAAACGGTTAGGTTTGACGGCCGTTGTTTTGGTTGTGCTTTTCTACCTTGGCTTGGATTTAGCCCCAATTAGACTAATAGATTCAAAATGGACTCCATTGGATAATCAAGGTTATAGGTTTTGTGACTTCTTAAATTTCAATGGGAAAGTGTATGCTCTAACTTCAACTGGAAGTTGTTTTATTGTTGATTGCTCTTCAAACCTCACCCCGCGTCCCCTTGGAACCTCTCTTGGCTGTTGTTGGCGTCAATGATGTAATGAACTTGGTGGAGTCACTCGGCAAACTACATTGTGAAATAAGTAATTATTCCTAGAGGTTCTAAGCCTGTCAATTTCAAGATGTTTAAGCTAAATGAAAATGGACACAAATGGGTTAGGATGACAAGCTTAGAGGATTAAAGTTTGGTTTTGGGTGCGGATTGTTCGTACTTGATCTCTGTTAAAGATTTTGTTCGGGGCAATTGCAATAGAAATTGCATCTTCTTCTTGGACGTAGTAGATGATCTCGTTTGTTGATCACAATTAATTCGACTTCCCCAACTCGAAGCTGCTCTTACTTCTTCCATTGTGATGTCAATCACTATTATTTCTCTTTGTAAAATTCACTCTAAAAGCACTCTCTATCACCCTTACGTATTTGTCATTTATTGTGATTCTTAACTGTAATGTATTAGCTAGCTATTGAAGACCAGAAATCCCTTCTATTGTTCTAAAAGCGGGCGGCACACAATTTGGGCAACGACAGGGCTGGTGCTATCGATCATGCTATTGTGTTCGGAAATGAGAAAAATCGTTAGTTCGTCATCATAAGTTAGCGCAAAAACTTTATTTGCGACATGATGATTCTTAAATTTTGTTAACGTTTACTCTGGAAAAATAGTTTGCATGCTCCTGGAGCAGGAATTCCAGCCAAACCACGTACATTTGATGTTTGGGTTGTGTGTGTGAGTGATCCCCGATCCTCAACCGTCAATCACTTTCTTTTCTCTCCAGTCTCCAAGACATGTTCTAAAACCTAACTCCATGCATATAGATGTATTAGTTTATAATTGTGATTCTTACTGTAATGTATTAGTTTGCTATTGAAATCTAAAAGTCCCTGCCATAACTCTAGAAAACGCATGCACAATTTGGGCATCGGTAGGTGTCTGGTGCTATCTACGTACTATTATGTTCCCATAGTAGAAAACTCTAACATTTCGTTATCATATGCTTAGACACAAAAAGCTTCCTTTCGGCATTGTGATTTCTTAAATTTCCTTATTGCTGAGTCTAGTTCATTATTTTTTTTTTCCCGCTCAGCACAACTCTAGTTCATGGTTGAAGTATTGTTTTATTTTCGCTTACAGTTTTCAGCTTGGCTGCTCTATCTCCTTAGTTGAACTTCAGTATAGTTAATCGCTTGGAGAGGTGCAAAGGTTGGAAAGAGGCGGAAGCAAGTTTGGTTTTGATCCCTCTTTGTTTTATGTGTATCATTTGGCGAGAAAGAAATTTGAGATGCTTTGAAAGGGTCGAAAAACCTTTGTTTAGAATCAAAAGTTTTTTGGTAAATAGTTTGTATAGTTGGGACAAGAGAGAATGAGATCCTTCTCTTCACCAATTCTTAGATTGGTTTGAGCTTTTCTTTTCTCTTGGAAGTGTATATGGCCTTTTTTGTCTCGTGGCCTTTTTGTATATGGGCAGCATTCCGCTAATGTCTTCTTTAATATATTTATTTACTTATCAAAAAGAAAAAGAAAAAAAGAGTATAGTTAACTTTCTCAACTCAGAAATCTCAGTGTTTGCGTTGATGTTAATTACTTGTTTTTTCTACCATTTGAGTCAAAGGATCAAATAGCATCAAATCACAAACCAAAATCTGTCCCCTGTGCATATTTGTTTGGATTTGTTGTATGTAGAATTGATTGAAAATTAAAAACTCCCTTCAAAATTCTTTAAAAAATAGATGCAAATTTTGGGCTACAGTATGAATGGTGCTGTCTTATTACTGCATTCCCAGATGAGATAAACTTTCGTTTGAATGTCATTTAAGAAGTGAAAATCTATGGTGGTCAATGTTGTTTCTTCTAGCAGCTCTGGGCATCAAGTTTGAGGGAAAACGAGTAAATTTGATGTGTTCACTAAGAAAAAGAGAAGAGCAACTAGTTATTCAAAAGTTGGTGCATCTGGATACAAAAATATTGTTGATGCAGTACTTCGGGAACAAAAAAGAGCAAAGAGATTTGAGCCATGAGCAGAGTTGTGGTAGGTCACTCAGGATTTAATTATCGATGCTTGTTTGACAACTCTACTAAACAGTTTATATGCATTCTTCTATGCTAAAGCAGGGTCCTGACGATAATTCTCTTGTTTGATTATTGGATTAGTATTTTGTTTCTCAGTTGAAACTTGAAACTCTTCTTTTAAGCACATTGTTATTTCATGTGATGTCTCCTGGCCTGACACTGGCCCTTCTTCTTTCACACTATGTGTCTCCATTTCACAGGGTGTGCCATTAGATTGTTATTTTCTTGAGTTAATGCTATACATGTCTTAGGCACAACAAGGAGAGGTGGCAATGGTTGCAGATCTTGCTGGTCCTGCCTATAAATTTGAACTGTCATCTGCTCTTCCATCTATTGGCCTGGTGAGTATTACTTTGCACGAGTCTGCAATCGTTACTTTTGTCAAAATTGAGCCTGTTGTAGTGGAATTAATATTGTGGTTCAATATACATATTATTTCATCTACCATGAGCTGTTGAAAGCTTATCTCAAGTTGCACCTTTTTAACTGATGATTTTAGACCGGGCTTTGCTGGCTTTAATGCCCTGCATAACATGCTTTCCTCTTTTGCTATATTTCTACAACCTCCTTGTATTGCTCTTATTTTATTAGTCGCCTTTGGATGCTGCAGCCAAAAGCTACCTTTAAGTTCCCTATTGGTGAAGTTTCATTTGAGGAGAAAGAAGAGGAGGAAGTGAAGAAAATGTTGTCAATAAATGGGATTGTCAAGGGCCAACTCTTGAATGGGGTTTGTACCGCTCAATACCAGGATGAAAGCTTAAATCTAAGATACTTGTACAAGGTAGTATTCTTTGATCGTTCTGTTCATCCAGTTCATTTTTTGAGTTTTCTTCTTCTGGTCATTGAGATTTCTTCTTTGGATGCATTTGTCCATGAAAGCAAGTTGGAGGTTGTTAATTTGTCTCCGTATTATGACCTTGAGCGATAGAGCACTGCCAGCGTAAGTGGTCCCATACACGTGTCTGACATGCTGGGGGTACGGCAGAGTACATACAGGAGTCCAACACTCCAACTAGACATGCCAGTGACACAGGTGTATCAAGTTAGACATCGATGAGGACACCCGGGGATCTTCATGATTTTAGAGCCTTATTTTGGGAGTTAAATTATAATTTAAGAAGGTATAATGTAAAAGTTGGAAATAACAAAATGTCAACTTGATAAAAAAAAAAAATCTATGCACTTGTACAACTAAAGTAGTGAGAGGATTGCAGAATTGGCGGATCGGACAAGGATAGAGACAGGTAAAATGTAGAGTGTTCAAAATAAAAGACAGGTAAAATGTATATGAAACATGCTTGATTTTCCTCGCTGTATTCGTGTCCCACTTTAGCAGAATTGCTTGTATCCATGCATATTAGGCCTCGTGTTACTCCTATATCACTAGCCAATAGCCCTATATGCAGGGTGCATTACTTGCTGACGCCTGACCGCGTCTCTCATTTATGTGTATTTCTTTGTTTATTTGTTTTTCGCGGTAATGTACTGTGTTGAGAGTTCAATTGTTTTGCAGGATGAGCAAATGGCCTTCATTCCAAGCATTTCTCTACCTTCCAATGCATTATCAATGGGATTCAAGCGTCGGTTTGGCCCTTCTGACAAGCTGAGGTGGGGTCTCTCTCTCTCTCTCTCTCTCTACGAGCTTAGTTCACTTATATGGGATATGGGCTATGGGCTATACAGAGTATTTTTCGGGATGGAGTTGGAGGATTGGCACTTCAATCACGTGAATCCTAAAATGTACAAGCTATTTCTTGCTATGGTGCTGGCAAGACAAAATGACTTGCTATTAGTGACACGAGGCCCAAGCCACTTGGTTGGAGTTGCGACGACTATAAGATTCATCGATTCATAAGCATAAAAATTAACAACCATGCTTACAGCTTTTCTCTCTCCCTCTCCCTTTAATTCCGTTCATCCATTATCTTATATTGGTCCTCTTGTAGGCAAGTGCCAAGTATTTCGCAGAATTCTGTGATTGTAACATCACTCTCTCCTCTCTCTCTCTCACGACATGGTGGGACCTATGGTAGGGTGGGTAAGGATAATGGGGGTTGGAATTCAAAGTACAAATCTATTGCAGGCTTACAATGTGTTTATGGAGGGTCTCATTTCTGGCTGGAGCCGGTCTGGAAAGGGGGTCCATTGCCTACCTGCCCCTTAACCGTCCATGGATTGTAGGATGCACGTCTTGCCTAGTATGAGTGAAGTGGAGCTGTAACCTCTATTTTTTGTCGCCATATTCTTATTTTGGTTCCATGTAAGTTATATGAATAAGTATATGGAAAGGGAATTTCTATTGTTAAAGGAAGCAAGGAGAAGTATCAATAGCAGTGTAAAGGAAGATAAGTGAAGTTACTGTAAGCCTTTCGTGTTAGTATTTACTTTGTCAAATGCTTTAAGTACTTTTTCTATTCTGTTTTTCTGAGTCTGTTGTATCTAGCTTGGTATATGATCACAAAGATTTCTTATCCTGCTATGATTATTCGTGGCCAGCTACTGGTACAATTTTGATTCAAACTATTGGAGTACTGTGTACAAGCACACGGTTGGCAAGGACTACAAGTTCAAAGTCGGGTATGATTCAGAGGTGCGGCTTGGATGGGCATCACTTTGGGTATGTGTTTTTTTGCTTTCACTTAATTGCCTAGTAGAATTTTTTGAATGTTCCATGTCATTCATTCTTTCCATTTCTTCAATTTACTCTACCAATTTATGTCTAACTGCTTCTAGTGCATTTCCTTCTTTATCTACTCGTATTATACTCTTTCAGCAAAAAGACATTCTGTAGCCACCCCTTACATTATGGATGCCTATACAATCCTAGGAAAATGGGAGGATTTCCTATCCACTTCATTTGTAATATGCATTCATGTCTGCTTAATTATTGGTGTCTATGTTTATTTTCATATCTTAAACAAACAAGGATACTCATCAAGTAATAAGATCTCCAAATATCTTCCTTTCTAAGCTGAATTCCTATAATGCTTCTATGTTTCTTTTCTTTCTCATATTGAATCAGCTTTCTGTCTCTCTACCTCCTTCCCGTTCAGCTTGTCAAAACCATAGGTTGCTGCTCGCTCGCAGTCCAGTAGGGAACTTTACCAAAGAACGTTGGCCCTATGTGTTAGCATCTCCAACCCATCTCTAAAAGTCCAAAATGGAGAATGGATGTGACATATTGGAGGGAAATTTTGTAATTTATTCCCACTTTTTGCACTTTATGAGAGAATTTAGGAGGGACCCATCCTACTTTTTAGATATTTGAGTCTCCAAATTGCCTTTGGTTTTGCAAATATGGAGACCCTACTCCCATTTTGGAGACAAAATCTCTAAAAGTACGATGGGTCCCTCTTATATTCTCTCATAAAGTGCAAAAAGTGAGAATAAATTATAAAATCTCCCTCCTATATGTCACATCCATTCTCTATTTTGGACTTTTAGAGATGGGTTGGAGATGCTCGAAGTCTTAAGGGAGGTAAGTCTGTGAGTCAGGATCCGTCTGAAAAATCACATAGAAGACACTAATGGGTCTTAAGGGCTGGCCGAAGCAAGGTTCATGATCAACCAGTCCATCCCTCCCACCCTCTGTCTGTCTCCTCTGCTATGAAGTATGGACACTTCGTCAGTTGCCGTAGCAATGTCTGACGTGTCAAAAATAACTGCCTCAGTCACACCCTGATACATGTCAAATATGTCATGTGGCATATCTTTCTTTTTCTCCTCTCTTTTTTTTGTTGGACAAATGAGGGACATGGTGTCCGGACACGTGTTCTATGCAGATGCATCTCGGACCCGAAAGGGACAGGCTTGTTTAATTGTATGGTCTTTAATTAATTGAGTTCTACTGAGTGCAAAATAGTTTGTTAATAAGGTTATCGATTTTGCAAACTGCTTTTTCTTTTTGCTGTATTGTAATGCTAGTGGGTTGTGTTTTTGTGTCCAGTTTCTCTCAGGACTAAATTTTATCCGCATGCCCATTTAAAAGTTTCTGAGATGAGATGGGGGTGATGTATACTTTAGAGCGTGGCATGAATAGTTTAATTTCAAGTTAAAAGGTCTACTGCATAATATTGGATACATCATTAAGTCCCTGGAGTAAATTCGTTATGTCTGAAGCTCTTATTTCTTCTCGACTGTACTATATCATATGAGCTATTTGGTGAAGAACTTGTGATAAATCACTTTGCTGATTTCTGAAGCTTGCATTTTGTTGATGAGTTGGAAACAAAAAAAGAAGTGGGGTAATTGCTCTGCAAAAAGCCCAAATTCACTGGAGGCACATTGTCAATATATTTGGAGTACTGAAATATTTCTTTAAAGAAACCAGGAAACGTGGTTTTGACTTTGGTGATTGCTTGTTTTAGGTTGGGGATGAAGATGGGCAAGCAAAGACAGCTCCTCTGAAAACTAAAATCCAGTTTATGCTCCAGGTGCCAAAAGATGATATTAAATCAGCAGCCTTGATGTTCCGTGTTAAAAAGAGATGGGATATTTGAGTCTGTTTCGGATTAAAGACGGCCCCCCCTTCTTACTGAATCCGCCATTGGGACCTCACTGTTGTAACATAATGAATTGGGAACACCAGCCTAGCCGTAAGAACTGCACACAGTTCAAACTGTTCTATTGATGTTCTTACTGTTCCAGTGAACATTTTCATTGATTGACCTGTTAAAGTATAGTATTATTATTCTTCACTCTGTTTATTGCTAGTTGTCTGATTTTCCAACCATTCTTGCAATTGAGGTACGTTCTTGTGGAAAAGGTAATAATTATCGCAACTCGAAGCTTAGATGTGGGCTTCCATTTGGTCTTGGTTATCTCAAACTGTGGCAAGTGAGATTTTATCTACCTTGTGCACCTCTTTCATACTCTTTGCGTTATTTCCTCTTAGGCCTAAGATAATTCTTGCGAGGGTGGCCAATAGTTAAATGTAGTACTAGCTCTTTTAACGGGGTGTCTGACTTTCACGACTGGGACAGAATTTTTTTGTATCATATACCGGATCAACCAAAGAAAAGATTATTACGATCAGCCTATACTAGTACAGCCGACATATAGAGTTACAGATCTACGCGATTTATAAAAGATAATATTCGACAGACGCAAGATTTTAATGGTTGATGTGTGAAATATAAAAAATAAAATTTGAAACGTATAAAAGGCGATGTTGGTCTCTGCCAATGCAAATCACTAGTCGAACATAAACATTGTTGCAAATGCTTTCGATCAATCTATAAACGACATATGGTGTCATAGATATGCATAGTGATGCGTCCATATCTATTTGAAATGGTAAAATAGTACTACTAAAAAATAAAATATTGCCAAAAAAAACAAAAGATGAAATTGTGCTCTATCAACACCTTCTGAAAAAAAATTATTTTCGAGATTGTTTTTGACAAATGTGGATACTTGATAGTGGGCGAATCTATATGATTTTTCATTTTAAAAATAATACTACTATATGATAGTTCGTTTTTTTAAATAATACTACTATTTTAAAAGAAATTTAAACTGTGAGTAGGACAAATTGCTAAGTTTGTCACTTGTTTACGAGAGAAAGAAGGTCGAATACATTATTTGCAATTTTAATAAGGATTATTATGAAAAAGGCTAGGTGGTGTTCCACTTTAAGAAAAAGTGTCTTTTTTTCAAACGGAGGTAATTTCAAGCCCAAAAATCATGTTTTTACGCAAATAATTTTTCTACCAATATGGATATGGATCTTATTTGATAGATCTCATTAAGATCTTTTAAACGGTGCAAAAAAAATTGAATTTTTTTTTTCATTTTCATTATATTTGAATTTGAAATTACCTCCGTTTGAAAAAAAAACACTTTTTCTTAAAGTGGAACACCACCTAGAAGATGACCTCTCACCATTAACGAATTTGTCTTCTTGTACGCCTAGAGATACAAAGTTGCTTCACACATGAAGATGGGCCAAAACTATGGATCTAGATTTACACGAGAAAAAATATTCTCACTCTTTGGGTACCATACGACAGTGATGGATCTACCTGAAAATGTGATGATGAGAAAGTTTACGGTACATCTGATTTTGGCCAAAATTAATGTCTGTTTTTTAAAAAACTTGTGCCTGTTTGTGTTTTGAAATTTTTTTTGAAAAATAGTAGGGGTAATAAGTGGAGAGAGATAGAGAGAGAAATGTTAGAAATAGGAAGAATCTAGGGGAAATTTTTTTAAAAATGCTTTTTGTAAAGTAAAGAAAACAAGGCATTAAGACACAATGTGACGTGGCACTTTTCCAAATTTGATTTTTCCAAGTTGTGGTGTTCTTAGGGAATAGGGAGGGAGGGAAAGAGGGATACTGTAAAATATTCGGGGATGATTTCGTAATAACCCCTCTCAAAAGTTTGACTTTCCTAAGTCACACACAGCATTCAAAAGATCCTTTGGCCTTTTCAAAGCAAAAAGTTCTGTTATTTTATTGTTGCAGATAATCATCTTTCTTTGTTGTCACAAAAAAAATGAAGTAAAATGAGAATCTAAACAGATGTAAATAAAGCAAAGAAAAACAACAAAAAGCATATACCCTTTAGCTCATAGTACTCCTTCCCAAACCATCCACATCCCCACTCACATGAGTAATTATTCAATGTCCTGAGCATCGTTACGTGATCCCTAGCCTTTTCTTCACCACATATTATGATGGAATCTACATGTTTTTTTTTTTTTCTTGAATCTTCCAATATTGTGTGGTGGAGAAGGGGCCTGAAACATCACCGCCGGCATATAATGATCTTTCCACTCACAAAAGCACACTCTCTTAGGTGAAAGATTATTCCATGCCCTTATGACACTGTGACGTGGTGCCTAAGACCATTTTCAAACACACATTAAATGAAATCTATACACCAAAAATGCATTGCAGAATGGGGTCCGAGACATTACGTGGCGGTATCTTAATGCTATTGAATAATTTTTCCTCCAGGGGACCAAAAAAAAAAAAAGAAGGCCGAGAGATGGAAAAAAAAAAAAGGGCGTAGTATTAATCTTGGAAAATAGAAACAAATGGCTGCGCTTCAATTAAGGAGTAGTAGTAGAGTAGAGAGCAATAGTAGAGTCGAGTCACACACGAGAGAGAGAGAGAGAGAGAGAGAGAGAGAGAGAGAGTATGACGACAACAGGGTGTTTGAGGATGTTATGGTTGGATTCCGCCAGTCTCATCCTCACCACTGCAAACCCTAGTCCAATCTCATCCTCCTCATTATACTCTTATAGACGACGAGGTTTGGCTCCAACTAGTAGATCCTTCCGCACCCTATCCCATCTCTCTTCACGACCGAACAAGGTACCCCCTCCTCCTCCTCCTCCTCCTCTTTCTCGCTATATCTTATGGCTGTATGTTTTTGTGACGACTGTAGTTAAAAAAAATGGACGATTTTTATATGCTAGTATTATTATTCGAATATGGTTGTGTGGGATTTCGGTAGTCGATTTTATGAATTGAGTGAAGTGCTTGTTTTGTTTGATCTTTTCTTATGTTGGATGGACTAGAAGAGCTATCTCGCATTGGTTTTTGGTCAGTTCTGAACTTTTGTTTCGAATTTTCGAGCGAACCCGTTGTAGGTTTTGTTGTATGAGTATGAGTGTGGGCACACGCCCCAAAAATCCCGTGTTTTAGTGCATGAAATTCCGGGTGCGCCCTTATCTTGCGGAAAGCGCGGCGAAGTGCTTCGCAGATCAGAGAGTCGCCACTCGGGTTTTGCGGTTAGTACCCAAGAAACCGTTCTTTTGAAAACGTTTGGACCACGTCCGTTTGATTTTGAAAAAGGCTTTTGTAGACTGGGCCGTCGTCACCTTCGATCTTGAGGTTCGGGAGCCAGATTACGAGAGGGGAAGGGTTTTATGGCACCCCCTCGCCCAGTCCGGAGACCGGTCTCTACTCAGGCGTTTTGTAAAACATTCGCATTTCTCTCTTTATTTGATCATTCTTTTAACCAGTTAGGGCGGGGGAACAGTTAATAGGGATTAAAACTGTAACAGATTGCATTTATGTACAAAAGATGTAACAAAATGTTTATGGATGATGATGTTTGATCTAAGCAAATATAATAGATTGAGAACAAGCTTTTGTGGACGTTTTAGACAAACTAGCACACACTGACTGTGCAATGGCACACACAGGAACAAGCCTGCATGCACTGGACGAACCACTGCATGCAGTCAACACCTGCGTGCGCCACTCAAAACTGGCGTGCGCCGGTTAACCCAATACCACAGCTTCTGTTCTCAACCCTCTGGGCTCTGGAAAGGACCAGTGCACACCCATGACAAACCACGCAGTTTATAGAGGTTACTAAACTATTACAAACAGATTAAAGGGCTGAAAAGCCACCAAATAGACAGAAAACCCCTTAAACAGTGAGGGGAGGATGATCAAAGACCTGGATGGAAGATCCATGCAAGGGCCAAGCCACTGGAATATAGATCACTAGCGCACGCCACTAATGAAGGGCCGCACGCCAGTTCATTCTTGGTTCCAATGCTTTGGCTTTGCACATTCTGGGCTCTGGAATAGGACCAGAGGGACCCAGCGGGCCAATCTAAGCAATAAATATAGATAGAAGAGAAAGCAGTTCTAAGTACAGAACAATGAACTGGTTTTAACATGCAGCAAGGTGATCAAAGCTTAAATAATGCAAGAAAACAATGATCCATGATCCCCACACCAGTTTTGCACATACTACCAAAACTGGCGTACGGCACTCGTGACTGGCGTGCGCCACTGATCACTGTAGACGGTTCTTGAAACCTTGCCAGCATTAGGGCCAGGACTGGTATAGATTACCAGCCTTGACCCTGCCAGCCCCCCTCCGGGGTCAGAACAGAAAGCAGGAGCAAAGGGTATGGTACCTTTGCTTGTGAGTTTGATGGATGGTTTGAACTTTGAGCTTGAAAGAAGATGGATGGAGGATGGATGTAGTGAGGTTTGAGGACTGTGGAGGGTATGTTCCCTTGCTTGCTCTTTCTATGGAGGAGAAAGGAAACAAAGGAGAATAATGGAGAAGAAGACAAAGGGGCTTGAACTTCTTAATGTTGCTAACCTTGTGAACTTAGTAACCCTTTGCAAGAGTGAGAGAGGGGAGTATATATGGAGGAGGGAGAGGCTGATCAGCCTGCCCTTAGGGGCTGTTTGGATGGCCAAATATTGGAGGAAGCTCCAATGCATTTAATGCATGGGACTTGGCTTGATGGAAGAGAAAGGAACAGTTCTGGCTGAAGTAATGATCAGGGGGGCTGCCAGCTGACGTCAGGCGGCTGCAGAAGCTCCCGCCCAGCTGGCTGAAAAGGTTGATTTGACTGGTGCTGACTGGCGTGCGCCACTGGTTGAGTGGCGTGCGCCAGAGAGCGGTAGTGACTGACACGTGGCAGTGGTTCCACCAGCGTACTCCAGCAGGGTTTTGCTGAGGCCATTTGGTTCTGGCTCGAGGGTTCGACAAGGGTTTGAAATGGATTTGGACGAGGTTCGGGACGCTCAAAGCTCAAACTCATTCACAAACTCGGTATGTTCTCGACCTTAATCATCATTGGGGAATCAAAGACCGTAAATAAACTATTCTGGAAAGTCCAAAATAGGGTGTCTACAGTAGCCCCCCTTTGACGGCACTTGGAGCACCATTGTTTTGGTACAAGTAACGTCAAAGGTTTCTAGACACCCTCTCAAGGCTATCCAGAAGAAATAGAAAATGCGGACATGTATTTAAATGTACCGTCCATTGAGAGATTGAAGACGGGCGGACCATCTGAAGATTGTTGGGAAAAGAGTTTGAACTCTGTTGGAAAATAGGGATGGGTGGACCATCATTGAATGGTGAGGTGGACTCTCCTGGGGAATAGTTAGTTGTGGATGGATCAATGCCGCTAGGGATCAAACCTTCTTTGGCATAAGCCAACGGTTGAGTCGGACGAACAGACCGTCATTGATTTGATTTTGGATGGACAGACCGTCGTTGATTTTAGAGTTGGACGGACAGACCGTCGTTGATTTGAAGGTTGGACGGACAGACCGTCGTTGGTTTTGAGGTTGGACGGACAGACCGCCGTTGATTTGAAGGTTGGGCGGAGGACCGGCCGTCGTTGATTTGAAGGTTGGGCGGAAGACCGCCGTTGATTTGAAGGTTGGACAGACGACCGTCGTTGATTTGAAGATCGGACGGATCGATCGTTGGCTTGACTCTGCTTGGGGAAATGGTTTAATTGCAGAACGATGAACGTTGTTGAGGACCAAACCTCATTCGGCACACAAGAAGTTCCAACAAATCACGGGCAGGTCGCGTCAGGTAGGTTAAATTCCATCTGTTGGGAATCAGAGCCAATCTCCTTATCATGGACCATCCGAGACAGAGCAATAAGATTGTTGGACGACGCGCTACTCGTTGAATGGGACGGGCATTCCGGCGTTGATTTGAAATTGGACAGACAGACCATCGTTGAGTTGGGACGGTGGGTCATCATTGAGGATGACTCGTTAACCATCGTTGAGTCGGGACGGTGGGTCATCATTGAGGATGACTCGCTAACCATCGTTGAGTCGGGACGGTGGGTCATCATTGAGGATGACTCGTTAACCATCGTTGAGCCGGGACGGTGGGTCATCATTGAGGATGACTCGTTAACCATCGTTGAGCCGGGATGGTGGGTCATCATTGAGGATGACTCGTTAACCATCGTCGAGCCGGGATGGTGGGTCATCATTGAGGATGACTCGTTAACCATCGTTGAGTGGGGATGGTGGGTCATCATTGAGGATGACTCGTTAACCATCGTTGAGCCGGGATGGTGGGTCATCATTGAGGATGACTCGTTAACCATCGTCGAGCCGGGATGGTGGGTCATCATTGAGGATGACTCGTTAACCATCGTCGAGCCGGGATGGTGGGTCATCATTGAGGATGACTCGTTAACCATCGTTGAGCCGGGACGGTGGGTCATCATTGAGGATGACTCGTTAACCATCGTTGAGCCGGGACAGTGGGTCATCATTGAGGATGACTCGTTAACCATCGTTGAGTGAGGATGGTGGGTCATCATTGAGGATGACTCGTTAACCATCGTTGAGCCGGGATGGTGGGTCATCATTGAGGATGACTCGTTAACCATCGTTGAGTGAGTGAATTGAGAATATTCTAATCGTCGTTGAAAGATTGAAAAGGATGACATGACTGATCGTCGGTGATGGATTGGAAGGACGACATGGCTGATCATCGTTGAATTTGAACAGGACTGGCTGGTGTTGAGGATAAAGCTAACCATGGCATGGATAGTTCCAACAATCACGGGTAGGTCGCGTCAGGTAGGTTAAATTCCATCTGTTGGGAATCAGAGCCAATCTCCTTATCATGGACCATCCGAGACAGAGCAATAAGACTGCTGGAAGATGCGTTACTTGTTGAATGGGCGGACAGACCGTCGTTGATTTGATTCCGGACGGACAGACCGTCGTTGATTTTAAATAGGACAGACGGATCGCCGTTGATTTTGAATTGGACGGATAGATCGTCGTTGATTTGGAATAGGACGGATGGATCGCCGTTGATTTTGAATTGGACGGATAGATCGTCGTTGATTTGGAATAGGACGGATGGATCGTCGTTGATTGGAATTGGACGGATAGATCGTCGTTGATTGGAATTGGACGGATAGATCGTCGTTGATTTGAAATAGGACGGATAGATCGTCGTTGATTTGGAATTGGACGGATAGATCGTCGTTGATTTGGAATAGGACGGATGGATCGTCGTTGATTGGAATTGGACGGATAGATCGTCGTTGATTTGAAATAGGACGGATAGATCGTCGTTGATTTGGAATAGGACGGATGGATCGTCGTTGATTGGAATTGGACGGATAGATCGTCGTTGATTTGGAATAGGACGGATGGATCGTCGTTGATTGGAATTGGACGGATAGATCGTCGTTGATTGGAATTGGACGGATAGATCGTCGTTGATTTGAAATAGGACGGATAGATCGTCGTTGATTTGGAATAGGACGGATGGATCGTCGTTGATTGGAATTGGACGGATGGATCGTCGTTGATTGGAATTGGACGGGCTCCGCTTGGGGAAATAGCGAACCGGGATGAAAGCATGGATCAGGGCAACATGAGCTGCCTGTTGGGAATGGACCTCAACGCTGATTTGCTTTGATTTGCCAATGCCACAACACGCTGGTTTGGCTTGATTTGATTTGAAATCACCCATGTGCTTTGGATTGATTTTGATTTGATGCACTTTCCTGCTTTTGACATTTGATATACAATATGCAACGATAACGTATGCTAAACACATATGTACAAATTGAAAATGCGAAGGCAGACTAGGGCGGCTTCTAGAGGACGGGACGACACAAACGACGACTAGGACAATTTTGACGATCGAGGGCTACCACTGAGCCACACTTTTGCTTTGCTGCTTTGATTTGAATTGCGGGCCAGCAGGTCCAGGTAGGTAACTTTCGAGCGGGTTAGATCACCCTGTGACTTGCTTGGTTTGCTTTTGCGTTGGGCCAATTTACCCCTCTGTACTTGACGATTTGCTGCTTGGACTATGGATGCCGTAGCAGCGCTGTAAAAGTTGCATTATTCTCGGTTCATTGGAAAGAGAGCATAAACCAATCGCTAATATCCAACTTGCATTGACGAGCGAATCGAGTTGACACACAGACATACGCACACGTATAGACTGCCTAGCTCGGAAGAACGAGGAAGAAGAGTCCTAGGATACAATGCAGACTCTCTGACACATGGGCAATAATGAAATTTTGGGCATTAACAGGCCAAAATCCAAAATATCCCTAGATAGGTGAAACTGACACTCACACACAGTCAAATATGTACAAAGGCCTGTGTGAATAACAAAATAGAGAAGAAAGCCCCGGAATGGGCAATAGACCAGAAAACTAGAAAAAACGTCGCAAAGATGGACAAAAGACGCAAATGGAACGACTCGTATAGGCCCGGACTGAAACCGACACCTCCGCACAGTCACATTAGGCACATATGACCTGCACGGCATAGAAAACTTGGCAAGAGCCCTTAAAACCAATTTCGAGGCACCGAAACCTTGGTTTTAACTTGAAATTCCCACCGGGGGTTCAAAATCGTTGTTAGGCGTGATGGCTGCCGACTGCTGTCTGCGGCAAGAATTGAAGAAGCGCGCGCAGGTTTGAGACCAACGCGTGTCACTTTGAGAAAACGTGCGTGAGTCTCAAACTAGCGCGCGTGACTGAAAAGCTGCGCAAATTAGACTTCGCTGAACTTAGAATAAACTGTGAGCCCATTGGGGCCTCTAGCATTTCGTTCTGTTTTTGATGCTTTAGATATTTTTTTAGGACTTTTGCTCAGCTTCGAAATTGAAGTAGTAGTTTGAAATAAGATTGAAAGACAAAGGGTTCCCCCTTCTGTTTCTGGTGAAGCTTGTTCTGTTCTTGAAACTTCTCGACCCTTGATGTGTACCAAAACGTCAACCATGGATCCAATTGATAGAATATGACCGAGTCTTGAAGAGAGACTGCCTACGTATCCCACGTTTGGGGAATCAGGTCAAAACGTAGTTCAGGCCAAGGTTCACTCGTGTGTTTTACCCCTCCTTTTATGCTCTAACTTTTGCCTAGTGCCGCCTTCTCAGGTTTCCGGCCTAGCGAGCTTTCGACTTTTTGCCTATTTATTTTTGCCTAGACCGCCTCCTTAGGTTTTCGGTCTAGCAGGCTGCTCTAACTTTTGCTTGGCACCGCCCACCCTTGTGGTTTTCGGCCCAACGAGCTTCTCTCAGGGAAAAGTGGCTCTTGAATTGATCCAGGTTGACTAGAGTGTTGAATTTGTTGTCGTCGAGATCGATGATCTTTGGCTGCAGCCCCAGATAAGACGGCTTTTGATAATGCAGGGTCCTGACTGCTTCAGTTGAAAACGCCTCGCTCCAGGCCACTTTTGTACCTTTTGAATGTGCGCTCGATGGAATGCTGCTGACACTGTTTTGAACATGGCACGAGGCCTGGAGCTTTCTGAGCTTCTGCTTTCTAGCTTGACATCCGGTGGCAGGGGTTGTAAAGCTTCTTTATCTCACGATCGACGCCAAGCGCGTCTTTGTGAGACCATGCTAGAACGTCGTTGAATTCTTTGAAACTGTCTGACCAGGCACAATGCTCCTTTGGGGGACAGTGTTGAGCCAATTTTAAGTCATCCGGGGGTCTACCTTATCTTTCAAGTTTATTGAAACTACTTCTTCTTTTAATAGGCCGAGCATGCCTTTCGTCTTCCCTTTCGGCGAGGGAACACATTTCCTTGGGGATGACCCCATCGAAATCTATCCCTTCGTCGTCAGGGTCGACACAGTTTATTCAAAAGCCAGCAAAGTACTTAGAAGCAAGATAGTGCATATCATAAAGAAAGCCCCACGGGATTGCCAAGTATAGCAAAAGACTCGAATTGAGAATAGAAGCTACGACATGGAGGGCCAAGAGGCACGAACTCCGACTCTGAGCTAGACTAAGACGACCAGATAGACATTGTGTCAGACTTAGACTTAAAAGTGTGCAATGCAAGCTAAACGCGATTTGAAAATGCAACTTTTATTGTTACCCTTGGCTTCCTCACAGAGAGGTGGGATCTAGAGGATGCCAGGCCCAAGCAACAGCACTTCAGCCTCCTCAGCTTCTTTGACCAAACCTACTCAGTGCTCTCACGAACAAGGATCCCCAAATTGTCAGTCCGCTCATTTGCTTGATCGATCCGGTCCTCAACCAGTGCTTTCCAGTTTTCAGCCCCATCTTCTATTCCGCACCCTGCAGCCTCGGATTCAGAAGGGATAAACACAGTTGGTTTGGGTTGAGTTTCTGGGACAATGCAGAGGGTTGAGTTGAGTATGGTGGAGCTCGGGTTGATTTGAGTGGAAGTGGGGTTGATTTGAGTGGAGATGATAGACATCTGACCGACCAGAGGGTCAGAATTGAGTTGGAGCAAGGAGCTGGGACTGTCGTCAGGTTTTGATGGGAGTGGGGGTGGAATAGTGCCATTATCGATGAGATCTTGAACGGCATGTCGGAGGCGATAACAAGCATTGGTGGGATGGCCAGGCGCTTGATGGAAAGCACAATAGGCATTTGGATTGTGAGACGCCGGGAGTGCCCGAGGTGGAGGAGTCGGACGGAGTGGCCTGAGGATACTAGCTTCAAGGAGCTTCTCATAAACCGAGGACAAAGGTGCAGAGAAGCACGAGAAGACCCTTGGTGGGTTCCGGCGACTGGATTGAGGGTTGGCGGAACTTTTACTCACTCCGCCGCTGTATAGCATTGTGCTGTCAAGGGAATGCACTCTTTCGGCATTGGGGATGACTTCTCTGTTGCGCATATCCTCCTTTTCAGCACTTGCTTTGAGCAAGGAACCAGTGGTCTTCGGGCGAGTTCTAGCTTCATGACACTCAGCTAGGTCTTTGAACATGTCTTTTGAGCACGGCTTGATTCCGACCGCAGGGGTGTGACAGGCCTGAAGAGGTTCTTTGACTAGCCCCGGATCCGGCTTTGATATGATGGAGGTGAAAAGGTCGAACAGCCCCTGGACCATAACCATTTGTCTGTCCATTTTGAGACCCAGTTCCTCTACAGCTTTCTTCAACTCAGCCAGCTCTGTTTGTGCTGCCATTTTGGATTGATGATCGAGAAAGGTGATATGGCAGTGAAATACCCCCGGTAGATGCTCCCAAGCAGGTTTGGCTCTTCTTTTTGGTACTTTCTTTGACGGTGCAGCGCCCAAAGCTAGACAGTAAAGCAATCGAAGGCTCAGGAAGTGTTCCTGCAATAGTTTTATTTGAAAGGATGCAACGTACATGTTGTCGTTGGTGTCCTCCTAGACTCTAGAACTAGCAGACAAAACCGTTTTATGACAGCCGGACGCTGTCCAGGTCCTCGACAGTGTATCCTTGTTTGAATCGACTAACACTAAGAGATGTCAAAACAGCCTAAGCCTTTGACTATCCCGCTCTCGAAGTTTCAATGTTGGAACGGAACAACTTGGTGTTGACGACATGATACTGTAACCAAGAGGGCGTAAGCAGCACTGTGCCGGAGCCTTGAATGGTGTAAGTGTTTAGCACCTTTAACCTGGGTGGTATGAGCATCATGTCATGTCTCCCGTCGTTCCTAGTTTTCTGCTTGAAACCTCGAATGGGTTTTAGACAATGACTTAGAAAGTCTCGATTTCCCAAAGTCTCGTTGACCCAAGGAATTGGAAAGCTAATAACGTGCACCATCACGATGCACGACTCGTCATCGGTCGAGGCAGCGCCCTAGCAGGCATAAAACGGTCTTGAAAGAGAGACAACCCTAAAAGCCGCCCTAGCATGCTCCTACGCAGAACGGTATGGATGTATGTACAGGCATGCGATATGGAAAGCAGTAACACACAGACAGTTTATGGGGGTTAGATGCAAGTAATCCTACCCTGTGGGTTCCTGTCTTAGTTTTGAAAGGTTCTATTGCTTTGTACGCATGGCGAGGCTGGTTTTGGCTTAGAGGGGTTCCTCAGACTAGAGATGTTTTATACCTCCCATCGCAATGCGTGCAGCAGAGCAATGGTCAAACGGTAATACGTCTCATCATCGTCCAAGGTTGTTGGGCATTCGAGGACCCCGGGCTCCAGTAAACTGTGCCGGTTACCCAAAACACCTCAACGGGGCTGATAGAACACCGATGCAAATGAACGCGTGCCGAAAGAATGATCGAGAGAGAGAAATTTGCAAATGCTTTTTTTGAAAACACCTTTTGAAGCTTGGCTCACTTCATTAACCGACACTTGGAGAAAACTACATAAGCGAACAATAGTAAAAGCCCCAGTGCGGAGTGGTCGGATGCAGAATCCTGTTACGTTACCATTCCGTCCTTCAGCAGCGCGGAGCGTACTGTTTTGCCAGACTTTTGTAAAATTGTTCATTCATGTATTAATTTCCAAATGTTGATTAATGTAATTTCCCCAGCAGAGTCGCCACTGTGGGCACACGCCCCAAAAATCCCGTGTTTTAGTGCATGAAATTCCGGGTGCGCCCTTATCTTGCGAAAAGCGCGGCGAAGTGCTTCGCAGATCAGAGAGTCGCCACTCGGGTTTTGCGGTTAGTACCCAAGAAACCGTTCTTTTGAAAACGTTTGGACCACGTCCGTTTGATTTTGAAAAAGGCTTTTGTAGACTGGGCCGTCGTCACCTTCGATCTTGAGGTTCGGGAGCCAGATTACGAGAGGGGAAGGGTTTTATGGCACCCCCCTCGCCCAGTCCGGAGACCGGTCTCTACTCAGGCGTTTTGTAAAACATTCGCATTTCTCTCTTTATTTGATCATTCTTTTAACCAGTTAGGGCGGGGGAACAGTTAATAGGGATTAAAACTGTAACAGATTGCATTTATGTACAAAAGATGTAACAAAATGTTTATGGATGATGATGTTTGATCTAAGCAAATATAATAGATTGAGAACAAGCTTTTGTGGACGTTTTAGACAAACTAGCACACACTGACTGTGCAATGGCACACACAGGAACAAGCCTGCATGCACTGGACGAACCACTGCATGCAGTCAACACCTGCGTGCGCCACTCAAAACTGGCGTGCGCCGGTTAACCCAATACCACAGCTTCTGTTCTCAACCCTCTGGGCTCTGGAAAGGACCAGTGCACACCCATGACAAACCACGCAGTTTATAGAGGTTACTAAACTATTACAAACAGATTAAAGGGCTGAAAAGCCACCAAATAGACAGAAAACCCCTTAAACAGTGAGGGGAGGATGATCAAAGACCTGGATGGAAGATCCATGCAAGGGCCAAGCCACTGGAATATAGATCACTAGCGCACGCCACTAATGAAGGGCCGCACGCCAGTTCATTCTTGGTTCCAATGCTTTGGCTTTGCACATTCTGGGCTCTGGAATAGGACCAGAGGGACCCAGAAGGCCAAACTAAGCAATAAATATGGATAGAAAAGAAAACAGTTCTAAATACAGAAAGCTGTAAACTGGTTTTAACATGCAGCAAGGTGATCAAAGCTTAAATAATGCAAGAAAACAATGATCCATGATCCCCACGCCAGTTTTGCACATACTACCAAAACTGGCGTACGGCACTCGTGGATCGGCGTGCGCCAGCGATCACGTAGAAAACCTTGCCAGCATTAGGGCCAGGACTGGTATAGATTACCAGCCTTGACCCTGCCAGCCCCCCTCCGGGGTCAGAACAGAAAGCAGGAGCAAAGGGTATGGTACCTTTGCTTGTGAGTTTGATGGATGGTTTGAACTTTGAGCTTGAAAGAAGATGGATGGAGGATGGATGTAGTGAGGTTTGAGGACTGTGGAGGGTATGTTCCCTTGCTTGCTCTTTCTATGGAGGAGAAAGGAAACAAAGGAGAATAATGGAGAAGAAGACAAAGGGGCTTGAACTTCTTAATGTTGCTAACCTTGTGAACTTAGTAACCCTTTGCAAGAGTGAGAGAGGGGAGTATATATGGAGGAGGGAGAGGCTGATCAGCCTGCCCTTAGGGGCTGTTTGGATGGCCAAATATTGGAGGAAGCTCCCATGCATTTAATGCATGGGACTTGGCTTGATGGAAGAGAAAGGAACAGTTCTGGCTGAAGTAATGATCAGGGGGGCTGCCAGCTGACGTCAGGCGGCTGCAGAAGCTCCCGCCCAGCTGGCTGAAAAGGTTGATTTGACTGGTGCTGACTGGCGTGCGCCACTGGTTGAGTGGCGTGCGCCAGAGAGCGGTAGTGACTGACACGTGGCAGTGGTTCCACCAGCGTACTCCAGCAGGGTTTTGCTGAGGCCATTTGGTTCTGGCTTGAGGGTTCGACAAGGGTTTGAAATGGATTTGGACGAGGTTCGGGATGCTCAAAGCTCAAACTCATTCACAAACTCGGTATGTTCTCGACCTTAATCATCATTGGGGAATCAAAGACCGTAAATAAACTATTCTGGAAAGTCCAAAATAGGGTGTCTACAATGAGCACACACAGTTTTAATTGGATGGTGGTCTACAGATCCTGTGCACTCGAAATGTTGAATCCTTTCCCCCATGTTTTCAGGACTATTTATCACACTCTGTTTGCGTATGTGTGCGAGAGATAGATAGAAAGTTTGCATTTTTTGTCAAGAAAAAGATTAGTGTAACTGTAAACTTTAAAGGATTTATATGAGCAAATTGTCATTGGCTATTGCATTGCTCAACTTATGCATGAGGTGTTTCATGTGTGAGGATACCATGTCTGACAAAATCATCTTCTATGAGGTTGAAAGAGTCCACTGTCCACATTGTTTTCCATCGCTAGCATATGGGCGTGAGTCGTGTGACATCTGCATGAAATATGAATTGAGAGTTTTAAAGCATCCAACTCAAAACTAATTGACAGTGAGTGGAGATGTTGCCTAGGCTCAACAGGGAGTATCCTATTTAGACTCGTGAGTTTTGACTCAATTCAACTATAAGTTCACAACCGACAACCTTTTATATTAGATGCATCTTGGATTCTTAGTTAAGTCCCATCTTATGCTTCTGTCTATCTACATGTGAGGTATTAATGGAAGAGATGTCTGACACGACAACATTCAAGCATTGTGATTCAATAGTGTGTGCATTTGCAATGCCTTTTAATAGAAAGATGTTATGGTCCATCATCAGTTCAATAAATGGTAGTAATAGGATACCGTCATTGGACAGGGGGACGTCTTAGCATGGGGTTAATTGTAGGGATGAGATGGTCCTTATGAAGTTATGAGTGCAGTATTCAATTTACTACAACAAAGGATTGGACATATTATAAAAGCAACAATGGCCCAACTTGGTCATATGGGTTCACGTATGAACAAAGGTTCCTCCTTGAACCCCAAACTCTAGGTTACGGTGAATCGGTGATTCAACTCATAGGTTGGGTAAGCATGCTTTGACACGGTGTAATGCAAAATATGCATATTTTCCTAATTGTTTAGGTTATTACAGAAGGAGAGAACATCATGCCCTTGACAGAGCCATGAAAATATAGATTTATGTAGCCGACCCCAATTGATTGGGAGAGAAGGCTCTATTTGCTTTGGTTTGATTTAGTTATATTGGTATTTTTAGGGGTATACTTCAATTAGATGAGATTATAAAAGATTTCATTCTTCACCATCCTCCATGAATTTTCTCTCCTGTGTCAGATATTTGAGGATCTGGGTGTACAAGTTCAGTTTGGATGTAAAGTATTAAATGGTTTGTTTGAGAAGAGATGCATCATTATTTAGATGGCAATGTACAAAACTCAAACATTAGGGTAACACGAGTAATATTTTTAAAAATAATGTCCGAGACAAATAATAATACTTTGATGTGTATTCCTTATGTCCTTTGTTATATGGATTTGATGCCCATACAATGAATTCAATGTGATCTTCTGTGGTTTTAATAGCCCAGAACTTATTGGAGGATGTAGAGAAGGATGCTCTGTAAGGGTACAACTTGAATGTTGAGTTTTCCTTCATTTGTAGATGATTAGGTCTTTTTTCTTATCGTAAATAGTTGAATGTAGCCTTCAAGGCTTATGTGCATTTTCCTTTCCTTGACATCGTAAGTCAGGAATCAGGATCTTATTGCTGTAAGTCCAACATAAGAAAAAGTATATTTACTAATGCTCTGTCTAGAGATGCAAATTTACGGTCATTCAGTTTTTTTGTAGTGACCTGCTTTCATTCACTTTCCTGTATGAAAGTTTGGACAAGGTAAATCTGGCTACTTTAAAAAGTTTTCCTAATGCGCTTGGATATTTACTACTGTAGTATGTACCAATGTGTCATAACTGCCTTTAAGATTTTAGAATACATCCATTCATTGCTGCGGATTATTTTTAGTAGGGAGAGCAAGTGAATGCCCCCTGCATGTTCTGCTATGTTTCAAAATGATGTGGTTATTGTTTAGACCATTGCACGTATTATTTGCAGTTGAGCTTGTCTATGTGATTGTATGCACGGTTGGTTTTCACTAATCATTTACTACCAGGGCCTCTATTTTGTATGTGCTGGTATAGTGGCTTTGTGGATATGCTAAGGGGGATCAGAACATTGATAGCGGGAAGAACGAAGATGAAATCATGCTGCAGATGTTTGGGTCAGATGAAGAAGCCATCGCTAAGATTCCAACCCAAGTCCAGACTCTTCCTGGAGAAGGACCAGGGGAAGTTCTGGTATCAGAATATAAACCTATACCAGAACCTGTGCCTGATGTTGATTATCTACAGGTTTGTTGTCTTCTTGACCCCCCATCAATACGGGTTTGCAATGAGCCTTTTTGTCCCCTTTTCAAGTTTTTCTCACCACTTGTATCACAGGCAAGAGACCTGCTATGTGATGGTAATGGTTCCAAATTGCAGTGCACAAAAAATGGAAAAATAGATAAAGAACACAGAAAACACAAGATATTCTTGCTTTAGTAGTGTGCCTATGTCGGATGAGAGGGAACAATCAACATCTGCGGTATCCAACAAGAGTTACGAAAAATTCTATAAGTACCTCCAAAGGGATTCGGTGGAACAGCCTCGGGCCTCTGCATTCCATAAAGGGTTATTTGAGAAAATATTTGTATCCGCAAAAGATACTAGACTCCTCACTACTATACCAAACGTTTCTTGGTTAGGGGAAGGCGGATATTTTTCCTTTATTATACAAATTTCTGTTTCTTCCATGTCTACACATTTGGGTTGAATTGACTTACTTTCTTCTCCCTTTATGCTTGTCCTCTTCTTCTCCTCCTTCTCCACTTCTCTTCCATATGGTGCTGTTAATTCTTCCCGACACTATCCTGCATTTCTTGTTCTGTTAGAGGCTCCCGTCATGGTGGTTTACTTAAAATCTTTTTAGCAGCAGAATTAATTGATGAAAGTTTGTGGAAATTTTCAGAAGCATAGTGTACCGTCCTTTTTTTTTTGTTTCTTCCCCTTCCCTTTTTTGGTTGTTTGTGTTGTGAGTTATGCACTCTCCTATGCAAACTTGGAAGATCTTGTATCAAAATGAATGCTATGTTAGGTTGTGCTGCTTATGGTAGGCTTCAAATTCAAGGCTCAGCTGCAGCTTGCGACTATCCTTTTAAACCTACTTGTGCTTATCAAAACGGACATCAGTATTTGGTTTTACTACATGTAATATATGTGGGTGTGCATCCGTATAATGAAGCCTTATTTTGTTTGTCAGGAGCTACTAGCAATCCAGCAACAAGGGCCAAGAGCTATTGGATTTTTCGGGACACGGAATATGGGATTCATGCATCAGGAACTTATTGAGATTCTTAGCTATGCGATGGTTATAACAGTATGATTCTTCTACTCATTCAACTACTTGCAAAAATTACCTTTAAATTCTGTTTCTGTGCATGGAATGATTAGTTCCTATTGGGCAAACAAACATTTACTGAATTCTGGTCACCCTTGCATCCTTTCAAAGTTTTTTGATTTCCAGTTAGTCATGTTCATCTAATTACTTGATTTATATGAATCTTTTGTCTTTGGTCACAGAAAAACCACATTTTTACATCTGGTGCATCGGGGACTAATGCAGCTGTTATTAGAGGTGCTTTAAGAGCAGAAAAGCCAGAGCTGCTCACTGTGATATTACCTCAAAGTTTGAAAAAACAACCTCCTGAAAGCCAGGAATTACTGGCGAAGGTAAGAATTTCATTGCATTTTCATTCAGTTGACATTCCTTTTGCTGCAAATTGGGAAGCTATGTTACATGAATTCGGGTAGGGATGCCAAAAGCGGGTACTTGTCTAAGTGTCAGATTCATCTAATTTGCATATGGGCACACCGGTATATTTAAAGTCTCTGATATATAATTTATATTTTCTAGCGTAAATGTTGTTTACTAGTCTTGACCTTTTCATGCATATTATAGGAATTCCATGCATAGGTTGCGAGACATTTGAGTTAGAAAATATGCTTGCTAAGTTATTCTCCAACTAAACATGTCGGAGACGGATCCCATACTCTAATCTGATTGTGGAGTGTTGGACATGGGTGCTTAATACATTTTGAAGGATCCATGTACCATAGTTGGGAAGCCATAAAGTTGCATGTTGTGCCACTGTAGATCTTTTCTAGTTAAACGTTTGAAACTGTTTCATCGTACTGCCAATTTGTCATGATTAACGTTTAAGTACTGTACAAACCATTTTTGAGAAGGCTGTTCGTTTCATGTTCTTATTGTGATGCTCTTTTGGTCAGTTAAATAATTTATTCATTCGTAGTATACCTTGAGACAACAATAGAACAGTAGCAGTACCCATGTAATCTCCAACCAATGGGGGTATGGGCGGGGGCGGGGACTGGAGGCAGACCTGACCTTTGGGAATATATGTACATAGTGGCTGCCATCAGAAAGTTTTACGACTGAAATACCGGCCTCTTTGTACCTCCGAAGTTCGAGGAACTCAAGGGACCTTTTTTTTTTAGAAGGGACCTAGAAAAACTATTTTACTGACAAGCAATCTCCCACCGTAGTTAATGATTTTTTCGAACGGGTGTTCACATGGAATGGAGAGAGCATTCATTGTTGGACCGGACGGACCAGCGTTTGACAACACTCTGACACTTGCTTAAATCATGCTTTGTTGAAATTGCATTCTTCCTATGAACCCTTTACCCTTGCCTTACCTTTGATTAAGTCCATACAACCTATGACCTTCAGAGCTAATTGCCTTAGTGCGTTGGAGGGTTACTAAGGGGGAGCTATTTAAGGGGATACTTCCTTCCTTAGGTGCACCCGGGGGTGAGTGCCTTATGAAATCACCGCAATCCATTGTTTTTTCTTCCCGCTTCAAAAGACTTTTGTTTTCTATTCACGGGAATGTCATTGGGAGGTAGATCCCTAGTCTCACAGGGAGGAGTTGTTTTCTTTCCCTCAAACACTGTGGTTTAAGCCTGATAATGGAACGGCCTGCCTGGCCACTATGAATGAATATTACTTCGATAGAGTATCGACTAAGTACTTCTTTCCGTTGTGCCCATAACACGAAGTCACGAAGTAAAGTTGGATGTTTGACTAAGTTTTAGATTTACAATTACTTGCCTATGGTCCTTCACATTTGCGGAGACTGAAGCCTAGTTTGGCTGCTAGAATATATAATCCAGAGAATTGTTCCCCCTTTTGTACTGTGTATTCTTGGTTGTGAGACTCTAATGTACCCATGAGATAATTTAGCTGACAAGACTGTTATATGCTTATATGGTTATCTTTTCTACTTTGAAAGAGTCGTCACCTACGGTCCGTTTAATGAGATAATTTAGCCAACACGACTGCTGTATGCTCATATGGTCATCTTTTTCACTTCGAAAAAATCATTAGCTATGGTAAGTGGACTGGTCCATTGAAGAGATCATGCAGCTGGTATCATTGGGTGATTCTGTGCTTGAATCCTTTACCTGCAGCATGGACCGATTGTGGTAATGAAACATGAAAACTTGTGATGTGCGTGAAAAGGCTCCTGCTGAGTATGATTGCTTTGGCATGTCTTTCTAGTTATTATTATAGTGGGAACAATATATTTTTTGTATGTGTACTTTATGTTTTGTTTTTTGTTTTTTTTTGTGGCAGGTGAAGCATGTAATAGAAAAGCCTCACAATGATCATCTACCCTTAATTGAAGCCAGCAGGTTAGTGATGACCTTAAACCACTGGGCTACCCCCGATGGACGAATGTACTTGAAAGAATATGTTTGTTAGCATGTTGACATGTTCAACAGTATGCATAAATTTCAATTAAAAAAGAGAACAGTCTGCATGAATTGGATTTCATGCTAACAAACATAATCTTTCAATTCATGCAGACTGTTGAACAGTCTGCATAAATGGATTTCAATTCAACCCAAGTTGGAGACCATGCCTATTGAGCTTGACTTCTGCCATAATTGATTCAGGAAATATAATTTGGTTTGTGTTTTGTTGTGCAAGTGCAGGCTATGCAACATGGACATTATTTCCCATGTTCAGCAAGTCATTTGTTTTGCCTTCCATGATAGCAGACTGCTTATGGAAACATGTCAAGAGGCAAAGAATCTCAGAAAGATTGTGACGCTTTTTTATCTAGATTAATGAGAAGCACCAAGTTGTCTCTATACATTGTCCGATGAGAAGAGTTAGATCATTCTTTTTTTGTTTGTAAATTAGGTGGACAATCAAAGTATATAATGCTTATCATTGATATGTTGATGAGAGAAGCTCAATTAGCAGCGTTCATTGACAGTTTTAAAGGGTGGGGTCAACATTTCTACCTTACTCAAGAAAATAAGATGTTAAGTTGTCATGCATGATAACATGAGTGATTTTACTTTTTGAAATTATATACTGTACTCCTTTGCATGATTCATATTTTTCAGATGTGGTTAGAAGAAACGGGTAATTGTCATACCGGATACCGGGTAATTGGAGAGAATTTGCAGGGTTTTTTTGTTTTCTTTTTGAAATGTTGAAATAAACAGACTAACGATGCCTGCCTAGAGCAATAAGAGAAACTAGATCAGGTGGAATACAACCTGAGAAAACACTTAAACTCCTATGCAAACAATAAGAGGCTAGCTAATGCGCAACTCTGTTCTTCTCAGCCAATGTGCAACTATGTTCTTCTCCTAGCTACACCAAGAGAAGGAACAGTTACGGAAAGAAGCCCAGAACTTGATGCCTTCCACCACATGCAGAATAAACCTCCCACGGGCATTGAGCCCTAGCATCGTAAAGGCAGTTAATAAGCACCTTGCAATCAGATTCGAAAGTCACCTCTGGGAGCTCCAACTCCAAAGCCATAACTTGAAGATTTTCATCACCTCTTAGTACATTGCAGGTTATCATCATCAGATAGTCTCAAATTCTACTGAAGTGAGGCTTCATAACTAGAAGATTTTTCTCGCCAAAAAAGACTTCCATTTTAAATTTATGGAAATGGCACACCAACGACGAATTAGAGGGAAAAGGTGAGTAGGTGAGTCAAAATCACGGTTTAATGTTGTGAAGTCGAGCGCTAAAGGAAAAATGTTGATTCGATTCCAAAGTTCACTCACAATACTCGGTTATGTTCCCCACCCAACAAGAAAAAGTACATTAAAGAACTGTGTAAATAACATAACATAGTTGGAAAAAAAATACTACCACTTCACAATTCAAAACATTCATATCACCAATACAAGTGGTACTATTCGGCCCCTTAGCTAGATAATTATGCTAAAAGATGACCATTCCTTGATAATTATACCAATGTTGTTTTGGATTCCTGACAGGTTGAGCAAGGTGGGTTATCAGAATAACGTACCCATATACTCTACTCTACTCTACTCTACACACAATCAGAGTATTTCTAGCCAATTTCATTGTTAAATTTAACAAGCAGTCAAAACTGTTCATAGAATCAAAGAACTACTTTAGCCCGTTCAACAAAACTCGATCAAGTTACATATGAAAATGTGATAAAAAGAAGAAAAGAAAAAGGGGCAACTCCTCGAATGTGCTATCTGGGCCCATGGGGCCTACTACAGTTATTGTTCATTTTGTAGCGCTCAAGGTGTTGAACATCCATGATAAAGATCAACTTAATCCAATAATCATAGCTAGGGATGTGACCAGCATGGTCGGCTTTTGAGGCAATTTCTTACAAGAACTGGTAACAACGGTTTTGTGGTTCCATAAACCAAAATCCTTATCAACCGAACCAATGGTGTGATCAGTTTCAAACTCAAAGTTGGGTTCCAATACAATACAAAATTCCCAATTTAATACGGGTAACCATCAATCCAATTAAAATGCTTCGAGTATTAAAAAGGGGTAATAACAACAATAGCAACGAAAAAAGTCACGACTCTTGAAAGGGGAGAGGGTTATCTATTGTTGAGAGGAGTACGGAGGAAAGGCCGAAAGAGCGTTTTCTTTCACCCTAGCAACATAAGGCATCAAACAAGGACTAGATTAAAACACAAGCATGTACTAGATGTTGTTGGGATTAGGCCCGGTAATCCCACCCACAACGGAAGCGCAACAAACAAAAACAAATCACATACGGTACAAGAGAACAACACAATCAAAATACGTGGTTTTCCAAACTCGGGTACGTACACGGGAGAGAGATCTTCCACTATATGAAAAATAGAGATTACAATGTGAGATGTAAAACCCTCTCCGAGCTCCTAACACTTGGCTCTATACAATGTTTTACCCTCACACACTCGGCACACATAGCACACATGCACCACTTCACTTAAATAGGGCCAGGAGAAAGATCTACACACTTGGTTCTTCAAATTCTAAGCATCACAAATGCTCTTGGAATTGCCGGCACCCACTCAAGAGGATTTCCAATGACCATATTTACAATGGCCAATTAAATACTCAACAACCCATTATTCACTTTTTCTTTTTCTTTTCAAACTGCATTTAATGTGGGGAAAACCCAACAGATGTTACAAAAACAATACTACAAAATCGGTCGGTTTGGTTTTATTCGGTAAACAAATTCTTAAAACCGGAAACGGGACCGCAAAACCAAAATATTTTGTTTTGCAGGACCGAATAAATTGAGATTAACAACAAAACTGATCAAAATTGAGTGGTTCAGTCTGGTCCATTTGGTTTAGACTGTTTATCTTACATCCTAATCGTAACTGCATGATTTCATCACATTCTTTATGAAAATTAAGTATAAAGGCAACAATTTACCCAAAGGTTGGTTAAAGTGCTAAACTCAACAAAGCCTCTTCTTTTTAACCCCGAAGGGTTGGTTGATCGATAAAGACTTAGGAGATAAGATCCACAGGTCTCAAGTTTGAACCACCTTAGGGGCCACTGGAGATTTGCCTGGTCATTAACTTTAAAATCTTGGAATTAGTCGAGGTGTGCTTGGACGCCTAGTTATAAAAAAAATCCTCCTTCCATGCATTTGGAAAAAAAAGAATCATTCTTGTTAGAAATCAGCCCATGTGTGAAAAGGAAAGGGTGATGTTGAAAAAAGCATGTTGCAGCCTTAGTAGAGACTTCTCAAGCCCACACCAAAGATTTGGAAAATGCCGCGCATGGAGAGCTTTTATTGCTCTTGGCAGCTTCTTACTCCATTTGCTGTGTATATACCATCCTATGGCTCTAATTGTAGAGAGTAGAGATGGAGAAGAAGAGAGATGGGGCAACAACAAAAGGTTGGTGCTCTAATTTGGGTCTCATGAATACCGGGTGAGCGGGAAGTGTGTATAACTTCTGAGCTCTGGTATTGGTGTCTAGTTGGGTATTCCGCCCCTCCCCAAATTATTGTAATCTCTATAGTGTTTATATAGTGGAGTATCTCTCCCGGTGAGTAGGCCGGTTTTGGATCGAAGAACAACGTAAATCTATAATGTCATCTTTGTTTTTTCCTTGTGATAATACTTATTTAGTATTTGATCTCAATACGAGTTTGATGGGCACCACCAAACTTCCGCCACACTTCCTCCGTAGCATTTCACCAGTCAAAAGCAATTTGCTTGTCGATTAGGAATCAAATCTACCATTTCAAGAGAGAGAGAGAGAGAGAGAGCAAACCGGCCCCCTGATTTTGAGAATGATTGGAACGAGTAGAGCGATAGGCTTGTTATCTTCGTCGTCGTCAGTGGCACCCGACATTTTTCACCGTTCAATTCTTTATCCCCGTCTACTAGGGCGGGCAAACCTTTTAGGGGCTTCGAGGGTTTTTTTTTGGCAAGGGTCCGGATCCTCGGTGAAATTATTTGGACTAGATGAGACAGTCACCGTCTGTTGGTATAATGGATAGTTAAGATTTGCTCTATTGATTCCTACCGATGAGAATTAATTCTTACCGATAAGAGTTAAAAAAAACATCATTGATTGCAACAAATGAAAGGTACTGATACTATCTCGTCCAGTTCATGTTATGGATCGGAGAAGATCCATTTCCTTTTGCAAGGGCTTAGGCTTTGTTTGGAATTTCAGGAAACAAATAAAGGAAAAAAAAGAGAGAAAATTACTAGCCCACTTATTGTAAGTAATTTTTTTGTTCTGTTTTTCTTTGGTTCTCAAATGAAAAGAAATTGAAAGAAATGTAAGAGAAAGAAGTGGAAAGAAGTAGGCATACATACACTTAGATTGGGAAGTGCAGACTATTATCGGTGATATTCAGCATCTTTGTGTAGCCGTAAAGCATTGCGCGGCCTGTGCCAATTGGAACACCACTTATCTATCGTGGTTGGTTCCTTACTCCCCCTCTGAAGGGAGAGATTCCGAGTTTGAGTCCTTATGCTCGACTTCCGTTATAACTACTAACAACTAACCCCTAACATCATATCGTATGGCAAAAACAAAAAGATTATCATAAAGTAAGTTAGTTTTGGTTTTGCAATCATTTGACTCCCATTCATTATGAGCCTTTGAATCATCTAGCATAGTTTGTCATACCATAGTTTGACGAATGGGAATTTCAGCATGGGTATTTCTACAGGTGCTTAACATACTTCGAGCTGGAGATCATCTGGAACTGCAAAAATTAACGCACGTAATGTTTATATAAGTGTCATGATGTTCTTTTACATTTTGTACTACGTAATTGTGATGGTTAACCCCTAGGGGTTGGCCTAGCGGTCAAAGTCTAAGATACTATCAACTCCTTTGGGCCAATCCATATAAAGCATTTGCTCCGGCTTCAAGTGGAGCCCTCACTTATAGACGGTGGGTTTATGGTACCCTAAGATTAGTCGAGGTGTGCGTAAGATTGTCCGGACACCTGATTATAAAAAAAATCATATAACTTCATCTGCTATATTTCTATAGGGTTAAAAGAAATGCAGCACTAACGAACATGCTGAAAACACTTAGAAAATGATGGTAATCATCATCATAACAAAAAATTAGAAGTTGGCATTGTTATGTGGTTTACAAAGATAGAAGACAAACAGCTTCCCCTTCTAATGACTTCTGCTAAGGGTGGATAAATAACCCAGGCTGGAATCAAGACCTCGGCAATCCCAACAGAAGGACAGCCTCCCAGGAAATACTGCTTTAAACAATGGCAAGTCAGTAGTCATCATCATCGGAGAAGTTGCCCTCACTGAATTGCTCATATATCGGATATTCTCCATCACTGTTGTCGGCATCTTGCAATCCGTGGCCATCTACTCCACCGAACGGAAAACTACCAAAAAGCTCTTGCAAGTAGTTCTTTGAGATGTTGTCATTATCTGTATCTGAGAAACATATAGGAAATTTGCGGAGATCATAGTGTCACTAGATCTCAAATAATTTGCTTCAGTGGCTAAGGTTGGTGTTGGCAAATACATCTAAATTAAAATTCCTTTCTCTAATTTGCCAAATATCCCATCTACAGTTAACCCATTGAACTACAGTGTGCATAGTACTACCGGGGATTCAAGGATCCAACACAAGTGGCAATATGTAAATGTAGCATTGCGTCAAAGTAAATTGATCTCTAGCAGTCTGCATTATCAAACAATGAAATGCAAGCACTACACAAATTTGTTGGGAAGAAATCTGTTTCTGAGCAACTTATAAGAGAATGAATTGAGTTTCAGTACAAGAATTGTGAAACTTGTTGATTTAATGGTCTTTCCTTATTTTCGAAGGAGGCAATTAATAGAGTGGAAAACACATATTTCGTTGTTTCAAGGATACAAGAACAAGCCTTCGGAGCAAAATTGATATCTTCACCAGCCTATAAGCCAAAAAATACGAGAACAAAATTAGAAGAAAGGAGAATATATCAGGCAAAGAGAGAAAGGATGCACAATATATGGAAAGATAAAAAAAAGAAGCAACCAAACCGTATTTGTTGAACTAAACTCGCACTAGAAAATAAAACAGGCGACCATTTACCAGATGAAATGCCTCATTGGCGTCCAACTCCTCTTCATCTTTGTCATCGTCAATTTCAACTTCTTCATCTTCATCCTCGCCATCATCATCCAATTCCTCTTTATCTTCGTTGCCTACCAGTTCTGCTGCTTCTGCACCATAAAATTGAATCAACAAATATGGGTAATACAAGAAATCCACAAAACTTGATGGTTTATGAAATAAAACAGTGAAGACTACAAATGCCGCAACAAGAGTAAGTTACGCCATGTAAAGGAATATATGAAAGCAAAAAAGAAAAAAACACAATCTACAGAAATAGGAAAATTGAATCTGAAGCAAGGAGAAGAGAGATAACACATGCTAGGCATAAATATGCACGAGGTGACTAAAAAGTACAAAAAGTATGCGCATCCAAATATCGAATAGAAAATAAATTACGATATCCAAAATAACAAAAATATCATCAAGAAAGCATTGTAGTTAATTAACCTGCATTGGCTTGTTGAATCTCTTCATCAAGTCTCTTGTCCTTGGTATAAATCTGCATTCTCTTTGACTTGTTGAAGCGTTCTGAAGCAGATTTTAGCAAGGATTCTGCACCAGCTTTGGGGTATACTGAGAGGAACCTCACAGTTATACATAACCTCAAGCTATCAAGCACGCTTGATGGGAACCATCCTGTTGCACACTAGAAACCAAAGATCCGAATTAGAAGAACAAGGTTTAAATCCTTCGAGAAAATAGCATGCATGCACAACAGACCATGTAAGTTCATGGTGTAAATGACAAGTGATTCGACACATCCAGAATAACTCTCCAACACAAGTGCACAAAAAATGCAGTCGAGGAATCCATATTGTTATCCATAGTCGCAAGATGGTAGACGCAGGGACAGGATGCATCCTTCTCACTTCCATCGTACCACAAAAATTAGATCCACACACAGATAGTTTGCGTAGTTATAAATCATGCTTTTTCAAGCCCCCAATCCCCTAATCCAAAATAGAAGGAAACAAATACAAGCATATCACCAGGGATTATAAATGATAAATCAAAGCTCTCCATATGAACACAACGATGATTTGGTTCTGCAACAATTTTGTTTCCACTGGCACTATTTTCGTCCCACTTATTTCAAGTCAATTCTCCCTTTCTCTCTTCTTGGGAAGCATAGAAAACCGCTTACAATACTTGAACAAAAAATACAAATATATTTTAGAAAGCAAAACAGCATTGCACAGTAGGACAAATCCGACATTTTAATAAGCCTAGTAAAGTTGCCATATTTGGATCAGTTTAAAAACGTGAAGGAGCAATCAACACCAATCACAAGTAAATAAAACAAAAAAGGGAAAAAAATGATTTTTTTTGTTTGTTTGTTAAAGAGAACCCACATCATTTGCTCAAACACTGCACAATACTTTCATATTCAGACATTATGGGCTTTACACCTACCCCACAGGCAAAGTACTCACTTGGCATGGTGAGGGACACACACCCTACCCCACACACAGCGTGGTCACTCGGCATAGTGAGGGACACACACCTTACCCAATCCTGGTACTCTTGATTTGATCCATGTTACACTGACTTGGGTAGGACTCCATCCCCAGAGCTAGTTATTGAACTGAGGGAGCTCTCAAGCTTATTATCTACTACACAACACTTTCGTATCCAGGCAACGTGGGACTTCACCTCACAATGAGAACTTGAACCCACATCATTTGCTTAGCCTCCTTCCCTCTTCCAACGTTTAAAAAGAATGGTTTCACACAATTCAATTCTTGAGAACCTATATGCTATTTTTTCGATCAGTGCGGGGAAGGACAGTTTGTCATGGCCGAAGAAGGAAAAATTTTAAGTCAAACCTCACATGTTATTATTAACAGTTTAGTTGGTCATCTTTCTGGGATAGAAGTGTGGATATCAAGACTCCTTTCGAAAGTTGGCTTCTTATCCATTGGTAACTTGATTTGAATAAAGTAAATTCATGTGGATTGGTTTGGATAATCATGATAGGAGATCCACTAGCCCCTCTCATTACTCATTGTGATCTAGAGAGGGAGTGATGGTCATTGATCTTTACAATGTTGGGGGTGGAATGAGAGTTGCTGCTGAAGGTGATGGAAGTTCTTTGCTCTTGGAGGGGAGCGATATGCCGTAGAAGAAGGAAGGAGGCTTACCTATTTGCCCCCTTGGCAGCATTGTAGATTGTTTGGGAGAGCACAATAGGGAAGCTTCGACGGGAAATAGGCACCTATTTTCAAGCTTACAAGCAAAGTACCCTGTTTATGTCTAGTTGTCAGACTTTAGAGTCCAGTGTGATGTAATGGTCACGTTTAGTTTCTTTATGTATAGTGTTGTCCCTTCAGTGCCACTCTAAGAACACAAAAGTGAATATGGGGCATGGACACCTTTAGTGCCACTCTAAGAAGTAAATATATGACCTATACTCCCTTTCTACTCTTACTATACATTATACAATGCCTTCCTATTATGTCTTCAGAAACTCCTACTTCACAAAATTTTCTCCCCAGAGTTATTAGGCCAGTGCGCTTCTTATTCTGTTGAATAGACAGTAGCACTTCCGGTAATTGTATTCAGTTCAAAACCTCACACACAGGCAAATTATGCCCTGCACCTGGCCTCTTTTCACACTGAAATTCTTGTACAGTTGCCATAGTCAACCCCTTGGACTTGTCTGGTCAAGTTGCAATGTGGAACTCCAGTTGTTTGTGAGGTGACGGAAAAAACTGCCAAAAGAGGAATTTTGACGCAATAGCTGAAAGATTGACTAAGTGGCCCAACTCTTTTCTTGAACTTTCTGCTCTTTTCTGTAACCAGAAGTTCCAGCAGAGGTTCACTACCGAAGTAGCCCATGCACATCAACCCCAACTGCCATAGCTGAGCCAGAATATCTTTCGCTCTCTCTGATACATATATATACACATACAGACAGACATATGAATCCCAATGAAACTCCCAAAAATCTTCCTCCCTCTGTAATCACCACTTGTATCTCCCTCCCTCCATCGTCACCACTAAAACCTGGATATGAAAAGCTATAAAAGAAAAAAGCAAACTGAACACCGTTTTGGGTTTAATGTTTTAAAGAGTATCATGTCTAAATGGGATTTTTATATTTGGCAAGTGTTTTAAAGAACAAATTGTCAAACATAGTTACATAAACTTTGGTAGCAATTGCACTCTTGCATTCAAGTCTTTTCAACTGCATATGTTCCATGGCTCTATCTCCATGTTTGTTTGGTATCCATTTGTTTGAATGTCTATCTAATTCTCGAAGTGAGAGGGAGGTGGTACCTGAGGATAGGCTTGAGAGAGCTTGGCTTACATTGTTGAGCCTATCTCTCGGCATCTTATGCCAATTAGGATGGCAATAAGATACAATAACCACAAACTGATTACAGACAATATAGATGATTATGGCTGTCTTTTAGCTGCAAGAAAATTACTTTAAAAGTTAAAACCATCAATTTAGTAGAAATGTACACTGCAAGTTGCCTGCTGCAGAGGTTTCCTAATCTCCTGTTGAATGTAGTCATCCACAAGTTCAAAAAGCTGTAATGAAGTTTGGAACTTGTAAGGAAAAACCCGAAACGAGCATATATCTTCCCATCGATGCTTCAACCTAAATGATACGGAAGTAGAATTATTTGGCTGGCAATTGAGTAATATGAACCATAAATAGTAAGTATAATTATAAGTGTGGGTTTTGCTGGATAACCAATAGATTACACAGAATCACACTACAAAGAGCAGAACAAATGAAACAACAGAAGTTTCCCATCCAACGAAGTCCGGACAGAGGAGTGAGTCGCGCTCTTCACCTCTCACGTCATCTTTGGTTGACAATAACACACATATAATAGTGCAATAATGTCTGCTAATACTTTTTCTTTGCATGCTAGGGAATTGAGGTGTAACGACCCGCGCCAACTGATTGGCTAACCCTTAGACTAACCACGTGGCTCAAAAGGTTAACCTCGGGTTATATAGTAGCTGGTCAAAATTCGTTATATACTATTTCATTTCACAATTCTAGGCCATGGGGGACTGTTGCCCAATGGGCTCTCACAATCTCCCCACCTAATGCAACGTTCCCGTTGCATTGGCCCATCAACCTTTTCCTTTCCTGGTGGCCATGGTGTGGCACTTAGTTCTGTACACCACATCAGTGCGCTCGTACCAGATTTTAGAGGTGACCCCCACCATGTAGACCAAGGTTGTGCTTTGATACCAACTATAATGACCCGCGTCAGCTGACCTGCTAACCCTTAGCGTAACCATGTGGCTTAAAAGATTAACCTCGGGTTATCCAGTAGCTGGTCGGAATTCATTATATACTATTTCATTTTCACAATTCTAGGCGATGTGGGACTGTTGCCCAATGGGCTCTCACATGAGGTGCCTGAGGGCTATCATTTAGGGGTGAGCACTGGTCGGTTTTACTGCTCACCCGCCACCCCAGCCGACCCTTCGGGTTTGGAAACTGAGCATCCAATTTTGACCCGTGGGCTGTTTGAAACCAAAACGAACCGGGTCAAACAGATTCGACCAGATTAAATTGGTTGGCCTTCTCCTCTTTCTTTCCCAATCATCAAAAATTACAGAGGTTTAGCAGTCTAAACCCCCAAAATGAAAAACAAAATCAAACTACAAAGGCATGGATGGATGTGTAAAGGGGTTTCACTGATGGAAGGGGGTAGATAGAAGCGAGAAGGGGGTGAGGGTTCTGTTGGTGCAGATCAGAAATGGAGAGGGAAACTGTAGAAAAATCCTACCGCTGAGGTTCGCAGCCACACTCTGATCTGGTCGAGGACTTGCCGACCTACTTTATCTAGGGTTCATACAAGTTTCACTGTTACATGTGCTCCTTGGTGAGAGATGACTTGATATGTGTTCTAGGTTCTCACATCTTTTAATCGTGAAACAGGAAAGAAACGCACCCAAAAAGAAGAGAGAGAGAGAGAGAGATGCACGTGGAGAGTTAAACAGACAACGTCCAAAAGAGATCAGAGCAATCTGAATAGCAACTAGAAACCTGCCACGAGGAAGAGACATAATATACTAACACTATATTGGTCAGTTTGGGTGAGACAGTTTTGTTCAGCCGTCACCCGCTACACGTCCGGAAACAAGCAAAATTCTGAAGCCGACCAATCTCAACCGCTGAAGGATTCTAAACCGTTCGATTGGGTTGATCAGTTCGATCGGGTTACTCGGTTATGTGCTAACCCCTCATTCTCTAATGGTTGGATGGAAGACTAGATTACATTGGTGTCATTTTTTGGACAATAGTCCAAGTTATCTGTAATTTGGATCAAACATACATATCAAGGGTGACTTGGTAACACAAAAATTAATACTTAGCATCTGGCTTCAATGAGAAATGTTGTGCTTTGATATGCCAGTGCAATACACGTTCAATGTGGCCACAGAAAGTAGAATATCACCAGTCATTTATCTGATCTAATAGTCATCACATGTTCCTTTTAGTAGGTGATGTTAAATTGCTCAAATCTCAATCCTAAAGGATCAAATGTTTTGATAATTTGATGTGAGTCAATTACATTATCACAAACAAAGTCAAAGTGGGGCACCATCGTAACTATCGCAAAAAAACAAACTCGTCTAATAAAGGTAAAACTTGATGATGAACTTACCCTGTAGCTACAGTAACATCATAGCTACGTAACGATGGGGGGACCCGAAAATCAATTCTCTGATATCTGATCAAGAAAATCTTAGGGTAAGCATCGAAATATAATGCCATAAAACTACAAGAGAAATACAAATACTAATAGTAGCATCGAATACAACCAGTTATTTTATTCAGGGCAGAGCTCTTACATGCGAGATTCAGGATCTTTGCGAGGATCATAACCCTTTCTGATCCAGAACCTAAGGAATGGCCCATTTGAAAAGTAATAAGCTGCTCTGAAAAGAAGCCTGTAAGAAAAACAAAATACAAGGTCACTGCAGAATAACATATCCAATTACCAGATATTAACCAGTTCATCAATTTCAATCAACGCAAATGCATTATGTAAACATAGGCCTAATCTCAGGAAACCCACCTTCTAAGGGTATGATCCCCAAATTGTACACCGTCGTCAAGCAAGCGCTCAGCTAATGAACTTTTGACCCATATAGGACGCTCATCAAAGAGCTTACATACAGCCATTTGCCACTCCCATTGCTCCGACTTTTCGGGTATGTATTTCTCCCAAGACACTTTCTTAGGTATCTGTGTGAATGTTCTAAGTGCAACAAAAACTAGACAGCAAGATATACAGTATATGAATTTCCATATAGTGGCACGATTCATAAACAAGATAGTGTTTCAATCAGGTATTTATCTTTTGTAATCACTAATGTTACGTTGATATCCTTTCCTAGAGACAACACGTTTTAAAGCGAAGAGGGTCTAGCCCAAAGCAGAGAGTCCAATGAGTTACTGCAGGTGGGTTCATCCTACATTATTGCCAAGTCAAATGAGTTGCTAGGACAGTTAAACTGCACTAGATTGGTAAAACATCATCATTTTCATAAACAGCAACAAAAACTATCAAAACAGAGGCACAGAAAAAGAAACACATAAAAGTAAAAAAGTCCACAAATAAAAACCACCAGACACATACTACCCACCAATCCCTCAAATAAAATCAAGGAATCTCTTGAAAGGAGAACATTCTGGCCCAAAAAGAAGACAAATAGAAAAACCTCCTTGAGAAACCACAAATATGGATTTGGTCAATTGCTTTTTCATTTCCTTGTTAATGGCATCTGTCACTTAGTTTTCATTTGGCGCATGTCCTCTTATATAAACAGGAAATTACAAAATGGTTATAAATATTATCTACCTAAAATTAAAAACAACAAGTGCAAAACTATGATAGGATGGACTTCAGAGCAGCAAATAACAGAACATTCAATGAAAACTAGTAATACAAAAACGTCCCAGTTGTTAACACATACAATCGAATGAACCAAGTAAGCAATTAGGGTATCTTTAAGCAAATAGGATATCTTTTATGTAAAAGTCAATTGCTAGGCATGGCTCTATTTCCATCTGCACCAAATGAAATTAAAAAAATGAGTTACTCCCTCAACAACCTATGGTAAGATTTAATAAAAAAATTCCAATAGAGATGTCAACAATTTGGCTACCCAAAACTACTTTAGCATCTGAAAAGATGCACAACATAGATATAATACCAACCAAAAAATTCAAAATTTCAGGACAAGATCATGTTAACTAAAGAAGCAGGTTTCTCAAGAGTAAGTATGCACATAGGCAAAGATTCATTGAAGAAATCAGACAACTAGGAAGGAGACTTTTCCAGAAATGGTGAAAAGTTATTGGACTTTCAAGTTGCACAAATGCAGTAAAGGACAACTTACAAATGATATTGAATTACCCTTTTGTTAATACAATAAACCAACAGAAGTACATTGCAGTATAAACAAACGTTCATATGCATGTTTGCTAATTATCCTTTGTGCCACCCACTACACCTTATCAGCTAATAATAATATATGTGCCTTAAATAAATAACTGCAATAGTGGTGGTGCAAGTTGTCACAGTGAAGCAACTTTCGAATGCATCATTCCACCCCATGCCTTTTTTGGCCCCAAGGATGAGATTCTTAAGGTTGATTGTATTTACGGATATTCGTAATAATAGCTTGGTCCACAGTTTACTTACTTTTGAGGGGCATTTAAATGTTCATTTTCCATAAAACTGAAATGTAAACAAATGAGAAGTAACCAGAACACTTAATTTGTACATTTTTTTTTGTTGAAAGGCTTAAGTTGTACATTAACAGTGCCATAAATCTACAGCTTAAGTCTGCACAACTAAAAGAATTTTATACTTGTAAGCATGATCAAAAAGAATACCTCCCAACGGTGTTGAATAACTCCCTTTTGTTTTTTCTTCGAGCTCAGGCTTACTGATGGTTTTAACCTGGAAGGCCGTAAAACTAGGTCAAATCACTTCAAAGCATTCTAGCATATGATCCATGATTATCTACTTACCAGGGATCAAGACACAAAGCAATGAACTTCTAGTCTTGATTATATCAAAATTAAATTAAGTTAATAAATTTGAATAACTAAGTTACAAGAGAAAACAAAACAAGGTGAAGAATGTTACACGACTTTCTCTGGTACATCCTTTATTGAGAAAAGTGGAGGCACTAGAATCATCAAATCCTCCTGATCCACGTCCATAAGACCACCCTTCTCTATAAAGTTGGACAAAAAAGGAGGAAATTTGGATATAAATGAGCATAAGCAGTTCACTTTTATTTGCATTCTTTAAGCCATGAAAGTTGAAGGCTAACCAAATTGAGGTTCCATATCTGCCCAGTTTCTCTTCTTTCTCCGAGCAACATCCGCATGAACAGAAAGAACATGCTGGTAATCTACCATTCCTTTATGAACAAAAAACACACAGGCGAAGAAATGAACAAAAAATGATAGAGAAAATGGTGAGGGAAAATAAAAAAAAGGAAAAAGTAAGAACCAAGAATGCAAACTAACAACCAAGTCCTTTCTAACCGTTGAAGTGATATGCCTCTGAGATTCGAGAAACAATATTAGCAGAAAGATCATCTTGCACTTCTTGAGGAGACTGTGCCTCCACTTCTGCCGGTAAACTAGTTGAAGCACTTTGACTTTCACTCACTTGATCAGTTTTGACGGATTGGGGACAACTCATACGACTAATATGGATCTCGTCTTCTGACACACATTTTGATACGTTGTTAAAGACCTCAGTATTTTGGCCATTCCTATCTTTCCTTTTAGATATCCTTAAGAGAAAATTATTACAGGGTTGAAGCTCGCCAAAAGCAGGGTGTGAGTACGGATCCTCTGGGCGAAAATGGAGCTCCAACTTGTTTGACTGCAAGCAACGAGCCTGCAGATAATGGCCTAGCAGACATTAGCAAGTTTTCAGTAGAATAAGTTTGGGTTTCATGGATTTGATTATTCTGCAATCCGCATGTTTACAGCATTAAGTAAAAAGTATAGGACAATCTAGCAAGGGTTTAGCAAGAAACAATAGTAAAATCAGACGGAAAACCAACAAGATCCATAAAACAATAGTCAAATAAAAAAGAGGACCAATAAGCTCCATTGAAAGAGCTGGTACACATCAATACGTTCTTTCGTCACTTTTACCTATCTATTTTTCTTTTTTCTTTTTATTTTCCCGGTGCTGTGTGTATTTTGAAAAACCAAGCCTATCAAATTGAGCATAGGTAAAAAGTTTAGTTGCACAAGTCGGGGGCAGAGGTGAGGGTGAGGACGCAGAGGACCACATAAGCTCCTTGTCTGGGAGCGCCAGGGGAGCATTTAGAATAATTTACAAGTAAGATTAAAGTTTGTAGTTCGTGTCAAGTGTCAACTGCAATTACTGTTAAAGAGCATCAACAATTGGTGTTTTAGTGCCATTAGTTAAGAGTTGGTAATGTTTGTGGGTTTGGTACTCCAATGGGTGCACTATCTCGTGTTGTAGCATGCGATAACTTGGAAGTGTTTTAGAAAGTGTACTAGTTTTAGGGAAAGTCTTAACCAACAAGAGAGAGAGAGAGAGAGAGAGAGAGAGAGAGAGAGAGAGAGAGAGAGAGAGAGAGAGAGAGAGAGAGAGAGAGAGAGAGAGAGACTTAGTAGGTGTGAGGACTTTTGGAATTCCCTAATATGTGAAGGCAGTAAGTACTTCTATAACACTACAAATGAACGGATGAGTTCAGCTAAAAAGGTTAAAAAGTTGAAATAGAAAGAAAATACAAACAACTTCTAACAAATATCACTTCAACTAGATAATGAAAAGCGGATATGCATAAAGGAGGACAATTTGGTCTCCATGAATGAGCCACGCCATGAAACACATACAGCCATTTGTCTGAAACAGCATCACCAAATAACAGCAAGATGGTACACTTTCCAAAAGGAAAGTTTCATCTGTTCGTCAAACCAAAAGGCTCCTGCAAGCAGGCAAGCAAACAAACAAACTCGGGGGAAAATCATCTTGTTCACTTTCTTTTGCATTGATTCATATGAGAACTGTAGCTAAAATCTTGCCAACACTCCTTAAAGAAGGAACGAAAACATAATCTAAATGCCAAATACTGAAACTACGGATATGTTACACGGACACTGCATGTCACAGACACGTGGACTTTTTAAACTCTTAGAAGCACTGGCACAGACAGGGAGATTGGGATATGGACACAACACGGCACAAGAACCCAGAAAAAAGTTTCATGAATTGTGACATGACATGCTGAGGACACCTTGAATATACACTATATGTACACTCAGTGTATGCCATTCGCATCAAGAACTAAAATTTTATTTCTATCAAATTACGGATAGAAGACATAAGACCTTAGCAGCTGGGAGCTTCTAAAACGTTGCCGCTCCCACCTTAGGAGCGCGCTCCTGCACTCCCAACGAAGGAGCTCGACGGGAGCCCGCTCCCATTGAGATGGGAGCTCACTCCTTACGAAGATGGGAGCTTTTGTACAATTCTCATATAGAAAAACAGGGATTTACCAATTGGCTTTATAAATTGGTCTTCAATTTAACTTATATATATAGCCCACGTCATGATATCTTGAAAAGCAACCCATATATCGTAACACTAGCCCATTTCTTACACTATTGGTGGACTTGAACCATGTTTTTACTCCCTCAAATGATTGTACTTTTCTAAGTGCGAATTCTATGTTACATATTTTTTGTGATACATGTACACGTTCCTTTCATGCTCCCAACCTTGGGAACTTCTATATTCGCCCGCTCTCACGCTTCCACTCCCGCTCCCACTTTGTGCAACTAAGCATAAGACATATGCAAAGACAACCACTACTAAATAAGAATTAAACAACTAACCATCTAAGGATTATTTTCGGAATTACATTAATAGGAAACACATATGGATGTGTTCGATTCGATGCGACTCCAGATTTTATCCGAACGTGTCCTTGTGAGAGACATGCCTGACACTAATGAGTGAGACCGGTAGATGTGTCCATGCTTCCCCACCCAAACAAAATTGCAATAGTAGGATACATGCATATCGTTGTACCATAACTAGATTAATAGCAAAATCAAGAACAATGGACAAATACATAGACAATTAGATGCATACAAAACATGTGTCCTGGTGCACATACCTTGAGGATCCCTTCGCTTCCTCCAAGAGTCTCGACAGCACGTGTGGTTGATGAAGGATAGCCAGGGTAGTGAACTGCAAAAGCCTCAGTACTTGGAAAATTTCCGGAAATAGTCCCCTCTTTTATAACCCCCATAAATGCTGTTTCACATCAACTGCATCATTACATATACACACAATCATACGCCTTTTCCCCTCTTCCACTCTTTGTGCCTTTGCTTAATACAAAGTTAGAGTTTCATCTGCATGCGTACAAAATGAAAAATTGAAATTAGGATATTTCACTCCCACGAAGAGCAAAAATAAAATAAAATAAAATAAATAAAATTAAAGAATGAGCAGACAAAGTCTAGACTTCAATAACCTACTACAACTTCTTGGAATCTGTGAAGAGCTATTCTTCAACCAGGCATTCAAGAATAGTGAAATACCAAGGGAAAAATAAAGATAAAACAGTAATAAAAGAAGAAGGGTTAAGGAATCCTGATTTTCCAGCAGATAGCATTGTTTTAGATTCCGTAAATTGGGGAGCACTAAAAAACAGCATTTTCTAATTCTCCCACCAAAAATGTCTTGGTTTCTGTTTTCTAGTCTAAGACTCTAACAAGTCACCACAACATTCAAGCTCAAAGTTTGATGATTAATGACAAAAGCTAAGTACATGATGCAATAATGACTAATACATCTTCAATATCTTCAAATTTGATGATATTTCCAAATAATGGAGCCAGGAAAAGGAACATTGCAAAGAGAAAGATACATATATTAAGTTAACCAATGATATTGAACGTTGAAGACCTTCAATCCTTATTCTATTTGTGGAATGCCTTGCTATAAACAGTACCAGGCAAGTCCACAAAAAGCACCAAAGGAGGTCTGGTCCAGTTATGAAATTGGGTGCCAAGGACGGGTCAATCTCAACATGGAACTTTACCATAATCAAGTTCCATCTCCTTTACCCTGCATGAATTAAATACTCCCGAAGATCAATGGCAATAACAATTAAAACATATAAATTGCTATCTTGTTATGCTCCTTGTTTTCCTTTTTATTCTCTCTCTCTCTCTCTCTCTCAGATATATACGTGCACAGGCACATACAGATCATTGTATCTTAGCATGGCTAAATTGCTCATCAGGCCTTTGAATCATCAAGATGGGCCACAATGGACCAACAGGATCACCTCCAAAGTAAACATCTCGCGTAATAAAAACCAAGTCACATTGGAAGTAAATTGTCATGTACAAACAGCAAATAGCCAAACAAAAGGGTAACTGCAAATTAATAACAAAGCGAAAGTCTACAAATGCACCCAATTTTATAAAATAGTGGAACGAATGCTAAGAGGGGTTTGTGGCAGGGGTTTTGCGAGCTTCCTAAGGCTAAGAGCCAAAGCTTCCAAGGTATTGGCAATATAGATGGATGCAAGGGGGGGAGAGATGAATTAGAGGTGACGGAGGGAGAGGCGAGAAGAGAGAGAGAGACAGAGCTGCTTGGTGGGAAGGGTAGGGCTCGCGAGAGGGGGACTCGCAATGGGCGAGTGTTGATCAGCATAGGGGAGTTGTGTTTGTATGGCTGCAAATTTTAGAGTTCGACTTGAAATCTCGAGGGTTTCATGTCGTGTGACTGCGAGGTAGGGTTTTTAATTTAGGAGAGAGAGAGAGAGAGAGAGAGAGAGAGAGAGAGAGAGAGAGAGAGAGAGAGAGAGAGAGAGAGAGAGAGAGAGTGGGCTCAGTTCGGCGATGGCAAGCAGAGGCAATCTCAATTCTAAAACAGGCAGTCAAAACAGGGGCATAAGAACTGCCAATACATAGAATTCCAATAAACTATAATGCCTACTTTTACTATCCAATTCGATCCTTATTTTCACTCCTACATTAAGAACCATGTGGCATCAATGAAACCGAGCTCTCCCTCGACTAACCTCATGGTCATGGTTATGGTCAAGAACAACATCAGCCGAAAGAGCCACAGTCATCTTATCTTCGAAATTGGTTTTCGTTTGTGGGTGCCGTCGATGGAGTTTACTTAACTTTATTCAAGTTTTCCAGTATGACTAAATAATTCGTCAAACACCTAATAGGCATAAGTGTACTACCATGAAGTTTCTGCCCAACAAGCTAAATAACATTAACCAGTTTCATAGTCCTCAGTTAAAAACCCTAGACAACAGTACAAAACGGTAGGCAAGACAATCCCAAATCGAAATACCGAAAACCCAGAGGGCAGCGACAAATCCTATATCAAAATAAAACATAAATTGTTACCCATTTGAGTGAAGCTAATGTCTTCTTTGTCGGCTTGATTTCTTCGTGAGAGAACTTGCACACACACGAGAGAGAGAAGAAGAGTTTTGGTCGGCCGGAATTTTTGGATGCGATTTTGGATGGCGGTCGGTGGTTGGAGTCGGGCTCCTCTCCAATCCTCCTAAAATTGGAGGATCCTTAAGTTCTGATCCAACGGCTGAGAATTTAACACTAAATCATCCCATCTAAAGGCCATACAGATGAGCACACACAATTATTTACAGTAATCCTCACCCCCTCTCTTTCCCCACCTCCATTCACGGCCATTAACACTAATTTTATTCACCAGCCATTCACGGCCATCATCCTCAAGTTCTTCTACGTTGATGATCAAATATCTCATACCCAGTGATTAAGGTTAGGCTAGGCTAGGCTACGGCTTGGAAGCGGCAGCGGGTATTGGCAATGGATTCATCGGAGGAGAGCAAAGGCGTCGGAAGGGGCAGACGGCGGTGGTTATGGCTAGTGGACGGGTGGACGGCGTCGATAGAAAGAAAGAAGGGGAAGGGAAATTATCAGGTGTTTTTGTTAAATAACAAGGATTCTGTGGCAATTAGTGATCTGAACCGTTGGATTTTATATTGCCATGTGTCACATTATTGATAGTACTTGAGGATTCTTCAATTTTAAAAGGATCGGAGAGGTGTTTTTGATAAATAACAAGGATTTTGTGGCAATTAGTGATTTAAACCGTTAGATTTTTATAGTTGCCATGTGTCACATTATTGATAGAACTTGAGAATTCTACAATTTTAAAAGGATCGGAGAGGAGCCGGACTCCGGTGGTTGAGTTGAGAAGGGGTTTGACGGTGGTTGCGGATGAGTGGGGATGGAATCACATTTAATGAGGTGGCAGGAGGGTGTACTGGTGTGGCAGCTACAACCTTCCACAATTTAATGAGGTGGCAGGATTTTATTCGACATCCGTACACACATATTTCCGGAGCATTGGTGTTTCCTGTTGTAATTTAGGAAAAAACGTTTGCGCTTTTATCACGTCGTTCACGCGAATCAACAAGTTATACATGGCATTTTACTAAAGGTGGTAAATGGGCGGATTTGAACGGGTTAAAATGGGTCATGTATTGAATATGGATCAATAGTAGGCGGGATGAGATGGACCGGATCAAATATGAATCAAGCCATATCCAACCCGACACAACCCGTTTATCTTTTTTTTTTTTGGTTGCCACTAGGTCATAGATGAACAGACTTTTGCACCAACATACTTCAATTCCAGACCCAACAACATTTTCACCCTATTATGAGAAGGGGAAACACAGCTCCAAGAATCCATTTCTATAAACCAACATTAAAGAGTCTCAAAGATTAAAAACAGGATGTGTTAAACTTAAGCAAGAAAACTTTTTCTTCAGTAACTCTACTCACAAACTCATTTAAAATTTATTTACTACTGAAAATAATTTGACATTTCTTAACAATTTATTTACTACCGAAAATATCTAACAACTTAATTGCTACAATTTTTTTCTCACTATCGGAAACCCCCTAGTACTAGGGGGTGCTTCTCCTTTGGTGAAAGAACATAGATCATTTTGTTATTTTGTTTTTATAAGAGCATCCGCAGTGGAATAAGCAAAAGTGAATAATCAAAACATGCCACATCAGATTTTGATTATCCATTTAGAGGTTGCTAAAGTTAAAAATGTCAAGTCTCACATTGGTTATTTTTTGCTCATAATCAAAACCAATGGGACCATTGCTTCCTTGAGTTTTCTCCAAACTTTTCCCCTTCATTTCACGTAAATCTTTTGAAAAACTAGTTTATGTTAAAAACAGTTTTTTTAAAAAAAAAAATTGTTCTTGAAAAAAAAAAGTTTATTAAACAGTTTTTAGAAGAAAAAAAACAGTTTAAGTTAAAAACAATTGGATAAAAAAATAGTTTATGAAAAAAAAATGTGTACAAAAACAGTTTGTGTAAATACAATTTTTTTTAAAAAAATAGTTTTAAAAAAATTGAAGAAACAGTTTTTATAAAAAAAATTAAAAAAAAGTTCATATAAAGACGTGTTTTTTTATTATAGAAAAAGTTCCTTAAAAGAATAATAAGAATAGTTTTTTTATAATTATTTTTTGAAAACATTGTTGAGAGAGAAAGAGAAGATTTTTGTGTAATGATGGGTGTACTTGATTGAGAAAATATGGGAATCACTAAATTTGGTTATTGGCAAAAGGTTGCTAGTTTTGATTATTCAAAAGCCAAAATTTGATGAATTGCTAAGATGTTGTTAAGTTTGGTTATTCCAATGTGAGCATTTTTTTGAGCAAACATTGCTAACTTTAATAACTTTTTGTTTTGCTTATTCCACTGTGGATGCTCTAAGCGGTCATTTTATCAAATTGTTTACACTAATCAACAAATTTTGACATTTTAGCTTGTTGTTCACACTAACTAACAATTTGTCAACAACAATTTCTTACTCAAAAACTTTTTCACTCATATACACATCTACAACTTATTCTTTTTTGGGTCAAACGGAATTTCACATCTACAACTTATTCACCACTAGAAACAAATTGGCATTTCTCAACTACTTATTCACTACCGAAAACAGTTAACAACTTCATTGCAACAAATTCTTTCTCAAAACTTATTCAATAACCTTTGTGGGATCTTTTCTTTGATTCTTTTATTTATTTATTTATTTATTTTTATTTTTATCCAAGGAATAATTTCGTGAGATTACCCTAAGGTTATTAAAGAAACAGAAATCCTTGGACGAGAGCGTTTCTTCGCCCATATATACAAAGTCAAAAAATCAACCAAATCTTTCATTTCCACTTTTTTTAAGTGACATCTGAATACTAATTTACACATCACCCACTATCACTTAAAAACACTGATTACACATCTTCACTATAATTTAAAAACTTTTCAAAAAAAAAAAACTAATCATTTAAAAATGCTGATTACTACCACTTGAGTATTTATTCGTAATACCAATTTACACATCATCAGCTCTTACTTAAATATATACGAATTACTTATTTATACAATATCCTCTATCACTTATTAATGATTACAGACCTAATCCCCCATCACTTATTTTCTAGATACTGATTTACACACCATCCTCTACCACTTGAAAACATTGATTATTAATTTCGATCTACATCATCCCAGTACTATCACTTAAAAAAATGTTGATTCATCCGCTATCACTTAAAAAACTACTTACACATCATCAACTATCACTTAAAACTATTTATTGCTATCGCTTGAATACTATAGCTAAATTAGTAGTAATAAGTATTTTTGAGCGACAGTGGATGGTTTGTTGATGAGTCTTCATAAGTCAGTATTAAGAATACGTGATTGTGGATGATGGGTAAATCTGTAAATGGAATTTTTTTTAGAGGTTATAGGTGATGTATAAATCAATATTTTTAATTGATAGTGGAGTATTTTTAAGTGATAGTGGATAAAGTTCCCGCTATCACTTAAAAACGAATTACACATCATCAACTATCACTTAAAACTACTAACTAGCTAGCTACTATCACTTGAATACTATGGGTAAATTAGTAATCAGCAATTTTTAAGTGATAGTGGATGCTTTGTAGATGAGTCTTCATAAATCAATAGTAGGAATATGTGATAGTGGATGATGGGTAAATCAATAATCGGTATTTTTTAGTTGTAATTAATAGGTGATGTATATATCAGTTTTTTAAGCAATAGTTGAGTATTTTTAAGTGATAGTGTGGGATAAAGTCAGTATTTTTAAATGGCAATAGATGGTGTGGAAATTGGTAATTAGTATTTCTAAGTGATAATGAATGATACCGTAATCAGCAAATTAAGTGATACTTATTTACATGCAAATGAAATCACTGACTGAAATTTACTCTTTGCACGGGTTCTCCTTTTGGAGGTCGGGAGATGCTGTCAAGCGGGGTGCTTGTATGGCAGCGGTGTCGAGCGGTTGATCTGGTCGTTCATCTTGACACGGACGATTCGGATCTAATCTTAGTGCATAAAAATTTGAACCGTCCGTCGCTCGAATTAAATTAAAATCCGAGCCGTCGTGCTTGGCAGCATCCCCGGAAATTGTTGGGATTATGCCCGGTAATCCCACCCACAACGGAAGCGCAACAAACAAAAAACAAATCACACAAAAGAACAACACAACCAAAATACGTGGTTCCCTAAACTCGGGTACGTCAACGGGAGAGAGAGATATCTTCCACTATATGATAAATAGAGATTACAATATGAAATGTAAAACCCTCCCCGAGCTCCAAACACACGACCCTATATATACAATGTTTTACACTCACTCCCACAACTCTATTTTTCCCTTACATCTTTTCTCTCTCCCACACAAAACCTCACGGTGGGGAAGACTGACTCTCCTCTCTGCTCAGTCTCTCTTTCTTTTTCCCCACACCCTCTCACTCTTCACACACGGCACAAACCCTTCTTAATTGCTCATGCTGGCCTTTCCTTGAAACATGCATTGACCAATGGTCCAAAGCCTTTCCAGTTTCCACCGATTTCTTTTCTTTCTCTTTTTCCGATTGGGAAAATTACCGGCAGGCGGTGTGGACCGGACTTATTCACCACTTTCATGGTGTCAAGTCTCCAAATTACCAAGACATGGCACTTGCAAACAATATCACCAATACATGGTATGGGGTAATAAACATGATGAGGCTGGACAAATTTGCCCTTTGTTAAGACGACACCATTCAATCTACCAATCCCTTTCCTTTTTCCTTCTCTCTTCTTCTTCTCATTCCCCACAGACGAACCACATCCTCACATCTCTAGGGTTTCGCTCCTGCCGTTCTCTCCTCTGTGCTCCCCACACTCTGAAGATTGCTGCCTACTCCCTCCTTCGACAGCCAACCTTGTTCCCCAACTCCCTCCTTCGCATCTGTTTGAATCCTCTACCCCGGAGACGCTGCCTTCAATCGTCCAAGCTTCCAACATTGCCATCCCCAGTTCATCAGGTTAGTTGAATCGATTCCCTCCGCCGAATATTATCGGACGCTGCCCTCTGCCTCCGTCCTCTTCACATTCAGAGGACATGTATCATCTTTACCTTGATCAGTCTGTAGTCTAGGGTTTATTTGACTGTGTCTTGGAATGGAGGGCTCACGATCCCTAGTAGTTTACAGATTTTAGGGTTGGTTTGTAGTTTTAATACTGATACAATTTGTTTTGGTGGCTCAAGGGGTTTGGCCACCCCTGTTTTTGATGTTGATAACAAAATTGGTTCAGTATTTGTTCCTTTATCCTCAATTTAGTTCAACGCTATAATCTCGGTATTGATGAAAAGCGCACTTTTGTTCTCTTAATCGCATCAGAAACTTAAATTTATGGTTATTTGTTGCTAAGCTTGGATTGTTCTCTTATAAATTAGTCATGTTCACTGGTTTAGATAAAGAAAAGTCATTCATGGTTAGTGAAAGTTCTACTAACCCAACTGGAATATGTCAAAAAATTAGTTAACAAAATGGTAAAAGCATTAAAATGTTTGGTTTTCCTAACTCAGACTTGGGGAGAGATTGATTGATTTTTTTAGTACTACTACTACTACCACTTGGACTTAATAATAGACTGCATGTAATGTAATTGCATGGGGGGTTAGGCAAATTAATTCTGGTAATAAATAGTATTATTATTATTTCAACTGGTGCTCTCTATCTATCTGACTAAATTGGAGCTATCTGTGTCTTGGTTTGTGTTTATCCCACAATTTAATATGCAAAAGATAAGCACTCATCTGATTTTGAATGAACGTATCAGTTTATGCCACATTGTGGGTCACTGAGGTGTGTATAGGAAGGATAGACTTTGTTCTTTTTCTCTAGTTTATGTGAAGGTTGCTTGCTCCTTGTTGTGAATTGTGATGCCTTCTTTCTGGTAAGTGATGGCTACTTTCCTTTCTTATTCCAGTGTTCCTCTTTTTTGGCTTGACTTGGTATTCATTAGAGTGGACCTATACAATGCTTGGGACTTGTGAGTTTTAGTATTAACGAGTTCTGACCAAAACCTATAAAGCTAACCATTAGTATTTATGCTTACTGAATTCTCTTCAATTATATATATGACCAACGATAATGCGGCATCCTCAATTGCTTTGGAATGCTTGTCAATAACCAGGGTGGTGCTATCCACTGCATGTTTTGGGAAAATATTTTCAGAAAGAATAATCAATTTGTATACAAAACATGATTTCTACATTTCTGTTGATGTAGTTTTCACAACCCTAAAATATTATTGCTAATGGTTGAAAGTAACATATTGTCCATACAGTGTTTGATAATATGGTTGAATGAAATTCCAATCCCCATGGTTGTTGGAATTAGCCACTCGACTGATCAAGATGTTCTTTTGAGTTGATAACAAGTAGAGTTTAGGAAATTCCTCTCTGGGATTGTTCACTTGACCATGTATTAGTCCAGAATCTAGCAACATTTCCTGTAAACACAAAGCTTTATGCATAATTTGTAATACCTGTTCCGAATTTGCACGTGCATCGCACCTGACATGGCATTTTGCATCTCATGTGATTGTGCATCTCTCTTTGCTTTATGGTGAACTAAAATGGATGTGCTTTGTTATTAGTTTAAAAAAAGAAAGAAAGAAAAAGAAGTCCGTAGAAGGGCTGAGAACCATTTAGATGCTCTTTTGTTCTCATCTAAGAGTATTTGCATGTCTATCTATAAGCACAAATTTGGGTGTGCATGCATTAAGCCACCTCATGCTTTTATTTCCACATCATGCTTAAGTTCCACATCATGCTTAAGAGTCTAAGTTGAATCAATTCAAGAGAATTCATTGTTCTCTCTTGCTGTTGCTGCACCGAGAGAGAGAGAGAATAAAGAACCAAGGAGGAAGCAAAGGTAAAACAATTACTTTCATGTGTCTAGTTTTGATAATTCTTAATTTGGTAAGTTTGTTACTGTGACAGCATATTATTAAGTAATGATATATTATGCAAGGTTAACTATATGATTAGTTGAGGAAAAAGAAAGTTCGTTGTAGAAAAATTCGAGTTAGTGTCGACTAGGATAAGTAGCTGTGCTAAGAAGTCAAGTCTGCGGTAACTTTGATGAAATTTCCACTCCAGTTTTCGAACTCAAAATACTATGAGATTTTAACTGTAGGTTTAGATACATGTCTAATCTAACGTGCTAAAATTTTAGGATTTTATTCAAAGTACATAAATTTATAAAAAATTCGACACCGAGCTGCTGTTGTAGAACTCACTGTGCTGACAGCACCATCGCACTTCACGGAAACGACTATATCTCAGCCTAGAAAACTCGAAAACACATTCCGCTTGTTTTGTTGGAAACTAGACACGTAGAGCTTCAAAAATATGTAATCCACGTGCCTTAGTTGAGCCTGAGTAATAACAGATTTCAGTTTGAAGTTTGGCCAAAAATCTGTTCTCTGGAATTTATTGCGAGTTTTGGGTCTGATTGGTATCTGTTTAAAAATAGTTATCAAGGTCAGAAAATTCTGAAATTTTAATATGGTGTTCCTTTATATGTCTGAGTTTTATGGTAAAAATCTTGTAGCAAACGAATTCATTGAAAAATTTCAGAAATTCGTGGAGCATAGCATGGCTGGATTTCATAGAGCATTTCATTTGCATTTGGGCATGAGCTTTGGTAGTGAACCTTATGGGTGGGGCGTTATTCATTTTTTTTAGGTGGAGATACTATAAGGACTGTCACTATGACGTCTCCTGCTCGTAGAGAGTAGAGTCGGTAGTGGAGTCAGTGTTTTGTAAGGTGAGAATGTACAGCTTCAATAATAAATTGGAATGTCTCTTTTTCTGATTACTCAATTGTGGTATTATTTCTATTAATTGAGAAGTGTTATCATGTTTCAAGAAAAGTTTTGGAGATAAATAATTGTTTAGATGGATCAAAACTGTTTGATGAGTTGAAAGGAATTGTTTTTATGCCTCTTGTGCCAATGTTCTTATTAGCAAGCTTGGTTGTTGCTTGCTTTTGGTTGATTGGCAAACTTGGTTGTTGTTTGCTGGTAAGCTTAGTTGGTGCTTACCCTTCGGTTGATTACTAATCTAACTTGCTAGCACCTACCATTGGTAATAAAGAATGGCCCTCGTCACCGCCGCTATATGCGAGCCTGTGACTGAGGTCACGGTACCGTCTTAACTCTTGGTCGTGAGGTAGACGACTCGTTGGCACATTTGGTAAAAAGACATACTACTATATTGGAGTGGAAATGATAGATGTGATTACTTGCAGTCCTTTGGATATGTTGATGGAATGAATTTGCATATTGAGGAAGTTTATTTGAAATGTTGGAGATAGTACTTTGTGTGGGTTTTGGTTACTATTTTATCAAATTATTGTTGGCCGGATGTTTTGACATTGATCTATCTAAAAGATTTAACTACATTTCTTTTTATTATGTTGCTAAAGTACATTCTCCTGTAACCTTATTGGTTGCAGATTCCCGTTGAGCTAGAGGTCGATCCACTACAGTACCTGTCAAGTGTATATAGAGGTTGCTGTTGTAAATCTTTTTGTTGGAGCTATGTATACTATGGTTTGTGAGGTTGGTGTGGTTGAATTGGAAGGTAAGTACTTTAGACTTGTTCAGTTGTAAAAAAAAAAAAAAATTGTGGTTAGCACATAGTTGTACAAATTGTTGGATTTGATGTAATAAAATCTTTCGTTTGGTTTCTACTGCAAGTTGTAGTTTATTTTATTTATTTATTTCAAGGCGCTAGTTTCAATAGTTGCACAGGTTGTGTCAGGCGTCACGCCACTTTGGGTGGGCCTTAGTCCTGCAGGAGTGGGGTGTGACATAATTCGTCATGAATGATGTTACCAAGATCAGATTGTTCATTACCAACTAATAGTATATCATGCCAACTTCTGGATGGTTTTTTAGTGAGCGGCAATGCATGTAGCCAACTGTCTTCTCCATACCGATAGTTGCTTTTGAGAACCTTTACCCATTGGGAATTGTCCTCCTTATTGTATCTCCACCACCATTTTGCAAGCAAAGCACAATTGTGCTCCACTAGTTTCTTGATTCCCAAACCCCCTCATTTTTGTCCTCTTGTGATGGAATCCCATTTTACCATGTGCAATCTATTGTTGTTCTAGATTGAATATAGTTGTTTGAAGTTATGAAGTTAAAGTAATGAATTGAATATATACAGTTGCTTGCTTTGCATTTCTGGTGCAGGTGAAGAGGAAAGCAAGTGGTGCAGAGAAAAATGGAGGTGGTGCAGTTCAAAACAGAAATGGAAGCAGAACTGGTTGTAAAATGGTAGTGCAGGGGCAGATGAAAGGCTTTCTTTTGCATAGTTTTTTGTCAAGTAATTAAGAACTAATGTTGTATAACTTGAAGCTATTAAAACTGTGTTTTGTCGAGTAACTTGATGTTTGAATTTGCACTATAGTAAGACAGTGCATGTTTTGTCCATATAGTAGGTGTTGGTTTTTGGATACATTGAACTGGATTTGTAGTACAAAGTGTTATGGGATAAGTAGCTGTTGGTTAATGTCATCTATTAACCTACTTTTTGTTGTATGAAGTGGAATGACATTAGTACCTGGTTTTGGGTACCAATCGGATTTTGGGAAATTTTATTGAGATAGTTGGGAAGTTCTGAAATTTCTAGGAATTTTATTGAGAGTTCCTCTATGAGTTTTTTGTTTATAGTAACAATTTCAGGATCAAATTTGAAGTATTGAACTCTATAGAAATTCTTAGCATAGCATTACTCAATTTCGGAACTGTGTTGACTGCACCGACACATGTTGGGGAAATGGACATAATTTTTAGCTCGAGTGATTATGTATTTTGTTGGCCTTTTACGTTTCCCCAATGGAACCTATCCTCCTTTCAACCTCAACCAAGTTTATTTGGGCAAAAAAGGGCAACTAAAAAGATAGAAAAGACTTTCTATTATACCATCATGAAAGACAGTCTATGGTTCCTTAAAGACTACACTTTATCTTTAACGACCAAATTTTAATTTACCCGAGACCAAGTCCATATTGCCAAAAGGCTACACTCTATATCTGTGTGGACTACATGTTTATTGTATAAATAGCAAGTCATATTTTTTGGCAAGTGATAAGTGTGAAAAGTTATGTGGTGATTCTTTCAAAATCAAGACCAAGTCCATATTGTCAAAAGACTACACTCTTTATCTGTGGGGACCACATATTTATTGTATAAAGAGCAAGTCATATTTTTTGACAAGTGATAAGTGAAAAGTTAGGTGGTAGTTCTTTCAAAACCAAGACCAAGTCCATATTTCCAAAAGGCTACATTATATGTCTATGTGGACCACATGTTTATTGTATAAAGAGCACGTCATATTTTTTGGGAAGTGATAAGTGTGAAAAGTTAGGTGGTGGTTCTTTCAAGACCAAAACCAAGTCCATATTGCCAAAAAACTACACTCTATGTCTGTGTGGATCACATGTTTATTGTATAAATAGCAAATCATATTTTTTGGCAAGTGATAAATGAAAAGTTAGGTGGTAGTTCTTTCAAGACCAGGACCAAGTCCATGTTGTCCAAAGACTACACTCTATGTCTGTGTGGACCACGTGTTTATTGTATAAAGTGCAAGTCATACTTTTTTGGCAAGTGATAAGTGTGAAAAGTTAGGTGGTGGTTCTTTCAAAATCAAGAGCAAGTCCATATTGCCAAAAGACTACACTCTTTGTCTGTGGGGACCACATGTTTATTGTATAAAAAGCAAGTCATATTTTTTGGCAAGTGATAAGTGAAAAGTTAAGGTGGTGGTTCTTTCAAAACCAAGACCAAGTCTATATTTTCAAAAGGCTACATTATATGTCTATGTGGACCATATGTTTATTGTATAAAGAGCACGTCATATTTTTAGGGAAGTGGTAAGTGTGAAAAGTTAGGTGGTGGTAAGTGTGAAAAGTTAGGTGGTGGTTCTTTCAAGACCAAGACCAAGTCTATATTGCCAAAAGGCTACACTCTATATCTGTGTGGACCACATGTTTATTGTATAAAGAGAAAGTCATATTTTTTGGCAAGTGATAAGTGTGAAAAGTTATGTTGTGATTCTTTCAAAATCAAGACCAAGTCCATATTGTCAAAAGACTACACTCTTTATCTGTGGGGACCACATATTTATTGTATAAAGAGCAAGTCATATTTTTTGGCAAGTGATAACTGAAAAGTTAGGTGGTGGTTCTTTCAAAACCAAGACCAAGTCCATATTTCCAAAAGGCTACATTATATGTCTATGTGGACCACGTGTTTATTGTATAAAGTGCAAGTCATATTTTTTTGGCAAGTGATAAGTGTGAAAAGTTAGGTGGTGGTTCTTTCAAAACCAAAACTAAGTCCATATTGCCAAAAGACTACATTATATGTCTATGTGGACCATATGTTTATTGTATAAAGAGCACGTCATATTTTTTGGGAAGTGATAAGTGTGAAAAGTTAGGTGGTGGTTCTTTCAAGACCAAGACCAAGTCCATATTGACAAAAGGCTACACTCTATATCTGTGTGGACCACATGTTTATTTATAAAGAGCAAGTCATATTTTTTGGCAAGTGATAAGTGTGAAAAGTTAGGTGGTGATTCTTTCAAAACCAAGACCAAGTCCATATTGCCAAAAGACTACACTCTTTGTCTGTGGGGACCACATGTTTATTGTATAAAGAGCAAGTCATATTTTTTGGCAAGTGATAACTGAAAAGTTAGGTGGTGGTTTTTTCAAAACCAAGACCAAGTCCATATTTTCAAAAGGCTACATTATATGTCTATGTGGACCACATGTTTATTGTATAAAGAGCACGTCATATTTTTTGGGAATTGGTAAGTGTGAAAAGTTAGGTGGTGGTTCTTTCAAGACCAAGTCCATATTGCCAAAAGGCTACATTATATGTTTATGTGGACCACATGTTTATTGTATAAAGAGCACGTCATATTTTTTGGGAAGTGATAAGTGTGAAAAGTTAGGTGGTGGTTCTTTCAAGACCAAGGCCAAATCTATATTGCTAAAAGACTACATTATATGTCATTGTGGATCATATATTTATTGTACAAAGACCACGTCATATTTTTGGGCAAGTGGTAAGCGTGGAAAGTTGTTAGTTCTTTCAAGACTAAGACCAAGTCCATATTTCCAAAAGATTACACTCTATGTGTTTGTGGACCATATGTTTCTTGTATAAAGAGCACGTCATATTTTTTGGCAAGTGATAAATATGAAAAATTAGGTGGTGATTCTTTCAAGACCAAGACCAAGACCAAGTTCATATTGCTAAAAGACTACACTCTATGTATTTGTTGACCATATGTTTATTATATAAAGAGCTGTAGACACCTCAATCCGGACCTCGAAGGGTCTTTGTCCACTCCGATGATGATAAAGGAAACGGAACCTTTGCGAGCTTGAATGAAGGATTCCTTCAGCCCTAAACAGATCCTCAGCCCAGATAAACCATCAGCCCTAAACAAACCCAAAAGCCCAAAAAGCCCAGAGAAAGCCTAACAGCCCTGGAGTGAACCTATAATGCCGCGCGTGACATCTCTACACCGCACGGCGTATCAAAAGTCATTACGCCGCACGCGATCATGAGGTTAGTCGCACGACATTTTGGGTAAAGTTCTGACTGGCTCAGAAAGCTGTCGGCCACGCCTATTTGAGCAACAGCTGCAATACGGCTCAGCTGAAAGCACACTTTTGGCCCACCCAGAAAATACCTCCAACATTTGAAATTCAAAATCCATGGCTCTTGCCTATAAATACACTCATCCACTCAAGGGAAAAGGGCCCTTGATCACCATTATACCATTTCTCTCTCTTCTTGCTTTCACACCCATTTCCCATTTCCAAATCTTGAGAATGTTGCTCCCAAAAGACATTCTCTAGGCCTTTTACATATTTTTTCTCCTCACCATTAAAGTTAGTTCCTTATTAACTTTGAGACCACAACCACCCAATACACCCATCTACTACACACACCCATACTTCTCTTTCCTTTTCCAACCTTGCCGACGTCCATCCACCATCATCAATCTTCATTCAAGCTCAAGATCAAAGGTAAAAACCAAGTTTCCTTGGGCTAGGATCTGTCCTGGTCCTGAGGGGACTATTCTATCTTCAGGCCTAACCCTTTTGGTTAGTATTTGACCCAAAAATCATTTTTACGAAATAAAACTAGTTTTCTGTGCTGGGTACGCTACGCCGCGCGGCGCTTTGAAGTGTCGCACGGCGTAGTGGACTCACACGCACGGTATTTTATCTAACTACTGTTTTCTTGTTCAAACTGTCTGGATCACGATCGTCTGTTGCTGGATCTGTTTCTGTACACCAAAAGCAGTCTCGAAATGAGACCATATCTACAAGCCATGTTTTAAACTCTATAGATCTTTTCAAAATGAACAAATGTATCAAAAATGGTTTTCTACTCGTGGTTTGGAAGAATGGTACAGTTCTGAGATGATCTGATGGCTGTGAGCTTTCTGAAGTTTTAAAAATATCACCGTGCGAGGCTTTGTAAAATGGCAAAAGTTTGATGACAAGGTCAAAACCACGCACGGCATATCATAAGGCCGCGCATCATAAAGTGATGTGCCGTATGACAGTGGGTGGTGATCCAGATAGCTTGTTTATACGTTTTTCTTATTTATGTTATCATCATAACATCCTTTATCATTTCTGTACAGTAAGCACCACTCGCACAGCAATGTGATATATTCTATCTTGTTTCCCTTTTCCCGTATGTGTTTTTAAGGTTTTCCGAATGGTATTAAATCCCCCCATTTAAAATGCTTAGTAGAGACCGGTTTTCACCGGGCGAGCGGGGTGCTTTTCCAACAAAATCTTCCCCGCTCGTAACGTGGCCCCCGGATCTAAAATCTCAATGGTTTCGCTAGATCAAAAGCCTTTCTTTTCAAAACAAACTCTCGATTTCTCGGATCATCCATCTCAAAAATCCGGGTGGCGACTCTTCGAACGCGCCAGGGCGCGGGAGCCCACAAGAGCATGTCATATTTTTTTGCAAGTGATAAGTGTGAAAAGTTAGGTGGTGGTTCTTTTAAGACCAAGACCAAGTCCATATTGTCAAAAGACTACACTCTATGTCTTTGTGGATCATATGTTTCTTGTATAAAGTGCACGTCATATTTTTTGGTAAGTGATAAGTGTGAAAAGTTAGGCGGTGATTTTTTCAAGACGAAGACCAAGTCAATTGCTAAAAGATTACACTATATCTTTGTGGACCATATGTTTATTTTATAAAGAGCACGTCATATTTTTTGGAAGTGATAAGTGTGAAAAGTTAGGTGGTGGTTCTTTTAAGACTAAGACCAAGTCCATATTGCCAAAAGACTAAACTCTATGTCTTTGTGGAGCATATGTTTATTGTATATAGAGTACGTCATATTTTTGGCAAGTGATAAATGTGAAAAATTAGGTGCCGGTTCTTTCATGACGAAGAACAAGTCCATATTACTAAAAGGTTACACTCTATATATTTGTGGACCATATGTTTATTGCATAAAGAGCACATCATATTTCTGGTTGCAAATGGTCACGTCTTTTACGACCATATTTTTGGTTGCAGAATCACTTTTACAAACCGTTGTTTTTTTTTTTAGACGAACAAACTCATAGCATTAAAAAGCAAACTAATTACAAACACGAATTAAGACAGCCCGAGCTTTATTATGGGCTGCCTTGACCACAAGTCTTGAAACTTTTACAACCGTAACATAATTGAAAGGGGAGCAAAGAAAACAAAAATCCTTAAGGGCCAACTACAAACTAGTTGCAGCTTCTTGAGGATTACATAGACCATGCACAAAAACAGAGCTATCCGTTTGAATACAAACTTCAAGAATCCTCTGTGCGGATGCCCACTGAAGAGCTGCTAAGCCTGCTCGAATCTTAACCAAAGCCGCGAAGGATGCAAAATAAAGGTCTACCTGCGCCGCCACCTCTAACCCATGATCACCCACACACCCAAGCAGCCGCACCACATCTTGAAACAGCAACCCAAGCTCTATTTGCAAAAAAAAATTGGCAGCCATCCAAAGCATGACCTTCCCTCCTCCAGACATACTTCAAAGCCTCCCCTCCCTTGACCAATCCACAAGCTCCACCATAATCAGAATCAGTTAGAATTCCCTCCTTTCGTTGCAACTTGCATAAGCTCCTAATTCCTGAAAAATGAGTTAAAGCATACGTGCCGTTGAAAAAGAGCCTCATTGCGAGCACACCAAATAACCCATAACATAAAAATGGAATCCCAAATCAAAGATTTACTCTGCACCTCTGAAATCCGTCTTCCAAACCATTCCTCAAACGACATTGGTATTCCCACATCAAAATTAAACCCCAAATGTGAAGCTCTCCACATCTGTTTCGCACATGTCGGTTACGGACACGCAACACTCTACGAACATGTGTCCGTGTCCTAATTATACCGTATTTGTGTCCATGCTTCTTATGTAGTGTCACGACCCTAGCCTGCCCCTAAAGGCTCTCTCTAGCCACAACAAAGCGCCAGTAATCTAATTACTAAGGCCATTTCTCTTGGTTAACCTGTTATAAGCAATGACTAAAAGGGACACAAATACAAATAGCGGAAGCAAAACCCCATATTATTACATACGCCAAAACTAGAAGTCTTTACAAGGATCTTTACATGGCAAACCACCCAGAGCTGTGCATATTTACATGACAAAAGTATTCACAAAGAGCAACTCCCTATCTACAAATCCATGTCTACAAAGCACGTCCAAAAGAATGGCTGCACGCCACCACTATACTTTCCGTTGCCTGAAAGGTGGGAAAATTCATAAGCCAAAACTCGTATGAATGATTAATACACAATTCACATGCTTTCCATGGACAATGATAAAACCATTTGAAAATGAATCACATCTCATAGCAACATAACATAGTAATGCACATCATCTATTCATTTCATGTCTACCAAGCGTCCCCGGTAGTGGATAAGTTAAGACGTTTTTCATTATCCGATATAATAGCCATATCTTGCTAGCCTTTTAGCACGTGTCCCCTAGCAAGCTGGGACGTGGGAGGATGCCATTAATAGATATAAAATATGTCCACCTTTCATTGATATTCCATGGAGTTCATATCAAGAAATAAAACATCATTGAAGCAAAAAGCTTATAACAAACCATGTGTTTTGGGTATTAATCACTCACCTTGTATCCACGTGTCACCCGAACCTCCTAAGACAATTAGGCAACAAAACATGATTAGAGGATGCCAAACAAGTCTATTTTTAATGAACATAAAATTCTAGGGTAAAATTATGAAGTTACATAGCTAGCCTTAAGAGAACATATCCTGCAACTCTAACTTCAACTTAAAATCTGACTTTGCACGGGAATAACCAAGACACAATCTTCATGCATTTTTTAGGTCTACGAGTCTAGTTTCAAAATCAGTAAACGGTTAGCTATTTCGTGGCTCGAGCTCAAAATTATAGCCGTTTCCCCAACACGTGTCTGTGCAGTCAGCACAGTCCAAAATTGCACACTGCATGGTTACGAATTTTTACAGAATTCAATACTTCGAATCTAATCCCGAAATTTTTACCATAGACAAAAGACTCATAGATGAACTCTCAATAAAAATCTCATAATTTTTGGAGTTTAGAAACTGCCTCAAAAAAATCCCCAAAAACAGGTCAGATATAAGGTTCCTCAATTATGTAGATTTTCCAGAAAATTTCAGCTTGTTCTTCCTGTGATTTACAGCTCTTAAACCCTTCCAAATACTTCTATTTCACACCAAAACTTCACTAATCATGCTCAAACTCATAGATATAGAAGAGCTACTCCAAGAACATCAAAACAAATTTTAAACATCCAATCCAAGGGATTTCAAGTTAGGATCTTGAGTTCTTCAAGAGTTCAACCCTAAAACTCAAATTCAACTTAAATCAAACATCTAGAGCATGAATTCAGTCCCTAAGATATGAAATTTAACATACAAATCATGGAATCAAGTAAAAGAAACATGGATTACCAAGTTAAATCTTCAATTCCAAGCCAAGCAAGGTTTTTTTCCCAATTTTTTCCTTTCTCTTCTTCTTCTTTTCCACCGTTTCTCTCTCTCTCTCTCTCTACGTGATAGATATGAGTAGGAAAGGAAATACGTAGAAGTTTTTCTATTTTGTTTTACTAGGCTTAAGGAAAGTTATCAGATGCAAGTGTGACATATTCTAACTTGTGTTCCAAATATACTTAACTAGCAAATTAAGCCAATAACCACATAATTTACTCAAAACTCAACACATAATTAACTTTAAGCACAATTAAGGACTAGGGGTATTACATGTAGTCACCATATCAGTAACAACAGAACAGAAACAACATCAGCTTTTGGAAATGGTATTCTGGGAACCCTGAGCTTGGTAATTACTTATACTTAGCAATTAAACATTATATCCACTTAAAAAAAGAGAGGGCAGATTTAAACTTATATATGGCTCGAATAGCAACTCCATTTGCAAACTTTCTCAAGGGAGTTAGAACACCAAATAGAGAAGGAACAAATTAAGGAAAACAAGTTGAAACAAAATCCATGCCTAAATAGAAATGAACAGGGTAAATTAGATAATTAAAACATAGGTTCTGCCCCCTGCCAACAAATTTAACTATGTATTCCAATTTTTTTATTTTTAACCTTGAACTTATAATGGCACTAACAACTCAGAAATGATCAACAGAATTCTTCAGTATATGAACCGGTTACTCTGGACCTTGGAAAGTGCAATTTGGACCAAAAAGCCACATCAAAATATAATAGCACTAACAACCAAGCTTTTAGTCTTTGTTTCTCTACTCTAGGTTGTGGTATAAAGGATTGCGATTTTCCTTTTGTTAAAGCATCCAACTCAATACCTTTTTATTTGTCATAGGAAACGATAAAAGGTCAGACATTAACCAGAAGAGAAGCCAAGATTCTCGTTAAACTTCACCTGGCTTATTAACATGAATTTCTAAGGCAATTGAAATGAAAAAGGTCACAGATAAAAAACCTTCAGCAAACAATATATATTTGTTTCACTGATAAAAACAGATCCCCTTCTAACATTTAAAACTACCTACAAAGGCAATACACCAGTTGTTTCTTTGCAAACTAGCGGCAATGGAAACGCAAAGTCATTGACTAGAAACTTCAAACTGGACTATCCTACACGAACTTTTAAAAACTACCACCACTTGGATTCTTCTTTGATATAAATAGCAAAGGAGAGTGAAAAGAAATTGAAGTTATACCTTGGGTGCAAGCATATAGAAGACACTGTTATCAACACCTCTAAATGACATGGCGGGTCCCTTTCTCACTCCCTTCAGTAGTGTGATTGAAAACACATCCATGATCACCTGTTAAATAAAGATTAGAAAGACAATTGGACCAAGGACTTGTGGTGTCTGAACCTTAATCGCATAACGCATGTGCGGGAGCGGGAGGCCATTATGAAAGCATCTTTAGAAAACATCTAAAATTACTTAAATTCATTAGAGCAAAGATTGAGAGCGGGAGCATAGAGCGAGGATCGAGAACGGGAGGAGAGGTGTATCCCTTCATAAGGGCGGGAGCATCTTCATAAAATATCTAAAACTACTAAACTTAGGTCTCATCACAACCCTGTAACAAATAAGCAAACCAAGTAGAACATGTGTTCTGGTGCTTAGAACAACCTTAGGTACAGTTTTGTGGTATTGTGCATAATATACTGTAACCCAACAGCTCCTCACCAAAAGGGCTCTCATCCCACCTATCAAAAACCAATCTATTTCTTCAAAATCCATTCCCACTTATTAGCATTACAGGCACCTTTGCTTGACTAGGCAACAACCTGGCTACAAGCATTATTAACTTAAGCATATCTACTTTTCAATTTGTTCAAGCCATTTCTATTTTGGTACGAGTTACATCAAAAAAGGAAAACAGCACTCTGGCACAAACTTATAAGAACAAGTTAGTGTTCATACGCTGGCCAATTTTACCTTCAAACTGCGCCTAGGGTTTCATAGTAACCCTTACCCCCTGAAACTCCAATTTTACAAACATCGTAATGGATTTTGCTGATTTTCATCGTGACTCCGTTGTTCCGATCTGGTTAAAACAACCAAAAAATAGTCTCAAATGACCGAACAGTAGAGAGAACGATTGAGAGAGCACAGAACCCCAGAGAGAGAGGATAAAGCAAAGAATGACAAAGAGAAGAGAGGAAGGAGAGAGAGAACGAGAGAGACGTAGAGAGAGAGAGAGAGAGAGAGAGGAACATACCAGTTCTACAGAGAGAGAGAGAGAGAGAGAGAGAGAGAGGAGAGTCCATCGTTGATGAAAGCAGTAGACAATGAGGAGGGATTTGGGAGCGATTGAGGATTAGGGCTTTTTACTGGTATAAAAGGGAGGGTATAATTGTCAATTCAACTTGACACACCATGTCTTGGTAAATATTTTTCCTTGTGTCATTAGAGTGGTGATTTGGAGAGTGGAGACCATCAGACGGTAAATAAGCCTGGTCCACGCCTCTGACCGGTAATTTTCCCTTTCCGATTTCTTTTTTTTTTTTTTTCTTTTTCACATTGGGGCAAAACCCAACAGAAATCATCCGTGCCTTGTGTATGTTACTGTATTAACTTTTCCTTTTGAGTCTTGAGAAGGAAAAGATGGGGATGGCCATGATATCCAGTTTTTTTACCCAAAAAATAGAAGTGGGTACAAGGACTAGTGTATGATTTTGCTACCGCCACATCAGAATATTTGTACCCTTCTTATCGTTTCCAATTTCCATTAATTCCCTTCTTACGAGTAATTCTTTGTGGATTTTGTACTACTCTCTTTTTGGTTACGTTGATGCATTAGCACTTATATTTATGGAGTTTATATACTCAATTTTTTGTTATATTTCCGTATCTTTATTTACAATTTTATCTCTTACATTTTTTTATAAATTCTTTACTGTATTCACTTGTTTCTTATTTTTTTTAATTGAGTATTAGGTAAATCCGTTCTACCCGTCATTGATCCAAATGGGTATGGATTTGGTGACTTTTAAGTGTCCCCAATTCAGTATGGTATGGGTAAAGAATAATCCATGGAGTTTGGAGATGAGTTATGAAAAGAGTACCTCATGCAAACCCGATCCGTTGCCTTCCCTAACAAATGGAGTCTATTAATATGTCCAGAGTGATTTTGGGGAATCAATTTTATGTTAGATTTATAAGGGTTAAAAATGAATTGCATTACAAACATGATAACAGGTGCAAAGCGAACTTCCAAACTCTCTTTTCCCTTTCTCGGCAAATTTTTTTTTTTATATTAAAACTTGATACGGGTACATCGAACCAAAGAAAAAACAAGCATGAAAACCTGAGTTATACATCCCCACAAAAATTGGCATATGCACAAGTGGAGCCAACGAAAGCTAAAAGGATAACCTCCACCAGAACACACTCTATGTATAACAACCCATCAGAGCTTGATCTTCCCAAACATTTTTTTTTCCCGAATTTGAAAATCCGTGAGAGAACCAAAATTGTAGCATCTCATACAGATTAGAAGGACAAATTAACCAAAAACAGCAGCCACCAGTGTACCACTCCTGGCCATACCTTCAAAGAGAATTGGCAATGAATGATAAGTCGAGGTACGCGGAAGTTGACCCGAACACTTATATAAATTATCAAAAAAGAAGAAGAAGTTGAGGCGTTAGGGCAAAAAAGGCATATATATATCAAGTGATCATATTTTTCGGAAATCGAAATATTTCTTCTACCAAGTCCTCCAGTTAACTAGCATCGTCATATCAAAATTTTGAGACATCACACATCTCAAATTAAACTTTACTGTGAACTTTTCGAGCTTCTCTTTTACGTACACTAATTATTTTGGCAACTCCGATTCCCCCTCGCTCAACCTCACCATCTCCACTACATTGCTACATCCACACACTGATTCTTTGGGCTCTCAAAACAATATACAGGGGACGGAGGCATGCATCTGAAAACATCATGGATGACTTCAAAGATGCTTTTAGGTTCAGGTATTACGTCCGTTATGTCAATGACACCAAAGAGATATTAAATGAATAGAATTGGGATAAGTTCCAATTTCAACCAATCTGTAGTTGCTAAATCACTGTAGTAAGTGTTGTCTTAGGCGCAGGGAATGCAAGCCATAGTTTAGCTAGCAGCTGGTTATGTGATGGTGAAGGATTTGATGAACAAATGAGTTTTGAATGAGGTCAAGCTATTTTGTTAGGTAGTTGAATGAGATCAAGCTATTTTTGTATTCTAAATGCCTGTAAAAATTACAGAGGAGAGAATTTTGGACATTTGCTTGGCTCGATCAAAGTTATATTTTTGTCTACAATCTTGGTGATGGATTAAATCCAGTTGCATTGCCCTTCGTCTATAACATTGGTACCTAATTTTTTCTGTAAATCCTTTTTATTTTTTATGCTAGCAATAGGTGGTGGTTATGTGATTGAGTAGGTCCTCACAGTTGCTTGAGAAGTATTGCCATGTGATTGTCTGGGCTTGGGACTATTGCTTCAAGTAATATTTTGTTATTGCTTTCAATGGAATTTTTTTGGAGGCAAAATCAAATGACCCTGGTTGGAGGTGATGTTAATGATGGTACGTACTAAATCTGAAAGTCTTTGTGAATGATTGGGTTTGGTATGTCTTTCATTGAAAGCAACTCACGAAATTTATATTAATATACGGATGCTCTGTGATTCTGATTTATAACTGGGGGAAGGATAGGTGGAGATAATCAATCGGGAGAAGAATAGGTTATTTACAATGTGTTATGCAGTGTCTTTAAAGATGGACATTTGAACGATGGTCAATGATGAGTGAAGAAGGATGTTATGTTGAGTTTTTTCTGCCTTTGCATTAAAGAGGTTAGGGGGATAAAATGAATAATTTTTTGACCATCAATTCGGAGCCGTGCCTTCAGGCACGGGCATCCGCTAGTTGATCAATATTCCAACGAAAGTACATTGCAGCTTATTGTATATTTTATTGTATTTTCTCAAGAATTTTTGCACGCGGGACTTAAGGCGTGCAGTGCATCCCTGGATCGGGCCTGTAACTTCCCTAGAATATACTAGTATATGAATTTTTCCCTCTTGACACTACTACAATAATAAATATGGATCACATTATAGAGATTCACAGAGATCACAGTTTTCAGTAAAAGTGAGATAAAAAATGATGCTTAAATTTTTTTTTTATCTCAGTTTAAGTCCAAAGCTGAGATAAAAAGTGGATTTTAGCGAGGAAATAAAGACCTCGCTCTTGCAGCGAGATAAAAGAAAAACAACCTCGCCCTTGTGGCGTGATAAAAGATTTTAGGACAGAAAAAAATGAGATAAAAAATCTTGCTCTTGTGGCGAGATAAAAAAGAAAAGACGTTACCCTTGTGGCGTGATAAAAAATTTTAGGGCGAAAAAGAATGAGATAAAAGATCTCACTCGTGTAGCGAGATAAAAAAGAAAAAAAGGTGGGAGGGAATTTCCAATGTTTTATGGTTCAAAGGGGGCATAAGCCCGAGAAGTTGGAAACTGGGGTGGCTTCAAAGAGGACACGTGAGTAGTGTTTTCTTCTTTCACAGCTAAATAACTATCATACCAGAGAAAATTAATGAACTTGGAAGAAAAAATGGGCTGGTAACCAGAGGACTAATCAACAAATGTCTTTAAATACTGGGACATGGTAAGGTATGCTTTGGAATATTTCTGGGATGGTAGTATTACAATAATAAATATGGGTCACATTAAGGAGATTCACAAATATCACGGTTTTCAGTGAAAGCGTGGTAAAAAGAGGTGTTTATTTTTTTTTTATCTCAATTTAAATCCAAAACTGAGATAAAAAGTGGGTTTTAGTGCGGAATAAAAAATCTCGCTCTTGCAGCGAGATAAAAGAAAAACAACCTCGCCCTTGCGGTGTGATAAAAGATTTTAGGGCAGAAAAAAATGAAATAAAAGATCTTGCTCTTGTGGCGAGATAAAAGAGAAAAAAATCTCACCCTTGTGACGTGATAAAAGATTTTAAGGCAAAAAAGAATGAGATAAAAGATCTCACTCGTATAGCGAGATAAAAGAGAAAAGAATGTGGGAGGGAATTTCTAATGTTTTATGGTTCAAAGGGGGCATAAGCCTGAAAAGTTGGAAACTGGAGTGGCTTCAAAGAGGATACGTGAGTAGTGTTTTCCTCTTTCACAATCAAATAACTGTCATACCAGAGAAATTAATGAACTTGGAAGAAAAAATGGGCTGATAACCAGATGACTAATCAACAAATGTCTTTAAATGTTGGGATATGGTAAGGTACGATTTGGAATATTTCTGGGATGGCACTATTAATATTACAATAATAAATATGGGTCACATTAAGATGATTCACAAAAATCACGATTTTCAGTGAAAGCGTGATAAAAAGTTGTGCTTAAATTTTTTTTATCTCAGTTTAATTTCAAAGCTGAGATAAAAAGTGAATTTTAGCGCGGAATAAAAGACTTCACTCTTGCAGCGAGATAAAAGAAAAACATCGCCCTTGCGGAGTGATAAATGATTTTAGGGTAGAAAAAAATGAGATAAAAGATCTCGCTCTTGTGGCGAGATAAAAGAGAAAAGATCTCACCATTGTGGCGTGATAAAAGATTTTAGGGTGGAAAAGAATGAGATAAAAGATCTCACTCGTATGGCGAGATAAAATAGAAAAGAAGGTGGGAGGGAATTTTCAATGTTTTATGGTTCAAATGGGGCATAAGCCTGAGAAGTTGGAAACTGGAGTGGCTTCAAAGAGGACACGTGAATAGTATTTTCCTCTTTCACAATCAAATAACTGTCATACCAGAGAGAATTAATGAACTTAGAAGAAAAAATGGGTTGGCAACCAGAGGACTAATCAATAAATGACTTTAAATGCTGGGACATGGTAAGGTACGATTTGGAATATTCCTGGGATGTCACTATATTACAATAATAAATATGGGTCACATTAAGAAGATTCACAAAGATTACGGTTTCCAGTCAAAGCGTGATAAAAAATGGTGTTTAAATTTTTTTTATCTCAGTTTAAATCTAAAACTGAGATAAAAAGTGAATTTTAGCGCGGAATAAAAGACCTCGTTTTTGCGGCGAGATAAAAGAAAAACAATTTTGCCCTTGTGGCGTGATAAAAGATTTTAGGGCAGGAAAAAATGAGATAAAATATATCTTGCTCTTGTGGCGAGATAAAAGAGAAACGACCTCATTCTTGTGGCGTGATAAAAGATTTTAAGGCAAAAAAGAATGTGATAAAAGATCTCGCTCGTATGGTGAGATAAAAGAGAAAAGACCTCACCCTTGTAGCATGATAAAAAAGAGAAAAGATCTTACCCTTGTGGTGTGATAAAAATGAGGAAAGATCTCACCATTGTGGCGTGATAAAAGATTTTAGGGCAGAAAAGAATGAAATAAAAGATCTCGTTCTTGTGGCGAGATAAAAGAGAAAAGACCTCACCCTTATAGCGTGATAAAAAAACTTTAGCGCGGAAAAAAGTGAGTTAAATGATCTCACTCTTACGGCGAGATAAAAAATCTACTCATTTAGCCGTGCGGTCTTAATTTTCACGTGGACAGGCTGGTACCCATTTAGGCGAGTTTTGAAAAGTTATGTGAGGAAAACGATGTTGTTTAAGGATTTTGACAAAATTCTTTTTTTTTTACAAAAATTAAGAAGATAAGCCTAATAACACTCACTCCAAAAAATCTTTACGTTTCATCTTTATCTTCACGCCCAAAAAGATCGAGAGAGAGAGAGAGAGAGAGAGAGATAGAGAGAGAGAGAGAAAAGGCAAATCCCACGACTGGGTTCCACCAGTGCCCAGTTGTTTCTTCAACGACAGGAGGGCTATTCCACTAGCGCTCGATTTTTACGTGGGCGAGCTGTGATCTTTATGATCTATTGTAGTAGTTAAATTTAGTTATTTCGGATGTCTTCCAAGTGTTTGACACATAAGAAAAAAAAGCAATTATATTATTATGGTTTAACCTTATTTGAAAATGATTAAATTCCAATTGAGAAGCCACCATTGAAATTGAAATTTAATATAAACACAAAATTCATGTGAAATGATTAGTTTATTAAAAAAAATATATCTAAAGTTTGTCCATAATGTTACAATTCATAAAAATACAAAGCGCACACTTCAACAAAAAACACTATTGTCTACTAAATTTACTGGCTCAAACTAAAATTTTCGCCCCAAGAAAATCCTTTGATGACCAACAACTAATTTTGATTGGCAAAAGATTTGTTGTTGTATTTTTAAAATTTTTTAAACAATGTTTATATATGTATTTTTATATTTTTTAATATCATGTTAATTGCATTTCAAAAAATTTAGCAAATTTTAAGGGGAAAAAAAAAGTTTTTTCACTTTAGAAAGTAAGTATAAATATTTGTTGTTTTCCTAATGTAACAGAAGTTCTTGGCTAGTTTAGTGGTAAGGGCTTGAGAAATCGATCAAGGGTGTGTAGGTTTGAAACTTGGCAATGACAAGAAAAGATGGTTTAATAGATACAACGAAAAGATCACGCGCAATGATTTTTCATCTCAGTTTATGGTATGATCATTTTGAATTTTCAATCACGATTATAGATTGTGATCTAAAGTGACATACAATCACACCTAAAAAAGAGAAACAATCACACTCAAGAGAAACAATCGCAGCTTGTAACCGTAATAAAAGAGAAAAGATCACGCCTTTTGGTCGTGATTGTTTCTCTCTTTCAATCACGGTTTATAACCGTGATAAAAGAGAATAATTTACAATCACATCCAGATCCACCACGGTAGCATGAGCGTGATGAAAAACTTACAATCACGGCCAATAACTGTGATCTTTATGATTTATTGTAGTAGTATGAATAAAAAAAAAAGATGAATGACAAAATTTTTATTCTGCACTTTAAGCTATTTTACCTACGGAAAACAAGAAAGTTAGCATGCACTAGAGTTGGTAAACACTTCGCCAGAATTGTTCCGGCTCCCGCACCTTTGTATTTCTAGCGATTCACTATTTAAATCAATACATAGTTTATTACTCCCTCCATCCCTTTTTAAATGTCCTGCTTCGTAACTCCAATTTATTAAAAAGACATCATTATTATACCTTTCACATCAATTTTTTCCTCTACTTTCCCTACTTATCCATCATCATTACACTTTTACTCACTAATTTTTCAAAATGGAATCTACTTTTAGGGACAAAATAGACAATTCACCAACTTTTATCCATTAACTTTACAAAATGGACACTTATTAAGGGACAGTCCAAAATGAAATACTGAACTATAATAAAGGGACGGAGGGAGTACTTTTTGAGCCAGGTGTCCCCCATTACTTTCTCTTTCATACCTCTTATTCTCTCTCATTGGTTAATATTTTATCATATTTAATGAATAGAGAAAATATCGGCTTTGTTTGTTTGGTTGGTAGTTTAGTTTAGTTTAATTTTGGTAATGGGTAGAGAGAGAAATAGGGTAATGATTGGAGAGAGGGGTAATGATTGGAGAGAGATAGAGAGAGAAATGAAATTAATAATTGAAAATATAGAGTAATGATTGGAGAAAAATATAGGATAATAATTGAAAAACAAAATAAAAACAAAACAAAAATGGCAACCGAACACAGCCCGCCACCACCGGTTTGTGGTGTTGGTTGTAGTTCGAAGGGGGAATATATAACACAACCAAAAAAAGGCAGCTCCAATTTAAAGCTTACTGGACCTTTTAATGTCAAAGGTACAAGTTTGTTTTGTGTCGTCATCCGCATCTTGTGAACCTTTTTTTTTTTAACCAAAAGACAAATAATAGGATTGGAAGAAAGCAACGGGTAATGTTCTCCACCATACTCTTTAGTTTCTTACCGAGGCTTAAAAAAAACAGACTGGTTAAAAGGGGGGAAAAAAAAAAAACTTGATTATTAAGAAATTTGGGTGCAATATGTATATGATGATCAAAATAAGTTGGAAAATAGTTTTGGAATGTTCTAACGATAAGTAGAAAATGCTATCAATCACGCAGAGAAAAACCCGGGCAAGACGTGTTTATTTAACCATGTAGTGGCGAAGCCAGGAATTAACATTAGGATACCTTGCAAATAAGAAAAAGGTGATCTCTCTACATAAAATTCCTGGATCCGTCATTGCTTAAATGCATCGAACATTTTACTACGTGTACGTGAATATGTCTACGGATATATATATATATATATATACAGTGGCGGATCCAGAAATCTAATACAGATGGGTCACCTCTCGAGCATAAAGTTGAAAAAAATTCTCATAATCTAATATAACAAGTACATGCATTCAGATAAAAATTATAACGAGAACCGAAAATGTTCAAGCATTCTTTAAAGAGCACAAAACTTTGAAATTTTTTTTTTTGTGAAAGAGCAAGAAATGCATTAATAATAATATGAAAAGTATAAATGTGTTGTCGCCATTACATAATAAAGACACGCTAGTGACAGACGAAGAATAAACATACAGTAAACTTTTAAAAAAATGAGTGAATTAGTGTTTTGTATTTTAATATTTTTATTTGATGGGTATGTCAAATTGTCTCTGATGGCATTGTTGTTGGCCACACGCTTTGAATGATTTTTTAATTTCAATGTTGCAGCTGGGGATGGCAATCGTACCCGTCCCGTCCCGCCCCGAACGGGGCGGGTTTTCCACCCCATTTTCGGGTATTGGGTCGGGGTAAAAGTTTTCAAACCCGCCCGGGTTCGGGGCGAAGGTACCCTGCCCCTAAACCCGCCCCGAGATTACCCGAACCCGCCCCGGCTTGTGTGTGTATATATATATATGTATATATACTTATATACATGTCCTTTCATTTTTTTTTAGCATTAATCCAAAAAACAATGTCTCTTTCCTGTCAAGTAGCCTAATTAAATTTTAAAAAAAATAAAAATTGATATTTATTAGTGTTTAGTGGATTTTTTAAAAAGTTTTCTTCAAATATTTATAATAAATTTTACACATAAAGAAATGAAATGAGGTATCTAAAATATTGTTTGCAATTAAAAGTCTAGATAAAATCGTGATATCAAAAGACACAAAAATAATTTCAAAAGTTTTATTTTCTAGATAATTTTTATTCTTATTCAGTATTTTTTTTTTACTTTTTTACTTATACTTTAATTTTTTTAATTTTTACGGGACGGGGCGGGTAAACCCGTTCCCCGATCAGGGCGGGAACGGGGGTACCCAAAAAAAACTTGGTCGGGGCCGGATAATGATTTCCAAGTCGAGGTCGGGATATGCAAAAACCCGCGCCGCCCCGTTGCCATTCCTAGTTGCAGCATCAAAATGAAAGAAAAGACATTTAAGACCATGCGGGGTTTTGAACTCACAACTGTGCGTGTAGAAGGGCCAGCCTTTGCCACTGGAACAAGATGCCCCAATTGACATATTCTCGGTAATTTTATATAGGGTCCCTTTTATATATATTACTTAACTTTTTCAATTCACAAAAAATAATTCCCAATAATATCAGGTGGGTCACTGTGCCTTAATTGAATCCGCCCCCGTATGTATGTATGTGTGTGTGTATATATATATATATATATATACGGGGCGGTTCCAGGGACATTTATAAAAACACTTAAAAAAATACTTCATAATTTTCGATCAAATTTTAATGATCCGAGCCGCTCAATGTGATCAGAACGTGATTGTAAGAGTACCCGTGAGAAATCAGCAAAAAAAAATGACCGGGAAGGGCTTGATCCGAACAGTTCCAAACTGTTTTTTATTGAATGGTTCAATTAAAAACTGCTAAAAACAAGCACTTCCCGATAATTTTTTTTGCCGATTTCTCTCGGGTACCCTTAAAATCACATTCTGTACACATTGAGCAGCTCGAATCATCAAAATTTGATCGGAAACTATGAGATTGAGATTTGGAGTGTTTTTTTAAGTGTTTTTTTATAAATGTCCCTGGAACCGTCCCGATATATATATATATATATATACTAGTGCTAGCCCGTGCCTACGGCACTACTCATTCCGGTTGGAAGGGGATGACAATTGTGTGATTTAGGTCATTAGGTGAAAACCATGGGCATTTAACCGGGAAGTGAGAGGATGCACTACAGCCTTTGGATCAAATGAATCTAAGCCGTTCCAACAATTTGTCCCCACACCCTTCTGTTTTATAATCTATCTAATAAAACACAAGGGTTTTTGGGAATATTCCTAAAGAATATTCTCTCTCAACGGTTCAGATTTCTCCCTTACACAAATTTTATCTACCCATACAAACAAATCCAACGGTCTAGATTTCTCTACCCTTCACATACAAACTAATGGTGTCACACCCCAAAATGAGAAGTGACCGGCCATGAACCACAAGACCAAAACTCGTAGAACATGCAGCCTAAAAAGAAATTTTTATAAAACTCCCAAGTAAAGATCCACCAAACAGTCAACCATTTTTTATTTATTCAGAACATCCACAACCATAAAATTCCACCAAAAGAATGGGCACAAACATCCCATGAACCAAATAATATCCAGTGATCCAACAGTAATAAAAGAATCCGGATGTCTGATAAAATGTTTCAATGCGGAAGCGATGAAATAAAACACTAAGCTAGGATGAGACACCCTAAGGAGGTCAACAACAGAAACCTTGAGATGCCGCCAGAGTCCATGCCTAAATCCCCAACTTGCCTGAAAAATGAGTTGGAATAAATCCGTCAGCTGACGAGCTCAGTGAGTAGCAAAGCATGTATATTACAATAAGGTTCTGAAATAAGGATCAAAATAATTTACCATGTCAACATAATTTGGCACATGCGGTGAACCACAAAATAATCCATTAATCCAATTAACGATTCATCCGATAAGTCTTAATGGTGTTCTCAATCCAATCTCCAACAACAATGGGGAACCACAACCAAAATCAATAGTACCAAGTGCCAGTGAATAAATGTCTCAAAATTGGATCCAATATCGAAACTTAGAGTCACCACGAGTAGGCAGCCCGTGGAACTTTTCCCTAAGAACGATCCGGTCAATAACAACCGTTGAGCATTAGGGTCACGGCCTAATCCGGTTTCTTCCCTAATGGCCAGAGTCACCCGCACACAGAGGATTAATTTCCCTGGACTTCCAAAATATGTTCCCATCAATATCCACAAAGTTCTCACCAAAAGGTTATCCAAACAATAAATAGTTTCACCAATCCGCATGCCAATTTCAAGAACCAAATAAAACAAATACATGTTCCCAATTTCAATCATAAATTTTCTAAAACAATAATTTAAGGAATATGGGGAAGTTCGAAAATACGTAACATGCTTAACCACTCACCTGGGTCCAAAGCTAATGTGATCAAACAACTCGAAATCAAGTTAACCTGAACGACAAGATAATTCACATCTTACAAGACCCGATTTGTTTATCCCAAGTCCAAGAAATTATTCTCCCACGTACACACCACCCGTCATCATCTAAACTCCTTAACCAACCATCCTCAATCTATACAATATAAAACTAGTTCCTACATATGCTATGACCCAAAATATGCATTCACCTTCACACCACCAAATCTCCACGACAACAGAGCACCACCCACACACACCTCACAATTAAACTCCCAACCCGATTAACGTCCAAACTCCATGGTCCAATAGCATGATGAAATGAAACTAATTCTCGCCAGAGAACTTGTGCAAAACTTCAAACAAAACCCATTTATCCTATTGTTAACTCTATTGATCCACACCACCAATAAACCCAAGTTTTGTTTTCTAGTTAAACCCATAAACTACTGTAACAAGGGAAAAGGAAAAGAAGGAAAAGAAGACAAGAAGGAAGAGGAGCAAACCACCTCGGCAAAACTTCCGCTAAGCGAACCCTTGACTGCGGCTCTTTGTTCTTCTCTCTCTTTTTCTTTTTCTCAGAACGTTTTAGTTCTAATAAAGAACCCTACTTAGCGTATAAACATATATCTTTTAGTATTACTCTTAAAAACCACTCATTACTAATGCTGCCCCCTATACAATTTATTAAATTATTAATCGGTACCACTATTTCACCCAAAATCAATCTCATACCCCAAACAATACAATCGTGCCAACAATACCCATACCGCCCGCAAAATAATTAATTAGGACACAACCACAACTCCAATTAATAAACGGCCAATATAATTAATTAAATAAATAAAAATGCTAGGCCGTAACATCCTTCCCTCCTTAAAATAAATTTCGTCCTCGAAATTACATACTAACTTCAATCATACAAATGTGGGTACTTCTCGCGCATCTCCTCATCACGCTCCCATGTAGCTCTTCAATCACGTGATTGCGCCACAATGCTTTGACCAATAAATTCGTTTGTTGCGAAATACTTTTCCCTTCGTATCTAGAATCTCAATAGGTTGCTCATCATAGGTTAAATCATCCCGAATATGAAGTGACTCGTAATCAATAATATGGGACAGACTATGCACATACCTCCTCAACATCGATGCATGAAAAATATTATGAACTTCAGCCAACCTACCGGCCACCTCATCAATCCTTTCCAAAACCTCAAACGGTCCAATATAGCGAAGACTCAACTTTTTCTTTTTGCCAAACCGGATAACATCTTTCTATGGGACACCTTAAGAAGTACAATATCTCTAGTTACAAACTCCAAATCCCTCCAATGACTGTTTGAAAAAGTATCTCCTACAATGTGACCAGAAATTAAACTAGCCCAAATCTATCAAAGACGAAGTTAATCAACCAACCTCGTCGATCAAACTAAGACTACCAGAATTGTAAAAGAATGTCAAAATAATATATAGTCACTAGATTTCCATCATTTCAAAAATATTCATAGGGCCATCTAATTACTCCAAATCCCTCCCATGATTATCTGCATAACTTTTCTACCTATTTCGAGGAGTTACAAACCTTTTCCAAATAGTTTTTTTTTGCATCCTCCGCCAAGTCAAGTCCTAAAAGTCACCTTTCTCCAACCTCATACCAACAAACAGGAGATATACACTTCCGTCCATACAAAACCTCATACGGAACAACTCCCAAACTCGAATGATAACTGTTATTGTACGCAAATTCCATTAGCAGCAATTGATCATCCCAATTTTCTTTTCACTCTAAGGTACATGGTCTCAATAAAGCCTCCAAAGTCTATATAGTCCTCTCACTTGATCATCGATAAGCAAAACTAAAAAAAAATATGAGTATCCATCGCTACCTTTAAGGCACCCAAAATTTAGATACAAAATGGGGAAACGATCTGACGCCATTGACCATTGATACAGGTGCATCATGGAGTCTAACAATCTCCCTAACATACAACTGTGCCAAACAATCCAATGTATATGTCAGCTTCTACAACCCCTAATTCGACATTCATGTAACCGTTCCAATATCTCCACAACTCCATATCACTAACATCGAGATGAAAAAAAGAAGAAGAAAGGTAAGTAGTTATTTAAAACTTCGAAAAGAATCATGCCTCCATAAGATTGAATATCTCGAATATCCAAGAACTCCAAAACTTTGCCAACCATTCAATAGTTACTGCCCCAGTACTTATTTTCCAATGCACATCCATGATTTCGAGTAGGCAATCAAGCATATCACAGAACCTTAACGAAACTATTCCATAAGACCATTATAATGCTACCATACTTGCAAAACTCCAAATTCATTATCTCAATCCATGGTGCATCCCCCAATCCAAATTTTAGCACTTAATAAACTACCAATTCTTTAGTGTCGTTCCACCTAAACATTAACCACCCTTCTGCAACGTAGCGTACTGCATACACTTCCAGAACCACCAATCAATGAATATATGTTGCACCGAGTACTTATAGCTCTCACAAAGATTATTAACCAAAACAAAAACCAAATCCATAAAATTGCTTACATCTATCAATCCTAAACGTATAGCAGTATTGCTGTAAGACTCCATCAATAACACACACACACAAAAAGGAAGTCTAAAAACACATCACATTCTTCTCTTTTCTGTTCCTTTTTTTTTATAAATGAAGTGATACGTATAGATCCAATATCACTCTAACTATCAAATTTTCTATTCCCACATTCAACTCCATTAACAGTTAAGTTCCAAATACGTATTAGTCTTCATAACGTCTTACTACCATCCATAACTACTAACCAACAGAATACTTCCACAAAAAATCTCTCTGATATTATGTTCCAACTTCACCTAAAATGACTGTCCAAAACCAACAGAGAAGATAATTAACCAAGTCATCGGTGCTCAAGTTAGAATTAGCAGTTATAGAAAGAATCAAAACAGTTCTAGCCCAAACCAAGTAAGTCAAGCTCTAAGTATCCGACATCTACAATTGATTACTATTATCCGTACAACCTCAAAAATCCAAACTTCTGCTATCCAACTTCTTAATCCTCAAAGATATTAATATTTACCTTAGTATCACAGATCCTATAGTGACCATACTGTCCAAATAATTTCGTTGAACCATTCTCAAATAAATCTTCAGGAGATTCCAAACAGACTATGAAATCCAGAATAAATTTTAGAAATCAAACAAGGCTCCCAAACTTCTCACTATATTCCAGATATTCAGCAATGGTGGCAAAACCAAACTTATTCAATAAATGCTTATTCGATCACCTCAAGCAAAGTTCAAGACGGGTTCCACTGATGCAAAGGAAAATGTCAAGGGTCATTGTACACATATATGTGGCCTTTATCAGTTACCCAAACTCAATAGTGTTTTCTAAACCAATAATCGAACTGATTAACCTCCAGTCTGACTTCCCAAAAGAACATATAGTATACATCACCACCTAAAATTTCTTAAATTGATCACCTCGCATCTTGGAGACTAACTCCATGTACTAACCCAAAATATAACACCACAGAATCCTGAATTATAAATTTTTCCTTGTCATTTCAGACTACGCCTCAAAATTATCCCACAAAGTAAGAGTTTTAACCTTTCTCAGCAAATAAATTACGAACCCCAAAACTACTAATGATCAAGTCGGTAATACTCCCATATTTACTTTTACGGCACAATAACAGCTCTAATCTCATAAGTTTATCCAATTAAATTTCCTCTTTCCTAACTTTCCCATAATTTCACATCAGCGATACCGTAAAGCATTAAAATTTCAAATTACCACCAGTGCACTCCATAACCTCATTGTCTAAACACCAAACATACTGTAACAATCCCTTTCCATAGACTCAAACCAACCCAAGCACTCACATGTACAACCATAGCCCAATGCATGCCAATACCAATCAAGCAATCATACCCTCGCCAAAGCCTATCTATTTACGGTCAAATTCTCGCAACCAAACAATTAGTACTACGGTTAGAAAAATCCACTTTCAACAATCGACTACTCCCATTCTATACCCACCTGGTCATCTAAGGTTTTTTTTTTTTTTTTGGGATTGAGGCAACGAAACATAGGAATCCTAACCATCAATGAGTTCATAGGGTATTCACCTAATAATCATCAAGGAATTCATGGGGTAGTTCCTCAGGTAAGCATAACTATTGACCTCTCCTAATAGAACATAACCAAATCTCTACTAGGATCTCAAGCATAGGAACGAAGGACCGATCAAACAACAATTCAAAACTATCCGGGATGTATTGAGTATTACAAGTAAGAAACTCTTAGCACCCTCACTCAATTAAACTAGCTCATCCTCAATACCAAATTGAAGCAATCCTCTAAGTTACATTCTTAAGTCAATATTCTCCAAGTAACTACCACCAATACTAATTCTTCATATTCACTAATATCATACTCCAACTACATTACATCACCAAAGTACTTGTAAAATAAGGGCGACGATCCAAATAACGAATAAAATCACATATGCCACATTCTCCTCTAATACCCTATCCAAAGTCCATAGAAAAATAATGTTCCCACCGAATGACTAGTATCTCCATAATACTATGCGGGTACTGATACACATCAAATAACAAACACTCTCACAAATGGCAGTAGGACTCTGGGGACTCAGACCTCCACTAAATGAACACGATAAAAATGAATGCAAAAGTAGTTTTTTTTTTTTTAAACCTAGGCTCTGATACCACAATTGTCACACCCCAAAATGAGAAGTGACCGGCCATGAACCACAAGACCAAAACTCGTAGAACATGCAGCCTAAAAAGAAATTTTTATAAAACTCCCAAGTAAAGATCCACCAAACAGTCAACCATTTTTTATTTATTCAGAACATCCACAACCATAAAATTCCACCAAAAGAATGGGCACAAACATCCCATGAACCAAATAATATCCAGTGATCCAACAGTAATAAAAGAATCCGGATGTCTGATAAAATGTTTCAATGCGGAAGCGATGAAATAAAACACTAAGCTAGGATGAGACACCCTAAGGAGGTCAACAACAGAAACCTTGAGATGCCGCCAGAGTCCATGCCTAAATCCCCAACTTGCCTGAAAAATGAGTTGGAATAAATCCGTCAGCTGACGAGCTCAGTGAGTAGCAAAGCATGTATATTACAATAAGGTTCTGAAATAAGGATCAAAATAATTTACCATGTCAACATAATTTGGCACATGCGGTGAACCACAAAATAATCCATTAATCCAATTAACGATTCATCCGATAAGTCTTAATGGTGTTCTCAATCCAATCTCCAACAACAATGGGGAACCACAACCAAAATCAATAGTACCAAGTGCCAGTGAATAAATGTCTCAAAATTGGATCCAATATCGAAACTTAGAGTCACCACGAGTAGGCAGCCCGTGGAACTTTTCCCTAAGAACGATCCGGTCAATAACAACCGTTGAGCATTAGGGTCACCGGCCTAATCCGGTTTCTTCACTAATGGCCAGAGTCACCCGCACACAGAGGATTAATTTCCCTGGACTTCCAAAATATGTTCCCATCAATATCCACAAAGTTCTCACCAAAAGGTTATCCAAACAATAAATAGTTTCACCAATCCGCATGCCAATTTCAAGAACCAAATAAAACAAATACATGTTCCCAATTTCAATCATAAATTTTCTAAAACAATAATTTAAGGAATATGGGGAAGTTCGAAAATACGTAACATGCTTAACCACTCACCTGGGTCCAAAGCTAATGTGATCAAACAACTCGAAATCAAGTTAACCTGAACGACAAGATAATTCACATCTTACAAGACCCGATTTGTTTATCCCAAGTCCAAGAAATTATTCTCCCACGTACACACCACCCGTCATCATCTAAACTCCTTAACCAACCATCCTCAATCTATACAATATAAAACTAGTTCCTACATATGCTATGACCCAAAATATGCATTCACCTTCACACCACCAAATCTCCACGACAACAGAGCACCACCCACACACACCTCACAATTAAACTCCCAACCCGATTAACGTCCAAACTCCATGGTCCAATAGCATGATGAAATGAAACTAATTCTCGCCAGAGAACTTGTGCAAAACTTCAAACAAAACCCATTTATCCTATTGTTAACTCTATTGATCCACACCACCAATAAACCCAAGTTTTGTTTTCTAGTTAAACCCATAAACTACTGTAACAAGGGAAAAGGAAAAGAAGGAAAAGAAGACAAGAAGGAAGAGGAGCAAACCACCTCGGCAAAACTTCCGCTAAGCGAACCCTTGACTGCGGCTCTTTGTTCTTCTCTCTCTTTTTCTTTTTCTCAGAACGTTTTAGTTCTAATAAAGAACCCTACTTAGCGTATAAACATATATCTTTCAGTATTACTCTTAAAAACCACTCATTACTAATGCTGCCCCCTATACAATTTATTAAATTATTAATCGGTACCACTATTTCACCCAAAATCAATCTCATACCCCAAACAATACAATCGTGCCAACAATACCCATACCGCCCGCAAAATAATTAATTAGGACACAACCACAACTCCAATTAATAAACGGCCAATATAATTAATTAAATAAATAAAAATGCTAGGCCGTAACAAATGGCATGTTTTGTAAATAGCGTGCAATCCTAGGGCTTAAAATCCTGGGGCTTATATTGGAAACGTCTCCCAGAAGAAAAGGTAATTTCAACAAATTTGTAAAATCAACACAATATACGTCAATTGATTAATAGGCGAGGGAGGATTTTTGAAAAGATTTGATGTATTGATTTTTGGAAAGCTTTGCGTTTAAATACATACAATGAACCGACTAATTTTATTGGGAGATAATGGCAGATTTTAGATTTTTGGGTGACAGATTTTTACGGGAAGCTTGATTTTTTGCAATAATTTTTTATTGCCGATTTTTTAGCAATATAGTCTTTGGCGTTTTTTTTTTCGGTTTTTTTTTCTCTCTCTCCCTAAACGTTTTTTTTACTGGCTGATTTTTCGGAAAGTGAAAAATAGTTAGTTTTTTTATTCAACAAGTTTCTATCAGTTGTAACACCATTTATTGACTCTCATTTTTTGAGTGTGTGTTCAGAATTATAGGATGAATAGTGAGAATGAAATTAATATAAAATTAATATGGTGCGTGGAACATGTCTCTTGATTTCAAGGGCTTCAAAATTTGAATCACTCAAACCCTGTCCTCATTTCAACGATGGCGATTTTTTCATGACTCTCTCTCTGTTTTTGTTGCCGTTGTCAAACCCTGTCCTCATTTCAGCGATGGCGATTTAGTGTTTTGAGCCACTAGCTAGCAAGTGCCATAGGCACGGACAATTTCAATAGGGATGCGTAGTGCCGTAGGCACGGGCAAGCACTAGTATATATATAATATATAATATATATATATGTATGCACCCCAAACAAATCGTTCAATGCACCTCAAGCATTGCCCTCACGTTTATAAATAGCAATCGGAAGAAGTATAATTTTTATTCTGAGACAACAAAATCATAAGAGTTGATAAGAAATTAAAAGAAAGATGGAAAACGAAGCAGCAGCAGCAGCAGCAGCAGCAGCAGCAGCAGCAGCAGCAGCAGGATGAGGTGATCTTTTTCGATCCCAACGCCACCAAAATGGCACAAGTCGTTCAATCCGACCCAACTGGTATATATATTTATTATTATTCCATGTATATATATATACTCGATGATCACCTATACAAATGAAATCACTGACTGGAATTTACTCTTTGCACGGGTTCGATCTCCTTTTGGAGGTCAGGAGATGTTGTCAAGTGTTTGGCAGCGGTGCCGAGCGGTCGATCTGGCCGTTCATCTCGACACGGACGATTCGAATCTATTCTTAGCGCATAAAAATTTGAACCGTCCGTTACTCGAATTAAGATCCAAGAAGTTAATTGTCGAGATAAATGATCAGATCGACCGCTCGGCGCGGCTGCCAAGCACGCAGCATGCCCGGAAATCATCCGTGCCTTGTGTATGTTATTAGCATTTCCTTTTGAGTCTTGAGAAGGAAAAGATGGGGATGGCCATCATATCCAGTTTTTTTAACCAAAAAATAGAAGTGGGTATTAGGACTAGTGTATGATTTTGCTACCGCCACATCAGAATATTTGTACCCTTTTTATCGTTTCCAATTTCCATTATTTCCCTTCTTTTTTTTTATCTTATCGGCAAAAATAATTTCATTCATCACAAGAATTTGAAGATGAAATCAATACAATACAGTAGGAAAAGAAATGCATTGAGCAACTTCTTCTCGTGAGATCTTAACCTACTTTTTGTACTATAACACTATTAGCAAGAAACCAACAGACACCCAAAGAGACAAGCCTAGAAACACCTAATGTTTGAAACAAACCCCAAAACACTCCAAACCCAAACAAGCAAAACCAATTGCAAACGATAATTATTTGTGGATTTTGTAATACTCTCTTTTTGGTTACGTTGATGCATTAGCACTTATATTTATGGAGTTTATGTACTCAATTTTTTGTTATATTTCCATATCTTTATTTACAATCTTATCTCTTACATTTTTTTATAAATTCTTTACTGTATTCACTTGTTTCTTATTTTTTTTTTAATTGAGTATTAGGTAAATCCGTTCTACCCGTCATTAATCCAAATGTAAGAATAATGCATGGTATGGGTATAGAATAATGCATGGAGTTTGGAGATGAGTTATGAAAAGAGTACCTCATGCAAATCCGACCCGTTGCCTTCCCTAACAAATGGAGTCTGCTAATATGTCCAGACTGATTTTGGGGAATCAATTTTATGTTAGATTTATAAGGGTTAAAAATGAATTGCATTACAAACATGATAACGGGTGCAACCGGTCGAAAGCAAACTTCCAAACTCTCTTTTCACTTTCTCGGCAAATAGGAAATTTTATTAAAATTCAATACGGGTACATCGAACCGAAGAAAAAACAAGCGTGAAAGCTGTAAGGATAACCTCCACCAGAACACACTCTATGTATAACATCTAAAAACCCATCAGAGCTTGATCTTCCCAAACATTTTTTTTTCCCCGAATTTGAAAATCCGTGAGAGAACCAAAATTGTAGCATCTCATACAGATAAGAAGGCCAAATGAAACAAAAACAGCTGCCACCAGTGTATGACTCCTGGCCATACCTTCAAAGAGACTTGGCAATGAATGATAAATCGATGTGCGCGGAAGTTGACCCGAACACTTATATAAATTATAAAAAAAGAAGAAGTTGAGGCGTTAGGGCAAAAAAGGCACATCAAGTGATCATCATTTTCGGAAATCGAAAAATTTCTTCTACCAAGTCCTCCAGTTAACTAGCATCGTCATAATTTTGAGACATCACTCACCTCAAATTAAACTTCACTGTGAACTTTTGGAGCTTCTCTTTTATGTACACTGCTCAATTATTTTGGCAACTGTTATTACTCAACGTGTGTTTGAAATTAAACAATATATCATGCATTCTCTATAGTATCTGGTAAGTATGGTAAACATTGACGGATTACACATTTATGTATCATCATTAATGTACCATAACAAGGGTAGTTAAATAAAAATGTGCATGCCATAATGACTTTGATGTCATTAGTTTTAATCAATTGATTCAAATGACTTTATCAAATGGGAGTCTGCTGTTTGTTCTCTAAAGCATGCATGTTGGCCCATGCGGACATTTCAATTTCGGTAATGAACAGCTCAGATTTCATCTCGATAATGAATAGATGAATGGCTAGCATCTCTTCGGCCGAGATGAAATCTGAGTAATTCATTGCCGAAATTAGATAGCCCAGATGAGCTCAACACGCATGTTGTGTCCCCAAAGGAACAACAACCTCCCCCGGTTGGCTCAATAGTCAATAACAATCAGTCCAAAAGTCAACTACCACATCTGATCGAGTCCAAAACTAGCCGTTCTGATCCAATTTTTTTTTGGGTAAACTAAAACAAGCCAAAATTTTGAGCCTCTATCGATCTCTTTTCATTTTCTGCCAAAATCACCGTAGCAGCTGAAGGACACGTGTCAACCAGAGGCTCATTGGAAATCCCTACATATATATAGACACAAGAATCTATATATGGTCCTCAAAAAATCATAGAGTTGATAAGAAATTAAAGAAAAATGGAAAATGAAGCAGCAGAGCAACAGCAGGTGGAGGATCAGAAGATCTATTTCCATCCTGATGCCAGCCAAATGGCAGAAATCGTTCAATCCAACCCATTTGGTATATAGTATTTATTTTTCGAATTAAACGTGATGTACTTTGAGAGAATGACCTGTATCGTAAAACAAGAAATAAGTACTTAAAAAACTAAGGACGTGACCTAATTATGAAATCATCCTTACCTTTTCCATATGTTAACTTCTCCTTGTAACCCTTTAGTCTTGAGAAGGAAAAGATGGCGATGGCAATTACACCCATAGCATAGATACGTACCCAGTCCAGTCCGTTCATTTGGAGTCGGATATTGTTCGAATTTTTTACCAAATAGAAGTGGGTGCATATGAGGAGTGTATGATTTTGGAACACCGGGTGCGTGTTGTTCCTTAGCTTAGGGACAACATGAGTGTTGGGCCAATCTGAACCATCCATGCTCGACAATGGAAGGCTCAGATTGCATCTCAGTCGAATATCAATGGATGGTCGAGATGCAATCTGAGCCGTTCATTGCCCAGCATGGACGGCCCGGATCGGCCCACGCATACTATCCCTAAGGAGACAACAAGCACCCCCAATCTACCATGCGCGATATTAGAATATCTGTACCCTTCTTGTTCGTATGCAGTATTTGCCTAATAAAAGTATGGGAAAGTTTACAATACACACCTCTTAAAAGGGTGTACCATATGCACTTATTTTAAGGTTCATTCATAACATTTTAATGTGTTTCGTAACTTTTGTTCTATAATTCATAACCTTTCAGCAATACGATTCGTAACATTTTCATTATGATTCATAACATTTTGGTGTATCTCGTAACTTTTATACGATTCGTAACTTTTTAGCAATACGATTTGTAACATTTTCTCTATAATTCGTAACATTTTGGGGGTGCATATGATACACACCCAAATAAGAGGTGTGTATTGTAGCCTTTCCCTAAAAGTATAAGTAAACTCTGTAAGTTTATAGTAAGTCTACTGGTACAGCAATACTGTACAGATTTTGCGTACAGATTTTTTGTGGGGCCCACTAAGGGTCTCATATAAATGATCCGAGCCGTTCATTAAATGTAAATCAGTTTTTCAAGGGCTCTCGTGAAAAATTAGTTCAATCCGATACTTATAGATACTTGATCCAATCATATAACTTTTGATTTAGATTCCCGGATAATAAAACATTATATGATTGGATTGAGCATCTATAAGTATCAGATTGAACTGATTTTTCGCAGGGACCCTTGAAAAACTGCTTTAAATTTAATGAACAGCTCGGATCATTTGTGTGGGACCCGTAGTGGGCCCCACAAAAAATCTGTACGCAAAATCTGTACAGTATTGCTGTACCAGTAGACTTACTGTAAGTTTAAATCTATTTGCGCGATTATATTTTGCTTAACCTAGTCAGTTACGTACGAGTAATTAATCTTTGTGGATTTTGTTCTAATCACTTAATTAGGTATATAATCATGTAAACTGCTTTATCTGATTTTCTTAAAATCTATATACTCTCTTTTTGGTTACGTTGATGCGTTAGCACTTATATTTATGGAGTTTATGTACTTAATTTTTTGTTATATTTGCGTATCCAAATGGGTATAAGTTTGGTGATTTAAGTGATCATAAGTGTCCCCAATTCAGTATGGTATGGGTATAGAATAAAGCGTGGAATTTTGGGGTATCAATTATATTAATTAAGGGTTATAATGATGGAAAATGATTTTTACACACCCTTTATTGATTATGGCACTTCATTTTTTCATTTTTTTTTTTTACAAGTATAGCATTCCATTTCTTGTCTCCTAGTAAAGTCTTTTGTGTGTATTTTTTTTAATAAAATACAAGAAAATGAGTGTCATAATAATAATAATAATAATAATAATAAAAAAGAGTGAAAATTATTTTTCTAAAACGAATTGTATTGCGAACATGATAACGGGTGCAACAGGTACTCCAACCAAACTTCCAAACTCTCTTTTCACTTTCTCCGCAGAAAAAGGAAATACTATTATTATGTTAGAAAAATGGGTCGGTTTGTATTATGAGCTTTCGATCCTATAAAGTTAACATATTAAAACTTGATACGGATACATCGAAGCGAAGAAGAAAAAGGATGCGGGAAAAACTCAGCTGCACATTCCGACAAAAATTGGCATCTACACAAGTGCTGCAGCCAACGAAAGCTAAAAACCCATCAGAACTGGATCATCTTCTTTTTTTTATCAGCAAAAAATATTTTATAAATTTTTGAAAAATATTACATAGATTTAACGGATTATGAGCAAACTGGCGTACGCCATCCGAGAACTAAACTCAAAGAAAGGCAAGGAGTCCGAAACGTCCGCTAAAATAACCCAAATAACTAGAACAACCTAGACCAAAAGAAATAAACTGAAACTCAAGAAAGCAAACCGAAAGGACAAAGCCAAAAACCAAGAACACACCCTTTACCCGCCAAATCTCGATATTAAAATTCCAGAGAAAGAAATTCCCCATTTTAATCTCTCTCTCTCTCTCTCTCTCTCTCTCTCTCTCTCTCTCTCTCAGGTGGTTGGCAAAAATGCTGGGAACAAGGGTTGACCCCATGGGATTTGGGTAAGCCAACGCCTGTTTTGGTACATCTTCACCAGACAGGTGCTCTTCCCAGAGGCAGAACTTTGATCCCTGGATGTGGCAGCGTAAGCCAATCTATTTTTATCATGTTTCTCTATTATAAGAACCCACGAGGGGAGGCTCCAGAAATATTCTGTATCATAACATGATCATTAATAATAATAAATTAGACCCTATGTGCTTACCATACAAATAAAAATAAAAATAAATAGTAAATATTTTTGAATAAAGACAATATAATCCTAAAAAAGTCGATCTGCTTAGTGGTGGGCAGTTTAAAAATGTATGTTGTTGAGGGCTATGGGCACCGCCACAAAGACCACCGAATAATTTTTTCCGATAAAAAACATATAATATCATCATCCTGTGTTGATTATGTACTTTGCAAATTTTTATGATGTCAATCAAATTTGAATGTACGATGTTTGTGCTAGAATAACAAAAATCAGTTGCTTGTTTGGCGTTATTCGATCATAAACTACTTTATCGGCAGCACTAAGGCTTCGTTCCGCTAAGAATAAATAAATACTTATTTTTCAAATAAGTAATTTTTTTGAATTGAAGGTGATGTAATTGTGAGAAAATGACCTGTTTTGTAGTATTTTAAAAAATAAGAACCTTAGCGAAATGGGACCCAAATAATGTTTTCCCAAGAATTATTATCCCTCCATGTATATTTGTCAGTTAGATCAGTTTCATATATATGCATAGGGGTGTTCAAGAAAACCGTCCGAACGTAAAACTGGACGGAACCGTCCTATTTGGTCCGGTTCTGCGGTTCTACGGTCAGGTTTGGTTCCAAAAAAATAAGAACCGTTAATTTTGGTTTGGTTACTTGTTCTCAATTAATGAAACGTGGTTAGAACCGAACCGGACCGTTTAAAACTAAGATAAATATAGAAATACATATGTGTGCAATTAAATATGTATTTGAATTTGGTAGGTTAATCTTTTCCTTGTTAAACTTAATTTATTTAGAGATGAAATCTCATTTGTTAGGAAAAATTTTATTTTCTTTATTCCTTTCCTATTCCAGCAGATTATCTTTCTATTTGTTTAATTTTATGAGTTCATATTGGGAAATGATTTTGCCACTCCTTTTTTTGTTTACGTCACTCCCATGCAATTGTATTTTTGCACTAAACATACACTTGCAGGGGAGTGGCGTTAACAAAAAAGGGAGTGACAAAATCAACAGCCTTCATATTTTGTGAATAAGTGTTTGGATGCTTATTGGATAGAACCGGAACCAAACCAAAACCGGACCGGTCTTGCGGTTTGGTTCTGGTTAGGTTCCATGCATATATTGGTTAAGTTCTGGTTCCCAATTTTCTAGAACTGCTTGAAATGGTCCGGTTATTGATTTTCTAGAGAACCGGATCAATCCGGACCGTGTACACCCCTATATATGCATGCATGTGTGTAAAGGTGTCAAACGTGCGTGCCGTGTAATTCAACTTCCGTGCCAACCGTGCTTCGTACCGTGCCGTGCCCATTTACTTAAATCGTGTCGTGCCGTGCCGTGCCATTTTCAATTGTGTCGTGCCATGCCGTGCCCATTTACTTTAATTGTGTCGGGTCGTGCCGTGCTGTTTTTCAATCGTGTCATGCCGTGCTCGGCCTATTTACTTAAATCGTGTCGTTCCGTGCCAGCCCATTTTTTAATCGTGTAGTGTCGTGCCATTTTTCAATCGTGTCGTGCTGTGCTGGGCCCATTTACTTAAATCGTGTCGTGCCGTGCTGGCCTGTTTTTTAATCTTATCGGCCCGTTTACTTAATCGTGTCGTGCCATTTTTCAATCATGTTTCGTGTCGTGCCCGTTTTAATTGTAGACTTCGTGCTATGCTTCGTGCCGTGCCCGTTGCATGTTTTTCAAAACAATTACTCCCTCCGTCCCTTTTTAAATGTCCTGCTTCGTAACTCCAACTTATTAAAAAGACATCATCATTATACCTTTCACATCAACTTTTTCCTCCACTTTCCCTACTTACCCATCATCATTACACTTTTACTCACTAACTTTTCAAAATGGAATATACTTTTAGGGACAAAATAGACAATTCACCAACTTTTACCCACTAACTTTACAAAATGGACACTTATTAAGGGACAGCCCAAAATGGAATACTGGACTGTAATAAAGGGACGGAGGGAGTATTTGTCAGTCTTGAGATGGATCGATAATGAATAAACAATTTATACAAGTAAATGAATCTCATTGGCTGACCATAAGACTACAAATCTACAATTTTGGAACATCAACTCATATGTGGATAAATCGACTCTTTTAAATTGAGGTTAAGCAAATCACAACTCAGAAAATACCTAAGAATTTGGACAACCTAAGCTTTCACAGTCCGAAAATTTTTAGAATCAACGGTAGCTTATCTTGTTTGTTCCATTTCCGTGCATCTAATTGGCACAACGCTAGTTTTAAATAGTATATCTATGCCAACAATACTTAGTGATCACATTCAGATGAAACTGACTAATTTAAAACAAATGCAATTATAATAGAGACTAACCTTTTGAGGAATTTGTAATCACTCCAAAAAAATCTGGTGGAGTGTGCAGTAGAAGGAAGATGATGATAAATTTTAACCATGAAAAGGGCTCATGATTTAGTGTTTTTTGGGGAATAAAAGATCTAATAGTAGTGCACATTTCGGTTGATATAGGAGTTTGTTTTCTGCTTTTAAGTGGAAGTAAACATGTGGCATGGAAGTTGGGACTGGGAATATGGATGTGGGAGTAATTTTTTTTTTCTTGCTTTTTTTCTTTCCATTTGGGAATTGAGAGGACTATGGATTCAGTTATTGATACTTGGGTGGAATAGGAGAACGTGGAGTTTTTTTATTGGTAAAAAAATTCAAAAATCTAAGAAATTAGGATTAGGAGATTAGAGGTTTTTTGGGCTCAAATATATTTGCATAGGATATTTAATGATGATTAGCATTGTGTCTCGTTCCATACACGGGGCAGCGAAAAAACATTGGGTTAAAATTTATTCATTGTTTCATATATCGAATGGGACACGAATATATCATTGACCAATTAAAAAAGAAAATACAACAAAAAGTCATACTCCTAAAACATAAAACAAAAAAAAGTAATAAATGTGATCTCCATTTACTCCACTCCACGTCCATCCCCATCCCTCTTCTCCCATTAAAACATTTAACTGCCCAATATTATTTAGGTTTTAAAAATTCTAAATTCTGAAAATTTAGGATTTGAGATTTGAAGGTTGGAGAGCCCCCACTACAATTGTATAGGATATTGATGATTGTAAGTAGGTAATTGTGTGCATGTGTCACACCACAATCTGAGTGCATGCCACCAAATAGCGGAAAATTCTTGTAAAGTCCTATAATGCATCACTCGAGGGCTGCCCGAGCTATTTTTTGAAAATCGGAACCGTCTACCTTTTATATGGGAGTGATTATATCATTCGTGCAAAAAATGAAGTAAATTGGTTATCGTTATATACTTGATCGCACATAACAAAATATTTCCTATTAATGAATCTACGTCCCGATGAAAGGGCTTCCAAAATCCGATAGACCCGAAAATTTGCGAGAGTGATAAAAACACCATGAGCAACAAAATGAACGATATGGATCGTCATAATTGTGTCGCAATCGTGTGGCTAGCATACATTGGACTATAACAAAATACATTGGTTTAGAACCAGATAAGTTGGATGTATAGATTTGAAAGGTAGCTGCAAACTCATTTTCTCGAATGTTCGATCTAAACCGTTACGATTCAAGATCTTATCAAATTTATCATTCTCCCTTAAATAGGTGATAATCGGATGTCGTAAACCACGTGATCAGAACACATTCGGTTCTTCCAAATGCGTTAAAGTCCTATAATGTACCACTTGAGGGCTGACCGAGCTGTTTTTTGAAAATCGAAACCGTCTACCTTTATTGTGGGAATGATTATATCATTCGTGCAAAAAATAAAGTAAATTGATTATCGTTATATACTTGATCGCACATAAAAAAAAATTCTATTAATGAATCTACGTCCCGATGAAAGGGCTTTCAAAACCCGATAGACCTGAAAATTTGTGAAAGTGATTAAAACACCAAGAACAACAAAATGAACGGTATGGATCGTCATAATTGTGTTGCAATTGTGTGGCTACCGTACAAGGGACATGTTTTTATAGAATAGAATTATATAATATATATATTAGTTGTTCCAATTATAAGCACAACAAGATTGTTGGCCTTGGTGGTTTGAGATGTGTGTCACATCCCTAAGGACTTGGGTTCGAACCCCATAGAGATTATTTTTTTAAAACTAATTTTGTTTCTTATTTATTATTAGTTGTTCCAAGTAAAAACATAACATAACTAATGGCCTTGGTGGTTTGTGATGTGTGACAAGTTCCATATGACTTGGGTTCGAAACATGTAGAGGTTTTTTCTTTAAAATTAGTTTTTCCCCCCTTATTTATTGTTAGTTGTTCCAATTTAAAAGCTTATTTTTTATAAATTATGAAACTAAAATGCCTTGTTTTGTAATTAAAATTATTGTTAATTAATCACATTATATTTATGAGTCACAAGTCAAATTATATAATAATTTTTTCCCCGTGCCTTGTGTCGTGCCCTTTTGTGCCTGTCAACCCGTGCCGTGCTCGGCTAGAATCGTGTTGTGCCGTGCCCGTCAACCCGTGCTGTGCTCGGCTAGAACCGTGTCGTGCCATGTCCGTCAACTCGTGTCGTGCCCGGCTAGGCCTAGAACCGTGTCGTGCCGTGCCATGCCCGTTCAACAACCGTGTCGTGCCCGCGTGCCCGGCTAAACCATGTTGTGTCGTGTCGTGCCAGGCCAACTTCCGTGCCGTGCCCGCCCACTTCCGTGCCCCATGCCCACTAAAACCGTGTTGTGTCATGCCGTGCCCGACCAAGACTGTACCCGTGCCTGTCCACGTGCTCACAAAGACCATACCGTGTCGTCCCGTGCCAGGGCACGACCGTGTCCGTGCCCGTGCCGTGCCACATTTAACCGTGTCGTGCCCGTGTCGTGCCGTGCCAGCCCAGCCCGTTTGACACCCCTACATGTGTGTACAGCTTGCAGGGTTATGACGTTGTTGCCATTGCATGCCCTGAGCGATACGTTGTTGGACTGGACAAATCCGACAAAGCACATAAGAGGGCAAAAGAGGTAAGACCTGATCATTACTTGCATGCATGCATGCACGTTACTAAGGCTCTTTATCTATAAAGCGACTTTGACATTCAAGGATGGCGGCCAGTGTCACAGAAACACAGATATCCAGACACAAATAAGCACACAAATGTGTTCGGGATCATTCGATATACGTGAGCACCACGTAATGCACGTGGAACTCACGCACATTAGTCGAATGGTCACGAACAAAACTGTGTTTAAATCAGTCTAAAGCATTTTCGATCCTTTGAGGAAACCTCACCATCTTAGTGGTAAATATGATAAATGGAAATTCTTTTTACACTGACTTTTGTGAACATCCCTGGCTCCTTGCAACACTCCATGGGGACATCATAAACCAGCGGTTGTTTTGGGAGATATATTTCTGATCGTCACTTTTCCATTTTCGGCGCAAATTTGGAATGCAGTTGGCATCGTCATCGCCAAATGCTGATTGTTTGACCTTGTTAAACGAAGACTTCTTTGCCTGGAAACCCACTGAGTTGTTTGATCTGATTTTTGACTACACGTAAGTCATTATTATTAATTAGCAATTCCTAGAGTACTATTTAATTAGGTTAATTTGCTGCTATTAGTTAATCTTGTTGGAATCCAACGTACAAACTTCTTGATACGTACTAGCTTTGTTTAACTAATCGAAAAAATATGAACAGGTTCTTTTGTGCAATTGAACCTAGTATGAGACCAGCCTGGGCAAGCCAAATGCAGTATCTTTTGAAACCAGATGGAGAGCTAATTACGCTAATGTTCTCGGTTACCCCTCTCTCTCTCTCTCTCTCTCTCTAGCAATATTTCTTCATAGGATATATCATGGCACGTTACTATTTTTATCAGGGGCAACTTCCCCTAGCCTGTGTTTGGAAATTGAGGAAGAGAAGAGAAGAGAAGATAAGGGAGATGATTTCATTTCTTTTGTTTGATTTTATAAAAGAGGAAGAAAAATCGAAAGGAATTGTGAGAGAAAAAGAAAAGTTGATTTTTATCTTTACTTTTTATTTATTTTTCCTTGGCAAACAAACCGGCCATATGTTTTTGCAATCTTGAGACATACTCCATCCCTTCTGATTTGTTTGTCCCATTTTTGACTTGTACATGTCTCAAATTGATTGTCCAATTTCAAAAGCAATGGATAAGATGATGTAAATATTCAAATCAATGGATTAGATTTGGTTTCCTTAATAAGTTGAAAATCCGAGATTGGACAAACAAATTAGGACGGAGGGAGGATATATGAAGTACCATATCCTCAAATTTATTAAAGATTGGTTAATAAATTTCCAACATAGTCATGGTTTAATTAATTGATTTGGTGGCAGATTACCAATCATGCTTGGGGCCCACCGTACAAAGTATCAATTGCTGAGTACGACTCTCTACCCTTCATTTTGTTAATTTGTTACAAGAAAAATGTTCTAATACACACCACTTATTTTTAAGAAATCTTATGCATATATTTGATGAATGATACGTTTCGTGGATAATCGATCTTTTGAAACTATCGTAATTGATTTTCGTGAGTGTAGTTATGAAGAGCTGCTGCGTCCCCTGGGATTTAAACCTGTATCCATTGTGGAAAATGAGTTGGCTACTGGAGATCGCAAGGTATACATGTGAACTGATCCATGAAATTCTTCATCTAAATTAATTAATTTCATATATTCACGAAACTCCATTTAGTTATGTACCTGTGAAATTCGATGGTACGGAGATGAGAATTTTGGACACGGCCCATTAACACGATATAAACCCAAACACGAAATTAGATGTTGTTTGAGTCAATTACTTGTTTACACGAACACGAAAATAACATGACTTGACAACACAAATTAAACGGGATGGCGCAAGGGCCAATGTTCAGGATTCTCAATGTAATGATTGATGGTCATCTCAGGAGCGGGTTTTGTTTTACGTGTTTTTTTGCCTTGGTTTGGATTTTGGGCGTGGTGCTTCTTCTTTGGAGTTGTATGCTTTGGTTGGTTTCTTGCCATCTTAAGGTGGTTATTTTTCCCGTCTGGTTTCTGTGCTTTGAATCCTTTGAATTTTTGTAATTTATTTTCAAAGATTAATAAAATTCTTTTTTGCTGTTAAAAAAAAATTAAACGGGATGAATATGGATTGGTCTATCGGAACTCGATACGGATACGGATAACCATTTACTTTTTCGTGTCGCGCGACCCATATATGCGTTAACCCGAAGAAAACAACGGAAAGTAGCTCCAATGCCGTAAAAATTACATTGGAGATTTCCCCTCTCCCATGTATCGATATCACGGGCTATGGTGTTTCTTTCTTTTTCTTGATGTACGACTTTATCAACTTTCTAAATATATTTTTTTACATTGGAGAGATCATATGCATGTTCACTATGTCTTAGGTTAGATACCTCTAAGTTGGAAATTTCTTTTCTTTTCAGGGAAGAGAGATGCTTGGAAGGTGGAAAAAAGTTTGACAGCCAATCAATATTAATTGCTGTGAAATGTGAAGAAGAAAAGTAAACTTGAGTTGCTTTTCTAACATCCCATGAAATTAATTAAAGCACATATATAGTTTATTGTTTGAAATCAAGTGTGAAGATTTTTTTCGTTTCCGTAATATGTTTTAAGATTTGCTAAATAAATGTGAGCTTAACACATCTTTACTTTTTCTCTCTTGTTTAGCCTATATATAAATAGGCTATAGCTTGTAATATGAATAAGTAAGTATGCAAATAAGAGTGATCAAAGTGTGTGAGAGAGTGTAAGAGAAACTCAGTTACTCAGTTAATACAATTGTGTGTTTTGTGAGACTTAGATTGATACTCCTCGGTTTGCATCAGGAGAATTCTATTTTTAATTTTTTTTTTTGATTGGCAAAATAACAGGAGAATTCTAAATGTTGCAGTATAATATCTTAGGTCCTTTCTTTATTATAACCTAAATGTTGCGATATAAGTGCATGTTGCTCCTGTGGCTAGTGACTACTGAATACGTATCTTAGTTGGCTGCCATATTTGGATGGTGTTTGCTGCTGTTTCGGATCTGAGAGTTTGCAGGTTCAATTGGTCTGGCTTCAAGGGAAGGTGGTATTGGTTCTTAAAGGTCTCGTTCTGATAAGGTTCTTATTTTCAAGTACTTATTTTTCGTTTTACGAGACATGTCATTCTCTCACAATATATTATCTTTAATTCAAAAAAAAAAAATACTTATTTCAGTTAGTGAAACCCACCATTATCTAGTATGCTTTCAGTTGCATATGCATTTCTTTGGTTGTAGCTTTTGCCAGCTTTAACTTTGGTTTGGGGTTGATCTCTGCTTTGAATGAAGCTTGTGGGCAATGCTGAGGCTAGTGATGCGTTGTCACGCCCTCAATTTTCAACATAATTAAATAAGCTATTTCAATAAAAGATCCTCGCATATCATATATAATACCCAAAAGATTTCCCACCTATTTAATTTACAAACAAGTCCCCATGTTTAAATTATTACAACTTTGGCACCGCGGCCCAAATTAACTTAGATACAAGTATAACATGTTTAGAATATTACAAACTTTAGTCAAAATGATAATTTAAGAGCAATTAGTTACAAAACCATATTTAACCAAAAGTAAGTCTACCACAAAGATGAGTTAGTAACTAATGAAGTTAGCTTTATAATCATTATCCTATTTCTCTCTCCAATCATTACTCATTTTTTCAATTATTACTCTCATTTTCTCTCTCTATCTCTCTCCACTCATTATTCATCTCTCAAATCATTACTCATTATTCATCTGCCTTAGGCGCATGTCTGTGCTCCCCTGGCTCCGTCCTCAAAATTGCCAAACAAGCCAAACTTCGCTCGCATACTATGGACACTCCCGAAATCTGATTTGCGCATGGTTAGAATAGTTAAAAAGCTTGTTAAATGTACTTTCTAATTGAAGTGGTTATGGTTCAAATTGTTTGTAAACGTTTAAGCCTTGCTTTGAACGAATCTCGATGATGAAATGATTTTTCGTGCGCTTCCATACAATGTGGATGCAGGGTCTATATATAAACTCTTTGGAACATTTAAGCAATGAAGAAAAACATAAGAATAAGGGATTTCAGCATTGAATGAAACTTAAAATGTGCTTTTGGATTAGTGGCTCCGACGATTTCTATAGTGGTATGCTTTCTACCCATTTTTCATGAACAAAATCAAAATATTTTTATAGTCAGAATCCACAATCTTTCAACACTTTTAAAACCCTATTTATCGGTCGAGTTCAATTTGTCGGTAACCTCTAACGGCTTCTTGCTCTACGGGTTTGGTAGCACAAAAACAAGCTCGCTAAAAAAGGAATGTTGAACTCTATAGACATCCTAAGGCTCCATGGATATGTTCGTGATCCTGATTTCTGAACTAATTCGTATCGGAAGTATATCATTCGTTACTGTAATCAAATCCTAATTCACCCAAGATTACGAACATTTCAAACATGGCCTACTTCAGCACCCAACAGTTAAAATTAAAAAAAAAAGTATGGAAAATTTGATAGACGGTGAAGTAATTCGAGGTCATACGTAAATCGCATTCCAAAGAGGCGAGTTTGGTTGCCCATGTGCGCATAGAACTCGTATTCCCGAAATAAGAGTTCTCATTAATCCAAACGACGCCGTTGCAAAATTGAGCGGCCATAAGTCAAATTACGCGGCCAAGACTAAAAGAGTGCGGCCAAGAGTAAAAGCGCATGGCCATTGTTTAAAATAGAATTGTGCTTTTGTTTCACGCTTTCCAATCCTAAGGTATCCAACTAAACAGGAGGCAGCCTTAATTGTATTCCTATCGGATGCTAAGATCGTTTTATCGAATTGCACTTGGCCGCTCAAATTGCTCTTGGTGGAATCGAATTGCATTGGCAGCATCGAATCGGACTAGGCTGCCATGAATTACTCTTGTCCGCCTCGAATTGCACTTGGCCACATGGAATTTCACTTGGCTGCGTCGAATTGCACTACGCCGCTTAGAATTGCAGTTGGCCGCGTGGAATTGCAGTTGGCCGCTTGGAATTGCAGTTGGCCGCGTGGAATTGCAGTTGGCCGCGTCGAATTGTAATTGGCCGCTTGGAATTGCAGTTGGCCGCTTGAAATTGCAGTTGGCCGCGTTTAATTGCACGCCCAAGTGCAATTCGAGGCGGCCAATTGCAATTCCAGGCGGCGAACTGCAATTCGATGCGGCCAACTGCAATTAAACGCAGCCAAGAGCAATTCGTAGCGTTCAAGGGAAATTCGATGCGATCAAGTGTATATTGATTTTTCTCGAATAACCGAATACTTTTGTTTGTAAATAATGTATATTTAATTCCATCCTAGTACATTGATCCTTTTCTTTTTTCTTCCTACTCATTTACATTTTTCATTCTTCCTGTTCCTTTGTTGTAAATGATTCATACTTTTCAAGCAAAGATTTCAAATCACACTAAGATATTAGTTGTGTGCAGAACCATAAGCATTTGTTGTCCTTGGTGCAAATTGTAACTAGCCTAGCTTCCTTGGACATAACCAACTCTCGCGATAGTCAGACTTTGTCAATTGGGTACATGTGAAGGAAAGCAACACAAAGAATCAAAATTACTATTACAGTTCTGAATCAGTATAACAGGATCAAGATATTCATTGGACCCCAAAAAAATTTACCTTGCACTTTCAATGACCTTGTGTAATCAACGCTTTCGCTATTCCGTGTAATTGTCGCTCATAAAATGATAACTGTGGGCACACGCCCCAAAATTTTACATTTTTGCGTATAAAATCGGGTGCGCCCTTTTAGAAAGCACGGCGAAACGCTTAGGAATTCAGAGTCGCCACTCGGGTTTTGCGGAAAGTACCCATGGAACCGGACTTGAAAACTTTTTGGCTATGTTGTTTGATTTTTGAAAAAAGCTTGTAGACTGGACCGACGTCACCTTTGATATCTGAGGTTCTGGAGCCAGGTTACGAGAGGGGAAGGGTTTTATGGCACCCCTCTCGCCCAATCCGGAGATCGGTCTCTACTCGGGCATTTTGTAAAACGTTTGCATTTTTCTCTCATTTGATCATTTTTAGCCAGTTAGGGCGGGGGAACAGTTAAAGGGGATTAAAACTGTAACAAGTTTGCACTTATATGACAAAATGTGATGTATGTTTGGTTTGAATGAAGCTATGAATAATAGATTGAGAACAAGCACCTGTGAGCATTTTAGACAAACTGGGACACACCGACCCAGAGTGATGCACGCAGGAGCAAGCCTGTATGCACTGGCCAAGCCACTGCATACAGAGATGACCTGCGTGCGCCACACTAGTACTGGCGTGCGCCGGTAGACCTAAACCCACAGCTTCTGCACTCAATCCTCTGGGCTCTGGAAGGGACCAGTGCACACCCAGGACAAACCACGTAGTTCATATTGCAGTTCATATATATTTACAGACGGCAGGAGATGGATTTAAGAGAAATAAGAAAGAAACACCCATAAACAGTGTGGGGACATAGAAGAGGCCTAGATCTGAGACCCATGCAAGGGCCAAGCCACTGGATCCTGAAACCACTACCGTACGCCGGTGGAGTAAGGCCGTACGCCAGTTAGGCTTTTGTCCAATGCTTTGGCTTTGCATCATCTGGGCTCTGGAATATGACCAGAATAACCCCAGAGGCCTTACTAAGACAGAAACAGTAAGTAAATAACTACATGGTTCTAGTACAGAAAGCAGTAGACCGGTTATTAACATGCAATAAGGTGATCTAATACAAAAGAAGGCAGAAAACAGGTGATCGGTGATCCCCACGCCAGTAGTGCACATACTGCAATTACTGGTGTACGGCGTTAAAGTACTAGCGTGCGCCGCCTTTCACCACAACGATCCTTGAAGCTTTGCTAGCTTTAGGGCCAGGACTGGTATAGATTACCAGCCTTGACCCTGCCAGCCCCCCTCAGGGGTCAGAACAGGTGACAGTAACAAAGGTGGTATACCTTTGCTAGAGCTTGTTGGATGATTTAAGCTTGAGCTTGAGGCTTGAATGTTGGATGGAGAATGTGAAGGTGTTATAGACTGTGGAGTGTTGTTCTCTTGCTTGGTCTTTCAATGGATGAAAGAGAAACAAGAAAACAATGAGAGAAGAAGAAGAATGGGGCTTGAGCTCTCTTAATGGTGCTAACCCCTTGCAAATGAATGCAATGGGGGTATTTATGGACTGGAGACAACTGAGAAGAGGCTGGGATCAGTTGGCATTAAGGCTTGTTTGGCTTAAGGGAGCCTCCCATGCATTAAATGCATGGGACTTGCCTTGAAAAGGTTTTGTAGGAGGAAGGGGGACAGAGTCGGACGAAGCAATCATCAGGGAGACTGTGGCTGACGTCGGGTGGCCACAAAAGTCCCGCGTTCGTTGCTGAATAAAGTTGATTTGACAGGGCTGGAATGGCGTGCACCAGGTCACTAAATAAAGTTCGAAGCTTATTGTGTGTGGTAGATCCCTGCACGGGGGAAGGTTTCTTGCCGTTGGCGTGAAAAGTAGCAAATAAATCGTGTCCAATTGTGTTTTCTTTTATCATAAACTGGAGGATTTTGCATCATAACAATTCATAACAACACATTTTTGCATTTGCCTGACTGTTTTTCCTTTTTTCACATAGGGGTTTCCGCTAAAACTCGCGTCAATTGTGGGACTGCTACTTTTTTAGTCTTTTCACTGTTTGCATTGGTTATTTAGTATATTTACCTAACATAGAATCCGGCTTCTGGTTAATTTTCTGGCACATTATTGACAGATAATTCAATGTACGTAGCAGCAAGGATGGTGCATCGCCTATTTCTCCTTCTTGCCCGGGGGCCAAAACGATGCGAGATATACTTATCGAACAACTGGATGCCCCATGACATGAAAACAACTTAAAATGAGGCTCTTTTTAACTATGTCAAAAGACTCAGAGCATTGAGCATTGAAAATCAACTCAGCATATAATTATTAGGACCAGACACTAGAAAAGGCAATTGGGATCAAATCTAGAGCTCATTTAGATATCCATTGGGATTAAACTTAGCATAGTGTTGAAATGATCACTTCTTCTGATGTATAAATAATTTAGAATCGAAACCACTTGGGTTAGATAGTAAATTCAACAAGCTTTATAACAGTTCAAACCACTCCTAAAACGGAGTTCAGGAGTGTCCGAAGCAATCTCGCAACGATTGACTTGTTCTACAGCTTTGATGCGCCCTAGGCGAATGTCTGTGCTCCCCGGGCGCCGTCCTCAAAATTTCCAAACAAGCCAAACTTCGCTCGCATGCTTTGGACACTCCCGAAATCTGATTTGCGCATGGTTAGAACAGTTAAAAAGCTTGTTAAATGTACTTTCTAATAGAAGTGGTTATGGTTCAAATTGTTTATAAATGTTTAAGCCTTGCTTTGAACGAATCTCGATGATGAAATGATTTTCCGTACGCTTCCATGATATGTGGATGCATGGTCTATATATAATCTCTTTGGAACATTTAAGCAATGAAGAAAAACATAAGAATAAAGGATTTCAGCATTGAATGAAACTTAAAATGTGCTTTTGGATTAGTGGCTCCGACGATTTCTATAGTGGTATGCTTTCTACCCATTTTTCATGAACAAAATCAAAATATTTTTATAGTCAGAATCCACAATCTTTTAACACTATTAAAACCTTAATTATCGGTCGAGTTCTATTTGTCGGTAACCTCTAACGGCTTCTTGCTCTACGGGTTTGGTAGCACAAAAACAAGCTCGCTAAAAAAGGAATGTTGAACTCTATAGACATCCTAAGGCTCCATGGATATGTTCGTGATCCTGATTTCTGAACTAATTCGTACCGGAAGTATATCATTCGTTACTGTAATCAAATCCTAATTCAGCCAAGATTACGAACATTCCAAACATGGCCTACTTCAGCACCCAACAGTTAAAATTAAAAAAAAAGGGATGGAAAATTTGATAGACGGTGAAGTAATTCGAGGTCATACGTAAATCGCATTCCAAAGAGGCGAGTTTGGTTTCCCATGTGCGCCTAGAACTTGTATTCCCGAAATAAGAGTTCTCATTAATCCAAACGACGCCGTTGCAAAATTGAGCGGCCATAAGTCAAATTACGAAGCGAAGACTAAAAGAGTGCGGCCAAGAGTAAAAGCGCGTGGCCATTGTTTAAAATAGAATTGTACTTCTGTTTCACGCTTTCCAATCCTAAAGTATCTGTAGACACCCTATTTTGGACTTTCCAGGATAGTTTATTTACGGTATTTGATTCCCCGATGATGAAACGGGTCAAGAACATCTCGAGATTGTTAGCGTGTTTGAGCTTTGAGCATTCCAAAACCCTTTCAGATCCCTTTCAAACCCTTTAAGCCAGAGCCAAAAAGCCTCAACAAAACCCTACTTGCATACGCTGGTACCAAACTGGCGTGCGCTGGCCATCTGCCACGTGTCAGTCAGCGGTCAACTTTGACCGTTGACTAGGCAAGAACTAGCGTACGCCAGTCATTTAGTGGCGTACGCCAGTCAAACCTCCGGTCAAACTTGTGTTTTTCAGCATGCAGAAGCCATGGTTAGGGGTCTATAGCACATGGGAACCTTTTAATCCACCAAAAAAAAATCAATTTACGCCGGGGGACATCTCTTACACACCCATCCCATCACCTTTTTCTCATCCAATGAGAGGCAAGCTTAAGGGCTTAGCAACCAGTCCCTAACCAGCTGGTTACTGCCCCTCTCTCAGTCCTCTCTCCCCCTATATATACTCCCCTCTCCCACTCTTGCAAAGGGTTACAAAAATTTGGTTCCTATTCATAAAAGCTCCAAGTCTATTTCTTTCTCTTGGTTGCTCTTCTTTCACCCATTGAAAGAGTAATCAAGAAACCTTTTCTATACACCATCTACACTCAAACACTTATCATCCACCATTCAACCCTCAAGTTCAAAGCTCAAACATCTCTCAAGCCTCAAAACCAAAGGTATATCTTTGTATTGTTTTTTCTGTTCTGATCCCTGAGGGGGCTGGCAGGGTCAAGGCTGGTAATCAATACCAGTCCTGGCCCTAAAGCTAGCAAGGTTTCAAAAAAAAAAAGAAAACGTTTTCTAACTAGAATCGGCGTGCGCTGGTCATAAGCATGCGTACGCCAGTCCTTGACAGTACGTACAGTTTTAAAATTTGGTCTGTCAAGAACTGGCGTACTCCACTCAACAAGTGGCATACCACACTTGTGAACCCTTCAGAACTGGCGTACTCCAGTTAACGACTGGCGTACTCCAGTTGTGAACTAGGGTCAGATCCTTGTTTATGCTTTATTTCTTGTCTATTCATCACTGTGAGCATGCCTAATAACAAGTTTACTGTTTTTCAAGTTAAAGTTTGCTAGCTTCACTTTCTTAAATACTAGTGTCTGTTGCTTTGGAATGCCTCTGGGAGCCTTCTGGTCATGTTCCAGAGCCCAGATGATGCAAAGCCAAGCATTGGATGAATGGGAACAAATGGCGCACGGTGTCACGTTACCTGCGCACGCCAGTTGTCTCTCATCCAGTGGCTGGCCCTTGCATGGCAACTAGGCCCCTGGCCTTACCTGTCTGTAATAGCTTAGTAATCTCTATTGACTGCGTGGTTTGTCCTGGGTGTGCACTGGTCCCTTCCAGAGCCCAGAGGGTTGAGAACAGAAACTGTGGTCTTAGGCTCACCGGCGCACGCCAGTTGTGGGGTGGCGCACGCAGGTCATGGCTGCATGCAGTGGCTTAGCTAGTGCATGCAGGCTTGCTTCTGTGTGCATCACTGCACAAACAGCGTGCACTAGTTTGTCTAAAACGTCCACAGGAGCTTGTTCTCAATCTATTATGCTTGTGTAGATCAAACATCAACCATCCATAAACATTTTGTCACATACTTGTACATAAATGCAAATGTGTTACAGTTTTAATCCCCATTAACTGTTCCCCTGCCCTAACTGGCTAAGAAAATGATCAAACAAAGAGAGAAATGCAAATGTTTTATAAAATGCCTGAGTAGAGACCGATCTCCGGATTGGGCGAGAGGGGGTGCCATAAAACCCTTCCCCTCTCGTAACCTGGCTCCCGAACCTCAGATTTCAAAGGTGACGACGGACCAGTCTACAAGCCTTTTTCAATTTCGAATCAAATGCAATTCAAAACATTTTCAAAACCACGGTTTCTTGGGTACTCTCCGCAAAACCCGAGTGGCGACTCTCTGATCTGCGAAGCACTTCGCCGCGCTTTCCGCGAGATAGGGCGCACCCGGAATTTTCATGCACTAAAAACGTGGCGATTTTCGGGGCGTGTGCCCACAGTATCCAACTAAATAGGAGGTAGCCTTAATTGTATTCCTATCGGATGCTAAGATTGTTTTATCGAATTGCACATGGCCGCTCAAATTGCTCTTGGTTGAATCGAATTGCATTGGCGGCATCGAATCGCACTAGGCTGCCATGAATTACTCTTGTCCGCCTCGAATTGCACTTGGCCGCATGGAATTTCACTTGGCCGCGTTTAATTGCACGCCCAAGTGCAATTCGAGGCGGCCAATTGCAATTCCATGCGGCCAACTGCAATTCAATGCGGCCAACTGCAATTAAATGTGGCCAAGAACAATTTGTAGCGTTCAATGGAAATTCGATTCGGTCAAGTGTATATTGATTTTTCTCGAATAACCGAATACTTTTGTTTGTAAATAATGTATATTTAATTCCATCCTAGTACATTGATCCTTTTCTTTTTTCTTCCTATTCATTTACATTTTTCATTCTTCCTGATCTTTTGTTGTAAATGATTCAAACTTTTCAAGCAAAGATTTCAAATCAAACTAAGAAATCAGTTGTGTGCAGAGCCATAAGCATTTGTTGTCCTTGGTGCATATTGTAACTAGCCTAGCTTCCTTGGACATAACCAACTCTCGCGACAGTCGGACTATTTCAATTGGGTACATTTGAGGGAAAGCAACACAAAGAATCAAAATTACTATTACAGTTCTGAATCAATGTAACAGGATCAAGATATTCATTGGACCCCAAAAAAATTTACCTTGCACTTTCAATGACCTTGTGTAATCAACGCTTTCGCTATTCCGTGTAACTGTCGCTCATAAAATGATAACTAGAGCTAGACTTTGGTCCACTTACATCGAAGAGAAACCTAAAATTATATGTTGCTACGTTGAGAAAACATTTTACAAATCCCAAACCAAAATGTCCCATTGAAATTCCTTCAAGCTTATTTAATCATGTCATGTAAACCAACATTGTGCCGAAAATTACATTGGAATCACTTATAAATATTTTCAAATGCAGGAATCAATTCGGATGATCAAACCCTTCAATAAGGGGAAGAATGAAGATGTCGAAGCTTATCGTGTGTGGTAGATCCCTGCACGGGGGAAGGTTTCTTGCCGTTGGCGTGAAAAGTAGCAAATAAATCGTGTCCAATTGTGTTGTCTTTTATCATAACAGGAGGATTTTGCAACTTAACAATTCATAACAACACATTTTTTCATTTGCCTGATTGTTTTTCCTTTTTTCACATAGGGTTTTCCGCTAAAACTCGCGTCAATTGCGGGACTGCTACTTTTCTTAGTCTCTTTACTGTTTGCATTGGTTATTTAGTATATTGTACCTACCATGGAATCCGGCTTCTGGTTAATGTTCTGGCACATTGTTGACAGATAGGTCAACATACGTAGGAGCAAGGATGGTGCATCGCCTATTTCTCCTTCTTGCCCGGGGGCCAAAACGATTTGAGATGTGCTTATCGAACAACTGGATGCCCCATGACATGAAAACAACTTAAAATGAGGCTCTTTTTAACTATGTCAAAAGACTCAGAGCATTGAACATTGAAAATCAACTTAGCATATAATTATTAGGACCAGACACTAGAAAAGGCAACTGGGATCAAATCTAGAGCTCATTTAGATCTCCATTGGGATTAAACTTAGCATACTGTTGAAATGATCACTTCTTCGGATGTATAAATAATTTTGAATCGAAACCACTTGGGTTAGATAGTAAATTCAACAAACTTTGTAACGGTTCAAACCACTCGTAAAACGGAGTTTGGGATGTCCGAAGCAATCCCGCAACGATTGACTTGTTCTACAGCTTTGATGCGCCTTAGGCACAATTTCATTCGCCCCAGGAGCATGTTAATTTGTGCTCCCCTGGCGTCGTCCTCAAAATTGCCAAACAAGCCAAACTTCGCTCGCATGCTATGGACACTCCCGAAATCTGATTTGCACATGGTTAGAACAGTTAAAAAGCTTGTTAAATGTACTTTCTAATCAAAGTGGTAATGGTTCAAATTGTTTGTAAACGTTTAAGCCTTGCTTTGAACGAATCTCGATGATGAAATGATTTTTCGTGTGCTTCCATACAATGTGGATGCATGGTCTATATATAAACTCTTTGGAACATTTAAGCAATGAAGAAAAACATAAGAATATGGGATTTCAGCATTGAATGAAACTTAAAATGTGCTTTTGGATTAGTGGCTCCGACGATTTCTATAGTGGTATGCTTTCTACCCATTTTTCATGAACAAAATCAAAATATTTTTATAGTCAGAATCCACAATCTTTTAACACTTTTAAAACCCTATTTATCGGTCGAGTTCTATTTGTCGGTAACCTTTAACGGCTTCTTGCTCTACGGGTTTGGTAGCACAAAAATAAGCTCTGTAACGCCCCCATTTTTCGGGTACGTTAAAGGACAATTTTATTGATAAAATCAAATGGAGTCTGGCTCATTATTACATTATCAACCTTACAAGGAGTACATTTATTCAAACAGGAAGGGAACTAGGGTTCCTAACTACAGTTCCGCCTGCTCTTCCATCCTAGCCAGCTCTTCGGTTCCAAAAGCCTCCAAGGTGTACATCTCACCCTGTTCGTCTATAAGGTCTGACACATTATACCGGCGTCGCCACCAATATAATATGTCAGGGTCACCAAAGGCAACACCGTGAGCTTAAAAAGCTCAATAGAATAAACCAAACCTACTAACCCTTAACTTACACATAGCAAGTCACATAGCAATGCATCATACAGATAATGATATCTACGCAGTACGTGTTTATTCAACAGCTATCAACATTAACACATCCACATTCGATATCTTTTATAGTTGGTGTTTGTGATATCAGAGTTTCTTCTTCGCAGCGTTTCATAAACCGTGTTACTATTTTTCCAAGATAAACCTTAACCACAAATTCACATAGACAATTACACATGCTCATTCATTAAAGTAAATTAAGCAATAACACATCCGCATTCGCTATCTTTCTAACGTTGGTGTCATGTCTTTTCGTGTTTCTCCTACGCTACTCATCGTAGACCGTGTCATCCTTTTCACTTTTACCAAAATCGCAATTTCCAAAGTTTCTTTCACAAATTGCTACTAATGAGGCTACCAAGTCCGGCTTCATTAGTAACACTCACGATGGGCTACCAAGTCCAGCCACTTCGCGGTTTTCATAATCCATTCAAATCTTGCATTGGCTACCACGTCCGGCCATATCGCGGTTTTCCAAATCCACACAAGGGCTTTCACGCCAGGTCCCTATTGAGTGTATAGATAAATCATGTTACCAATGAAGCTACCACGTCCGGCTACATTGGTGACACACACACAATGGGCTACCATGTCCGGCCACATTGCTGCTTTCAAAATCTATCCACAAAATGAGCTGCCACGTTCGGCCACATGAGGTTTTTAAAACACACACCCAACCTCGGTTCCGCCGTTCCGGGTTCCCGAGTATCCTCACAATGGTTCCGCCGTCCCGGGTTCCCATTGGCACACAAAACTTGCATTGGCTCCTCTCCGCGGATAACCAAGCCTTATTGCCACATGAGCCTACCACGTCCGGCCCCATTGGCAATCTTCGCAATGGGCTACCAAGTCCGGCCACATTACGGTTTTCGCAAGTCCACACAAAGGGCTACCAAGTCCGGCCACCTTGCGGGTTTTCACAACTCACATTGGACTACCATGTCCGGCCACAATGTAGTTTCAAAAATATTTAATCCAAGACCAATTATTTCCTTTATCCACACCCTAGGTGCCATGTTTCTATTTTCTCAGTTTACGTGTCTCGTTACATGCATTGACTCCGCGGCAGGACTTTTTACGTAATTATAGTAATCTTGAAACTAAACTAGCAAGATCATCCAACTCTATATTCACTATCATGCTCATCTTATCACATAATCATGCTCAATCACATTTAAGCATAACGCCACATGTACGGGCGCCTTTGGAGTGATAAATCACTTATGCTTTAATCAACAACCACAAGTAATACAAGTAAGCACATAACAAGTCTAATATCATCTAAACGATCCAAGTACAATTACTTAAAATTTAACCTTCAAGTTCATTCTTTCTTTCAAAACAGCATATGTTTATTGAATTGCAATGCATATATCAGAATAGTGTTGATAAGGATTCTATGTTTTCACAAGAGGTGTCGATTAGATAATATATGTGATCATGCCATTATCTTTATTCTAATCGATTCGAATCATGCATACGATATACCATACTTGGTGAAAAATCTATCTCATGTTCTTAGCCTACTTTAAAGTAAACTTTATTTTTGAAAAAATAGTAAGGATTATCCATCTTTCATAAGTTTACACATTTCAATTCATATTTAAGGAAAGTAGATATGGAAATCTACGTGATCATACTATTGTTTATACTTAGGAAAATGAGTCGAGATTAATCTATCTATAAACACGATTATCTATATTTCAAGCAAACACATTTCTAATTATATTTAGAGTTCGAAAGTATAGGGAAATCGACATATACTTAGAGTGTAGGAGGTATAGGAAAATCCTACATATACCTTGAGCTAGAGATCATAAGAAAAGTCCATATTCATCTCAACATACGCATATCATACGCTATATTTAGAGTTTAGAAAGCATAGTTAAAATCTACATATACTTAGAGTGTAGGAGGTATAGGAAGATCCTACATATACCTTGAGCTAGAGATCATAAGAAAAGTCCATATTCATCTCAACATACGCATATCATACGCTATATTTAGAGTTTAGAAAGCATAGTTAAAATCTACATATACTTAGAGTGTAGGAGGTATAGGAAGATCCTACCTTGATCCGAAACTAGTCGGGGCCGAATAAGCTAATTGGAGATCCTACGGGCGGTGAAACTCTCGAATCTGGAGCGAACTTTGGATGGCAGTAACTCGGTCAATATTTGGCCGAACACAATCGTTCTTGAGTTGAAATCGAAGCTCTAGAAGTGCTCTACAACTTTCGTGAAGGAAGTTGATCCTAGAAACTGGTTTAGGTAGGAGGAATATGGTGATAAAGGAATGGACAGTTTGCTGTCTGGAATCTGGAAATCCGAATTTTTGCTGAACTTCGGATGTCGATATCTTTGTCGTTTCTTGACCGATTAGGGTGGTTCTTGGGTCTAACTTGAAGCTCTTGAAGTGCTCTACAACTTTCCCGGAGGAAGTTGGTTCTAAAAACTACTCTAAGCAGGAGAATATTGAGGATTTACAAAGGGCAGTAGGCTGTCTGGAAAAACAGAAATGGTTTCTAGAGAGAAGTTGGAGCAATGCTTGAGTTTCTAGAGAGAAGTGGGAGCAAGAAGTGAAGGTGTGAGTTCAAGGCTTGAATGGCTTGCTATTTATAGGCCAAGGTTGGTCTATTATCCAAGAGACAATCTTTCCCCTAACATTTGTTATCCAATGGATAAAGAATTGACTAGATTTGATTGTCCTTGGATTGGGTGAGGTGTTTGGCCAAAGGACCATGACTAGGCTTTAAGAGTACATAGGTGGAAAGATTACAAGATTTTTCTTCCCAATTCTAGGACAAATCTAGGTTATTCTATTGGGGTTTTGATTTAGTCTAGTACCTTGGAAGATTGGATTGGATATGGAAGAGTAGAAAACCCTATATTTGGTTGTACTAGGTGATATGTGAAGATTGGCCAAGGAGGCTCATTGTACACTTGCACACATCACTCTCCCTCTCTCCCTCTCATCCGAAATCTCTCTCTCTCTCTCTCTCTCTCTCTCTCTCTCTCCATGGTACAATAGGTGGAAAGATTACAAAGATATTTCTTGTTCTTTCTTCCAATCTAGGACAAGTGTAGGTGATTCTAAGGGCTTCCTAGTCTTGTCTAGTACTTGAAAGAGTAAGAAATCTAGATATGGTTGTCCTTAGGTGTACAAGTGCAAGAAAACCCTAGATTTTGGTGGTACATGATGATGCAAGAAGATGGTCTAAGAAATCTAGATATGGTTGTCCTTAGGTGTACAAGTGCAAGAAAAACCTAGATTTTGGTGGTACATGATGATGCAAGAAGATGGTCCAAGGAGATTGACTAGATTTGGGGAAGTACACTAGCACACACATCACTCTCTCTCTCTCCCTCTCCATCCGGCCCATCTCTCTCTCTCTCTCTCCCTCCAATCTCTCTCGGCCTCTCTCTCTCTCCTCCTCTCTCTCTCTCTCTTGATTAGTTTATGAATTTAAAAGGATGACTAACTACAAAGGACAAGGGTACTATGTGATCTTCTCCTAGATTTTTAGGTCAAAATTCCTAATAGAATAAGCCTAAATGCCACCTATGTACTTATAAACTATATTCTAGGACTTTAAAATCTTAGAATGACATAATCATATCTAATACTTTAAGTAAATAGGTACATATCATATCTAGTAAGTAATTAACTAAAATAAACCTAGTACTATGGCTTGACTTGGCCTTATTGACCAATGGACCAAAATTCCCCTAACTTTTATTAACCGATGGATAAAAAAATAAAGTAACATATACTTTAGAAAATCCTAGGCAATATATTATAAGGTACACACATATATATAGATATATAGATATATATATATATATATAGTACATGGGAAATCTAGGAAGTGATTTTATTTAAAAAACCCTAGTACTTGTTGAAAGATTAACTCTATTGTCCAATGGGTAAAAATTCTCCTAACTTTTATTGACTAATGGTTAAAGAAGCTATAGATGTATTGACCAAGTATACATGACCTCACTAGATCTTCCAAGTCAAGATTCTAAACTAGTCTAATTTTGACACATGTCCTAGTATAATATGATATTGTAGTACAAAAAGAATCCTAGGGCTAGATATCATATCTATTTCTTTATTCTTTTAGCCATATGTCATATCTAATAAGTAATTAACTAATAAGTCTTAGTACTAGGTAAAAAGACTAACTTATTATCCTATGAACAATTTTTACCCTAACTTTTATTATCCAAAGGTCATCCATTTCCCTTGTAGTTATTAACCAATGGTCTAAGATGGAAGGTACTATATATAGATATAAGTACAATGACTCAGCAAATCTATTAAACTAATGGATCTTGTACTTGATAGGAAGACTAATCTATTGACTAACGGGTAACAATTCTCCTAACATTTATTATCCAATGGATAAGGATGGAAAGTACCATGCTTGCATAATGTATATATATAAGTACAATGACTCATGGTGAATCTATTAAACTAATAAATTTTGTACTAGGTAGGAAGATTAATATATGGACCAATGGATAACCAAGTAAAGTATAATATTGGAATATTATATATGCATCTTTCAAATATGTGTACAAAGGCCTATATAATACTATATAAGTGTACCTTGGTCAAATCTAATAAAATATCTTTGGTGGAAAGCCTATTGTCCAATGGATAAAGATTTCCCTACTTCTATCGTCCAATGGATAATAGTCAAGGTTGACTTTGGTTCAAAGGATTTCCTTCAGGTTTGGAAAGGTTCACAAGGTTCGACTAGGGTCGAGATTGGTAGTTAGGTTATCTCAACGAATCGGTTAGAAGTTGACTTGGCTTGCTAAGTACGATTCATAGTCAAGGAATACGATTCTACGACTTCTCAATATGCTAGGCACTTGTCTTTAGAAAATGACCCTATTGCTCGAAGTGAAGAAATCTAATTACGACGGATTACTAGGGAAAATATACAAGTGCTTTTACAAGCATACTTGTCCTCGGGGAAATGACTAGAAAATTTATATGAAGAAAGCTATATTTATAAGTCTAGAATTTAGTAACGACGGATTTTTGGATATTAGAAAGGAAGTTTAAATGGAATCCAAGTAATAAAATAAAATTCAAATTTTTAACGAAATTTTTATTGACCAAAAATCAGGGTCGTTACAAGCTCGCTAAAAAAGGAATGTTGAACTCTATAGACATCCTAAGGCTCCATGGATATGTTCGTGATCCTGATTTCTGAACTAATTCGTATCGGAAGTATATCATTCGTTACTGTAATCAAATCCTAATTCACCCAAGATTATGAACATTCCAAACATGGCCTACTTCAGCACCCAACAGTTAAAATTAAAAAAAAAGTATGGAAAATTTGATAGACGGTGAAGTAATTCGAGGTCATACGTAAATCACATTCCAAAGAGGCGAGTTTGGTTGCCCATGTGCGCATAGAACTCGTATTCCCGAAATAAGAGTTCTCATTAATCCAAACGACGCAGTTGCAAAATTAAGCGGCCACAAGTCAAATTACGCGGCCAAGACTTAAAGAGTGCGGCCAAGAGTAAAAGAGCGTGGCCATTGTTTAAAATAGAATTGTGCTTCTGTTTCACGCTTTCCAATCCTAAGGTATCCAACTAAATAGGAGGCAGCCTTAATTGTATTACTATCGGATGCTAAGATCGTTCTATAGAATTGCACTTGGCCGCTCAAATTGCTCTTGGTTGAATTGAATTGCATTGGCGGCATTGAATCGCACTAGGCTGCCATGAATTACTCTTGTCCGCCTCGAATTGCACTTGGCCGCATGGAATTTCACTTGGCCGCGTCGACTTGCACTTATACTCGTCGAATTGCACTAGGCCGCTTAGAATTGCAGTTGGCCGCATGGAATTGCAGTTGGCCACATGGAATTGCAGTTGGCCGCTAGGAATTGCAGTTGGCCGCTTGGAATTGCACGAATTGCAGTTGGCCGCGTTTAATTGCACACCCAAGTGCAATTCGAGGCGGCCAACTGCAATTCAATGCGGCCAATTGTAATTAAACGCGGCCAAGAACAATTTGTAGCGTTCAAGGGAAATTCGATTCGGTCAAGTGTATATTGATTTTTCTCGAATAACCGAATACTTTTGTTTGTAAATAATGTATATTTAATTCCATCCTAGTTCATTGATCCTTTTCTTTTTTCTTCCTACTCATTTACATTTTCATTCTTCCTGATCCTTTGTTGTAAATGATTCAAACTTTTCAAGCAAAGATTTCAAAACAAACTAAGATATCAGTTGTGTGCAGAGCCTTAAGCATTTGTTGTCCTTGGTACATATTGTAACTAGCCTAGCTTCCTTGGACATAACCAACTCTCGCGACAGTCGGACTATTTCAATTGGGTACATTTGAGGGAAAGCAACACAAAGAATCAAAATTACTATTACAGTTCTGAATCAATGTAACAGGATCAAGATATTCATTGGACCCCAAAAAAATTTACCTTGCACTTTCAATGACCTTGTGTAATCAACGCTTTCGCTATTCTGTGTAATTGTCGCTCATAAAATGATAACTAGAGCTAGACTTTGGTTCACTTACATCGAAGATAAACTTAAAATTATATGTTGCTACGTTGAGAAAACATTTTACAAATCCCAAACCAAAATGTCCCATTTCAAGCTTATTTAATCATGTCATGTACACCAACATTGTGCCGAAAATTATATTGGAATCACTTATAAATATTTTCAAATGCAGGAATAAATTCGGATGATCAAACCCTTCAATAAGGGGAAGAATGAAGATGTCGAAGCTTATCGTGTGTGGTAGATCCCTGCACGGGGGAAGGTTTCTTGCCGTTGGCGTGAAAAGTAGCAAATAAATCGTGTCCAATTGTGTTGTCTTTTATCATAAACTGGAGGATTTTGCAACATAACAATTCATAACAGCACATTTTTTCATTTGCCTGACTATTTTTCCTTTTTTCACATAGGGGTTTCCGCTAAACCTCGCGTCAATTGCAGGACTGCTACTTTTCTTAGTCTCTTCACTGTTTGCATTGGTTATTTAGTATATTGTACCTACCATGGAATCCGGCTTCTGGTTAATGTTCTGGCACATTATTGACAGATAGGTCAACGTACGTAGGAGCAAGGATGGTGCATCGCCTATTTCTCCTTCTTGCCCAGGGGCCAAAATGATGCGAGATGTGCTTATCGAACACTGGATGCCCCACGACATGAAAACAACTTAAAATGAGGCTCTTTTTAACTATGTCAAAAGACTCAGAGCATTGAACATTGAAAATCAACTCAGCATATAATTATTAGGACCAGACACTAGAAAAGGCAACTGGGATCAAATCTAGAGCTCATTTAGATATCCATTGGGATTAAACTTAGCATACTATTGAAATGATCACTTCTTCGGATGGTAATATAATTTTGAATCGAAACCACTTGGGTTAGATAGTAAATTCAACAAACTTTGTAACGGTTCAAACCACTCGTAAAACGGAGTTCGGGATGTCCGAAGCAATCCCGCAACGATTGACTTGTTCTACAGTTTTGATGCGCCTTAGGCGTAATATCATGCGCCCTAGGCGCAGGTTTGTGCTCCCTTGGCGCCGTCCTCAAAATGCCAAACAAGCCAAACTTCGCTCGAATGCTATGGACACTCCTGAAATCTGATTTGCGCATGGTTAGAACAGTTGAAAAGCTTGTTAAATGTACTTTCTAATCGAAGTGGTTATGGTTCAAATTGTTTATAAACGTTTAAGCCTTGCTTTGAAAGAATCTCGATGATGAAATGATTTTCCGTGCGCTTCCATACAATGTGGATGCATGGTCTATATATAAACTCTTTGGAACATTTAAGCAATGAAGAAAAACATAAGAATATGGGATTTCAGCATTGAATGAAACTTAAAATGTGCTTTTGGATTAGTGGCTCTGACGATTTCTATAGTGGTATGTTTTCTACCCATTTTTCATGAACAAAATCAAAATATTTTTATAGCCAGAATCCACAATCTTTTAACACTTTTAAAACCCTATTTATCGGTCGAGTTCTATTTGTCGGTAACCTCTAACGTCTTCTTGCTCTACGGGTTTGGTAGCACAAAAACAAGCTCGCTAAAAAAGGAATGTTGAACTCTATAGACATCCTAAGGCTCCATGGATATGTTCGTGATCCTGATTTCTGAACTAATTCGTACCAGAAGTATATCATTCCTTACTGTAATCAAATCCTAATTCACCCAAGATTACGAACATTCCAAACATGGCCTACTTCAGCACCCAACAGTTAAAGTTAAAAAAAAAGTATGGAAAATTTGATAGACGCTGATGTAATTCGAGGTCATACGTAAATCGCATTCCAAAGAGGCGAGTTTGGTTGCCCATGTGCACATAGAACTCGTATTCTCGAAATAAGAGTTCTCATTAATCCAAACGACGCCGTTGCAAAATTGAGCGGCCATAAGTTAAATTACGAAGCCAAGACTAAAAGAGTGCGGCCAAGAGTAAAAGCGTGTGGCCATTGTTTAGAATAGAATTGTGCTTCTGTTTCACGCTTTCCAATCCTAAGGTATCCCACTAAATAGGAGGCAGCCTTAATTGTATTCCTATCGGATGCTAAGATCGTTTTATAGAATTGCACATGGCCGCTCAAATTGCCCTTGGTTGAATCGAATTGAATTGGCGGCATCGAATCGCACTAGGCTGCCATGAATTACTCTTGTCCGCCTCGAATTGCACTTGGCCGCATGGAACTTCACTTGGCCGCGTTGAATTGCACTAGGCCGCTTAGAATTGCAGTTGGCCGCTTCGAATTGCAGTTGGCCGCTTGGAATTGAAGTTGGCCGCTTGGAATTGCATTTGGCCGCGTTTAATTGCACGCCCAAGTGCAATTCGAGGCGGCCAACTGCAATTCAAGGCGGCCAACTGAAATTTGATGCGGCCAATTGCAATTAAACGCGGCCAAGAGCAATTTGTAGCGTTCAAGGGAAATTCGATTCGGTCAAGTGTTTATTGATTTTTTTCGAAAAACCGAATACTTTTGTTTGTAAATAATGTATATTTAATTCCATCCTAGTACATTGATCCTTTTCTTTTTTCTTCCTACTCATTTACATTTTTCATTCTTCCTGATTCTTTGTTGTAAATGATTCAAACTTTTCAAGCAAAGATTTCAAATCAAACTAAGAAATCAGTTGTGTGCAGAGCCATAAGCATTTGTTGTCCTTGGTGCATATTGTAACTAGCCTAGCTGCCTTGGACATAACCAACTCTCGCGACAGTCGGACTATTTCAATTGGGTACATTTGAGGGAAAGCAACACAAAGAATCAAAATTACTATTACAGTTCTGAATCAATGTAACAGGATCAAGATATTCATTGGACCCCAAAAAAATTTTCCTTGCACTTTCAATGACCTTGTGTAATCAACGCTTTCGCTATTCCGTGTAACTGTCGCTCATAAAATGATAACTAGAGCTAGACTTTGGTTCACTTACATCGAAGAGAAACCTAAAATTATATGTTGCTACGTTGAGAAATCATTTTACAAATCTCAAACCAAATTGTCCCATTGAAATTCCTTCAAGCTTATTTAATCATGTCATGTACACCAATATTGTGCTTAAAATTACATTGGAATCACTTATAAATATTTTCAAATGCAGGAATCAATTCGGATGATCAAACCCTTCAATAAGGGGAAGAATGAAGATGTCGAAGCTTATCGTGTGTGGTAAATCCCTACACGGGGGAAGGTTTCTTGCCGTTGGCATGAAAAGTAGCAAATAAATCGTGTCCAATTGTGTTGTCTTTTATCATAAACTGGAGGATTTTGCAACATAACAATTCATAACAACACATTTTTTCATTTGCCTGACTGTTTTTCCTTTTTTCACATAGGGGTTTCCGCCAAAACTCGCGTCAATTGCGGGACTGCTACTTTTCTTAGTCTCTTCACTATTTGCATTGGTTATTTAGTATATTGTACCTACCATGGAATCCGGCTTCTGGTTAATGTTCTGGCACATTATCGACAGATAGGTCAATGTACGTAGCAGCAAGGATGGTGCATCGCCTATTTCTCCTTCTTGCCTAGGGGCCAAAACGATGCGAGATGTGCTTATCGAACAACTGGATGCCCCATGACATGAAAACAACTTAAAATGAGGCTCTTTTTAACTATGTCAAAAGACTCAGAGCATTGAGCATTGAAAATCAACTCAGCATATAATTATTAGGATCAAACACTAGAAAAGGCAATTGGGATCAAATCTAGAGCTCATTTAGATATCCATTGGGATTAAACTTAGCATACTGTTGAAATGATCACTTCTTCTGATGTATAAATAATTTTGAATCGAAACCACTTGGGTTAGATAGTAAATTCAACAAACTTTGTAACGGTTCAAACCACTCGTAAAACGGAGTTCGGGATGTCCGAAGCAATCCCGCAACGATTGACTTGTTCTACAGCTTTGATGCGCCCTAGGCGCAATTTCATGCGCCCTAGGCGCATGTTTGTGCTCCCCTGGCGCCGTCCTCAAAATTTCCAACAAGCCAAACTTCGCTCGCATGCTATGGACACTCCCGAAATCTGATTTGCGCATGGTTAGAACTGTAACGACCCTGATTTTTGGTAAATAAAAATTTCGTTAAAAATTTGAATTTTATTTTAACTACTTGGGTTCCATTTAAAATTTCTTTTTAAATCCCAAAAATCAGTCGTTATTGATTCTTGTCTTGTAAAAATAGTTTTCTTCATATAAAATTATTTAGTCATTTCTAAAGACAAGTATGCTTATAAAAGCACTTGTATATTTTCCTAATGAGTAAATAATGTCATTTTATTTACTTTCGACTAGAAATCCAACTTGACTAATTAGAATTAGCTTCTAACTAGTTAGTTTGCCTAACCTAAGTACCATTTGACTTAGTTACATTTCCCTAGCATTTTAGAACCGACCAAACCATCATGACATGCCAAAAGTAGGACACATGGCTTGGACTAATTATTACTTTTATGACAAAGTTACTTTCTAGGAAAGTAAGTTTCCACCTTTAATCATTTCACCCTTTTAGCCTTTCCTTGTTCTTTCTATATATAGACTTATATATATATATATATATATATATATATATATGTGTGTGTTTAACCAAAGTAGGAGTGAGAGAGAGAGAGAGAGAGAACCGTGATGAGAAAGGGAGAGGGAGGCCGAGAGAGAGAAGGAGGGGGTGAGTGTGTGTGCTTGTGATTTTGGTCACTCCAACAAGTTAACCCTTACCTTTGGCCAACCAAAGTACCACATTTTGTGATTTCTTTTGATCTTTTGCAAGCAAGGCTTGTCTAGGAAAAGACAAGCCATAAAACCCCTCATGATAGCCTAGGACTTGGCCTAAAATGGAAGTGACAATGCTTTGCATGCTTGTAGGACTTGGATTGACCCATGATTGGAGTAATTATTACTTTTATGACAAAGTTACTTTCTAGGAAAGTAAGTTTCCACCTTTAATCATTTCACCCTTTTAGCCTTTCCTTGTTCTTTCTATATATAGACTTATATATATATATATATATATGTTTAACCAAAGTAGGAGTGAGAGAGAGAGAGAGAGAACCGTGAGGAGAAAGGGAGAGGGAGGCCGAGAGAGAGAAGGAGGGGGTGAGTGTGTGTGCTTGTGATTTTGGTCACTCCAACAAGTTAACCCTTACCTTTGGCCAACCAAAGTACCACCTTTTATGATTTCTTTTGATCTTTTGCAAGCAAGGCTTGTCTAGGAAAAGACAAGCCATAAAACCCCTCATGATAGCCTAGGACTTGGCCTAAAATGGAAGTGACAATGCTTTGCATGCTTGTAGGACTTGGATTGACCCATGAGCCATGCTTTCAAGCATGATGTGACAAGGCAATGAGGGAGGAGGAGAGAAGGGAAAATTTCGGCCAAGAGGGAGGAGAGAGGGCCGAGAGTGAGAAGGGAGGAAGGAGTATGCTTGTACTTTTGTACACTCCAACAAGCTACCCTATAGCCTCAAGTCTAATTATGGCCATGCCAACCCATTCCTAGACTACTTCAAGCACTCAACCTAGTCTTTAATCATCCTACAACCTAGCCCTAATTACCCTAGAACTTGACTACAAACCTAGACCTAGAAAAGACCATACATGAAAAGGCTTGGCATGCTTTCAAGCATGATGTGACAAGGCAATGAGAAAGAGGGAGAGAGGGGAAATTCGGCCAAAGAGAGGGAGAGAGAGAGCCGAGAGAGAGTGAAGGAGAGAGAGTGAGGTGTGTGCTTGTGTGTTGAACACCTCATCAAGCTACAAGCTTAGCTTTAAGCCTAAAACTCCATGTGTCACCATTCTAGTCTTTCCAAAGCCAATGATTAGATCTCTTCTTACAAGCCAACCCATTTAGGACAAGACAAGGCCTTGAACCCTCCATGATAACCTAGGATTTTAGCCTTAAGCCTAAAAGGTTGGACATGACAAGCCATGGCATGTTTGCCATGCTTGAAATGACAAGACCATGGGGCAAAAAGTGGAGGAAGAGAGGAGAGAGAGAGGGCCGGCCATGGGGGGGAGGAGGAGGAGCCAAAGATTGCTATAAATAGGACCCATACTCAAGCCTTTCAACTCACACCTCCAATCTCCAACTTCTCTCTCTAGAAAATCTAGTATTCTTTGCTTGTTCTTGAGTGTTCTTCCTTGTTCTTGAGTTCTTCTTGTGTTCTTCAAGAAACTCATCCTAAACCACCCTTAGATCTCTAAAGTAGTCTAGTTTAGTTTACAAAGTTGTTTCTAGGAAGAGAACATCCATCTCTCTCCCTTTTGAAGCAATCCGGAGCCGTTACGCTGCCGATCCACCAAAACCGACGACCAATCCATTAGATCGACCTACCGCCAAGAAGAACGGTAGATTTTCTATATCTACTTTCCCTATGTATATGTAGAATATTCTCATACACTTTAACCATAAGTATACGTAGATTAATCTTAACCTCTATCTCTAAGTATAGTAGATTATCCTTACCTATTCCCTAAGTATAGTAGATTCCCATATCTACTTTCCTTAAATATAATTAGAAATGTGTATACTTTTGAAACGTAGATAAATCTTAGTTCGCGTAGTATTTATCCTTATCCTTTTGATGAAAAATGATACCTTACTTGTATGTCTAATGTATGATAATGGATTATTTTGTTAAAGGAAGCATGAACATGCTGAATAATGGACTTCATTCCGAATAAACATATGCTGTTTTGAACTTCCTTAAAAGAAAGAAAGAACGACTTTTTTTAAAAGATAGGAATTTATCGCTTAGTTTCAATCATAAGGATGGTGATGAGCTTGTTGTATGATTGCTTGACTACTTGTTGTTGATAAAGCATAAGTGGTTTACCACTCCAAAGATGTCCGTCCATGTGTCACTATGCTTTAGTTTGTGTGTTAAATGTTCGAGTATGATTAGAATGAGCATGCTAAGTAATATAGAGTTGGATGATCTTGTTAGTTTAAATTCAAGAAGTCAATACATCCTGCCGCGGAGTCTATGCATGAATACGAGACACGAAAACGAGAAAGTAGAAACATGACACCTAGGGTGTGTTAAAGAAAATGTGTGTTTTGAAACCGAAATGTGGCCGGACTTGCCCATTGTGTGGTGTGCGTGTGTAAAGAAAGATTTGTGAAAAACCCAATGAGAAACCGGAGCAACGGAATCATTGTGGGGATACTCGGGAACTCGGAGCGGCGGAACCGAGGGTTGAATTGTGGTTTGGTTATCCGTGGAGAGGAGCCAACGCAATTGTTTTAATGATTTTCGAAATTTCCCATGGGAACCCGGAGCAGCGGAACCATGGTGAGGATACTCGGGAACCCGGAGCGGCGGAACCGAGGGTTTTGAATTGTGGATTGGTTATCCTTGGAGAGGAGCCAATGCCAAATTCAATATTTTTGTGTGCCAATGGGAACCCGGTGCGGCGGAACCATTGTGAGGATACTTGGGAACCCGGAACGGTGGAACCGAGGTTGGGTGTGTTAAATGTGATTTTCGAAATAATTGATTTGGAAATGAAAAGTGAAATGGCGACACGGTCTACGAAACGCTGCGTAGGAGAAACTTTGATATCACAGACACCAACGATAGTTAATAGGGAATGTGGATGTGTCATTGTTGATAGTTGAATAAGCATATACTGCGTAGATATCATTATCTGTATGACTTGTTTTGTGTAAGTTATGGGTTGGTAGGCATAGGATTATTCTGCTGAGCTTTTGTAGCTCGTGGTGTTACCTCTGGTGACCCTGACATATTATATCGGTGGCGACGCTGGTATAATGTGTCAGACTTTGTAGATAATCAAGATGAGCAGTATGCCTTGGAGGATTTTGGAGCTGAGGAGCTGGCTAGGATGGAGGAGCAGGCGGAGCTGTAGTTAGGAACTCTAGTTTTCCTTTCCATATGTAATTAAGACACTCTTGTGAGAGTTATGATGTAATAAAGAGCCAGACTCTCTTTGATTATTCAATAAAATTGTCCTTTTAACGTACCCGGAATTTGGGGGCGTTACAAAAATAGTTAAAAATCTTGTTAAATGTACTTTCTAATCGAAGTGGTTATGGTTCAAATTGTTTGTAAACATTTAAGCCTTGCTTTGAACGAATCTCGATGATGAAATGATTTTCCGTGCGCTTCTATACAATGTGGATGCATGGTCTATATATAAAGTTATAAACTCTTTGGAACATTTAAGCAATGAAGAAAAACATAAGAATATGGGATTTCAGCATTGAATGAAACATAAAATGTGCTTTTGGATTAGTGGCTCCGACGATTTCTATAGTGGTATGCTTTATACCCATTTTTCATGAACAAAATCAAAATATTTTTATAGTCAGAATCCACAATCTTTTAACACTTTTAAAACCCTATTTATCGGTCGAGTTCTATTTGTCGGTAACCTCTAACGGCTTGCTCTACGGGTTTGGTAGCACAAAAACAAGCTCGCTAAAAAATGAATGTTGAACTCTATAGACATCCTAAGGCTCCATGGATATGTTCTTGATCCTGATTTCTGAACTAATTCGTACCGGAAGTATATCATTCGTTACTGTAATCAAATCCTAATTCACCCAAGATTACGAACATTCCAAACATGGCCTACTTCAGCACCCAACAGTTAAAATTAAAAAAAAAGTATGGAAAATTTGATAGACGGTGAAGTAATTCGAGGTCATACGTAAATCACATTCCAAAGAGGCGAGTTTGGTTGCCCATGTGCGCATAGAACTCGTATTCCCAAAATAAGAGTTCTCATTAATCCAAACGACGCCGTTGCAAAATTGAGCGGCCATAAGTCAAATTACGAAGCCAAGACTAAAAGAGTGCGGCCAAGAGTAAAAGCGTGTGGCCATTGTTTAAAATGGAATTGTGCTTCTATTTCACGCTTTCCAATCCTAAGGTATCCAACTAAATAGGAGGCAGCCTTACTTGTATTCCTATCGGATGCTAAGATCGTTTTATCGAATTGCACATGGCCGCTCAAATTGCTCTTGGTTGAATTGAATTGCATTGGCGGCATCGAATCGCACTAGGCTGCCATGAATTACTCTTGTCCGCCTCGAATTGCACTTGGCCGCATGGAATTTCACTTGGCCGCGTCGAATTGCACTTATACTCGTCGAATTGCACTAGGCCGCTTAGAATTGCAGTTGGCCGGTTGGAATTGCAGTTGGCCGCGTTTAATTGCACGCCCAAGTACAATTCGAGGCGGCCAATTGCAATTAAAGGCGGCCAACTGCAATTAAACGCGGCCAAGAGCAATTTGTAGCGTTCAAGGGAAATTCGATTCGGTCAAGTGTATATTGATTTTTCTCGAATAACCGAATACTTTTGTTTGTAAATAATGTATATTTAATTCCATTCTAGTACATTGATTCTTTTATTTTTTCTTCCTACTCATTTACATTTTTCATTCTTCCTGATCCTTTGTTGTACATGATTCAAACTTTTCAAGCAAAGATTTCAAATCAAACTAAGATATCAGTTGTGTGTAGAGCCATAAGCATTTGTTGTCCTTGGTGCATATTGTAACTAGCCTAGCTTCCTTGGACATAACTAACTCTCGCGACAATCGGACTATTTCAATTGGGTACATTTGAGGGAAAGCAACACAAAGAATCAAAATTACTATTACAGTTCTGAATCAATGTAACAGGATCAAGATATTCATTGGACCCCAAAAAAATTTACCTTGCACTTTCAATGACCTTGTGTAATCAACGCTTTCGCTATTCCGTGTAAATGTCGCTCATAAAATGATAACTAGAGCTAGACTTTGGTCCACTTACATCGAAGAGAAACCTAAAATTATATGTTGCTACGCTGAGAAAACATTTTACAAATCCCAAACCAAAATGTCCCATTGAAATTCCTTCAAGCTTATTTAATCATGTCTTATACACCAACTTTGTGCCGAAAATTACATTGGAAACACTTATAAATATTTTCAAATGCAGGAATCAATTCGGATGATCAAACCCTTCAATAAGGGGAAGAATGAAGATGTCGAAGCTTATTGTGTGTGGTAGATCCCTGCACGGGAGAAGGTTTCTTGCCGTTGGCGTGAAAAGTAGCAAATAAATCGTGTCCAATTGTCATGTCTTTTATCATAAACTGGAGGATTTTGCAACATAACAATTCATAACAGCACATTTTTTCATTTGCCTGACTGTTTTTCCTTTTTTCACATAGGGTTTCCGCTAAAACTCGCGTCAATTGCGGGACTGCTACTTTTCTTAGTCTCTTCACTGTTTGCATTGGTTATTTAGTATATTGTACCTACCTTGGAATCCGACTTTTGGTTAATGTTCTGGCACATTATTGACAGATAGGTCAATGTACGTAGCAGCAAGGATGGTGCATCGCCTATTTCTCCTTCTTGCCCAAGGGCCAAAACCAAGCGAGATGTGCTTATCGAACAACTAGATGTCCCATGACATGAAAACAACTTAAAATGAGGCTCTTTTTAACTATGTCAAAAGACTCAGAGCATTGAACATTGAAAATCAACTCAGCATATAATTATTAGGACCAGGCAAGAGAAAAGGCAACTGGGATCAAATCTAGAGCTCATTTAGATATCCATTGGGATTAAACTTAGCATACTGTTGAATTGATCACTTCTTCTGATGTATAAATAATTTTGAATCGAAACCACTTGGGTTAGATAGTAAATTCAACAAACTTTGTAACGGTTCAAACCACTCGTAAAATGGAGTTCGAGATGTCCGAAGCAATCCCACAACGATTGACTTGTTCTACAGCTTTGATGCGCCTTTGGCGCAATTTCATGCGCCCCAGGCGCATGTTTGTGCTCCCCGGGCGCCGTCCTCAAAATTGCCAAACAAGCCAAACTTCGCTCGCATGCTATGAACACTCCCGAAATCTGATTTGCGCATGGTTAGAACAGTTAAAAAGCTTGTTAAATGTACTTTCTAATCGAAGTGGTTATGGTTCAAATTGTTTGTAAACGTTTAAGCCTTGCTTTGAACGAATCTCGATGATGAAATGATTTTCCGTGCGCTTCCGTACAATGTGGATGCATGGTCTATATATAAACTATTTGGAACATTTAAGCAATGAAGAAAAACATAAGAATATGGGATTTCAGCATTGAATGAAACTTAAAATGTGCTTTTGGATTAGTGGCTCCGACTATTTCTATAGTGGTATGCTTTCTACCTATTTTTCATGAACAAAATCAAAATATTTTTATAGTCAGAATCCACAATCTTTTAACACTTTTAAAACCCTATTTATCGGTCGAGTTCTATTTGTCGGTAACCTCTAACAGCTTCTAGCTCTACATGTTTGGTAGCACAAAAACAAGCTCGCTAAAAAATGAATGTTGAACTCTATAGACATCCTAAGGCTCCATGGATATGTTCGTGATCCTGATTTCTGAACTAATTCGTACCGGAAGTATATCATTCGTTACTGTAATCAAATCCTAATTCACCCAAGATTACGAACATTCCAAACACGGCCTACTTCAGCACCCAATAGTTAAAATTTTAAAAAAAAGTATGGAAAATTTGATAGACGGTGAAGTAATTCGAGGTCATACGTAAATCGCATTCCAAAGAGGCGAGTTTGGTTGCCCATGTGCGCATAGAACTCGTATTCTCGAAATAAGAGTTCTCATTAATCCAAACGATGCCGTTGCAAAATTGAGCGGCCATAAGTCAAATTACGAAGCCAAGACTAAAAGAGTACGGCCAAGAGTAAAAGAGTGTGGCCATTGTTTAAAATAGAATTGTGCTTCTGTTTCACGCTTTCCAATCCTAAGGTATCCAACTAAATAGGAGGCATCCTTATTTGTATTCCTATCGCATGGTAAGATCGTTTTATCGAATTGTACTTGGCCGATCAAATTGCTCTTGGTTGAATCGAATTGCATTGGCGGCATCGAATCGCACTAGGCTGCCATGAATTACTCTTGTCCGCCTCGAATTGCGCTCGGCCGCATGGAACTTCACTTGGCCGCGTCGAATTGCACTTATACTCGTCGAATTGCACTAGGCCGCTTAGAATTGCAGTTGGCCGCCTGGAATTGCATTTGGCCACTTCGGATTGCAGTTGGCCGCGTCGAATTGCAGTTGGCCGGTTGGAATTGCAGTTGGCCGCGTTTAATTGCACGCCCAAGTGCAATTCGAGGCGGCCAATTGCAATTCGAGGCGTCCAACTGTAATTCGATGCGGCCAACTGCAATTCGATTTGGTAAACTACAATTCGATGCGGCCAACTGCAATTAAACGCGGCCAAGAGCAATTTGTAGCGTTCAATGGAAATTCGATACGGTCTAGTGTATATTGATTTTTCTCGAATAACCGAATACTTTTGTTTGTAAATAATGTATATTTAATTCCATCCTAGTACATTGATCCGTTTCTTTTTTCTTCCTACTCATTTACATTTTTCATTCTTCCTGATCCTTTGTTCTAATGATTCAAACTTTTCAAGCAAAGATTTCAAATCAAACTAAGATATCAGTTGTGTGCAGAGCCATAAGCATTTGTTGTCCTTGGTGCATATTGTAACTAGCCTAGCTTCCTTGGACATAACCAACTCTCGCGACAGTCGGACTATTTCAATTGGGTACATTTGAGGGAAAGCAACACAGAGAATCAAAATTACTATTACAATTCTGAATCAATGTAACAGGATCAAGATATTCATTGGACCCCAAAAAAATTTACCTTGCACTTTCAATGACCTTGTGTAATCAACGCTTTCGCTATTCCGTGTAACTGTCGCTCATAAAATGATAACTAGAGCTAGACTTTGGTCCACTTACATCGAAGAGAAACCTAAAATTATATGTTGCTACGTTGAGAAAACATTTTACAAATCCCAAACCAAAATGTCCCATTGAAATTCCTTCAAGCTTATTTAATCATGTCATGTACACCAACATTGTGCCGAAAATTACATTGGAATCACTTATAAATATTTTCAAATGCAAGAATCAATTCAGATGATCAAACCCTTCAATAAGGGGAAGAATGAAGATGCCGAAGCTTATCGTGTGTGGTAGATCCCTGCACGGGGGAAGGTTTCTTGCCGTTGGCGTGAAAAGTAGCAAATAAATCGTGTCCAATTGTGTTGTCTTTTATCATAAACTGGAGGATTTTGCAACATAACAATTCATAACAGCACATTTTTTCATTCGCCTGACTGTTTTTCCTTTTTTCACATAGGGGTTTCTGCTAAAACTCGCGTAAATTGCGGGACTGCTACTTTTCTTAGTCTCTTCACTGTTTGCATTGGTTATTTAGTATATTGTACCCACCATGGAATCCGACTTCTGGTTAATGTTCTGGCACATTATTGACAGATAGGTCAATGTACGTAGCAGCAAGGATGGTGCATCGCCTATTTCTCCTTCTTGCCCAGGGGCCAAAACGATGCGAGATGTGCTTATCGAACAACTGGATGCCCCATGACATGAAAACAACTTAAAATGAGGCTCTTTTTAACTATGTCAAAAGACTCAGAGTATTGAACATTGAAAATCGACTCAGCATATAATTATTAGGACCAGACACTAGAAAAGGCAACTGTGATCAAATCTAGAGCTCATTTAGATATCCATTGGGATTAAACTTAGCATACTGTTGAAATGATCACTTCTTCGGATGTATAAATAATTTTGAATCGAAACCACTTGGGTTAGATAGTAAATTCAACAAACTTTGTAACGGTTCGAACCACTCGTAAAACGGAGTTCGGGATGTCCGAAGCAATCCCGCAACGATTGACTTGTTCTACAGCTTTGATGTGCCTTAGGCGCAATTTCATGCGCCCCATGCGCATGTTTGTGCTCCCCTGGCGTCGTCCTCAAAATTGCCAAACAAGCCAAACTTCGCTCGCATACTATGGACACTCCCGAAATCTGATTTGCGCATGGTTAGAACAGTTAAAAAGCTTGTTAAATGTACTTTCTAATCGAAGTGGTTATGGTTCAAATTGTTTGTAAACGTTTAAGCCTTGCTTTGAACGAATCTCGATGATGAAATGATTTTCCGTGCGCTTCTATACAATGTGGATGCATGGTCTATATATAAAGTTATAAACTCTTTGGAACATTTAAGCAATGAAGAAAAACATAAGAATATGGGATTTCAGCATTGAATGAAACTTAAAATGTGCTTTTGGATTAGTGGCTCCGACGATTTCTATATTGTTACGCTTTCTACCCATTTTTCATGAACAAAATCAAAATATTTTTATAGTCAGAATCCACAATCTTTTAACACTTTTAAAACCCTATTTATCGGTTGAGTTCTATTTGTCGGTAACTCTTAACGGCTTCTTGCCCTACGGGTTTGGTAGCACAAAAACAAGATCGCTAAAAAAGGAATGTTGAACTCTATAGACATCCTAAGGCTCCATGGATATGTTCGTGATCCTGATTTCTGAACTAATTCGTACCGGAAGTATATCATTCGTTACTGTAATCAAATCCTAATTCACCCAAGATTACGAACATTCCAAACATGGCCTACTTCAGCACCCAACAGTTAAAATTAAAAAAAAAAGTATGGAAAATTTGATAGACGGTTAAGTAATTCAAGGTCATACGTAAATCGCATTCGAAAGAGGCGAGTTTGGTTGCCCATGTGCGCATAGAACTCGTATTCCCAAAATAAGAGTTCTCATTAATCCAAACGACGCCGTTGCAAAATTGAGCGGCCATAAGTCAAATTACGAAGCCAAGACTAAAAGAGTGCGGCCAAGAGTAAAAGCGTGTGGCCATTGTTTAAAATGGAATTGTGCTTCTATTTCACGCTTTCCAATCCTAAGGTATCCAACTAAATAGGAGGCAGCCTTAATTGTATTCCTATCGGATGCTAAGATCGTTTTATCGAATTGCACTTGGCCGCTCAAATTGCTCTTAGTTGAATCGAATTGCATTGGCAGCATCGAATCGCACTAGGTTGCCATGAATTACTATTGTCCGCCTCGAATTGCACTTGGCCGCATGGAATTTCACTTGGCCGTGTCGAATTGCACTTATACTCGTCGAATTGCACTAGGCCGCTTTGAATTGCAGTTGGCCGCATGGAATTGCAGTTGGCCGCGTGGAATTGCAGTTGGCCGCTTGGAATTGCAGTTGGCCGCGTTTAATTGCACTCCCAAGTGCAATTCGAGGCGGCCAACTGCAATTCAATGCGGCCAACTGCAATTTAACGCGGCCAACTACAATTAAACGCGGCCAAGAGCAATTTGTAGCGTTCAAGGGAAATTCGATTCGGTCAAGTGTATATTGATTTTTCTAGAATAATAGAATACTTTTGTTTGTAAATAATGTATATTTAATTCCATCCTAGTACATTGACCCTTTTCTTTTTTCTTCCTACTCATTTACATTTTTCAATCTTCCTAATCCTTTGTTGTAAATGATTCAAACTTTTCAAGCAAAGATTTCAAATCAAACTAGGATATCAGTTGTGTGCAGAGCCATAAGCATTTGTTGTCCTTGTTGCATATTGTAAATAGCCTAGCTTCCTTGGACATAACCAACTCTTGCGACAATCGGACTATTTCAATTGGGTATGTTTGAGGGAAAGCAACACAAAGAATCAAAATTACTATTACAGTTCTGAATCAATGTAACAGGATCAAGATATTCATTGAACCCCAAAAAAATTTACCTTGCACTTTCAATGACCTTGTGTAATCAATGCTTTCGCTATTCCGTGTAACTGTCGCTCATAAAATGATAACTAGAGCTAGACTTTGGTCCACTTACATCGAAGAGAAACCTAAAATTATATGTTGCTACGTTGAGAAAACATTTTACAAATCCCAAACCAAAATGTCCCATTGAAATTCCTTCAAACTTATTTAATCATGTCATGTACACCAACATTGTGCCGAAAATTACATTGGAATCACTTATAAATATTTTCATATGCAGGAATCAATTCGGATGATCAAACCCTTCAATAAGGGGAAGAATGAAGATATCGAAGCTTATCGTGTGTGGTAGATCCCTGCACGGGGGAAGGTTTCTTGCCGTTGGCGTGAAAAGTAGCAAATAAATCGTGTCCAATTGTGTTTTCTTTTATCATAAACTGGAGGATTTTGTATCATAACAATTCATAACAGCACATTTTTGCATTTGCCTGACTGTTTTTCCTTTTTTCACATTGGGGTTTCCGCTAAAACTCGCGTCAATTGCGGGACTGCTACTTTTCTTAAACTCTTCACTGTTTGCATTGGTTATTTAGTATATTGTACCTAACATGGAATCCAGCTTCTGGTTAATTTTCTGGCACATTATTGACAGATAGGTCAACGTACGTAGCAGCAAGGATGGTGCATCGCCTATTTCTCCTTCTTGCCCGGCGGCCAAAACAATGCGAGATGTGCTTATCGAACAACTGGAAGCCCCATGACATGAAAACAAGTTAAAATGAGGATCTTTTTAACTATGTCAAAAGACTCAGAGCATTGAACATTGAAAATCAACTCAGCATATAATTATTAGGACCAGACACTAGAAAAGGCAACTGGAATCAAATCTAGAGCTCATTTAGATATCCTTTGGGATTAAACTTAGCATACTGTTGAAATGATCACTTCTTCGGATGTATAAATAATTTTGAATCGAAACCACTTGGGTTAGATAGTAAATTCAACAAGCTTTGTAACGGTTCAAACCACTCGTGAAACGGAGTTCGGGAGTGTCTGTAGCAAGCCCGCAAAGATTGACTTGTTCTACAGCTTTGATGCGCCTTAGGCGCAATTTCATGCGCCATGTCTGTGCTCCCCGGGCACCGTCCTCAAAATTGCCAAACAAGCCAAACTTCGCTCGCATGCTATGGACAGTCCCAAAATCTGATTTGAGCGTGGTTAGAACAATTAAAAAGATTGTAAAATGTACTTTCTAATCGAAGTGGTTATGGTTCAAATTGTTTGTAAACGTTTAAGCCTTGCTTTGAACGAATCTCGATGATGAAATGATTTTCCGTACGCTTCCATGCAATGTGGATGCATGGTCTATATATAAACTCTTTGGAACATTTAAGCAATGAAGGAAAACATAAGAATAAGTGATTTCTGCATTGAATGAAACTTAAAATGTGCTTTTGGTTTAGTGGCTCCGACGATTTCTATAGTGGTATGCTTTCTACCCATTTTTCATGAATAAAACCAAAATATTTTTATAGTCAGAATCCACAATCTTTTAACACTTTTAAAACCCTATTTATCGGTCGAGTTCTATTTGTCAGTAACCTCTAACGGCTTCTTGCTCTACGGGTTTGGTAGCACAAAAACAAGCTTGCTAAAAAAGGAATGTTGAACTCTATAGACATCCTAAGGCTCCATGGATATGTTCTTGATCCTGATTTCTGAACTAATTCGTACTGGAAGTATATCATTTGTTACTGTAATCAAATCCTAATTCACCCAAGATTACAAACATTCCAAACATGGCCTACTTCAGCACCCAACAGTTAAAATTAAAAAAAAAGTACGGAAAATTTGATAGACGGTGAAGTAATTCAAGGTCATACGTAAATCGCATTCCAAAGAGGCGAGTTTGGTTGCCCATGTGCGCATAGAACTCGTATTCCCGAAATACGAGTTCTCATTAATCCAAACGACGCCGTTGCAAAATTGAGCGGCCATAAGTCAAATTACGCGGCCAAGACTAAAAAAGTCTTTCACATCCAAGCACATGATGCATGCCTGCTATTGTCCAGTATTCAAACCTGAAAAGGAAGATTAGGTTGAGTTACGCTAGCCAGTAGAAAAATCTTTACCAATCTTATATGTAAATATGATGGTAAGGGCAAAATGAGGGGACAAGGAAACGTAGTTCAATCAAGAGATAACAATCGACTCATTGGTGTATCGACATTCATTTCAATTATTCAAACACATGCCATTATCACAAATAGTCACACATTTCACAAGACTCATGCACTCTATAATCTCAACACCACTTGCTATTCCAAATTCCCACCTTCGGTATTTCCACCCCTTGCGTTACCGTATAACACCACGAGAATTACCGTGTTGCCACCCCTTGCATCATGGTGATCCCTAACGATTTGGGTTACTGTATTACCATCCCTTGCCTTATGAAATCCGTCTAAGTCTCTGTATTACCACTCCTTGCGTTACAAGACTCCCTAAACCAACTTCCGACCTAATCAACTATTTTCTCATACAATATGCAAGATAAGACTCCCCCATGATCACATTCATAAATGAAACATCGTACAATATGCCAACGTTATCACAAATGCGCTATAAGTAATCACAAATACCAACAATCAATAGAATACACTTAAACGACGTTTTAACTAAGTAATTTCTTATTCATTCCTCACTAATGGAAGGCCAACGGACCAAGGATATCATCAATTCAACGTAGGAAGTCAATTGAATATGTTTGAGTTAGGTTTGGAAGTGTCCGGAAGGGTTTAGAAGCGATCGGGAGTCAAAACGGTCGAAGAGAAGCAAAACAGCACGAAGCTGTCCAGTGGGTAGGGGGATTGATCCCTCCCTCATTAGGGATCGATCCATGTTGTATCTGGATTCAAGGAAAACAAAGGGGGATCGATCCCCCATGTCCAGGGATCGATCCCAAGGCGATTTCAGGCGATTTCTGCAGTTTTTAGACAGTTTTCAAATGAACAAAGGGAGACGATCAAGGCTCAATTTTCATACCATATCAACATATAAACACATAAAAGAGGTAAAGAAGTCCCTACCTCGCGACGATAATCAAGATCTATGAGATTTGAACGAGCCCTAGCCTCTTTGAACTTCAAAGCTTCGATCCAAGCTTCGCCTAAGGATTTTCGAACATAAGGACACGATCAGAAGGCCGGAGGGTGGTTGATTCTTGGAGTATTTGAGAGATAGAGCGAAGTTTTGTGTGAGGAAGCAAGAGAGAGAGAGAGATTGAGAGAGAGAGATAGAAAACGTGAGGGAGGGAGAGAGAGATACAAAGAGATAAAAATCATCTCCTACACCACACACACACCCTATTTATACTACTATATCTTTCATCACACCAACACTCCATCAAGTTTTCATTCTATCACTTCAATCCCCAATCCAATTAGGCACCAAATAAATCACAATTTCCTAATTTGACATTTAATAAACATTTCAAAAATTAAAATTTTCTGAGTCTCTACATGCGTCCTACTGATGATGTAGTTGTTGCTGTTTGTTTTTCGAGAGTAAGTTCTATCCGCCAATGGTGCCTGTCGGTCCCACATGACTTTTTTTGTTATAATCTGAACCGCTCATCTTGTAGGGTACGTAGATTAATATATTCATGAAAAAATTCAGCTTGATTGAATATTGATAGGTATATTACAGAATGAACGGTCATATATTTTGAAGTTAAACTATCCATGACTGTCTATTTCCTAAACTGAAATTCGATTTTTACTATACTATTCACGTCCGATAAAGCTCATTTTTTTTGCATGGATATACTATTTTGTACTTGGACTTTACAAAATGGACGATTCAAATTATAGCAAAAAATGCATTGTGGGGCCCGTAACGGGCCGTGGTGGAAAACAGGTTTCCTCCACACGTGGAAAGCATTTTAACTCTTGTTTTTCTATTTCTGTTTTGGTTGTGGCTAGTTATAGGGCATGAAGTCAAGTTTGGGGTGTGGTCTTCGTTTTTCTGTTTCTATTTTTGCTGGTTCAGTGTATTAATTGTTGGGTACGTGCTGGATTGGGACAAAATGGTGAAGGAATGGCAGTACGTGGTTGGATTTTCTGAAGTTTTCGTTCTTATTTGATACTAGTGGTTTTGTCACAGCTAGTGACGTTTTGATTGGGGCTGTGGGTCAAATAAAATTTGGTGATCTTGATTTCTTTTTCTCTGTTCCTGGTATTTCTTATGCTTGTTATTGATGCTGCTAAAGGTGCTAGAATGAGGATGCAGTTGCTGCATTTTGGTGATGGTGGTTTTCTCAAGCTGCAGCTCGTGGTTTAATTTTCACAAGCCAGACATAAAATGCTTGATTTAACCACCTAATTTTTAGAAAAAATTTGCCTTAACTTGTTTCCTAAAAATTCAATCAAACATTAAATTAGGATCCTGTTTTTTGATTGAAAAATTGAAAGGTTAGATCAAACACTTGAAATTATCCAATTAGGTATTTATTCATGATTAAAAAGCTAATTTTATCCAAAATAACTTGAGAAATCATTTTAGGGTAAATTATAGTTAACCCCCTCTAACTATGCCTCGCGGACACTTACCCCTTCTAACTATTTTTTTTGACACTTAACCTCCTTTAACTAATAGAAATACAAAATCGGCTAACTTCTGTAATGGAGAGGATGTAAGTTACCGTTTTTCCCTATATTGGAAAATTTGAGGAAAACAAGAAAAAGAAAAAAAGGGAAAAAGTTAAAAAGATAATAATATTATTAAATAGAGAAATACGCCCTAACATCACTCTACTCCTACCACATACAAAACAGTTAGACAGAGAAACCCAAAATCAGAAGCTAATACTCTATAATCTCTCTTTATAGCTCCCACCCCCCCTCTACATATATAGATCTATACACATGCATCTCCGGAACCAAACAATAGCAAGTCGATGACCGATGGAACCCATGGCGGATGACGTCGTTCCAAGGACATTCCGAGCCTTATCTGAGAACGTCGATCGGAAGTTTGCTCGGGTCTGCAACGTAAAAGCCTACGACCAACAGCTAGAGACAGTCTCTGGGTCAACTTTCGATCACAAATTGCAAATCTTTGAAGTATTTAGATCTCTCGACCAACAATTTCAAAGCTGGGTTTCCTTCATTTACCAACTGTTCTTCACTCCAACACCTTGATTTATCAACCAACAAGTTTTTCAGCTATGTAATTGCTTTTCTCTCCTCCTATAAGAGCCTCACGTTCGTAAACTTGAGCTATAACCTATTTTCCAGCGACTTTTCAGTGACAAAGAGGGAGAGAGAGAGAGAAGGGCAATAACGACTCAAATTTTTGGATTAGGCATGTGAGTTGCATGTGACATTTTCCATCCAAATTGTACGGAATGGAAACGGAAGAAGCAATTCCATTAGCTAGAGGGAGTAAAGTGTCCGCGAGGCATAGTTAGAGGGGGTTAACTATAATTTACCCATCATTTTAAAATCAGTGAACGAAATCTTTACCCGCAGTCCTGTTCCGGCCATATTTTTTCTGGGGAAATTGGGCTCCAAAGGATTATTCATGCGAGCCGAATCGCAGCACCATTTTAATCCGCCATATGAGGCGGTGTTCTGCTGCGTCCTTAGTACTGAATTCCAAAATCATCAACATCGTCTTGGGTTTTACTCCTACATACTATCAAGCATCGCCGTCCCGATTCCTCCGCACTTCCAACCCAGACCCACTAGTAATTCCCCTAAGCTGCAGCAGCATTTCTGAGACTGCAAAATCGAACAACAAGATGGAGAACAGAACTCCACAGCAACCTCAACATCAAGAGCTCATCAATTCAAATCCCAACGTCAGCAAAATGCAACAGCTCGTTCAATCCGACCATTCCGGTAACTATATGTAACATAATTCAGTCATGTTTACCGCTTTGTGTTCCAATTCAGTCTATACGGTAGATAACCCATGAATGTCTGATTCGTTTTTTTTTTTTTTTTTAAAGAAACTATTTGGGTTGTCATTTTCTGGGTTTTAGGGGTTTGTTTAGGTGGTCAAGGTCTGAACGTTAGGGGTTTGCTTCATCTTAGGTTTCCTGGGTCCCAGGTTCGAAATGCTATTTATTCTTGCAAGGTGAGTCCGTACGGAATTTACCTGTTTAAATATAGGCCCCACTGATGCGCGGTGGTATTGTTACCCTAGGGCTTAGTTTAGGTGCATGTATGATGTAAGCTAGCCCGTACACTCTGGGTTATGAAACATTCATTTTGGAGATATCTAATCCAGCCAAATGATAGGATTTAGTAGCTTCAGTTAGGTCGAACTTTGACAAGCTTAGAATTTTTGAAGTTACTAATAAATTTCCAAGCTTCTTTGAACGGTTGAGGAAAAAGCTGATAAATTCCATTCCCCATGGGTCGACTAGTTCGGCATTTGTAGGGAAGAGAAAGAATAAAGTGGATTAGGTTTTTGAAGCTCCGGTTAAGTTTGGTTTGAACTAAAATTGGTGAGGAATAGGGAGATGATAATTCATTTTGTTATTGTATCATATGGTAACGGGAAATAGCAAAAAAAAGAAGAAGAAGAGCATTGCGGTTTGCTTGTTTGTGAAACTTTTTATATATTAGGCGTAGTAGAGAATTGAGAGTTCTACTTTGTTTATTTGAAATACAGAGAGTGGTGTCGGAAGAGAAATCTAATATTTTCAATGGGAAAAAGGTGAAGAATTGTGGTTATTTTTTGATGATAATAATGAGAAAACAAAGAAAGAATAGCAAAGAAAGATTTGGTTTGTTTACGATTTGATCATATGGGCAAAAGAGCAAATCCAGAAGTTTCTGCACTAGTCATTGTTAATACAGAAATCCTCTCTCAGGTGGTTGGGAAAAGTGTTGGGAACAAGAGTTGACCCCGTGGGATTTGGGACAGCCTACGCCAGTAATTGTACATCTTCATCAGACAGGTGCTCTTCCCAAAGGCAGAACTTTGGTCCCTGGATGTGGCAGCGTAAATTCTTTCATCATCTTGTTGCATTATAACTCTTCTTGGTCATTAACTGCTATTGTAAGATATGCCTAATGGGAAGAGGCATCAACAAGACATGAGGACCGATGATATGACCTTTGTAAGAGCCATAACCGATAATGGGCAGTAATTTCCAGTTAGAATGGAATAGCACGTATCTGGCTCTTCCCAAAATAATAGAATCTGTACACATGATCCACAGATAATATACAGAGCGATCTGCACCAAGCATAGTAATCAACAAATGATCACAAGTTGCAATTTGCTTACCCGGTCCACTCTTTTAATTACTATTGACAAAAATTGTTAATTAGATCTACATCTAGGGAATTTATGTAAACACGTGTTCGCATATGCTAGAATAACACCATCCATTGATTGTCTCTATTTCTCATCCCCTACTCATAGTTGCCAATAGTAATTGTTTCCATTCTGTAACTAATTTTCCCCACTCTCTTGGGCTCAGCTATGAATTTCATTTGTGATAGGGTTATGACGTGGTTGCAATTGCATGCCCTGAGCGTTATGTTGTTGGGGTGGACTTATCAGACAAAGCAATTAAGAAAGCAGTAGAGGTGAGCTCTGATTGCATTCGAATCTATGGTAAGGCTCTTTATAGTTATCTAAGTGCCAAGTAATTTGATTTCTGTTCCAGCTTTTGATAAAAGTGATATCTTCCTCTGAAAATGTATTTTCAAGTATGTCTAGTTGCTTCTCTAACTTCATCTATGTTTGGTGTGTGGCTGAATTTTCTCTCCTTGATGAACATTTTCTAGCCATCTAAATTTCTCCGTTTCTAGGACACTTGCCTAGGTTTGTAAAGCAAATTTAATTCTCAAGCGTATGTAGCATATCGTTATGCGTTTTGAATGGAAATAATAACTGCTAGAGTGCCTATTTCTGAGCCATTGACTCAGTTATATCGTCTTATTCAGTTTGCCATCAAGATGATAGAATTTTAGCTTGGTTTTTATTAGACCATTATGTTTTCTTATTGCCAAAAGGACTGTTGTCCTTAGTTTATCGCTGTAGTGTCCTTGGTTTTTTGTGCTTTGTTAAATAATGTGCCTGTAATGGTGCTCTTAAATGGTAATTCTGCTCTAGCAATGAGGTGTCTGTCCTAAAGATCAGAATATACCACCATTTAATCTCCTAAAGAGTGTTAAAAAAAATTGATGGCTTACCAGCTTACCACTAGGCACAAAGGTCAAAAATTCTACCGGTGTTTGAATTCGACTGAGCAATGTGAAAGACCATCAGACAATGGGGTTGTTTGAATGAGGATTAGCCATTTTCAGAATTGTGACAGTTCTAGTGTTCAACATTAGTTCTGGTTCTTGGAAATACTCACTTTTATTTTCTGCATGAATCTTGAACGCAGTTTTCATCGTCATTGCCAAATGCTGATTATTTCACGTTCTTAAAGGAAGACTTCTTTATCTGGCATCCCACTGAGTTGTTTGATCTGATTTTTGACTACACGTAAGTTAGCATTCATTTAGGTTTGATATTTTTGTCCGTTGAACCTCTTGATACTAGGTTGAATGGAAAACTCTGCAGGTTCTTTTGTGCAATTGAACCTGGTATGAGATCAGCTTGGGCAAGCAGAATGCAATATCTTCTAAAACCAGATGGAGAGCTTATAACACTAATGTTTCCGGTTCTCTCTCTCTCTCTCTCTCTCTCTCGCATTTTGAGTGAGGAAGAATATCTTCATATTGTATATCATGGCATGTCACTATTTTGATGAGCGTGAACTTTTTTCACCAAACAAATTTCTTTTGTTTTTCTAATCTTGAATCATAAGTACCTTATCCCCATAATTTTAAGGTTTGTCATTCCGAAAGGTTTTAAGAGTTCAATTCTCCTAGTTCTAGACTACTTTTGGTTAACAAGTTTCAACTAGTCATGGTTCTATTGAATTGCTGTGATGGCAGATTAGCGATCATGTCAGCGGACCACCATACAAAGTATCTATCACTGAGTACTACTCTGCCCTTTAGTTTGTTATCATTCAAAGTTGTTCAAGCATTCTAGGAATATTCTTTTGGAAAGATCGTAATTGATTTTCGTTAGTGTAGTTATGAAGAGGTGCTGCACCCCTTGGGGTTTAAAGCTGTATCCATCGTGGAAAATGACTTGGCTATTGGAGCTCGCAAGGTATATGAACCAACACATGAGTTCAGCATCTAATTAAATCTGATATTCATAAAACTGGAACATGTCTTCGATGTTACCACTCTTTAGACTATCTCTAAACATTTCTCGTATTTATTGAAAGTCTGGTGGATCCAAAAGGCTCTGATAGGGTGGTATTTTCTCATCAAGGTTCACATGATGTCCAACAAAATTTAGTACGAAGAGAGACAGAATATGAACTAATATCGGTCAGGCACACCACCTCAGCATGGTGACTGTTGTTCCGGATTGTTGTGGACCTAGTGGACACTTTCCCGATGCTATGCATCCTAGGGAAATAAACTTCAAAATTAGCTTGAAAGGAGAAACTAAACAAAAGAAATCAATGAATCTAAGAATTTGGTATGACGCATGAATCCTTGAGAACCATCTTAAGAATAGAATATACAACTTAAGCTTGTGAATTGTGATTGTTTATGCTCATAATGAAAACAAAAGAACCTTGAATTCACTGCAAAAGTTGCATTTTTGCCCCTGAATTTAGCTTAAAGATTATATCAAGAGGTACTACGCAAATTTATTTCAGTTTACAAAATCCAACAAAGTGGCAGATTCAATAGAGATGTTGAAGAATGAGGGTTTGAATACCTTCTCGGGGAACTGAGAGATATTAGGCTTTGTTGGTGAGCGAGACATGAGGGGAACTTGCCTGTTGGAGAGGCATATGATGAAAACTCGAGGGTGGGTAGCAATTGTATTGAAAATCTGGATGAAGAAGAGAAAGAAGTAATGGAAAGTAGTCCGACGCCACAAAACAACACTGTAGATTTTGTATTGGTTGTTTCTACTGTTAGAGCTGAGTTGTAGGTTTCTTTTTCAGGGTAGAGAGAAGCTTGGAAGGTGGAAGAAGTTCATTAGCCAATCACCACTGTGATAGAGAATTCTGTTTGTTCCGTGAATCGAATGGGGAAGCCTACTCATCCATCTAGCATGATTTTCCAGACGCATCGGGCCGGATGGTTTTACCAAGAAAGAAAGGCATGGGGAGTCTTTTGGGTTTTTGTTTTGAACTACTAGTTGCTATCTTACTCGTAAGTGGTCATAGTTCAATGTTGCTGTATTTCTTCTGTTTTGTTTGCCTTAGGGCTACTGTTGTATGGGTTCAAGGATATTCCCTTGCTCTTTGGTTGGTTATAAAACAGAAGTTTCTAAAGACTATAACCTCTAAATTGTAACAATAGGAAAGAGTGGAGATTAAATGATACAAATTGGTTACCACGTGGTGGTACCTAGCACGTATCCGAGTTGTCCAAACGTGTTTTGAATGGTTCAGATCCTAACACTCTTTCTCCCCCTCAACCGACCACTCTCTATGTTCTTTCTCTCTCTCTCTCTCTCTAGAATCCTGCCCATTGAAAATATGTTTGGACGGGTCAAATGCGCGCGCGACCATATGGACTCTGCCTTCTTTTCGCTCAAAAACTTCTCCTAAACCAGTACTAAAGGGGTGTTCCGGATTCTCAAAAAAGTATTTTTTGAAAAAGAAGGTAATTTCAAGTTCAAAAATCATGTGTTTACGCAAATAATTTTTCTACCAATATGAATTTTGTTTGATTGATCTCATTGAAATCTTTTATACGGTGCAAAAAAAATCAAAAAATTATTTTTTATTTTCATTATATTTGAGTTTAAAAATTAAAAAAAAGAACTTAAAAAAAAAAAAGGCAAACTGGAACGAGCCCTAAACCAAACGGACCTCTAAGAGCATCTCCAGCCATTCCTAGCCATTTGGGCTAGGAAATATGTCAAAAATTAGATTAGCTAGCCACCAATTTTTACAATGCTCCAGTAGACTAGCCTTTAGGCTATGCAAAGGAAAAAAGGAACGGTAACCTGAAAAAAGAAAAACGGTAACCTGTTTCCCCAACCAACAGCTCTATCTCCACCAGCTTTCTTCCACCTCCAACAACTATATAGATAGATCGAACTACTTTTTCCTTTCATCTATATTCTCTGTTGTGCCGAACACAAAATTGAGAATATAACAAAACAACAAGCGATAAACAAGAACACAAGGATATACGTGGTTTCGCTCAAGCACAAAGCAAGAACGTACTCCACGGGGAAAAGAGCAAGAGGATTCACTATAAACGGGGAGAGAAACAAAGAGCCGACTATACCCGTAACTCTACTTGAAGCACCAAACAGATATCTAGGGACAAATCTCTGGTGGAACCCAAAAGGGAGACACAAACCCTTGGTGGAACCCTAAAAGATGAACAAAACCCTAATATCTAAGCCATTGAACAAAAGACCATAAACCTAGGAACCCCCAAGGTCCCTATTTATAGGAAAACACTAAATAAACCTAAACCGAATAGGAAAAGGAATCCTAGTCAATTTAGGAATTCTAGTCAATTTCCAACAAATCTCCACCTTGACTTGAATTCCATCGAACTCAACACTATAGGCAATCCTCTCCTTCAATCGCTCATCTCCCCCAAAAGCCCCCCACGGGGCAATCACCAACGGCACAAACGAACAAGGCTCAAGCACACCTGCTTGACCTTGTAAACGCGACTCAGGAAACCTAGCCGCACATGCCTCCAAATTGAGCCTCTATCTTCCAACGGGCACCTCCCACCCAACGCATCCCTCTCGGATACACACGAAGATCTGCTCAAACTCCCCACGGAGTTAATTACCGACTCCACCATGGAGTTAAAAACCCAAAATTGAGTCATCCTCGAATTCACCGATGAAGAACCCAAAGATGTAGCACCCACAATCGTACTACCATCAAGCACATAGAGGTTATTCGATTTCCGACCCTTCATCAAAACACGAGCACCCTTCAAAACCCTCAAGACTCCACCTTCAGCGGTATGCTTCCAACCCAAAGAGTCAAGAGTACCCAAAGAGATAAGGAACCTCTTCAAATCTGGTATATGTCGAACACCAAACAACGTCCTAACAAACCCATCATGCATTCTGACTTTAACTGTTCCAATCCCAACAATTCTACAGGGCATATTATTCCCCATAAGAACTGTACCACAGCTGACCGATTCATAAGTATTGAACCAATTCTTATTCGGACACATGTGGTAAGAACATCCGGAGTCCAGAATCCATTCGGTATTCGAACAGACATCACCGACACTCACAGAAAGAACCATAAGTGAATCGTCGAAATCCTCTTCATCAATACTAGCAACAACCTTCTCTTCAAAATTGTCCTTATTTTTCAACCTAGGATAATTTCTCACCATATGCCCGTATTTCCTACAGTAAAAACACTTTACTTCCTGATTTGTGGAACGAGAGCCAGAAACCCCTCTACTGCCATTATCCCTCTCAGAAGTTCTTCCTTGCGCTACCAAACCATCAGCATAAACCTCACTTTCACCAGATACCTTTTTCCTTAATTCTTTTGAATATAAACTAGATTTAACATCCTCCATAGAAATCGTATCTCTCCCGTAAAGCAGGGTAGTAACAAAATGCTCATAAGACGCAGGCAAAGAACATAACACAATAAGGGCTTGATCTTCATCATCAATCACAACATTAATATTTTTTAAATCCATAATAATTCGATTTAACTCATCTAGATGGTCTTTGTAAGGACCCGTAATTTCAAAAGTCATTAAAAGATTTATTCGATATTATTATTGAAGGAAAAAGATGGAATTTGTTTAGTTTATTTGATTTGGGGTTAATGTGGAAGGATTGTTAGTGGAGGGAGTGCAAGTGTGAGTTGTGTGTGTGTGTGAGTATATATATGAGGAAGTGTGTGTAGGGGATTAAAGATCCCAAAGCTCTCTCTCTCCTCCCTCCCGATCTCTCTCTCGGCTCCTCTCTCTCTCTCTCTCTCTCTCACTCCCTCTTGCTCCCAATCAAAACCACTCAAAACCCACACGAACCCACCTCCGTTTTATGTTCTCAACGCGTCACCGAGCTTGAATTTCGTGGGTCCTGCCCGGAGGAGGAGTGTTCCGGTCGATTTCAAGATTTCGGAGTCAAAGGCTTGCGTGGCCCGATCTCCTTTCGTGTTTGCTCTCCAACTTCGAGGTAGGGATTTCTTGCTTATTCTATATGCTTATGAGTTGAATTTGTGTGTTAATCGTGCTTTAAAATGTTGGTTTGATTGTTGGGATTAGTTTCGAAAATCTGCAGAAAATCTACTCGAACAGCCTTTGTTATCGATACCTTAGCCCTTTGTTATCGATACCTTCGTGTTCCAAAACCCAGAAAATCCTTTGTTATCGATACCATTTGTCATTGGTATCGATACCCTTGCGTCTGGAGTCATTTTTGACCCAAAGGTATCGATACCTTGGCCTTAGGTATCGATACCTGTTGCTTATCTCCAGCTTTTGCTGTTTTACTTCGTACTTCACCGTTTTGGTTTCCAATCACTTCTAACACCTCTAAGGCATCTTTAAACCTTCCTTAAGCTTGGTTGCTCGTCCCTTGGTGATCCGTTGATCGTTCTTATTCCCTAGGCTTTGGTTAAGCGTGATTTTAGTATATATTATTGTAGACGGAAAACGTATTGTAGAGTGTTATGAGTACCGTAGATTGTATGAACATCGTGATGGGTATAGATGCTTGATGAGAATGGTACAATAACTTTAAAAGGGTAAGGTAGTAACTTGTATCTTCACGATTTGTTGAACCTATCGATTCACCTTGGTACATTTGCTACAGGATTCAAGTATAGGAGCTAGTAAGTCGGGTACTTTAGAGGTTGCTTGTGAGTAGCACGCTGTGTCGGTGCGGGGATATACTTAGAGATACGGTGAGCACGTGTGTCTTTGCTTGTATGTGACACGGTAGATTGTGGGTCTTGTGAGACCATGCGATTGATTAAATGGCCTTTGGATTTGACTGGATGTTTTGAGGTTTGTGAAATGAGAAGTGGAATGAATGAGGACAACTAATGACTAGAGTATTGTAAGATTTTATTTACGGGCTAGGTACGTTAAGTAAAATGCAGAGTTGTAAGTTAATGAAAAGGCATGAACATGTACATTTGTGGAATTAGGAAACGGTGGATTAAAGTTCAGTGGTACGACCGACAAATTGATGATGAAGTTGGTTGTGAAATGATGGATGGTCGGTTATGCGATGTGCGTTTCCGCTAACCAATGATTATTGCAGATTGAGGGAATAGACTCGGGGTGACCCTGCGCTCGAGGGAATAGACCCGAGGTGACCCAAACGATTGTTATTTAGGGAATAGACTCGGGGTGATCCTATGCTCGAGGAAATAGACCCGAGGTGACCCAAGTTATTATGATTATTATCAAGGGAATAGACTCGGGGTGACCCTGCGCTCGAGGGAACTAGACCCGAGGTGACCCTAGTGACTATTGATGGGAATGTCTGACTAAAGGAAAGAAAGACTCTGTGATGAAGGGATTGGACAAAGATGACCGTAGACACGAGAACGATTGTGGTATCGTATAAAGGATAATAAGATAAATTGGAATGACACATGAACTAGTGTGGACTGACGTAAGTTTATTGATGTATCTAGTCTGAGGAGTAACGATTAGTGGCATTCCGGTGGAGTTTAGAAACCTTAGTTCAAAGCGTATAGCTCGTTGGAAATCATTCGTACTTTGGGCATCTCTGTCTATGTTTACTCATTCTCGATGCATGATTCACTTCATTTTCATATAGTTTGAGCATAAAACTCTCTACTGGGCACGTGTTTTGCTCAACCCTATCTTTCTTTCAGGTACACCCGAGGATAGTGACACGAAGTGCTTGGCATGCAATTTGACATCATCCCTTTGAAAGCTGATATGGGAATTACTTTGGCATCTTTTGTAAAACTCTTTGGCAGTGTAATATTGATTTCTATTTTGACTATCGTTTGATCATGGGGGACTGTAAACCCTAAAACTTCTTTTCTATTACGTTATTTGGATCGTCAAGCGTGACAAGAAACTTTGAACTTAACTTGTAATTTTGGAAATGATCTATCTTTTGGGGTATTATCTGTATTAATGCGAGATATTGTTTATCAGAAATCTTTATACTTTATGTTGAAAAACGAGGGCGTGACAACTTGGTATCAGAGCATAAGTTTAGAACACCTCGAGACCGTGGGGAGACTTTTAGTCTCATGGGTTCAAAAGTCACTGCATCTTTTTACAGAATCACATGTGTGCTTGCATGAATGATGTTAGTCCATTGATGTGTTACTGCATTAGTATTACAATAGAGTGGCGTTGGGTTGTTGTAATGTTGGAAAGGTTGTAGATCTGCATCGTATAGCAATGTGATAAATGTTGATGACGTTCTTTCTTATTCTTTCATAGTAAGATATTTTCGAAGCTTGGAGATAGGGGTGGTGAGATCGAGGATCGTGAGTACCAGGGCTGTAGTGTATATGGAAGGAACGAGGCGAGTCAGTGTGCTAGGGATGAAGCGATGTTTCCTGATATCGTTGAGTGTGCAAAAGGTGTTGAGATTCTGGAGGGTGCGCTGATTGGTGTGAATGTGGGAGAAACTAGACGTAGAGTCATTAGCGCGAGGCCAACCTCAGAGAGTGTTGAGAGTCCAAGAAAGAAGAAACGTAGGATATCAAAGCCAGAGATTCAGGGTCAACAGGACCTTAAGCCACCTCTTCATTTTTGGGCACCGGGAGTTCTCCTCAAGCATCCGATTGTGTGTTATCGATGTCGTGAGTCTGGCCACATACGTTCTCAATGTCCGTGGCGTGGAGAATCTTGTTATACTTGCGGCGAACTTGGCCACATGGCAAGAAATTGTCCTCAAGGATTGGGAGTACCTAGTGAATCGAGCTCCATGCAGCAGCATAAACGTACACCGAAGCAACAAGACGCGGTTCCGTAGCTAAACCATTCCCTTCTCTTCTTTAGCTCTCAGAAATATTAGTTGTTTGAGGTACCTTCTCCTCTCTGTCGTTCGATTCGTTCGTTAAAATACTTTTGATTCGGAAGCATTTCATTCATTAAGAATCTCCTCCTTATTCATGTCTAGAATTGAAGATCAAGAAATCCTAGTCCACGCGTGTAAAGGAATATCGATAGATCATATTTACCGAGATTAGGGGTTAATTGTTCCATAATGATGTGTTGTCGTTTATATCTTTAATTTACGTATGGCAAGGATAGATGTGATTTGAGAAGAGGTTGGTTATATCCATGATAATAGGTGGAATTCCGAATGTGACTTCGTAAGCGTTGTTTCTTGAAGTGCCCTTGTTTGTTGGCCTAATCGAACCTTGTTAAAATTGTATTGTAATCTGCTTTCCGTGAAATCTGTTTACGTCGTTGGACTGTTATAACTCTTGATTTATAAGTTAACTGTTACGCAAATCAGTTCCTAGCTTTTCTTGGAAAGATTCGGAATCTTGTGACCAAGTATCCTGTGACACCTTTGCTATTGACGTTGATGAGTATTCCTCGTATACCATTCGGAGTTTTATTTTGACGTCATCCTGCTTGAGATAAGTTCTCATTGGTCAGTTTAGATTCCCTTGATGCGATTATCACTTTCGTCGTTTGCTTGTAATCGTTATTCCACGTGAGTATTTAGTTTGCAACTTCAACCTATGGTCACGTACCGTTACATATTCGTTGGCACCATCAAAATTTGGACCTTGTTACCATTGTTGCCTGCTTTGGGCCATCATTTATTTTGATCCCATGACTATAAAGTCATATGATTTGAACTCGTATCCTCTTTGTATCGGTTTTATTTACCCATGTCTATTCGGTTGGTTGGAAAATTTCCATCGTTGGAGTCAACTCTCGTGATGACATATTTATTGATATCTATTCATTGGCATCGTTCAATACGAATTCACTTGTCTTTAATTACTCTCAGTGACATTAGACTCTATCGTGGTTTCTCAACTCTAGCGGCATATGATGGTTCATTTTGTGACGTTCAGTTCCAACTTGTTAAAAGTATTGCTCAAATCCGGTATTGGACAAATTTTCAATCTTGTAAGAGTTGGTTTACTAGGGATCTATTTCATTACTTCATGTTAGTCATCAGTAAGGTTATGGTCGGTTGTTTCAAGATTCCCTCGGAGTATCATGAGCTGTTGTATTGAGTTTGTTGTCAAATTATTTTAAAGATTTCAAGTATTCTTTGAATTCCGAACTCTTCAATATCAAACTTAAAATTCTTGACTAGCGTTGATCGAGTTCTATGGTTTGCTCTTTTCATTTGAGATGACAATCGAATCTATTCTTATTATTTGGATTGACCCAACTTGGTGCGAGAGATTGGTGCGACCTTTAGAAGAATTGGCTTGTATTCTCAATTTGCTAGAATTAATATTAAGGGGTGCGATGGAATCTATTCACCAACGAACTCTGGGAGCTCGAGGGAAGATGACTGGACAGACAAAAGAATTCATGGAAGTTTGTTAACTGCGTAAGACCGAACAAAGGATACCTTCAGTTGCCGTCGTCACCCATTGTTACATGAAGTGGAAGGTTGCATATCTCGTAAAGCGTTCACCGCTAGAAAGATAGGTCGGTGTCGGATACGGTGTGTGTTTTGGATAGCCAAGCGACTACCGATGAAATCCACTTGGAAGAGGCGCTTGATCACCGCCCATTCTAAATGGAAGTCTCGAAGAGTCAATTGGATTATCGGGTTACGTTCATAGGCAAGATCTTGGCGCTTGGATAGATAATCGTATATAGGAATAAGTTTCGTTTGGAAGGGCCGTCGAAAGCTTTTGGGCATTTGTGTTTGCTAGATATACCTACGAATATTGAGGAGGTACGAGCCGAATCCATTACATGTGTTAGAGATGCCCGAATTTGAGTTGGAAGCCGACGTGTCCCATGGTGAGAATCCGATACGTATCCTAGATTCACGTGATTAAGTTTTGAGGGGTAAGATGATGTCGTTTGTGTGAATCTACGTGGGAAAAGGAGGACAAGGTTAGAAGGAGATGTGTATGTTTGTTTCGATTTTATTGACATGAACTTTGACGTAGATTCTCATGATTACTGAATAGTTGCATGATAAACCGTGTTATGACTGAGGTATATCTGTGTGTTGTGTGTTGGTTGGACTTGGCTTGGCAAATTTCGAGGACGAAATTTCTTTAAGGAGGGAAGGGTGTAAGGACCCGTAATTTCAAAAGTCATTAAAAGATTTATTCGATATTATTATTGAAGGAAAAAGATGGAATTTGTTTAGTTTATTTGATTTGGGGTTAATGTGGAAGGATTGTTAGTGGAGGGAGTGCAAGTGTGAGTTGTGTGTGTGTGTGAGTATATATATGAGGAAGTGTGTGTAGGGGATTAAAGATCCCAAAGCTCTCTCTCTCCTCCCTCCCGATCTCTCTCTCGGCTCCTCTCTCTCTCTCTCTCTCTCTCACTCCCTCTTGCTCCCAATCAAAACCACTCAAAACCCACACGAACCCACCTCCGTTTTATGTTCTCAACGCGTCACCGAGCTTGAATTTCGTGGGTCCTGCCCGGAGGAGGAGTGTTCCGGTCGATTTCAAGATTTCGGAGTCAAAGGCTTGCGTGGCCCGATCTCCTTTCGTGTTTGCTCTCCAACTTCGAGGTAGGGATTTCTTGCTTATTCTATATGCTTATGAGTTGAATTTGTGTGTTAATCGTGCTTTAAAATGTTGGTTTGATTGTTGGGATTAGTTTCGAAAATCTGCAGAAAATCTACTCGAACAGCCTTTGTTATCGATACCTTAGCCCTTTGTTATCGATACCTTCGTGTTCCAAAACCCAGAAAATCCTTTGTTATCGATACCATTTGTCATTGGTATCGATACCCTTGCGTCTGGAGTCATTTTTGACCCAGAGGTATCGATACCTTGGCCTTAGGTATCGATACCTGTTGCTTATCTCCAGCTTTTGCTGTTTTACTTCGTACTTCACCGTTTTGGTTTCCAATCACTTCTAACACCTCTAAGGCATCTTTAAACCTTCCTTAAGCTTGGTTGCTCGTCCCTTGGTGATCCGTTGATCGTTCTTATTCCCTAGGCTTTGGTTAAGCGTGATTTTAGTATATATTATTGTAGACGGAAAACGTATTGTAGAGTGTTATGAGTACCGTAGATTGTATGAACATCGTGATGGGTATAGATGCTTGATGAGAATGGTACAATAACTTTAAAAGGGTAAGGTAGTAACTTGTATCTTCACGATTTGTTGAACCTATCGATTCACCTTGGTACATTTGCTACGGGATTCAAGTATAGGAGCTAGTAAGTCGGGTACTTTAGAGGTTGCTTGTGAGTAGCACGCTGTGTCGGTGCGGGGATATACTTAGAGATACGGTGAGCACGTGTGTCTTTGCTTGTATGTGACACGGTAGATTGTGGGTCTTGTGAGACCATGCGATTGATTAAATGGCCTTTGGATTTGACTGGATGTTTTGAGGTTTGTGAAATGAGAAGTGGAATGAATGAGGACAACTAATGACTAGAGTATTGTAAGATTTTATTTACGGGCTAGGTACGTTAAGTAAAATGCAGAGTTGTAAGTTAATGAAAAGGCATGAACATGTACATTTGTGGAATTAGGAAACGGTGGATTAAAGTTCAGTGGTACGACCGACAAATTGATGATGAAGTTGGTTGTGAAATGATGGATGGTCGGTTATGCGATGTGCGTTTCCGCTAACCAATGATTATTGCAGATTGAGGGAATAGACTCGGGGTGACCCTGCGCTCGAGGGAATAGACCCGAGGTGACCCAAACGATTGTTATTTAGGGAATAGACTCGGGGTGATCCTATGCTCGAGGAAATAGACCCGAGGTGACCCAAGTTATTATGATTATTATCAAGGGAATAGACTCGGGGTGACCCTGCGCTCGAGGGAACTAGACCCGAGGTGACCCTAGTGACTATTGATGGGAATGTCTGACTAAAGGAAAGAAAGACTCTGTGATGAAGGGATTGGACAAAGATGACCGTAGACACGAGAACGATTGTGGTATCGTATAAAGGATAATAAGATAAATTGGAATGACACATGAACTAGTGTGGACTGACGTAAGTTTATTGATGTATCTAGTCTGAGGAGTAACGATTAGTGGCATTCCGGTGGAGTTTAGAAACCTTAGTTCAAAGCGTATAGCTCGTTGGAAATCATTCGTACTTTGGGCATCTCTGTCTATGTTTACTCATTCTCGATGCATGATTCACTTCATTTTCATATAGTTTGAGCATAGAACTCTCTACTGGGCACGTGTTTTGCTCAACCCTATCTTTCTTTCAGGTACACCCGAGGATAGTGACACAAAGTGCTTGGCATGCAATTTGACATCATCCATTTGAAAGCTGATATGGGAATTACTTTGGCATCTTTTGTAAAACTCTTTGGCAGTGTAATATTGATTTCTATTTTGACTATCGTTTGATCATGGGGGACTGTAAACCCTAAAACTTCTTTTCTATTACGTTATTTGGATCGTCAAGCGTGACAAGAAACTTTGAACTTAACTTGTAATTTTGGAAATGATCTATCTTTTGGGGTATTATCTGTATTAATGCGAGATATTGTTTATCAGAAATCTTTATACTTTATGTTGAAAAACGAGGGCGTGACAGTCTTTTACGGGCGTACCTTCCCTCATACGAAACGTATAAAGGCGCTGCTTCAAATACAACCAGTTGGTAAGAGACTTCGTCATATAGATACTTTCCAACTTCAACCAAATACCGGCAGTAGTATCCTCCTCCCCGACCTCGCGAAGCACATCATCGGCTAAACACAACTGAATCGAACTGAGTGCCTTCGCATCGAGATCCTCAAACACACTATCCTGCATATCAGCAGGTTTCTTCGATTTCCCCAACAAAGTCTTGTGTAATCCTTGTTGAACAAGCAAAGCCTTCATCTTAATACGCCATAAACTGAAGCTAGTGCTCTGCCCATCGAACTTCGCAATTTCGAAACGAGTCGCCATTGAAACGATCACCAATTGCACAATACACAGTGGAAAACAAAAGCCTCGGATTGAAACCCAAAGCTCTGATACCAATTTGTTGTGCCGAATACGAAATTGAGAATATAACAAAACAACAAGCGATAAACAAGAACACAAGGATATACGTGGTTCCGCTCAAGCACAAAGCAAGAACGTACTCCACGGGGAAAAGAGCAAGAGGATTCACCATAAACGGGGAGAGAAACAAAGAGCTGGCTATACCCGTAACTCTACTTGAAGCACCAAACAGATATCTAGGGACAAATCTCTGGTGGAACCCAAAAGGGAGACACAAACCCTTGGTGGAACCCTAAGAGATGAACAAAACCCTAATATCTAAGCCCTTGAACAAAAGACCATAAACCTAGGAACCCCCAAGATCCCTATTTATAGGAAAACACTAAATAAACCTAAACCAAATAGGAAAAGGAATCCTAGTCAATTTAGGAATTCTAGTCAATTTCCAACATTCTCCACCAACTTTCTTCTCATTTTCAGGACCATCTTAAATCCAGTAGTACGAGTAATATTAAGATTAAAAGCCTCAAATAAGGAACTGCTACTGCTGCAAATGAAAATGCAGTCCCATAGATTACTGCTACTGCTGCAATGAAAAAGAAAAACCCACCTGAGTGGATTGCGCGGGAAAAGATGAAGAAACTTTGCGGGAAAGCGAGAGTGGATCGCGCGGGAGATGTAAAATCGAGGGGAGGAGAGAGAGAAAGGAGGAAGAAATCGATGGAGCGATGCTGAAATACCTCGCTCGGATGAGCGAGGTACTGTAGCACCACACCATTTCGCCCATGGTGAAGCGAGTCTGCTGGAATACCTTTTTGGTGCTTTGGCTAGCTATTTAAGCTAAATATTCTAGGCAGCTGGAGATGCTCTAACAGCAAAAGTCCACGTGGCAAATGTTAACGAACCCATTCCTGTCCGTTCAACCCCAGCAAGCCTCGCCTCGCTCCCCGCCCCCTCCTTTCTCTCTCTTCCTTCCAAGTTTCCAACCAATCTCTGTCTCTCCCTCTCTTTCTCTCTCCGGATCACACTTTCCACTCTCTCTCTCTCTCTCACACACACACACGCACGCGCGCACACACACGCTCTTCTCTCTCTCTTGGCAGTTGCTGTAATGGTTTCGTGTCAACCCTCAACCCTCTGATCATTCTCTCTCTCTCTCTGTCTCTCTCTACATTCCTGTGGGAGCCAAAACCAATCACGATGGAAGAAGTAGAAGGCGTCATCGAAGAGGACGAAAGAAGAGCCCTGGCCTCGCTCGCCACCGACGCAGCTCCCCCACACCGCAAGGTCCACTCCTACAGCCACCAGCTCCGCACCAACACCGGCGGCCACTACAAACGCCACCACCAAATCCGCAAGCACAGCCTCGACGACGACGACCTCCGCTTGCCCTCCAACCTCGACCCCAACAACCACTACTACGACTCCTCCGACGATGAATTCTACCCCTCCTCCGCTGCACGACAGAACTCCTCCGCCGACTGCCATCAACGCCTCGACCGCAGCCTCTCCGTTGAGTTCCCGGACGATGTCCAGCTGCCGATGCCCGAGTTCGTCGCGGCCGGCGGTGGGACAGGGATCTTCAAGGCGCCGTCCCGGGCCGCGGTGCATCCCTCCCGGCCCTCGTGCCTCGAGCTGAGGCCGCATCCGCTGAGGGAGACGCAGGCAAGTTACAAATGTTCCCTGTTTGGAACTTGTGGAAAGGAATAAAAAAAAAATGGAAGGGAAAATAATTAATGGAGAAAGCACCAGGAAAGTTGGAGAAAAAATAAGATGAAACTTGAATTCATTTTGTTATTTAATTGTCCCTTTTAAGTTATTACACTGCTATTTTTTCTGGTATAATTTTGTTTTTTTTTTAATTTTTTTTGTTTAGGTTTTCCTAAAAATGAAATCATTCATCTTAACTATAGGAATCAGAAAAAAGATAGCTAAGACAACGCTGAAGACAAAAAGCCAAATATTCAAACTTTTTCTGTTTTAGTAAATTTTCTTATTTTGTTTCTGATTGTAATTCTTTATTTTTTAAACTCTCGTGGAGGCGAATGACTAATAAAAAAATTTAACTTGAATCTAACAAAAATTTCAGAAAACGACGAAAATAATACCGGAACAATAATTTAGGAAGAACATTTACATGGTCTTATTTGTAAACGGCGGGAGTGAATTTTTCTTTGGTTTTCTGAACAATTGGACAGTAGAATGAAAAGAAACATACAGGAAACCACACTTTTTGCCAATTTTCACATAGTGGTACTTGACTTCACATAATGATTACTGTTTTGATTTGGTACTTATAGTTCTTTTCTGCAAACAGTGAATCAATCTGTAGATCACAATATGATTGTTATTAGTAATTATTAGGCTTTTAATCGTAGATAAGCTTTAGTTCATAACCAGAGCAAACCAAACACAATGAAGCCCTAAGTCCCAATCAATTTGGGCCGGCTTAATGAATCTGTCGTCGAAAATGAGTTATGTCGAGGGCATCATGCTCCAGATATCCAAGAAACCTTTGTTTTTTGGAATTTCTGTTTTTAAAGTCAATTTTAATCTATCCCTCCTCACTCCCCTCAGTGCTATCATCTACTTCAACCATATCACTTGTATTAACTACTGCAACTGTTTTGTTCAATTTCCTTTGTTTTTTTTGGAGTATTTTCAGAAAAAACAAAAGACTAGTGTTTCTGTTTCTATGCTTGCCGAAACAACACTCCGAACTCATATTTTGATCAATGGACTCAGGTTGGCAAGTTCTTGAGAACCATCGCCTGTACGGACAGTCAGCTTTGGGCGGGGCAAGAGTCGGGCATTAGGGTTTGGAGCTTGAGCGATGCGTATGAGCCGGGAATTGGGATGGGCGGCAGGGCCCGGAGAGGGGACGAGAACGCTGCGCCGTTTCAGGAGTCAGGCAACACTTCCCCCACCATGTGTTTGGTTATTGACTCTGCTAGTAAATTGGTGTGGTCTGGCCACAAGGATGGAAAAATTAGGTCTTGGAAAATGGATCAGCCTTTGGATGATGATTCTGCTTTCAAGGAAGGGCTCTCTTGGCAGGCTCACCGAGGTCCCATTATCTCCATGGTGATAACTTCTCATGGTAAGTGTGTGCATCTCCACGTTAGGGAATGCCATTGTCGAAATTTGGCTTAGCCACTTCACAATTTCTTGGCAATGTCACTCTTAATCATTTCCAACGTTTTATAAGATGCATTGGTGATCAAAGATATTGGTGGCATGTGGCAAATCGAGTATTTGGGCAATGCCAAAATTGGCACAAGAAATGACAAGAACTTTGGATATCCTGCTTTGGTGAGCTATATCAAAATTTTGGGTGTGATGAATATAGCCCACTGCTGGAGTTGCCCTAAATCTGCTTCCCCCGCCAATAGAGACGTATATGGAACGAATATACTTATGTCAAAGAAGGTATTGCATGAGTGTATGCAATAAGTATCCCTGGCTTTCATATGTCATTATACCAATAGAAATTTTGGTTAAAGAAGTAAGCTAAGTTTTTGAATTATTGTGTTCTTTTTTCACCTTCAGAGTTTATTGAGTGTTCGAGGGAGAATTGGTTTACATATTTGTTAACCACAAGGTAGTCATTGCTAACTCATTCGTTGAAATGTTAAGACATATATGTGTAGTTTTTGTACTTGGTTATGGTAATAGTTTTGGTACTTGGTATTAGTAACATCAAATATGTGGAATGAAAACTTAATATGGTGAACCGATCTTTCTAATACATATCTTTGGTTGTTTTAGTGTCCAATGTTCCAACTAGCGCTTGTATCCCTTGAATTTTAAATGGTGGTATGAATATAGCATAGTGTTCTTTGAAAAGCTTTTAGAAGCTGTTAGGTAGTGCATAGTTGTTTTTTAACTGTTGTTGCTTGGTTCCAGGTGACATATGGTCGGGATCGGAGGGCGGAGCTATAAAGATTTGGTCATGGGAGGCCATAGAAAAATCCCTCTCTCTCTCACCAGAGGAAAGACACATGGCTGCTTTACTTGTGGAGAGATCAGGCATTGACCTTAGAAGCCAAGTAACAGTCAATGGTGTCTGTAGTATATCTTCTTCCGATGTGAAGTGCTTGCTATCGGATAATGTCAGATCCAAAGTATGGGCAGCTGGGTCGCTATCCTTCTCATTGTGGTAGGTTGCACTTTCTAAAGTTTTCACACATTAATCTAGTGCTGGATTCATGTTGATGATGCAGCGACTTAGCAGTCTTGTTCCTTGTTTGGAGATTTTGCCAACCCTCAGCCTTTTAGGTTGCGGCCACAACTCTCCCCCTCATGTGGCAACTCCACATTGAGAGAACAGGATCTTGACAACATTTTACCAATCTTCTTTTATAATCTACTTTTATTGAGTCAGGAATATGATATTTATGCTCCACTTTAAATCGTTCCCGCTCCCTTTTTGTCTTTTATCCTCTCAACTCGATCAGAGAGGCTAAAAGTGGCATAAATACTTTTAGCCTTGATTTATGGTTTCTAGTTTGAAAATGTTGGAGGGAAGTAAAAAACCTTTCTTAATGCCTTGTTACTTTTGAAGGAAATTTCCTGTTTCGTTTCTTATTGTTAGTTATTCTGATCGTGAATGCAGGGATGCTCGTACGAGGGAACTTCTAAAAGTATATAATCTAGATGGTCAAGCTGAGAATCGAGTTGACATGCCATCTGTTCAAGATCAAGCAGTTGAAGATGAGATGAATGTGAAGTTTGTTTCCAAATCAAAAAAGGAGAAATCCCAAAATAGCTTTCTGCAACGTTCCCGTAATGCTATAATGGGAGCTGCGGATGCTGTTCGGCGAGTCGCAACTAAGGGTGCAGGGGCTTTTGTGGATGACAATAAAAAAACAGAAGCACTGGTGCTAACCGCTGATGGAATGATATGGAGTGGATGTTCAAATGGCTTACTTGTGCAATGGGATGGAAATGGGAATCGCTTGCAAGATTTCCACTACCATCCCTATGCTGTTCAGAGCTTTTGCACTTTGGGGTCCCGAATATGGGTTGGCTATGTGAGTGGTATGATTATGGTGCTGGATCTGGAGGGAAATATGGTTGCAGGTTGGATTGCTCACAGTAGTCCTGTCATAAAATTGGCAATAGGGAGAGAATACGTTTTTAGCTTGGCTACTCATGGTGGCATACGTGGATGGAACATCTCATCGCCTGGACCACTAGATAACATAATCCGGACAGATTTGGCTGGAAAAGAACTATTGTACACAAGAAAAGAAAATGCTAAACTATTAGTTGGGACATGGAATGTTGGTCAAGGAAGAGCCTCTCATGATGCTCTAATGGCATGGCTGGGTTCTGCGGTAGCTGATGTTGGGATTGTTGTTGTTGGGTTGCAAGAAGTGGAAATGGGTGCAGGCTTTTTGGCAATGTCTGCGGCAAAAGAAACTGTAAGGCCCTCTTCAACAGTTCTGCGTGTTGTCAGCAATCCCATAGTAGAGTTCCACTTATTTTATATCTCTAAATAGAAAATTTAAGACTTTAAACTTGTTTTTGCACATGGAGTTAGTGGATTTTTTCCCATGTAGATCTGCATGATTGTGTTGACTGGACTTTCTTTCGAACTCTTGTAAACCGGCACAACAATCTTTTTTGCTTTCCTTTTTTCGTATAACCTAGAATACCTTTACTGATGCCTTGTTAGTACATCTTCCCTGCTATTAGAATCAAATTGCATAGTCGAACTACTCAACTCATAAAGCACTCTTACCATTTTCACTTAATTGGTTTATGTTCACTGTATAAGAGGGGCTTCTGGAGTCCTAGGAGAAACTTCTTCATTTTCGGAAATCACTCCTAACTAAAGAAAGTGATTTGCTAAGAAAGAATCACGTTTGCGTAACTGTTTTTGTATTATCAAACTTCTTCATTTTGGGAAATCAGTCCTGACTAAAGAAAGTAATCTGCTATGAAAGAATCACGCTTACTTAGCTTTTTCCGACCATCATCACCTCTTTCATTGGTGTAGACTATAATTTGGAAAATCTCCCTCATAATGATAGTAGTAAGAAGTTTCTCCCGATTAATAGGGAAGAACCATCACTAAAGCAACAATTGAAGCTTTCAATGAGCTGCTTTGAGCTGTTGTTGTACACCCATTGTGGCTGTTGCAAATTGCTCTGGAATCAAACCGGAAGCATTGTGTCCCAATCCATAAGGATTTGCTACACAATTTTTTTTTCTTTTTGATCTGTCAAGGGCTATGTGTTCAGTTAATTTTAGCGAACTCATCCTTCTTTACCAACATTACTTGTGAATTTAGAACTTCCTCATCCCCTAGCATTTTCATTAACTATAACCTTATTCAACCATTTTAATTTGGTTAGGTTTTCCTTGTGTTATTTGATCTCCCTATCACAAGATCTAGTTGATGGTGACTGACTCTCTCCCTCCCTCCCTCTAGGATATTTGTTTTTCCTTCAGCTTTTATCCAAATTTTGTGATTGTTAATGTCGCTAGTCTAATTTGTTCACTGGTTTCTGTGCCATTTGTAGGTAGGACTTGAAGGGAGTTCCGTCGGGCAATGGTGGCAGGACACAATAGGAAAGACCTTGGATGAAGGAACAACTTTTGAACGTGTGGGATCCAGACAGCTAGCAGCCTTGCTGATAGGCATCTGGTATGTTTTTATTGTTATAAGATCACTAGGTCACCTGGTTTCTTTTCTATTATGGGATTGTTACATGCAGTAGCTCTCTCAAATCCTCTTGGGCTCTGTTTGGATGAATGTGCATTTCAAATTAAGGGATTTAGTGTTTATCTCCCCAAAATTTAAGAAGTTTGTTTTAGGTGAGTGGTGAAATTTTAGCGGAAGATGGATTAGCGGTAGAAAAGATGGATTTTATTGGGATCCTTCACAATAACTGTGATCCTTAGAATGAAGGATTCCATATAACTCCTGTTAAAATAGACCTTTACCAAACCCAGAACAAGTGTTGGTAAAAATAGAAGTGAACTATCAAATCTATTGTGCTACTCTCATTGATAATTAGTGTCAAGCCCTTCATGATATCCATATCCATCCAAACGAAGCCTTAAAGTATATTTGGTAAGGAATCTTTTCCTCCCTAAAAAGTTTTCCTCAGCGCTTCTACCTTTTCACTTCTCTGTTCCTTATTTGTGGTTGATATTCCTTGCCTAGGGTAAGAAAGACTCTTAGACCACATGTTGGGGACCTGGATGTTGCAGCTGTTGCTTGTGGCTTAGGTCGTGCAATTGGTAACAAGGTATGTCTTTCTTCATTGTGTTCATTTGTGACTCGAAGTTGATCTCCTGTGGCTTTATTTTATTTTTTTGATAGGCAATCTCCCGTGGCTTTATTACTGATGAAAATGAAAGAGCATGGCTTGGAAATTTCTCATGTCATTCCAGTTGCATCATTCTAGTAGCTATTATTTTCATGTCCACACAATCTCTTTTCTTGCCCCATTGTTTTCAAGTTCCTCGTCATCGTAAACTTCTTGTGTCATATCTGTGTCTCAAGTGTGTGCTTCTTGGATGAGATCCAAAGGCATAGAGCACGCTAACACCTACACGCATAAGACTTGAGGAGAATAAGGATACTCCTACAGTTTCAGGATTAGAATTGATGTAAGCCAGAAATGCCTCAAAACACTCCATCAAATTCTCAAGCAGAAAAACCAAAGTGCTACAAATGATGCAACTGGAATGACATGAGAAATTTCCAGTTACCACACGATGATAAGATTCTATACTGGAAAAGAAGTGTGGATAGAAAGACGAAAGACGCAATTTTGAATTTGTTTCATAAACAAGTGAGAGGTTTTCTAATTTAGAGGTCATTAACTGAACAAAATTAGAAGCGGTTGTAAGCATTGCTGTGGTCTGCCTACCAGTTAAGGGGGGGTGTTTGCGATAGCTTCTGGGGGGTTGTTGCAGCTATTGTTCCTTGTATTTAGTGGGAATACCTGAGCATGTACCTGAGTACAATATTGAAAAGAATCGACCCATGCCCAAAGAATCCCATGCCTTTCGTCTTCCTAAATTGAAGTTTTTCTTTTGTCATTTTTTCATCAATGCTGGCCCAGTCCACAAGACACTGGGTTTAAACCTGATAATTTTTAGATTTTGGCACTTCAGAAGCTGTCCTATATCTTTTGCCACAACTTCTGCTTTGTGGCCAAAAATAGCGTTTAAAGTTGCTTAAAGGTTGATTCTAAGAAGCATCATTTTCCCCCCCCCCCCTGATTTTTAGAACTAGCTTTTGTAAAATCTTAGGTTTTGACGAACAAGTTTATATATGGAAGTTTGATCCTATGGTGCGGTTTGGTCTTGTTCTTCAAATATAATTATGGGTTCATGACAGGTAGGGAGTGGTGGAACATATGAGACACTTTACAAAATAGTGGGCATAAACTTTGGTAAGAAGTTGAGTGTGAGGTCAAGTTTCCAAGGCTTTTCCTTTGGAACTTTTCTATGGTACACCAATATGTTTTGGTGTATGGCATCCCAAAAGTGAGTTGTGGTAAATATTTCAAATACAATAGTAAGTATTCCACACGGAGTGGTAAGTATTCCAGTACAGTAACAAGTATTCCAGATATATAATACTTACCACTGCATTTGAATATTTACCACTCCATGTGAAATACTTACCACTGTATGTGGAATACTTGCCACAACTCACTTTTGGGATACCATACACCCAAAAATTTTGGTGTACCAATGTGAAGTCTCACAATGGTCCATAATAAAAAATCCATTTTTAGTAGAGAGAGATAGAGAGAGTTGAGAATATATGTAAGTGGGTGGGTCCATTGGTAGCGATGGGAGGGGAGAGAGAGAGAGAGAGAAAGGAAAGAGTGCGGTCTCCATTAAATTTGGTTATCAAAGAGAAAAGTTTTGCTAGTTTTGGCTATCCAAAGGCCAAAATTTGGTTATTGGTTAAGGGGTTGTTAAATTTGGTTATACCACTATAAGTCATAATTTGGACCAACATTCCTAACTTTAGAAATCTTTTAGTTTTGGTTATGCCATTGGAGACACTCTAAAATGCCTAATCTTGAATTTCTAGATCCCATGACATGAGTGGGACCGTACCCTGTGTACACATTGGTTGATGAGAGTGTTATATCAGTTCCTCAAAAAACAGTTCACTATATTTTAGTGTAGATTGTATCTCTTATCCTGACGGCAAGCTATTATTTGACGATTATGACTTATTTTCTGGAACTTGTCGTCGTTCTATGGCATCTATCGTTGTGTCATCGAGAACATACTTGTCTATTTGTCCTCATCTGGTCCAATATGGCTTAGGCACAATAATTTCTTCTAGAGCAGGATTTATCATTGCAAGGAAACCGCTCGTTGTGATTGATTATTTAGTTTGTTCTGCATCTTATCCTTCCTCTCCGGATGGCTCCTTGTTTGCATTTTGATTTAGATGGCTTTATTTCTCTGAGCAGGGAGGTGTAGGTTTGAGGTTGAGAGTATATGATCGGATAATATGCTTTGTGAACTGTCACTTGGCTGCACATCTGGAAGCAGTTAATCGCCGCAATGCTGACTTTGACCATATTTATCGAACGATGGTCTTCAGCCGATCATCTAACCTCCTTAATACTGCTTCTGGTATGGTGCCGTTCCTGTTTTTGTGTTGCTCTCTTGCCTTCTCCACATATTTACTCTGGCTGCTTTATTCTTCTGGCTTGCCATTGGTCCTCTCTGTTGCAGCTGGTGCCACAACTGCTGGTCAAGCGCTTCGTGGTACAAATGTAGGTGCATATTGATCAACATTCTAAACTTAAATCTATCTTCTTTTTTGGGTTAAAACCACTGAATTTCATTTGAAACTATCTATTCTGCTTTTAACAGGCTGGGGGGATCAATCCTGAAGAGGGAAGACCTGATTTAGCTGAAGCTGATATGGTCATATTTTTGGGTGATTTCAATTATCGCCTTTTTGGAATATCTTATGATGAAGCTAGAGACTTCGTTTCACAAAGAAGCTTTGACTGGCTTAGAGAAAAGGATCAACTTAGAGCAGAGATGAAAGCGGGCAAAGTTTTTCAAGGAATGCATGAAGCACTCATCAGATTTCCTCCAACATACAAGTTTGAAAAGGGAAAACCAGGTTTAGGAGGTTAGTGTGATGTCATCAAGTTGGTTTAAGACGTGATTGTAACTCTAGCAGTTATGATGCTTGTTTGTTAACAGTTAAGCCAGCCAAGCCAGCCTGCTTGAATTGAGTGTAAAGAAGACCAGTTTGGCAATACAGTTCAAATGGTTTTTCTCCTGTATATTGGATTATCCCAAAAGCATTCATATCAAATATTTTGCAGGATATGATTCTGGGGAGAAGAAGCGCATTCCTGCTTGGTGTGACAGGATACTATATCGTGACAGCCGATCAGATTCAACATCAGAGTGCAGTTTAGAGTGCCCGATAGTAACTTCAATATTACAGTAGGTTTCTTTCCCTTCACAGTTTTTTTTCATTTTGCTTTCTCGGCCACGAGGTGTGGGGGTTGGCTTTGCAATGCCCTAGAAACATTGAAAGTTTCCATATGTTAGCTTTTGTTTTTGTTTGGTTCTAAAATAGTTGTCCAATTTGACAGGTATGAGGCTTGTATGGAAGTGACAGAAAGTGATCACAAACCTGTGCGGTGCAAACTAAACCTTGATATCGCACACGTTGATAGATCGGTGAGGAGACAAGAGGTTGGGAACATTGTCAAGTCGAGTGATAAAATCAGGACTTTGCTTCAAGAGTTGTGTTATGTTCCAGACACGGTTGTCAGTACCAACAGCATAACCCTTCAAAACCAACACTCATCCATTCTAAAAATCACCAGCAGAAGTGGGGCAGATAATGCTATATTCCAAATCATTTGCGAAGGTCAGTCCACCATAAAGGAGGATGAACAACCATCTGATTATCATCCACGAGGTTGCTTTGGCTTTCCCCGTTGGCTTGAGGTAATGCTTTTTGCTTTTCTATTGCACGAGAATAATTCTAAAATCTAAATTTCTCAAACTCCATCCTTTTGATACATTTTCATAGATGAATTTACTAGCAACCAAAACGTCTCTAAAAAGTATCACCTTACAGATACACATTAGCTGTAGGATTCCTACTTCGGTACTGGATGGTAATGAGATTTACTTCAAAAACTGGTTTTTTACGGGCACTCTGCTCCAAATTTAAAGCATTGCAGAAGATTTGCCTTCTTGACTCAAGCTTGTGCAGCAGGTACACCGTGGTAATGTATCCCTCACTCTGAGATGCATGTGGGTCCACCTATGTTGATCCGTCAAGTGTGTTAGAGGGGGTACACCACTGTATTATACTCATTAGACATAAAGTACCACCTCATTCTCATCACTGCAGGCAAACAATTGCGAGGGGTGGTTAAATTATTGCCCTAACAGGAGTCTTGAGAACTACTTTTTCATGAAGCTTACACAACCCAAGGAACCCATATTGTATTGGAAGAACTCCAATAAAGTAAATCCATGCCGATTTGGCTACTTCCAACAATAGTATAACCTATAACTTCTAGAATCTGAGTATTGTTCAAGATTGTTTGGGTTTATAATTGATACTAGACTCGACACCCATGACTTCACTGATCCAGCTAAGCATGTTAAGGGTAGTGCCCGAAGTTTCTCTTGGAGTGCTAAGGGTACTTTAGTAATTGTGATGATTCTAAAAACCCGGCAGTTGCTAAACCTAACTGTCCCTTTGTAACTATTCTTCCTCTTTCCGAACTTAGTGAAAACTGACATGATGATCTTCATGTGTGTGTACGTGCTTGACTTCTTCGCACCATTGTGTGCATGTGTCCAGTTTTGTTTGCCAACAAAGATGATCTGCTTCCCTATTGTGGTAGCTTAAAGATTTGATATTTATGGTTTAGGTCTCACCAGCAGCTGGCATAATCAAACCTGACCAAGTGGTGGAGGTGTCAGTACGGCATGAAGAATTTCATACCCTAGAAGAGTTCGTTGATGGGGGAATCCCACAGAGCTGGTGGTCTGAGGACACCCGAGACAAGGAAGTGATTTTGCTGGTGAGTGTTAGAGGCAGTTGCTCGATTGAGACGAAAATCCATAGGGTTCGTGTGCGCCACTGTTTCTCAGCCAAGACGGTCCGAATTGACTCACGAAATAACAGCTCTAGAAGAAGCCAACCAACTTCGACTGGGCTCCGGCATGTAGGCAGTGCTTCTGATATGACTGACGAGCTTCATAATCTACACGGTCTTTGAAGGTACATTACATTACTTTGTAGATGTAGCAAAAAGGGACAAATTTCGGGGCGGAAACAGTAGATGAGTTTTATTATCTGCTGCAAAGCTATTTATTTTTCCCAGTAGGCAACAACGTAGTAAGAATGGTGATGTAAATGCATTTTTTGGTAGCATCAGGCCCGTATTTCTATATTTCTGTTCTTCATTGTGATTCATTGATAGAAGGTTTTGTAGTGTTTTGCAAAAACATTTTGACGAAAAATGTACAGAGAAATATCACAAGGAAGCAGTTGAAAGAAGGCACTTGCTCTTTTACTACGGTCTTGAACTTAGAAGCAAATGTTTGAATGTGGACTCTCTCTCTCTCTCTCTCTCTCCATGATATTTGCACGTTTTTGTTCTTGAAACAATTGTACACAAACTCCATATATTACGCCAAAGAACATCAACGTGAGTGTATACAGCTGATGCCATAAGCATTTTTTTACTACCAAAATAGCAGCCAAAGACTTGAATAATTGAGAAACATACTAACAGTTCAAAAATCTCCGATGGCCGCCCTATGACTTGTGAGAATTGAGGACAATACAGGATTCTTAATTCAAAACTTGATCCTGTGGCCTATATTTTAGCAAAAAGGAAGTTTTTACGGCGGTGCTTGGATGCGGGGGGGGTGCTTGTGAAGGGAAGACAAAAGGTACAGAGAATTTCCGTCAACAAATGTGAGTGCTGCTTCTTACAAAATCAAACTAGTAGACACGGAAGAGCTAGAGAAAAAATGCAGAAAATACAGTTGGTTAAACGATTTTATTAGCTACACTATCAACATATATCAACGTGCAATACGACATTTGCACATAAAATTCAAATCTGTAGGCTTACGTGCAGATCCGTGATTCGTAGGAACACCTCATCCGTTATGGCTCATGACTAGTAATCAATCAACCAAACGAGGACCCAAATCTGACCTCTTCAATGAAAGGCACAGAGCGCCAAGGAAACCAAGTATAGCCACCCTGCAATACTTGACTGTGCAGAAAGCCAATAATCGCGACATAAGAAGAGACATAGATGGCTCTCTCCAAATCTTTTCATCTCCTCCTAAAGTGCATACATCCTCTTATTATAACTTTCGTTCAACATCTCCGTATCAGATGCCACAGACATGGAGAATGAACGAGATAGAGTTTCGGCTCTCCTTATGTTCCTCATCTTTGTTTCTTCCATCCTATGCCGAATGACACAGAAGCACATTGAACCGATCGTAGCGACCATGATCACGCTACCAATTAGGGTTGTCGATATGGCAAGCCACTCTTCTTTTGCTCCCACCACCACATAGCTCAGAGAAATGAAGGCTATTGAAATGGAGAGACAAGCCAACCACATGAGCTTGTTAATCACAAAAACAAGTTGCTTCTTTGCCTTATGTTCTATCACAACCACAGACGTTTGAACTACAACCACAGCAAGGGAGATGAATAACGCTGCACTGTCGGACACAAAGAACACTATGAAAGCCGCTTTTCTAGCTATGTGAGCTTGCCCAAGAGAAAAACCTGGCGTTTGCTCTTCAACATATTGGCCTGGTATAGTAAATATGGCGGCGAAAGCAACAGTAGCTATGAGGACAGCAACAACAGTAGCTGAATTAATGGCATTGTTTAGGCCGCTGATGTGGAGCTTTTCTATCCTCTTTGCAATCTTCTTGACCCTAAAACCAGTCTGACGCGCCTGTTGAAGTTGGGACTCCACGTCGTGTTTTATGTCACTCACAGTTTGCTTAAGTTGCTTCGCCGGGTTTTGAGGTTTCCCAAGATCTTTGGAGTTCATGGCCCCAGATTCTCTTAAAATGGCGATGATTGCTGGATTTCCAAACTTTTCTGCAATGTCAAGGGGGGTGTCTCCAGCCTTATTCATTGCATTGATGTTAACCCCCTCAACGGAGAGGAGACAACGAACCATCTGCAAGTGCATAAAGCATTTTCAGTAGTGTTAAAAGGCAAACTTTTGCAGTAGATCTTCTGATGCAGAAAATAGATACTATAACCAGTGTTCTAAAAATCAGAATTAATCGGCAGTTAATCGCTGGCGGGGGCCTATCCGACTAGATCTGACTAATTGCTTTGCGCCAATGGCCTATCCGACTAGATCCGACTAATTGATATGCGCCAATTAATCGCCAATTACTAATTTTTATGGGCCGATTAATCGCCGATTACTAGGTCTCGAAACTGAAGGTTGCCGACCGCCCGACTAGTGCCTAGTGACTTTTAGAACATTGACTATAAGAACATTGACTATAACAGCACTCGCACTGTACACTAAGAGGTGATTTTGTTTGGATTCTATCCAAGAAAGAACCAACTTTCGTCTTCTGCAAGAAATCATCACTATTATTGTGCTTTGAGATACTCTTCCTCCCATGGCAAATCAATTTACAGGATCCATGGAGAAGGAAAATAACAAATAAGTTTACAACTCCCATGATAGAATTTGACGACAATATGGAGAAGTGGCATGGAGGAGGGAAAACATAAGAGAGTGCATTAAAGAAGCAGAAAAAAGAAATAACAAAAGTGTTGTATGCCTTATGTTCTTATTGGCCAGCACGACAAAATTTAGACATGGTGAAGTGGAATCAACAATAATATTAGTTCCATGTTTCCTTTTCTCAAATGTTACATAAAATTTGTGGAATGCATGGACCGCCAAACATGAATTTCTATTTCAAATGTTCGGAGTTCTGACAATTGTTTCCATCGGTGACTCAGATTTGAGCCTTAAGATCATTTAAATTATAATCATTTTTTTTTAATCTCTGGCATGTTAGCTTTTGTAGCTACATTAACCAATTGAATCCTTCACTTCATTTACATATGCAAGAATCGGGTTAATTTCAATTAGACTTCACAAAATTGACATATCAATGATAAACGCATCACATCGAATGCATAAGAAACCCTAAGGTTGGTGGAAAGGTACTACCAATGGCAATATGTAAGGCACACCTCACAAACAATATATAATGAAGAAGAAGCAGAGACGGGGTAAATGTGAAAAACACCTCAGCTTTCCCCTTCCCTGTTGCAATATGCAGCGCTGTGTTGCCCTTGTTATCTTCCAAGTTCAAAACTGCGGGGTCAGGTTTACCTAATTCAAGCACAATCTCCACACTCTGCCCTTTCACAGCCATGTGCAATGCAGTTTGACCTTTCTTATCGGGCCTGAAACCAATGCCTGAATCCTTTCTTAGTAGGGATTTCACCACTTCGAAGTGGCCCATCCTTGCTGCAGTATGGAGCACAGTCTTGCCATTGTTTCGGGCTATCTTGGCAAGGTTTGAGTCGGTTTCCAGAAGCAAATTGACTGCATCAATATGTCCTTGAGCTGCAGCCGTGTGCAAGGCTGTAGAGTTGGATGAATCAGTGGTCATAACCAAGTTGGGGAAAGACTGCAAAAGTTCCTTTAGCACCTCTGCAAATATTCCAAAGAAAGGCTTGAGTCTTGACTCTAGAGCAAGAGGAAGAACAGAGCAAAACAAGAGAGATTTATAATTCACACATATTACTTTGGATGTAAGGACCAAGTCCACCATCAAAATTTACACCCAGAAATGCTTCACCTGATGTAGGATGGGGCATTGAAATGAGATTTCACAGTATATTTACTTATAGCATGCAAAGTGTGTAGTTACCAAAGACTATGCCTAGCACGAGATGACTATGACACTCCGTCTAGCCTATTTTCTTCAACGGTTTGTTCCATTTGTTTGTGCAACTCCAGCAATCAAGAGAAGTTGAATTAATCAAATCTAGAACTCTTAAAAAACATGGGAACAAATGATGGAAGAATTTTTCCAAGCAATTGTGAGTCTAGGACTGGTGTTTAATACCATCACCAACAAACTCGGACCTAAAAGCCAATGTTGAAGTTGCCTTACAGATTCAACAAGTTTGATTGACTAATACGAGTTGATTTTCTATAACCAAAGAATTGAGGAAAAAATAGCCAGTCCAATAGATGCTTCAGTACAACTATTAGTAGCAAGTTAGTTGGCACCAAAGGCTGTCAATGAAATTCGGTCTAAACAACAAAGCAAGCATATAATAAACCAGATGAGCAAAGAATGAAATCATTATCTTACCAATATGACCCTGTTTACTCGCGATATGAAACGTATCCAATCCATTCTTGGCAGCAATAGATGCTGTTTGGAGGTCTAAATGTTTCAACAATTCACTAACAACATGGGCATGCCCATTCTCAGCAGCCACATACAAAGCCGTCTCTCCCTCTTGATTCTGCTTCGCTATCAACTCTTTTACAACATCGGCATCAAACCTCTGCAAAATATCTCTTACCTTGCTCAAATTCCCTGCTCTCGCGGCCAAATGAAGGGGCATATCGCCCCGTTTTCCGGGCGACTCTTTTATTTTCTTCCTGTCCCCACCAAAACTGAGCTGCTTCTCAAAGGCTATTCTAAAGCTCTTCTGCTTCTCCATCAAACCGCGAAAGCTCTTCTGCTTCTCCATCCCCCCACCGCGAAAGCTTTGCTGTTTTTCCACTATCCCATGAAAACTTTTCTGTTTTGCCATTTTCACTCCCTGAAAACTAACCTGCTTTTCCATATTCGCTCCCCGAAAACTGTTCTGTTTCTCCATGATCAGGCACACCTCTCACAGAAATCTCTGGGAACCCCCCAACAAAATTACAGTTTCTTCACTCAATACCACCAGATTCAAATGCTCCAGAAGTGCTTTTTTTTTTTTTTTTGGGGTTCTGATCAGTACAGTTGTTGTAGACAGTAGATATCTCAGGAAATCGAAACAAATACCACCCAAATAGTCAGATAATTGGGTGGATTGGTCCGACCCAAAATCGCAATTAAGCCGATTTCAGATGAGAAAAAAATTGAGTTGTACAAACAGAAAGGAGAGGATGATAAAAGTTACCTTGGTTTCATCAAGAAATCAAAGCTCAAATCCAGTGGCACACCATACATGAACTTTCAACCCACAAAAAATCAAAGCCAGAAAGATACCAAGAGCTTCAAATTTGGAGGTGAACCCCACAACTGCCAAAGTGGTAACCAGATTCAGAGCTCAAAAGCTCCACTTTGGGGGAAACCCAGAAGCTCAAACCGAGAGAATCTTACTACAAGATCAAACCCATCCGGATTCAGAGCTCAAAAACTAACATTCGCGAAACCCAGAAACTAAAATTTAGATAATCTCAGTAAAAGACCAGACCCATCTAGATTCTCCAACCAGGAAGCCCAAAAAGTATCAATAAACAGTTTCCCCTAGTGCCAAGAGCACATAAAAGATCAAGAACACCTCATCCACATGTGGTGGTACATGGAATACTTTGCTGAAAACAAAAAGTTGTCTCTGTCTGTTTTGTTTGTTTCTCTTTCTTTAATCCCATAAATAAAAGTTGCTAATTTAACTCAGATTTCTGTACTTTTCCCCCCTAGTTATTGCGACAGTCACCACCATTTGATCGCTCCACGTTAACACCAAAAAAAACTACAACAGACACGTTCGCAAACAGATTCGGAGACAGATGTGTCGAGAATGATTCGATTGATGTGCGTAAATTCAATGCTTTTCATGTGAGATTTACATACATCGAATTCATCCAAACACATTTATACATTTGTATCTGGATATATATAACTACGGCTGTTTTCACAGAGCATTGTGTTGCTGCTAACAAACGTAACCGAAAGCAGAAGGATAGGAAGAGGGGAGGAAATTTCCAATTTCCCATTTCCGTATGATGGATACTGACTCATGGAGTGTGATGGGTGGACCCTACCACTATTGGATTCAGATCACCAAACGTGAATGGTATATTAATAAGATAATGGATCCAAGTAGTAAAGAACAAGGGTCAATAAAGCAAAGCAAAGGCAGCCATGATTATTGACACGATAAATTAGGTAGGGGTGTTTTGGCTTATAATATGCTGGATTAATTTTTGTGAAAATTTTACAAATGGTCCCTCTAGTTTGCATGAATTCTCATTTTCGTCCCTCTAGTATCAATTGTGTTACTTTTAGCCCTATAATTTGCATTCTGTCTCAATTTCGTCCCTCTCGCTTACGGCGTTAATGAAACAAACGGAATTGGAGGACAAAATTGACATTTCCCTCACAGAGGGACTAAATTGAAATTTTGTGCAAACTAGAGGGACTATTTCTACAATTTTATTTTTTACTTTTGTTTTTGTAAATAAATTTAAAATACATCATATGTAATATATTACATATATCACAAAAAAATGAGAAAATTCGAAAAGCAACCCCTATGTTAAATGTCTTGGTATTGTACTCCCTCCGTCCCTTTATTACAGTCCAGTATTCCATTTTGGGCTGTCCCTTAATAAGTGTCCATTTTGTAAAGTTAGTAGGTAAAAGTTGGTGAATTATCTATTTTGTCCCTAAAAGTAGATTCCATTTTGAAAAGTTAGTGAGTAAAAGTGTAATGATGATGGGTAATTAGGGAAAGTGGAGGAAAAAGTTGATGTGAAAGGTATAATGATGATGTCTTTTTAATAAGTTGGAGTTACGAAGCAGGACATTTAAAAAGGGACGGAGGGAGTATTTTTTTTTGGAATTGAATTTTCACTTTCGTTATTTTCTTTGTCACATGATTAAAAAGAAATTTTTTTTCAGTAGTATTTAGAAATCTTGTAATTGTGTTTAATTAAGCAATGAAACACTATTGAATATTAAGAGATCAAATACATTAAAATATGGGTATAAGTGTATTTATTTTGGGACTTACTCACAAGATCACTCATATAACAAATAAATACGGATTTTGAACATTTTTTTATCGGGTGAAAGATAAGGAGATTATAATAACATGATACAAAGACATTAGCTAAGGAGTTGATTTGTGCATTTTCTAATATTTTTGTAATTTGTAATGAAATATAAATTTTTTCAATAAAGTTTGATTACCCAATACATAATAATTCAAACTATATAGTTTGATTACCCAATTTTTTCAATATAGTTTGATTACCCAATAAACTAGAGGGACAACTGAATTATTGTTTATTGGGTAATCAAACTATATTGAAAAAATTTATATTTCATTGCAAATTACAAAAATATTAGAAAATGCACAAATCAACCCCTTAGCTAATGTCTTTGTATCATGTTCTTATAATCTCCTTATTTTTCACCCGATAAAAAATGTTCAAAATCCGTATTTATTTGTTATATGAGTGATCTTGTGAGTAAGTTCCAAAATAAATACACTTATACCCATATTTTAATGTATTTGATCTCTTAATATTCAATAGTGTTTCATTGCTTAATTAAACACAATTACAAGATTTCTAAATACTACTGAAAAAAAATTTCTTTTTAATCATGTGACAAAGAAAATAACGAAAGTGAAAATTCAATTCCAAAAAAAAATACAATACCAAGACATTTAACATAGGGGATGCTTTTCGAATTTTCTCATTTTTTTGTGATATATATAATATATTACATATGATGTATTTTAAATTTATTTACAAAAACAAAAGTAAAAAATAAAATTGTAGAAATAGTCCCTCTAGTTTGCACGAAATCTCAATTTAGTCCCTCTGTGAGGGAAATGTCAATTTTGTCCTCCAATTCCGTTTGTTTCATTAACGCCGTAAGCGAGAGGGACGAAATTGAGACAGAATGCAAATTATAGGGCTAAAAGTAACACAATTGATACTAGAGGGACGAAAATGAGAATTCATGCAAACTAGAGGGACCATTTGTAAAATTTTCCCTTAATTTTTTCCGAGAGTTAAGTTTTAGGTTATTGATAGATTTGCCTCCATAAAAGGAATTTTAGAGAAAAAAAATTATGAACCAATTTAAATTTTTTTGAATAAAGACAAAAATAATTTAAACAGTCTATCTGATTTGGATTCTTTTTGTTTATCGTGAATTTTTTTTCTTCATAGATTCCTCCCATCAAGGAACACATGATTCGTTCGTTACTCTCTTTTATAAGAAGGAGGTTTGAGTTCTAGTCTCAATTGTGGAAGTGATTGACACCTGTTATCTTATACTCCTCTAATATCCTATCGCTTCTCAACAGAATACTCTCTTGTCAAGATGAAACAATAAATCATAAACAATTGACGCAAAACAGTTTTGTTATGTTCACATACATTATGCATTGATTTTTGTAGGGCCCACCTTGGATTCAACGATGATGATCGAAACCGTTAAATTATTCTTAAAATGTTCTATTACGGCCCCTACAAAAAATTAGCTCAATCAAATACCGGTAAGTTCTCTTTTGGAATAAGCACAAAAAACTCATTTTTTTGGAGTAAAAAACAATAACAAATGATATTATTAATCTCAATCAAAATACATTAAGTAGAAGACTCGTTCATAGACAGGGAACCAAGCAACCACGACAGTGGAAATTCAGTCCAACGGCTATAACCCAAACCAAACAAATCTTTCCCAGCCAAAAACACACACTTCATCATAAGCTTCATCGAAATCTAATCGTAAAAGTAAAATAAAAAAAATTCTATAACATCACAAACCATCCTAATCTGTCACTAGTAAAACCACTGTGACTACGACCACCAATTAAGGAGTGGCCCTTTTTTCTTGTTTGCGTGGATCGGATACATTGGCCTAACAGCCACCGAATCACTGGTAAAGAATTACTAGTTTAATGAACCTGAACTTCCTTAATTTGTAAAAAATTGGTGGGAGGTCCACTATAGCATGTTTGTAACCCACTAAGTCCACTTCTAAATTCCATAACCCCTCTAGTCCACTAATATAGTTATATAACCTAATAACTCCAATTTACTTAAAAAGAGATATTTTTCAAGACCAAAAAACCCTCCTATATAACATATAGAGAGAAACCCTAGATCACAAAACAGATCTGAGCCTCTCCTCTCTCTCTCTCCTCCCTCCCCTGGTGAACCGTCCTCCTCCAAATTCACTCATCGAGAGGCTCCTCAAGACCTCGTCATATCAATTAAGGTATTTTCTCGGCTACCAAACAGAAAGAATGAGAAACAGGTGAAAGCTTCCCTTTCTTCCTCTTCCTATTGTATTTTCTCGGCTACGTACCAAAAAGAAAACCAACTGGGTGTTCTTCGTTTTTTTTTTTCTTCCTTGACTGGCAATAACTACAGTGGATTCTGGCACCAAGACTTTAATATTTCTGGGTTTGGATGGAGATGATCTGAGGAACCCAAATCAACCTTCTGTTTCCCCAAACATCCAGCAGGTACGGTGTTTTTCTACCTTTCGTTTATGAAGAGTCTCGGAACACAACTTATGGACACAATTGTGTACGAGCCCTCGTGCATTGAACGGCTCTAGATGCAGTTATAGTCTATTTCTTGCACTAATATTGAACAAATTTGGATTTTCGACTTGTTATGTGTGTGGAATTTGTAGTTTTAGTTAATTATATAACGTTATTCCGCTTTTCCATAAACGTGCTTTAAAGTTGGTTTGTCTATCGTATTAAAAAGGTTGATCCGGTCTTTTATTTGTTTATTGGAGAGAAATCTGGAGTAGTAAAAACAAAAAATATAATATTATAAGAAGGTTGATCCGGTCTTTTGTTTGTCCCGGGTCCGATTATCATCAGATTTGGAGGTTTTTGAATAAATACATAAGGTTATATGTGTGTTTTTCCTAGGGTTAGAGATCTGAATTTTTTGAATAAATATATAAGGTTATATTTGTGTTTTTCATCAATCACTTATTGATTTGGTCTGCGCAGCGGCCTCTCCGACTTGCTTTTGATATATTTGGAGTTTTTTGAATAAATATATAAGGTTATATGTGTGTTTTTTCTAGGGCTAGACATATAAGGTTGGAAGTTGGAACAGGTTGTGTTTTTAAAAAATATATATAAGGTTATATGTGTGCATTTTGTGTCACACAAAAAATATACTTTTGTGTGTTTTTGTTGTTATTTAATGTCACTTTTTTAAAACATTCTCAATTAGAGAGAGATATAATAATATATAACGTTATATTGTTATATATAGCATTATAGATTAGAAATATTCTATGCTATTTAATAAAGAGAACATATGGTTATATGAGAATATTTGTGACCATATATACGTATATATGGTTATAACGTTATATATATATATATATATATATATATATATGAGCTTGTATTGACATAAAAAAATTATTTTAATTTGCATAGAGAACATATAACGTTGTATATGAGATTTTGTTCTGACCTCTCAAAAGCACATATGGATATATCCATATATTATTAGAAGCAAGTCGAAGAGGCCGCTGCACGGACCAATTCAATAAGTGATGGACAACGGAGTATATAACGTTATATGTGAACTTCTGTCATGTGTAATATGTGATTTTCCTAAGGTTAAACATATAATATTATATCTCGTTTTTGAGATATATTAATGTTGTTTATGTTGTTTTGAATATGTATATATGTAGATATTGAGGTTATGGGAATGCTATTCGGAGACAGAAAATCAAAAATTTGAAGGATCCGATGAAGGTTTTGATGAAGAAACGGTGAAAAAATGAAGCTCGACCCCCTGCGGCCTCATCAACATTCAACTTGGGATTTAATGCGCGACTAGAAACAAGGATAATGGTGGCATGATATGTGAACACATAATGTTATTTTTTGAGATATATAATATTGTTGGAAAGATATGATGTTGTTTTGAGAACATATAATTTTATATGTTTTGTGAGACTTAGAGTTACAGAAGCTCAGATATAATGTTATATATTCTGTTTTTTTGTGAGATTTAGAACTACAGAAGCTCACATATAATGCTATATGTTCTGTTCTATTTTTTGTGAGATTCAGAGCTGCAGAAGCTCAAATATAATGTTATATGTTCTGTTTTTTTTTTTGCGATATTTAGATATTCAAAAACTCACATATAATGTTATATGTTTTGTATGGACTAGCATATAACGTTAAAGACTAAAAACAAAAAAAACCAAAAAGAAATGTTGCATGTTAGAAAATTTTTGCCACACATATAATGTTATATGTTAGGAAATTTTTATCACTCATATAACGTTAAAAAATCAATACAAGAAAAATAGGAAAAAATAAAAAGAAAAATTTGTCACATATATAACGTTAAATGTTAAGTGTAGCGGGTTCAATAAAAAAAATCAAGAAAAATAAAAAATTAAGTTTTTTGTTACACATATAACATTATATGTGTCGTGATGGCAACAACGACGGTGGTGGGGGCGGCGGCCGCGGTGGTGGTGGTGGGGGCGGCTTGATTACAACAAAAACGAAAAAAATGGAAAAAATACATTTTTGTGTTAACCAAACAAGGCCCTTGTTTCTTAGGTGGGGTATTTTTGTCATTAAAATTATTAGTGGACTTAGTTGGTTATGAAACTTAGAAATGGACTAGATGGGTTTGGAAACTGCTATAGTGGACTTATGCAAAATTCTCCCAACTTAATTTGCAACTTTTAAATGAGAGCTTAGGCTTGGGCTTTAGGCTGCGATCCTCCAACCTCCATTAATCTTCTAACTTACGTGAGCATCTGTTTGATGGCATAACAAAACTAGGGACACCCTTGACATCTGAAAATCGTTTCAGCATAGACCAAAAAAAAAAGATTGAGAATTAGAGTTACAATCTTGAGTTTTGCTTGGTTAAGAAACTAAATGCCTAATTGGAACGTGAAATAAAGAGAGGGTTATATTTGGTCAGTTTTGGTGTTAATTGGTTTCCAAGTTTATAAACCGTTGCCGAATCGATTTGGTTCAGTTTTTCGAGATTCAAAACCTCCTTGACCAATCAAAGGTAAGAAACCAATCATTAACGTTCGGTTAAGACAGTTTAAGCAGTACAATTGATATTTTTTTTATTTTCTTACCCCGATTATAAAATGTCAGAAAAATCTTCTCATATTTGTATAGGTTCACAAAAGTCGCCCTAAAATTTGAAAGAGCATTAAAAGAACGTAACAAATTCTTTTTTCAAAGTCGATCCTTATTTAAGTTAATTGATTTTGGCACTCAACTTTTTGATAAGCGCACTCCAATATATGTCTTCTAATGTTCAAAATACACATGACAAGAACACTAAAAAATAAATACATTAAAGCGTGATTATCACAAAACAAAGTGCAAAAATCATCGCCCTTATTTATTTGTATACAATCGTAAAGTTTGTTTCTTCTGGCGTCACCGCGTCAGTACGCAAGTTTTGAAAGAGGGAGTTTTTTCTTTTTTTTGAACATAAAGAGAGAGTTTTATTCATGACCTAAACTATAAAAATTTGAGGGTACATTTCATATTTATTTCGATGTAAAAAGAAGAGTGCACACGTGTAACATGTTTGAAATGGTGGTGATTTTTAGTAAACACGTTTGACTGGGACTCATATAAGCCACTTTAATTATACTTGGAGGTTTTTTTTTTTTTAAAACTCGATAGATGTTTAGCTTACTTCTAAAGAGATGAGAGGGGTACCGCTAAGCGGCATACGAGTGGGGCAAGCTCAAAGAACATCAACAACCACACCAAGCACTCACGCTCCTAGCGAGAATCGAACTCTCACTTTTCATGTGAAAAATATGAGAAAGTGTCTTTGGGCTACAAGTCGGTTGGCTACTTGGAGTTCTTTTCACACGAAAAGGAAAATTATTTTTTTAAACTTCTTCAATTATATTACATTATATATATAACTGGGCACATACCTAAAAAGGTAACCACAGCGACAATGACCAGCACCAAACTTTAGAATATGCATCATGCATGACATAGTCCATAGCCGGCCAATGATTTTGGAATTTTGTTATATTTTTTTTTGGGTCCATAAAAGAGTCAAAATTGTCAAATACAACACGTATAAGCAGATTATAAAATTGGGCATTTTGGTCATTCATTTTGACCAGAGGTTGAGTCTCAATTATTGTCACTCTCTTACGTTTTTCCCAGCTTCAATTTTTGTTCCTATTGGATTAGATTTCCCACGTACCTGTCCGATTCGTTTTGACGATAGGATTCTAAAAATCATGACCCAAAGTTAAACAAAATTTCCTAAACACAAAGGTGATCATTGAATACAATTTGAGTTTACATTTTTCTCTGTTTCAGACTTTTTCTTCAACTCCAATTCGATCATAGTTTCACACATTTATTACTATTATTCTTGCAGAGACGATCTGAAATAATAAACTATTTAAAAAAACTGATAACATTTAAAACGTACCGCAAGAATAAATCACTTGGTATAGTCCAAACTTGGTAAATAGAGACAGTGTGATAAAGGAATGTGCGCGAGTCATTTTCACCGGGTTAAGGGATAAACTCTGAACTCTCCCTTACTTGCTAGGTTAGATATTTTTGACCTGCAACGCCTCAACACCAACAGGTTAGTTGATCTTTTCAGTGGTGAAGGGGGAAAAAAACTCAAAACTAATATAGCAAAATAAATAAATGAGAACACAAGATTAACAAGAGTTATAAATTAGAAAAAGAGCAACGAACTACTCTCTAGACTAGACTATAAGGTATGAGAGAGTAAGTTTAACAAAAAAATCAGACCAGATTCTCAAAGTTCAATGGCTGTGTGTACGTGTGGTGTTTTTTAACACAAATATATAGCGGTTTAGAATCATTGGATGGAGTTCATGACGGGTTGAGAAGATTTAATCCGTAGTAAACTCAACTTGCAACTACGTAGAGCTCATCATTTGCCTAACCCAAGTCGTTCATTCTCCCCGATTGTGAACGTCGATGGGGTCAGCTCGGGTTGAGTCGGTTTTTTGTCTGGTTGACGGATTTTTCGCACATCCATAAGTGGCCCTCCATACTAGAGGACGAGAATAATCTAGAGAACGCACGGTCACTCCAGATAGTTGGTGGGGGATTTGGGCCTATAAATTAGTCGAAGGGCCCGGGCTCGATACATTTGTGAACTATGGAGAACTGGGCTTAAGCTATTGGGCTGAATAGGATCAGCTCTGTTTGAGGGCCGAGTAGTGGGCTCTGGAAACCCAAGGCTGGTACTATAAGGCCAGCAGCCAAAAACTATAAGGCCAGCAGCCAAAAACTATAGACAAAGCGTTTGTTTGGTTGTCAGTTTTGAGATAATTTTTTTTATAGGTATGCATATTTTTTTTCATTTTTATTAATATTTTAACAAATTCTTTTAATTTTTGAATAGAGGTATACTATATACATTACAAAAAGTAAAAATTTGATAAAAATTCACTCAAGACGAAAAAACACTGATGACAAAAACAGTCAAATTTGTTGAGGAGAATATTTTTGAGAGGGAAGCCAAACAAGGTTAAAATGAGCGAAACAGGAAAGGAGATAATATGAATGAAATATGTGAAAGAAAACTTTCAACCTGTTAGAAAAATCTTGCCAAGTTGGCTGATCACATTAAAGGAAATGGGTGGAATAGTAGTACATGTTATTGGTTAGGGAACATAGTTAACTCTATGGGGTCTCTCCCTCATTAATCATCATTTCCCATTTCCTTATAAATATAGATGTAATCGGAGAAGTACAGAGAGAAGAAATGAGAAAGAAAAGGCAAAGAGCAGAAAAGAGAAAATGTTGAGTATAACATAATAGATCCTGAAGATCTACTTTGCTCTCGATAGTTCCTGGAGAAACTATCATTTCTATATATTTGTGTCCAGTGTTCAATTAAGAGTTTCAGCAATCTTATTTATTACGCTAGTTTTATAACACGTTATCAGCACGAGTCTCTACCCTACTGAGAAAGGTAAATGGTTTACATTTCCTATAACTCACTTGTTCATATATGCTCTGCTTACTATATCTTTTTCTCCTGCATAATATACATAAGTAATATATGTTAAAAAAAGGGGTACATGAAGTACTTACCAGTTATGAATCCTGAAGAATTCTATTTACAATAAAAGAAAAGGAATACCTGAAGTATTCTACTAGTAAATACTTATATATATGAAAAAAAAGGAGAGAATACCTGAAGTATTTTATACAGTATAAAATACTTCAGGTAAATACCCGAAGTATTTTTTGCAACAAAGTGGGTGGGTCTTCAAATATTGAATCCGCCACACCGCTTCGAACCCGTGACCTCCTTGAGGGAAAATCACGAGTTTGGCCACTGAGCTAACCCCAGTGGTTGAGAAAATATTCACATAACTTTATATCTATTATATCTTCTCTAGAATTTTATCAAAATACAAATAAGAATAAAATCATTTGTCAGCAGTAATTTCACGTTCAGAACTCCCAGTTGTATGCAAATCATTTATACTCCATCACTGATTGACTTGAAAAATAAAGGGATAACATTAAGTTGTTATGTCATGAACAATAAATAATACAGTTGGACTTGAAAGTCTCCTAATAACTTATGGCATCCGTACGTAAATTACTTGTATGACTGTATTATAATTGCTTACAGCATCAGTAAGTTTCTTTTTGGTTTATTACTATGTTTTTCTCAGAGTTTAAAGAAATTACGATTTACTCCACATGTTTCCATTTTATTTACAGTCTAACCTTGCAGGTTTAAGCAAACATCGCTTGATTCACATATTTGTGATTATTACATAATGTTTCCTTAGATTTATTATTGCAGTTCATTACATATGAGTCGCTCATTCAACTATTCCTTATTTAAATATTTATCTAAATTGAAATCTCTTATTTTTTTTAGACAATGTCGAACTACACAAAATTGGAATTTGCAGCACTCGATATTTCAGGAAGAAATTATTTATCATGGATTCTTGACATTGAGATTCACCTCGATGCCATGGAAATAGGAGAAACGATTAAAATCGATAATGACGCGTCCTTGAAGGATCGCGCTAAAGCAATGATATTTATTCGTCACCACCTCCACGAAGACCTGAAGTCTGAGTACCTTACGGTTAAGGACCCATTAACCTTATGGAATAATCTGAAGGAAAGGTACGGGCACCAAAAAGCAGTGATATTGCCAAGAGCTCGTTATCACTGGTTAAATTTAAGGGTGCAAGATTATAAATCTGTTAGCGAGTATAACTCCGCTCTATTCAAGATAGTTTCGATCTTGAAATTATGTGGTGAAACTATCACTGAAAAAGATATGTTGGAAAAAACTTTTACCACTTTTCACGCCAACAATTTGCTCCTGCAGCAGCAATATAGAGAGCGTAGGTTTGAGAAATACTCAGATTTAATTTCCTGTCTCCTGGTTGCTGAACAGAATAACGAGTTGTTAATGAGGAATCACGAGTCTCGTCCAGTTGGCTCTATACCATTCCCAGAAGCAAATAGAGTCTTTTTTCCCAATCAGGGACGAGGACGAGGACGAGGACGTGGCCATGGCCGTGGCCGTGGTCGTGGACGTGGTAGCCATAACCACCAAGTCCATGGAGGATATGTTCAGAAATCAGGCAAGAAACCAAATATTCCCCAGAAGTGGAATAAGTGGACTAGACCAGATGTGTCTGCAGGAAAAGAAAAGAATTTGGAAAATAAGCCTCCTAGGAATTCTGAGGACTCCTGCTACAGATGTGGAGTGAAAGGACATTGGTCGCGTACCTGTCGTACGCCGAGGCATTTGGCAGACCTTTACCAGGCGTCTATCAAAGGAAAGGAAAAGGACATTGAAACAAACTTCACTGATCTAATGAATAATCAACCTGATCCTTTTGAACCTTTTGATATCTCGTCTTTTGATATTTCTGAGTATATCGGTGAACCAAGTGGAACGAAAATTGACCCCTACGATGAAAACGACTACCCCGAATGGTCTCAGCAGTTAGACTAAATTATCATTTCCTACTCATATTGCATGTAATAAACTTGAAGGTGTGTTTATGTTTTAATCATGTTGTAAGAAATATGTCATGTTGTATCTTTGTAATAAAATGTCAAGGTGTGTTTCAGTTATCTATCTCTGAACTTATATCTTGCATATAATAGGGGCATGGATACTAACAGTGCGTTGTCAAAAACAAAGACAACTGGTGAAGATATTTGTTTGGTAGACAGTGGTACAACACATACCATTCTTCGGGATAACAAATATTTTAAACAATTGACAAAGATACAAGCAAATGTCAATACAATATCAGGTTCCGCAAACCTAATTGAGGGCTCTGGAAGAGCGAATATTGTGTTAACAAATGGGACAAATTTAAGTATTGACAATGCTCTGTATTCTACCAGATCCAGAAGAAATCTTCTAAGTTTCAAAGATATACGTCGTAATGGTTACCATATTGAAACCATCAGCAAAGGTCAAGAAGAGTATTTATATATCACTTCTAATGTATCTGGCCAGAAGCTAGTATTAGAAAAACTTTCTGCATTCTCTTCTGGACTATATTATACGACTATTAGAACAATTGAATCATATGCTGTTATGCACCAGAAGTGCTCTAATCCAAAACTCTTCATGCTATGGCATGATCGCCTTGGGCATCCAGGTTCAATAATGATGCGTCGTATTGTTGAAAATTCACATGGGCATCCGTTAAAGAACCAGAAGATTCTTTTGCCCAGCAATTACCCCTGTAATGCTTGTTCACAAGGGAAACTGATAACTAGACCATCTCTCTCTAAAGTCGTTATTGAGTCTCCATCCTTTTTACAAAGAGTTCAAGGGGATATATGTGGTCCAATACACCCATCTTGTGGACCATTTCGCTATTTCATGATTCTAGTTGATGCCTCAACCAGATGGTCACATACTTGTTTATTATCTACACGAAATGTTGCATTTGCTAAATTTCTTGCCCAGATAATCAGATTACGAGCACAATTTCCGGATCACCCAATCAAGACAATTCGTCTGGACAATGCTGGAGAATTCACATCTCGGGCATTTAATGATTACTGTATGTCAATAGGTATTGATGTTGAACATCCTATTGCACACACACATACCCAGAATGGTTTAGCTGAGTCTTTTATTAAAAGACTACAACTGATTGCTCGTCCGTTGCTCATGAAAACAAAATTACCAGTTTCTGCTTGGGGTCATGCTATTTTACATGCTGCTTCTCTAATTCGTGTTAGGCCAACTGCATATCACAAATACTCACCTTCACAACTTGTATTTGGTCCACAACCGAATATCTCTCACTTAAGAGTTTTTGGTTGTGCAGTGTATGTACCTATTGCACCTCCCCAACGCACTAAAATGGGTCCTCAACGTAGACTTGGTATCTATATAGGTTTTGACTCTCCATCTATCATTAGATACCTTGAACCCTTAACAGCTGATGTTTTTAAGGCACGTTTTGAGGATTGCCATTTTGATGAATCAGTATTCCCACCATTAGGGGGAGATAAATCGCAGCCAGAAGCTCGAGGTGAAATTACTTGGAATGCTTCGACATTATCTCATCTTGATCCGCGTACTAATCAATGTGACCTAGAAGTTCAAAGGATTATTCATTTGCAAGGTATTGCAAATCAACTACCGAATGCATTCACCGACACAAAGAAGGTAACTAAGTCTCATCAGCTGCTAACATTCCAGCACGCATTGAAGTTCCTGCAGAACAAACCACTGGCATAGCAGGTGATGAGTCTAAGGTACGCCAGAAGCGTGGGAGACCTGTCGGTGCAAGAGATAAATTTCCCCGGAAGAGGAAAAACCAAGGCAAAGAGGCTGAATGATCCGCACCCAAGATTGTATAATCTTGGGGGCTTTTATCTTATTATTTGTAGCGTTTCGTCCCTATTTATCCCGTTTTATCGCATTTTGCTCGTGAGGGTTCGTTTTGTTGTTTTCAGGTAAAACAGGGCAATTCCGTGCTTTTAACGTTAAGAATTTGCCAAGGAAGTATTCCACCGACCAAGGCCACGTGGCATTGCCAAGCATCGGGTCGCTGTCGGGTGGTTTTGTCCGAGCAATTGAAGCATCGGGCCGTCGTCGGGCCGTTTTGCCAAGCGAAGCAGAAGAAAACCAAGTCTGCCGTGCATGAACCGGTACGAAGAATTTACCAACCGGTTCATTCTCGTCAGAAATTGAAGATTGACCCTTGATCGAGTGCATGAACCGGTACGACTAAATTACCAACCGGTTCATGCCCTGGAATCCGAAATCTGCTTTTTGCTTTTGGGATATTTTGTTGTCTCACCTTTTGAGATATTTTGGGATTTTTGTAGAGAGAGAAAGGGACCCCTTTAAGTCTTTCTCCCTCTCTCTCTCCCTCATAACTCAACTTTGTCTCTCTCTCTTCATTTTCTAGTCTTTTTGATTTTCCTCCATTAAAGCTCAAGCCAAGCTTTGTCTCTCCTTTAATCTTGTAAGTTAAATATCGTATTTCGTTTTCTCGTTTATTAAAGTTGTTGCCACGGTTAAGGTGATCCATAATATCAAGTTTATTTTCGAATCCATCGGTTTAAACTTATGTCTCGTTTTTATGCTATGTTTTGTGCTTTAGCTATGTGTGAGTAGTCGTTAGGCTAAGTCTCGGGATAATCTTTCCCGAGGACTTAGGTTGTTATATGGTTCTCGAGCCATCGGGCTTTTAAAGCATGATTTTCCGGATGGAGCTTAATTTGCATTTTAGGTCTAAACTAGGGGTGTTAACCCCTTGGTAACGAGTTAGTCAAGCGGTCTTGACTAAGGACTTACCGAGGCCTAGTGGCCTCCTTTGTGTTCGATAAACATTAAAACAAGTTGGTTCGCCTCCGGAAAATCATACCATTTGTTAAACGTAGTCGTTTCAAGTTAAATCCTCCGGGCGTGAGCACGCGATCGTGACTCTCGCCTGAGTTATAATCGAGAACCGGTAACGACTTTTGTCAAGGGTTAGAAGACCCCGAGACTTGCCTCTTTAAGTTAATCAAGCGTTAATCTAGTTTTTAAGTTAGTCATTCCGTTTAAAGCAAAACCAAGTTGGCCGTCTTAAACGCCACAATCCTACCATATAAACCTTCAATCCGAATCAAGCTGTAATCGAATTCTCTGTGGGAACGATCCCGGACTTCCGGATACTATGCTACCGATGACCTAGCCCTACGCTTCGGGTATCTATCAACCTCTTATTGGAAGGCGAGGTCGGGAAGTAAGCATTTTTGGCGCCGTTGCCGGGGATTTCTTTCTCTAGCTTATTTGGAGGATACGACAAACCGCTGTAAGTATCCCATTTAATTTCTCTTTTGTGCACCGTATACTCAAGTTAGCGGATACCTCTAACCGATCTTCATATCAAATTTGAGGTTTAACGAAGCTAGTTTGCGTATCCTTGCCTTTTCTTTTCTTCTTGTTGTTAATTGCTTCGCATATTGGGAACTCTTTGTATGTTGTGAACTCAAGCTAGCGGATACCTCTAACCGAGCCACCAATTCGACTTGAGGTGTAACGAAGCTAATTTGAGCGTCAATTGCCTTTTATTGTTTTTATCTTATAGACGTGGTGGTGGCTTAACCCCATGGAACTATTTTGAGAGAGAGGTGGCGGCATAGCCCCTCCGGCCTGTTTACTTCATGTCTTATCTTTCTAGTAGAATGGAGGCGGCAAATGGGGAAATAGCCCCCATGCCTATGTGGGAATATTCTTATCCCGATCATGCTTATCCCAAGACTTTGCGGGACTACCTTTGTCCCACTCCAATTATCACACGCCCCAAGACTTTGCGGGAGTACCTTTGTCCGAATCAAATTTTCACACCCCCTTGCATAGCCACTTATGACGCCAATGTTTTTAAAAGTCATACGACCATTTCCAATTGGCTTGATCTCAGAAACCAAATTCAAACTTTTGTTGAAAGAGTGAATGAGTCGTTTTATGCTTGCTGGGAACGATACAAGGACTTACTCATTGCGGTCCCGAATCATGGCTTTGAAAATTTCCAAATTGCTAACTATTTTTATGATGGACTTTCTCCAACGAGTCAACGATTCTTAGACAAGATGTGTGATGGCAAACTTTTTGAAAAAGAACCCGCTCAAGCCTTAGATTTCTTTGATCGTTTGGCCGGAATTTTACATTCTCGGGTGCATGCTCAACATTGTCAAGAGCCCAACACAAATGCCATGGATGAGGGAATTGAGCCGCATAGCTTTGTTGAAAATGTTAGTTTAGATTGTGACTGCTTCTCAGAGTCTGAATGGGGATATGAGTCGGATGTTGAGCTTGATGTCCAGTGTTCTCCCCCTTTGGATCCCTCTTTGTGTGACGATCCGGGGAGAAATTTCTCATTGTTGAGGAAACGAATGCAGAGGCCGACTTCTTGTATGCTCTACTGAATGAGCAGGATGATAAGAATGTGAATAGACCTGAGAGTTTGTCTCTTTCCTTTGAGGAGATACCATCCATAGAAGTTTTGAACCGTCCAATACTCTCCGCTCTTGATGATGCCACCCTTCATACTGAGTCTCCACTTTCGCAAGAGCTTATAAAAGTCGAATTGATTGATTTTGTTGGTGTTGATGAATTTGATTTGGTTTACCATCCTTATGTTGTGGATTTTGTTAACTCTTTGAAAATCAATCTATTGTGGAATGCGCACTTGGTTGAAATTAAATTTCTCAAAGGACTTCGGCGCTTGCTTTATTCTAAGTATTTATTTTTGTGGCATGGTCGGAGTCAATTTTTGAAGCATAGTGTGGAGTGGAGTGCCATGTTCATTTTATTAGCTCTAATTGGCATGTTAAATGTTCGGAGCCCGCGTTTGGCTAACCGTACATAAACTCTTTTTTTCTTTGTCTCTTTTCTTTTTCTCTTTTGATGGTCCGGTATAGCCACCCGTTTTGAGCTTGAAGTTGTTGTATGACTTGCTCTATGATGCTTTGAGTGGGAAATGGGGAGAAAAGTAGTACTCGTGTAATCGCGTGAAGATTTAGTTGTGTTTTACTTTCAATTACTTTTGAGCCCGGATAACATGAGCCGGGTGGTTCTAATGTCATTTGCCTGCTGGTAGGTCCTTCGTACAATTCCGCTTCTGCAGGGTTAACATGCTACCACACCAGCCTTGGTAGTTTGGGTCTACCGTTGGAGTGATTGAGGCATTCAGGAGCCCTAAGCATGGGTGCGATTACGTGTCGCGGTTGTTAGTCCGAAAAGCTTTGGCTATGGCCCTGTGTGACTAGCTGGTGGTTCCGGCCGAAGGAGTGAAGCCCTGGAAGCACATAACTCCGGATCGAAGTGGGCAATGGCAAAAATCCTCCAACTTGGTCGAGGTATTCTGGGGTTGACATTCCCCCGTGGGTAATCTCTTCCCTTTCCCTCTCCATACTGTTGTTTTTCATGCTATGAGGACATAGCATCGTTTAAGTTGGGGGGAGGGATATATATGTTATATATATGTTCACGAGACTTGTCTCATTGGTAAAATTTTCAAATTTTGTGTGCAATCTTCCCTCGTTAGTAGTGTTTTCGCATGCTAGATACTTTAATTATGCTCAATTGTGTCAATATGGCAAGAGCCATGTATCCCGTCGAATTTAGTTATGTGTTTTTAATCCATGTCATTTGCATATACATGAATATTGATGAACACATTGAGCCTAAAAGTCAAGTCAAGTGTTGTGCATCGCTAGAGTTGAGATTTATTTCTTAAGCATCCCATGCTTTTTGCTTTCATTTCTCGTATTTGCGTAAATAATATCTTTTGTTCATGCTTGAGTAGTGTATATATCTTTCTTGCATCTTTTTGGAGTTGTTGACGTACTTAGGAAATGATTCAAGGCATTTTTGTATGATTACACCACATAAGAGTCACCTCGTCCTTATTTGAACCATAGTCCGAGTCTCTTCCATTGTTCAAACCTAGGTAACCGGATGTTCGGAGGGTTGTGTGTCTATAGTTTTCAATGTTTCAAGGAGGTTTGGGGGTGGTGTGAATGTGATAGAAGTGGTTAGAATGCAAAAAGGAGAAAATTGGTATGTGATTCCCTATCTCTCCTCTCCCACTACAAAAGATAAAGCTCCAAATTTTCATCTCCCTCTCCAAAGCTTTCAAATTTGGCTCAAGTCTCTCTCACTACAATTCCCAATTCAAATAACCCTATTCCTCAAAGAAAATCAAAGAAATGCTATAAAGAGCAAAAGCATATTCGAAAGAGGGTTGAATACTATGATGAGAGGATTGATTAGACCTCCGGGCTAGCTTACATTTCGGATGAGAAAGAGTCCGATGGAAAAGGGGGAGCTCGAGGTTCAATATCATGAGGAGCCGAATGTGGACGATGTCTGCGTGTGGTGGAGTCGGTGGTAGTAGTTTTTCGTTATTCTTCATACTTTGTTTGGTGTTTGGCCGATATGTGGTCATGCCTTGGGTAGTTTAGGGTCGGTAGTGGCCAAGGGTAAATGAGCCGTGCTAGTATATGGCCACTACATTTTTGTATTCCATTTCTCTTTGTATCCAAGGTCGTTATAAGCTAATAAAGTCCTCCGTTGATCTTTAGTACGCTAATTAACTTCATTTGATGCATGTTTGATATTTATTGCTTTTTGAGTATGGTTTATCCTTTGTCGTGCATAGTTGTGAATAATTAGTTTTCCTTTCGTTCTAAGCGCTGTTTTTATAGCATGCGTAGCTTTTTGTCTCTGGCTATTGCATTTACTCGCTAGCGCTTGTCATGGGATGTATCTTGTATCTCACTGTGTGAAAAGTTGAATAAGAGCGTATCCTTGTGAGTTTTGGAATCGAAACTCGTTGTGGTGCATGCATGCTTGACTACTCTAATATGGCATAATTTCTTCATCCTAGTTCATGGCATGTTTGTGCGTGGATTGCATATGCTCGGGTTTGAAGGGGTGTTTTTGGACTCTTGCCTAGTTGTAGTAGTTGAGCATAACTTTTGTATCTTGAATCTCGAGAGGGTTGCATAGCTTAGTTAAATGTGTTCTGTTTTAGTTTGCTAGGGACTAGCAAAGTTCAAGTTGGGGGGCGTGATCCGCACCCAAGATTGTATAATCTTGGGGGCTTTTATCTTATTATTTGTAGCGTTTCGTCCCTATTTATCCCGTTTTATCGCATTTTGCTCGTGAGGGTTCGTTTTGTTGTTTTCAGGTAAAACAGGGCAATTCCGTGCTTTTAACGTTAAGAATTTGCCAAGGAAGTATTCCACCGACCAAGGCCACGTGGCATTGCCAAGCATCGGGTCGCTGTCGGGTGGTTTTGTCCGAGCAATTGAAGCATCGGGCCGTCGTCGGGCCGTTTTGCCAAGCGAAGCAGAAGAAAACCAAGTCTGCCGTGCATGAACCGGTACGAAGAATTTACCAACCGGTTCATTCTCGTCAGAAATTGAAGATTGACCCTTGATCGAGTGCATGAACCGGTACGACTAAATTACCAACCGGTTCATGCCCTGGAATCCGAAATCTACTTTTTGCTTTTGGGATATTTTGTTGTCTCACCTTTTGAGATATTTTGGGATTTTTGTAGAGAGAGAAGGGGACCCCTTTAAGTCTTTCTCCCTCTCTCTCTCCCTCATAACTCAACTTTGTCTCTCTCTCTTCATTTTCTAGTCTTTTTGATTTTCCTCCATTAAAGCTCAAGCCAAGCTTTGTCTCTCCTTTAATCTTGTAAGTTAAATATCGTATTTCGTTTTCTCGTTTATTAAAGTTGTTGCTACGGTTAAGGTGATCCATAATATCAAGTTTATTTTCGAATCCATCGGTTTAAACTTATGTCTCGTTTTTATGCTATGTTTTGTGCTTTAGCTATGTGTGAGTAGTCGTTAGTCTAAGTCTCGGGATAATCTTTCCCGAGGACTTAGGATGTTATATGGTTCTCGAGCCATCGGGCTTTTAAAGCATGATTTTCCGGATGGAGCTTAATTTGCATTTTAGGTCTAAACTAGGGGTGTTAACCCCTTGGTAACGAGTTAGTCAAGCGGTCTTGACTAAGGACTTACCGAGGCCTAGTGGCCTCCTTTGTGTTCGATAAACATTAAAACAAGTTGGTTCGCCTCCGGAAAATCATACCATTTGTTAAACGTAGTCGTTTCAAGTTAAATCCTCCGGGCGTGAGCACGCGATCGTGACTCTCGCCTGAGTTATAATCGAGAACCGGTAACGACTTTTGTCAAGGGTTAGAAGACCCCGAGACTTGCCTCTTTAAGTTAATCAAGCGTTAATCTAGTTTTTAAGTTAGTCATTCCGTTTAAAGCAAAACCAAGTTGGCCGTCTTAAACGCAACAATCCTACCATATAAACCTTCAATCCGAATCAAGCTGTAATCGAATTCTCTGTGGGAACGATCCCGGACTTCTGGATACTATGCTACCGATGACCTAGCCCTACGCTTCGGGTATCTATCAACCTCTTATTGGAAGGCGAGGTCGGGAAGTAAGCACTGAAGTAGCTGGTACTCTCGAAGAGACCAAGCTAACAAATTCAAGCGCTCCTGGAGAGGCTAAACCCACAAAACAGGCAAATGAAAGAATGAATCTATCAATATTTTCCCATAAGTATGAACCTCCTGAAGAGAAGTCTCCCGAAGAGTTATTTCCTGAAGAGGAACAGGTACCTGAAAGTAATGAGATATCAATACATTATGTAGAGACTCGTGTTTATTTTATCCATAGTTGATATTTATTAAATGCATAATTTTCGGAAAAGGATAATGGAATAACTGTATTTATGTGATTTGGGGTTAAAACGAAGGAATTGATTGTGGAAGGAGGTAATGTGTGATTTGTGGATTTAAGAGTATAAATAGGGGAGATGAGGGAGCATGGGATCATTTTCCCCTCACCCTCACTCACGTCTCTCTCTCCCGGTCTCTCTCTCCAACGCCTCTCTCACTCTCTCTTGCTCTCTCACCAAAATCACTCAAAAACCCACCAATATAACCTTCAATCCTTCGACCTCTACGCGTATTGCGGCCCGTATCCCGTTCATTGGAGCTCGAGGAGGTCGTATCCCGTTCGAATCGAAGTTTTCGGAGAGCTAGGGCTCGTAACTTTGTGGGTTTCGTTCTTCGGCTTTGAGGTAGGGATTCTACCTCTCAATACATGTAGTTGAAGTGTTTTCCTTGCTTGAAATTGTATCCATGGTTGTTGTTGTTGTTGTTGTGGTTGTTGTTGAAGTTCTGAAAATCTCAGAAAAACCGCTCGTAAGCCTCCCGTATGGATACGGCCAAAAATCTGTATCCATACGGAACAAGCTGGAAAATTCGTAACCGACCCGTATCCATACGGCTTTTTTTCTCGTATCCATACAGTGAGCTTATCTCCAGAATTCACTGTTTTGCTCCAAAACCCATTGATTTGACCCCCGATCACTTTCAACTCGTTCCAAGTACTTCTAAAACCCTCCTAATCATTGTTGAACACCCTTGTTGGGCTCTTGTGCGTTCTTGGCACTTCCTTACTTTCGTTCGATATAATTTGTCCTAATTATCATATGAACTTGAAATGGAACGAAACGTTATGAAATTTGAGACACACAAAACTTGTTGACACAACGCGTGAACACTCAAGGCCCATCGACGGGTGGGTGCTTGGCAGGGGATATCAGGGTCCCATGAATAGCCTGGCAGGAGCTAATGCTCGTATTGATTATTCAAGGCCCAACCTTCGAGGTGGGTGCTTGGCAGGGGATATCTGGGTCCCATGAATAGCCCGGCAGGAGCTTCGGCTCGTGACACATAACGCGAGACGGTTTGGATATGCGAGATATGATAATGGTTAAAGGTTGAGGGGTATTCTAAATCTCATGGCTTGTTTGTCGGATTGTTGAACCATTTCGATTGTTAGTTGCTTGGGCTATCCTTTGCATACGTCGTATTATCACTTTCGCATTTCTCTTGCATATATTGTCTGCGTAGCATTCCTACTGGGCTAGTGTAGCTCAAGCCTTATTTCTTTTCAGGTAATAACTCTGGACATTAGCGACCATGATTGGAGTGCTTGGGTATCGGACACAACGTTTTGAAAGCTAACATTGTAGAGTTACTTAGGCATCTTTGTAAATTCCTTTTGAAGATGTATTTGTAACTTAAGTGATGGTTCAATTGACTATGGGATATTTTGTAAACTCTAAACTCTTGACCTTTGATGTCTATTCTTATTTGGGGCCGTTGTGCCAAAGATGTAATATTTTTGAACTCTTGGGCTTGGAGTATGGTTATGGGTAATTAATGATATTTTGGTAACGTGCGGATTATTGTGAGGTAATTGCTTAAGAAACTCTTTATATTTTATGTTGAAAATGGTGGTCGTGACACATTATATGAATACGGGTGAAATATTGGATAGAAACAAAACCGTTGTCGACAACGTATTTTCGTTTAAAGTTGCTCTTGACATTACTAGAAGTAATGAGAACATTACTGGAAGTAATGAGAACATTACTGGAAGTAATGAAGAAAGTGAACCACAAACTGTCGAAGAATGTCGACATAGGAATGATTGGCCAATGTGGAAAGGAGCAATTCAAGCAGAACTAAATTCTCTTGCAAAAAGAGAAGTATTTGGACCTGTAGTCCAAACCCCTGAAGGGATACAGCCTGTAGGATACAAGTGGGTATTTGTGCGAAAGCGCAATGAGAAGAATGAAGTTGTGCGCTATAAAGCACGACTTGTTGCACAAGGTTTCTCACAGAGACCTGGAATTGATTATGAGGAGACATACTCTCCCGTAATGGATGCAATCACATTTAGATTTTTGATCAGTTTAGTAGTCATGGAATGTCTAGATATGCGCCTGATGGACGTAGTAACTGCATACCTATATGGATCACTAGATGCTGACATATACATGAAGGTCCCTGAAGGATATACTATGCCTGAAGCATATAAATCAAAACCTCGAAGTGTTTGTTCTCTTAAGTTACAAAAATCTTTATATGGATTGAAACAATCTGGTCGTATGTGGTATAAACGGCTTAGTGATTATTTGCTAAAAGAAGGATATGAAAATGATCCTATTTGTCCATGTATTTTTACTAATAAATCAAACTCTGGATTTGCGATTATTGCGGTTTATGTCGATGATTTAAATCTCGTTGGAACTCCGGAAGAGCTTATAAAAACCGCAGAATATTTAAAGAAAGAGTTTGAAATGAAAGATCTTGGCAAAACAAAGTATTGTCTCGGCCTGCAGATTGAGCATTTGCCAAATGGGATTCTAGTACATCAGTCGACATACACGGAAAAAGTCTTGAAGCAATTTTACATGGATAAGGCACATCCTTTAAGTACGCCAATGATTGTTAGATCATTCGATGTGAACAAAGATCCGTTTCGACCTCTAAAAGAAGGAGAAGATATACTTGGTCCCGAAGTACCATATATGAGTGCAATCGGTGCACTTATGTACCTGGCAAATTGTACAAGACCGGATATTGCATTTTCGGTCAATTTGTTAGCTCGATACAGTTCTGCTCCAACTCAGAGGCATTGGAAAGGAGTTAAACACATATTACGTTATCTCCAAGGAACGACTGACCTGGGCTTATTCTATTCAAATGGATCAACATCACAATTAATTGGATATGCAGATGCTGGTTATTTATCAGATCCACATAAAGCCCGATCACAAACAGGATATGTGTTCACTTGCGGTGGTACTGCTATTTCGTGGCGTTCTATAAAGCAAACGTTGACTGCTACTTCTTCTAATCACTCTGAGATTATTGCAATTCATGAAACAAGTCGTGAATGTATTTGGTTGAGGTCTATGATTCAACACATTCGGGAAAAATGTGGATTGTCATCAATCAAAGATCATCCGACATTACTGTATGAAGATAATGCTGCATGTATCACACAGATCAAGGGAGGTTATATCAAAGGAGACAGAACTAAGCACATATCACCAAAATTCTTCTACACTCATGACCTTCAGAAAAATGGTGATATTGATGTTCAGCAGATACGGTCTAGTGACAATCTGGCAGACTTATTCACTAAGGCATTACCAGCCACAACATTCAAGAAGTTAGTAAACAGCATTGGAATGCGTCGACTCAAAGATTTATCTTGCAGCATTGAGGGGGAGTTAATAACTTGAAAATGATTGCACTCTTTTTCCTTAGTCTTAAGGTTTTATCCCACTGGGTTTTCCTTAGCAAAGGTTTTAACGAGGCAATCTGAAGATCGACCATATTGCAAGAGACGCAAGAATGCTGCACTCTTTTTCTTTCGTCGAAGGTTTTTCCCATTGGGTTTTTCCTTGACAAGGTTTTAACGGGACATATTTTTAGCAAGTGATCATCCAAGGGGGAGTGTTAGAAAAATCTTGCCAAGTTGGCTGATCACATTAAAGGAAATGGGTGGAATAGTAGTACATGTTATTGGTTAGGGAACATAGTTAACTCTATGGGGTCTCTCCCTCATTAATCATCATTTCCCATTTCCTTATAAATATAGATGTAATCGGAGAAGTACAGAGAGAAGAAATGAGAAAGAAAAGGCAAAGAGCAGAAAAGAGAAAATGTTGAGTATAACATAATAGATCCTGAAGATCTACTTTGCTCTCGATAGTTCCTGGAGAAACTATCATTTCTATATATTTGTGTCCAGTGTTCAATTAAGAGTTTCAGCAATCTTATTTATTACGCTAGTTTTATAACACAACCAATTTAAATTTGGTGTTGGGCCAATATGATTGTGTGGTGGAGAAAGGGCTTGGAACACCACCTGAGGCACTGAATTATTTTTCGAGCGACTCTAAGGCTATTTTTGGAAGCAGGGAGAAGAAAGGAAAAAAGGAGGAACAAAAAGTAGGAGAAAATTATGGAAAAGGTAAAAGGGAAATTAGAGAAAAAGCTACTACAACTTATTTACGAAATTTTTTCCAACACTCTCTGTAGGAACCAGACAAGGCAAGTATTTTTATTCATTTCCTTTTACAAATTCCAAATAGAACCTAACCATAAGGATAACGAAACTCCAAGGATAACAGCAAAATCATTCACTTCTTTTAAAATAAGAGTATGATAAAGTGACATGTACCCAATATACCCAATTTTCATTCGAAATACAGAATTCTGAATTGAATAAAAAATGACGACCACATCACAATTTGTCAAGTACGAGTCAGATTGAGATTGATCTGGCCGTAGTACAGAGAATGTGCCCGAAAATTAAGGGCAAAAAGCTTCATAAATTTCGTCAGACATGTATTGCTCCATGCATCCAATCAAGCATTAGTCCCACATTTTTCAATTACAGTTATATCTCTTTTTTTTCTTTTTCTTTTCTTGCCAAATCACATTCTTCAATTATCTGCAACAATCAAGAATAGAAAGGTATCTGAAGCAAGCCAATCAAGAAGATCACTTTTGGAATCTGATGCATGCCAAGTTGAAGAAGATTAAGAAGAGATCACTTTTGGAATGTAATGCCAAGTTGAACAAGAATAGAAAGGTATCTCTGAAGCAAGCAAGCAAGCGTGAGGTACCCGAGATTCCAAAACCAAAGATCAAGAAAACTCATGAGAGATATATAGAGAAGAAGAAAACCAAACAGCAAGTTATATATTCACTTTATTTTTATTTACAGTAGTACTGATCAATCTCTCTCTCTCTCTCTCTCTCTCTCTCTCTCTCTCTCTCTCTATATTGCCACGTCTCATACTCTCCTCTCTCTCTCTCTACTCCCGGACTCATCATCACACAGAGTTCTCACAAGGTACGTCTATCCCCTCATGACAAATTTTCCCAATCCTTTTGGCCCGATCAAGAGTTTCCTGTTTTTGTTAGTAGACTTTGTTTTCACTTTTTTTTATCGGCAAGAATAGATTTTATTAAAAGGGAAAACGACGGCCAAGGACGTATTTTGATAATTAATAACTGCCAAGGACATTTTCAGCATTAACAAATGTTCTCAGCTTGTCCTTGGCGGGTATTAATTATCAAAACACGTCATGAGCCGCCATTTTTCCTTATTAAAAAACGGAGAAAAGAGGAAGGAGATCCAACAAAGAGTTGGATGATACATCTTTAGGGTAAAGCCCGGAACATCCAAAAGTCTGCAAGAGTCCAAAACAGATGAGCGAAAAAGCCCAACCCTATACCAAAAATATACAATGAAAGCCCAAAACACCCAAATCCGGTCCAACCCTTGGACCGGTCCACCCAAACCAACTCTCAAACCCTAACCACCTTCAACATCCATCACCGCACAAAACACCGGAGCCCAGCCTTGCCGTTAAGCCGAGCCGGCCTCTCCCAGATGTAGAGACCGGCGACGGGAACCGGCAAAAATGAATACCGAAGATAGTCAGGGCAAAGAAGAACACACCACCACCAACATCAGGCCCCAGCAAATCCCCTATGTCTTCCTTCAATCAAGGGCTTTATCAACTTCATTGTGTCTCTGTACAGTTGAGAAATGGAATTAATTCTTGATGTTTAGGACAATTTTTTTTTAACATTCAAATCTTCAAAACAAAGGAACTAAATCTTGGGTTGAGTCCTATGTCACAACACAACATATAGGATTGGGAGTACTACAACATTCTGTTTTAAACCGTCACGCTTAATCTTTAATGGGTATGTTGACTTTATTTGTTGATGATACGTTACACTAATTCGACCGAAATATTTTCTTCCCAACTGTTTTAGAAGTTGTTTATACTAACTATGTGAAAAAGAGTATTTTATCAATGTATGGTATCATTTTATAGCAATGGCTAACAGAAAGGGTTGAATCATCATTTTAGTATTTAATGGCTATTTCTTCCTTTGATTTATTCAAATCATTATCAGTTAGTGTGTTAACCTATTAAATTAACCTTGTATTGTTCGATTGGAAAAGAAACAAATAACTGGGTAAATTGATAAATTAATATTCTTATGAATAATGAATGACAAATATTCCTGCTGGAATCCTAATTTTAGTTTTCCATTGCTAGCAAGAATGAAATTCAAATTCTAGATAATATGGTACGTACGAAACAAATATTTGGTTCATTCATTGTCATGTTAATATTGCACTTTTGTTTTTGTTATGAGATCCATGTTTATACATTGGTTTCTTTTTTGGATTGTGTGACCGCTTGGGTGTGGTGTGGTGGTTTCCGTCGGACTCCTTCGGATCTCCCCTCCGCTGTTCCGCTGCGTACCTGCACTAAGGCGCGAGGCGGTGGGCCGCCCCACGCCCCTCCGACGAGCAAGTCAGTATACAGGAGAGAGAGAGTACTGTAGTAGGGTCTAAGATTGTGTACATTTCTTAGGGTTTATCCTCTCCTCTTTATAGACAAACATACTTGCTCTCCAAGTTAGGTGTGCACAGCACATGCTCAAACCAGCCCCAACTCTGGAGTGTTCTAGAAGCTTCTAGAACCGACTGGAGGGATCTCTATGCAGCCCCCGCCTGGGTCGAACCGACCCTCTAAGCCCAACCGGCCCATTCGCCCGACCCAAAGGTTCGGTTATTGGGCTCGCGAACTAGGCCTTTGACACAAGTGGGCCGAACCCTTCGGTCCAGTCCACCTCTTCTTGGCTCAACCCACTACACGCATAGGGCCTAGGTCCAAACCGCGTGCACGAGTCCAACCCGTCACGCTCGTGTCCTAGCCCCGCCGAATCAACCTACGGGCCAACCCATGGCCAAACTATATTCGGCCCACCACAATAGCCCCTCAACTTCTTGTGCGCTTTCCATGGGCACGAGGAGTTGAACCGTTCAGTGGGACCGAATGCAGATTCTCAAACCGGACCATCAAGTCCTCAAAGACCCATCTTTCTTGTTCATGAAAACCAGACCGTCCTCTCAATAAACCGGAGCGGTCCTCAATACTTTCTACATCACCGTATGCTAAAAACCAAACAGACCATCCTCTTTACAAACCGGCCAAAGCCTCATCCACGCTCGGCCATACCACCGAGGATAATAAAGGGATCATTTGAGGCACTCGACTTTTCCACCGAGAAACCTATCAAACAGGGTCGAAGCCCCAACGCAAGGCCTTCCCACTGAAACGCTCGATCGTTCCACCGAGAATGATAGATAGTTACAAACCAGCCGAGGCCTCGTTCTCGCTCGGCCATACCACCGAGAATAATAAAGAAATTTATAAACCGGCCGAAGCCTCGGCCCATATACTTACAAACCGGCCGAAGCCTCATTTGCGCTCGGCCATACCACCGAGAATGATAAGGATATTTACAAACCGGCCAAAGCCTCATTCGCTCGGCCTTTCCACCGAGAATGATAAAAATATTTATAAACCGGCCGAAGCCTCATTCGCTCGGCCGTTCCACCGAGAAACTTGATTAATTTTCAAATTAGGTAAACAAGCTGAAACCGCAAACGTTCGGCCATTCCACCGAAATGATCATCTTGACAAATTAATTAAATAGGCCGAAGCCACAAACGTTCGGTCATTCTACCGAAAACATGATTAACTAATTAAACAGGCCGAAGCCGCAAACGATCGGCCACTAGCATTCGTACTTAGATTTAGCCAAATAAAGAATATAGCTTAAACAGGGGGCCGTAACCCTAATCTCTTGTGACCGGTGATGCATGCTCTTTTTCCAACACTTTTAAAAAGTTTTTTCTATTATAAAACCGAGTCTATCACACCATCTATCTAGCCCCCACTTCGGTTAGACTGGACTCGTCGGGGCAGTTTAATTCGAAGTGATGGAAAAAATTTAACTTTAAACCGAGTATGATAAACAAGTTTACTAACCGGCTGAAGCCTCATTCTCGCTCGGCCATACCACCGAGAATGCTAAACAAATTTACGAACCGGCCGACGCCTCATATTCTCGGCCATGCCACCGAGAGCTTAATTAATTAAAAAAGTAATTTACACAGGCTGAAGCCGCAAACGTTCGGCCATTCCACCGAAAAAACTTTGATTTGAAAATATTATTAATTATAAAGGCCAAAGCCGCGAGCGTTCGGCCATTCCACCGAAAAAAACTTTGTTATCTTGAAAAATTGGTTCAAACAGGCCGAAGCCGCATTCGCCCGACCCTTCCGGCACTTAAAAATCATAAGAACTCATGAGCACACAAACAAATCAACAATAAAACCGTCTCGCGGCACTTCCGACCGACTCAAACAATAAAAAATTACGTTTTCAAAGCCGTAAAAAATCATACCAGCAATATTCGAGTCTGATGGCTGCAAACCGACGCCGCGGTTGGATCCAGCTCATCAAAATAATCAAAATCGACTACTCATACGTCGAAAACGGAGTTGTATCGGGCCCGGAATCGCGAAAATACAAATCTGGAATATTCTTGGGAATATTCCCTGCTGACTGGACGTTGACTCAGCGTTGACAGCCATGTCAGCGTTGACTTGCTGACGTGGCACTTCCAAATGGACCGACCATGATGACGTGATGGCCACATGGGCGATGACGTGGCAGCCACGTGGGTGATGATGTGGCAAATGACGTGGCGCCACATACTCCAAAACACATGCCCAGCACACGCCGACACACGCACAACACACGGTTGCCACACGCCGCCTCACGCAGCCAACGCCCCACCTTTGACCGGCGCGTGCTGGCCAACCGTGAACTTTCCGGCGAAGTGCTACCCAGATCCGTAATCGTCTCGATGAGGCGGACAAAGCCCAGTGGTCAAATCTTGTGTCCGATCATTTTTTACTGCATCGATGCCCAAAAACACCTTTGGTTGCACTTTTCCAGCGGTCGAACAGACCGTGAGCTCTCATCCGACGTCCTCTGGTGACGCTCCAACCAGTTCTGAACTCGTCTCAACGAGACTAACAAAACTTCGTGATCAGATCTTATATCCGGTCACTTCTAGTCCGAGCCGCCTTTGAGCCGCCACTCCGCCACCGCCGACCGCATTTAAACAGCTCCACTGCCTCCCTCCGGTGTCGAAACCCGACGCCGAAACCACCAACAAGCTCGCCCAAGGGAGACGCACCAACCTTACTGGCCCGATCGGGTTTTGGACGGCTTGATCGAAAGACCCAACACTAGCAGCCCAACCGTCTGCTCCTATGCCGTTTTCGGACGGCTTGATTCAAAAACCCAGCCGTGGCAGGATTCCACCGTGGCTCTGTCAAAAAACCAGCCCTCGAGGCCCTGTCCATGCCGCCGTACATCCCACAAAACTCAGCCCCGATCCCCATCGAGAATCTCCACGAAACCTCCGAAGGGCTACGAAAACCAACGTATAGGGAAGCTTGTCCCCGGCAACGGCGCCAATTGTGGTGTGGTGGTTTCCGTCGGATTCCTTCGGATCTCCCCTCCGCTGCGTACCTGCACCAAGGCGCGAGGCAGTGGGCCGCCCCACGCCCCTCCGACGAGCAAGTCAGTATACAGGAGAGAGAGTACTGTATCTTAGGGTTTATCCTCTCCTCTTTATAGACAAACATACTTGCTCTCCAAGTTAGGTGTGCACAGCACATGCTCAAACCAGCCCCAACTCTAGAGTGTTCTAGAAGCTTCTAGAACTGACTGGAGGGATCTCTATGCAGCCCCCGCTCGGGTCGAACCGACCCTCTAAGCCCAACCGGCCCATTCGCCCAACCCAAAGGTTCGGTCATTGGGCTCGCGAACTAGGCCTCTGACACAAGTGGGCCGAACCCTTCGGTCTGGTCCACTTCTTCTTGGCTCAACCCACTACACGCATAGGGCCTAGGTCCAAACCGCGTGCACGAGTTCAACCCGTCATGCTCGTGTCCTAGCCCCGCCGAATCAACCTACGAGCCAACCCATGGCCAAACTATATTCGGCCCACCACATTGGGTGTTCTCAAATTTTTTTTCTTTTTTCTCTTGTATAATTTTGAGGGCCTGTTGTGCTAACTGCATTCAAATTTCCTAATCTCTCCATGGAAATAGTTATTCTGTCTCTTTATCTTTTATCTCACAGAGTGAAAAAGTTAGCCAGAAATTGAACTTAACTATGATGTAGCAAGTCACTATACCACACATAGGCGACAATGTGGTGGTATGTCTATTTTCCCCTCTCTTTTTATGCTTAATTTCTTTGCTTTTGAGAGAAGTTTATGATAGTAGAGATCATGTGGGGTCAAGTTTGCTACACTACAAGGGTGACACACATTAGCGCACTTCAATCGGTGATCCAATTGAATAGTAGTTTAAATGGTTAATTGTAGAAAGAAAATAGTAGCTTATTATCAAGAAAACCGTAGAGTAGTTAGTTTTTTTTTTTGTTTTGAAAAGCCAAGTATTATAACCAACCAAAAGAAGAGATACAAAGGAGCAAGGGGATGAGTCAGATGAACTTGAAACACCAGCCAAAAACAAACAAACAAACAAAACCGCCTTAACACTTAGGAAACAGAAACTCAAAACAAGCAAATTTACATGGCCTAAACACAAAACTAGGAACTCTCCAAGACTCCAAAACCCCAACATTAGCTTTCGACTTATCCTCATTCTGCCACCCACAGCGGCATCACTCGCTGGCATGCCCTCACACTATCAATAATATGCTTGTAAACCACCTGCCAAACCACACTTTTCTGTCTAAAGATCCTACTATTCCTTTCTCCCCAAAGGTGATAGATGGATGCAAGAAATACCAGTTTAAAAACCGTGCAGCATATAGACTTCCTTTTACAGAAATTAATACCCCATGAGATTTCCTACTTCAAGGGGGGAGGGAGCCTCCTTCTTCTGCACTTCAATAACACTTGTTGCCAAATAGCAACAGAAAAGGGGCACATAAAGAATAGATGGTCATGGGATTCCTTAATAGCACCACACAGAACACACAACTCTTGTGAGAAAGAAATCCTCAAGAGCCCTGTCTGTCCCTTGTAGCCAATTTTCCATGAAACAAAGCCATTGAATCACTGCCCACCTAGGGATATAATGCTTGAACCATACCAACACATGCTAGATAACTTCAACCCTTGGAGACCTCAACGCATCCCAAGAAGACCTAGAGAAATATTCTCCATTCTAGGTTAGAATCCAAACTACCCTATCCTCCCTCTCAACATGAGGAAGCAAATCAGCTGGGGCGTGCTCAATGATCTCCTGGGTTATACGATTCCTAGGTCTTGGCCACCTCCAATTGTTATGAACAATGATAGAACTTACCTTAGCTGCAAGAGACCTTCCAAGATTACAAACAACTCTGTCACCATACTTGGCATAAAGAGGCCCCAATGGGTGCTAGTTGTCCAACTAGAGGAAAGAAGAATCACCATTTCCAAAAATATGTCGAATAAAAGGAAAAGCCACCGGGACCCATAATCTTTCTAAGAGCAGTCAACAGGGACCTCTATGTTCAATGAGCACTGTGCCTTAATCATAAAACTATGAATCCATCTAACCCACAGAGTATCTGCCTTCATGCTAAGAGCCCATAGATGCATAAGCATAGTGGCTCTATTCCAATCTTTTAGCGGCTTAAAGCCAAGGCCACCTTCAACTTTAGGACAGCACGTTGATTTCCAACTGAAATATGTTGATGATATGTTACACTCATTCGACTGAAATATTGTCTTCCCAACTGTTTTAGAAGTTGTTTATACTAACTATGTGAAAAAGAGTATTTTATCAATATATGGTATCTTTTTATAGCAATGGCTAACAGAAAGGGTTGTATCATCATTTTAGTATTTAATGGCTATTTCTTCCTTTGATTTATTCAAATCATTATCATTTAGTTTGTTAACCAATTGAATTAACCTTGTATTGTTCGATTGCAAAAGAAATGTTACTTTTGCCGATCAAAAAAAATAAAAAACTGGGTAACTTGATAAATTAATAATGACAAATATTCCTGCTGGATCCCTACTTTTAGTTTTCCATTGCTAGCTAGAATGAAATTCAAATTCTAGATAATATGGTACGTACGAAACAAATATTTGGTTCATTCATTGTCATGTTAATATTGCACTTTTGTTTTTGTTATGAGATCCATGTTTATACATTGGTTTCTTTTTTGGATTGTGTGACCGCTTGGGTGTTCTCTGTTGAGGATTGATAATTGTAATATGTGGAGACTACTATGAAATTCGCAGGTGGACCAATGCTTTTGAGTTTTTTCCCTTTTTCTCTTGTATAATTTTGAGGGCCTGTTTTGCTAACTACATTCAAATTTCCTAATCTCTCCATGGAAATAGTTATTCTGTCTCTTTATCTTTTATCTCACAGAGTGAAAAAGTTAGCCAGAAATTGAACTAACCATGATGTAGCAAGTCACTATACCACACATAGGCGACAATGTGGTGGTATGTCTATTTTCCCCTCTCTTTTTTATGCTTAATTTCTTTGCTTTTGAGAGAAGTTTATGATAGTAGAGATCATGTGGGGTCAAGTTTGCTACACTACAAGGGTGACACACATTAGCGCACTTCAATCGGTGAGCCAATTGAATAGTAGTTTAAATGGCTAATTGTAGAAAGAAAATAGTAGCTTATTATCAAGAAAACCGTAGAGTAGTTAGTTTTTTTTTTTTTGAAAAGCCAAGTATTATAACCAACAAAAGAAGAGATACAAAGGAGCAAGGGGATGAGTCAGATGAACTTGAAACACCAGCCAAAAACAAACAAACAAAACCGCCTTAACACTTAGGAAACAGAAACTCAAAACAAGCAAATTTACATGGCCTAAACACAAAACTAGGAACTCTCCAAGACTCCAAAACCCCAACATTAGCTTTCGACTTATCCTCATTCTGCCACCCACAGCGGCATCACTCGCCGGCATGCCCTCACACTATCAATAATATGCTTGTAAACCACCTGCCAAACCACACCTTTCTATCTAAAGAACCTACTATTCCTTTCTCCCCAAAGGTGATGGATGCAAGAAATACCAGTTTTAAAACTATGCAGCATATAGACTTCCTTTTACAGAAATTAATACCCCATGAGATTTCCTACTTCAAGGGGGGAGGGAGCCTTCTTATTCTGTACTTCAATAACACTTGTTGCCAAATAGCAACAGAAAAGGGGCACACAAAGAATAGATGGTCATGGGATTCCTTAATAGCACCACACAGAACACAACTCTTGTGAGAAAGAAATCCTCAAGAGCCCTGTCTGTCCCTTGTAGCCAATTTTCCATGAAACGAAAGCCATTGAATCATTACCCACCTAGGATATAGTGCTTGAACCATACCAACACATGCCAGATAACTTCAACACTTGGAGACCTCAACGAGTCAACGCATCCTAAGAAGACCTAAAGAAATATTCTCCATTCTGGGTTAAAATCCAAACTACCCTATCCTCCTTCTCAACATGAGGAAGCAAATCAGCTGGGGCGTGCTCAATGATCTCCTGGGTTATACGATTCCTAGGTCTTGGCCTCCTCCAATTGTTATGAACAATGATAGAACTTCCCTTAGCTGCAAGAGACCTTCCAAGATTATAAACAACTCTGTCACCATACTTTGCATAAAGAGGCCCCAATGGGTGCCAGTTGTCCAACTAGAGGAAAGTAGAATCACCATTTCCAAAAATATGTCAAATAAAAGGAAAAGCCACGGGGACCCATAATCTTTCTAAGAGCAGTCAGCAGGGACCTCCTGGATACAGGGGATACCAAGACCCTTGGTATCCCCTCCGGCCTGTTTTCAAATTTTCGGCCATTTTCCGATCACATTTGGTTGATCGGCTCCGTTGATTTTGTAGAGTTTGGCGAGAACTTTAATCATATCAAAAATCATGTTCATCGGATTTTAATAGATACACGATCGGCACACGTAAAAATTGCAAAATAAATAAAACTGGGTTCCAATTCAGTGTGGTTTTGGATCCAGTTTTGGTTTTCTTCAATTTCACGTCTGCTGATCATGTATCTACAAAAATCCGATGAACATGATTTTTGGTATGTTTAGGATTCTCACCAAACTCAACAAAATGAACGGAATCGATCATCTAATTGTGATCGGAAAATGGCCAGAAAATTAGAAATAGGCCGGAGGGGATACCCAGGGTACTGGTATCCCCGGTATACCAAAAAGTTAATCATAAAACTATGAATCGATCTAACCCACAGAGTATTTGCCTTCATGCTAAGAGCATATAGATGCATAAGCATAGTGGCTCTATTCCAATCTTTTAGCGGCTTAAAGCCAAGGCCACCTTCAACTTTCGGACAGCACATTAATTTCCAACTGACCCTGGCACCGTTGTCTTCACATCAACTCCTTTCCAGAAAAAAGATCTAATAACAGACTCAACTTCCTTGAGGAGTTGCTGGAAAAAAGAAGAAGAAGTGGAGAACCAATAGCGTTGAACGCCATATTAGAACATAGCTAACCAGTTGATATCTACCACCTTATGAGAGTTGCTTGTTGGCCCATGAAGAGATCCTAGCCACGATCCTTGCTTCAAGGACCACACAATCACTATATCTCAACATAGCAAGAGATTAAATGGACACCCAGGTACTTAACAAGAAGAGAAGCTTCAGGAATAGCCAAAATACTCCTAAGAACCCCCTCCCTTTCTTCAGAAACAATAGCAAAAAAGATAGCACTTTTTGGAGATTAGGTTGAAGCCCAGAGAAACTATGAAACTCAGACAAAGAACTAGCCACCAATCTAAAGGGACTGAGCCTCTGCCTCACACAAGATAAACAGATCATCAGCAAAAATGAGGTAGGAAAGACTGAGACTGCTACACCTTAGGTGGAAGATAAAGCCATCATCTTCACTCTTTTTCTGGAAAAGGGCAGTGAAAGCCTCCATAACAAGTAAAAACAGGTAAGGGGTCAAAGGGCCCTCTTTCCTTAAACCCCTCTTCCCATAGAAATAACCCTTGAGTTCTCCATTGATGAGCACAGAAAATCTCGGAGAGGTGATACAAGTCTTCACCCATTGAATAAACAGGTCAGGAAGCTAAACAGCGTGCATAACATCTAGAAGAAAAGCCCAATCAATTGAATCATAAGCTTTCATTAAATCAAGCTTAATGGCACATCTGGGAATGCCATCATTCTTATGATAACCTCTCACTAACTCCTGCATAAGGAGAATATTGTCCTTAATAGATCTTCCTTTTGACAAAGGCGGATTGGTTCAAGCTAATAATCAGGGGTAGAACAGTTTAGAGCCTATTAGCCAAGATCTTGGTAAGACATTTGTACACAATGTTGCAACAAGCAATAGGCCTAAAGTCTTTAATAATAACAGGAGATGCAATCTCGTGAACAAGGGTAATAGCTGTTGCATTCCAAGCCACAGGCAATTGACCACTACTGGAAAAATACCTAATAGCCTCCATAAGTTAGGCCCAACTATATCCCAGTTCATCTTGAAGAAAGAAGAATTAAAACCATCTTGACTAGGAGCCTTATCATTCTTAATAGACTTCAAGGCAGCCACAACTTCTATGTCACGCACAGGAGCAATTAAGGCTTCCCTCATATCCATAGGAACAACTTTAGAAATCGCACGGGCCAAGGCATCCATAGCTTCAACCCTGGAAGCAAACTCAGAACCCAAAAGCTTTGTATATTAACCCAAAATTTCCTACTGCACTTCTATATAGGATAATCCAATCTCACACCATCAGCATTCTCCAGACTTAAAATAGTGTTTCTCATTCTATTAGCGACCATTCTATGGTGAAAAAATTTGGTATTTTAGTCTCCCAAAGCAAGCCAAGATACTCTAGACTAGAATAGTTAGTTATAAGTTATAACTAGCTAAGAGATAAGTAAAGAATTATCACAATGATGCTATCACTGGGTTGGCACACTTCAATGTATACAGTCAATCTACTATAGAGAGCTACAAGATGGATCTGCATTCTAGGATTTTCAAATCCGAAACAATCTCTGAGTAATTTCATTGTGAACTATGTCTCTATTTCTACTATTTTACTTGATATTACTAATGGAGAAGTTAGGGAGGATTGTAAGTTCGGCTAGCTGTGATTCTCAATTTTTTTTTTTTTGATTTTTGTTGATGTTTAGAGTGCTGCTTTATCCTTAATTAAACCTTGTTATATTTGTTTCCATGCGTACCTTATACTGCTTAAATATTTATAGGTTGTTCTGCTTAATAAAAAGCAGTGTGCAGTGTGTTTACTGTAGCTTGGTTTCATTTCCTTTCAAAACTACTTACCAACATTAAGAGGGGGGCCTGCCGATAGAGGGTAGTTTCATCAAAAGAAAACTTTTGGAAACTTGTTTTCTCCTCGAATTGAACTCAGACCTATACCTATATTGAAAAACCTTTATCAATTTTAAATGAGTTTGGATGTGGGCCTATGTTGCATGCCTTTAGAAAAATTGCACGATAAGGTTCTACTTGTCTGTATGATCATAGTTAAGTGAATGGACATATATATTAAGTAACTTAAGGAATTTTTGTCCACCATACAAATTGAATTGTAAATCTACAACGCTAATTAAGATGGGCCCTGCATAGATCTAGAGGTTACAAGCCACCCGTAAATGAATGGCCTAAGTAGCTCGCTTTGCGCGCAATCTACTGGCTGGTAATTTATGAAGCACGGCCCTAAGACTAATTGAAATTCATGGTATCACATAAGGATGCGATCTTTTTTTAACATGATGTAGTCAGGTTTATAAACCATTCTAGTGTAATAAACATTTCTAATACTTTGTTTAAGAAAAAAATAATTTTTGTTCTTGTTTTTGTTTACTATTTCAGTTGGCACTAAACATGCTTTTGGTCTCTCTTTATCTTGGTTTTGGCATTGAACAAAGACTAGTTTATCGTTTCTTGGAACAAAAAAAACTGAAACACTACCAAACATAGTCCTAATGATGTGTAGTTTCCAACTCATTTCATACTCTCTAAATCCAACTTATTTGAAGTTCCCCCTTAATTTTGTTATTGTATAAATTCACAGTTACAGATATGCATGCAAGATTTTTGTGAGCCATCGCCAAACAAAAAAATTGCCATTATTTCAGGTATTCAATTTCTCCTTGAAGAAAACCCAACTTTAGGCAGTCCATCTAAAGGTGAACTCCTCTCTTAATATAGCTTTAGTACGTTATATATACTCCAGCAAGAATTTTGGTCACATATGTTAATTTTGGTTGTTTATCCTTGTTGATTAGTGTGAGAGAAGCAAGGAACACAATTGCTAAGGATGGTTGACGCAGTTGTCTCCTTCGTGGTGGATAGACTTGGTGACCTTCTCATCGAACAAGTTGTTTTTTTACGAGGAGTGGAAGATGATGTTAAATGGTTGAGAGACAAATTGGAGTATATGTTGTGTTTCCTGAAAGATGCAGAAGAAAAGCAAGATGATGTCGACAATCGGACGCGCAAATGGATATCTGATATCAGAGATGTTGCTTATGAGGCCGAGGATATTATTGACAACTTCATCCTCAAAGTTGAAGCAGAGACTCCAAAGAAGATGGGGTTAAAAGTCTGCTTTCAGAAGTATTTTTGCATTTGTGGCAAACGTGCTAGCCTCATCCAACAGGCAAATCTCTATGGCATAGGACAGGAAATAAACACATTGAAGACCAAGCTCACTCAGATCCAACAAAATCAAGTAACTTTCGGGATAAGAAGTATTGATGATGCAAGAGAACGATCAAATCGCATAAATACGGAAGATAGCTGGCTGCGAAGAGAACGCCCATATAAAGACAATGAGCATGTTGTAGGGTTCAAAGAGGATGTTGACAAATTGACGTCCCAACTTGTCAAGAAAGTGAAAGATCGGTATGTGATCTCAATCGTGGGAACCGGAGGCTTGGGTAAGACAACTATAGCTCGAAAGCTTTACAACACTCTTAGTCTTACAAAGGTATTTGACTGTTATGCTTGGGTTTCCGTGTCCACTGATTACAAAATCCAAGATCTTCTCCGATCAACAATAAAATCTTTCAAAAAGCCAAACACCAAAGAGAAATTAGAGTTCCTAGAGAAGATGAAAGAAGAAGATTTGGAGCCTCATTTACGTGATTACTTGAAAGGACGTCGATATTTGGTGGTGCTTGATGATGTATGGGATGAAAATGCTTGGCCAAGCTTGATGAGAGCGTTTCCGAATGAGAAAAATGAAAGCAGAGTAATCATGACTACTCGAAAAAAAGTTGTTGCTGAGCCTAGCAATGAGATAACATATGTCCATGAGCTCCCATTTCTGAAGGAGAAAGAAAGTTGGGAATTGTTTTGTAGTAAAGCATTTCCTAACTACGATGAGGTTGAAAATCAAAAAAGTTGTTGCCCTCCAGGCTTGGAGAGTTTGGCGAAAGAGATGGCCAGCAAATGTCGTGGCTTACCCCTAGCCATAGTCGTATTGGGTGGTCTACTGCGAGAAAAAAATCCTGACGAGTGGCCCAAGTTGGAACAGCACATGTGGCGCCATCTAAGAGATCATGACTCACATCGTGTTCAACATATATTGGCTTTAAGTTTCAATGATTTGCCCCATCGCTTGAAGTCATGTTTTCTTTACTTGGGTTTGTTTCCAGAAGACTTTGAAATTGATGCAAAGAAACTCTGTCGGTTGTGGGTGGCAGAGGGTTTCATAGAACCAGGCGAAGAATCTTTTGAGGAGGCGGCAGAGGTGTATTTGAGAGAGCTAATTGACAGGAGTTTGATTCAAGTAGTGAAAAGAAATTGGAGGAGAATCATAACATGCCGAGTGCATGATCTGCTCCGTGATTTCGCAATCGAAAAGTCGAAGGAGTTAAATTTTCTTCATATCTATGAAGGAACAGTTGCTCCCAACAGTCGAAGACTAGCCTACTATCGTGGATTTGAGAGGTTTGTTTCATTGGACCAATCAGATATGCGTCTACGAACCCTCTTGTTTTTCAATTTAGCAGATAAAGACCCGGAAATAGCACAGCTACAGTCCATATGCAGGCAGTTGAGATTACTGAGAGTGTTAGATCTTCAGGATGATCTATCCAATCGTTACCGACTGAAGGAGAATAAAAGACTACCCAATGAAATCGGGAAATTGATTCACTTGAGGTACCTGGGGTTAACAAATATGAATGCACTCTCACAATTCATAGGTAACTTGCATGCCCTGCAAACCCTGGAAGTGAATCCAATTGGTGATGCTCCAATTCAGTTACCTGATGAGATATGCAAAGCAAAGCAGCTGAGACATTTAATTGGACATTTCAAGTGGCCGTTTCGAGTGGACAATATGACAAATCTTCAAACTCTCAAAAAGGTGGTTGTCAAGGACCAGATGGAATTTAACCCAATGGATTTGATCAATCTTCGCGAGCTTACCATAAAATATGTCGGAGAGGGCAACAATAGATATACACTAGATTGTATCGATGGATTAACAAACCTCGAAACCTTGGAGGTAATTGGGGATTTGAGTTTCGAGGTCGACTTGCAGCCGCTCTGTCGCTGCCAACACCTCATCCAATTGAGCTTGGCCGGCCATGCCCATTGGAAGCTACCAACAGAGGTGCTTCCAAATCTCAGGTACCTCTACTTAAATGCAAGGGGTCTTAGTGAAGATCCTATGCCAGTGTTGGAGAAGCTTCCAAAATTGACAATTCTCTTGTTGATTGATATACTTGGAAAGTTGGTTTGCACTGCTGGAAGATTCCCTCAACTCGAGATCCTACAACTTTGGTTTTCCAACTCTTTCGATGTTTCGATCCAAGTGGAAGGAGGAGGAATGCCTGTGCTTAAGGGTTTGTTGCTAGAAGGCGGTGTTGATCGTGTTTGGATGCCAGATAGACTACGCTCCATCCCTAGACCGGACTCCCCTTTGGATTGGAAAGAGTGGGCTTACTAATTAAGTATTGAATTAGCTTTGGATAATGCTTATCTTTTTTACATTTCGCGAGAATAATGTTAATTTGTTTAAACTAGCTGCTAAGTCTGCTTAATTAGTTTGCGTTTTGTTTCATTTGATAATTAGCTGATGAAAGCTTTTCATTTCTATGTACGTACGAAACGTGTTGTATTCTCGGTCTCTTTCCTTCCTTGCTATATAAATTAATAAAGGACATGTGTGATTTTTTGTTTTCACCAAAAAAATTATCATAATGTTTTTCTTTTTTAATTAGTTACAACCATTGAGGCAATCGACACAGCACTCAAGTGTAAGAGGTGGAATAAGTGCTTTGGATATTAATGCTTAATTGTCTTTTTCATTTCGGGAATAATGTTTGTTCTTTTCAGTTTCTTAATTTCATTTGATAAGCTGATGAAGCTTTTTATTTGGAGAAATGATGAAGCTTTTCATTTGATATATGTATATACGTGTATATACATGAAAAATAGGTGCTCGGATCAAACACCCTACACACCTCAGATTCCATTGATTCCCGTGAGGGTCCCTTCGTTTTTTTTTTATAGAATTTTTGGACGGCTCGGATTGGCCGTCCGGTGGCCGGAGACGGCCCACCGATGGCCGTCGGTACGAAATCCCTCCCCCTGTCGGTACATATAGCAAGACTCTTTTATTTGTGTTGCGCTCTTGGTCTCCTTTTCCCTTTTCCGCTCTTCTTCTTCTTCTTTTTTTTTTTTTTTTTTGGAGCGAGTACCCCTGGTTTTTTTGAACATAAGTACCCCTTAGTTGACTCGTTGATAATTTTCCAATTTTAGTGAATAAGCTGCTTACCGTATGTCATGTTAAAGTACTTTCAGTAATTTGCTATAAATAAAGGCCCTGTGTGGTTTTGGTTTAATTTCACCAAATTAAAGAAGTATCATTATTGTTACTACTACGTATTTTCGCCAAAGAAGTATCATTATGCCTTTTTTTTTTTTTTTTTTCCATTATTGTTACTACTACGTACGTATTTTCGCAATACTCGTGGGAAGGGGATACAAGGATGAGAAAAGTGCATGAACAGGGTTGACCAAATGTTTTAAAAAATTTATGCGCGAATTTAAAGATCTCAATTATACGTCTTTTAATCGGTGCAAAAATCTTCAAAACCCATTCAATCTATGGCTTATTTTACATGGCAATTTTATGCTACGCGAACCCCCCAAATTAAACTCACACACTCTACCTTTTGTACCGAGAAAGAAAACAAAATGGAAACTATTACAATGGGCTAAAAAAAGTAAACATGCAAATTGCCTAAGATGTATGAACTATGGAGAGAAGGGTGTAGATATACCACGGACAATATACTTTGGCGATCATCTTTTTTTTTTAACGGCGAAAAAGGAATTTTTTTAATCACGATAATGAAGTACATCATGTTAAAGGGTAAGAGAAGATAGCATCACAACGTGTGATCATGAGTAACATCTCAACTAGGTTGGCACCCTACCCCACGACAATCCTATGCTATTCAAACCCAAGGATTGACAAGAAATCAACTCAAACAGAATACAAGATAAACACCAATAGAGCTTTCAGAGTAAGAAGCAGGAGCTTCACCATTAGGCTCAATCCCAACCAACGGCGCAAGACTTCCTTTATTCCCTACCAATTGAAGGTAAGGCCCAGGTCCAGAAATGGCCTGAAACCGACAGGACAGAAAAGAGTAGAATCCTCAGAATTCGACCATTGCATTAAAATGAGTCACCATGTGACACCCCGCTTTCCGATGGCCGGCGGTACTGCAAGAAGCAGACTCCGTCCGGACGGGAGGGGGCAAGTTATAGTTTATAAGAAAAGATCCCTCCTACTTGTACATCGTGACAGGTGGTATCAGAGCACAACCCTGGTCTACATGGTGGGGGCCACCTCTAGAATCTGGTACGAGCACATTGTGCTGTACAGAACTAAGTGCCACACCATGGCCACCAGGGGAAGGTTGCTGGGCCCCTGTGCAACGAGGACGTTGCATCCCTAAGGAGGGTAGATTGTGACACCCCGCTTTCCGATGGCCGGCGGTACTGCAGGAAGCAGACTCCGTCCGGACGGGAGGGGGCAAGTTATAGTTTATAAGAAAAGATCCCTCCTACTTGTACAAGGCCTTTTAAAGCCGTGAGGGCGGACCAAAGCGCATAGGAACTTCGCAGTTAAGCGTGCAACAATATCAATAGCAGCACCAAATTAAGCAGTAGCAGCACCAGCATCAAAAGGCAGTAGCGAGAAAAAAAACAGGACACAGACCACACCAAAAAACCGACCTTTGAGTACAATGTTTTGGGTACATTATGATGTTTCACTAATGTATTGATGGAATATGCTTCATTTGTCATGTACTAGAGCACATTCTACCAAATACCCAAAACCTGGTACTCAAAAATAGTCATCATAGCATTGCTACCATCGATTTTTCAAACACACGATAATTATAGACGGTATATCAATTGACGTGACATTCATGCTTCTTACTTCCAAGCAAATAGGTCTACCATATTCATCAATACACACAATAGGTTTATACACAAGCAAAGATAATCGGAAAACAGTAGAATGCTTTAAGTAATATCTTTTATTCAACTTCTTCAAAAATATCAATACCGGAGTGTTCAGCCATATGAGTACCACCTCCATCTCCAATTTGCATGGGTATCTCAGATGTCAGATCGAACTGATTTTTTTTTATACAAAAAGCGTTAAAAATACATTTTTTAAAAATTAACGGTTTGGATCATCTTTGTGAGACCTAAGGCGGGCCCCACAAGCATGTTGTGCAAGTAGCAGGGCCCTATACCTAGACATTTTGTAAACTTCTTGGTTGATTGGAACTGTGAGAAACCTAGCAAAAATGAATGATAATAGAGGGAGGAGCGCAGCACTTTTGAGGATTATTTGATAGAAATAATTATACCATATTCGTCAGTACCCAAAATAGATGTACATACGTATTGTGATTATCTGAAAACTACAATGCTTCTAGTGATGTCTTTCATTCAATTTGTTCAATAGTATCAATACTTGATCGTGTTTAGCCATATAAGTACCACATCCATCTCCAATTCGCATGGATATCTCAAAAGTATACGCGCTCGGCGCTTTCCTTTTTCGGAACTTAGACTTTTGTATACCTCCAACATTGTAGGCCTGTCGTTGGAAGAAAGCCCGATACAATCAAGTGCCACTTTGAGAAACTTAGAAATCTCGCTATCAAATCCTTTTTCCAATAAACAAACTATTGATGGCATTGGACAGATTTCCACCAATCTAAGTCCCATCAAAACCCTCACACAAATTGGACACATCCTTGGGTTTTTCTCCTGTTATCTCTTCAACAAGCAGAACATCGTCTTATTCTTTAAATTCACTCTTCTTACAGATTCTCATCCTCAAATTTTTGGAATTCGATCTGACGATCATTCTCCCTCCAAAACATGATATGTTCGGATCAAACTTCTTATCTAGAAAGAAAAATTCGGAGCATATATATTATATGTTGCCATGAGTTACTCTGTAGTTACAATTGTGGTGGAGCCATGCCAAACCTCTTGCTATCCCAACTGTGATTACATATCTCAGAGGCCAATTCAAAGTAGGCCTTTTGTATCCCACTTCCATTGGATACAACCAGTCATATAGACTACCATTTGCCATGTAAACAATAGCCAGTCCAATAGCTGCTTCAGTACAACTATTAGTAGCAAGTTAGTTGGCACCAAAGGCTGTCAATGAAATTCGGTCTAAACAACAAAGCAAGCATATAATAAACCAGATGAGCAAAGAATGAAATCATTATCTTACCAATATGACCCTGTTTACTTGCGATATGAAACGCATCCAATCCATTCTTGGCAGCAATAGACGCTGTTTGGAGGTCTAAATGTTTCAACAATTCACTAACAACATGGGCATGCCCATTCTCAGCAGCCACATACAAAGCCGTCTCTCCCTCTTGATTCTGCTTCGATATCAATTCTTTTACAACATCGGCATCAAACCTCTGCAAAATATCTCTTACCTTGCTCAAATTCCCTTCTCTCGCGGCCAAATGAAGGGGCATATCGCCCCGTTTTCCGAGTGTGGGGGTGTGATTTATCCTTGAACCTCCTGAACCCTTTCTCGATGCCTAAACCGTAGAAACCTTGACCGGCGACGCTGTGTACCTGCAAACCGGAGGGTGGTGTTCCTCCGGGTAGAAGCTCCGACGATCTAGTTAGAATCGGAGGGAGGAAGAAGAAGACGTTTTGATAGGAGAAATAGTTTTGGGGAGAGAATATCTGACCTCTTTCCTAGAAGGGGTACTCTGCTATTTATAGGCAGAGGTTTGGAGTGTTGAGCAAGATGGAAGTGTATTGCACGCGCGTTGCTACGCTCGGATGACGTCACGTGTCAGAGGCACTCAAGTAATTCTGCCCTTCGAGGCCTGCAGACCTATGTGGGCCCACGTGGGCCAGTGTCAGATATGTCCCATCGGTTATCAGAGAGGTGAATGTGCTTATCTTTGCTTCTGTCAGCAGAAGCTTCTAGATTATTCCACAACCGCCTTAGCCGTGGGTTTCATCCGAACGTATGATACTGCCGAGCACAGAGCTCCCTCGTCGAGCGTCCACCACCCAGACGGGAGAGACACCCATCCGAGTAAACACTTCCTTAGCCGAACGAAAACGTTGTTCGAAGCTCGGATGTCATTTTGCGCTCGGTGAACAGTCAGGGAACCGATTAACGTTCGGTGGAAGACTGGGATGACTTGTCACGTTTTGACTTTCCTCATACGGACGAACTGAGACAACTGGCCCGTGGGCCTGAAGGTTATCCCATTGAACCTTTTGAACCTTTGGATATTTTGGCCCACTACACCGGGCGACTCTTTTATTTTCTTCCTGTCCCCACCAAAACTGAGCTGCTTCTCAAAGGCTATTCTAAAGCTCTTCTGCTTCTCCATCAAACCGCGAAAGCTCTTCTGCTTCTCCATACCCCCACCGCGAAAGCTTTGCTGTTTTTCCATTACTCCATGAAAACTTTTCTGCTTTTCCATACTCACTCCCTGAAAACTAACCTGCTTTTCCATATTCGCTCCCCGAAAACTGTTCTGTTTCTCCATGATCAGGAAAACCTCTCACAGAAATCTCTGAGAACCCCCCAACAAAATTACAGTTTCTTCACTCAATACCAATTTTATACTCTTGCCAGATTCAAATGCTCCAGAAGTTCTTTTTTTTTTTTTGGGTTCTGATCAGTACAGTTGTTGTAGACAGTAGATATCTCAGGAAATCGAAATAAAGACCCCCCAAATAGTTAGATAGTTGGGTGGATTGGTCAGACCCAAAATCGCAATTAAGCCGATTTCAGATGAGAAAAAAATTGAGTTGTACAAACAGAAAGGAGAGGATGATTAAAGTTACCTTGGTTTCATCAAGAAATCAAAGCTCAAATTCAGTGGCACTCCAAACATGAACTTTCATCCCACAAAAAATCAAAGCCAGAAAGATACCAAGAGCTTCAAATTTGGAGGTGAACCGAACAACTGCCAAAGTGGTAACCAGATTCAGAGCTCAAAAGCTCCACTTTGGGTGAAACCCAGAAGCCCAAACCGAGAGAATCTTACTACAAGATCAAACCCATCCGGATTCAGAGCTCAAAAACTAATATTCGCGAAACCCAGAAACTAAAATTTAGATAATCTCAGTAAAAGACCAGACCCATCTAGATTCTCCGACCAGGAAGCCCAAAAAGTAACAATAAACAGTTTCCCCTAGTGCCAAGAGCACTTAAAAGATCAAGAACACCTCATCCACATGTGGTGTACAGGGGGGTGGTGTTCCGGTTTCTCAAAAAAGAACTTTTAAGAAAAGGAAGGTAATTTCAAGCCCAAAAATCATGTGTTTACGCAAATAATTTTCCTACCAATATGGATCTTGTTTGATAGATCTCATTGAGATCTTTTATACGGTGCAAAAAAATTTAAAAAATTATTTTTCATTTTCATTATATTTGAGTTTGAAAATTGAAGAAAAAATACTTTTTAAAAAAGAAGGGAAAGTGGAACACCCTAGGAATACTTTGCTGAAAACAAAAAATTGTCTCTGTCTGTTTTGTTTGTTTCTCTTTCTTTAATCCCATAAATAAGTTGCTAATTTAACTCAGATTTCTGTATTTTCCCCCCCTAGTTATTGCGACAGTCACCACCATTTGATCGCTCCACGTTAACACCGAAAAAGCAACGACAGGCACGTCCGCGAACAGATTCGGAGACAGATGTATCAAGAATGGTTCGATCGGCATGCATAAATTCAATGCTTTTCATGCGAGACTCGCGTGGATCGAATTCATCCAAACACATTTGTATCCGGATAGCTGTTTTCACTGAGCATTGTGATGCTGCTAACAAACGTAACCGAAAGCAGAAGGATAGGAAGAGGGGAGGAAATTTCCAATTTCCCATTTCCGTACTGTATGATGGATACTGACTCATGGAGTGTGATGGGTGGACCCCACCACTATAGGATTCAGATCACCAAACGTGAATGGTATATTAATAAGATAATGGATCCAAGTAGTAAAGAACAAGGGTCAATAAAGCAAAGCAAAGGCAGCCATGATTATTGACACGATAAATTAGGTAGGGGTGTTTTGGCTTAAAATATGCCGGATTAATTTTTTCCGAGAGTTAAGTTTTAGGTTATTGAGAGATTTGCCTCCATTAAAGGAATTTTAGGGGGAAAAAATTATGAACCAACTTAATTTTTTTTGAATAAAGACGAAAATAATTTAAACAGTCTATCTGATTTGGATTCTTTTTTGTTTTTCGTGAATTTTTTTCTTCATAGATTACTCCCATCAAGGAACACTGCAAATAGTGTGTTTCGTTCGTTACTCTCTTTTATAAGGAGGAGGTTTGAGTTCAGGTTTCAATTGAGGAAGTGATTGACTTCCGTTATACTAACTACTAACTACTAACATCCTATCACTTTTTAAAGGAATACCCTCTAGTCAAGATGAAACAATAAATCAAAGACAATTGATGCAAAACAGTTTTGTTATGTTCACATACATTATGCAGATATGATTTTTGTTGGGCCCAGCTTGGGTTCAATGACGATGATCGAAACCATTAAATTATTCTTAAAATGTTCTATTACGGCTCCTACAAAAAATTAGCTCAATCAAATACCGGTAAGTTCTATTTCGGAATAAGCGCAAAAAACTCATTTTTTTGGAGTAAAAAACAATAACAAATGATATTATTAATCTCAATCAAAATACATTAAGTAGAAGACTCGTTCCTAGACAGGGAACCAAGCAACCACGACGGTAGAAATTCAGTCCAACGGCTATACCCCAAACCAAACAAATCTTTCCCAGCCAAAAACACACACTTCATCATAAGCTTCATCGAAATCTAATCGTAAAAGTAAAATAAAAAAATTTCTATAACATCACAAACTATCCTAATCTGTCACTAGTAAAACCACTGTGACTACGACCACCAATCAAGGAGTGGCCCTTTTTTCTTGTTTGCGTGGATCGGATACATTGGCCTAACAGCCACCGAATCACTGGTAAAGAATTACTCCCTCCGTCCCTTTATTACTGTCCAGTATTCCATTTTGGGCTGTCCCTTAATAAGTGTCTATTTTGTAAAGTTAGTGGGTAAAAATTGGTGAATTGTCTATTTTGTTCTTAAAAGTAGATTCCATTTTGAAAAGTTAGTGAGTAAAAGTGTAATGATGATGGGTAAGTAGGGAAAGTGGAGGAAAAAGTTGATATGAAATGTATAATGATGATGTCTTTTTAATAAGTTGGAGTTACGAAGCAGGACATTTAAAAAGGGACGGAGGGAGTACTAGTTTAATGAACCTGAACTTAATTTGCAACTTAATTTTTTTATATTCTTACCCCGATTATAAAATGTCAGAAAAATCTTCTCATATTTGTATAGGTTCACAAAAGTCACCCTAAAATTTGAAACAGCATTAAAACAACGTAACAAATTCTTTTTTCAAAGTCGATCCTTATTTAAGTTAAGGCACTCAACTTTTTGATAAGCACACTTCAATATATGTCTTCTAATGTTCAAAATACACATGATAAGAACACTAAAAAAATAAATACATTAAAGTGTGATTATCACAAAACGAAGTGCAAAAATCATCGCCCTTATTTATTTGTATACAATCGTAAAGTTTGTTTCTTCTGGCGTCACCGCGTCAGTACTCAAGTTTTGAATGAGGGAGTTTTTTCGTTTTTTTTGAACATAAAGAGGGAGTTTTATTCATGACCTAAACTAAATTTGAGGGTATATTCCATATTTATAACGACGTAAAAAGTAGAGTGCACACGTGTAACATGTTTGAAATGGTGGTGATTTTTAGTAAACACGTTTGACTGGGACTCATATAAGCCACTTTAATTATACTTGGAGGTTTTTTTTTTTTTTTTTTTAAAAACTCGATAGATGTTTAGCTTACTTCTAAAGAGATGAGAGGGGTACCGCTAAGCGGCATACGAGTGGGGCAAGCTCAAAGAATATCAACAACCACACCAAGCACTCGCGCTCCTAACGAGAATCGAACTCTCACTTTTCATGTGAAAAATGTGAGAAAGTGTCTTTGGGCTACAAGTCGATTGGCTACTTGGAGTTCTTTCACACGAAAAAGGAAAATTATTTTCTTAAACTTCAATTATATTATATTATATATATAACTGGGCACATACCTAAAAAGGTAACCACAGCGACAATGACCAGCACCAAACTTTAGAATATGCATCATGCATGACATAGTCCATAGCCGGCCAATGATTTTGGAATTTTGTTATATTTTTTTTTGGTCCAGAAAAGAGTCAAAATTGTCAAATATAACACGTATAAGCAGATTATAAAGTTGTTATTTAATCAGGTCATTCATTTTGACCAGAGGTTGAGTCTCAATTATTGTCACTCTCTTACGTTTTTCCCAGCTTCAATTTTTGTTCCTATTGGATTAGATTTCCCACGTACCTGTCCGATTCGTTTTGACGATAGGATTCTAAAAATCATGATCCAAAGTTAAACAAAATTCCCTAAACACAAAGGTGATCATTGAATACAATTTGAGTTTACATTTTTCTCTGTTTCAGACTTTTTCTTCAACTCCAATTCGATCATAGTTTCACACTTTTATTACTATTGTTCTTGCAGAGACGATCTGAAATAATAAACTATTTAAAAAAATTGATAACACTTAAAACGTACCGCAAAAATAAATCACTTGGTATAGTCCAAACTTGATAAATACAGACAGTGTGGTCAAGGAATGTGCGCTAGTCATTTTCACCGGGTTAAGGGATAAACTCTGAACTCACCCTTACTTGCTAGGTTAGATATTTTTGACCTGCAACGCCTCGACACCAATAGGTTAGTTGATCTTTTCAGCGGTGAAGGGAAAAAAACTCAAAACTAATATAGCAAACAAATAAATGAGAAGTACACAAGATTAACAAGAGTTATAAATTAGAAAAAGAGCAACGAACTACTCTCTAGACTAGACTATAAGGTATGAGAGAGTAAGTTTAACAACAAAATCAGACCAGATTCTCAAAGTTCAATGGCTGTGTGTACGTGTGGTGTTTTTTAACACAAATATATAGCGGTTTGGAATCATTGGATGGAGTTCATGACGGGTTGAGAAGATTTAATCCGTAGTAAACTCAACTTGCAACTACGTAGAGCTCATCATTTGCCTAACCCAAGTCGTTCATTCTCCCCGATTGTGAACGTCGATGGGGTCAGCTTGGGTTGAGTCGGTTTTTTGTCTGGTTGACGGATTTTTCGCACATCCATAAGTGGCCCTCCATACTAGAGGACGAGAATAATCTAGAGAACGCACGGTCACTCCAGATAGTTGGTGGGGGATTTGGGCCTATAAATTAGTCGAAGGGCCCGGGCTCGATACATTTGTGAACTATGGAGAACTGGGCTTAAGCTATTGGGCTGAATAGGATCAGCTCTGTTTGAGGGCCGAGTAGTGGGCTCTGGAAACCCAAGGCTGGTACTATAAGGCCAGCAGCCAAAAACTATAAGGCCAGCAGCCAAAAACTATAGACAAAGCGTTTGTTTGGTTGTCAGTTTTGAGATAATTTTTTTTTATAGGTATGCATATTTTTTTTCATTTTTATTAATATTTTAACAAATTCTTTTAATTTTTTAATAGAGGTATACTATATACATTACAAAAAGTAAAAATTTGATAAAAATTCACTCAAGACGAAAAAACACTGATGACAAAAACAGTCAAATTTGTTGAGGAGAATATTTTTGAGAGGGAAGCCAAACAAGGTTAAAATGAGCGAAACAGGAAAGGAGATAATATGAATGAAATATGTGAAAGAAAACTTTCAACCAATTTAAATTTGGTGTTGGGCCAATATGATTGTGTGGTGGAGAAATGGCTTGGAACACCACCTGAGGCACTGAATTATTTTTCGAGCGACTCTAAGGCTATTTTTGGAAGCAGGGAGAAGAAAGGAAAAAAGGAGGAACAAAAAGTAGGAGAAAATTATGGAAAAGGTAAAAGGGAAATTAGAGAAAAAGCTACTACAACTTATTTACGAAATTTTTTCCAAAACTCTCTGTAGGAACCAGACAAGGCAAGTATTTTTATTCATTTCCTTTTACAAATTCCAAATAGAACCTAACCATAAGGATAACGAAACTCCAAGGATAACAGCAAAATCATTCACTTCTTTTAAAATAAGAGTATGATAAAGTGACATGTACCCAATATACCCAATTTTCATTCGAAATACAGAATTCTGAATTGAATAAAAAATGACGACCACATCACAATTTGTCAAGTACGAGTCAGATTGAGATTGATCTGGCCGTAGTACAGAGAATGTGCCCGAAAATTAAGGGCAAAAAGCTTCATAAATTTCGTCAGACATGTATTGCTCCATGCATCCAATCAAGCATTAGTCCCACATTTTTCAATTACAGTTATATCTCTTTTTTTTCTTTTTCTTTTCTTGCCAAATCACATTCTTCAATTATCTGCAACAATCAAGAATAGAAAGGTATCTGAAGCAAGCCAATCAAGAAGATCACTTTTGGAATCTGATGCATGCCAAGTTGAAGAAGATTAAGAAGAGATCACTTTTGGAATGTAATGCCAAGTTGAACAAGAATAGAAAGGTATCTCTGAAGCAAGCAAGCAAGCAAGCGTGAGGTACCCGAGATTCCAAAACCAAAGATCAAGAAAACTCATGAGAGATATATAGAGAAGAAGAAAACCAAACAGCAAGTTATATATTCACTTTATTTTTATTTACAGTAGTACTGATCAATCTCTCTCTCTCTCTCTCTCTCTATATTGCCACGTCTCATACTCTCCTCTCTCTCTCTCTACTCCCGGACTCATCATCACACAGAGTTCTCACAAGGTACGTCTATCCCCTCATGACAAATTTTCCCAATCCTTTTGGCCCGATCAAGAGTTTCCTGTTTTTGTTAGTAGACTTTGTTTTCACTTTTTTTTATCGGCAAGAATAGATTTTATTAAAAGGGAAAACGACGGCCAATGACGTATTTTGATAATTAATAACTGCCAAGGACATTTTCAGTATTAACAAATGTTCTCAGCTTGTCCTTGGCGGGTATTAATTATCAAAACACGTCATGAGCCGCCATTTTTCCTTATTAAAAAACGGAGAAAAGAGGAAGGAGATCCAACAAAGAGTTGGATGATACATCTTTAGGGTAAAGCCCGGAACATCCAAAAGTCTGCAAGAGTCCAAAACAGATGAGCGAAAAAGCCCAACCCTATACCAAAAATATACAATGAAAGCCCAAAACACCCAAATCCGGTCCAACCCTTGGACCGGTCCACCCAAACCAACTCTCAAACCCTAACCACCTTCAACATCCATCACCGCACAAAACACCGGAGCCCAGCCTTGCCGTTAAGCCGAGCCGGCCTCTCCCAGATGTAGAGACCGGCGACGGGAACCGGCAAAAATGAATACCGAAGATAGTCAGGGCAAAGAAGAACACACCACCACCAACATCAGGCCCCAGCAAATCCCCTATGTCTTCCTTCAATCAAGGGCTTTATCAACTTCATTGTGTCTCTGTACAGTTGAGAAATGGAATTAATTCTTGATGTTTAGGACAATTTTTTTTTAACATTCAAATCTTCAAAACAAAGGAACTAAATCTTGGGTTGAGTCCTATGTCACAACACAACATATAGGATTGGGAGTACTACAACATTCTGTTTTAAACCGTCACGCTTAATCTTTAATGGGTATGTTGACTTTATTTGTTGATGATACGTTACACTAATTCGACCGAAATATTTTCTTCCCAACTGTTTTAGAAGTTGTTTATACTAACTATGTGAAAAAGAGTATTTTATCAATGTATGGTATCATTTTATAGCAATGGCTAACAGAAAGGGTTGAATCATCATTTTAGTATTTAATGGCTATTTCTTCCTTTGATTTATTCAAATCATTATCAGTTAGTGTGTTAACCTATTAAATTAACCTTGTATTGTTCGATTGGAAAAGAAACAAATAACTGGGTAAATTGATAAATTAATATTCTTATGAATAATGAATGACAAATATTCCTGCTGGAATCCTAATTTTAGTTTTCCATTGCTAGCAAGAATGAAATTCAAATTCTAGATAATATGGTACGTACGAAACAAATATTTGGTTCATTCATTGTCATGTTAATATTGCACTTTTGTTTTTGTTATGAGATCCATGTTTATACATTGGTTTCTTTTTTGGATTGTGTGACCGCTTGGGTGTGGTGTGGTGGTTTCCGTCGGACTCCTTCGGATCTCCCCTCCGCTGTTCCGCTGCGTACCTGCACTAAGGCGCGAGGCGGTGGGCCGCCCCACGCCCCTCCGACGAGCAAGTCAGTATACAGGAGAGAGAGAGTACTGTAGTAGGGTCTAAGATTGTGTACCTTTCTTAGGGTTTATCATCTCCTCTTTATAGACAAACATACTTGCTCTCCAAGTTAGGTGTGCACAGCACATGCTCAAACCAGCCCCAACTCTAGAGTGTTTTAGAAGCTTCTAGAACCGACCGGAGGGATCTCAACGCAGCCCCCGCCCGGGTTGAACCGACCCTCGACGCCCAACCGGCCCATTCGTCCGACCCAAAGGTTCGGTCATTGGGCTCGCGAACTGGGCCTTTGACACCGGTGGGCCGAACCCTTCGGTCCGGTCCACCTCTTCTCGGCTCAACCCACTACACGCACAGGGCCTAGGTCCAAACCGCGTGCACGAGTCCAACCTGTCACGCTCGTCTCCTAGCCTCGCCGAATCAACCTACGGGCCAACCCATGGCCAAACTATATTCGGCCCACCACAATAGCCCCTCAACTTCTTGTGCGCTTTCCATGGGCACGAGGAGTTGAACCGTTCAGTGGGACCGAATGCAGATTCTCAAACCGGACCATCAAGTCCTCAAAGACCCATCTTTCTTGTTCATGAAAACCAGACCGTCCTCTCAATAAACCGGAGCGGTCCTCAATACTTTCTACATCACCGTATGCTAAAAACCAAACAGACCATCCTCTTTACAAACCGGCCAAAGCCTCATCCACGCTCGGCCATACCACCGAGGATAATAAAGGGATCATTTGAGGCACTCGACTTTTCCACCGAGAAACCTATCAAACAGGGTCGAAGCCCCAACGCAAGGCCTTCCCACTGAAACGCTCGATCGTTCCACCGAGAATGATAGATAGTTACAAACCAGCCGAGGCCTCGTTCTCGCTCGGCCATACCACCGAGAATAATAAAGAAATTTATAAACCGGCCGAAGCCTCGGCCCATATACTTACAAACCGGCCGAAGCCTCATTTGCGCTCGGCCATACCACCGAGAATGATAAGGATATTTACAAACCGGCCAAAGCCTCATTCGCTCGGCCTTTCCACCGAGAATGATAAAAATATTTATAAACCGGCCGAAGCCTCATTCGCTCGGCCGTTCCACCGAGAAACTTGATTAATTTTCAAATTAGGTAAACAAGCTGAAACCGCAAACGTTCGGCCATTCCACCGAAATGATCATCTTGACAAATTAATTAAATAGGCCGAAGCCACAAACGTTCGGTCATTCTACCGAAAACATGATTAACTAATTAAACAGGCCGAAGCCGCAAACGATCGGCCACTAGCATTCGTACTTAGATTTAGCCAAATAAAGAATATAGCTTAAACAGGGGGCCGTAACCCTAATCTCTTGTGACCGGTGATGCATGCTCTTTTTCCAACACTTTTAAAAAGTTTTTTCTATTATAAAACCGAGTCTATCACACCATCTATCTAGCCCCCACTTCGGTTAGACTGGACTCGTCGGGGCAGTTTAATTCGAAGTGATGGAAAAAATTTAACTTTAAACCGAGTATGATAAACAAGTTTACTAACCGGCTGAAGCCTCATTCTCGCTCGGCCATACCACCGAGAATGCTAAACAAATTTACGAACCGGCCGACGCCTCATATTCTCGGCCATGCCACCGAGAGCTTAATTAATTAAAAAAGTAATTTACACAAGCTGAAGCCGCAAACGTTCGGCCATTCCACCGAAAAAACTTTGATTTGAAAATATTATTAATTATAAAGGCCAAAGCCGCGAGCGTTCGGCCATTCCACCGAAAAAAACTTTGTTATCTTGAAAAATTGGTTCAAACAGGCCGAAGCCGCATTCGCCCGACCCTTCCGGCACTTAAAAATCATAAGAACTCATGAGCACACAAACAAATCAACAATAAAACCGTCTCGCGGCACTTCCGACCGACTCAAACAATAAAAAATTACGTTTTCAAAGCCGTAAAAAATCATACCAGCAATATTCGAGTCTGATGGCTGCAAACCGACGCCGCGGTTGGATCCAGCTCGTCAAAATAATCAAAATCGACTACTCATACGTCGAAAACGGAGTTGTATCGGGCCCGGAATCGCGAAAATACAAATCTGGAATATTCTTGGGAATATTCCCTGCTGACTGGACGTTGACTCAGCGTTGACAGCCATGTCAGCGTTGACTTGCTGACGTGGCACTTCCAAATGGACCGACCATGATGACGTGATGGCCACATGGGCGATGACGTGGCAGCCACGTGGGTGATGATGTGGCAAATGACGTGGCGCCACATACTCCAAAACACATGCCCAGCACACGCCGACACACGCACAACACACGGTTGCCACACGCCGCCTCACGCAGTCAACGCGCCACCTTTGACCGGCGCGTGCTGGCCAACCGTGAACTTTCCGGCGAAGTGCTACCCAGATCCGTAATCGTCTCGATGAGGCGGACAAAGCCCAGTGGTCAAATCTTGTGTCCGATCATTTTTTACTGCATCGATGCCCAAAAACACCTTTGGTTGCACTTTTCCAGCGGTCGAACAGACCGTGAGCTCTCATCCGACGTCCTCTGGTGACGCTCCAACCAGTTCCGAACTCGTCTCAACGAGACTAACAAAACTTCGTGATCAGATCTTATATCCGGTCACTTCTAGTCCGAGCCGCCTTTGAGCCGCCACTCCGCCACCGCCGACCGCATTTAAACAGCTCCACTGCCTCCCTCCGGTGTCGAAACCCGACGCCGAAACCACCAACAAGCTCGCCCAAGGGAGACGCACCATCCTTACTGGCCCGATCGGGTTTTGGACGGCTTGATCGAAAGACCCAACACTAGCAGCCCAACCGTCTGCTCCTATGCCGTTTTCGGACGGCTTGATTCAAAAACCCAGCCGTGGCAGGATTCCACCGTGGCTCTGTCAAAAAACCAGCCCTCGAGGCCCTGTCCATGCCGCCGTACATCCCACAAAACTCAGCCCCGATCCCCATCGAGAATCTCCACGAAACCTCCGAAGGGCTACGAAAACCAACGTATAGGGAAGCTTGTCCCCGGCAACGGCGCCAATTGTGGTGTGGTGGTTTCCGTCGGATTCCTTCGGATCTCCCCTCCGCTGCGTACCTGCACCAAGGCGCGAGGCAGTGGGCCGCCCCACGCCCCTCCGACGAGCAAGTCAGTATACAGGAGAGAGAGTACTGTATCTTAGGGTTTATCCTCTCCTCTTTATAGACAAACATACTTGCTCTCCAAGTTAGGTGTGCACAGCACATGCTCAAACCAGCCCCAACTCTCGAGTGTTCTAGAAGCTTCTAGAACTGACTGGAGGGATCTCTATGCAGCCCCCGCTCGGGTCGAACCGACCCTCTAAGCCCAACCGGCCCATTCGCCCAACCCAAAGGTTCGGTCATTGGGCTCGCGAACTAGGCCTCTGACACAAGTGGGCCGAACCCTTCGGTCTGGTCCACTTCTTCTTGGCTCAACCCACTACACGCATAGGGCCTAGGTCCAAACCGCGTGCACGAGTTCAACCCGTCATGCTCGTGTCCTAGCCCCGCCGAATCAACCTACGAGCCAACCCATGGCCAAACTATATTCGGCCCACCACATTGGGTGTTCTCAAATTTTTTTTCTTTTTTCTCTTGTATAATTTTGAGGGCCTGTTGTGCTAACTGCATTCAAATTTCCTAATCTCTCCATGGAAATAGTTATTCTGTCTCTTTATCTTTTATCTCACAGAGTGAAAAAGTTAGCCAGAAATTGAACTTAACTATGATGTAGCAAGTCACTATACCACACATAGGCGACAATGTGGTGGTATGTCTATTTTCCCCTCTCTTTTTATGCTTAATTTCTTTGCTTTTGAGAGAAGTTTATGATAGTAGAGATCATGTGGGGTCAAGTTTGCTACACTACAAGGGTGACACACATTAGCGCACTTCAATCGGTGATCCAATTGAATAGTAGTTTAAATGGTTAATTGTAGAAAGAAAATAGTAGCTTATTATCAAGAAAACCGTAGAGTAGTTAGTTTTTTTTTTTGTTTTGAAAAGCCAAGTATTATAACCAACCAAAAGAAGAGATACAAAGGAGCAAGGGGATGAGTCAGATGAACTTGAAACACCAGCCAAAAACAAACAAACAAACAAAACCGCCTTAACACTTAGGAAACAGAAACTCAAAACAAGCAAATTTACATGGCCTAAACACAAAACTAGGAACTCTCCAAGACTCCAAAACCCCAACATTAGCTTTCGACTTATCCTCATTCTGCCACCCACAGCGGCATCACTCGCTGGCATGCCCTCACACTATCAATAATATGCTTGTAAACCACCTGCCAAACCACACCTTTCTGTCTAAAGATCCTACTATTCCTTTCTCCCCAAAGGTGATAGATGGATGCAAGAAATACCAGTTTAAAAACCGTGCAGCATATAGACTTCCTTTTACAGAAATTAATACCCCATGAGATTTCCTACTTCAAGGGGGGAGGGAGCCTCCTTCTTCTGCACTTCAATAACACTTGTTGCCAAATAGCAACAGAAAAGGGGCACATAAAGAATAGATGGTCATGGGATTCCTTAATAGCACCACACAGAACACACAACTCTTGTGAGAAAGAAATCCTCAAGAGCCCTGTCTGTCCCTTGTAGCCAATTTTCCATGAAACAAAGCCATTGAATCACTGCCCACCTAGGGATATAATGCTTGAACCATACCAACACATGCTAGATAACTTCAACCCTTGGAGACCTCAACGCATCCCAAGAAGACCTAGAGAAATATTCTCCATTCTAGGTTAGAATCCAAACTACCCTATCCTCCCTCTCAACATGAGGAAGCAAATCAGCTGGGGCGTGCTCAATGATCTCCTGGGTTATACGATTCCTAGGTCTTGGCCACCTCCAATTGTTATGAACAATGATAGAACTTACCTTAGCTGCAAGAGACCTTCCAAGATTACAAACAACTCTGTCACCATACTTGGCATAAAGAGGCCCCAATGGGTGCTAGTTGTCCAACTAGAGGAAAGAAGAATCACCATTTCCAAAAATATGTCGAATAAAAGGAAAAGCCACCGGGACCCATAATCTTTCTAAGAGCAGTCAACAGGGACCTCTATGTTCAATGAGCACTGTGCCTTAATCATAAAACTATGAATCCATCTAACCCACAGAGTATCTGCCTTCATGCTAAGAGCCCATAGATGCATAAGCATAGTGGCTCTATTCCAATCTTTTAGCGGCTTAAAGCCAAGGCCACCTTCAACTTTAGGACAGCACGTTGATTTCCAACTGAAATATGTTGATGATATGTTACACTCATTCGACTGAAATATTGTCTTCCCAACTGTTTTAGAAGTTGTTTATACTAACTATGTGAAAAAGAGTATTTTATCAATATATGGTATCTTTTTATAGCAATGGCTAACAGAAAGGGTTGTATCATCATTTTAGTATTTAATGGCTATTTCTTCCTTTGATTTATTCAAATCATTATCATTTAGTTTGTTAACCAATTGAATTAACCTTGTATTGTTCGATTGCAAAAGAAATGTTACTTTTGCCGATCAAAAAAAATAAAAAACTGGGTAACTTGATAAATTAATAATGACAAATATTCCTGCTGGATCCCTACTTTTAGTTTTCCATTGCTAGCTAGAATGAAATTCAAATTCTAGATAATATGGTACGTACGAAACAAATATTTGGTTCATTCATTGTCATGTTAATATTGCACTTTTGTTTTTGTTATGAGATCCATGTTTATACATTGGTTTCTTTTTTGGATTGTGTGACCGCTTGGGTGTTCTCTGTTGAGGATTGATAATTGTAATATGTGGAGACTACTATGAAATTCACAGGTGGACCAATGCTTTTGAGTTTTTTCCCTTTTTCTCTTGTATAATTTTGAGGGCCTGTTTTGCTAACTACATTCAAATTTCCTAATCTCTCCATGGAAATAGTTATTCTGTCTCTTTATCTTTTATCTCACAGAGTGAAAAAGTTAGCCAGAAATTGAACTAACCATGATGTAGCAAGTCACTATACCACACATAGGCGACAATGTGGTGGTATGTCTATTTTCCCCTCTCTTTTTTATGCTTAATTTCTTTGCTTTTGAGAGAAGTTTATGATAGTAGAGATCATGTGGGGTCAAGTTTGCTAAACTACAAGGGTGACACACATTAGCGCACTTCAATCGGTGAGCCAATTGAATAGTAGTTTAAATGGCTAATTGTAGAAAGAAAATAGTAGCTTATTATCAAGAAAACCGTAGAGTAGTTAGTTTTTTTTTTTTTGAAAAGCCAAGTATTATAACCAACAAAAGAAGAGATACAAAGGAGCAAGGGGATGAGTCAGATGAACTTGAAACACCAGCCAAAAACAAACAAACAAAACCGCCTTAACACTTAGGAAACAGAAACTCAAAACAAGCAAATTTACATGGCCTAAACACAAAACTAGGAACTCTCCAAGACTCCAAAACCCCAACATTAGCTTTCGACTTATCCTCATTCTGCCACCCACAGCGGCATCCCTCGCCGGCATGCCCTCACACTATCAATAATATGCTTGTAAACCACCTGCCAAACCACACCTTTCTATCTAAAGAACCTACTATTGTGGGCACACGCCCCAAAAATCCCGTGCTTTTAGCGCATGAAAATTCCGGGTGTGCCCTTATCTTGCGGAAAGCGCGGCGAAGTGCTTCGCAGATCAGAGAGTCGCCACTCGGGTTTTGCGGTTAGTACCCAAGAAACCGTTCTTTTTGAAAACGTTTGGACCACGTTTGTTTGATTTTGAAAAAGGCTTGTAGACTGGACCGTCGTCACCTTCGATCTTGAGGTTCGGGAGCCAGATTACGAGAGGGGAAGGGTTTTATGGCACCCCCCTCGCCCAGTCCGGAGACCGGTCTCTACTCAGGCGTCTTGTAAAATATTTGCATTTCTCTCTTTATTTGATCATTCTTTTAACCAGTTAGGGCGGGGAACAGTTAATAGGGATTAAAACTGTAACACATTTGCATTTATGTACAAAAGATGTGACAAAATGTTGATGGATGATTGATGTTTAGTCTAAGCAAATATAATAGATTGAGAACAAGCTTTTGTGGACATTTGAAGCAGACTAGAACACACTGGCAATGAAATGTTGCACACAGGACCAAGCCTGCATGCACTGGTCAGACCACTGCATGCAGCCATCACCTGCGTGCGCCACCCAAAGACTGGCGTGCGCCGGTAGACTTAATCCCATAGCTTCTGCTCTCAACCCTCTGGGCTCTGGAAAGGACCAGTGCACACCCAGGACAAACCACGCAGTTTATATGAGTTATTAAGCTATTACAAACAGATTAAAGGGCTGAAAAGCCACCAAATAGACAGAAAACCCCTTAAACAGTGAGGGGATGATGATCAAAGACCTGGATGGAAGATCCATGCAAGGGCCAAGCCACTGGAATATAGATCACTAGCGCACGCCACTAATGAAGGGCCGCACGCCAGTTCATTCTTGGTTCCAATGCTTTGGCTTTGCACATTCTGGGCTCTGGAATAGGACCAGAGGGACCCAGAAGGCCAAACTAAGCAATAAATATGGATAGAAAAGAAAACAGTTCTAAATACAGAAAGCTGTAAACTGGTTTTAACATGCAGCAGGGTGATTAAAGCTTAAATAATACAAGAAAACAATGATCCATGATCCCCACGCCAGTTTTGCACATATTACCAAAACTGGCGTACGGCACTCGTGACTGGCGTGCGCCACTGATCACTGTAGACGGTTCTTGAAACCTTGCCAGCATTAGGGCCAGGACTGGTATAGATTACTTGACCTGCCACCCCTCGGGGTCGAACGAGCAGGAGCAAAGGGTATTGTACCTTTGCTTGTGAGTTTGATGGATGGTTTGAACTTTGAGCTTGAAAGAAGATGGATGGAGGATGGATGTAGTGAGGTTTGAGAACTGTGGAGGGTATGTTCCCTTGCTTGCTCTTTCTATGGAGGAGAAAGGAAACAAAGGAGAATAATGGAGAAGAAGACAAAGGGGCTTGAACTTCTTATTGTTGCTAACCTTGTGAACTTAGTAACCCTTTGCAAGAGTGAGAGAGGGGAGTATATATGGAGGAGGGAGAGGCTGATCAGCCTGCCCTTAGGGGCTGTTTGGATGGCCAAATATTGGAGGAAGCTCCCATGCATTTAATGCATGGGACTTGGCTTGATGGAAGAGAAAGGAACAGTTCTGGCTGAAGTAATGATCAGGGGGGGCTGCCAGCTGACGTCAGGCGGCTGCAGAAGCTCCCGCCCAGCTGGCTGAAAAGGTTGATTTGACTGGTGCTGACTGGCGTGCGCCACTGGTTGAGTGGCGTGCGCCAGAGAGCGGTAGTGACTGACACGTGGCAGTGGTTCCTGCGCACGCTAGTCCACCACCAGCGTACTCCAGCAAGGTTTTGCTGAGGCCATTTGGTTCTGGCTTGAGGGTTCGACAAGGGTTTGAAATGGATTTGGACGAGGTTCGGGACGCTTAAAGCTCAAACTCATTCACAAACTCGGTATGTTCTCGACCTTAATCATCATTGGGGAAATCAAAAGACCGTAAATAAACTATTCCGGAAAGTCCAAAATAGGGTGTCTACAGTAGCCCCCCTTTGACGGCACTTGGGGTACCATTATTTTGGTACAAGTATCGTCAAAGGTTTCTAGACACCCTCTCAAGGCTATCCAGAAGAAATAGAAAATGCGGACATGTATTTAAATGTACCATCCATTGAGAGATTGAAGACGGGCGGACCATCTGAAGATCGTTTGAACTCCGTTGGAAAATAGGGATGGGTGGACCATCATTGAATGGTGAGGTGGACTCTCCTGGGGAATAGTTAGTTGTGGATGGATCAATGCCGCTAGGGATCAAACCTTCTTTGGCATAAGCCAACGGTTGAGTCGGACGAACAGACCGTCATTGATTTGATTTTGGATGGACAGACCGTCGTTGATTTTAGAGTTGGACGGACAGACCGTCGTTGATTTGAAGGTTGGACGGACAGACCGTCGTTGATTTGGGGTTGGACGGACAGACCGTCGTTGATTTGAGATTGGACGGACAGACCGTCGTTGATTTGAGGTTGGACGGACAGACCGTCGTTGATTTGAAGGTTGGACGGACAGACCGTCGTTGATTTGAAGGTTGGACGGACAGACCGTCGTTGATTTGAAGGTTGGACGGACAGACCGTCGTTGATTTGAAGATTGGACGGACAGACCGTCGTTGATTTGAAGGTTGGACGGATAGACCGTCGTTGATTTGAAGGTTGGACGGACAGACATTTGTGGGCAGCATGCCCTTTGGAGAGAAAGGATTTCGTTCCTTTTCGCCATTGCGGCCCTTTTTTGATAATCGAGGGAGCGCGAGCGCAGGGGGCAAGCGCTCGAAAATACAGAGTCGCCACTTGAGTTTTGAAGGTCCGACACTCAAGGAACCGTATTTCGAAGCACCTGCCGCGCTGTTTGATTTGAAAAAGTTAAGGAACCAGTCCGTCATAACCATATCTGGGTTCGGGAGCCAGGTTACGAGAGGGGAAGGGTTTTATGGCACCCCTCTCGCCCAATCCGGAGATCGGTCTCTACTTGAGCATTTTGAAAACGTTGCGATTCTTCTTTTATTAACCAATTTTAGCCAATTAGGGCGGGGGAACAGTTAATCGGGGATTAAAACTGTAACATGTTTGCAGGATGATAGATGGCATGGACGAGTAGCATGATGAATAATAAACGGAATGATCTTGAAACAGCGATCAGATGCCAAAACCAGGCTCGGGGCAGATTTGCCCTGCACGATGATCAACTTGCATGCCTGAACAGATCTGCATGCAAGTCAATCATCGCGCGAGACACACTGACTCTCGCGCGAGTGTTGTCATCTCACCACAGTCCCAAAATCATCCCCTTCGGGGCTCTGGAAGGACCAGTGCACACCCAGGAAGCAAACCAAGCAGTGTATTGGAAGACTGTAAAATGCTAATTATTACACAATACTCCAAGCAGGAGCCAAATAAGATGAAACACAACCCCTAAACAGTGGGGGTATCAAAACAGAGGCCAAGGGCCAAGTTGCCCATGCAAGGGCCATTCATGGAAATCAGAGAATTGTCGCGCGACAGAGAGTAAACCTCGCGCGACACTCCTGACTGACTTCCAGGAATTGCTTTACATGCTTGGGGTCTTGAGACAGATTCAGGGGATCCCAAGGGCATTCCAAACTGAACAGAAATGAATATTGAGATATAAAACTAGCAATTTAAGCTCTAAGAAAAGCAGTAAACCGATTATTAGCATGCTTAACAGTGATCTATAATAATTATTAAGACAATAAAACAGGAAAGAACCAACATCCCTTCCCCACGAGAACCATCGCGCGATGCTTGAGACAAGCGCGCGCGTGACTGGGTCCGTCGCGCGAGGGTATGTTGGTTGCACGGTTTTTGAAACCTTGCCAGCTTTAGGGCCAGGACTGGTATTGATTACCAGTTTTGACCCTGCCAGGATCAGAACAGAGAGTATAACAAATGTAAGATATACCTTTGGATTTTGAGGTTTGAAAAGTGTTTGAGCTTTGAATTGAGGTTGAGTTTGAGGTTTGATTGAAATGTGAAAATGGGGAGGAAGAACAAGCTTTGTTCTTAGGGTGTCTTTGTATCTCTTTTATTAGCTTAAAAGAGTACAAAGCAAAGACCCTTTGTAATGCCAAATTTTTGTTAACCTTTGTGCTTGGTTTTTTTGTCACCCTTTGAAAGAGAACAAATGGGGGGATTTATAGGGAGAGCACCTTCCATTAATGGAAAGGTAGCTCTGGTTCAAAGAATGGAGGCCAGCCAGCGAGGCCTGGGGTTACTTGGTAATTAAGTCGCCAGTGAATAAAGGTGATGGGGACAGTTCTGACCGTCGCGTGAGGGTTCCAAACCGTCGCGACAATCAGTCGCGCGATGGTGCGCCCCGGCGCGCTGGTCAATGCTCCGAGTTGACCATCACGCGACGGAGTCAAACCGTCCGCGCGACGGTGAGCTCCCGGCGCGATGGTTGCGCGCGCGCGATGATTGCGCGCGCGCAATGATCGCGCCCGGCACACATCAATAGGGTTTTTGGCTTTTGGAAGTGGCTTAGGCTAGGTTAGGTTCAAGGGTTTTTCAAACACTCAAAGCTCAAACACTCGACATTCCCGGGGTGTTCTTGATCCATTTCATCATTGGGGAATCAAAAACCGTAAGTAAACTAATCTGGAAGCCCAGATTGGGGTGTCTACAGTAGCCCCCCTTTGATGGCACTTGGAGCACCATTGAATTGGTACAAGTAACGTCAAAGGTTTCTAGACACCCCTCAAGGCAATCCAGAGCAGAACATACTAGCAAAGTAGACAAGCATACTTACAGAACCTGATTGGTTGAATGGACGGACAGACCGTCGCTTGTTGATTGAATTTGGTTTGCCAATGCCACAACATTGACTGAAGAACGCCTCAACACGCTTGGATTTGCCAATGTCTCAACACTGACGGTTTAAATGCCTCAACGCTGATTTGATTTGCCAATGTCTCAACACTGACTGAAGAACGCCTCAGCACGCTTTGATTTGCCAATGTCTCAACACTGACTGAAGAACGCCTCAGCACGCTTTGATTTGCCAATGTTTCAACACTGACTGAAGAACGCCTCGACGCTGATTTGATTTGCCAATGCCTCAACACTGACGGAAGAATGCCTTAACGCTGATTTTGATTTGCCAATGCCTCAACACTGACGGTTTGAACGCCTCGACGCTTCGATTTTTGAACGAACAGATCATCAGTATAAATGATCGAACCGTTGAAGACTGGAAGGGAGGATCATCAGTATAAATGATCGAGCCGTTGAAGCCTGGATGGGAGGATCAGCAGTATAAATGATCAAACCGTTGAAGCCTGGATGGGAGGATCAGCAGTATAAATGATCAAACCGTTGAAGCCTGGATGGGAGGATCAGCAGTATAAATGATCAAACCGTTGAAGCCTGGATGGGACCGGCTGTCGTTGATTTGAACTGGGCAGATCGCTATAAAAAGTGATCGAGCCGTTGAGGTTGGACAGGACCAGCTGTCGTTGATTTGAACTGGCGGATCGCTATAAAAAGTGATCGAGCCATTGGAAGTTGGACAGTTACGTCTGTAGTTGTTTTTATACAAGTAGCACAAACAGTGGATATTATGGATAGAAGCAAGGCGGACTGCAGTTGGGGAGAAATCGGTGACAACTGCTGAGCTGTTTACTTGCTGCCTTCGATACCGGGCAGGCTTGCTTTGTCGCTTTGATGGATTTTTCCTGCGTTCAACATTTGATATACACACAATATGCAATGATATGTATAACATATTGAAAATGCAGATGCAACTTAGGGCGGCTCCTAGAAGGACAATGACACCTAAGGACTACCACTGAGCCTCATTACCGTACTGTCTGTGCCTCTGAGACGCGCACCCAGATAGAAAGACGCTGAACGGGCTGGCGTGCCCCAATTGACGTTTGAGCAATGGAATTGGGCCTGCGCCCTTTCTTTGATGCTTCGACAGGTGTGCCCCAGAGATGCTTTGCTTGGCCTTGGGCCTGACGTGCCTTTTCTGCTTCAAGAGATTCCGCTGCTTGTGGATTATGGATACTAGGGTAGCAATGCAACAATTGTGTTTTCCAGTTTATTGACTCTCTTTTTGAAGAGAATGCAAAAGCTAACCACTAATATCTAATTTGCATTGACAAGTGCTTTGAATCGACACACAGACATGCGCACATGTGTACAGACTCGCCTAGCTCGAATGGAAAAGGGGGAGAGAGTCCCGGGGTATAATGCGAACCCTCAGACACAAAGAATATAATGAAATTTTGGGCATTAATGTGCCAAAACTCACAATATTCCTGAACAGGTGAAACTGACACTTATGAAAAGTGGAAAAGGTACAAAGACCTGTACAAACAAAATCGAGAAAAGTATCCCGATATGACAATTGATTGAAAAACTGAAAAAATGTCGCAAAAAATGGACATAAGACGCAGATTATGACACGTATAGGCCCGGACTGAAACCGACACCCCCATGCAGTCACATTAAGTCCATATGACTTGCATGGTTTGACAAGACTTGGCAAAAGCCCCTGGAACGACATTCGAGGGTAGTAGCTAACTGCTACTGTCTGCTGCAAGAAGAGTGCGCAGGTTTGAGACCAACGCGTATCGCTTTGAACAAATGCGCGTGAACCTCACAGACTTCGCCGAACTTAGAATAAACCGTGAGCCCGTTAAGGCCTCTAGCATTTCGTTCGTTTTTGATGCTTCAATTATTTTTAAGACTTATGCTCACCCCGTAAATGAAGAAGTGGTTTGGTAATAAAATTGAAAGACGAAGGTTTTCCCCTTCCGGTTCCTCCAATGCGGCTTGATTGATCTTCGATCCTCTTCGACCTTTGATGTGTACCAAAATGTCAACCATGGATCCAATTGATAGATTGTGACCGAGTCTCAAAGAAAGACTGCCTACGTATCCCAAGCTAGGGAATCAGGTCAAAACGTAGTTCAGGCCACGGTTCGACAGAGTATGACCGAGTCTCGAAGAGAGACTGCCTACGTATCCCAAGCTAGGGAATCAGGTCAGAACGTAGTTCAGGCCAAGGGTTAACTCTCGAGTATTTACCTCTCCTTTTACGCTCTAACTTTTGCCTAGTACCGCCCATTCGGGTCTTCGGTCTAGCGAGCTTTGATTGATTGCCTATTCATTTTTGCTTAAACCACCTTCATAGGTTTTGGTCTAGCAGGCTGCTCTAACTTTTGCTTGGAACTGCCCACCCTTGGGGTTTTCAGCCCAACGAGCTTCTCACAGGGAAAAGTTACATTTGAATTGATCCAGGTTGACCATGGGTATTGAATTTGTTGCCGTCGAGGTTGAGAACCTTTGGCTGCAGCCCTAGATAAAATAGCTTTGATGACGCAGGGTCAAGAGTGCTTCGATTGGAAATGCCTTGCTCCGGGCCGTTGTGTACATTTCCTCATTTGTGCTTGGCAAAACGCCACTGTTGCTGTTTTGAACATGGTACAAGGCCCGGAGCCTTCTGTGCTTCTGCTTTCTGGATTGGCACCCGGTAGCAGGGGATTGATACTTCTTTGTCTTAGGATCAACGCGAGGCGTGACTTGATGAGACCACGCCAAGACGTCGATGAATTCTTCAAGCCTATCTAACCGGGCGCAATGCTCCTCTGGGTGCGGTGCTTTGACCAACTTTGAACCATTGGGAGGTTATACTTGTCTTTCAAGTTTATTTGAATTACTTCTTCTTTTAATAGGCTGAGCATGCCTTTCGTCTTCCCTTTCGGCGAGGGAACACATTTCCTTGGGAATGATCCCATCGAAATCTATCCCTTCGTCATTAGGGTCGACACAGTTTATATAAAAGTCAGCGAAGCATGTAGAAGCAAGACGATGCATATCATAAAAACCCTCGGGGTTTGCCAAGTACAGCAGACTCGAAACTTGAAACAAAAGCTACGACGTGGAGGGCCAAGAGGCACAACCTCCGACTCAGAGCTAGACTTAGACAAACGCAAAAGACTCTGTGTCAGACTCAGACAAGGCGCCAATGCAAACTAGACGTGGTTTTGAAAATGCAATTGTTAAAAAGCTACCCATAGCTTCCACAAAAAGAGGTAGGATCCAGCAGGTGTTAGGCCCAAGCAACAGCACTTCGGCTTCCTCAGCTTCTTCAGCCAAACCTACTTGATGCTCCTTTGAATGATGGACCTCAGCCAAACGGTCCTCTCCTTTGCAAGCCCCTCATCACTGTCAAACCAGATGTTGGCAGTGAAAGCCTCAGTTGCCCAACCTACAGCCATCATGTTAACCTCTGGTTCGGACGGGATGGATACGATGGGTTTAGGTTGATTTGCTGGGATGATATAGTGGCTAGGGTTGAATATGGTGGAGCTCGGGTTGATCTGAGTGGAGGTTATAGATACCTGACCAACCAGAGGGTCAGACCCGTGTTGAGGCAAGGAGTTGGAAATGACGCTGGGTTTTGGTGGAACTTGAACCGTGCCATCATCAATTAGATCTTGTATCTCGTGTCGGAGACGCAAGCAGTTATCAGTGAGATGGCCAGGCATTTGGTGGAAGGCACAGAAAAGGTTGGCATTGTAGTTGGCCGGAAGGACTTTGGGTGGAAAAGTTGAGGTCAAAGGTTTGAGATGCCCAGACTTGACAAGTTTCTCCATCACTGCTGACAGAGATGCCTCGAAGGCAGAGAAGCTTCGGGGTTGTGTTCGAGATCGGAGGCTTTGAGCACTTCGTATTTGGTTGATATCGGCGGCACGACTGGAGTTGGAAGCTGGAGCATCGCTCCCACTTATAGCCCTTGGCGTAACCTTTTGAGTGGAGGAAGAGGATTCACCCTTTGGCAAAATGCCAGCTTGCAGCGCATCCTCGATGGCTAGGCCAGAATCGAAGAATATCTCAAAGTTGGCGGTCGCTTGAGCGAGTACCAAGTGCCTGGCATAGTCTGGCTGAAGATTGCGGGAGATGATGCGGAGTTGGTCTCTTTCGCTGGGGCGCTCAGTCATTAGAGCGGCTTTGGCTCTCCACCTTTTAACAAAGTCCGCAAAGGACTCCTTTGCCTCCATCTTTGTGGATTCTAACTCTCGAGTAGTCATCTTGAGTTGAGAGTTGTAGCTATACTGTGAGACAAAGGCAGCCCCTATATCTTCCCAAGTGCTTCGTTTGGAGATGTCGACGGACAGAAACCAATGGAAGGCAGGCCCAGAGAGAGTTTGAGGGAAGAGTTGAGACATGGCCTCACTTTCCACACCCAACAGCTTCATTGCGGCATGGTAGCCATAGAGATGAGTTTTGGGGTCACCACTCCCGTCGAACTTAACCAAGTCAGGCATCTTGAACTTGTAAGGGAGCTTGGCATTAGGGTACAAACAGAGACGATCCAAGTCAATTCCCCCTGCACTGATTTTCTCAGACTTGGAGACTGCCTCCTCCAGCTTTGCCATCTTGGCCATGAGAGCTGCCATATCCGGATTCAAAATAGGCTTGCCACCTACCGGATTCGGGATTGCAGCAGGCGCACGAGCCTCCTTAGGGTTGAGTTGAACAATGAGACGCCCCTCGTGATTCGGATCTGGGACCAAGACAGGCTGTTCCTGGTCGGACTCATCGTCCTCGCCTTCCTCTTCAAGAGGAGGTGGAAGGCGAGTGTGGATAAGGTCATTCAAGCGGGCAATATTGGCATCTGTCTGAGCTGCCCTCTGTTGCACGGCGGTGATGCTATCCTGAAGGTTCATAAGCATGGTTTCCAGAGTGAGCGGTTGATCTGCCATAGCTGGCCTTGAAGATGTTGAAGAAAGGGAAGCCGACGGCGTGACTCTTTGTAAAATCGATGGTGAACCCGACTGTAGGGCGGCCAACAATGAACCCGGAGAAGCCTTCGTTGCAACTGACTGAGTTTCGAGCCTGACAAGTCTTTGAATTGGATTCCGAAGACGTTCCCAAGTAGGTTTGGTTCTTCCTTTCGGTACTCTTTTGCTTGGCGCAATGGCTTCAAACTAGACAGTAAAGTAAGAGAAAGCTCAGTGGCGTTCCTGCAGCAAAATGCAATGCATACATCGTTGTCGGTGTCCACCCTAGACTCTAGAACTATAGACAAGTCTGTCTCATGATGTTCGGACGCTGCCAAAATCCTCAGATTCTTTTCGAGGGTATATCCTTTGAATAGATCAAACTGATCCTAAGAGATGCCAAAACAGACTAAGTCTTCGACTAGTCCCTTTTGAAGATTCGACTTTGAACTTGGAACAACTCGGTATTGATGGCGTGACACCTTTACCGGGGTGGCGTGAGCGACAATGCGCTTTAGCCGGGGCGGTGTACGTGCGAAGCACGATAACCAAAATGACATCAATATCACGACATCAACACTTTGTGGTTCCTTATGTTCGGTTGAATCCTCAACCGGACATGAGCCAAGGATTTAGTAAGGTTTGATTTCTCAAAGTCTCGCCGATCTAAGGACTTTTGAAAAAATTAACAACATGCACCATCGAGATGCACGACTCTTCATCGGGTCATAGCAGCATCCTAACAAGCATAAGACAGACTCGAAAGCGAGACAACCTAGAAGCCGCCCTAAACATGCTCCTACGCAGAACAGAATGTATGCATGCATGTACAGAACCAGAGACGAGTTTGCCTCACAATATTTCAGACGTTGCCGGAATCCTCAGAATTCTTTTCGGCGATGTGTCCCTGAGTAGATCGACAGATCCTAAAAGATGTCAAAATAGACTAAATCTTTGGCTAGTCCCTTTTGAAGATTCAACTTTGAATTTGGAACAACTCGGTGTTGATGTCATGGCACCTTAACCTTGAACACAGCGGTGTATAGTGACAATGCACTTCAACCTGGGTGGCGCCAGCGACACGACATCACCACTTTGTTGTTCCATATTGTCGGTTGAATCCTTAAACGGGCATGAGCCAAGGATGTAGTAAATTTTGATTTCTCAAAGTCTCATTGAACTAAGGACTTTGCGATTGATAACGAACATTCAACAGAATGAACGACTCCTCATCGGGTCCAACAACGTCTTAGACAGTGCAAGACAAACTCGAAAGACAAAACAGCCTTAAGCATGTTCCTATGCAAAACAGTGTATGTACAGTGCATGCGATAGGGAAAGCAGTAACACGTAGGCAGTTACGGGGCTAGATGCAAGTAGATCTTAACCTGCGGGTACCTGTCTTAGATTGGAGAGTTCTAATGCTCTGTATATGCAAAGGCTGGTTTTGGCTTGTAACAGGTTCCTCGGACTAGGGCCACAGATATACCTCCCGTTACCCGCGTTTTTCGCAGAGTAACAGTCGAACGGTAGCATGACCCATCATCGTCGAAGGTTGTCGGTCATTCGGGGTCCCCGGGCTCCGGTAAACCGTGCCGGATTGCCAAAACGATCCAACGAGGCTTATCCCACATCGATGCAAATGAGAATGCTAGAAATTGATTAAGAGAAGAAGAATCGCAAAATCGCAAAATGCCATTTCAAATTTGGCTCACTTTATTCAGTCCATCTTTAGAGGAAACTACGCAAGCGAACAATCGAAAAAGCCCCAGATTAGAATGGCCGGACACGAGGTCCTGTTAAATCACCATTCCAACCTTCGGCAGCGCGAAGCTAACCGTTTTGACAGACTTGTAAGGGATTGTTCCCAAGCGTATTAAACTCTAAGTCTGAATTAATATCGGTTCGATCATCCCCAGCAGAGTCGCCACTGTGGGCAGCATGCCCTTTGGAGAGAAAGGATTTCGTTCCTTTTCGCCATTGCGGCCCTTTTTTGATAATCGAGGGAGCGCGAGCGCAGGGGGCAAGCGCTCGAAAATACAGAGTCGCCACTTGAGTTTTGAAGGTCCGACACTCAAGGAACCGTATTTCGAAGCACTGCGCTTGTTTGATTTGAAAAAGTTAAGGAACCGATCCGTCATAACCATATCTCGGGTTCGGGAGCCAGTTACGAGAGGAAGGGTTTTATGGCACCCTCTCGCCCAATCCGAGATCGGTCTCTACTTGAGCATTTTGAAAACGTTGCGATTCTTCTTTTATTAACCAATTTTAGCCAATTAGGGCGGGGAACAGTTAATCGGGGATTAAGACTGTAACACGTTTTGCAAGATGATAGATGGCATGGACGAGTAGCATGATGAATAATAAACGGAATGATCTTGAAACAGCGATCAGATGCCAAAACCAGGCTCGGGGCAGATTTGCCCTGCACGATGATCAACTTGCATGCCTGAACAGATCTGCATGCAAGTCAATCATCGCGCGAGACACACTGACTCTCGCGCGAGTGTTGTCATCTCACCACAGTCCCAAAATCATCCCCTTCTGGGCTCTGGAAGGACCAGTGCACACCCGGGAAGCAAACCAAGCAGTGTATTGGAAGACTGTAAAATGCTAATTATTACACAATACTCCAAGCAGGAGCCAAATAAGATGAAACACAACCCCTAAACAGGTTGGGGTATCAAAACAGAGGCCAAGGGCCAAGTTGCCCATGCAAGGGCCATTCATGGAAATCAGAGAACTGTCGCGCGACAGAGAGTAAACCTCGCGCGACACTCCTGACTGACTTCCAGGAATTGCTTTACATGCTTGGGGTCCTGAGACAGATTCAGGGGATCCCAAGGGCATTCCAAACTGAACAGAAATGAATATTGAAGTGCAAAGCTAGCATTTTTAAGTTAAAGAAAGCTGTAAAATGGTTATTAGCATGCTTAACAGTGATCTATAATAATTATTAAGACAATAAAACAGGAAAGAACCAACATCCCTTCCCCACGAGAACCATCGCGCGATGCTTGAGACAAGCGCGCGCGTGACTGGGTCCGTCGCGCGAGGGTATTTTGGTTGCACGGTTTTTGAAACCTTGCCAGCTTGGCATGGTATTGATTACCAGCCTTGACCCTGCCAGCCCCCCTCAGGGATCAGAACAGAGAGCAGAACAAAGGTAAGATATACCTTTGGATTTTGAGGTTTGAAAAGTGTTTGAGCTTTGAATTGAGGTTGAGTTTGAGGTTTGATTGAAATGTGAAAATGGGGAGGAAGAACAAGCTTTGTTCTTAGGGTGTCTTTGTATCTCTTTTATTAGCTTAAAAGAGTACAAAGCAAAGACCCTTTGTAATGCCAAATTTTTGTTAACCTTTGTGCTCGGTTTTTTTTGTCACCCTTTGAAAGAGAACAAATGGGGGGATTTATAGGGAGAGCACCTTCCATTAATGGAAAGGTAGCTCTGGTTCAAAGAATGGAGGCCAGCCAGCCACGAGGCTGGCTGGGGGTTACTTGGTAATTAAGCTGCCCAGCTGAATAAAGGTGATGGGGACAGGTTCTGACCGTCGCGCGAGGGTTCCAAACTGTCGCGCGACAATGCGCCCTGGCACGCGATGGTGCGCCCTGGCGCGCTGGTCAATGCTCCAGTTGACCATCGCGCGACGGAGTCAAACCGTCGCGCGACGGTGAGCCCCGGCGCGCGATGGTTGCGCCCTGGCGCACGATGATTGCGCCCTGGCGCGCAATGATTGCGCCCTGGCACACATCAATAGGGTTTTTGGCTTTTGGAAGTGGCTTAGGCTAGGTTAGGTTCAAGGGTTTTTCAAACACTCAAAGCTCAAACACTCGACATTCCCGGGGTGTTCTTGATCCATTTCATCATTGGGGAATCAAAAACCGTAAGTAAACTAATCTGGAAGCCCAGATTGGGGTGTCTACAACATTGCTGGGGATCGAACTATCTTTGGCACAAAGAATCCCAATAATCACGGGTAGGTCGCGTCAGGTAGGTTAAATTTCATCTGTTGGGAATCGGCGCCAATCTCCTTATCATGGACCATCCGAGGCAGAGCAATAAGATTGTTGGACGATGCGCTACTTGTAGACCGATGTGGACTAGGATAGGCGAACGGTGTTATAGACTGATTGGACGGGCAGACCGCCGTCGTGGATCGATCGGACGATATTCTGATCGCCGTTGAGAGGGTGAACGCGGGCAATATTCTGATCGCCGTTGATCGGTGGTGAACGCGGGCAATATTCTGATCGCCGTTGGTCGGGGTGAACGCGGGCAATATTCTGATCGCCGTTGGTCGGGGTGAACGCGGGCAATATTCTGATCGCCGTTGATCGGTGGTGAACGCGGGCAATATTCTGATCGCCGTTGATCGGTGGTGAACGCGGGCAATATTCTGATCGCCGTCGCTCGGGGTGAACGCGGGCAATATTCTGATCGCCGTCGGTCGGGGTGAACGCGGGCAATGTTCTGATCGCCGTTGGTCGGGGTGAACGCGGGCAATATTCTGTTCGCCGTTGATCGGTGGTGAACGCGGGCAATATTCTGATCGCCGTTGCTCGGGGTGAACGCGGGCAATATTCTGATCGCCGTTGGTCGGGGTGAACGCGGGCAATATTCTGATCGCCGTTGGTCGGGGTGAACGCGGGCAATGTCTGATCGCCGTTGGTCGGGGTGAACGCGGGCAATATTCTGATCGCCGTTGGTCGGGGTGAACGCGGGCAATATTCTGATCGCCGTTGGTCGGTGGTGAACGCGGGCAATATTCTGATCGCCGTTGCTCGGGGTGAACGAGGGCAATGTTCTGATCGCCGTTGGTCGGGGTGAACGCGGGCAATATTCTGATCGCCGTTGGTCGGGGTGAACGCGGGCAATATTCTGATCGCCGTTGATCGGTGGTGAACGCGGGCAATATTCTGATCGCCGTTGGTCGGTGTGATGACATGGCTGATCATCGTTGAATGGACGACATGGCTGATCGTCGGTGATGACATGGCTGATCATCGTTGAATGGACGACATGGCTGATCGTCGGTGATGACATGGCTGATCATCGTTGGATTGGACGACATGGCTGATCGTCGGTGATGACATGGCTGATCATCGTTGAATGGACGACATGGCTGATCGTCGGTGGTGAACGCGGGCAATATTCTGATCGCCGTTGATCGGGGTGATGACATGGCTGATCATCGTTGAATGGACGACATGGCTGATCGTCGGTGATGACATGGCTGATCATCGTTGAGATGGACGATATGGCTGATCGTCGGTGATGACATGGCTGATCATCGTTGAATGGACGACATGGCTGATCGTCGGTGATGACATGGCTGATCATCGTTGAATTTGAACAGGACTGGCTGTTGTTGAGGATAAAGCTAACCATGGCACGGATAGTTCCAACAAATCACGGGTAGGTCGCGTCAAGTAGGTTAAATTCCATCCGTTGGGAATCAGAGCCAATCTTCTTATCATGGACCATCCGAGACAGAGCAATAAGACTGCTGGAAGATGCGTTACTCGTTGAATCGGCGGACAGACCGTCGTTGATTTGATTCCGGACGGACAGACCGTCGTTGATTTTAAATAGGACGGATAGATCGTCGTTGATTTGAAATAGGACGGATAGATCGTCGTTGATTTGAAATAGGACGGATAGATCGTCGTTGATTTAGAATTAGGACGGATAGATCGTCGCTTGAGTTTGGACAGGCTCTGCTTGGGGAAATAGCGAACCGGGATGAAAGCGTGGATCAGGGCAACATGAGCTGCCTGCCGGGAATGGGCCTCAATGCTGATTTGATTTGATTTGCCAATGCCACAACACTGATGAAACGCCTTAATGCTGGTTTGATTTGATTTGATTTGATTTGAAAGCCTCCACGTGCTTTGGATTGATTTTGATTTGATGCACTTTCCTGCTTTTAACATTTGATATACAATATGCAACGACAATATATGCTAAACACATATGTACAAATTGAAAATGCAAAGGCAGACTAGGGCGGCTTCTAGAGAACGGGACGACACAAACGACGACCAGGACAATTTTGACGATCGAGGGCTACCACTGAGCCACACTTTTGCTTTACTGCTTTGATTTGAGCTGCGGGCCTGCAGGTCCAGGTAGGTAACCTTTGAGCGGGTCAGAGGTTTGCTGCTTTGATTTGATTTTGTGTTGGGCCAATGTATCCCTCTGTACTTGACGATTTGCTGCTTGCTTGGACCACGGATGCCGTAGTGGTGCTGTAAAAGTTGCATTATTCTTGGTTCATTGGAGAGAGAGTATAAACCAATCGCTAATATCCAACTTGCATTGGCGAGCGAATCGAGTTGACACACAGACATACGCACACGTATAGACTGCCTAGCTCGGAAGAATGGGGAAGAAGGGTCCTGGGATACAATGCAGACTCTCCGACACATGGGCGACAATGAAATTTTGGGCATTAACAGGCCAAAATCCAAAATATCCCTAGATAGGTGAAACTGACACTCACACACAGTCAAATATGTACAAAGGCCTGTGTGAATAACAAAACAGAGAAGAAAGCCCCGGAATGGGCAATAGACCGGAAAACTAGAAAAACGTCGCAAAGATGGACAAAGTACGCAAATGGAACGACTCATATAGGCCCGGACTGAAACCGACACCCCCGCACAGTCACATTAGGCACATATGACCTACACGGCATAGAAAACTTGGCAAGAGCCCTTAAAACCAATTTCGAGGCACCGAAACCTTGGTTTTAACTTGAAATTCCCACCGGGGGTTAAAATCGTTGTTAGGCGTGATGGTTGCCGCTGCCTGCGGCAAGAATTGAAGAAGCGCGCGAGTTTGAGACCAACGCGTGTTATTTTGAGAAAACGTCGTGAGTCTCAAACTAGCGCGTGTGATTGAAAAGCTGCAAATTAGACTTTGCTGAACTTAGAATAAACCGTGAGCCCATTGGGGCCTCTAGCATTTCGTTCTGTTTTGATGCTTTAGATATTTTTTGGCTTTGCTCGGCTTTGAAATTGAAATAGTAGTTTGAAATAAGATTGAAAGATGAAAGGATTCCCCCCTTCTGTTTCTGATGAAGCTTGTTCTGTTCTTGAAACTTCTCGACCCTTGATGTGTACCAAAACGTCAACCATGGATCCAATTGATAGAATATGACCGAGTCTTGAAGAAAGACTGCCTACGTATCCCACGTTTGGGGAATCAGGTCAAAACGTAGTTCAGGCCAAGGTTCACTCGTGTGTTTTACCCCTCCTTTTATGCTCTAACTTTTGCCTAGTGCCGCCTTCTCAGGGTTTTCGGCCTAGCGAGCTTTCGACTTTTGCCTATTTATTTTTGCCTAGACTGCCTCCTTAGGTTTTCGGTCTAGCAGGCTGCTCTAACTTTTGCTTGGCACCGCCCACCCTTGTGGTTTTCGGCCCAACGAGCTTCTCTCAAGGAAAAGTGGCTCTTGAATTGATCCAGGTTGACTAGAGTGTTGAATTTGTTGTCGTCGAGATCGATGATCTTTGGCTGTAGCCCCGGACCAGATGGCTTTTGATAATGTAGGGTCCTGACTGCTTCAGTTGAAAATGCCTCGCTCCAGGCCACTTTTGCGCCTTTTTAATGTGTGCTTGACGGAATGCTGCTAATGCTGTCTTGAACATGGTACGAGGCCTGGAGCCTTCTGAGCTTCCGCTTTCTATCTTGGCATCCGGTGGCAGGGGATTTGATGTTTCCTTATCTCATGATCAACGCCAGGTGCGTCTTTGTGAGACCATGCCAAAACGTCGATGGATTCTTTGACCCTGTCTGATCGGGCACGATGCTCCTTTGAGGGACAGCGTTGAGCCAATTTTGAACCATCCGGGGGTCTATGCTCCTTTTGGGGAACAGTGTTAAGCCAATTTTGAATCATCCGAGGGTCTACCTCATCTTTCAAGTTTATTGAAACTACTTCTTCTTTTAATAGGCCGAGCATGCCTTTCGTCTTCCCATTCGGCGAGGGAACACATTTCCTTGGGGATGACCCCATCGAAATCTATCCCTTCGTTGTCAGGGTCGACACAGTTTATTCAAAAGCCAGCAAAGTACTTAGAAGCAAGATAGTGCATATCATAAAGAAAGCCCCACGGGGTTGCCAAGTATAGCAAGAGACTCGAATTTGAGAATAGAAGCTACGACATGGAGGGCCAAGAGACACGAACTCCGACTCAGAGCTAGACTAAGACGACTTGACAGATGCTGTGTCAGACTCGGACTCAAAAGTGTGCAATGCAAGCTAGACGCGATTTGAAAATGCAACTTTTATTGCTACCCTTTGCTTCCTCACAGAGAGGTGGGATCTAGAGGATGTCAGGCCCAAGCAACAGCACTTCAGCTTCCTCAGCTTCTTTGACCAAACCTACTCAGTGCTCCCATGAACAAGGATCCCCAAATTGTCAGTCCGCTCATTTGCTTGATCGATCCGGTCCTCAACCAGTGCTTTCCCGCTTTCAGCCCCGTCTTCTATGCCACAACCTACGGCCTCGGATTCAGCAGGGATAGACACAGTTGGTTTGGGTTGAGTTTCTGGGACAATGCAGAGGGTTGGGTTGAGTATGGTGGAGCTCGGGTTGATTTGAGTGGAGGTGGGGTTGATTTGAGTGGAGATGGGGTTGATTTGAGTGGAGATGGGGTTGATTTGAGTGGTGGTGATAGATATCTGACCAACCAGAGGGCCAGACTCGAGTTGGAGCGAGGAGATGGAACTGTCGTCGGGTTTTGATGGGAGTGGGGGTGGAATAGTGCCATTATCGATGAGATTCTGAATGGCATGTCGGAGGCGGTAGCAAGCATCGGTGGGATGGCCAGGCGCTTGATGGAAAGCACAATAGGCATTTGGATTGTGAGACGCCGGGAGTGCCCGAGGTGGAGGAGTCGGACGGAGTGGCCTGAGGATACTAGCTTCAAGGAGCTTCTCATAAACCGAGGACAAAGGTGCAGAGAAGCACGAGAAGACCCTTGGTGGGTTCCGGCGACTGGATTGAGGGTTGGCAGAACTTTTACTCACTCCGCCGCTGTATAGCATTGCGCTGTCAAGGGAATGCACTCTTTCGGCACTGGGGACGACTTCTTTGTTGCGCATATCCTCTTTTTCGGCACTGCCTTTGAACAAGGAGCCAGCGGTCTTCGGGCGAGTTCTAGCTTTATGACACTCAACTAGGTCTTTGACCATGTCGTTTGAGCACGGCTTGATTCCGACCGCATGGGTGTGACAGGCCTGAAGAGGTTCTTTGACTAGCCCCGGATCCGGCTTTGATATGATGGAGGTGAAAAGGTCAAACAGCCCCTGGACCATAACCATTTGTCTGTCCATTTTGAGACCCAGTTCCTCTACAGCTTTCTTCAACTCAGCTAGCTCTGTTTGTGCTGCCATTTTGGATTGATGATCGAGGAAGGCGATATGGCAGTGAAATACCCCCGGTAGATGCTCCCAAGCAGGTTTGGCTCTTCTTTTTGGTACTTTCTTTGACGGTGCAGCGCCCAAAGCTAGACAGTAAAGCAATCGAAGGCTCAGGAAGTGTTCCTGCAATAGTTTTATTTGAAAGGATGCAATGTACATGTTGTCGTTGGTGTCCTCCTAGACTCTAGAACTAGCAGACAAAACCGTTTTATGACAGCCGGACGCTGCCCAGGTCCTCGGATTTCTTTGTTTGAATCGACTAACACTAAGAGATGTCAAAACAGCCTAAGCCTTTGACTATCCCGCTCTCGAAGTTTCAATGTTGGAACGGAACAACTTGGTGTTGACGACATGATACTGTAACCAAGAGGGCGTAAGCAGCACTGTGCCGGAGCCTTGAATGGTGTAAGTGTTTAGCACTTTTAACCTGGGTGGTATGAGCATCATGTCATGTCTCCCGTTGTTCCTAGTTTTCTGTTTGAAACCTCGATCGGGTTTAGGCAAGGACTTAGAAAGTCTCGATTTCCCAAAGTCTCGTTGGCCCAAGGAATTGGAAAGTTGATAACGTGCACCATCACGATGCACGACTCGTCATCGGTCGAGGCAGCGCCCTAGCAGGCATAAAACGGTCTTGAAAGAGAGACAACCCTAAAAGCCGCCCTAGCATGCTCCTACGCAGAACGGTATGGATGTATGTACAGGCATGCGATATGGAAAGCAGTAACACACAGACAGTTTATGGGGGTTAGATGCAAGTAATCCTACCCTGTGGGTTCCTGTCTTAGTTTTGAAAGGTTCTATTGCTTTGTACGCATGGCGAGGCTGGTTTTGGCTTAGAGGGGTTCCTCAGACTAGAGATGTTTTATACCTCCCATCGCAATGCGTGCAGCAGAGCAATGGTCAAACGGTAATACGTCTCATCATCGTCCAAGGTTGTTGGGCATTCGAGGGCCCCGGGCTCCAGTAAACTGTGCCGGTTACCCAAAACACCTCAACGAGGCTGATAGAACACTGATGCAAATGTACGCGTGTCGAAAGAATGATTGAGAGAGAGAAATGCTAATGCTTTTGAAAAACGCCTTTTGAAGCTTGGCTCACTTCATTAATCGACACTCGGAGAAAACTACACAAGTGAACAATAGTAAAAGCCCCAGTGCGGAGTGGTCGGATGTAGAATCCTGTTACGTTACCATTCCGTTCTTCAGCAGCGCGGAGCGTACTGTTTTGACAGACTTTTGAAAATTGTTCATTCATGTATTAATCTCCAAATGTTGATTAATGTAATTATGTCCCCAGCAGAGTCGCCACTGTGGGCACACGCCCCAAAAATCCCGTGCTTTTAGCGCATGAAAATTCCGGGTGCGCCCTTATCTTGCGGAAAGCGCGGCGAAGTGCTTCGCAGATCAGAGAGTCGCCACTCGGGTTTTGCGGTTAGTACCCAAGAAACCGTTCTTTTTGAAAACGTTTGGACCACGTTTGTTTGATTTTGAAAAAGGCTTGTAGACTGGACCGTCGTCACCTTCGATCTTGAGGTTCGGGAGCCAGATTACGAGAGGGGAAGGGTTTTATGGCACCCCCCTCGCCCAGTCCGGAGACCGGTCTCTACTCAGGCGTCTTGTAAAATATTTGCATTTCTCTCTTTATTTGATCATTCTTTTAACCAGTTAGGGCGGGGAACAGTTAATAGGGATTAAAACTGTAACACATTTGCATTTATGTACAAAAGATGTGACAAAATGTTGATGGATGATTGATGTTTAGTCTAAGCAAATATAATAGATTGAGAACAAGCTTTTGTGGACATTTGAAGCAGACTAGAACACACTGGCAATGAAATGTTGCACACAGGACCAAGCCTGCATGCACTGGTCAGACCACTGCATGCAGCCATCACCTGCGTGCGCCACCCAAAGACTGGCGTGCGCCGGTAGACTTAATCCCACAGCTTCTGCTCTCAACCCTCTGGGCTCTGGAAAGGACCAGTGCACACCCAGGACAAACCACGCAGTTTATATGAGTTATTAAGCTATTACAAACAGATTAAAGGGCTGAAAAGCCACCAAATAGACAGAAAACCCCTTAAACAGTGAGGGGAGGATGATCAAAGACCTGGATGGAAGATCCATGCAATGGCCAAGCCACTGGAATATAGATCACTAGCGCACGCCACTAATGAAGGGCCGCACGCCAGTTCATTCTTGGTTCCAATGCTTTGACTTTGCACATTCTGGGCTCTGGAATAGGACCAGAGGGACCCAGAAGGCCAAACTAAGCAATAAATATGGATAGAAAAGAAAACAGTTCTAAATACAGAAAGCTGTAAACTGGTTTTAACATGCAGCAGGGTGATCAAAGCTTAAATAATGCAAGAAAACAATGATCCATGATCCCCACGCCAGTTTTGCACATACTACCAAAACTGGCGTACGGCACTCGTGACTGGCGTGCGCCACTGATCACTGTAGACGGTTCTTGAAACCTTGCCGGCAGTAGGGCCAGGGGTATAGATTACAGGCCGACCTGCCGGCCTCGGGGGTCGAAACGAGCGAGGAGCAAAGGGTATTGTACCTTTGCTTGTGAGTTTGATGGATGGTTTGAACTTTGAGCTTGAAAGAAGATGGATGGAGGATGGATGTAGTGAGGTTTGAGGACTGTGGAGGGTATGTTCCCTTGCTTGCTCTTTCTATGGAGGAGAAAGGAAACAAAGGAGAATAATGGAGAAGAAGACAAAGGGGCTTGAACTTCTTATCGTTGCTAACCTTGTGAACTTAGTAACCCTTTGCAAGAGTGAGAGAGGGGAGTATATATGGAGGAGGGAGAGGCTGATCAGCCTGCCCTTAGGGGCTGTTTGGATGGCCAAATATTGGAGGAAGCTCCCATGCATTTAATGCATGGGACTTGGCTTGATGGAAGAGAAAGGAACAGTTCTGGCTGAAGTAATGATCAGGGGGGCTGCCAGCTGACGTCAGGCGGCTGCAGAAGCTCCCGCCCAGCTGGCTGAAAAGGTTGATTTGACTGGTGCTGACTGGCGTGCGCCACTGGTTGAGTGGCGTGCGCCAGAGAGCGGTAGTGACTGACACGTGGCAGTGGTTCCTGCGCACGCTAGTCCACCACCAGCGTACTCCAGCAGGGTTTTGCTGAGGCCATTTGGTTCTGGCTTGAGGGTTCGACAAGGGTTTGAAATGGATTTGGACGAGGTTCGGGACGCTCAAAGCTCAAACTCATTCACAAACTCGGTATGTTCTCGACCTTAATCATCATTGGGGAAATCAAAAGACCGTAAATAAACTATTCCGGAAAGTCCAAAATAGGGTGACTACAACTATTCCTTTCTCCCCAAAGGTGATGGATGCAAGAAATACCAGTTTTAAAACTATGCAGCATATAGACTTCCTTTTACAGAAATTAATACCCCATGAGATTTCCTACTTCAAGGGGGGAGGGAGCCTTCTTATTCTGTACTTCAATAACACTTGTTGCCAAATAGCAACAGAAAAGGGACACACAAAGAATAGATGGTCATGGGATTCCTTAATAGCACCACACAGAACACAACTCTTGTGAGAAAGAAATCCTCAAGAGCCCTGTCTGTCCCTTGTAGCCAATTTTCCATGAAACGAAAGCCATTGAATCATTACCCACCTAGGATATAGTGCTTGAACCATACCAACACATGCCAGATAACTTCAACACTTGGAGACCTCAACGAGTCAACGTATCCTAAGAAGACCTAAAGAAATATTCTCCATTCTGGGTTAGAATCCAAACTACCCTATCCTCCTTCTCAACATGAGGAAGCAAATCAGCTGGGGCGTGCTCAATGATCTCCTGGGTTATACGATTCCTAGGTCTTGGCCACCTCCAATTGTTATGAACAATGATAGAACTTCCCTTAGCTGCAAGAGACCTTCCAAGATTATAAACAACTCTGTCACCATACTTGGCATAAAGAGGCCCCAATGGGTGCCAGTTGTCCAACTAGAGGAAAGTAGAATCACCATTTCCAAAAATATGTCAAATAAAAGGAAAAGCCACGGGGACCCATAATCTTTCTAAGAGCAGTCAGCAGGGACCTCCTGGATACAGGGTATACCAAGACCCTTGGTATCCCCTCCGGCCTGTTTTCAAATTTTCGACCATTTTCCGATCACATTTGGTTGATCAGCTCCGTTGATTTTGTAGAGTTTGGCGAGAACTTTAATCATATCAAAAATCATGTTCATCGGATTTTAATAGATACACGATCGGCACACGTAAAAATTGCAAAATAAATAAAACTGGGTTCCAATTCAGTGTGGTTTTGGATCCAGTTTTGGTTTTCTTCAATTTCACGTCTGCTGATCATGTATCTACAAAAATCCGATGAACATGATTTTTGGTATGTTTAGGATTCTCACCAAACTCAACAAAATGAACGGAATCGATCATCTAATTGTGATCGGAAAATGGCCAGAAAATTAGAAATAGGCCGGAGGGGATACCCAGGGTACTGGTATCCCCGGTATACCAAAAAGTTAATCATAAAACTATGAATCGATCTAACCCACAGAGTATTTGCCTTCATGCTAAGAGCATATAGATGCATAAGCATAGTGGCTCTATTCCAATCTTTTAGCGGCTTAAAGCCAAGGCCACCTTCAACTTTCGGACAGCACATTAATTTCCAACTGACCCTGGCACCGTTGTCTTCACATCAACTCCTTTCCAGAAAAAAGATCTAATAACAGACTCAACTTCCTTGAGGAGTTGCTGGAAAAAAGAAGAAGAAGTGGAGCACCAATAGCGTTGAACGCCATATTAGAACATAGCTAACCAGTTGATATCTACCACCTTATGAGAGTTGCTTGTTGGCCCATGAAGAGATCCTCGCCACGATCCTTGCTTCAAGGACCACACAATCACTATATCTCAACATAGCAAGAGATTAAATGGACACCCAGGTACTTAACAAGAAGAGAAGCTTCAGGAATAGCCAAAATACTCCTAAGAACCCCCTCCCTTTCTTCAGAAACAATAGCAAAAAAGATAGCACTTTTTGGAGATTAGGTTGAAGCCCAGAGAAACTATGAAACTCAGACAAAGAACTAGCCACCAATCTAAAAGGACTGAGCCTCTGCCTCACACAAGATAAACAGATCATCAGCAAAAATGAGGTAGGAAAGATTGAGACTGCTACACCTTAGGTGGAAGATAAAGCCATCATCTTCACTCTTTTTCTGGAAAAGGGCAGTGAAAGCCTCCATAACAAGTAAAAACAGGTAAGGGGTCAAAGGGCCCTCTTTCCTTAAACCCCTCTTCCCATAGAAACAACCCTTGAGTTCTCCATTGATGAGCACAGAAAATCTCGGAGAGGTGATACAAGTCTTCACCCATTGAATAAACAGGTCAGGAAGCTAAACAGCGTGCATAACATCTAGAAGAAAAGCCCAATCAATTGAATCATAAGCTTTCATTAAATCAAGCTTAATGGCACATCTGGGAATGCCATCATTCTTATGATAACCTCTCACTAACTCCTGCATAAGGAGTATATTGTCCTTAATAGATCTTCCTTTTGACAAAGGCGGATTGGTTCAAGCTAATAATCAGGGGTAGAACAGTTTAGAGCCTATTAGCCAAGATCTTGGTAAGACATTTGTACACAATGTTGCAACAAGCAATAGGCCTAAAGTCTTTAATAATAACAGGAGATGCAATCTCGTGAACAAGGGTAATAGCTGTTGCATTCCAAGCCACAGGCAATTGACCACTACTGGAAAAATACCTAATAGCCTCCATAAGTTAGGCCCAACTATATCCCAGTTCATCTTGAAGAAAGAAGAATTAAAACCATCTTGACTAGGAGCCTTATCATTCTTAATAGACTTCAAGGCAGCCACAACTTCTATGTCACGCACAGGAGCAATTAAGGCTTCCCTCATATCCATAGGAACAACTTTAGAAATCGCACGGGCCAAGGCATCCATAGCTTCAACCCTGGAAGCAAACTCAGAACCCAAAAGCTTTGTATATTAACCCAAAATTTCCTACTGCACTTCTATATAGGATAATCCAATCTCACACCATCAGCATTCTCCAGACTTAAAATAGTGTTTCTCATTCTATTAGCGACCATTCTATGGTGAAAAAATTTGGTATTTTAGTCTCCCAAAGCAGGCCAAGATACTCTAGACTAGAATAGTTAGTTATAAGTTATAACTAGCTAAGGGATAAGTAAAGAATTATCACAATGATGCTATCACTGGGTTGGCACACTTCAATGTATACAGTCAATCTACTATAGAGAGCTACAAGATGGATCTGCATTCTAGGATTTTCAAATCCGAAACAATCTCTGAGTAATTTCATTGTGAACTATGTCTCTATTTCTACTATTTTACTTGATATTACTAATGGAGAAGTTAGGGAGGATTGTAAGTTCGGCTAGCTGTGATTCTCAATTTTTTTTTTTGATTTTTGTTGATGTTTAGAGTGCTGCTTTATCCTTAATTAAACCTTGTTATATTTGTTTCCATGCGTACCTTATACTGCTTAAATATTTATAGGTTGTTCTGCTTAATAAAAAGCAGTGTGTTTACTGTAGCTTGGTTTCATTTCCTTTCAAAACTACTTACCAACATTAAGGGGGGGGGGGGGTGTGTCTGCCGATAGAGAGTAGTTTCATCAAAAGAAAACTTTTGGAAACTTGTTTTCTCCTCGAATTGAACTCAGACCTATACCTATATTGAAAAACCTTTATCAATTTTAAATGAGTTTGGATGTGGACCTATGTTGCATGCCTTTAGAAAAATTGCACGATAAGGTTCTACTTGTCTGTATGATCATAGTTAAGTGAATGGACATATATATTAAGTAACTTAAGGAATTTTTGTCCACCATACAAATTGAATTGTAAATCTACTACGCTAATTAAGATGGGCCCTGCATAGATCTAGAGGTTACAAGCCACCCGTAAATGAATGGCCTAAGTAGCTCGCTTTGCGCGCAATCTACTGGCTGGTAATTTATGAAGCACGGCCCTAAGACTAATTGAAATTCATGGTATCACATAAGGATGCGATCTTTTTTTTAACATGATGTAGTCAGGTTTATAAACCATTCTAGTGTAATAAACATTTCTAATACTTTGTTTAAGAAAAAAATAATTTTTGTTCCTGTTTTTGTTTACTATTTCAGTTGGCACTAAACATGCTTTTGGTCTCTCTTTATCTTGGTTTTGGCATTGAACAAAGACTAGTTTATCGTTTCTTGGAACAAAAAAAACTGAAACACTACCAAACATAGTCCTAATGATGTGTAGTTTCCAACTCATTTCATAGTCTCTAAATCCAACTTATTTGAAGTTCCCCCTTAATTTTGTTATTGTATAAATTCACAGTTACAGATATGCATGCAAGATTTTTGTGAGCCATTGCCAAACAAAAAAATTGCCATTATTTCAGGTCTTCAATTTCTCCTTGAAGAAAACCCAACTTTAGGCAGTCCATCTAAAGGTGAACTCCTCTCTTAATATAGCTTTAGTACGTTATATATACTCCAGCAAGAATTTTGGTCACATATGTTAATTTTGGTTGTTTATCCTTGTTGATTAGTGTGAGAGAAGCAAGGAACACAATTGCTAAGGATGGTTGACGCAGTTGTCTCCTTCGTGGTGGATAGACTTGGTGACCTTCTCATCGAACAAGTTGTTTTTTTACGAGGAGTGGAAGATGATGTTAAATGGTTGAGAGACAAATTGGAGTATATGTTGTGTTTCATGAAAGATGCAGAAGAAAAGCAAGATGATGTCGACAATCGGATGCGCAAATGGATATCTGATATCAGAGATGTTGCTTATGAGGCCGAGGATATTATTGACAACTTCATCCTCAAAGTTGAAGCAGAGACTCCAAAGAAGATGGGGTTAAAAGACTGCTTTCAGAAGTATTTTTGCATTTGTGGCAAACGTGCTAGCCTCATCCAACAGGCAAATCTCTATGGTATAGGACAGGAAATAAACACATTGAAGACCAAGCTCACTCAGATCCAACAAAATCAAGTAACTTTCGGGATAAGAAGTATTGATGATGCAAGAGAACGATCAAATCGCATAAATACGGAAGATAGCTGGCTGCGAAGAGAACGCCCATATAAAGACGATGAGCATGTTGTAGGCTTCAAGGAGGATGTTGACAAATTGATGTCCCAACTTGTCAAGAAAGTGAAAGATAGGTATGTGATCTCAATCGTGGGCACCGGAGGATTGGGTAAGACAACTATAGCTCGGAAGCTTTACAATACTCCTAGTCTTACAGAGGAATTTGACTGTTATGCTTGGGTTTCCGTGTCCACTGATTACAAAATCCAAGATCTTCTCCGATCAACAATAAAATCTTTCAAAAAGCCAAACACCAAAGAGGAATTAGAGTTCCTAGAGAAGATGAAAGAAGAAGATTTGGAGCGTCATTTACGTGATTACTTGAAAGGACATCGATATTTGGTGGTGCTTGACGATGTATGGGATGTAAATGCTTGGCGAAGCTTGAGTGGAGCGTTTCCAGATGAGAAAAATGGAAGCAGAGTAATCATGACAACCCGAAACAAAGTTGTTGCCGAGCCTAGCGATGAGAGAACATATGTCCATGAGCTCCCATTTCTGAAGGATGGAGAAAGTTTGGAATTGTTTTGTAGTAAAGCATTTCCTCACTACGATGAGGTTGGAAATCAAAAAAGTCGTTGCCCTCCGGGCTTGGAGAGTTTGGCTAAAGAGATGGCCAGCAAGTGTCATGGCTTACCCCTAGCCATAGTTGTATTGGGTGGGCTACTGCGAAGAAAAGATCCTGACCAGTGGCCCAAGTTGGCAGAGCACATGTGGCGCCGTGTAAGGGATCATGACTCGCGTCGTGTTCAACATATATTGGCTTCAAGTTTCAACGATTTGCCCCATCGCTTGAAGTCATGCTTTCTTTACTTGGGTTTGTTTCCAGAAGACTTTGAAATTGATGCAGATAAACTCTGTCGGTTGTGGGTGGCAGAGGGTTTCATTAAACCAGGCGAAGAATCTTTTGAGGAGGCGGCAGAAGTGTATTTGAGAGAGCTAATTGACAGGAGTTTGATTCATGTAGTGCAAAGGAATTGGAGGAGAATCATAACATGCCGAGTGCATGATCTGCTCCGTGATTTTGCAATTGAAAAGTCGAAGGAGCTAAATTTTCTTCATATCTATAAAGGAACAGTTGCTCCCAATAGTCGAAGACTGGCCTACTATCGTGGATTTGAGGGGTTTGTTTCATTGGACCAATCAGATATGCGTCTACGAACCCTCTTGTTTTTCAATTTAGCAAATGAAGACCCGGAAATAGCACAGCTACAGTCCTTATGCAGGCAGTTGAGATTACTGAGAGTGCTAGATCTTGACGATGATCGATCCATTGCTGCCCTACAGGAGCAGAATAAAAGACTGCGACTGCCCGATGAAATCGGGAAATTGATTCACTTGAGGTACCTGGGGTTAACAAATATTTATGCACTCTCACAGTTCATAGGTAACTTGCATGCCCTGCAAACCCTGGAACTGAACACAATTGGTGCTCCAATTCAGTTACCTGATGAGATATGCAAAGCAAAGCAGCTGAGACATTTAATTGGACGTTTCAAGTGGCCGTTTCGAGTGGACAATATGAAAAATCTTCAAACTCTCAAAAGGGTGGTTGTCGAGGGCCAGATGGAATTTAACCCAATGGATTTGATCAATCTTCGCGAGCTTTCCATACAATATGTCGGAGAGGGCGAAAATAGAAATACACTAGATTGTATCGGTGGATTAACAAACCTCGAAACCTTGGAGTTGGATTCGTTGGAAGCAAGTCAGAGTTCCGAGGTCGACTTGCAGACGCTTTGTCGCTGCCAACACCTCCTCCAATTGAGGTTGGCCAGCTGGGGCAGGGGGGCAATGACACATTGGAAGCTGCCGACAGAGGTGCTTCCAAATCTCAGGTACCTCCAGTTATATGTAAGGGTCCTTAGTGAAGATCCTATGCCAGTGTTGGAGAAGCTTCCAAAATTGACAATTCTTTTGTTGGATAGTCTAAGTGCAAATATGGTTTGCACCGCTGGAGGATTCCCTCAACTCGAGATCCTACAACTTTGTCATTTCGCCTCTCACAGTGCTTCGATCCAAGTGGAAGAAGGAGGAATGCCTGTGCTTAAGGGTTTGTTGATAGACAGCATTGGTGGTGGTGATGTTTGGATGCCAGATAGACTACGCTCTATCCCTAGACCGGACCCCCCTTTGGAAGGGTTTGAGTGGGCTTACTAATTAAGTATTGAATTAGCTTTGGATAATGTTTGTCTTTTTTTTTTTTCATTTCGCGAGAATAATATGTTACTCAATTTGTTTAAACAAGCTAAATAAGTCTGCTTAAATTAATTAGTTTGCGTTTTGTTTCATTTGATAATTAGCTGATGAAGCTTTTCATTTCTATGTACGTACGAAATATGTGTTGTATTCTCGCGCGGTCTCTTTCCTTTCCTTGCTATAAATTAGTAGTAATAAAGGACATGTGTGATTTTTTGTTTTCACCAAAAAATTACAGTATCATAATATGTTTTTCTTTTTTAATTAGTTACAACCCATTGAGGCGACACAGCACTCAATTAAGTGTAAGAGGTGGGATAAGTGTGTATTGAAGCTTTGGATCTTAATGCTTAATTAATTGTCTTTTTCATTTCAGTTTCTTAATTTCATTTGATAAGCTGATGAAGCTTTTTATTTGTGCTGCGCTCTTGGTCTCCTTTTCCCTTTTCCTCTCTTCTTTTTTTTTTTTTTTTGAGCGAGTACCCCTTGGTTTTTTTGAACATAAGTACCCCTTAGTTGACTCGTTGATGATTTTCCAATTTTAGTGAATAAGCTGCTTATCGTATGTCATGTTCAAGTACTTTCAGTAATTTGCTATAAATAAATAAAGGCCCTGTGTGGTTTTGGTTTTCACCAAATTAAAGAAGTATCATTACGCTTTTTTTTTCTCAGTATTGTTATTACTACGTATTTTCGCCAAAGAAGTATCATTATGCTCTAATTTAACGATCTCAATTATACGTCTTTTAATCAGTGCAAAAATCTTCAAAATCCATTCAATATATGGCTTATTTTGCATGGCAATTTTATGCTACGCGAACCCCCCAAATTAAACTCACATACTCTACTTTTTGCATCGAGAAAGAAAACAAAATGGAAACTATTACAATGGGCTAAAAAAAGTAAAGGAGACGCGTAATTGTGATTTAAAATCATATTGATCGGTTACCAATTAGTATGTGCAAGGTGTACAAAAAAAACAAATCAAATTGATGTTATGCACACACTGGATAAGAATAACAAAAATTCAGTTTTGATTTGGTATTTTTACTCCGATCACATACTAATCAGTATCCGGTTAACATGATTGTAAACTACAATTATGAGTCCCCACGAGGTCTACATTATGGACGAAACAGATCATTGAACTAGGTCCAGTAAGTCGCCAAAAAAAACACAATTGCATCCGTCTTGGCAATTGCCAAGAAGCCGTTTCCAAAACTAAGTTCACCTGTATAGCTTAGATTTTTTCACAATTACATTTCTCTCAAATACATTTCTCTTTTTTGCTGTAGTATTTCCAATACAAATTTTTAACCTTAAATACCACGTAGAAGGTTTTATTATGTTTCAAAATGTTTTGGGTCTAAGGTTAACTTTTTCATTAGAAAATAATGTGAACTGTTATAAAATGAAGTAAGGTTGCCGATCAAAAAAAAAAATGAAGTAAGGTTGCAAATTGCATAAGAAGTATGAACTATGGAGAGAAGGGTGTAGATACACGGCGGACAATATACTTTGGTGATCATCTTTTCTTTTCTTTTTTTAATGGCAAAAAAGGAATTTTATTAATCACGATAATGAAGTACATCACGTTAAAAGGCAAGAGAAGATCATATCACAACGTGTGAGTAACATGCCAACTAAGTTGGCACCCTATCTCACGACAATCATATGCTATTCAAGTCCAAGGATTGACAAGAAATCAACCCAAACAGAATACAAGATAAACACCTAGAGAAAGCTTTCAAAGTAAGAAGCAGGAGCTTCAACATTGGGCTCAATCCCAACCAACAGTGCAAGACTTCCTTTATCCCCTACCAGTTGAAGGTAAGGCCCAGGTCCAGAAATGGCCTGAAACCGGCAGGACAGAAAGAGTAGAATCCTCAGAATTCGACCATTGCATTAAAATGAGTCACCATGATAATGGTAGCGTTAGATTTCTAATTCAGCAAGAAACAATATCAGCAGCAGCATCAAAAGGCAATAGCAGCACAAGCATCAAAAGGCAGGACCCAAGGCGGCCCCACAAACATGTTGTGCAAGTAGCAGGGCCCTATACCTAGACATTTTGTAAATTTCTTGGTTGATTGGAACTGTGAGAAACCTTGCACAACTGAATGGTAATAGAGGGAGGAGCGCAGCACTTTTGGAGATTATTTGATTGAAATAATTCTACCATATTCATCAGTACCCAAAATAGATGTACATACGTACTGTGATTATCTGAAAAACTACAATGCTTCTAGTGATGTCTTTCATTCAACTTCTTCAATAGTATCAATATATACTTGATCGTGTTTAGCCATTTAAGTACCACCACTTCAACAAACTTGAGTTTTAATAGCTTAATTTTATAGCATTCTTTTAAAAATGCTGTGGTAGAGTTGCATCTTCGGGTTAAGATAGCGTGCGCGCACTGTAGGGGAGCAGAAAATTTTCCACAGCGTTCCATTAAATTTAATTACAGCGTTCACCCCCATTTAAGAAAAAGGCGCGAGTCTCGGTGGGAAATTTTCAGCCGCGAAAATATTCGTGGGAAATTCTTCTCTCTCTCAAATTTCGTAATCTCCAGTCCCATTCTAAACCCTAACATTCTCTGTCTCTGTCTCTCTCTCTCTCTCTCTAAACTAGATGGACAAGCCGATTCCCCTCGGTTTGGAAAGATATGGCGCCTGGAGCTTAGTAACGTCATCCTTGCAAAACCCTTCCATCGTCGCAACCACTACCGTCTCCTCCCTCTCCGCCTCCACGTTGCTGTTGCCGGAAAATCTACACCGTGAAGGGGCATCACATTTTGCTAAGGTTTGGTCCTTCTCCTCTATTTTTCCAACAATCTGATCTAAATGGGTTTGTTCCTCTCTCTCTCTCTCTCACGCGCACACACACACCCCGTCGATTTGCCATCAACCATCAGATTCCATCGCATTAGCTCAGCCACCTCGAAATTAGAGTGATAAGCTTTCGGTAATGTACGATTAAGCAAACCCAACCACAAACCCAGTTGTAGGGTTGGATTTTGGGGGTTTCAAACATGCACAAAGCCAGCCACTTCGACAGCGATTATCTTAAATATTTAACAGGCATATACGTACGGTTAAGCAATTTTAGGGTTGAATTTTGGGGGTTTGTGATTCTGCATTGTATATTCGAAATTAGGGGTTTTTTTTTTGGGGGTCGATGTGCTCTAAATGTTCTACCTTGTTTAAATCTCCATTTTATATACCTAGTTTGAAGAGAACAGAGCATAATTTATTTTAAATTATGTGAGCTCCTACCCTACCTTTTCTGAAACAACTATAAAGAAAAGCTTTGAAGTGGTCCACTAGTTGTGTTTTAATGTCTGGGTTCTAGTGTCCCTAAATTATCTAAGTTAATATAATATGATTATTGATGTCGATGCATAAATATTGGTGTATTATTGTCAGTGCGTGGATTAACCTATGTTTCCTTATTAATATCCTGACCTTTGTCGTTCTTCTATTTCTTGATTCTGCAGTCAGAGAAGAATTCATATTGCATTGGTAGAAGTAAACAGCCAGTTCAGAGAGTGCTCAACAGGTTTGATTTGATTTTTGCTAGGATTGGTTGAGTATTTGATTTTTCGTACATGACTTACTTGCCTACATTATCTTGACATAGTGCCCAAGAGTGGATAGGTTGGTTGTTCTACAATAGCACAATTTTAGAAGTCCACTGGAGTTTATGTAGTGTGTTTTTGTCTGAAGTTAATTAATCAACTGATTGGTTGTTGCCTAGTTGAAACTAGTCGAAACAAGATTCCTGCAAAATCTTGTGTTTTATGTGAGACAAGTTTTGAGCGAAAGCTAATCTTAGTGGGAAAGTTAGAGGCATGGGTCCCGTTACTGTCCTACTAACTAACTGAACACAGTGAAAATGCAAGAAAATTTAATCAGTCTTGTACTTTTCTTTCCCTTCCCAGTGACTGAACGAGGCCTTAGTAACCTCGGTTTTGTCTCGTGAATGCCTTCAATTTGTCCTTTATCCATTGTCAAGACATACATTTGAATAATTTGGATGACATGCAGATACTTGTATTTTGGGAAATGTAGTTGGAAAATGCTATACACATCTTACCGGGTGGTGGTTGAGGTGCAAAAAAGTGTGTTTGAATAGGTGGAAGTTCAGTGCAATGTGTGAACTTTGTGGAAGTTCTAATTTATTTTTTTGGCATTCTTTTCACCTTAACCATGGCCAATTTTGATTCATTGAGGAGTCCAATCTCATAAGAATGTTGTTAATGTCCTGGGGCACTTGAAATAGTTAGGTTGGGTTTCCCCTAAAAAGCTTGTCTTTAGCTTAAGGACCTTAGACAAGTTGTTTCCATTAAAAGGAATTTTAGTTGATGTATATAAGGAGAATGACCTGTCTCGAAATCCGTGTTCTTGTGGGCGTTAGCCCATTTAGTTCGTATAGACAATACAGGAAACCTGCCTCAGTCCATTACCCTTGCATGTGGGTGATCGGATATCATTTGACTCTGTCGTAAATTGGTGATGGGTAATTCCATTCACTCAGTTTCATTCTCCTTAAGCGGTTACCTTGACCTTGTGACTAGGGCTGGATTCTAAATGAATTACTGTAATTGGACATTGCTGGTTCTAGACTGGCCTCCTAGTTGTAAGGTTCAGATAATTGGGCAACCTAGTAGTAGGCTCATGTATGATTATACCAAGATAGAATATGTTTTTGGTATTCTTGGGCCATCTTTTTTTGTGGTTGTCTTTTTTGTATTGATATGTTACTAAATCTACAATTGGTACTTTGGGTCTAATTCTTGAATCTCAAATGGTTGTAATGTGAAACTGTTTCACATAGGTTGACTTATAAGTGTTAGCATTCTCGTTTGTCAACGGATCATGAACTTATTTCTGTGAGTAGATATTTTGTCTTTGAAATTTTTAGCATTTTGGTGGAGGATATTGACAGGTCTAGGCAGCAATTACCAAACCAAGTTCCTAATAGCAGACCCATACTGTTATTTGGTAAGGATTGCAAAACACTAATGCTTCAATGTGCTAACTAAAAGGAATTTCTTTACATTAGAAAGATTCATCAATTAACCCATTTGTTCTCACATCAACACCAGTGACAATTCCCAATCACGATTATGAGCTCATCATCCATCCCTAACTGTTCACACTTCACTCAATATTCATCAAGCACTAGCTAACATGGCATCGTTTTCTCAGCCTTCCACTCCATGGATCCTCTATTTCTTGTGTCATGACTCATGGCAAACTTTTCTTTTCTCTTTTGCAGTAATCTTCTTGAAGGGTTGTTTCCAGCACATTGACAGGTATTTAGTTGCTTCAAAACTTCCCAAAGGACCAAACTTTCCCATAGCTTTTTTTTTTTTGGTTTGCCGTGCTTAATTTCCTTGGTAACCTCTATCATGTCAACATGGACGATAGTATTACTCTATGCCAGTGGCTGCATCAACAGCAAAAGTGCATTAGGTTAGTGAAGTACTCCTTTTAGTTAGGTGAGGTAGCATTCTCCATATTTACTAGGATGAAGAGAGGCTAATCACCATAATGCTACGGTCCAGATACCTCTCTTTTCTCTTTCAAATAATAATTATTCTTTTGAACATCTCTCCGGAGTACCCCAGGCTGTACTTGAACTTTTTCCTCCCGATGTTTTTGGGGTTTATTCTTATATGAAGCGCAATGGTCAACTAGACCCTGCATTCTTTTTACTAACTTGGACGTAAGTAGGCATCACCCTGACTAACCCCTTGACCTTTGGACTATGATTCTTAGCAGGTCAACTGTGTTTTATTGACTCAACCAATTAAGAGTTTTAAGTAGAAACTATTTTAATTCTGATGCCGCACTGTCCTACACCAACTGGTGACCCCCTTTCATATTATCTCCTGTTGCTTATTTATTTTTTCCATTATCTCCATTCTGTGATTTATACACCCTATTTTGTGTTTTGGACTTCAACATTTCTTGACGTTATCATGCCAAGAGGTTAAACTCTTTTATGTATTGTGGAGTGATTCGATTTCTCAAGTATACACCCACAGAGGCCTTTGATCTCTATGTTGTGAAACCAATGATCAGTTAATTAACCTACTATTGTCTTTACAAAATTTTCCTTAATCGTTGAATTGAATGACTGTAACTAGTTCCACATCCATCTTGTTCTGAACGAGGTTCTATTTTTTGCCTTCATATAGATAGATATGCTTGTACTAATTTATATATTGATAACGCACACAAACATGCATTTGTTGGCTGTTTTAGGATTTAGGTTAAGTTGTATGTTACCATCGGAATCTGTGCACATGAAGATTCATTTCTTACTTACTCTTGTTTCTTTTTCTGTGATTCCCTATGTGATTCAAGAAGTAAGATTGCTACATTTGGATGTAAAGCGACCCAGTGTTTTGTGGTGTTGTAAACGATTTAGTCAATCTCTTTAGGAAAGGATTTTTTTGGTCATTTACAGCGAAAATGCTCCACCACTTCTCATGTACTTCCTGCTATTCTTAACTATGTGTCCCGCTATTTTTTTTCGTTCGCAAAATCCCACAAGAGAGAAGAGGAGCGAAGACTTCAAAACCCTATATTCAAGAAACTGCTCCTCCAATAACAAGCAAAAGTGATTATTTGTTAATCTATATAGGCATGCTTTTGAGATTTCAAGCAAAAGTGATAATTTGTTAATCTATATAGGCATGATTTTGATGCTGGTTTGTACTCTTTTTTCCACTAGTTCCTGCTCCTGTTTTATAGTTTTTACGGTAGCTAAGTTGTCGTAGTCATAGCTAACCAAGATAGAAGTAAGGCTGGCCATTATAGCAGTAGCCATAATTGAGTACCAAAACAATAGCCATTTGCCACCAATATAGCAGTCAACAGCAACAAACATCATCTCACAATTGAGTACCAAAACAGCAGCAGTGGCTGGACTAACATAACTATAGCAGCAAGTGCAAGTGTGCACAGTTGGAAAGTAGCAACAGCTAAGCATTTATAAAAGACATGGCTGTAAGTGGTAGCGACTGATAGGTATCCGGAGAGCAGCAACTAGCAGCAGCAGCAGCAGCAAGTAGAACAGCAGTAGCAGTAGCAGAACAGCAGTAGCAGCATATTCTGGATAGTACAGACTATAAGTGACTGATAGCACAGCAGTAGGATACCTGCTTGCTGCAAATAGCAGCAGCAGGGCACACAGAGATCTATCATGGACATAGTTTGAAAATCAAAGTAGAATGAAGGAAACTAGGGACAAGCCTGCTAGGAAAGCTTAAACAGCCCGAGGGACAACCCAGTCACGGACTAGCTCACGTATGGTCTAAACAGGTGCATTCCCATGCTAGGCTATGACTAATTTGTGGGTGTGTTTTCTTGCTATTTTTGCTGCAGTTTTGATACTGGTTTCAGCTGGTTTTGATGCTAGTTTGTACTATTTTTTCTACTAGTTCCTGCTCCTATTTTATAGTTTTTACAGTAGCTAAGTTGTCCTAGTCATAGCTAACCAAGATAGAAGTAAGGTTGGCCATTATAACTGGAATTCCAGTGGTTCCCTACTGATTTATATCAAAAGAATGGTTATGATTTTAGTTTATTCTTGAGTTTAGGTTAGAAGCAATAAATTCAAAGGTATGAGACAGAAACAGTTGGAGCTGCAGCATACTATGAGTCGTAAGGGATATGCACGGTTGACTGTTGAGCTGGTAATACCTCTATTATTTTGTTCATTATCAAAGATCATTGTACTTCACATTTATAAACTATAACTTCAATTCTGACCAGATATTTGTTTTTACTATAGAAAAAGCGAAAAAATGTGTCCTCCATAAGTAGAGCCGCTGTTTGGGCTGATGGACATAGAAACAAGAAAGGTCAACCCACAAACAAAAAAATTGCTGAAAAGATTGTAAGGCCATGGCTCATTCTTTATGTGTGTTTTATTTGTTATATATGTTCACAGTCTGGTCCTAGTCATTTACATTGGTTTATTGTTATGCCATTTTTAGAAAGATATGGAAAGAATTGAACGGGATAAACCAAACTCATCTTCAACTAATCTGAAAGAAGATGCTCTTTCTCAAGTGCTTGGTCCCGAGAAGCGTGGCCGTTTAAGAACATTTGGAAAAGGAGTGACACTAATGGTCAATTTGATGAACTACGTGAAGAAAATAATCTGTTGAAGTCTCAAATGGCAGATATGAAAAATACAGTCGACGAGTGGAAGAAAAGCCAAGTAAGTAGCTTATCATTTTCTTCATTGGTGGTCATTTCGGATTACTTTGAGTAACGACGTTTTATTTGTTCAAATTTTGAACTTTCTAGGTTCAAAATTCGGCAACAACTGACGGAACACCAACTACACCCATTGTTTCTCCCTCGGTAAAAAAATGTTTACTTTAGCATTTGCAAAAATAGCATAATCTTACATTGTTGCATAAAAGATGATGAAGGGTAAAAAATACCATAGATTACATTGTTGCATCGAATTATGAGGTATATTCTTTGACAATAGAAGTAAGTGCAGGTCTTTGATGTTTAATACTGGAGTTTTGTTTGTTGAAATATGTTGTTATCATTGTTTAATTTTGTTATATCAATTTGTTGGTAAAGATTGTGAACATCAGTCAGAATTCCAAGTGCAAGTTGCTAGATTGGATGTGGACGGGAGACGTAGTTGCTGAGGGGCGTTGGTCTTCAAGTGATCCAAATGAAAGATGTCATTGTGTTCCGATCGGACCTAACGCGATGAAAGTTTGGGTGGATGTAGCAAAGAAACCTGAAGTGTTTCTTTGGAGGCCTACAAGTGATCTGACCTATATCGTCGATGCTGTGGGAACTACCATCGCGTGGCCTGTTAGTCAAGTTATTATGGACTCTTCGCCGGGGTAATGTTCATTCCCTCCTTCATATTGAATGAATTCTCTTAGATGATAAATGCATGCCTGATTGCCTATGTTAATGATCTCCATGTTGGAGGGCAGAAACTGTGAAGTACAACAGCCATGGCACGGGACTTAAGTGTTATATAAGGCGCTAATATATCATATATATATATGTGTGTGTGTGTGTGTGTGTCCCATAATGTGTGGAAAAATCATTTTCCTCCTTCAATTAGCTACTTTCAATTGATGAATGGAGTGTTTAGGAAACATATAGTATTAATTCCCACCGAAACAAATTAGAGAGAATGAATAGGAGGAGAGAGATTAATTGCAACCTGCTAGTTTAGGAACAGAACTCCAATAGCCATGGCACGAGACTTCATTCCAAAGACTCTTGCTGTAGGAGAGAGATTAATTGCAACCTGCTAGATTAATTGTAGCTGTGGACTCTTGCTGTAGGTGTGGGTCACACGGCATACCTTTTGTCCAGGGCATGTACCTTTGTTTTAAGTGTTTCATGGTCTTTAAAGTAACAGGGTTGATTAGTATTTATTAAAAAAGAAAGCCTCTTTTTACAGCATTTAATTTGATTAATTTGAGACAGGTTAATTATGCTGCCTTGAAGTTGAAGTCCCATTCAAAATAGGTGATTTAGATGCAAAGTGAGTAATGTAGTTTTTGTTTGAAAATAGGCTTGAATGGCTGACTCTTTCTCATCTTTCAACCAGATTTAGTACTATGCTAAAACTCCTTGATAAATTTACCTCTAGTTGGACATATTGCTTTTGTATTCACGATATGATTGTAGAAGAGGTTCAGAGACACGTACGTTTGAAAGACTCCAATTCCTATTAGATTGGAGCATCCCCCCAATGGCTATTGGAGTTCTATTCTGAATAAATGAATGATTTATGCTGTTGAAAGACTCCAATTGCTGACTATTCTGAATAAATGAATGATGAAGCTTCTAGCTTTATATGTGTGAAAGTTATTGGTGAAGTGTGCTTTCAATCCTTGAAATTGCTGGTATGAAGCAGCTAGAAAATGTATGGAAAAATAGCTTGAGTGGAAAATTTTTCCATGATTTCCACTTACAACCATCTGAATGGTAATCTTTATTGAATCGTGATTTCGGGCAGAATATTTCTTTTGTTAGACTTAGCAAGTGGATGTTCTTACCCTGTCTCCATATACTCAATATGTTAGGTTTGTCGCCGGTTGCATGTTCGATATATACATCTGATGATTGATGATGGTTTCAGTATTTATTAGTACAATGTTTAGCCCTTTTTGCCTTAAAAAAACTGGAAATTGAATTGACTTGAGGCGATTTGGTTTGGTGTATTGTACTCGTACGAACTAAGAACAACCTGTAAGGCGATTCTTCATATGATGAAGTTTTTGTTCGTGGGGAGCGGGGAAGAGTTTGATCCAGTATGATCTTGTTTTCCACCTGAGTAAACCTAATTTAGGTATTCTCGTCTCGTGAACATCAGATTTGACAAGTCATATTTTGGGGGTACTTGTTGGCTGTAATTAGGATATCATTTTCAGAAACGAAGTTTTCAGCCTGCAATTGTGGCTTCTCGATTGGAACACCACTATGTAAATTGAGGGGAAAGATCTTAAGATAGGATGGGAAAGATCTTAAGATAGGATACTCGCCTCTTAGTTTTGGAGAAGAATGACTTGTGTCATTTTGCTGAATAATTGGGAAACAGTTAAGCAATCCTGGTTGTTCATTTTTTACAGCAAGATGAAAGGCTGTCAGACCACCTTCATATGTGAAGAGATATGTTTTGTGGACTCCTCTACTTGTCTAAAGTACCCATGTCCGCCACTCGTCCCTTGGGTAAGGCCGTAAGGGTATGGGATTCGTATTAGGCATTCACAGTCATGTACTCACCTCAAAAAATTAAGTAATCTATGCTTACAATACATGTGCACATAGAACTCTATAACTATGCTTGAATTGCTCTATGACACCTTATATACTTCAAATCAAAGAAATAAATTGATAACCACGTGTATGCATATGTCGTGGGAACCGGAACTTGAGACTTAGATGAGTGCAACACTTGGATGCTTACCTAGATTCCATGTAACATTAGGGGGAGAGTTTTTGCTAGTGCAAGGACTTGGTGCCCATCACCTAAGCTTATAGGATTCCCTTCCCCTTGCGGCTCAGTTGGCCTTACATTTTCAGCTTTCCACAAGACAGCTTTGTTTGTACCTCCCCCGTGTTCCATATTTGTGAACTGGTGAGTTGGTTTCGGAGTGAACTGGTTTGCTCCCGCCGACGTCTAGAGAGAGAGAGAGAGAGAGAGAGAGAGAGAGAGAGAGAGAGAGAGAGAGAGGGGACACCGTCACCGTTCGATGCTGCTGCTGGCAGCGCAGATAGAAAGAAGAACCTCATTCCTTCACATCTCCCACAAAGGTATGGCAGATTATCGTGGAACTAATTTAGCTTTAGAAAGTTCTTTTTCTAGCTGATTGGAGATTTTCAAACAAATACAAGAGTGGAAATTGAATTTAGACTAGGTTGAGAATCCCCAAAAATAGATTTTCAAACAAATACAAGAGTGAGATATCTTCAATCCATTTTAAAGCTTGCTAAGATTGAACAACTTGCAATTCATATATGCTCATTAGCTCGTTCAGTGTTGTCAGGGTTATGAAGTTATTTGTTTTACTTAGAGTTCGTTTGTTATAATATAGCATAGATTTTGCTCGTGGCCATGAGACTGTCACAGATTTTGGACACAATATATATTTGTATACAACCCTTCAACAAGTAACATTCTTGCAATCTTCTAAGTCTCTTCTTGTATTGTATGTAGGTCGATTGGTTGAAAGAGAAGATCGATATTTCATCACTTTTTGCTCGAGATGGAGATTATGATCTTGATAGTGTTGGACGTTGGATCTCAATTGAAGTTTTTGCATTGATATCTCCTGTTTTTGTAGAGCCTCAATGCTCCTTTTTTGTATGAAGACATAGCTGGGATGATCCTTTTTCGTATAGTTGGGATGCTCCTTTTTGTATAGCTCCCAGCTCCTTTTTTGTATAGCTGGGATGCTCCTTTAGCGGCAACTTTCCTCCTTGCAAATGTTAGCAAGATGAAGGCTATAGCTAGCTAGCTCCTTTATTGTATGGAACAGTTAATGTATGAATATATGGGAGTTTCTTTATGGCAATTAATTAAACTCAACGATTGGTTTCAATTGGTTCTTTTTAGAGCTTTGCATAGGATGCGATGAATGCTTATAATTGTATATATGAAGAACTTGACAGGTTATAGCGAGCATAAATGCTATGGAATGTCTGCTTTTATATTAGTGTAGTTATTTATAGCAGTGTTTGTACGCTATGGAAGGTCTCTTATTTATAGCAGTCTTTGAATGCTATGGAAAGTCTCTTATTTATAGCAGTCTTTGAACGCTATGGAAGGCCTAGTATCTATAATGGCAGGGGCTAGTACAGTGTTCATCTAAACGCTATGGTTAACATTTTATAGCGTTCTATGTTTGCTGGAATATTTTAACAATAGAGGACAATGAACGCTATTGAAAGAAAAGACTTTTAATAGCATCGCCTAATAAGGCGTTCTTGGGAACGCTATGTATATAATTCCATAGCGTTTTTGGCACGCTTAAATGACTGATTTGTTGTAGTGCATGCACATCCATCTCCAATTTACATGGATATCTCAAAAGTATACGTGCTCGGCGCTTTCCTTTCTCGGAACTTAGATTTTTGTATACCTCCAACATTGTAGGCCTTTCGTTGGAAGAAAGCCCGATACAATCAAGTGCCACTTTGAGAAACTGAGAAATCTCGCTATCAAATCCTTTTTCCAATAAACAAACTATCGATGGCATTGGACAGATTTCCACCAATCAAAGTCCCATCAACACCCTCACACAAATTGGACACATCCTCGGGTTTTTCTCCTGTTATCACTTCAACGGCATACACAACGTCTGATTCTTTAAACTCACTCTTCTCATAGATTCTCATCCTCAAATTGCCAGAATTTGATCCCACAATCATTCTCCCTCCAAAAGACGATATTTTCGGATCAAACTTCATATCTAGAAAGATAAAGTTGGATATATGTTGCCAATAGTTACTCTGTAGTTACAATTGTGGTGGAGCCATGCCAAACCTCTTGCCATCCCAACTGTGATTACATCTCTCAGAGGCCAATTCAAAGTAGGCCTTTTGTATCCCACTTCCATTGGATGCGACCAGTCATATAGGCTACCATTTGCCATGTTATTGTAAACTAGAAACTTCTCTTTGCAGAACCCCAATAGGGATACTAAATTTATGTGTCTTAAGCAGCCGTTAATCATTATTTTGCAAATAAACTTTTGCTCGATGTGGGGGAAATCTCGAAACCTCTTTACAGCGAGGAAATTACCGTTCCCAATGGCTCCTTTGTACAAAGTTGCAAATTTCATTAACCCAATGACATCATCATCACAAAAGCTATTGGTTGCTTTGAGGAGATGGAGTATAAGTCACTCATTTTTGAGCCTTGCTTCTCCAGCATATGGATCTAAATTAGTTTATGGCATCTTACAGTCATGTACGCTAACATACATATTGTAGTTTCTTCTCTTTTAGTGATGAGTAGATTTACCAGTTTAATTGTACAATGCTAGTGTTTATCTTTCGAACTTTTACATACATGTTTTGTTTTCTGTTTCCTGGTCTAATTACATCGTTGTTCTTGCACATATTATTATGGTACTCACTCATACATGAACACAATGGTTTTAGTAAAAGAAATTATTCGTTGTATGACCATATATAATGCTTGATATAAGGTAGAGTTTTAAGAAATATGAAGATTTGATTTTCAATAATGTTAATGCTGTTTTAGAGGGGCTGCTGGATTTGACATTAACAAGAATAGTTACCTGGATCAAAGTAAAATTTGGGATACTTGAAATTTCATCTATGATTTTCAAAGGTGCGCTTCAATGTCGTAAGAAATTTAAAGGTTCGAAGAAGTTTCTATTGTGGGGATTTCCATTAGTTTCATGACATGTCCTAATCAATGTTTTCTTCTGCTGTTTTAGATCGATGTTTTGTTTAAGGGTAATGGTTGCTGCAGTTTCAAGGGCTTCTGTAGATCCTCTTCTTCTGTTGTTTCTGCTGGAATTGCTGAGGCAGCAGTCCTGTTTTCTGCTGATGTCCTGCTGATTATGCTGGCTTAGGATGTTGGATGAAATGCTGGTGTAATGCTTTGCGTTTTCAAGTGAGCTCTCAAGCTTTGATAAGGGTACTGCTATGAGGTTTAACTGCTGCACAATTTGTCTTTCATTTTTCTGGAATTGATGATGCAAGCTGGAATTAAGTTGAAGTAAGTGTAGGGCCCTTTGGATGGGTTGCAATATGAAAAGCCAACTTTTAAGGACCTACAATGTCACACTCCAAAAATGAGAAGTGACCGGCCGTGAACCATGAGGTTAATCCATGGAACACGCAGCCTGAATAAATCAAAGTAACCGAAAATCAAATGATCGCTTTTTTGTTATTAATCAAATCAAAAGCCAAATGTGTCTCAATCATAAACATGGGGCACAACCATCCCATGAACCAAATAATATCCAGTGATCCAACAATAATAAAAAGAATTTGTTATCTGACAATTGTTTTCAATGCGGAAGCGATTTTTAAAATAAAACTAGAATGAGACACCCTAAGGAGGTCAACCAAAATAAATCCCCGAGATGCTGCCAGAGTCCTTGCCTAACTCTCCAACTAGCCTGAAAGAGAAGTTGGAATAAATCCGTCAGCTGACAAGCTCAGTGAATAGCAAGTATGTATATTAAATAAAGTTGAAAGCGGGGATTAAAATAATTTACCATTAAATCAAAATTTGGCATACGAGGTGTCCAACAGGATAATAAATTAATCAATGAAGCATTTAAGCAAATAAATATTCTTGGTGGTGATCACAACATTAACTCCATCAACAATGGGGAACCACAATCAAACAGTACCATGGCCAAAATAAATCTCATCAAAATTGGATCCAATATCGAACTTAGAGTCACCAGGGTTGGCAGCCCGTGGTACTTTTCCCTAAGACGATCTGGCGAAAGAAAGCCGTTGAGCATTAGGGTCACCGGCCTAACACGGTCTCTTCCCCAATGGCCAGGGTCACCAACACGAGAAGGAATAAGTTCCCTGGACTTCCGAAATAAATGTTCCCATAAATATCCACCAAGATCTCACCAAAAAGAATATTATCAATTGATCTCAAAAAATTCATCGCATGCCAATTTATAGAACAACTTATAAATAGTTTTGAGTCTCCGAATAACATTCATATAAATTTCTGATGGAAATACTTTTAAGGGACACATGGAACTTTCGAAAATACGTAACATACTTAACTACTCACCTGGGTCCAAAAGTAATGCAATTTGAGTACGCAAAAAGATGCTAACCTGAACAAAAGAATCATGTAGCACTATTATCACTAACTGTATCAATATAATATAATCTGTAGCAATAAGGAACTCACTAAGAAAAATACTCTTCTAACCTCAGACTAATCCGACTCAACCTCAATAGACTAATCCAACTTAACCTCAATTACAAGAATCCATCACTGTAATTCCAAGTCTAACGGTCGACGTGCACAAACCCATGGCAGTACCGCCAAAACTCCTCTGTTCCATAAACCAAAACATCCAAATCCCATAATCCCACATTCAATAATAATGTAACTAAATTCTCCTACACTTGTCCCATTCACTCATACTTCACAAATCACCACAGCCCACACGCACTTCCATCATGCATGTATGGTAAAACCCTTCCATAGTTTAATCGCATAAGACAAATAATTTCAGTCGAACTTGTGCAAAACTAGAAACAAAACCCATATACGTCCCCTCATTGATTCCACTGATACACCACCAAAAACCCAAGTTTTGTTCTCTAGTTGGAACTCAAAAACTATTGAAACGTAGGAAAAGGAAACGAAGAAAATGAGAAACAAGAATGAAGAGGACAAACCACTTACTCGATTGATCAATAACCTGTTGAACCAACTTTGACTGCCGTTACCCTTTTTCTCACTGCCGTTTCTCTTTTTCTCACACAAGTTCTCTCCAAATAAAATCCTACCCGGTGTAAATCTCTCCTAAAAGTAAGTTTGTAAAACTACCCACTACTCCCTATATTATAGCTAATTAGTTAATTAGATTTAGATAGAACATAACACAATTTATAAAATTACCATCCGTTACCACTATTTTATCTAAAATCAATCTCATACCCCAAATATTACAATCGTGACATCAATATTCATAGTGCTCGCAAAATAATTAATTAGGACCCAAACATAACACCAATTAATAACGGCAATATAACTAATTAAATAAATGAAAATTCTAGGCCGTAACATACAATCCTGCATATATCATTAAACAGAGCATAAATGAGAATTGGGCAGATATATTGGAAATTGGATTGTTTTCATACGAATATATAGTTGCCCTTTTTCAAATTCTACAGCTAGAAACTACGGAAGCTAGTATATCTTAGAAAGAAAAAACAATTTCAAGTTTACTCTCCAGTCTCCATAAATAAAAAGATAAGGCTGGCAGCTGTTTGGGCATGAAGCCCCAGTCCAACCACTAGAAAGATTTATATTTAGGTTAATAGATTTTCTGAAATAAGATTTTTCGGCCAATGGACATCATTTGGAAGGCATATTTTGTTGAGTAGATTGCGGGTAAGAGATAATGAATGGAGGAGATGGTGCGGCAGACTTTCAAGGTAGTTAGGGAAGAGTGTTGTATGCAGGACAAGAGTACATAGCAAAGTACAGTGAGGGCAAGGGGTCACCTGTTCTGAGACTAGGATTGTTGGGGCTAGGCAGTTGGCCTGTCGTATGTCTGCAGGTCATGCAATTTCTGAGGGATTTTGAAGAAAACCTCATCTTTGTTTCTGTGTTGGAAGGGGTAGTACTTTAGTTTCTGAGGGACGGGTTGGTTGGAGGGGGGGTCAGTGGGTGAGGCACGGGATTCATCTGGATTGGCAGGGGCACATTCAGAAAGGAAAGAGTAACAACCCACCTTCTGTAAAATAAGTAGGGTTGATGATTCCAATCCTCACCTTTTAATTCCTTGATTCCTTTCTATATTGCTTGGAAGACTGCTTGGATTGCTCTGCAAATGCATTCTGCGATGCAACTTTGGCAGTTGGCACTAGTTACTTGGATTGCACTGTTAGACCTCTCTCCTTAAGCAACCACCATTTTGGATCCAGCCTGCAATTCGAATCATTTGATAAAATTCTTTCAACACAAAGTGTTTCCGAAAAAGGATTCAAAGAAAATGATAACATGTGAGGGAAAAAGTTGCTTTGCGAGAAACATGAAAGATCATGTGAGAGAGGAATTCAATACCTGATCCATCCTATTAGAGTGAAGCAGCAGAAGAACACAGGGAGGTTGTGCATTGCTTCTCTTCGTTTAGGTGAAAGCTTTAGGCCCATGAGCAAGCTGGAAAACTCTGTGGCATGCAGCCGTTCGCTACCAATTGATCAAGTTTGCTTGGGACCCTTAAATGATGCAAGATTTTTTTGTTGCAACTGCCAGTGACAATTCATTTGTCAGATTTTGGTTGGTAATGTGTATCCCATTCTTTGTGAAATAATATGAAATATGTTTAATCCGTGCCGCAAAACTATCAACAAAACACCGGATATTTGGTTACCTATATTATACTATATAGTCCAATCAGACATTTGTATCTGGTCAAATAATGGGCCCATAGTGTATGCCAATGTCCTCTTAATTACCTGCTAAACATGTGCCAGCTGGACAACCACGGGAGCAACTTCAGTCTCTATGTAATCACTAGTCATACTCTCTTCCATTAGAAATCTAGACCAATTTTCTCTAAGAGAGAAATGTCTTTCTTATTTAGACTTACTTCTGTTTAAGAAGTAACATAGTAAAACAGTAGGAAGCTACAATGGGAATGTCTACTGCAGCGGACCCAGGAATTTGACATAGTGGGGGCACCGATTTTCTTTGTAACGCCGTAATATATGAGTTACAATTAATCATATTCACACCCAAATAATTTTAATTAGCATTCATGATAATGTAATAATTTAAGTATATATGTATTTTAATAACAAGCTACTTGGGCAAACTTGCGCACTTCAACTATATGCGTTAAAAAAATATTATCACATGTTCATCATCTATTTTCCTATTATTGACTTTACAAGTACAAATTTCGGGGACAAAAGATGTACAAATATAATATGCAGATTCATATTGAGTACTACACAAATAATTGGAGACGTTGGGAATTGGGAGAAACCTTGGTTGTGACTTGTGAACGAGTTTCCAGTGGATTTTGAAAAAACCAAAAAAAGTTAGGTGATTGGGACTTGAACTCACGCCCATCCTTTGAAAGAGTTTCCGGTGAATTTTGGAAAAAACCAAAAAAAAGTACAGTGATTGGGACTCGAACTCACACCTATCCTTTCCTATGATCTATCTCCTACCACTACACCAAACTTAAACATCTTACACATACATGATAGCATATATAATATATATACACACAAAATTGGGAATTTTTTTTTTTAAAAAGGGCGTGGGGGCACGTGACCCCACGTGCACCAAGGTGGGTCCGCCCCTGCAAAAATGGTCCCAAGTAGAAATCACATAACTTAACTCAGTAAGTTGTAGCCTCTTAGGTCAGTGAGATAACTAATATTTCTACAAGAAGTTAACTCTAGTATCCCAAAGTGAAGAGTTCAATTGCTGCCAAAATACATACCTTTAAATTGTAATTTCCATGAAATAGAAAAATGCAAGGGTTCAAGTCCACGTGCAGAACATTTGTGGAGGTAATGCATGTAAGCCCTCCAAGGATCTGATAGGAGAATCGCCAAATACAAATTCAAGTTGTTATTAGATATTCTGGCTTAATTATGTGATTATTACTGAAGTATTGACAGAAATAAACCATACAAAAGGGAGAACAAACGGAAAAGGAAAAAAAGAAGAGGGATAAGACAGTATATGCATATATGTAGATTTGTTTTGAAGGAAAATACTACCGTGGTGATAAGATATTCAGGCCTTGAAATGTGGTGAATTTAAAGTGCGGGCAACCCAAAAATAATAAATCATATGCAAGCCAAAAGAAGGAAAACAAGGAGAATAACCAGATAGCAATTTATATGTTTGACAGAGTGCTTCGGAAGGAGCCACAAAAAGTAGACCTGGCAATGCTACTCGAGAATAGTTGATTGGAACAAATTATTCGATATGCATGGGTCGTGTCCATAAGCTCATATGCAGTGTAAATATTGCTAAAATAAATCCCCTCGGGGTGGGGGCAGGGCCGGCTCAAAGGTTTTGAGTGCCCAAGGCTAAATTAAAAAAAGTGTGCCCCTAATACTTAAACAATTTTTATAGCAACGATCAAAATATGAGAAAACCAAACCAATATAAAGTTCTACTAATTATCACATACGAACACAAAATACAAAGTCTTCAAATAGGCAAATACATATTATCTTAACAATGCATGAGTATCACTTGAATACTACTCGTCTTGCATTTCTAGAAGCAAAAGTTCCTCATGACAAATTCCTCACTTGAAATTCACATTTACGGAAACACAACCTAACAGTCTGTGTGACCACCAAGAAAACTTGTTGAGAAAATAAATGAAAATACTGACTGTGTTTGGTTTGAATTTTTGAGATAAAAAAGTTCTATAGATTTGCGTATTTTTCCGTCTTTAGTAATTTTTTTTAACATTTTGACAAACTCTTTTACTTTTTGAATAGAGGTACGCTATGTACATCCAAAAAGTATAAAATAATTAAAAAATTTGACAAAACATCACTAAAGACGAAAAAACACGGATGACAAAACAATCAAAATTTTTGGAGAGATTATTTCTGAATAGAGAACCAAAAAAAAGTGCTGATCAAAAAAAAAAAAAAAAAAAAAACAAAGTGACGTACTACTCTGAGTCTCAGCAAACTTAGACTTTTAAAAAGATGCATTTTTCGTAAAAAGAATCAATTTTTTTTCACAAATCAATAGATATCAATGAGTTCTTTGAAGTTGTGAAAAAATTTAAATCTTTTAACAAAAAAAATACATATATAGTATTATTAAAGGACTAGGTTTGCGCGGCAGATATTTATTTAGGGAGGGAGGGAGTAGTAATTAGTGAAGAAAAATGTAGAGAGTTGAACAAACAGATAAGATGAGGAAGATGATGAGGGGTGAGAGAGAGGGGAGAAAATTGGAAAATATATTCTAGCTAGGAGTTTATGAGGGAAATAAAAATCAATGAGCACTAGTTATACATTGAAAATTTAAAGTCAAAATTAAGAATTGAAAGAACAATAGGTCGCAGATCAAAAAAAAAAAAAAAGAACAATAAGTCGTTGGTTATTTTTCAGATGTGAGAGAGAGAAACTGACTGTGATGGAGAGAGAGAGAGAGAGAGAGAGAGTAATGGAAAAAAGTAAAAAAACGAGCTTTGATTTTCTTTTTTCGAAAATGGACTAATTAGTTCTCTGATTTACAAAACTGACTATAATGGAAAAAAGTCAAAAAACGAGCTTTGATTTTCTTTTTTTCAAAAATGGACCAATTAGTTCTCTTATTTACAAAAATGCCACCGAGTTTTTGTGTCATTTGAGTTTTTGGGCTTTTATTTGCATGTTGGATGGACATTTTTTTATGGTATTGGGCTAAATAAGAGTCCTAGTCAAACCCATATACAAAAAAAAATGAAGTGCCCCAAAAATTGAACATTTTTAGGGTGCCCAAGGCCCAGGTCTCTTGCGTCTTGGAGTTGGGCCGACCCTGGGTGGGGGTATTATATCTCTAGAAGCAACAACCTGCATGGCAAAGGCCAACGATATTAAATGAGAAACTTTACTCTCTGGTAATTAATAAACTTTAGTAGACAAGAAACTTGCTCCTTGCACTTTATTTACTTTTCAATACATGATAAAAAACTAAGATCAAGACTTAATCGTCAAGTTATATCATTATGATATTTGTACCTAGGAGCCAAAAGATAATGATCATATTACTTACAGGTTTTTCAAACCATGACAAATACATTATGCAACACAGTTGTTTTCAAGTCCGGACGTCTTACGGTCTGGACCTCCTATTTCCCGATCGAATTTCAATGATCCGAGCAGCTCAATGTGATCAAAACGTGATTTTAAGGGTACCCGCTTGAAATTAGCAACAAAAAAAAAAGACCGGGAAGGGCTTGATCCGAACAGTTTTTTATTGAACGGTTCAATAAAAAATTGCTCAGATCAAGCCCTTCGAGGTCATTTTTTTTGCTGATTTCTGGCGGATACTCTTAAAATCACCTTCTGAACACATTGAGCGGCTCGGATCTTCGTAAATCGATCGGGAAATGGGAGCTAAGACACAAATCCGGACTATAAGAAAATCCGAGCACGACTGAACCTGAAAAGAACTGTTATGCAACATATATCTTCAACGTTAGGACGTGCCAGTGTACAAGGCCCCCAGATTGTAGGGTATGGGATCGATGGTCAGAGGTATGAACTTTTAGTGCCACTGTGAAGAGGCTGTTTCCGTGCAATGTGAATGACTTAAATGTATAAAAAGCACTGGCCAGTGTCATGAATTAAGACATAGCTTCCTCTACAAGAACATTGAGTTCATGACTTCCTCTACAAGAACATTGAGTTCATGACTCAGTAGTCTGTACCATAGGAATTGGTTCGTTTATTTATTTAAGTATCATACGAAGCTCGAACACAAAGGTACAATTTTACGAGGAAATAAGTTAAAAAAAACTAAGGCATGAAATTAATGTCAAAACATAACAAATTTTAATACAATGGCCGGTAATTAGTCATCTCGTTGCTACCAGTATTTGATTGTGTAAGTTGCCATACCTCTCCCCTTTATACACAATACATGAAAATGTCTTTGGAGGTATATCAAAAAATAGCTGGCTTAAAATTGCTGGATTGTCTAGAGTCCAACTTTCATGTGCTATCTGCTACCAAACTACGAAGACTTCAAAAGGGATACTTGAGAAATCATTGATTGGTTTAATGAAAAGGGAAAACCGATGACGTATTAACATTACTACATCTATCTCAAGATTCTAAGACTGGATAAGCTATTTAGCATTGTGGCTAGCATCATTTTAGTGAGATCAGACACTGAACTCTAGGACCAACAGCCTTAATTTGACCTAACTTAACGAATTTGAACATGAACAAAGAATTCAAGGCTAAAGCAAATAAATGTGCTGAAAAGTGTGAACAAATTACTTATGAGTGAGTAAGACCTTTAAGAACCCAAGTCTTACCATGAATTTGTTAGACAGATTTAGCAAATCGCACAGTCTCAAAGACTCAGGAATCAAAGACATCTAGAAGTGGAGCAAAGAGGCTAGGGGAAAAACAGAAAAAGAAGGCTCCCTGCTAATTTGTTCCCTAGTCTTACAAAATTATCCAAAAATGCACTAGCAAACTTTAATTCAATTCTTAAGATGCATCATTAACTGGTTCTTGGGAATTTTCTGTTTGTATGTACACTGAGAGCTCAGTTAATTGAACATGTTTTTTATTTTATTTTTTTGATAGGCAAAATTTTATTAAAAATGGGAAAAGGGGAAAGGGAAATCCAACAGAAAGTTGGATAGTACATCACAATGGCCGAAGCCCAGCCCAAAGGTCTAAACGGGAGTCCAAAAATAATACAATCAAGCCCACCCGAAACCCAAATAAACAATAAAGCCCAAACAACACAAACAGGCCAAGAAAGACCCACCCGGCCAACCCAACCCCACGAAACCCTAACCCGCCCCCAAGCCGCCGCCGCACAAAACACCGTAAGCCTCACCACCCAGCAGACACCACCACCCAACCGCCTCGCCGTTAAGCAGATCCGGTCCCTCCCCGATGAAGGAGATCGGCGACAGGAAGGGACCCAAACGAACCCACCAAAATGAAGCAGACGGCCTACAGCGACGGCAAAGAGAGCAAAGACAGGGCAGAGGGAGAAAAAATCAGCCGCCAAACAGCGCCACTCCACGAACCCCCGGGATCACGAACACGAATGAAAGCAGGAACCATCACCGCCAAGTCAACCCCTCGTCCGGCCTGCACCTCCAAAGCAATCGCCGGCCGAAAATAGCACACAAATACGACCAAAAGATGCAGACCATTGGGGTCCCATACCCTTCGCGGCCACACCTCCAAACCTCCGCCACCACCGCAAATCCATTTTGCTTACCGATTTTGTAAAAACCTGCAAGGAAAAAATAGAAAACAGAAAATACAGCTCTCCCCAAACTTCAACACTGAACAGACCCAACCCCACAACCGCCGCCAACCACCACAACCGTCCGGAGCACCCGAAGCCGTTAGGCACACCGGAGGAGCCAAGAAACCTCCGGCCAGAGGCAAGGAGACGAGGGTCACCATCGCCACGCCCATCACACGGTGGAGGGCGGTGTCCGAAAGCAGTCAGCCCGGCGAAGGGCTGAAACCCAGGAACCAAAATTGCGGGACCAAAAGCAGAGAAGGATGAGAGATATTCAGAGAGAAGAGAGAAAGAGACGAAAACCATTTCAGTCACAATATTTAAATACATAAGGAGCTAAATAATTAAGAACTATACTTTCTTCAACAGTGTCCGCTGATTCATTGTTGCAGAGGTCTCACAAATCCTAACAGCTGGACCTGTAAGATTGCGAGAACAGAAACACTTATTGACATTGGAAGACTAAGCAGTCTGAAAATAAACAAACAAAAAGAAGATGCAGAAATTGATAAATTATATGATTGGCAGGGGACTTTCATGCTTTATCTGCATGGAGAGGATACACTTCAGCTTACTCTATTCTCCTCCAATCTGAAAGCCCAAGAATCACCCTAGAGAAATGGATTAGAATATTACATATTCCATGGATTATTTCACGCACGCACATGGACAAGAAACACCCATGTGTCGTAATGAGAGAGAGAGAGAGAGAGAGAGAGAGAGAGAGAGAGAGAGAGAGAGAGTGAAACATGAAATTCCAAGAACAAGTTACCAATCCAAATGGATGGAATATGAGCAATCTTGTGCCAATCTTCGCCAATTCCCTTTTCGCATCTTTTCTCAAGAAGGGGACAGCCAACTATATTCAAAGATTGAAGAGATGAAAGATTACCCAAGCACTTTGACATAGATTCCAATGCACTAAAATTCCTGATGACCAAACTTATCAAGGCAGGGAGGAGCTCAAGTTGACCAGGGAGAGACTTGACCTCTGTCCATCCCCATAAATGTAGAAACTCCAGGGAGGTGAAATGGCTCCATGGTGGTGATGCAGCACTTCTGGAGGCTATACTCCTCTCCGAATCCATCTATATCCAATCTTTGAAGGTTGGCGGGGCAAACCAGCCCCTCCTCCCAACAATTCCCCCAATTTGGACATGATCTAAGATGCAGGTCCTTGAGACATGTGAGACTGCGTAATGCTTCTGAATTGGGTGTCTTTAACTTTGTACACTTGTTTAGGCATATATCTACTAGGGTTAGTTGTAGAAGCCCTTCTGGCAAACACATCAACTTTGGGCAATCGAAAATAAAGAGTTGTTGAAGGGACGTTGAGCCCTTGAACGCTGCATTTGTTTCGTCAATTGGATCCATTAGGTTATAGCAATGATATACACATTTCTAAAGAAACCCTAGGTTTTCTAGTTGGTTTGGCAGAAAACTCAGCCCATCTACTATTGCCACATCTCTCTTTGTTTGGGATGTTCTGGATGGAGGGGCGAGTTCGAAAATATTTCTCTCTTGCCCCTTGTTTGGTTTAAGGGAAAAGAGAAAGACAAAATGACCAAATAGACTATTAAGTGCAATGAAAATTTTCCTTCATTTTTCTTGTTAATTATTTTGGAGAGTGATTTTGCCACTCCCAAAATTGTTAAATGCACTTCTCAAGTTATTAATTTTTGTAGAGTGCCAAAATCAATATGAGTTGAATTTGGCGCACCCAAAGGGGAGTGCGGTAAACAATTTGGGGAGTGGCAAAATCACTGCCCATTATTTTCTCTTTTCTTCCCTCTTTTTCCACAAGGTTCCAAACAAAGCATTAGGGGTTCATTGCCTTTTCTCTTTTGCAAATCTCTTATTAAGGCTTAGTTTGTTTGGACAGAATTATGTGGGCACACGCCCTTAAAATCTTACTTATAAAATCGGGTGCGCCCTTTTTGGAAAGCGCAACGAAATGCTTAATTCAGAGTCGCCACTTGGGTTTTTTGTGGTATGCCACCCAAGGAACCGAACTTGAAACGCTTGCTACGTTTTGATTGGAAAAGGTTTTGTAGACTGGTCCGTCGTCACCTTTGATGTCTGAGGTTCGGGAGCCAGATTACAAGAAGGGAAGGGTTTTAAGGCACCCCTCTCGTCCAATCTGGAGATCGGTCTCTACTCAGGCCTTTATAAAACATTTGGATTCTCTCTCATTAATCATTTTTTAGCCAGTTAGGGTGGGGGAACAGTTTAAGAGGATTAAAACTGTAACACGTTGACATGATGTGATAAATGGCATGCTCGTTTATGAAACAATTAGTATAGGATGCAAACAGACTCCTGTGGGAGTTTTAAACAGATTGGAGGACACTGTTCTGGGGTGACGTGCGCAGGAGGAAACCAGCATGCACTGACCAAGCCACTGCATGCTGACTTGACCTGCATACGCCACTACAGAACACGTGTACGCCAGTAAGCCCAAGCCCACAATTCTTATTTTCAACCTCTGGGCTCTGGAAATGACCAGTGTACACCCAGGACAAACCAAGCAGTTTATATAGCAGTTACAGGCAGTTTGAATGGGCTAAAAGGTCACGAAATGAATAAAACACTCCTTAACCAGTGAGGGGATAAAACAAAGGCCAAGACCTAGTTACCATGTAATGGCCAGCCACTGGTCAAGATTGGACTGGCGTACGCGGGTAGACCACAGCGGTATGCCAGTTGTAGCCCCTTGACCAATGCTTGGCTTTGCACTTTCTAGGTTCTAAGACATGTGTGGGCTACCACAGCCCCGGGTGGATCGGGGCGGCCCAAATGGAAAATCGCGCGCCTCAAACCTTTGGATCGATTCGAAAAATGGTTTGAAGAGTCGCCACCAGAATTTATGGTTTATCACCCGAGAAACCGTTTTGTTTCGAAAATGGTTGATTTGAAATTGAAAACCAGAGATCAGTTTCAAGGGTCCGGAAGCCATGTTACGAGGGGGGAAGGGTTTTACGGCACCCCCCTCGCCCGATTCGGAATCGGTCTCTACTAAACATTTGTGGGATTTTTCAAAAGGGAATTTTGTTTCATTTAACAACTAGCAATTATCCACAGTTATATCAAATAAGAGGTGTATACATGTGCATGTGTACATAAGGTGATAAGATGGCCATGCATAATATACAAGATGACTGAAAATGCAGTCCTGTCACTGTATTCACTCTCGAGCGCTCGGGAGTGGTCCCGAGCGCTTGGGAGTGCTAACACTCTGATCCTGCAAAACTTTGTTAGCACTGACAGAATATAATGTGAAACTGGAAATTGAAATGTTATTAAGTACACCACTGGCTCAGCAGAGGACTTGAAAGACTGAGATAGGCCCTCAATCTTTCAGATCATACATCCCTGCCCCGATAAGATTAGATCTACAAGTTTAAATGAGCAAATAGGTACATTCAGCCATGCAGAAAGTCATACAACACAGCAAACTGGGAAAATGGAAAACAGTAACATGCATGCACTCCCGAGCGCTCGGGAATGGTTCAGAGCGCTTGGGAGTGAGCTGCATGCCAACTTACTCTCAAGTGGAAAATGATATTGTCTTGACATGCAAACACCCTTGTTTTGATCTTTCCCAAAAGAAAATCATCTTTTAATTTTAAAAGAAAAGAACCTTGTTCACGTACGAAAACTTGTGAGAAATGTTTCTGTTTTAGGAAAACAGATTTTGTGTGTCTGCATGCTATGATAAAACCATCTTACTTGAGAATGCACCTCACCCCCCCCCCCAGCCTGTTGTGTGACAAAGTACCATGCATGGGACTGGAAACAGTCCCGAGCACTCGGAGCACTCTCAAGCGCTCGAGAGTGTTTCCAGTAGGGGTTTTGATAAAACATTTTTTTTTATACCCCTTTGCTCTTGCTTTTACACCAAGGTCTCCCAACCATGCACCCAGTATTGAAGACTGGGTCAGGCTGAGAGACCCCCCCTCAGAAGGGAAAAACAGCCTTTTTGTTTGTGATCAAAGGTAAAGATTTCTACCTTTTGCTTGACACCTTGCTCTTTGGATGACTTTGAAAAATGAATGTAGAGTGAAAAACACAAGAGATCAGAAGCAGGGAGTGTTCTGGATTTCTTGCCCTTTTCCTTGATGATTTTCAAAACCTTTGAAGTTTGGAAAGTGAGTTTGAGTTTGAAAACTTTTGCCTTGAGCAAGAGAGAGGGGAGAGTGGTTTTAGAGAGAGGAAATTTCGCAGCCTCCGACCCCTGAAACCAGGCACTCCTATTTATAGGCTAAAATAACCTATAGTTTTGCAATGAAATGGATTTTGAATAAAGCATTTTAAAATGGAGGAAATCTGTTGGCCTGATCTTCTCAGACTGAGGTTGAGTGTTGACTCAAGCCTTATCCGGCTCAAGGTGACTGCAATGATGGATTGCATGGATAGTGGGTGATCCTGCCACCCATTGGGCAGCACAGAAGACTCGAGCGCTCGGGAGTGAGCCAGACCAAAGGTTTTGGAAAATGGTTTGGAGCGCTCGGGACTGCCCCCAAGCGCTTGGAATGCTTTTGACCATTTTTATTTCCTTTTCAAATCCTTCAAGGAGCAAAGTCTCGATTGGTACAAGGCTTGTTTTGATCCAAGTTCATCATCGGGGAGCCTCCGGGCCACAAATTAAGGAAATTCGACAAGTTCAAATTGGGGTGTCTACAACATGTTCAGAAAGACCACAAAGGTATTCCATAGCAGCAGAAATGAATGTTGAAAAGTAAAACTAACAGTTCTAACCATGAAAAGCAATAAACTGGTTCTTAGCATGCTCACAGGTGATAGAAATGAAAAGGACATAAAATAGCTAGACACTGATCCCCACGCCAGTACTGCACATACAGCCATGACCGGTGTACGCATACTATGGACTGGCGCACGCCAATTCTAAGCACTAACGGTTTTGAAACCTTGCTAGCTTTTGAGGCTCATATTCTGAAATATGCCTGAAGCTACACCGTACGATGTTTTGAGGAATAACATATGATGTAGTCAGTTATACCGTGCGAGGTTCTGAGTAATAAAAGTGGGCTATCAGCGAGAAGGTACACCGTGCAGTATACCAGAAAACCATGCGAGGTATCTTGGTACACCGTGCGGTGTTGTTTGTGATTGAGGCAGACTGTTGTTATACTGTTATTTTATTTCTGCACATCATTCATTTGCCATCTACTGTACAGTAAGTACCACGAGCACGCCAATGTGATATATTCAATCCCATGTCCCTTTCCCTTATTTGTTTTCTAAGATTTAGTCTTCCAAATGATATTCAAAGTTTTTGCCCTTTGAAAATGTTAAGTAAAGACCGATTTTTGCTAGGCGAATGGGGTGCTTTTCAATAAAACCTTCCCTATTTGTAACTTGGCTCCCAAACCCAAAGTCTAGACATTTTCGCTAGGCCAAAAGCCTTTTTTTTCAAATCAAACCCTCGATTTCTCGGATCATCTATCTTAAAAATCTGGGTGGCAACTCTCGAGCACGCCGGTCAGGGAGCCCACAAAGACATTAAATGTAAAGTTTAGGGAGTATTTCAAAATTTTCCCATCTTTTTTTGAACAGGTCTCAAGTTCGAATATCAAAGGTTGGACACAAACAAAAAAGACATTTTTAATGTAGGGTTTAAGTTTTGTCCGGCTTAGCCGGAAATCATAGGTTTTCCGCCACCGCCCATTCTGGACCCTACCAAGCGTTCACTGCAATATTTTGAACCGTTCATCTTGTAGGGCACGCAAAAGAACATATCTACGCAAAAAATCAACTTGACTAAATGTCAACACGTATATCAAAAGTTAAGTTTTGATTTTTAAAATAGATCGCCAGATTCTATAGCTAGGTTTTTTAGTTAAACAGTTCCTGACCATTTATTTTATATATAAAATTTTAATTTTTTATATAGCAAGATGAACGGTTCAGATTATTATAATAAACGTACGGTAAAGCCCACAATGAGTGGTGGAAACTATGAGGTTCACACCTCAACCGGAAAGAATTTAAACTCTTTAATGTATAGCAGATTGATTTGATCTAATGCTTGAGACTCATTTTCCTCTTTCGTGTAAAGTGCCCAAGCTTTATGATCGTATTACGCAACTGCTTAGATTGCCTTTTCCTTGGTTGGAATTATTCATTGGTGGTCCCTTTGGGAAACTTCTGTAGGGCTCAAATAATGCATTGGGGATGAAAACTCCTTTGGTAGTGACATGTTAGTTAGACAAATGAGCCTCCTTTTGCTGGCTGTTATTTTGTGGAAATTTCAGCATTTGTCATGGTCATGTGTCCACATTGCATAATATAGGACTAGTTCATAGTGGCCCTTCAATTGATCTTTTCTGGAACAATTCAAAATACCCCCAAACTTTACATTTAATGTTCTAAAAAGCTCCTAAATTTTTAAAAAAAACTTCAATTTTACACATAAACTTTTCTTCTGTTAGTCAAATAGACTATTTCCGTCAAAATCTGTTAAATTGGTAACAGAAATTGCTAAAAGGGATCTCTCTCTCTCCGTGTGAGTGTGTGTGCCTCTCTCACGCAAACACATACACACCTAACCACCATCGCCTAATACTGTTCCAGCCTAATTCCCCCAAAAATAGGAAACGAGGGAAGAATAACAAGGAATTCCCACATAAGGAGTAGAACTTGAACTATGCAACGGCTACCGCTTGGCCTAGCCGAACCTCGGCGGAGGAGGAGAAAACTCCAGCGAAAAGAAGAGATTACAATTATTGTTGTACATTAGCGACTCTTTTCCTGACCATTGCCAATGGGGACAAAGAACATCTTCAGTACCTTCTTGTACTTGACCAGCTCGGGGTATGAGTCGTGTTTATTCAATGTCTAGCTCCGGTTGGTGCACCTATTGCTGTACACAAAGAAGAACATAATTCCTCAATTTCTTGATTTTCGATCTTCTATTGGAGAAGGGTTTAGTGATTAGAAGCGATTTGGACTTGGCAATGGAGAATCGATTGGGTCATCAAATGGTTAGGGTTAGAGAGTGAAATTCAGAGGAGAGATCTTACTAGAGTGGTGGTGGTGGTGGGGTGTATGTGTGTGTGGAGAGAGAGAGAGAGAGAGAGAGAGAGAGAGAGGGTCTATTTAACAGACAACAATCTGTGTTAGCAATTTATGTTTCAATTTAACTGATTTGGACGGATAGGGTCTATTTGACTAATGGAAGAAAGTTTAGGAGTAAAATTGATGTTTTTTAAAAATTGGGAGCCTATTAGACATTGAATGTAAAGTTTGGGGGTATTTTAAAATTTTCCCATCATTTTTTGAACAGGTCTCAAGTTCGAATGTCAAATGATGGACACAAACCAAAAAGACATTTTTAATGTAGGGTTTGAGTTTTGTCTTGCTTAGGCGGAAATCATGGGTTTTTCGCCACCGCCCATTGTGAACCCTACCAAGTGTTTATTGTGTAATTTGAACTGTTCATCTTGTAGGACACGCAAAATAACATATCTAAGCAAAAAAATTAGCTTGACTGGACGTCAAAACGTATATCAAAAGTTGATTTTTAATTTTTAAAATGGATCGCCTGATTCTATAACTAGGTTTTTTAGTTAAACTGTTCATGACTGTTTATTTTATATATCAAATTTTAATTTTTGACATAGCTATTGATGTCTAATAAAGCAAATTTTTTGCATGAATATTCTATTTTATGGGCTTTACAAGATGAACGGTTCAAATTATTATAATAAACGCAAGGTAGAGCCCACAATTAGTGGCGGAAATGATGAGGTTCACACCTCATCCGGAAAGAATTTAAACTCTTTAATGTATAGTTGAGACTGAAAGTGCACAAACTTTATGAACATATTACACAACTGCTTAGATTGCCTTTTCCTTGGTTGGTGATTCCTTTGGGAAACTTCTGTAGGGCTCAAATAATGCATTGAGGATGAAAACTCCTTTGGTGGTGACATGTTAGTTAGACAAATAAGCCTCCTTTTGCTGGCTGTTATTTTTGTGGAAATTTCAGCATTTGTCATGGTCATGTGTCCACATTGCATAATATTGGACTAGGTCATAGTGGCCCTTCAATTGATCTTTTCTGTATCTACACATACAGTCTTTTTTTCTTAAGAACTACCTCATTTTAGTTAAAATGTGGATCTCCCCATTTCTCCCCTTTCCCGATCGAATTTTGATGATCCGAGTCGCTCAATATGATCTAAACGTGTTTTTAAGGGTACTCGCATTAAATTGGCAAAATAAATGACAGGGAAAGGCTTGATTTGAGTAGTTTTTATTTGAATCGTTCAATAAAAAATTGTTCAGAACTGTTCGGTTGAAGCTCATTCCGGTCATTTATTTTTCCGATTTCTTGAGGATACCATTAAAATTACATTCTGAACACATTGAGTGGCTCGGATAATTGAAATTCAATTGTGAAAGGGGAGTCCGCATTTTAACTAAAATGAGGTGGTATATATATATATATATATAAAGCTAACGAAAGCAGAGTATTTGCCTTCCTCTTCCTCTTACCCCCAAATTCTATCTTTCTTCCTCTCATGAGCCTTGTGAACATCAGGCCCCTGAAATCCTGAAAAGAGACATTTGCTCTGCTTTGTACTGTAAGTTCCTCAACCCAGAAGGATGCAAGTTTTGCACTTGTGATCTTGCTTTGTCATGGAATCAACTACAGTTTAGTCTTAAAAGTCGGTTTTTTGTTATTAAGCACGAGGAATGAGATTAATTTCAAACAGTATCCTGTTTTGTTCTAGTTGTTAATCCGTTCGATTACCTTTCTTTGCTTGCTTGTTGGCCCTTTTTTTTTGTTTTTCTTTTCTTCCTTCTCTGTGCTGGGGGGCTTGTTCTTGCTGTCAGAGTAGCACTCAATGATTCAATTCCAGTTTCTGTTTATACATCCTCTCATATGGCACAAGTAATTTTCGCTTGGTTGAGGAAACTAATATCATGTACCCATTGTCTTGTGTGCTTCTGAAATTCTTGCTTTTCGGTGAGAGATTTTTGGTTGAATGAATGACAGAGTAGTATGAGAGAGAGAGAGAGAGAGAGAGAGAGGGTTTGGAGATTTCGGTAGAAAGAGAGGTGAAATGACATTTGTGCCCTTGTATTTGTTCTGTTTTAGTTTTCCTGTTGGAATATGACCAGAGTATGGAGTTCACCTCTGGTCTTAATGAAATACTTTCTAGAAGCTACTTTCTCCGTCCGGATTTAATAGTCTCTCGTTCAATTCTAACCGGATAGAAAATGAGTTACTCCCTCCGTCCTTTTATTACAGTCCAGTATTCCATTTTGGGCTGTCCCTTAATAAGTGTCCATTTTGTAAAGTTAGTGGGTAAAAGTTGGTGAATTGCCTATTTTGTCCCTAAAAATAGATTCCATTTTGAAAAGTTTGTGAGTAAAAGTGTAATAATGATGGGTAAGTAGGGAAAGTGAAGGAAAAAGTTGATGTGAAAGGTATAATGATGATGTCTTTTTAATAAGTTGGAGTTACGAAGCAGGACATTTAAAAAGGGACGGAGGGAGTATATCTTTAAATTGGTAGTGAATTTTATATCAAATATAAATCTTGTTTGATAGATCTCAATTAGCTCTATAAGACAATATTCTCAAAATTTTATAAAACATTATAAATTACAAGATATAATTGATTAAAAAATGGCATGAACTCCAAAAAAGGACTATTAAATCCGGACGGAAGGAGTATTAAAGAGCTGATTTTTATGTTTCAACTGTTTATAGCCTTGGACCACTTTAATTGGCTGCTAATTTTAGCCATTTGTCTTGAACTTCTCATCGATAATGGATTGTAATTTTGGCACTCCAAAAATTGATGGAGGGGTTCCAAAATTGAACTGTGCTAATAAATAAAACGGTGTCGTTTTGGAGCCCCTCTATTAATTTTTGGAGTGCTAAACTCCTATATTAAAATAGTAGAAATTTGTGGGTTAACATTGATATTTTATAACCTCATATTTTGGAGATTAAATTTACTCATGAATTGCAGTGGTTGACAGGTTTTTGGGATGTTTGGTTTCAAAAAGAATTCAATGGAAAGGCTCTAGAGGCACCTTTAAGGTCAGTGTTGTAACGAACGCTATGAATGCAAACTAAGAACGAGAAATTGAATACTAAACAAGAAATCACAAAGACACAAGATATACGTGGTTCCCCAAGATGGGTACGTCCACGGGCGAGGAGAGAGAGGATTCACTAACCAACGTGAAGAAGAGATACAAAGAGCCGGCTGTAATCCGTAACTCTAGAAAGGCCACAATATGAGAGCCCAAAAGATAATCTATAGAAGTCCCCCAAAAGCCCTATTTATAATAGGCTACAAAAACTGGAACAACATAATTAACCAATGTGGGACTAAGAATACAAGGCATTCCTAACAATTCTCCACCTTGACTTGAATTCTACTGAACCAAATCACCAAATATAGTTTTCCCCTTCTAACCTCTCACTCGCCAAATGCCCCCGAGGGGTGATCAACTGCAAATACCAAGCAAGCCCAAGCAATGCTTGAACTTGGCAACCGGAACCGGTTTAGTCAACATATCTGCTGGGTTATCTGCCGTACCCACTTTCTTCACCTCGACTTGCTTCTGTGAGATGATATCCCGAACGAAGTGATACCTGACATCGATATGCTTGGTCCTTTCATGATACATCAGATTTTTAGTCAAATGTATAGCACTCTGTGAATCACAAAATACTGAACTCACACCCTGTGCAAGACCAAGCTCACAAAGCAAACCTCTCATCCACAATGCCTCCTTCACAGCTTCAAGCAATGGCCATATACTCCGCTTCTGTTGTAGACAGCGCGACTGTAGCCTGTAAAGTAGCTTTCCAACTAATGGCACTTCCGGACAGAGTAAAGACATAACCTGTCAGAGACCTCCTCTTATCGTGGTCACCGGCAAAATCCGAATCAACATAACCAACAGCATGATCACCAGAATTGGCAATCCCAAACAATAGACCAACACTTGCAGTTCCGCATAAATACCGTAGTATCCATTTCACAGCCTCCCAATGTGCCTTTCCTGGACGCCCCATATAACGACTAACGACACTAACTGCATGTGAAATATCAGGACGAGTACATACCATGGCGTACATAAGGCTCCCAACTGCGCACGAATATGGAACCTGAGACATATACTTCTCCTCATCCTCCGATTGTGGTGACAACTCAGCTGAAGTCGAAAGTGTGCTGCCAAAGGGGTACTGACTGGCTTCGAGTTCTGCATGGCAAAGCGCTCAAGCACTTTAAGAACATAAGACTTCTGATTCAAAAATAATTTGCCAGCTACTCGATCTCTGCAAATCTCCATACCCAAAATACGTTTTGCCGCACCCAAATCTTTCATCTCAAATTCACCACCTAACTGTTGTTTCAACCTGTTGATTTCTGATACACTCTTGGCAGCAATAAGCATATCATCAACATACAACAGTAGATAAACAAATGAACCATCTGGAAGTTTTCGAAAATACACACAACCTGTCATACTCACTCCTAGAATATGACTGGCTTATCATAAAAGTATCAAACCGCTTATACCACTCTTGGGGATTGTTTGAGGCCATACAAAGATTTACGAAGTAAACAAACGCGATCCTCCTTTCCAGAAACGACATATCCCTCATGCTGACGCATATAAATCTGTTTCTCAAGCTCGCCATGCAAAAACGCAGTTTTGACATCAAGTTGCTCTAACTCAAGATCATAACAGGCAACAATAGCAAGTAAAGTGCGAATGGAACTATGTTTTACAACAGGTGAAAATACCTCATTGTAGTCAACACCCTCTTTTTGGCTGTATCCTTTCGCCACTAGCCGAGCTTTGAACCGAGCGTCTTCTACCCCTGGAATACCTGGTTTGCGCTTGAAGACCCACTTGCACCCAACAATCCTCTTCCCTTTCAACGGTTCTACTAACTCCCATGTTTGATTCTTCTGAAGAGACTCAATCTCCTCATTCATAGCAACAAACCACTGTGCAGACTCAGTGCTCGAAACAGCTTCCGTATAGCTGGAAGGCTCCTCATACTCAACTGTCTCAGCAACTGATAAAGCATAGGCCACCATCTCAGAATAAGCCGAATACCTTTCAGGAGGCCGAATCTTCCTCCTTGGCCTATCTTTAGCAATAGTGCATGGTTGCTCAACTAACGCATCAACCTTTATGTCTGAACTCTTGAACTCCTCTTCAATTGGCTTTCGCTTCTTCTTCCCTGAGTCGGAAGATTCACTCAAAAACTCCACCTGCTTTGGAACACTTTGTTCCTGAACTGTATCATCAACCTGCTTAGACCCCTTAATCAAATAATTTTCATCAAAAGTCACATCCCTGCTAATCAAAAGCTTCGAATCATCAGAGCACCATAACCTGTACCCTTTGACACCTGCTGCATAACCCAAGAAAATACACTTCTTGGCCCGTGGCTCCAATTTACCCTCATTCACATGAGCGTAAGCTGGACACCCAAAAACACGCAACACAGAATAATCAGCTGGATGACCTGACCATACCTCAAACGGAGTCTTACACTCAATAGCAGTCGACGGAGACCTGTTCACCAAATAGCATGTCGTGGAAATGGCTTCAGCCCAAAATTCTTTGCCCAATCCGGAATTGGACAACATACAACGTGCCTTCTCCAAAAGAGTCCTGTTCATTCGTTCAGCCACACCATTCTGCTGAGGGGTTTTTCTCACTGTGTGATGCCTCACAATGCCCTCATCACTGCAGAACCTATCAAACTCGCCAAGACAAAACTCCATACCATTGTCAGTTCTCAAACGTTTTATTTTCTTACCAGTCTGATTCTCAATCAAAGTTTTAAACTGTTTGAATGTATTAAAGGCGTCACTTTTATGTTTCAACATATACACCCAAACCTTACGAGAGAAATCATCGACAATACTCATAAAATAGCGAAAACCACCTTTAGAAGTTACCTCTGCGGGACCCCAAAGATCTGAGTGAAAATAATCCACTGTGCCTTTGGTGCGATGAACAGCTGTACTGAATTTCACCCTGCACTGCTTGCCGTAGACACAATGCTCACAGAAATCAAGCTTCTCAATTTTCTGGCCACATAGCAAACCCTGTTTGCTCAAAATTGTCATCCCCTAAGACGCATATGCCACAAACGAGTCAAGTCTGAATCTGAAACCTTGGATGAAGCAACCGTTGCTGCAGCACCTAGAACTGTACTACCCTGGAGTGTATAGAGGTTACCACGCTTCTGACCCTTCATCAGTACCAATGCACCCCTCAAGACTTTCAAAACTCCACCTTCACCGAGGAATTTGCAACCATGAGAATCAAGAGCACCCAGGGATATAAGATTTTTCTTCAAATCTGGAACATGTCGAACCTCAGATAAAGTCCTAACAATACCGTCATGCATCCTAAGCTGAATCGTTCCTGAACCAACAGTCTTACAGGCCATGTTGTTGCCCATCAAAACTGTACCACCATTGACCGCCTCATAAGTAGAAAACCACTCTCTATGCGGACACATGTGGTATGAACATCCATAATCCATAATCCACTCGGTATTAGAGCGAGAATCGCCCTCTGTAATTGATAACACATTATCTGACTCATCTGAACTTTCAGCAATTCCAGCAATTACTTTACCCCCTTTCTGGTCTTCTTTTTCTTTCTCCTTGAGTTTTAAACAGTCTTTTTTCCAATGTCCGGATTTCTTGCAATAATTGCACTTTCCCTTCTTCTTACCTGATGATCTGGATCTTCCCCTATTACTCGACTCCTCCCTATCTGTTGTTCTTCCCCTAACAAACAAACCCTCCGCATGTGCATCACCCTCACCTGACACTTTTTTCCTCAATTCTTTCGAATATAGGCTGGCCTTAACATCCTCCATGGATATCGTGTCTTTGCCATACAATAGGGTTGTAACAAAGTGCTCATACGAAAGTGGTAAAGAACATAGCAAAATTAGGGCTTGGTCCTCATCCTCAATTTTACTATCAATATTTTTCATATCCATAATAATACGATTGAACTCGTCTAAATGATCCTTAACAGGTATACCTTCTCGCATACGAAACGTATAAAGACGTTGTTTGAGATATAACCTGTTGGTGAGCGACTTCGTCATATATATGCCTTCCAACTTCAGCCAAATTCCTGCTGCTGAAGTTTCTTCTTCCACCTCGCGAAGAACATCATCTGCCAGACTCAACTGAATAGAACTCAGAGCTTTGGCATCCGTATCATCCCAATCTTCCTCTTTGATTCCAGAACTAGTCTTGCCTGACAAAGTCTTGTGTAATCCTTGTTGGGTTAATAGAGCCTTCATCTTTACTCTCCAAAGACTGAAACTGCTGCTCTGCCCATCAAACTTCGCAATCTCGAATTTAGCCGCCATAGCCACAATCGGAAACGAAACCCTAGTTTTTGCAACCTAAGGCTCTGATACCAGTTTGTTGTAACGAACGCTATGAATGCAAACTAAGAACGAGAAATTGAATACTAAACAAGAAATCACAAAGACACAAGATATACGTGGTTCCCCAAGATGGGTACGTCCACGGGCGAGGAGAGAGAGGATTCACTAACCAACGTGAAGAAGAGATACAAAGAGCCGGCTGTAATCCGTAACTCTAGAAAGGCCACAATATGAGAGCCCAAAAGATAATCTATAGAAGTCCCCCAAAAGCCCTATTTATAATAGGCTACAAAAACTGGAACAACATAATTAACCAATGTGGGACTAAGAATACAAGGCATTCCTAACAATTCTACGTGCCTAGTCACCTTTTGTTGGGAGTTTGTTCAATGCATCGACCCGCCACTGCGTGCTCAAGGCCCAATTTGTGTGGGAGTAACGGCAAAGAGTCCACCACATTACTTGGGCCCAATATACACTGAATGACCCATATCCACTTAAAAGGCTAAGCCTTTTAAGTGGATATGGGTCATTCAGTGTATATTGGGCCCAAGTAATGTGGTGGACTCTTTGCCGTTTCTCCCATACAAATTGGGCCTTGAGCACGCAGTGGCGGGTCGATGCATCGGACGACCTCACAACAAATGGTATCAGAGCCGATGGTTGACGATCTATGGGAAGACTCTCAGCGCACCATTGAATGGGCTTGCACAGAAGACACTCGTGGAGCGGTATAAAATCCAAAGGTGACTCCCGATGAAGCAAGGTGGCTCGATGTTGGAGTGCTGTATTGGATGGCTCACTGTCGATGGAGTTTGACTCGTCGGAGAGCACGGTGCTGTCGAATTAATGAGCACATTGGCTCTCAATGGAGTTCTCGTGGGGGAGCATAGTGCCAGTGACTAGGCACGTTGGCTTCTAATTGAGATGACTCTGAATCGATTGAGTGGGTGCAGAATAAGCCCAGTTCGGGAGATAGGGTTGAGAGTAGTAGATCAGAATCAAGGGGGAGCTTGGATGCAGAGAGAGGTTAAGGCCCAATGTTCGGTTCACTCATGAGGGGGAGATTTGTTAGAACATGTGTGAACGTTGAGTCCCACATCGGATAAACAGAAAAAGAGTTGGACCTTAATATACAATTGGATGGCTCACCACTTCCAAGGCTTAGCCTTTTAAGTGGATATGGGTCATTCAGTGTATATTGGGCCCAAGTAATGTGGTGGACTCTTTGCCGTTTCTCCCATACAAATTGGGCCTTGAGCACGCAGTGGCGGGTCGATGCATCGGACGACCTCACAACAGTCAGTGTTTTTCGTTTGAAGGCAATGGATTACCTCTATTAATTAACTTTATTTTCATTCAATAATCTGGTTTTTGTGGAAGGCCTAGCAAGTGTGTGTGAGTTTTATCGGGTTTTGGAGTTGGTTGATAGTGACGATAGTTTACGTTGACGGTAATCGTCCAGCAGTTTTTATGAGTCCAAGAAGGCGAGCCATGGTAGCTAAATCTCTTCTTTGGACTAGGATTGATGATTTCTCTCCAGTAGTAGCATAGTTTCTCTTTCAATTTTTCTTAATCACTTAAATATTTGTTACTAGATGCATAATTAATGTCCCTACATCCATTTCTCCATTCATGTGTATTTTTCACTTATTGTGGTTGCCATATCAATCGCCAACAAGCACAGCCCTTGATTTATTGGTGCTTTCGGTTTCCCAGGGGATTGATTTGCTAGAGGTGTAGGAGTAGGGGTGTCAAACGGGCCGGGCCGGCATGGCACGACATGGTTAAATGTGGCACGGGGGCGGGCACGAACACAGTCATGCCTTGGCACGTCACGACACGATACGGTCTTAGTGAGCACGTGGACGGGCACGGGTACGGGCACGGTCTTGGCCGGCACGGCACGACACGGCACGGTTTTAGTGGGCACGTGCACTGGCAAAGGGCATGGGCATGGAGGTGGGCGGGCACGGCATGGAAGTTGGCCTGGCACAACACGGTTTAGCCGGGCACGGGCACAACACGGTTGTTGAACGGGCACGGCATGGCACAACACGGTTCTAGGCCAAGCCAGGCACTGCACGAGTTGACGGACACGGCACGGTACGGCACGACACGGTTCTAGCCGGGCACAGCACGGGTTGACAGGCATGGCACGGGCAAGACACGATTCTAGCTGGGCAAGACACGGGTTGATGGGCAAGAAAGGGCACGACACAAGGCACGGGAAAAAAATTATTAAATAATTTGACCTGTGACTCATAAATATAATGTGATTAATTAATAATAATTTTAATTACAAAACAAGGCATTTTAGTTTCATAAGTTATAAAAAACAAGCTTTTAAATTGGAACAACTAACAATAAATAAGGAAAAAAACTAATTTTAAAGAAAAAACCTCCATGTGATTCCAACCCATGTCCTATGGAACTTGTCACACATCACAAACCACCAAGGCCATTAGTTATGTTATTGTTTTTAATTCTTTGAAAACTAATGAAGAAAAGTTGTTTGGTAACAAATTTCTACTTTTTTGTTTTTCATAAACTTTTTTAGAGTTTTTGTAAATTATGGAAACAACAAAAAGGTGTTACCCCTAGTTATTTATTTATTTTTTTTTGAGAAACTCAAATATTACCAAACATGTTTCTTGTTTTTGTTTTTATGAAAACATTAACCTGTTTCTACTTCTAGTTTCTTAAAAACAAAAAACTGAAAAAGGTTACCAAACGCCCCCTTGGAAACTTGTAGTTTCGATATAGTTTTAACCAAAAAAATAAATAAATAGTTCAGGTCCAACCATAATAGCTAAAAGAAACAAAAGGAGGGAAATTTTGTACTGTTAGCTGTTGTTTTTCCAATGGGGTGAAGTATTTCATGTACTAAACTAGAATAGAATTTGAGCTGTAAGTCTCATTTTTCTGTTGGAACATGACTGGAGTATGGAGCTAAATAGTACTTTCTAGAAGCTATTGAACAGCTGTTTTTGATGCATGTTTCAATTGTTCGAAGCCTTGAGAGCCACTTTAGTTGGCTGCTAAACTTTAACCTTTAGCCGGTTGCATGTCTTGAATTTCTTTCACATAATCGTAGAGAGTTGTGTTTAAACATTTACGGAGTATATTTTAGCCTCATATTTTGGAGACTAAATTTACTCAATTGCAGTGGTTGTCAGGTTTTTGGGATTTCTGGTTTCAAAAAGAATTCAATGGAAATGCTCTAGAGGCACCTTAAAGGTCAGTGTTTTTCGTTTGAAGTTGGATGATAGTGACGATAGGGTACGAAGACAGTAATAGTCCAGTGGTTTATGAGTCTATGAAGGCAAGCCATGGTGGCTCAATAATAGAAACAAAAAATGTTTTATATTATTTATGATTGTCCTGTTTGGTGTCAAGAAAAGTAGGTGGTCCACACACGAGCCGAAATAATTAGACCGATGATATTGCATACCGAATCGAAATCGAAATAGTTTTTTCATATATCATCGTTAAATAGATAATCATGTTGTGGGATTCTCGATTGCCGAGTAGATGAGAAAAAATTTCAAATCCAAAGGCAAGACATGTCGGGCTTGCTCCGAAAGTGGAGAGGAACACGAGAACCTGCATTTCTTCTTTGGACCAAATCAAACCAATATATGAGAACAGTTTGTCGCGAGTCTTCGGTTGACAGTAGGATTGTATATTTTTCAATATAGTTTAAGAGATTTGTCCGCGTGATCATATAAGTAGTACTAGATTCTTTGGAACTAATTAATGTTTTGGTGCCAGTAATTGTTCAAACCATGGATGAAATTGTATTGATTGTATGAATTAATTAGTTGATTTCATAAGCCTTAAAAGTTAAATCTTTGATTTTAATTGGTTCTTCATGGATTCAAAAGATAAATTACGTTTGTTTTCATTTTTGTTCCTAGTTGGTTAGAGCAGCATGCAGGGGTTTAAAGCTGAAATTTGGTATAGCAGATGTTGATGTTGCAATTATGTATCCTTATAAGTAGAGATCTAAATTCTTTCCTAAATGTTTTTCCCTCTAATTGAACTCAGACCTACACTTACATATATTTGAAATTTTTTTTTATCGTTTTTAAATGAGCTTGGAAGTTGGTCGTGGAATAGAAAAGAAATGAGAGGATAATTAATTTATCATGTTTGGTTTGAGAGGAAACAGAGAGGAAATTAACAAAATGAAGAATTAAGGACAGTAAATCTTCCTCTACATTTTCCTCAAAGTTTTCTTTTTCTTTTCTTTTTTTTTATTTTCCTTTCTTTTTTCTCAAGTTTCAAACGGGGCCTTAGTATCTATGAGTTGCACGATAAGTTGCTATATACTTGTCTATATGATCATACTTAAGTGAATGGTATCACATAGATGTTTTTGTATAACTTATGAATTTTTTTTTTTTTGTCCACCATACTAATCGAATTGTACAAATACGACGCTAATTGTAAGGACCCGTAATTTCAAAAGTCATTAAAAGATTTATTCGATATTATTATTGAGGGAAAATATGGAATTTGTCAAGTTTATTTGATTTGGGATTAATGTGATAGAGTGTTATAGCTGAGGGGTTAGTGTGTGTGGTGTGTATATAGATGTGTGTGTGAGGGAGTAGGGAATGAAATTCCCCTTTCTTCTCTCTCTCACTCTCCCGATCCCTCTCTCTTCTCTCGGCTCCCTCTCTCCCTCTCCCCTCTCTCACAATTTCACCCATTCAACCCAAAACCCACACAAAACAGCCTTCAATCCTTCATTCCTTCGCGTGGTGGAGCTCGTCCCTCGTTGGTTTGAGCTCGGTGGAAGCGTATCCCATCCGGTTGCAAGTTTTGGAGCTAGGGCTTGGAAATCCTTTCGATTTTGTTCTTCAATCTTGAGGTAGGGAGTTCTAACTCTTAATATATGTTTATGACTTGTTTCTTGTAGCTTGATTCTTGCCTTTAGTCGTGGTTATAGTTGTTGTTGTTGTTGTTGTCGGGAAACCCACTGAAATCTGCAGAAATTCTACTCGAACAGCTTCGTTATCGATACCCTAACCACTGTTATCGATACCTTTGTGTTCCAAAACCCAGAATATCACTTGTTATCGATACCCTATGCCTTTGTTATCGATACCCTTGCGTCTGGAGTCATTTTTGACCCAGAGGTATCGATACCTTTGCCTTAGGTATCGATACCTGTTGCTTATCTCCAGTTTTGACTGTTTTGCTTCATTGTTTCCCCGTTTGGATTTCTAATCACTTCCAACCCATTCAAACACTTCCCGAACGATCCCTAAGCTTGGTTGCTCGTTCCTTGATGGTCCGTTGATTGTTCTCATTCCCTAGGCACCGGTTAAGCGTAACTTAGTATCATGGTAAGTGGAAAACGTATTGTAGAGTGTTATGAGTACCGTAGGTTGTATGAACATCGTGATGGGTATAGATGCTTGATGAGAGTGGTACAATAACTTTAAAGGGTAAGGTAGTAACTTGTATCTTCACGATTTGTTGAACCTATCGATTCACCTTGGTACACTTGCTACAGGATTCAAGTATAGGAGCTAGTAAGTCGGGTACTTTAGAGGTTGCTTGTGAGTAGCACGCGGTGTCGGTGCGAGGATATACTTAGAGATACGGTGAGCACGTGTGTCTTTGCTTGTATGTGACACGGTAGATTGTGGGTCTTGTGAGACCATGCGATTGATTAAATGGTCTTTGGATTTGATTGGATGTTTTGAGGTTTGTGAAATGAGAAGTGGAATGAATGAGGACAACAAATGAATAGAGTATTGTAAGATTGTATTTACGGGCTAGGTACGTTAAGTAAAATGCAGAGTTGTAAGTTAATGAAAAGGCATGAACATGTACATTTGTGGAATTAGGAAACGGTGGATTAAAGTTCAGTGGTACGACCGACAAATTGATGATGAAGTTGATTGTGAAATGATGGATGGTCGGTTATGCGATGTGCGTTTCCGCTAACCAATGATTATTGCTGATTGAGGGAATAGACTCGGGGTGACCCTACGCTCGAGGGAATAGACCCGAGGTGACCCAAACGATTGTTATTTAGGGAATAGACTCGGGGTGATCCTATGCTCGAGGAGATAGACCCGAGGTGACCCACGTTGTTATTATTATTATCAAGGGAATAGACTCGGGGTGACCTTGCGCTCGAGGGAAATAGACCCGAGGTGACCCTAGTGATTATTGATGGAAAGGTCTGACTAAAAGGAAAGAAAGATTCTGTGATGAAGGGATTGGACAATGATGACTGTAGACACAAGAACTATTGTGGTATCGTATAAAGAATAATAAGATGAATTGGAATGACACATGAACTAGTGTGGACAGAAGTAAGTTTATTGATGTATCTAGTCTGAGGAGTAACGATTAGTGGCATTCCGGTGGAGTCTAGAACCCTTTGTTCAAAGCGTATAGCTCGTTGGTAATCATTTGTACTTTGGGCATCTCTGTCTATGTTTACTCATTCTCGATGCATGATTCACTTCCTTTTCATATAGTTTGAGCATAGAACTCTCTACTGGGCACGTGTTTTGCTCAACCCTATCTTTCTTTCAGGTACACCCGAGGATAGTGACATGAAGTGCTTGGCATGTATTTTGACATCATCCCTTTGAAAGCTGACATGGAAATTACTTTGACATCTTTTGTAAAACTCTTTGGCAGTGTAATAGCGATTTCAATTTCGACTATCGTTTGATCATGGGGGACTGTAAACCCTAAAACTCTTTTCTCTTATGTTAATTGGATCGTCAAGCTTGACAAGAAACTTTGAACTTAAACTACAAATATGGGAATGAACCTTGATTTGGGGTATTATCTGTATTATTGTGAGGTATCGTTTAATTGGAAATCATTATTCTATGTTGAAAATCGAGGGCGTGACAACTTGGTATCAGAGCATAAGTTTAGAACACCTCGAGACCGTGGGGAGACTTTTAGTCTCATGGGTTCAAAGTCACTGTATCTTTTTACAAAACCACATGTGTGCTTGCATGTATGATAGTAGACTATTGTTGTGTTACTGCATTAGTATTACGATAGAGTGGCGTTGGGTTGTTGTGATGTTGGAAAGGTTGTAGACCTGCATCGTATAGCAATGTGATAGATGCTTATGACTTACTTTCGTATGCTTTCATAGTAGGATATCTTTGAGATGTGGGGATAGGTGTGGTGAGACCGAGGATCGTGAGTACCAGGGTTATAGTACATACATGGAGAATGAAGCGAGTCAGTGTGCTAGGGATGAAGCGATGTTTCCTGAGATCGTTGAGTGTGCAAAGGGTGTCGAGATCCCTGAGACCGTTGAGTGTGCAATGGGTGTTGAGATTCTGGAGGGTGAGCAGATCGGTGTGAATGTGGGGGAAACTAGACGTCGAGTCGTTAGTGCGAGGTCATCCTCCGAGAGTGTTGAGGGTTCAGGAAAGAAGAAACCTAGGATATCAAAGCCAGAGATTCAAGGTCAGCAGGACCTTAAGCCACCTCCTCATTCTAGGACACCGGGAGTTCTCCTCAAGCATCCGATTGTGTGTTATCGATGTCGTCAGTCTGGTCACATACGTTCTCAATGTCCATGGCATGGGGGATCTTGTTATACTTGCGGCGAACTTGGCCACATGGCAAGAAATTGTCCTCAAGAGCTCCATGCAGCAGCATAAACGTACACCGAAGCAACAAGACGTGGTTCCGTAGCTAAACCATTTCCTTCTCTTCTTTAGCTCTCAGAAATATTAGTTGTTTGAGGTACCTTCTCCTCTCTGTCGTTCGATTCGTTCGTTAAAATACTTTTGATTCGGAAGCATTTCATTCATTAAGAATCTCCTCCTTATTCATGTTTAGAATTGAAAATTTATGAAATCTTAGTCCCTACGTGTTGAGAAGCATCAATAGATTATATGTGCCGAGACTAGAGGTTAATCGCTCCATATCGAAGTGTTGCCCTTGACTTCGTTAATTTACTTTTAGCGGGATTTGAATTAATTTGGACAAGGAATGGTTGTAACCATGATGGTTGGTGATATTTTGAACGTGATCTCGTAGGAGTTGTTTCCCTTGTTACATTCTCTTGTTGGCCTAGCTGAATCTTGTGGAAATTGTACCGTAGACTGTATTCCGCAGGGTTTATCGTATTGTTAACCTATCGAAATTCTTGACATCTTAGTTAATTATCGCATAATCCGTTCCTAACCTTCCTTAGGAATACTCAAAATCTTGTGGCGAAGTATCCTGTGACACCTTTGCTATTGAAGTTGACAAGTGTTTCTCGTATCTCATTCAAAGTCTTATTTTGATATCATCCTGCTTGAGATAAGTTTTCATTGGTCAGTTTAGATTCTCTTGTTGCGGCTTTACGTCGTTTGCTTGTGATGGGTACTCCACTTGAGCATTTATTATGCAATTTCAATCTGTTGAACTCAATCTGTGGTCATGTATCGTATGATATACGAATCTGTTGGCACCATCAAAATTTGGACCTTGTTACTATTGTTGCCTGCTTTGGGCCATCACTTATTTTAATCCCGTGACAATAAAGTCATAAGATTTGAACTCGTATCCTCTTTGTATCTGTTTTATTTGCCCATGCCTATTCGGTTGATTGGAAAATTTCCATTGTTGGAGTCAACTCTTGTGATGACATATTTATTGATATCTATTCATTGGCACCGTTCAATACGGATTCACTTGTTTTAATTACTCTCAGTGGGATTAGACTCTATCGTGGTTTCTCAACTCTAGCGGCATATGATGGTTCGTTTTGTAACGTTCAGTTCCAACTTGTTAAAAGTATTGCTCAAATCTGGTACTGGACAAATTTTCAATCTTGTAAGAGTTGGTTTACTAGGGATCTATTTCATTACTTCATGTTCGTCATCAGTAAGGTTATGGTCGGTTGTTTCAAGATTCCCTCGGAGTATCATGAGCTTTTGCATTAAGTTTGTTGTCAAATTATTTTAAAGATTTCAAGTATTCTTTGAATTCCGAACGCTTCAATACCAAACTTAAAATTCTTGATTAGCGTTGATCGAGTTCTATGGTTTGCTCTTTTCATTTGAGATGACAATCGAATCTATTCTTATTATTTGGATTGACCCAACTTGGTGCGAGAGATTGGTGCGACTTTTAGAAGAATTGGCTTGTATTCTCAGTTTGCTAGGTTTAATATTAAGGGGTGCGATGGAATCAGCTCGCTAACGAACTCTGGAAGCTCGAAGGAGAATGACTGAACAGACAAAAAGAATTCATTGAAGATTGCTAACTACGTAAGACCGACCAAAGGATTGTTGGTGGAAGGTTGCATGTCTCGTAAAGCGTTCATCGCTAGAAAGATAGGTCGAGTGTCGGATTCGGTGTGTGTTTTGGATAGCCAAGCGACTACCGATGAAATCCACTTGGAAGAGGTGCTTGATCACCGCCCATTCTAAATGGAAGTCTCAAAGAGTCAATTGGATTATCAGGTTACGTTCATAGGCAAGATCTTGGTGCTTGGATAGATAATCGTATATAGAGATTTTTGCGATAAAAGAGGAACCTAGAAAATTGCGTATCGCTTGGCATTGCTGCCGAGACTTTTGGGCAGTTGTAATGCGTTATATATATACGAATATTGAGGAAGTCTGAATCGAATCCATGGCATGTGATAGAAGTGTCCGAACTTGAGCTAGAAGCCGACGTGTCCCGTGGTGAAAAGCCGATACGTATCCTAGATTTACGTGATTAAGTTTTAAGGGGTAAAACGGTACCGTTAGTGCAAGTTTATGTTGAGAAAGGAGGACAAGGTTAGAAAGAAATGCATGCGTTTGTCTCGATGTTGTCGATATGAGTTTGACGTAGATTTACATGATTACTGAATAGTTGCATGATAAACCGTGTTATGGCTGAGGTATATCTGTGTGTTGTGTGTTGGTTGGACTTGGCTTGGCAAATTTCGAGGACGAAATTTCTTTAAGGAGGGAAGGGTGTAAGGACCCGTAATTTCAAAAGTCATTAAAAGATTTATTCGATATTATTATTGAGGGAAAATATGGAATTTGTCAAGTTTATTTGATTTGGGATTAATGTGATAGAGTGTTATAGCTGAGGGGTTAGTGTGTGTGGTGTGTATATAGATGTGTGTGTGAGGGAGTAGGGAATGAAATTCCCCTTTCTTCTCTCTCTCACTCTCTCGATCCCTCTCTCTTCTCTCGGCTCCCACTCTCCCTCTCCCCTCTCTCACAATTTCACCCATTCAACCCAAAACCCACACAAAACAGCCTTCAATCCTTCATTCCTTCGCGTGGTGGAGCTCGTCCCTCGTTGGTTTGAGCTCGGTGGAAGCGTATCCCATCCGGTTGCAAGTTTTGGAGCTAGGGCTTGGAAATCCTTTCGATTTCGTTCTTCAATCTTGAGGTAGGGAGTTCTAACTCTTAATATATGTTTATGACTTGTTTCTTGTAGCTTGATTCTTGCCTTTGGTCGTGGTTATAGTTGTTGTTGTTGTTGTTGTCGGGAAACCCACTGAAATCTGCAGAAATTCTACTCGAACAGCTTCGTTATCGATACCCTAACCACTGTTATCGATACCTTTGTGTTCCAAAACCCAGAATATCACTTGTTATCGATACCCTATGCCTTTGTTATCGATACCCTTGCGTCTGGAGTCATTTTTGACCCAGAGGTATCGATACATTTGCCTTAGGTATCGATACCTGTTGCTTATCTCCAGTTTTGACTGTTTTGCTTCATTGTTCCCCGTTTTGATTTCTAATCACTTCCAACCCATTCAAACACTTCCCGAACGATCCCTAAGCTTGGTTGCTCGTTCCTTGATGGTCCGTTGATTGTTCTCATTCCCTAGGCACCGGTTAAGCGTAACTTAGTATCATGGTAAGTGGAAAACGTATTGTAGAGTGTTATGAGTACCGTAGGTTGTATGAACATCGTGATGGGTATAGATGCTTGATGAGAGTGGTACAATAACTTTAAAGGGTAAGGTAGTAACTTGTATCTTCACGATTTGTTGAACCTATCGATTCACCTTGGTACACTTGCTACAGGATTCAAGTATAGGAGCTAGTAAGTCGGGTACTTTAGAGGTTGCTTGTTAGTAGCACGCAGTGTCGGTGCGGGGATATACTTAGAGATACGGTGAGCACGTGTGTCTTTGCTTGTATGTGACACGGTAGATTGTGGGTCTTGTGAGACCATGCGATTGATTAAATGGTCTTTGGATTTGATTGGATGTTTTGAGGTTTGTGAAATGAGAAGTGGAATGAATGAGGACAACAAATGAATAGAGTATTGTAAGATTGTATTTACGGGCTAGGTACGTTAAGTAAAATGCAGAGTTGTAAGTTAATGAAAAGGCATGAACATGTACATTTGTGGAATTAGGAAACGGTGGATTAAAGTTCAGTGGTACGACCGACAAATTGATGATGAAGTTGATTGTGAAATGATGGATGGTCGGTTATGCGATGTGCGTTTCCGCTAACCAATGATTATTGCTGATTGAGGGAATAGACTCGGGGTGACCCTACGCTCGAGGGAATAGACCCGAGGTGACCCAAACGATTGTTATTTAGGGAATAGACTCGGGGTGATCCTATGCTCGAGGAGATAGACCCGAGGTGACCCACGTTGTTATTATTATTATCAAGGGAATAGACTCGGGGTGACCCTGCGCTCGAGGGAAATAGACCCGAGGTGACCCTAGTGATTATTGATGGAAAGGTCTGACTAAAAGGAAAGAAAGATTCTGTGATGAAGGGATTGGACAATGATGACTGTAGACACAAGAACTATTGTGGTATCGTATAAAGAATAATAAGATGAATTGGAATGACACATGAACTAGTGTGGACTGACGTAAGTTTATTGATGTATCTAGTCTGAGGAGTAACGATTAGTGGCATTCCGGTGGAGTCTAGAACCCTTTGTTCAAAGCGTATAGCTCGTTGGTAATCATTTGTACTTTGGGCATCTCTGTCTATGTTTACTCATTCTCGATGCATGATTCACTTCCTTTTCATATAGTTTGAGCATAGAACTCTCTACTGGGCACGTGTTTTGCTCAACCCTATCTTTCTTTCAGGTACACCCGAGGATAGTGACATGAAGTGCTTGGCATGTATTTTGACATCATCCCTTTGAAAGCTGACATGGAAATTACTTTGACATCTTTTGTAAAACTCTTTGGCAGTGTAATAGCGATTTCAATTTCGACTATCGTTTGATCATGGGGGACTGTAAACCCTAAAACTCTTTTCTCTTATGTTAATTGGATCGTCAAGCTTGACAAGAAACTTTGAACTTAAACTACAAATATGGGAATGAACCTTGATTTGGGGTATTATCTGTATTATTGTGAGGTATCGTTTAATTGGAAATCATTATTCTATGTTGAAAATCGAGGGCGTGACACTAATTACGTGAATGGGCCATACATAGATCTAGAGGTTACGAACTGCCCTTAGATGAATGGGCCTTAAGTTGCTCGCTATGCGCACAAGCTACTACCTAGTAATTTGTTAACCACAGTATGCACTAAACATACTTTTGTCTCGATTTCTTGGTTTTGGCACTGAGCAAAGACTAGTTTACTGTTTCTGAGAACAAGAAAACTGAAACACTACCAAACAGTTCAGGGTTACGGAAATGCGTGCAAGATTTTTGTGAGCCATTGCCAAACAAAAAAGCTGCCATTATATAAGGCCTTCAATTTCTCTCTGCACCAAATTAACCAACAAAACCAAACTCTATGCAGTCCATCTAAATGTGATCTCCTCTCTTGATATAGCTTTAGTACAACTCCAGCAAGAATTAATTTTGGTGTGTTTATCCTTGTTTATTAATTAGGGTGAGAGAAGCGAGGAACACAATTGCTAAGGATGGTTGACGCTGTTGTCTCCTTCGTGGTGGATAGACTTGGTGACCTTCTCATCGAACAAGTTGTTTTTTTACGAGGAGTGGAAGATGATGTTAAATGGTTGAGAGACAAATTGGAGTATATGTTGTGTTTCCTGAAAGATGCAGAAGAAAAGCAAGATGATGTCGACAATCGGACGCGCAAATGGATATATGATATCAGAGATGTTGCTTATGAGGCCGAGGATATTATTGACAACTTCATACTCAAAGTAGAAGCAGGGACTCCAAAGAAGATGGGGTTAAAAGAATGCTTTGAGAAGTATTTTTGCATTTGTAGCAAACATTCAAGCCTCATCCAACAAGCAAATCTCTGTCGTATAGGACGGGAAATAAAGACATTGAAGACCAAGCTCAATCAGATCCAACAAAATCAAGTAACTTTTGGGATAAGAAAAATTGACGATGTAGGAGAAGGATCAGATTGCATGAATACAGTAGATAATTGGCTACGAAAAGAACGCCCATATAAAGACAATGAGCATGTTGTAGGATTCAAGGAGGATGCTGACAAATTGATGTTTGAACTTGTGAAGGAAGTGAAAGATCGGTATGTGATCTCAATCGTGGGAACCGGAGGCTTGGGTAAGACAACTATAGCTTGAAAGCTTTACAAGACTCTTAGTCCTACAAACAAATTTCATTGTTATGCTTGGGTTTCTGTATCCACTGATTACAAAATCCAAGATCTTCTCCGATCAATACTAAAATCTTTCAAAAGGCCGAACACCAAAGATGAATTCGAGTTTCTAGAGAAGATGAAAGAAGAAGATTTGGAGCCTCAATTACGTGATTACTTGAAAGGACGTCGATATTTGGTGGTGCTTGACGATGTCTGGGACGTAAATGCTTGGCGAAGCTTGAGTAGAGCGTTTCCGGATGAGAAAAATGGAAGCAGAGTAATCATGACAACCCGAAACAAAGTTGTTGCCGAGCCTAGCGATGAGAGAACATATGTCCATGAGCTCCCATTTATGAAGGAGAAAGAAAGTTGGGAATTGTTTTGTAGTAAAGCATTTCCTAACTACGATGAGGTTGAAAATCAAAAAAGTTGTTGCCCTCCAGGCTTGGAGAGTTTGGCGAAAGAGATGGCCAGCAAATGTCGTGGCTTACCCCTAGCCATAGTTGTATTGGGTGGTCTACTGCGAAAAAAAAATCCTGACGAGTGGCCCAAGTTGGAACAGCACATGTGGCGCCATCTAAGAGATCATGACTCACATCGTGTTCAACATATATTGGCTTCAAGTTTCAACGATTTGCCCCATCGCTTGAAGTCATGCTTTCTTTACTTGGGTTTGTTTCCAGAAGACTTCGAAATTGATGCAAAGAAACTCTGTCGATTGTGGGTGGCAGAGGGTTTCATAAAACCAGGTGAAGAATCTTTTGAGAAGGCGGCAGAGGGGTATTTGGGAGAGCTAATTGACAGGAGTTTGATTCAAGTAGTGAAAAGAAATTGGAGGAGAATCATAACATGCCGAGTGCATGATCTGCTCCGTGATTTCGCAATCGAAAAGTCGAAGGAGCTAAATTTTCTTCATATCTATGAAGGAACAGTTGCTCCCAACAGTCGAAGACTAGCCTACTATGGTGGATTTAAGAGATTTGTTTCATTGGACCAATCAAATATGCGTCTACGAACCCTCTTCTTTTTCAATTTAGCAAATGAAGACCCGGAAATAGCACAACTACAGTCTTTATGCAGGCAGTTGAGATTACTGAGAGTGCTAGATCTAGAGGATGATCTATCCAATCGTTACCTATGGAACGAGAATGAAAGACCGCCCTATAAAATTGGGAAATTGATTCACTTGAGGTACCTGGGGTTAACAAATATGAATGCACACTCACAGTTCATAGGTAATTTGCATGCACTGCAAACCCTGGAAGTGAATCCAAGTGGTGCTCCAATTCTGTTACCTGATGAGATATGCAAAGCAAAGCAGTTGAGACATTTAATTGGACGTTTCAAGTGGCCGTTTCGAGTGGACAGTATGACAAATCTTCAAACTCTCAAAGAGGTGGTTGTTGAGGGCCAGATGGAATTTAACCCAATGGATTTGATCAATCTTCGTGAGCTTACCATAGAATATGTCAGAGAGGGCAACAATAGATATACACTAGATTGTATCGGTGGATTAACAAACCTCGAAACCTTGGAGGTAATTGGGAGAAAGAGTTCCGAGGTCGACTTGCAGCCGCTCTGTCGCTGCCAACACCTCCTCCAATTGAGGTTGGCCGGGAGGGTACAATGGAAGCTGCCAACAGAGGTGCTTCCAAATCTCAGGTACCTCTACTTAAATGCAAGGGGTGTTAGTGAAGATCCAATGCCAGTGTTGGAGAAGCTTCCAAAATTGACAATTCTCTTGTTGATTGATATACGTGGAAAGATGGTTTGCACCGCTGGAGGATTCCCTCAACTCGAGATCCTACAACTTTGGATTTCGGACTTTGGCCCTACTTCGATCCAAGTGGAAGGAGGAGGAATGCCTGTGCTTAAGGGTTTGTTGATAGAAGGCCGTGGTGCTGTTGGGAATCTTGGGATGCCAGATAGACTACGTTCCATCCCTACCCCGGACCCCCTTTGGATTGGAATGAGTGGGCTTACTAATTAAGTATTGAATTAGCTTTGGATAATGCTTGTCTTTTTTACATTTCACGAGAATAATGTGAATTTGTTTAAACAAGCTAAATAAAGATCTCAATGAGATCTATCAAATAAGATCCATAGTAATAGGAAATTAGTTGATGATAAGTCAACTAATTTATAGCAAATTAGTTGACTCATTGATGATTTTCCAATTTAGTGAATAAGCTGCTTATCGTATATCATGTTAAAGTACATTCAGTAATTTGCTATAAATAAAGACCCTGTGTGGTTTTGGTTTTCACCAAATTAAAGAAGTATCATTATGCTTTTTTTTTTCTCAGTATTGTTATTACTACGTATTTTCGCCAAAGAAGTATCATTATGCTTTTTTTTCTTCCCATTATTGTTACTACTACGTACGTATTTTCGCAATCGTGGGAAGGGGATACAAGGATGAGAAATATGCAGGAACAGGGTTGACCAAATGTTTTAAAAAATTATGCTCTAATTTAAAGATCTCAATTATACGTCTTTTAATCAGTGCAAAAATCTTCAAAACCCATTCAATATATGGCTTATTTTGCATGGCAATTTTATGCTACGCGAACCCCCCAAATTAAACTCACATACTCTACTTTTTGCATCGAGAAAGAAAACAAAATGGAAACTATTACAATGGGCTAAAAAAAGTAAAGGAGACGTGTAATTGTGATTTAAAATCATATTGATCGGTTACCAATTAGTATGTGCAAGGTGTACAAAAAAAACAAATCAAATTGATGTTATGCACACATTGGATAAGAATAACAAAAATTCAGTTTTGATTTGGTATTTTTACTCCGATCACATACTAATCAGTATCCGATTAACATGATTGTAAACTACAATTATGAGTCCCCACGAGGTCTACATTATGGACGAAACAGATCATTGAACTAGGTCCAGTAAGTCGCCAAAAAAAACACAATTGCATCCGTCTTGGCAATTGCCAAGTAGCCGTTTCCAAAACTAAGTTCACCTGTATAGCTTAGATTTTTTCACAATTACATTTCTCTCAAATACATTTCTCTTTTTTGCTATAGTATTTCCAATACAAATTTTTAACCTTAAATACCACGTAGAAGGTTTTATTATGTTTCAAAATGTTTTGGGTCTAAGGTTAACTTTTTCATTAGAAAATAATGTGAACTGTTATAAAATGAAGTAAGGTTGCCGATAAAAAAAAAAAAATGAAGTAAGGTTGCAAATTGCCTAAGATGTATGAACTATGGAGAGAAGGGTGTAGATTACACGGCGGACAATATACTTTGGTGATCATCTTTTTCTTTTCTTTTTTTAATGGCAAAAAAGGAATTTTATTAATCACGATAATGAAGTACATCACGTTAAAGGGCAAGAGAAGATAACATCACAACGTGTGAGTAACATCACAACTACGTTGGCACCCCATCTCACGACAATCATATGCTATTATGAACTATGGAGAGAAGGGTGTAGATACACGGCGGACAATATATTTTGGTGATCATCTTTTCTTTTCTTTTTTTTAATGGCAAAAAAGGAATTTTATTAATCACGATAATGAAGTACATCACGTTAAAGGGCAAGAGAAGATCACATCACAACGTGTGAGTAACATCCCAACTAGGTTGGCACCCCATCTCACGACAATTATATGCTATTCAAGTCCAAGGATTGACAAGAAATCAACCCAAACAGAATACAAGATAAACACCTAGAGAAAGCTTTCAAAGTAAGAAGCAGGAGCTTCACCATTGGGCTCAATCCCAACCAACAGTGCAAGACTTCCTTTATCCCCTACCAGTTGAAGGTAAGGCCCAGGTCCAGAAATGGCCTGAAACCGGCAGGACAGAAAGAGTAGAATCCTCAGAATTCGACCATTGCATTAAAATGAGTCACCATGATAATGGTAGCGTTAGATTTCTAATTCAGCAAGAAACAATATCAGCAGCAGCATCAAAAGGCAATAGCAGCACAAGCATCAAAAGGCAATAACAGCACAAGCATCAAAAGGCAGGACCCAAGGCGGCCCCACAAACATGTTGTGCAAGTAGCAGGGCCCTATACCTAGACATTTTGTAAATTTCTTGGTTGATTGGAACTGTGAGAAACCTTGCACAACTGAATGGTAATAGAGGGAGGAGCGCAGCACTTTTGAAGATTATTTGATTGAAATAATTCTACTATATTCATCAGTACCCAAAATAGATGTACATACGTACTGTGATTATCTGAAAAACTACAATGCTTCTAGTGATGTCTTTCATTCAACTTCTTCAATAGTATCAATATATACTTGATCGTGTTTAGCCATTTAAGTACCACATCCATCTCCAATTTGCATGGATATCTCAAAAGTATACGTGCTCGGCGCTTTCCTTTTTCGGAACTTAGACTTTTGTATACCTCCAACATTGTAGGCCTTTCGTTGGAAGAAAGCCCGATACAATCAAGTGCCACTTTGAGAAACTGAGAAATCTCGCTGTCAAATCCTTTTTCCAATAAACAAACTGTCGATGGCATTGGACAGATTTCCACCGATCAAAGTCCCATCAAAACCCTCACACAAATTGGACACATCCTCGGGTTTTTCTCCTGTTATCATTTCAACGGCATACACATCGTCTGATTCTTTAAACTCACTCTTCTCACATATTCTCATCCTCAAATTGCCAGAATTTATTTGATCCCACAATCATTCTCCCTCCAAAAGACGATATTTTCGGATCAAACTTCATATCTAGAAAGATAAAGTTGGAGCATATGTTGCCATGAGTTACTCTGTAGTTACAATTGTGGTGGAGCCATGCCAAACCTCTTGCCATCCCATCTGTGATTACATCTCTCAGAGGCCAATTCAAAGTAGGCCTTTTGTATCCCACTTCAAAGTAGGCCAATTCAAAGTAGGCCTTCTGTGATTACCGATAGGACTTTATAATCACACAATTGAGAAACAATTTGAAGGGATTTGAACTAGAAACTTAATGAAACTATCTCTCAAAATATTTAAGAAGTACAAATCTTTTTTTAGCAAAAAAGCCTACTAAGGTTAAAATTAAGTGAGTTATATATATATATTTTTTGAAGAGAGTGAGTTATATTTTTCAATGTATGTAACATTTGTATCAGTTATTGTAATCATAAGGAATATGATAGTAAAATAGTTTGACCAAATAAAAAGAAACAAAATAAAAGTAGGAGCCTTAAGCAAACTAAAAAAAAAAAGTGAAAAAGGAAAGATGTTCTATGGAGAGAAAGATGAAGCAGGGCTCCCTTGGAGCAACAAAATAACGGAAGAAGGGTGAGGGCATGGGACTCGAACCAGCCTCAATTCTAGGGAGGGGGCACGACCTTTCCGCTGGGGCAAAAGGCCGATATTGTTTTCATGCGCTAACCTATATATTTATAACATACTTTGTTAAATTTTTTTTTGGTTGCCCCGCGGTGGGGGGTTGCCCAAGCTGGAGGACTTGTGGGGCTTACCCCGGGGCCGGCCCTGTTCCCAATGGCTCCTTTGTACAAAGTTGCAAATTTCATTAACCCAATGACATCATCATCACAAAAGCTATTGGTTGCTCTGAGGAGATGGAGTACAAGTCACTCATTTTTGAGCCGTGCTTCTCCAGCATATGGATCTAAATTAGTTTATGGCATCTTACAGTCATGTACGCTAACATACATATTGTAGTTTCTTCTCTTTAAGTGATGAGTAGATTTTACTAGTTTAATTGTACAATGCTAGTGTTTATCTTTTGAACTGTTACATACATGTTTTGTTTTCTGTTTCGTGGTCTAATTACATCGTTGTTCTTGCACATATTATTATGGTACTCACTCATACATGAACACAATGGTTTTAGTAAAAGAAACTATTCGTTATATGACCATATATAATGCTTGATATAAGGTAGAGATCTACGAAATATGACGATTTGATTTTCAAAAATGTTACTAATATTGTTTTAGAGGGGCTGCTGGATTTGATATTAACAAGAATAGTTACCCGGATCAAAGTAAAATTTGAGATACCTGAAATTTCATCTATAATTTTCAGAGGTGCTTCAATATTGTAAGAAATTAAAGGTTCGAAGAAGAAGTTTCTATTGAGGGGATTTCCATTAGTTTCATGACATGTCTGTTGCTAAGTTTTCTGGATCGATTCAATCGACGGGGATCGACGGTAGAATCGACGGGGAATTGTGTTTTGAATTGCTGGAATGTGGTTGTGGAAAGTGGAGTTTGATTCCTTGCCGTGTTTTAGGACTTCTTTGGAAGCAAACAATGAAGTGGATGGATTATGGAAGAAGAGTAATAAAAACGGGCTTTATTAAACTTCAAAGTAGAAGAACAATCGATAAAGATTATCGAGTGGACAATCACAAGTTAAAACTACTCCTAGAAAAGAAAAGATAAAGGCTTGATTGGCGTTGTTTGTGTGTCTTCAAAACTGCTACGAACTTCTCCATAAATAGGCCTCTTCATTTGAATTTGAATATTCCCTCCAAAGATGGCAGTTACTCCCTTATATTGTGCCTTTGAACTGCCCCCACGATCAGTGAAACAAATAACTCCCACGTTGTGAAAACTGCTCCAAGTATTGCTGAGCAACATCTACCCCACGATCGTGAGAATGTCCATATAAATCTCCTTCTAATACCTGTACATGAACTGTCCACATAAACAAGTTCAATAATACTCAGTTATTAAACGGAAATAAGCCCTTCATTGGCCAATCGACGGGTCACTCGACAGGAGCATAATGTTCAAAACCTTTGTTATGGTTTTATGTTATTTAACTGAATTTACTCAATCTAAACTTATGATATTAAGGTAAACCAGAGTTACCTCTAATAATATCCATCTCTCCTAAGCCACGTGTCACCCAATCGACGGGTGAAAATAAAATCACAGTTATAGAGCAAACAATGTCCTAATCGATATTTTCTTCTGCTGTTTTAGATCGATGTTTTGTTTAAGGGTAATGGTTGCTGCAGTTTCAAGGGCTTCTGTAGATCCTCTTCTTTTGTTGTTTCTGCTGGAATTGCTGAGGCAGCAGTCCTACTTTCTGCTGATGTCCTGCTGATTATGCTGGCTTAGGATGTTGGTCTTGGTTGTAATGCTATATCAAATGCTGGTGTAATGCTTTGCTTTTTCAAGTGAGCTCTCAAGGTTTGATAAGGGTACAGCTATGAGGTTTAACTGCTGCACAATTTGTCTTTCATTTTTCGGGAATTGATGATGCATGCTGGAATTAAGTTGAAGTAGGGGAAGTGTAAGGCCCTTTGGATGGGTTGCTATATGAAAAGCCAACTTTTAAGGACCTACAATCCTGCATAAAGCATTAAACAGAGCATAAATGAGAATTGGGCAGATATATTGGAAATTGGATTGTTTTCATACGAATATAGTTGTCCTTTTTCAAATTCTACAGCTAGAAACTACGGAAGCTTGTATCTTAGAAAGAAAAAACAATTTCAAGTTTACTCTCCAGTCTCCATAAATAAAAAGATAACATGAGTATCTTAGAAAGAAAAAACAATTTCAAGTTTACTCTCCAGTCTCCATAAATAAAAAGATAACATGATTGAGGCTGGCGGCTGTTTGGGCCATAAATAAAAAGATAACATGATTGAGGCTGGCAGCTGTTTGGGCAAGAAGCCCCAGTCCAACCACTAGAAAGATTTATATTTAGGTTAATACTAGTAGATTTTCTGAAATAAGATTTTTCGGCCAATGGACATCATTTGGAAGGCATATTTTGTTGAGTAGATCCCGGGTAAGAGATAATGAATGGAGGACGATGGTGCGGCAGACTTTCAAGGTAGTTAGGGAAGAGTGTTGTATGCAGGACAAGAGTACATAGCAAAGTACAGTGAGGGCAAGGAGTCACCTGTTCTGAGACTAGGATTGTTGGGGCTAGGCAGTTGGCCTGTCGTATGTCTGCAGGTCATGCAATTTCTGAGGGATTTTGATGAAAACCTCATCTTTGTTTCTATGTTGGAAGGGGTAGTACTTTAGTTTCTGAGGTACAGGATTCATCTGGATTGGCAGGGGCACATTCAGAAAGGACAGAGTACAACCCACCTTCTGTAAAATAAGTAGGGTTGATGATTCCAATCCTCACCTTTTAATTCCTTGATTCCTTTCTATATTGCTTGGAATTGACTGCTTGGATTGCTCTGCAAATGCATTCTGCGATGCAACTTTGGCACTAGTTACTTGGATTGCACTGTTAGACCTCTCTGCTTAGGCAACCACCATTTTGGATCCCGCCTGCAATTCGAATCATTTGATAAAATTCTTGCAACACAAAGTGTTTCCGAAAAAGGATTCAAAGAAAATGATAACATGTGAGGGAAAAAGTTGCTTTGCGAGAAACATGAAAGATCAATGTGAGAGAGGAATTCAATACCTGATCCATCCTATTAGAGTGAAGCAGCAGAAGAACACAAGGAGGTTGTGCATTGCTTCAATTCTCTTCGTTTAGGTGAAAGCTTTAGGCCCATGAGCAAGCTGGAAAACTCTGTGGCATGCAGCCGTTCGCTACCAATTGATCAAGTTTGCTTGGGACCCTTAAATGATGCAAGATTTTTTTGTTGCAACTGCCAGTGACAATTCATTTGTCAGATTTTGGTTGGTATTGTGTATCCCATTCTTTGTGAAATAATATGAAATATGTTTAATCCGTGCCGCAAAACTATTAAGAGAACACCGGATATTTGGTTACCTATATTATATATATTGATAGGCGCGTGAAATGCATAGGATTTAAGCGCCTAAGTAGGGAAAGTAGCGCGTTAGACGTGCCTTTAATGCTCATTTTCCGTTTAATGCGTGCACATGGTTGGTTTTTGTGTTTGTGATTAAATTGCAGGAAATTGAGATGTTTTGGCACTATTGAGAGGTATTCATAAAGGCCAAGATGGAGTTCGGAAAGCAAGAGGGCTGTGGAGACTAAGTATGGGAGCAAGAATTCGTGAAAAATGAATGAAGCCTTCGTGAGCGCTACAATAATATGGCCCAGCGCTCAAGAGTGGAACAAAAGGAGCACGAAGGAATCAGAGAGTTCGCGAGCGCTATACCCTTTTTGGTATAGCGCTACATTTAGACTGGAGGGGGGTCAACGGCCACGTCAGCAGGTCAACGAAACACGCCCTTAATGGATTCGCGAGCGCTACACCTATTTTGGTGTAGCGCTACCGAGGGGTTTAGGGGCCTTTTAAACGCCGTCGTTTTGGGTTGGGTCGGTTCGAATTCCGATTATTATTAGGATTTTAATTGTTTTTAAGGGGATTTAATATAAATACCCCGTTTTAACTTAGTTTTAGGGTAGAATTGATTTCCAGACTTTACGTAGCAGCTTTTTGTCTAACGTTGTTTTGTTTTCTCTCAGTTCTTGAGTTTTCGACACTATTTCCTTCAATCGCTTGGATTCTGGTAACGTTTGGTATTTACTTCATTAATTAAAGTTGTTCGTTATTAGTTATTCTTCGTAGATCTTTCTTTTATTTTCCATTTCTATTAAAAATAGATGATCATGTTTCGATCTAGGTTTTTATTTCCTGTTACTTCAAGCATGTGTGAGTAGTTCCTTAGGGTGCAGCCACGGGACAAAGGCGTCCTGTGATTAATTTAATCAATATTTCATCTCGGGTACGAATTAATTTATTTTTCCAGCAATTTTGGGATACGAAAGAGAATCCTTTTCTAATAAACAAAACCCAGGCATCATCAGATTTCAAATGCGCATGAGGGCTGGTGACAGGTGGTAGGCATTTATTGGGACCCCCTCTTCCCTTATTCTGAAATCAGTGAATTGAATAATTGTGTCCCGAGTAAATATTGGTTAGGCTAGTTGCAGACGCTGGGTTCCCACGGCTGTACTCTCCTTTAAATTCATAGTTTATTAATTCAATTTAGTAATTTAGTAAATCAATCAATCAATCGAACAAAGGGTGGCTACCTAAGAGCCAGATTAAACTAGAATTCATCACATTTAAGTTAAGCACCGTCCGTCCGTCTCTGTGGTTCGACTCCGGTACTTCCGGATTTATTGTGCTACACTAGTCGAGAGTCCTACGCTTGGGACGCGTTTTTAGTTTAAATTTTTTAACACCCGACAGGTCAAGCATTTTTGGCGCCGTTGCCGGGGATCGGCGACGTGTGTTCTAGAGTGTGAGTTTTCGTGTCTTTTGTCTTTTATTTGAGTCACCATAGGTAGAGATAAGAAGGTGTCCTTTAAACAGGACCCTCTTTATTATCGTGACCCGACACATCGTTTAGTTCGAAAAGAACTGGAGTCGAGTCAGCCTGTGTTGTCTAGTACTTCATCTTCTAGTTTAGAGTCAGACTCAGCTGAGCAGCAGTCAGAGTCTATTCCCATTAGTGATTTTTATATAGAATTGCCTTTTGAGTCAGTTAGTGTCAGTAATCCACTTTTCCAGTCAGTTTTAGAATCAGAGTCAGAATCCGTTGAGATGGGAGATAGGCAGGTAGCTATTCAGCCGTCCTTGAGACAGCACATGCATCCTGAGAGGACCACTCCTCTCGGACCTATTGTGTTCCCTCAGGAAACACAAGAGGCACGTAATGCCTTTACAGTAAAGCCTGGTGTCCTTAATAGTCTCCCTAGTTTCCACGGGAGAGAGTGTGATGATCCGTATGAGCACGTGCGGACATTTGAGGGATTGGTGCGCAACCTTGCGTCTAATACCCAATATGAGAATGCATGTCTCAAGCTTTTTGAGGCGACATTGAAAGATGGCGCGCTTCTGTGGTTTCGAATGCAAAAGTCTCAGTCTTTCACCACTTGGGCACAAGTGCGTGATGCATTTTACAGGAAGTACTTCTCTGAGGCTAAGACTAAGACTTATAGGCGTCAAATCCAAGGTTTTAGGCAGGAGAGGGATGAGTCATTTCTCAAGGCATGGGAGCGTTTCAAGGAATTACTCCTAAGGCTGCCACACCATGGCTTTGAGAGAATTCAGTTAATTGGGTTCTTTCATCTTGGTCTTAATGCTGAGTCAGTCCAGCACATAGAATATTCTTGTAAAGGGGACGATTTCTTGTCCAAAACAGCAGACCAGGCATGGGATTTCTTAGATGACCTAGCTGATAGGCAGAGGGCTTTAGAGCCATCCGATTTTGAGCGATCCGGACCTTCTGGGTCCAGTGTTATCCCGGTCACCATTCGCGACCAGCGGCTTCAAGCTCAGGTTGAGAAAATGGCTCAGAGGTTAGAGGAGCTAGAGGTGAGGCAGGCTCGACCAGTTCATGAGGTATCAATTGAGGAAGTGTGCGTGTGGTGTGAATGTAAAGGGCACACCGCGACCGTTTGCCCTGGGTTTATTGCCGCCAAGGGGGCGAGTCATTTTACCCAGGAGGAAGTCAATGCAGTTAGGACTTGGGATCCTTATTCTACCACGTATAATGCGGGATGGAAGGATCACCCCAATTTTGGGTGGTCTGACTCCAGACCTGTAGGTGGAGGCCAAGCTCAATCCTTTGGGCCACCCCCGCCGCAGCAGTTTCAACAGGCCCAATCGTCCAGGCCCCCTCAGGGCCAGGTTATCCCATTTCACTTCCAGCCACAGGCTGGTAGAGGGGCAGGACCATCCACTCGTGGTCCTCCCCCAGGGTATTCACAGATGACCGCGCGTGATCATAAGTTAGATGATACTGTCAATTCCCTGATGCAGTCACAGATGACATTTCAGACGGAAACGAGACAGCAAATTGGGGCTCTTACAACCCAAATGTCACAGCTCACTGCGGTGATCGGTCATCTGCAGCAGGAGAAAGGTAAGTTTCCGGCCCAGGGTAGTACAGCAGGGGCCCATTATTTAGAAAATTCTTCAGGTTCCAATATTCATAACCCAAATCAGGAGGAGGCTAAGTCGGTCACCATTCTTAGGAGTGGTAAGGAGATCGATAAGTCCATCCAGCCAAAGCAGAAACCAGCTCCACCCCCGGAGCCAGTTGATGCACCAAAAACAACTCCTGATGTTGTTGATATCCCTAGGAAAGAGGAGGATGATGAGGAGTCACCAGAGGTGGTGGTACCTGCAGCTGCAGCCCCCACGACTCCAACACCGCAGGTTGAGCCAGTAGCTCCATTTCCCCAGAGGTTAGCGGTGAAACCTAAACAGAATATGAACCATAAAATGATTGAGCTTTTTAAGAGGGTGCAATTCCCTATCACCCTGATGGAGGCTATTGAGTCTTTTCCCCAGTGCGCGAAGGTATTGAAAGACCTTTGCACAAAAAAGCACAAGGGTCAGAATAATGTGGTTCTGACCGAGCAGGTGAGCTCCATCCTTCAGACTGAAATTCCTGCCAAGTGCAAGGATCCTGGGTGTCCCACCATTACCATAGATATAGCAGGCCAGACGTTCGATAAGGCATTGTTGGATTTGGGAGCAAGTGTTAACTTGCTCCCCTATTCAGTTTACTTGAGGCTAGGTCTAGGGGATCTGAGAGCCACTCCTGTCACGCTACAGTTGGCAGACAGGAGTGTGAGAGTACCCAAGGGTGTGGTGGAGGATGTAATGATTCAGGTAGGTGAGTTCAAATTTCCTGCAGACTTTATTGTTCTAGACACTTGCCGAAACCCTGAGGTTCTAGAGAAGACTCCCATTATTCTAGGTCGTCCTTTTCTAGCCGCCTCCAATGCCGTCATGAATTGCAAAACTGGCAGAGTCCAGTTGTCTGTTGGCGAGGAGATGATGGAGGTGGATGTCTATAATGTTAACACTCTTGAGGAGGATGATGAGGAGGTAGAAGAGGTGAGTTTGATTAATGCGCTCGTTCAGGAGCATATAGATACAGTGTTATATAAAGATCCTCTGGAGATTGCTCTTACCGCCGATGAGGCGTCTTTTTTAGATTCTCCAGAGGTAGGAAGTTTGTTAGAGTTATTAAATGTTGAGGATTCAGTAGAGGAAGTATGTGGGGTCTCTTATGACCCATTGTTTGAGCCTCTTGGCGACCCTCCGCCCAAGGTTCTTCCGTCTTCAGTTCAGCCGCCAAAACCAGAGTTAAAACTTCTGCCGGACACACTCAAGTACGCCTTTTTAGAGGGCAGTGATACTTATCCGGTAGTGATCTCCTCATCTCTTGAGGAGAATCAAGAGAGGAAGTTGCTTGATTTGCTGAGAGAGCATATAGGCGCGCTTGGCTGGACCATAGCGGACTTGCATGGTATAAGCCCAACGGTGTGTACACACCGAATCGATCTTGAGGATAGTGTGAAGCCTTCTAGGCAGCCTCAGCGGCGCTTGAATCCCCATATGAAAGAGGTGGTTCGAGCTGAGGTTTTGAAGCTTTTAGATGCGGGTATCATTTACCCAATCGCCCATAGTGAGTGGGTGAGTCCAGTTCAGGTAGTGCCTAAGAAGGCTGGGGTTACAGTTGTTACCAATGAGCAGGGTGAGTCCGTACCAACCCGAGTTCCTACAGGATGGAGAGTTTGCATAGACTACCGGAAGCTCAATGCAAGCACCCGGAAAGATCACTTCCCCCTCCCTTTCATTGACCAAATTCTAGAGAGAGTAGCTGGTCGGGCTTTCTATTGTTTCCTGGATGGGTATTCGGGATACAATCAGATAGAGGTTGCGTTAGAAGACCAGGAAAAGACCACTTTTACGTGTCCGTTTGGTACTTATGCTTACCGTCGCATGCCCTTTGGGTTGTGCAATGCACCTGGTACTTTTTCCAGGTGTATGATGGGAATTTTTAGTGACATGGTGGAGAGAATAGTGGAGGTCTTTATGGATGATTTTTCGGTCTTCGGGGACTCATTTGATGGGTGCCTCGAGAATTTAGGAAAAGTATTGCAGAGATGTGAGGAGAAGCACTTGGTGCTGAATTGGGAAAAATGCCACTTTATGGTAACCCAAGGGATTGTGTTGGGACACATTGTGTCCTCCAAGGGTATCGAGGTGGATAAGGCTAAGATAGACTTAATTCATAAGCTTCCAACTCCCAAGTCTGTCAGAGATGTGCGTTCATTTCTTGGACACGCTGGTTTTTACCGGCGATTCATTAAAGATTTTAGTGCTATCTCCCGTCCGTTGTGTCAGTTGTTAGCAAAGGACGCACCCTTTGTGTGGTCCGATAAGTGTGAGGAGGCATTCCAAAAGTTGAAGCGGAGTCTCACTACTCCGCCTATTGTGCAGTCTCCTGATTGGAGTCTTCCCTTCGAGTTAATGTGTGATGCATCTGACTATGCAGTCGGAGCTGTTTTAGGACAGAGAAGAGGGAAAGACCCATTTGTGGTTTACTATGCGAGCAAGACACTCAATGAGGCACAGATGAATTACACCACTACCGAGAAAGAGTTGTTAGCGGTAGTGTTTGCCTTAGATAAGTTTCGATCCTATCTGGTGGGGTCGCAGATCACGGTGTTCACCGATCATGCGGCCCTAAAGTACTTAATGACCAAACAGGATGCGAAAGCTCGCCTTATTCGATGGATTTTGTTGCTGCAAGAATTCCATCTCATAGTTAAGGATAAGAAAGGGGTAGAGAATGTAGTAGCTGATCATCTGTCTCGCCTGGAGTTCGAGGATCCCACCTCGAATCTTCCCATTAGAGACTCTTTTCCAGATGAGCAGTTGTTTGCTGCTAACGAGTGCCCATGGTATGCTGATATTGCCAATTATTTGGTAATCGGGCAGATTCCTTCCCATTGGTCTACCCAGGAAAAGCAGCGGTTTTTAAGGAGTGTCCGATAGTACATTTTTGATGACCCATATTTGTTCAAATACTGTGCGGATCAAATTGTGCGTAGATGTGTCCCCGAGGCTGATCAGCAGGGGATTATAGAGTTTTGTCATGGGGAGGCGTGTGGGGGTCATTTCTCTTCGAAGAAGACCACCGCCAAGATTTTACAGTGCGGGTTCTGGTGGCCCGATATGTTTAAATATGTGCAAGCGTTCTGTAGGTCATGTGACCGTTGCCAACGGCTTGGCAAGCTGTCTTCACGTCAGGAGATGCCCCTCCGGCCCATTTTTGTGTTAGAGGTATTTGATTGCTGGGGCATCGATTTTATGGGTCCATTTCCTATGTCTCATGGTTTTGAGTACATTCTGTTAGCAGTGGATTATGTGTCAAAGTGGGTGGAAGCGATTCCCACTAAATCTTTGGAGTCTAAAGTCGTGCTAGAGTTTCTTAAGGCTAATATCTTGTCGAGGTTTGGCGTGCCACGCGCCATCATCTCGGATCAGGGCACGCATTTCACGAGTCGGTCATTTGGGAAATTGATGGGGGAGTTTCAAATCACCCACAAAGTGTCCACTTCGTACCACCCCCAGACTAATGGACAGGCCGAATTAGCTAACAGAGAGATTAAGAGGATTTTAGAAAAGACTGTAGGTGTGACGAGGAAAGATTGGTCCACCAGGTTAAACAATGCGTTGTGGGCCTACCGCACTGCTTATAAGACCGTGTTGGGTGCTTCACCCTACCGGCTTGTTTACGGTAAGGCCTGCCATCTGCCAGTTGAGTTAGAGAAGAAGGCCTATTGGGCCATTCAGAAAGTCAATTCGAGTTTACGTGAGGCAGGTGAGCATAGAAAGTTACAGTTGTGTGAGCTCGAGGAGCTTCGGAATGACGCGTATGAGAACGCTAGCATCTATAAGGCTAAGGTTAAGGCGTATCACGATAGGAATATTCAGCGCAAAACCTTTAGAGTTGGTCAGAAAGTGTTGCTCTATAATTCGCGTCTCCATTTGTTTCCAGGGAAGTTGAGGTCACGTTGGGACGGTCCCTATGTAGTGGTTCAGGTATATCCAAATGGTTCAGTCAACGTCCAAGACTCTAAAAATGATCATGTGTTTAAAGTTAATGGGCAGCGTCTGAAACCCTATTTGGAATTTCTAGAAGTAGGTGAACCAGATGAGGAGTTGGTCAATCCTGTCTATCAGGATGACCCGGTTGCATAATTTGATAGTCATGATTTGCACGGGGAGCGAAAGCGTACCGCTGGACTTAATTGTTTGTCGGGCCCGGCCCCTAGCGATAGGGGTACCCATCATTGACTTGGGTTTATAGCTCCGCACGCCGCTATTAAAATAAGGATCGTGTGCCCAGCTCCGGTTAGTAAGGGCAATTTTGTGTCAGTAGCATTGGATTTTTCCTAGGATCTTTTGCTTTTGGCACAATCTATGTATTTTCGTCTTTTATTTCTTTGTTCTTTATTACTAGGATAATTTTTAATATCAGTGACATAGGGCTTTAGTTAGCTTTTCTGATAGGAGCAATTCACCGTGCACCACTCACGTCTTCCAGATTAGCCCCATCGGGGGCGGTATAGATCATAGGTTAGGCTTTGGTATTCCCGTGCTCCATAACCGCACTTGGCTCTATCTTGTGCCTGCCTAGTTACGATCTTAGGGGACGCTGGACTTAATTGTTTGGCGGAGTCCAGCGGTGACTTGGACGCTCCGAGTTCTGATATTAACTCATGAATCTTGTAAATAATGCACATACTGTATATTTTGTACATAGTTCTCTTTTTGGTTGTTTGTTTCTTTGTGTTTCGGGCTTTTCATTCAGAAGATTTCATCAACGCATTATTGTATCGGACTTTTAATAGTCCGTCTTTGTGGTAGTTTACCGTTAATGATCCGTGCTCTCCGAAATTGTCCCTATCGGTGGCAGCTTAGGTCTGTGGGTGAGATTTACTTTTGTTCTTGTCTCACTTTGTTTCGACCGAGGGAACGCTGGGCTTAATTGCTTGGCGAGGTCAAGCGGTAAATTTTACTTCGAGCATAATGTAACACATTTGACGGTCTAGTATAGCCACCCGAGTTTTGTCTCTTCGGTGAGACTCGGGAAGAAAAGTATGACTCGTGCGACTGCGTGAATGTCTGGTGGTGTTCTTTTATTTTTGTTATTATTTCTTGTAGTGGCCCGGCTTATATTAGCGGGCGGTACTAATGTCATATGTTGCCTAGTAGGAAGTTGGTTCTTAAGACTTTTGCAGGATGAGCATGCTACCACATCAGCCTTGGTAGTTTGGGCCTCTCCGCCGGTGTGAGTGAGGCATTCAGGAGCCTCGAGCAGGGGTGCCACTATGTGTGGCGGTTGTCAGTCCGATAAAGCATTGGCGCGGCTCTATGTGACTAGCCGTGGACCTCGTGAGGTCCGAAGGAGCGACTTCTGAAAGCAGTTCCGATGACGAAACGCAACAGTGACAGTAAATTCCTCGAACATCGGCCGAGGTCACGGTGGTTGGCTGCCACCCCAGGTTCACTCTTTCCTTCTTTTTGCTCTTTTCCGTTCAGTGTCTCCATGCTTTGGGGACCAAGCGCATTTCAAGTTGGGGGAAGGGGTGTACTTTGTACACTTGCTTTTATTTTTATTTTTATTGAGCGTTGTTAGTTGGTTTAGGTTTTCGTTTTTATTTTTATTTTTATTTTTGTCTGGGGATACGATTGTTATGCTTGTTTGTATGAGTTAGATGAGCATGCTAGATTTTTGTCTTGTTGTTTGCCTGTTTAACTCGTTTTATATGCATATATCTGGTATCTCTGTTTGAGTATTTTCGCACCATAAGCAATGTTGAGTAGATGTTCCCACTTAGTTCACAGTGTGTCCTGAAAGCATTCCCATGTTTCTTTGTTCTTTGATTTCCGCAATTGCATAAAATAGTAGGCGTTTGTACCGCTTGTCGTAGTCTAAATATTTTGCATGCATGATTGAGAGTTGGAAACGTGCTTAGGGGATGAAACAAGGCAGTTCTTGTATGATTAAACCACTATATGAGTCCCGTTGATCCATTTTAGACCAGTCCGTGTCAATTTCTGTGTCACACTTAGGAAACCGGTGTTTGGATGGGGTGTGTGTTTGGTGGTCCAGCTCTGTGCACATTTTAGAGGCCTCGAATTTTTGAGATAAAGGAGCATCGTCATTCGGTGAGAATTCAAGTTTTGCTTTTGGTGCTGTATCTTGGTGAAAACCTTAAATCTTTTGTCCCAGCCAAAACCCAAAGCCTTGAACCAAATCCCAGCCAATAATAATAGAGAGAGAGGTCAACCGGCACTTTTTGACCCCTTTGACCCGTTATGTAATTATTAAAAAAAAAAAAGAAAAAAAAAAGAAAAGAGATATAGCTGTTCGGGAGCGCTACACCCAAAGTGGTGTAGCGCTAGGGGTATGCCGAAATATAAAAAAAAGAGAAAGCTGAACGGTCAAAGGGGGGGCCACCCCATTAGTGCCTTTTCAGATTTTTTTCCCAATACCCCACATAACCCCACGAATCTTTACTCTCTCTCTCCTCCATCACAATCATCTTCTTCCTTTCTTCTTTTCAACTTCCAGACCGCCAAAACTCCATAACCAACTCAAACCCTAAACCTTAAAACTCCATAACTCCCTCAAAACTCCACCAATCTTCACCAAAATTCACAAAAACACTCCTCTCACCCTCCTCTACCATAATATCCAACCCAAATTCCATTCTAACCCCATAAAATTTTCAGATCCGAAAATCTCAAACCCATTTTTTTTAGCCCAAAACCCACTAAGTATGGCACCCAAAAAGCAGAATGTTGGCAAGGGAAAGGCAGTGGCTGGAACCTCTGGTCCACCGGAGGAAGTTCCAAAGACCCGGGCTAAGCGTAGGGACCGGGAGCAGATAGAGAGGGATAACCAGGAGGGCTGGGAGGCGTCTATAAAGGAGCGGGGCGTTAAGAACGAGAGACACATTGTTGATGATGGGTTATGGCCGGCAAACTTTGAACCTTTTGCCGCCATTCGGGACCAAGGTCTAAGGTATTGGTTCGCTCCTAATCCTGGGTATAACAATGCTTTATGTGAGGAGTTTTATAGGAATATGGTTGTGCCGGAGCCGGGTCACTTTTTGGCTCCGGGTGCCCGGATTACTTCACGAATAGGTAATACTCCAGTTTTTGTTGATGTGGCTGAGATAGCCACTGCTTTAGATTATCAGAGGCCCACGGGACCTGTTAATTTCCCTAGGCCGGATGAAACTTTTGATCAGAATGAGATAGCTGGATATCTGTATGAGCACCGAAGGAATGCTAGGATTCCTCATTGGCCTGGTAGATTCACGACTGCGTATAGGTTTATCAACCAAGTGATTTGCTTTAATTTGTATCCTCGGGGTCGGGAGGGCGCACCCCAGAGGTCGGTTGGAAACTTGATGTATGCATTCATGGGTGAGGACACGGTCTCTGATTGGGCCCTATATATTTTTGGGCAAATGTGTGATTTTAGAGATGCTCCGAATACTTTGAGAATGCCTTTCCCGTGCTTAGTTACCAAAATTTTGAGGACTAGAAATGTTCCGGGAAAGCGATTCTATAGTAATGATGATCTACTGCCGGGGGATTTGGATTCCTCGTTTATTCACCGGAGTATGGCCCAGTTAAGAGGAGTAGAGGGATCGTTACTGACTCCGCCACCGGCTAGTGCTAGTACTAAGACTTGGCTGGAAAAGATTTTTGGTTGTTTGACGGGCCTTGCTAGGAGCCAGCGCAAGTTAAAGAGAGAGCAAAGGCAGTTGGCTCGGAATCAGGCGGACTTACTTGATAGGCAGCGCCACATGGAGGCACAGATGTCTGGGGAAAATCCAGGGCCTTTCCGACCTAGGAGATGGCCGGCATTAGAGGTTAGCGATGATTTTGGGGATGAGCCTGAGGAGGAGCAGCATTCGGATGCTGGAGATGGTAACTGAGCATAGAGCTGGGATGGTGGTGGTGATATTTTATGTTTAAATTGTCGAGTCATGTCAGTTTTTGTGCTATTTCATGTGTTTTGTGAGTCGGTGGATTGAGTCTTGTCATTCAGATATTGTGTAATAATTCGTATTTTGTTATGTTTGTGACTGATGTTTTTTGTTGAGCACCGGTGTGGTGCAGGAGTCAAGGTGGCGGCCAGTCAGGGTAGACTAACCATGCGTTTCTATAGGCCGCTACCCTTTGCATGTTCCTTGTTTTTTTTTTTTCGTGACCACGGTCGTTAAAAGCCAATGAAGCCCCTAGTTGACCCAATGCACGTTGTTAACTCTCTTGCATGCATGTTTTATATTTAGCTATGAACATGTGGTATCTTTATTCCGTTGAGCTTTCATTGTTTTAATTGGCGTTAGTTTGATTGGCACGTGGTGATTTTTATTCCATCTCACGTTGGTCGCCAAGCGCCTCGCATGGGATGTTGAGTGTTCCGGTGAGCAAGAGTAACATTGTAACTTTGTGGGGACGTTTCATCTCTAGTATGTTTTGGTGCGAAATGGTTCAAATAATAGCTAGGGCATGCATGTGACTGAATTAAAGGTGGCAATGAGGAGGAAATTTTATGTTCACTTAATTTTTATACAGGTTGCATAACTCTCGTATCCCCTGTTGAGTCTTGGTTTGTTATTTTTATTTCGTTGGTTGCTAGGGACTAGCAACGCTCAAGTTGGGGGATGTGATAGGCGCGTGAAATGCATAGGATTTAGGCGCCTAAGTAGGGAAAGTAGCGCGTTAGACGTGCCTTTAATGCTCATTTTCCGTTTAATGCGTGCACATGGTTGGTTTTTGTGTTTGTGATTAAATTGTAGGAAATTGAGATGTTTTGGCACTATTGAGAGGTATTCATAAAGGCCAAGATGGAGTTCGGAAAGCAAGAGGGCTGTGGAGACTAAGTATGGGAGCAAGAATTCGTGAAAAATGAATGAAGCCTTCGTGAGCGCTACAATAATATGGCCCAGCGCTCAAGAGTGGAACAAAAGGAGCACGAAGGAATCAGAGAGTTCGCGAGCGCTATACCCTTTTTGGTATAGCGCTACATTTAGACTGGAGGGGGGTCAACGGCCACGTCAGCAGGTCAACGAAACACGCCCTTAATGGATTCGCGAGCGCTACACCTATTTTGGTGTAGCGCTACCGAGGGGTTTAGGGGCCTTTTAAACGCCGTCGTTTTGGGTTGGGTCGGTTCGAATTCCGATTATTATTAGGATTTTAATTGTTTTTAAGGGGATTTAATATAAATACCCCGTTTTAACTTAGTTTTAGGGTAGAATTGATTTCCAGACTTTACGTAGCAGCTTTTTGTCTAACGTTGTTTTGTTTTCTCTCAGTTCTTGAGTTTTCGACACTATTTCCTTCAATCGCTTGGATTCTGGTAACGTTTGGTATTTACTTCATTAATTAAAGTTGTTCGTTATTAGTTATTCTTCGTAGATCTTTCTTTTATTTTCCATTTCTATTAAAAATAGATGATCATGTTTCGATCTAGGTTTTTATTTCCTGTTACTTCAAGCATGTGTGAGTAGTTCCTTAGGGTGCAGCCACGGGACAAAGGCGTCCTGTGATTAATTTAATCAATATTTCATCTCGGGTACGAATTAATTTATTTTTCCAGCAATTTTGGGATACGAAAGAGAATCCTTTTCTAATAAACAAAACCCAGGCATCATCAGATTTCAAATGCGCATGAGGGCTGGTGACAGGTGGTAGGCATTTATTGGGAACCCCCTCTTCCCTTATTCTGAAATCAGTGAATTGAATAATTGTGTCCCGAGTAAATATTGGTTAGGCTAGTTGCAGACGCTGGGTTCCCACGGCTGTACTCTCCTTTAAATTCATAGTTTATTAATTCAATTTAGTAATTTAGTAAATCAATCAATCAATCGAACAAAGGGTGGCTACCTAAGAGCCAGATTAAACTAGAATTCATCACATTTAAGTTAAGCACCGTCCGTCCGTCTCTGTGGTTCGACTCCGGTACTTCCGGATTTATTGTGCTACACTAGTCGAGAGTCCTACGCTTGGGACGCGTTTTTAGTTTAAATTTTTTAACACCCGACAGGTCAAGCATATATATAGTCCAATCAGACATTTGTATCTGGTCAAATAATGGGCCCATAGTGTATGCCAATGTCCTCTTACCTGCTAAACATGTGCCAGCTGGACAACCATGGGAGCAACTTCAGTCTCTATGTAATCACAAGCCATACTCTCTTCCATTAGAAATCTCGACCAATTTTCTCTAAGAGAGAAATGTCTTTCTTATTTAGACTTACTTCTGTTTAAGAAGTACCATAGTAAAACAGTAGGAAGCTACAATGGGAATGTCTACTGCAAAAATGGTCCCAAGTAGAAATCACATAACTTAACTCAGTAAGTTGTAGCCTCATAGGCCAGTGAGATACTACTATTTCTACAAGAAGTCAACTCTAGTATCCCAAAGCGAAGAGTTCAATTGCTGCCAAAATACATACCTTTAAATTGTAATTTCCATGAAATAGAAAAATGCAAGGGTTTAAGTCCACGTGCAGAACATTTGTGGAGGTAATGTATGTAAGCCCTCCAAGGATCTGATAGGAGAATCGCCAAATACAAATTCAAGTTGTTATTAGATATTCTGGCTTAATTATGTGATTATTACTGAAGTATTGACAGAAATAAACCATACAAAAGGGAGAACAAACGGAAAAGGGAAAAAAGGAGAGGGATAAGACAGTATATGCATATATGTAGATATGTTTTGAAGGAAAATACTACAGTGGTGATAAGATATTCAGGCCTTGAAATGTGGTGAATTTAAAGTGCGGGCAACCCAAAAATAATAAATCATGTGCAAGCCAAAAGAAGGAAAACAAGGAGAATAACCAGATAGCAATTTATATGTTTGACAGAGTGCTTTGGAAGGAGCCACAAAAAGTAGACATGGCAATGCTCCTCGAGAATAGTTGATTGGAACGAATTATTCGATATGTATGGGTCGTGTCCATAAGCTCATATGCAGTGTAAATATTGCTAAAATAAATCCTCTCCCCTTTATACACAATACATGAAAATGTCTTTGGAGGTATATCAAAAAATAGCTGGCTTAAAACTGCTGGATTGTCTAGAGTCCAACTTTCATGTGCTATCTGCTACCAAACTACAAAGACTTCAAAAGGGATACTTGAGAAATCATTGATTGGTGTAATGAAAAGGGAAAACCGATGACATGTTAACATTACTACATCTATCTCAAGATTCTAAGACTGGATAAGCTATTTAGCATTGTGGCTAGCATCATTTTAGTGAGATTAGACACTGAACTCTTGGACCAACAGCCTCAATTTGACCTAACTTAACGAATTTGAACATGAACAAAGAATTCAAGGCTAAAGCAAATAAATGTGCTGAAAAGTGTGAACAAAATACTTATGAGCAAGTTTAAGAACCCAAGTCTTACCATGAGTTTGTTAGACAGATTTAGCAAATCACGCAGTCTCAAAGACTCAGGAATCAAAGACATCTATAAGTGGTGCAAAGAGGCTAGGGGGAAAAAAGAAAAAGAAGGCTCCCTGCTAATTTGTTCCCTAGTCTAATTATCCAAAAATGCACTAGCAAACTTTAATTCAATTCTTAAGATGCATCATTAACTGGTTCTTGGGAATTTTCAGTTTGTATGCACACTGAGTGCTCAGTTAATTGAAGAACATGTTACGAAAACCATTTCAGTCACAATATTTAAATACATAAGGAGCTAAATAATTAAGAACTATACTTTCTTCAACAGTGTCCGTTGATTCCTTGTTGCAGAGGTCTCACAAATCCTTACAGCTGGACCTGTAAGATTGCGAGAACAAAAACACTTATTGACATTGAAAGACTAAGCAGTCTGAAAAAACGCAAACAAAAAGAAGATGCAGAAATTGATAAATTACATGATGGGCAGGAGAGGGTACACTTCAGCTCACTCTATTCTCCTCCAATCTGAAAGCCGAAGAATCACCCTAGAGAATTGGGTTAGAATATTACATATTCCATGGATTATTTCACACACGCAAATGGACAAGAAACACCCATGTGTCGTAATGAGAGAGAGAGAGAGAGAGAGAGAGAGGCAATGAAACAGGCAATTCCAAGAACAAGTTACCTATCCAAATGGATGGAATATGAGCAATCTTGTGCCAATCTTCGCCAATTCCCTTTTCGCATCTTTTCTCAAGAAGGGGATAGCCAACTATATTCAAAGATTGAAGAGATGAAAGATTACCCAGGCACTTCGGCATAGATTCCAACGCACTAAAATTCTTGATGACCAAACTTATCAAGGCAGGGAGGAGCTCAAGTTGATCAGGGAGAGACTTGACATCTGTCCATCCCCTTAAATGTAGAAACTCCAGGGAGGTGAAATGGCTCCATGGTGGTGATGCAGCACTTCTGGAGGGCCAGGGGAAATATCTATACTCCTCTCCGAATCCATCTATATCCAATCTTTGAAGGCTGGCGGGGCAAACCAGTCCGTCCTCCCAACAATTCCCCCAATTTGGACATGATCTAATACGCAGGTCCTTGAGACATGTGAGGCTGCGTAATGCTTCTGGATTGGGTGTCTTTAACTTTGTACACTTGTTTAGGCATATATCTACTAGGGTTCACTACTACAAAATGACATAAAGATCACGGTCCAAAAACTAAGAAGATATCAGTTTTTGTAAAAGCGTAATAAAATATCATAGACTATAGTTTTAATCTCAGTTATACCAAAAAACTGAGATGAAAAGATTTTTTAATCTCAATAATTTAAAAAGTGAGATTGTAACTTAAATAATAGATCTCGTTTTTAAAAAACTGAGATTGTTTATAAGAGAATATATCTCGTTTTATAAAAACCGAGATAAAAAGAACTTTTAATCTCATTCATTAAAAACTGAGATCGTAAGAATATAAACAAACAAAAAAATCTCATTCTTGTTCGTCTAAATAAAAGCGTGGGAGTATCAAGACCCCATTCTCATTCGTGTCAACCAGGTATTTCCTCATTGAAGACGATTTCTGCGTCGAAGAAGCGGCCACTGTACGATTTCCTCTCTCTCTCGATCACCAGGTATTTCATCTCACCTCTCTCTCTCGATCGATAGTTATACACACGCACAAGCACACAGGGCGATCGTTCAATTTCTACGGGTTCATTGTAAACCCTAATTGTGTATGGAAAAATGTATTGCTTGGTTTCTCTCTCTCTTCTCTCGATTCGTCACTTTTTCGATCTAAGGTTTAGGGTGAAGATTCGGCTCCTGTTGTACGTTAATTTCTCATGTGCCTTTCTCTCTGTATGGATATGTAGGGTTTTGGGGGTTTGACACTAGGTTTGGATAATTTTGTGTCACTTTATGAACCCTGAACTTCGTATTCAATGTGAGAGAAACAAGAGGTATTGTATGTTTGGGTACTTTCTTCTAAAGCATTCAATTTGTCATGAATTTGAGCCTCACTATTCACTTTCCGTAGACAAGGAGATATATGTGTTGTATAGACATTAACATATTCATGAGGGAAGAAGCCAAAGCCTGGGGTACTATTGATACAATTGGATTGATCACCGACTATGTTTAAGGTTTGTGGATCAAAAAGCTCTGTTTTATAATTGGCTTTTGGTCTGATAAACTGTTAGAAGAAGATTTATGAGTATTGTAGGCTTATATTGTATAAACTACTGGATTGGCCTCCTAGATTTTCTGGTTCAGTTAGTTTATGGAGACATGGTTTGGTGTAAAAGTGGTTCTTGTCTGGTGGAATTTGTTATGGGTGGATGTTTAGCTAAGGATTTTGTTCAGATGAGTAATGTATGCATTTAGTACGAGACTTCTGCCTTGCCCTCTAAGTGTTTGTTTAAATAACTCACCCAAAACTTTGTATTGCTATCTAGAGATCCTCTGCTTGTTACCTGGAAAGCTTGGAAAATGTGATTAACAATTGCGTTATGGTCTATATGGAGCTCTAACTTGTGATGGTAGTTTTTCTTGTTTGGTGAGTATTGAACTCATTTTGAGCTCTTACTGTTTTTCTAATTAGGTTTTTTTTTTTTTTTTGGTTTGTTACCACGTTTTCTTTTCTTATATGTAATAGTAATTCCCTGGTGTTTTATGATAGTCTAGATCGTCGATGGGCCTGGAGTGTAAAGCAAATTTCTGGGTAAATGGAGAAGAATGAGTGATGCTGAACAGGACGAGAAATTTCGGGGTAAGAGAACTACGCTATCAGAATTTACATCGGTCATTCGCTTTTATACTTTTGGTATTTTCCTCTTACTTCTAATGCTTTCTTTTTGGTCAAAGCCACTTAAGTCACATAGATGTTCTAATATGTGATAAAATTGGTTCGTTATACGCAAGGTAGGACTTAGGATCTCTCAAAGTCTTCACATTATAGCAGTTCCAACTCTTTTGAGAGCTTTTCAAATGATTGGTAAGTCTTATTAACCCCATACTTTATCATGCATAAAACAAGTATTGATCGCTATTGTTTTTACTAATTCTATTAACTACATCCTATATGACTTCTTTAATGCTTGTGGTATGATGTGTGCATGAATAGTTCTGCCCAAAGTGATTATCTGACGTTGATGATCTATTCTTGTATTTGATAGCTTATTTGTGTGTATAACCTTTGCTGTACTCAAATGTGCTTCTTTCGTCATTACATGCTTTATTTGGTTTATTGTGGGATTGCTTATGGTCTTAGGAGATCATGGACTTCAATGTGCTGCTTACATATTAAGTACTTAATTAGATTCGTTGGGGGATTGCTTGTGGTCTTAGGAGATCATGGCCTAAGTTTGCTCTGCTCCCTATCCATTTAGTATTTCCTTACACGTTTGGTTTTTTGAATTTCCCTAGTAGATTCCCGTTGGTACTTTCCACTTACTTACTCAGAACTCTGTAATTAGATGTGATAGGGGTAGGACATGAAGTATTTGTGCTTTCATTTCTTTTACTGATATTGAGCTTTTCTATCCTGTAGTCCTGACGTGGTCAATTGCTCAGCCTAAACAGGCCTTCACGTGTTAGCAAAACACTGCATCGAGGCCATGGGATTCACTGTTGTTTACTTTTTGCCTGATAGTGAAGATAATTTTGGATCGTGCACTGAGTTTTTGCAATATTTAGGGAAAAACAAACGGGCTGAGGTAGCCATATTTGATGAATAGACTGCCTTATTTTTGGTTCCCTCGTTAGATTTTCTCTCTAAGGTGCTTAATGTCACTGGCCCTGAATGTCTTTATGGCGTGGTTCTAAAGTCACCACATCATAACCCTAGTAGTACATCCATGCAGATATTAGCTCGTATCTGCTGCTTGAATTCGAAGATGAGGTGATCATCACAAACTGAAGATTTCTTATACTGGCGGAGGACAAAATGAAGGTCTACTACAGGTTTTGGACTTCATGCCACAATATGTTTGCCGATACATTTTCTTTTTCCTCTACAGATTCTAACATATCTAGGCAGGGGTGCAGGAAACAAGCCCTGCATTTGTATAAAGAACTTCCCTACACATCTTTTCCCTACACATCTAACCAAAAAATGCCTTTTATTGTGCAAGTGAGATTGCGTATGATTTTAGAAGTTGGATGTTACTAAACCTATTATCTATTCTAAGCTAAGCATCATAAATTCTTTCATATTCTGTCTTGTTATATGTTGATAACTTTCTTTTAGTCCTTGTCGGAACATAGACTTCGAAGTTCATTGATCCCTTTCTTATTGTTTGTTATTATTCAGGCAAATGCAATGGATGCCCTTTTGAAGGGAGCTAGTTGTGAGGAGCGATTGCGCACATGGACGTGTCACCGGGATTAGATTACTTCTTAGGGTAGTTTGTATGTTATTTTTCAGTTTTCATTGTATAGTACGTTTCTACTCTCTTTGTTAGGTTGTGGTTGTACCAAATGTTCCTAATTGAAAATGTACGATCAATTTGTCAGCTAATATATATTTTTGATTTACTTATGTCGTCATAATTTAATTGTAGACGTTGGGTGTTATCTAATTCATAAAAAAAATCTATTCAAGAAAGTAGCTCTTACGTAGAAGTGAGACTATATATGGGAAAAAATAATCTCGGTTTTATGTAAAAGTGTTGGTCTCTTTTTTTGGCAATAACCACAGTTTTAGGTAAAACTGAGATGAAAAAATGGTAAAGATCACGGTTTTAGGAAAAAACTGAGATGGAAAGAAGTTAAAGATCATGGTTTTAGAAAAAAACTGAGATGGAAAGAAGTAAAGATCATGGTTTTAATCACGCTCCTACACCGTGGTTAAAAGATATGGACTTTTGGTTACACCTTGATAGACCACGGTATTGAAATTGAGGTTAAAAGTGAAAGATCACACCAAAAAACTGAGATCTTTAACACTTTTTCTAGTAGTGGTTGGTTGTAGAAGCCCTTCTGGCAAACACATCAACTCTGGGCAATTGAAAATAGAGAGTTGTTGAAGGGACGTTGAGCCCTTGAACGCTGCATTTGTTTTGTCAATTGGATCCATCAGGTTATAGCAATGATATACACATTTCTAAAGAAACCCTAGGTTTTCTAGCTGGTTTGGCAGATAACTCAGCCAATCTATTTCTACTATTGCCATATCTCTATTTGGTTGAGACGTTCAGGATGGAGGGGCAAGTTCAAAAATTCTCTCTTGCCCCTTGTTTGGTTTGAGGGAAAAGAGAAAGACAAAATGACCAAAAAGACAAAATGACCAAATAGAGTATTAAGTGCAATGAAAATTTTCCTTCATTTTTCCTGTTAATTATTTTGGAGAGTGATTTTGCCACTCCCAAAATTGTTAACTGCACTTCCCAAATTATTAATTTTTGGAGAGTGCCAAAATCAATATGAGTTGAATTTGGCGCACTCCCAGGGGAGTGCGGTAAACAATTTGGGGAGTGGCAAAATCACTGCCCATTATTTTCTCTTTTCTTCCCTCTTTTTCCACAAGGTTCCAAACAAAGCATTAGGGGTTCATTGCCTTTTCTCTTTTGCAAATCTCTTATTAAGGCTCAGTTTGTTTGGACAGAATTATGTGGACACACGCCCCTAAAATCTTACTTATAAAATCAGGTGTGCCCTTTTTGGAAAGCGTGGCGAAACGCTCAATTCAGAGTTGCCACTTGGGTTTTTTATGGTATGCAACCCAAGGAATCGAATTTGATCCCACGATCATTCTCCGTCCAAAAGCCTCCAAAAGACGATATTTTTGGATCAAGCTTCTTATCTAGAAAGATAAATTTGGAGCATATTTTTGGATCAAACTTCTTATCTTCTTTCATTTATGTAAGCTCCAAAAAGCCGAGCTCTTTGTGTTGGCATTTCCATTGACAAAATACATAGTTTCATGTATCCCGTTATCGAGTTGTAATTTATTTATTTTTATCTTGTGAGAGAGTCTGTTTAGGTTGTGGAAAGGAATCAATTTGATTTGTATTGCGTTTGAGTGCGGTAGACATTAGTCAAGCGGTTTTTTTTTGAGTGTGGAATGAGATATGGAGAGATTGTGATTCAGAAAGGGACAGATTGTGATTTGGAAAGATTAGAATCATGGAGAAAAGGAAAGTGGGAGTAAGGAAATAAAATAATTGAAGATGTGCATTTCACTCAAGCAAAATATTGTGAAGGCAGGGATTTTTGCTCAAGCAAAGTATTTTCAGCAACTCTATAAATACCCATCAGTTAGCACTTTATTATTGGAGGCGCCGTTCTCCCTCTCCTTACGGCGAAAAAGACCTAGAAACATGTCTAGGGTTATTAGAGAGTGTTTTTCTCAATTGTGCTTGGAGTACAGATATGATTTATGTATCATTGAGCGTTAATAGAACTCCAAGAATTATTTCATCAACAACTACAAGTTTCAGAGAAGCCCTAAGGAGGATTCCTAGGCAGTACAAAGTCCTTTGTGGATTCTGGGAGGCAAATGGAAGGCTTGTGGATTCAAGGCAGCGGCGGTCAAAGCACTGGGTGTGGTGAACGAGGATTCGGCAAGTAGAACTTAGGACGATTGGTGAGGATTCATAATCGTAGGTAAGTTTGCTTGTAACTACACATTGAGTATAGTGTTTTTGATTCCTTCCCGTGGTTTTTCCCGTTTAGGGTTTTGTACGTATATCTGGTGTTATTCTGTTTATTGCTTTCCGTTCGTATGATTGGTCTTTATTGTTTGGTTGATTATTGATTATTAGTTCGATTGTTTCTATAAGAGATTAAAAAATAAGCAAATCTATAAACCTAGTCGAACTAGGATTTTTCAATTTAACATTACTTTTTTCCGAGTAAATATTGGATAGTCTTGGGACACCGCCACGTGGTGACACAACACCATATAGGGGCCCGGATATATATGCTATATATCACCCCGGATGTTATAACTGAAGGACTTATATCTGGGCGCCAGTGTTCTACACTATAATTAGTGATCTGAAATCAAACCATCCAACTAGCACCAAAGCAATCCAAAGCCGTTTCCTATGTCATCGAGAAAGGAAATGGTGACTCAACGAGGGGAGTTGAACTGAGATTTCTCGAAAATGGTTTCTTGATCGGGAACCTTTATTTCCTGGTAGCTAGCTAGAGTTATATATTATGCACCAGCTATGTTTGCTTGTTGAAGTAATTTTTGCCTCAATTTGAGTCGAGGTTTCGTGGATGGAAAAAGTTTTCTCCCATAGTAAGATTAATTTTCTTCTTTTTTTAGCATTTTGCTTTCATAATATGTGTCTCCGTAACTTAATTGTCTTAGAAAACATTTCTGGTGAATGCAAATCTCTTCCGAAATTGGGCTCCAAGTGCATGTTTTAGAATAAGCTTGGTTACTCTAGCTCCCATATGAAACAGTACTGTACATTTGGCTCATAATTTCAACTACGACCATCTATCACATGGTAGTCCGTGTGAAAATGTTGTTTGTAAATCAGATATAGAATACATACAAAACCAATCCAACTCATATTGACAAACCAATGGTCATAGTATCCTTGATTTATAGCAATAATGAAAAATTGTGGAGAGGAACGCGAGAACCTGCATTTCTTCTTTGGACCAGATCAAACCAATATATGAGAACACTTTGTCGCGAGTCTTCGGTTGACAATAGGATCATATCCTTCTCAATGTACGTAGTTTAAGAGGTTTGTCCGCGTGATCATATAATGTTGAAACGAAACACACACACGATATGCGAATAGAAAACAGTAAAGAAATCAACACAGATCGATATACGTGATTCTCCAAAATCCGGTACGTTCACGGGAACGAGAACTGTCCTCTTTCTAGAACTTTTCAGTACCTCTCCATATCTAACATATGAGCCACAGAGCCACAAGTTCCAACATATAAGTAGTTCTAGATTCTTTGGAACCAATGTTTTGGTGCCAGTAATTGTTCAACCATGGATTAAGTTGTATTGATTGTATGAATTAGTTGATTTTCATAAGCCTTAAATCTTTTATTTTTATTGGTCCTTCATGGATTCGAAAGACAGAAATTAGATTTGTTTTCTCTTTTGTTCCTGGTTGGGTAGAGCGGCAGGGGCTTTAAATTAATGTGAAATTTGGTATAGCAGATGTTGGTGTTGCAATTATGTATCCTTAGTATATCTTTGGAACCTATGGAATAGAAAAGAAATGAGAGGAAAATTAATTTATCATGTTTGGTTTGAGAGGAAACAGAGAGGAAAATAACTAAACGTAGAATTAAATACAGTACACTTTCCTCAAAGTTTTCTTTTCTTATCCTTTTCTTTCTTTTATTTTCCTTTCTTTTCCTCAAGTTTCAAATTAATGGGCCCTTAGTATCTACGAGTTGCACGATAAGTTGCTACTTGTCTGCATGATTGTAGTTAAGTGAATGGGTAAATAACTTTTGTATTTGAAATTTCTAATTTACTAACTCAATCAATCGCCAAGCTAAAATAAGAAATTGAAACAACGATGAATGCCAGATATACGTGGAAAATCCTAAACGAAAAAAAAAATCACGGAAAGGAATCAAACACTATTGTGTAGTTACAAGTAATCTTACCCTATGATTTGAATCATCACAATTGAGTCTAAGACCTACTTGCCGAATCCACGTTCATCGCACCCAGTGTTTGACCGCCGCTGCCTTGAATCCACAAGCCTTCTGCATGTTTGCCTCCCGAAAATCCACTGAAGGACTTTAACTTGCCTAGGAATCCTCCTTAGGGATTTTCTCAAATAAGTTGAAGAAGATACAGTAACCTCTTGAAGATGTCTTGTATGCTTAATGATCCATCGATCCCATTTTTCTCATTGTACCCACGGAACATCGTATCCACAAGATGATGCCAAAATGGTCAATCGTCAATGAAATTTTTTCTAATTCACGGTTATTTGTCAAGCTCCTCTCCCATGAGGTGGGATCATATGCATATTCGAGACTCATCTCATGTGAGATGACGTTAAAAAGAACAGTTGTATCTAAAAAACCTTCGGAAAGTCTTCATAGATATTCTCATCCCCAAGTTTCCAAAATTTGATCCCACGATCATTCTCCCTCCAAAAGTCTCCAAAAGACGATATTTTTTTTTATCAAACTTCTTATCTAGAAAGATAATTTGGAGCATATTTTTGGATCAAACTTCTTATCTTCTTTCATTTAACGTTACTTTTTTTCGAGTAAATATTGGATAGTCTTGGGACACCACCACGTGGTGACACAACACCATATAGTGGCCCGAATATTATAACCGAAGGACTTATATCTAGGCGCCAGTGTTCTACACTAATTTAGTAATCTGAAATCAAACCATCCAACTAGCACCAAAGCAATCCAAAGCCGTTTCCTATGTCATCGAGAAAGGAAATGGTGACTCAACGAGGGGAGTTGAACTGAGATTTCTCGAAAATGGTTTCTTGATCAGGAACCTTTATTTCCTGGTAGCTAGCTAGAGTTATTATGCACCAGCTAGCTATGTTTGCTTGTTGAAGTAATTTTTACCTCAATTTGAGTCGGGGTTTCCTGGATGGAAAAAGTTTTCTCCCATAGTAAGATTAATTTTCTTCTTTTTTTAGCATTTTTCTTTCATAATTTATATGCGTGTCTCCGTAACTTATGCTGTGTTTGGTTTGGTATTTGAAAAGTTTTTTGAAAAATAGTAGGGGTAATAAGTGGAGAGAGATGGAGAGAGAAATGTTGGAAGTAAGGGGAATCTAGTAGGAATCTAGGGGGAATTAATTGTCTTAGAGAACATTTCTGGTGAATGCAAATCTCTTCCGAAATTAGGCTCCAAGTGCATGTTTTAGAATAAGCTTTGGTTACTCTAGCTCCCATATGAAACAGTACTGAACATTTGGCTCATAATTTCAACTATGGCCATCACATGGTAGTCCGTGTGAAAATGTTGTTTGTAAATCAGATATAGATAAGGGAAAGTCTACAATACACACCCCATAAAAATGTGTACTGTAGAGACCCGTAATAAATTCTTTTAATTTCTAAATGTTTTTAATTGAGAAATGATGGAAAAGGAGATGAATTATTGATTTTATGTGATTTGAGGCCTAAGTGTTGAAATTGATTGTGGAAGGGGTGTAAGTGTGATATGTGGATTTTAGAGTATAAATAGGAGGGTGAGGAGTAGGAGATCATTTCTTCCCTCTCCACTCCCCACCGGCTCTCACTCTCTCTCTCGGCTTCCCTCCTCTCTCTTGCTCTCTCTCCAAAATTCCACCCAAAACCCACCAAAACAACCTTCAATCTTGCAACTCTACGAGTATTGTGATCCGTATCCCGTGAGTTTGAGCTCGGGGAAGCCGTATCCCGTTCGAATCAAGGTTTTCGGGGAGCTAGGGCTCGTATCTTCTTGGGTCTCGTGTCTCGGCTTCGAGGTAGGGATTCTACCTCTCAATACATGTATTAGACGTGCTTCTATCCTTGAATCCATGCTTGTAGTTGTTGTAGTTGTTGATGGCATTGAAACCCAGAAAATCTGCTGTTTATCTGCTCGAAACCACTCCGTATCGATACGGGGTTCTTGCCGTATCGATACCCCATTAACACAGAATGGGCTTTGCTGATAAGCATGTATCGATACAGCCATTTTGGCCGTATCGATACCAGTTGCTTATGGGCAGTTTTCACTGCTTTGTTCCAAACTTCATCGTTTTGACCCCTGATCACTTCTAACTTGTTCTAAACACTTCCAAATCACCTTATAACATGATTAATCGTATCCGTTGTGTTCGAGAGATATCTATGCTCCTTTTGTCCTTGTTCGGTGAACCTTACTTAAGTTCCTCATGTTACTATAGAAATGGAAAGACACGATATGAGAATTTGTGATACGTGAAACCTTGTTGACACAACGCGCGAACATTCAGGACCCATCGACGGGTGGGTGCCTGGCAGGGGATATCAGGGTCCCATAAATAGCCTGGCGGGAGCTAATGCTCATATTGATAATTCAAGACCCAACCTATACGGTGGGTGCTTGGCAGGGGATATCGGGGTCCCATGAATAGCCCGGCAGGAGCTTCGGCTCATGACACGTAACGCGAGACGGTTTGGACGCGCGGGATATGAGAATGGTTTAGAGTTGAGTTGTAATCTAAGTCTCGTGACTCGTTAGTCGGATTGTTGATTCCTATCGAACGTTAAATGTTTGAGCTACCTTTGGACACGCCGTATCTTTATTCTCGCATTTCTATTGCATATATCGTTTGAGTAGAATTCCTACTGGGCTAGTGTAGCTCAAGCCTTATTTCTTTTCAGGTGCTAACTCAGGACAGTAGCGACCATGACTGGAGTGCTTGGACATTGGACACAACTTTTTGAAAGCTAACATCGTAGAGTTACCTAGGCATCTTTGTAAACTTCTTTTGAAGATGTATTTGTAACTTGATTATTGATTTCTTTGATTATGGGACGTTTGTAAACTCTAAATCCCCTGTTTATCGACGTAAAATCTGATTTGGGGCCGTTGTGCCAAAGATGTAATATTTTGAATACTGTGGACTCGAACTATGATTATGGGAAGTTTATGACCTTTTGGGTATCGTATGGATCGTTGAGAGGTATTTTCTTACGTAATTCGTTTATAATTTATGTTGAAAATCGAGTACGTGACAACTTGGTATCAGAGCAATGGTTTAGAACACTTAGTGACCGTGGGGAGGCGTTTCGCCTCATGGGTTCAAAATGTCGCGCCCTCTGACATAATTTGTGCATGCTTGTGTGACTAACACTTATGTGACTACGTGGCATTGCATCTTCGTTATCATAGGGTGATGTGGAGTTGCTTAATCGTGTTGGAGTGTTAGGGCTTTGATCCCTTAGCTGTACAGTTGTGGTTAATAGTCTTTCTTTCTTATATCCTTGTAGTAAGATGCCTCCGAAGACGCGCGGTAAGCGGAGCGGGGTTGGAAACCGGGGTGGTCGTGGCCGTGGCCGTGGCCGTGGGGTACCTCCTGAGGATGAGGTTAGCCAGCTTGGGGAGAACCCAGGTGGGAATCTGGGGGCTGGGGCCGGTCGAGGTGCAGGTGTGCCTCTGAATCAGAATCAATTCGCTAGGGATCTTGTCGCAGCACTTACGGCTGCAAATCTTTTGAACCAAGCTCCGAGAGAGAATGTTGAGGACCGAGCCATGGTGGCAATGCGAGAGTTCAGTCGTAGGAACCCTCCAGTGTTTGACGGGACAGATAGTGACCCATTGGTAGCTGACCATTGGCTAACCCAAATCCGTAAACTATTCCGAGCCCTTAATATTACTGAGGACAACATTCGAGTGGGTATCGTGGCCGTTCAGCTAGTTGGTGAGGCTGGCGAGTGGTGGGAATCTGTTCTAGAGATTAGGAAGGATGCTAGGAGGGCGGCAAGGACCGCAGCACAAGTAGATGAGCCGGATGTTGAGAACTTGACGTGGGCAGAGTTTGAAGCGCTCTTTGAAGAGCAGTATTTCCCGGAAACCTCACGTGACACTATGAGAGATCAGTTTGAGAAACTAGAACAGGGTAATATGACTATCTCGGAATATGTGCTGAAGTTCCGATCTTTGTCTCGTTTTGCTCCGGAGTTGGTGGCGACGGAGGAGAGGAGGTGCCGACAATTTGAGAAAGGGCTGAACAACACCTTCAAGAGACTGGTGACTGTCCAACGTAGGACGAAGTTTTCTGAGGTGGTGGAATGCGCGAGGAGCATCGAGATACCGAAGGAGGCACAACGAAATAGGGGAGTTTGGGAACCGAGGCAATCAAGTGTGAGTGTGAGTTCGTCGTCGGGAGGTTATGGGAGTCAAGGGCGGAAAAGACCGAGGGAACCATCTCAGACACCGCAGGGTAGTTCATCGGGCTTTAGGCCACCATCTTCAGGGACTCGGGGTACGTTGTCTAAGCCTCCACCTGTATGCTATAAGTGTAATCAACAGGGACACGTGCGTGCTCAATGTCCGCATCTTGAGAAGGCTTGCTACACTTGTGGGAAGATGGATCATCTCGCGAGGAATTGTCTTCAGGGTTCAGCAGTGCGTAGTGAGTCGGGTTCCGTACAGCAGTCGGGAACGGGGCGCAATGTGGGCCAACAATTTCGGGGTACTCAGAGGCAGCAGCAGCCTCACTTTCGCCAGACTACGTCGGCTCAGAGTTCAGGGGTTGATAAGGGGGCGAGCTCTTCTGCGCATACTCAGAGCACCGGTCAGAGGGGAGGTTTTGTGCAGGGTCAGGGTACCCAGGGGCGAGTCTACAACATCACTTCAGCTAGTCCATCTACTTTTCCTCAGACTCCAGAGACTCCTGTTGTGAGGGGTACATTCCTTTTATTCAACTCATTTGCTAAAGTACTCTTTGATTCTGGAGCATCGCATTCATTCATTGCTGCATCTTTTGTGTGTGCCTTGGAATTGGAAACAGAGAGTCTTAGTCCTCCTTTATTCGTTGAGACACCTCTAGGGGGTAGGACACCACTTGATCGTATCTGTCGAGATTGTGAGTTGATCGTTTGTGACCGTCGTTTTGTGTTCGATTTCATTGTTCTGGGAATGTCAGGGTTTGATCTTATCTTAGGAATGGATTGGCTGTCCACATTTCATGCTACCATTGATTGTTTCAAGCGTCGGGTTCGTATTTGTCCTCCTGAGGGTCCTTGTTTCGAATTCTTTGGGGAGCGTCGAGAACCGTTAGAACCGTATCTATGTGGACCTCGAGAACACGAATCGATCTATTCTTTGTTGGCAAGTTTGACGTTAGATGAGGATACCTCCATGCGTGGGGAGTTACCCTTAGTGGTTTGTGATTTCCCGGATGTGTTTCCGGAAGAATTGCCTGGTTTGCCTCCTGAGAGAGAGGTTGAGTTCACCATCGATTTACTTCCCGGTATCGCTCCTATCTCCGTACCTCCGTATCGTTTCGCACCCGCTGAGTTGAGAGAGTTGAAAACTCAGTTGCAAGAATTGGAGAGCTTAGGTTTTATTCGTCCGAGTACGTCGCCGTGGGGAGCACCGGCACTTTTCGCACAGAAGAAGGATGGTTCACTCCGCTTGTGTATCGATTATCGTAAACTAAACCGAGTCACCGTTAAGAACAAGTATCCGATGCCTAGAATTGATGATTTGTTCGATCAACTTAGGGGTGCCACTTGTTTCTCCAAAATTGATCTGAGACCCGGTTATCATCAGTTGAGGGTTCGTAAAGAGGATATTCCTAAAACCGCATTTCGTACTCGTTATGGCCATTACGAATTTGTTGTTATGCCTTTTGGATTGACGAATGCTCCGGCCACATTCATGGACTTGATGAATCGTGTTTTCCGTATTTATCTTGATCGGTTTGTCATCGTCTTTGTGGATGACATTCTTTCGCCTACGGAGGAGGAACACCAATCTCATCTCACCATTGTTCTTGAACTCTTGAGGGAATACCAATTATACGCCAAGCTTAGTAAGTGCGAGTTTTGGTTATCCGAAGTCAAATTCTTGGGTCATGTGGTTTCGAAGGGTGGTGTGTCCGTTGATCCGGGAAAGATAGAGTCTATCATGAATTGGCAGCGACCGAAGAACGTATTTGAGATTCGAAGCTTTCTGGGGTTGGCCGGTTACTACCGTCGCTTCGTTCTTGATTTCTCTCATTTGGCGGCACCGATGACTCGATTAACGCGTAAGGGGACTCGTTTCGTATGGAGCGACTCATGTGAGACGGCTTTTGAAGAATTAAAGAAGAGGTTGACTACCGCACCGGTTTTGATCGTGCCAGAGCGTGGAGTTGGCTACTCCGTATATTGTGATGCGTCTAGGGAAGGGTTAGGATGCGTTTTGATGCAAAATGGGCGAGTGGTAGCGTATGGATCGCGGCAATTGAAAACTCACGAACGAAATTACCCGACACACGACTTGGAGCTTGCGGCCGTCGTTTTTGCTTTGAAGAGTTGGCGCCATTATTTGTACGGTGAGAAATTTGAAGTCTTTTCCGATCACAAAAGTTTGAAGTATTTGTTTTCTCAAAAGGAACTTAACCTTCGTCAACGCCGTTGGATGGAGCATTTGGAGGATTACGACTTTGAGTTACAATACCACCCGGGAAAAGCGAACGTTGTAGCGGATGCATTAAGTAGAAAACCAACACACCTTGCGAGTCTAGCTATTTATGAGTGGAAGATGGTGAACGATTTGGGCTTCTGTGCTTCGCATTTCGAGGATGTTCGGGAAGGGGTCACGTTGTGTAATTTAACCGTGCAATCGACTTTATTGACTCGAGTAATTGAGGCTCAACAACACGATGAAGAGACGGAGGAACTTCGTGCTAAATTCCTTAGTGGAAATGCTCAAGAGGGGTGGATGATACACGCCGATAGAAGCTTGCGTTATCAAGGAAAGTTGTTCGTACCCGTTTTGTGTCGGGATGAAATCTTGCGAGAGTTTCATCATTCTCCTTTAGCCGTTCATCCGGGAGGGACGAAAATGTACCATGATATACGTAGACAATTTTGGTGGTCCGGAATGAAGAGGGACGTGGTGGTTTTTGTGTCCAAGTGTCTCACATGTCAACAAGTGAAAGCCGAACATCAACGACCCGCGGGGGAGTTACAACCATTGCCTGTGGCCGAGTGGAAATGGGAGAACGTGACCATAGATTTCGTTACGGGTTTACCGAGGTCGCCGAGAGGACATGACGCTATTTGGGTAATCGTGGATCGTTTGACCAAAATCGCTCCCTTTTTGCCTATTTGTGTTACCGATTCCGTGAAAACCTTGAGTCGTTTGTACATTCGGGAGATTGTTCGACTTCACGGGATTCCCATATCCATCGTATCCGATCGTGATCCAAGGTTCACTGCGCGTTTTTGGCAGAGTTTGCAAGCCGCTTTGGGCACCAATCTTTTATTTAGCACCGCCTATCATCCTCAAACCGATGGACAATCTGAGAGAACGATTCAGATTTTAGAAGATATGCTTCGAGCTTGTGTGATGGATTTTCGGGGTAGTTGGGAGGATCATTTGCCGTTGGTAGAATTTGCGTACAACAATAGCTATCAGTCGAGTATCGAAATGGCACCGTATGAGGCTTTATATGGGAGACCGTGTCGATCGCCGGTATGTTGGACCGAATTGGGAGATGCTACGCTAGTGGGGCCGGAAATGATCACAGAGACTTCCGAGAGTATGAGAGTTATTCGCCAACGTCTCAAAGAAGCTCAAGATAGAACGACCGAACAAGTTAAGGTAATTCGCCAAAGATTATTGACCGCGCAAAGTAGGCAAAAGAGTTATGCCGATCGTCGTCGTCGCCCGTTGTCTTTTGAAGAAGGGGATCACGTATTTCTTAAGGTATCGCCTCGTAGGGGGTTATCACGTTTTGGGAAGAAAGGGAAGCTATCGCCGCATTATATCGGACCGTTTGACATTATCGAGAAAATCGGGGAGGTTGCGTATCGCTTGGCCTTGCCATCGAAGCTATCGGGTGTCCACGACGTGTTTTACGTGTCTATGTTGAGAAAGTACGAACCGGATCCTTCGCATGTGCTAGAGTGGTCTGAGCTTGAATTGGAAGCCGACGCGTCTTACGGGGAAGAACCGATTCGTATCTTAGATTCGCGTGATCAAGTTTTGAAGGGTAAGACGATACCCCTAGTCCGAGTCTTGTGGAGAAGCCAGGATAGCGAAGAGTCAACGAGGGAAAGAGAGGACGAGGTTAGAGAGAAATACCCTCACCTATTTCCGAAATGAGCTAGTGTAAGTGTTTGAAATTTTGAGCACTTTGATAATTGACTTGTTGCATTATAATGAAAGTTGTGGTTGTTGCATGCATGCATGATGCATTGGTAGCTAGTCTTGGCATGGAAAATTTCGAGGACGAAATTTCTTTATGGAGGTTAGAATGTGGAGACCCGTAATAAATTCTTTTAATTTCTAAATGTTTTTAATTGAGAAATAATGGAAAAGGAGATGAAATTATTGATTTTATGTGATTTGAGGCCTAAGTGTTGGAATTGATTGTGGAAGGGGTGTAAGTGTAATAAGTGGAATTTTGAGTATAAATAGGAGAGTGAGGGAGTAGGAGATTATTTTCACCCCACTCCCCCACCGGCTCACTCTCTCCCTCTCACGGTCTCTCTCTCTCTTGCTCTCTCTTCAAATTCCACCCAAAGCCCACCAAATTAACCTCCAATCTTGCAACTCTACGCGTATTGTGGTCCGTATCCCACCGGTTGGAGCTCGGTGGAGTCGTCTTGCTCTCGGTTTCGATTCTTGGAGGGCTAGGGCTCGAATCTTCTTGGGTCTCGTGTCTCGGCTTCGAGGTAGGGATTCTACCTCTCAATACATGTATTAGACGTGCTTCTATCCTTGAATTCATGCTTGTAGTTGTTGTTGTTGTTGATGGCATTGAAACCCAGAAAATCTGCTGTTTATCTGCTCGAAACCACTCCGTATCGATACGGGGTTCTTGCCGTATCGATACCCCATTAACACAGAATGGACTTTGCTGATAAGCATCCTGTATCGATACAGCCATTTTGGCCGTATCGATACCAGTTGCTTATGGGCAGTTTTCACTGCTTTGTTCCAAACTTCATCGTTTTGACCCCCGATCACTTCTAACTTGTTCTAAACACTTCCAAATCACCTTATAACATGATTAATCGTATCCGTTGAGTTCGAGAGATATCTATGCTCCTTTTGTTCTTGTTCGGTGAACCTTACTTAAGTTCCTCATGTTACTATAGAAATGGAAAGACACGATATGAGAATTTGTGATACGTGAAACCTTGTTGACACAACGCGCGAACATTCAGGACCCATCGACGGGTGGGTGCCTGGCAGGGGATATCGGGGTCCCATAAATAGCCTGGCGGGAGCTAATGCTCATATTGATAATTCAAGACCCAACCTATACGGTGGGTGCTTGGCAAGGGATATCGGGGTCCCATGAATAGCCCGGCAGGAGCTTCGGCTCATGACACGTAACGCGAGACGGTTTGGACGCGCGGGATATGAGAATGGTTCAAAGTTGAGTTGTAATCTAAGTCTCATGACTCGCTTGTCGGATTGTTGATTCCTATCGATCGTTAAATGTTTGAGCTACCTTTGGACATGCCGTATCTTCATTCTCGCATTTCTATTGCATATATCGTTTGAGTAGAATTTCTACTGGGCTAGTGTAGCTCAAGCCTTATTTCTTTTCAGGTACTAACTCTGGACATTAGCGATCATGACTGGAGTGCTTGGATTGTGGACACGATATTTTGAAAGCTAACACAGTAGAGTTACTTAGGCATCTTTGTAAATTTCTTTTGAAGATGTATTTGTAACTTGATTATTGATTTCTTTGATTATGGGACGTTTGTAAACTCTAAATCCCCTGTTTATCGACGTAAAATCTGATTTGGGGCCGTTGTGCCAAAGATGTAATATTTTGAATACTGTGGACTCGAACTATGATTATGGGAAGTTAATGATCTTTTGGGTATCGTATGGACCGTTGAGAGGTATTTTCTTACGTAATTCCTTTATAATTTATGTTGAAAATCGAGGACGTGACAACTTGGTATCAGAGCGCTAAGTTTAGAACACCTAGAGACCGTGGGGAGGCGTTTCGCCTCATGGGTTCAAAATGTCGCGCCCTCTGACATAATTTGTGCATGCTTGTGTGACTAACACTTATGTGACTATGTGGCATTGCATTTTCGTTATCATAGAGTGATGTGGAGTTGCTTAATCGTGTTGGAGTGTTAGGGCTTTGATTCCTTAGCTGTACCGTTGTGTTAATAGTCTTTCTTTCTTATACCCTTGTAGTAAGATGCCTCCGAAGACGCGCGGTAAACGGAGCGGGGTTGGAAATCGGGGTGGTCGTGGCCGTGGCCGTGGGGTACCCCCTGAGGATGAGGTTAGTCAGCATGGGGAGAACCCAGGTGGGAATCCGGGGGCTGGGGCCGGTCGAGGTGCAGGTGTGCCTCTGAATCAGAATCAATTCGCTAGGGATCTTGTCGCAGCACTTACGGCTGCAAATCTTTTGAACCAAGCTCCGAGAGAGAATGTTGAGGACCGAGCCATGGTGGCAATGCGAGAGTTCAGTCGTAGGAACCCTCCAGTGTTTGACGGGACAGATAGTGACCCATTGGTAGCTGACCATTGGCTAACCCAAATCCGTAAACTATTCCGAGCCCTTAATATTACTGAGGACAACATTCGAGTGGGTATCGTGGCCGTTCAGCTAGTTGGTGAGGCTGGCGAGTGGTGGGAATCTGTTCTAGAGATTAGGAAGGATGCTAGGAGGGCGGCAAGGACCGCAGCACAAGTAGATGAGCCGGATGTTGAGAACTTGACGTGGGCAGAGTTTGAAGCGCTCTTTGAAGAGCAGTATTTCCCGGAAACCTCACGTGACACTATGAGAGATCAGTTTGAGAAACTAGAACAGGGTAATATGACTATCTCGGAATATGTGCTGAAGTTCCGATCTTTGTCTCGTTTTGCTCCGGAGTTGGTGGCGACGGAGGAGAGGAGGTGCCGACAATTTGAGAAAGGGCTGAACAACACCTTCAAGAGACTGGTGACTGTCCAACGTAGGACGAAGTTTTCTGAGGTGGTGGAATGCGCGAGGAGCATCGAGATACCGAAGGAGGCACAACGAAATAGGGGAGTTTGGGAACCGAGGCAATCAAGTGTGAGTGTGAGTTCGTCGTCGGGAGGTTATGGGAGTCAAGGGCGGAAAAGACCGAGGGAACCATCTCAGACACCGCAGGGTAGTTCATCGGGCTTTAGGCCACCATCTTCAGGGACTCGGGGTACGTTGTCTAAGCCTCCACCTGTATGCTATAAGTGTAATCAACAGGGACACGTGCGTGCTCAATGTCCGCATCTTGAGAAGGCTTGCTACACTTGTGGGAAGATGGATCATCTCGCGAGGAATTGTCTTCAGGGTTCAGCAGTGCGTAGTGAGTCGGGTTCCGTACAGCAGTCGGGAACGGGGCGCAATGTGGGCCAACAATTTCGGGGTACTCAGAGGCAGCAGCAGCCTCACTTTCGCCAGACTACGTCGGCTCAGAGTTCAGGGGTTGATAAAGGGGCGAGTTCTTCCGCGCCTGCTCAGAGTATGGGTCAGGGTACCCAGGGGCGAGTCTACAACATCACTTCAGCTAGTCCATCTACTTTTCCTCAGACTCCAGAGACTCCTGTTGTGAGGGGTACATTCCTTTTATTCAACTCATTTGCTAAAGTACTCTTTGATTCTGGAGCATCGCATTCATTCATTGCTGCATCTTTTGTGTGTGCCTTGGAATTGGAAACAGAGAGTCTTAGTCCTCCTTTATTCGTTGAGACACCTCTAGGGGGTAGGACACCACTTGATCGTATCTGTCGAGATTGTGAGTTGATCGTTTGTGACCGTCGTTTTGTGTTCGATTTCATTGTTCTGGGAATGTCAGGGTTTGATCTTATCTTAGGAATGGATTGGCTGTCCACATTTCATGCTACCATTGATTGTTTCAAGCGTCGGGTTCGTATTTGTCCTCCTGAGGGTCCTTGTTTCGAATTTTTTGGGGAGCGTCAAGAACCGTTAGAACCGTATCTATGTGGACCTCGAGAACGCGAATCGATCTACTCTTTGTTGGCAAGTTTGACGTTAGATGAGGATACCTCCGTGCGTGGGGAGTTACCCTTAGTGGTTTGTGATTTCCCGGATGTGTTTCCGGAAGAATTGCCTGGTTTGCCTCCTGAGAGAGAGGTTGAGTTCACCATCGATTTACTTCCCGGTACCGCTCCTATCACCGTACCTCCGTATCGTTTCGCACCCGCCGAGTTGAGAGAGTTAAAAACTCAGTTGCAAGAATTGGAGAGCTTAGGGTTTATTCGTCCGAGTACGTCGCCGTGGGGAGCACCGGCACTTTTCGCACAGAAGAAGGATGGTTCACTCCGCTTATGTATCGATTATCGTAAACTAAACCGAGTTACCATTAAGAACAAGTATCCGATGCCTAGAATTGACGATTTGTTCGATCAACTTAGGGGTGCCACTTGTTTCTCCAAAATCGATTTAAGGTCCGGTTATCATCAGTTGAGGGTTCGTAAAGAGGATATTCCTAAAACCGCTTTTCGTACTCGTTATGGCCATTACGAATTTGTTGTTATGCCTTTTGGATTGACGAATGCTCCGGCCACATTCATGGACTTGATGAATCGTGTTTTCCGTATTTATCTTGATCGGTTTGTCATCGTCTTTGTGGATGACATTCTTTCGCCTACGGAGGAGGAACACCAATCTCATCTCACCATTGTTCTTGAACTCTTGAGGGAATACCAATTATACGCCAAGCTTAGTAAGTGCGAGTTTTGGTTATCCGAAGTCAAATTCTTGGGTCATGTGGTTTCGAAGGGTGGTGTGTCCGTTGATCCGGGAAAGATAGAGTCTATCATGAATTGGCAGCGACCGAAGAACGTATTTGAGATTCGAAGCTTTCTGGGGTTGGCCGGTTACTACCGTCGCTTCGTTCTTGATTTCTCTCATTTGGCGGCACCGATGACTCGATTAACGCGTAAGGGGACTCGTTTCGTATGGAGCGACTCATGTGAGACGGCTTTTGAAGAATTAAAGAAGAGGTTGACTACCGCACCGGTTTTGATCGTGCCAGAGCGTGGAGTTGGCTACTCCGTATATTGTGATGCGTCTAGGGAAGGGTTAGGATGCGTTTTGATGCAAAATGGGCGAGTGGTAGCGTATGGATCGCGGCAATTGAAAACTCACGAACGAAATTACCCGACACACGACTTGGAGCTTGCGGCCGTCGTTTTTGCTTTGAAGAGTTGGCGCCATTATTTGTACGGTGAGAAATTTGAAGTCTTTTCCGATCACAAAAGTTTGAAGTATTTGTTTTCTCAAAAGGAACTTAACCTTCGTCAACGCCGTTGGATGGAGCATTTGGAAGATTATGACTTCGAGTTACAATACCACCCGGGGAAAGCAAACGTTGTGGCGGATGCACTAAGTAGAAAACCAACACACCTTGCGAGTCTAGCTACTTATGAGTGGAAGATGGTGAACGATTTGGGCTTTTGTGCTTCACATTTTGAGGATGTTCGGGAAGGGGTCACGTTGTGTAATTTAACCGTGCAATCGACTTTATTGACTCGAGTAATTGAGGCTCAACAACACGATGAAGAGACGGAGGAACTTCGTGCTAAATTCCTTAGTGGAAATGCTCAAGAGGGGTGGATGATACACGCCGATAGAAGCTTGCGTTATCAAGGGAAATTGTTCGTACCCGTTTCGTGTCGGGAGGAAATCTTGCGAGAATTCCATCATTCTCCTTTAGCCGTTCATCCGGGAGGGACGAAAATGTACCATGATATACGTAGACAATTTTGGTGGTCCGGAATGAAGAGGGACGTGGTGGTTTTTGTGTCCAAGTGTCTCACATGTCAACAAGTGAAAGCCGAACATCAACGACCCGCGGGGGAGTTACAACCATTGCCTGTGGCCGAATGGAAATGGGAGAATGTGACCATGGATTTCGTTACGGGTTTGCCGAGGTCGCCAAAGGGACATGACGCTATTTGGGTGATTGTGGATCGTTTGACCAAAACCGCTCACTTTTTGCCTTTCCGTATTACCGATTCCGTGGAAACCTTGAGTCGTTTGTACATTCGGGAGATTGTTCGACTTCACGGGATTCCCGTATCCATCGTATCCGATCGTGATCCAAGGTTCACTGCGCGTTTTTGGCAGAGTTTGCAAGCCGCTTTGGGCACCAATCTTTTATTTAGCACCGCCTATCATCCTCAAACCGATGGACAATCTGAGAGAACGATTCAGATTTTAGAAGATATGCTTCGAGCTTGTGTGATGGATTTTCGGGGTAGTTGGGAGGATCATTTGCCGTTGGTAGAATTTGCGTACAACAATAGCTATCAGTCGAGTATCGAAATGGCACCGTATGAGGCTTTATATGGGAGACCGTGTCGATCGCCGGTATGTTGGACCGAATTGGGAGATGCTACGCTAGTGGGGCCGGAAATGATCACAGAGACTTCCGAGAGTATGAGAGTTATTCGCCAACGTCTCAAAGAAGCTCAAGATAGAACGACCGAACAAGTTAAGGTAATTCGCCAAAGATTATTGACCGCGCAAAGTAGGCAAAAGAGTTATGCCGATCGTCGTCGTCGCCCGTTGTCTTTTGAAGAAGGGGATCACGTATTCCTTAAGGTATCGCCTCGTAGGGGGTTATCACGTTTTGGGAAGAAAGGGAAGCTATCGCCGCGTTATATCGGGCCGTTTGACATCATCGAGAAAGTTGGGGAGGTTGCGTACCGCTTGGCCTTGCCACCGAAACTATCGGGTGTCCATGACGTGTTTCACGTGTCAATGTTGAGGAAGTACGAACCGGATCCGTCGCACGTGCTAGAATGGTCCGAACTTGAATTGGAAGCCGATGCATCTTACGGGGAAGAACCGATTCGTATCCTGGATTCGCGTGATCAAGTTTTAAGGGGTAAGACGATACCATTAGTACGAGTCTTATGGAGAAGCCAGGGTAGCGAGGAGTCAACGTGGGAAAGAGAGGACGAGGTTAGAGAGAAATACCCTCACCTATTTCCGAAATGAGCTAGTGTAAGTGTTTGAAATTTTGAGCACTTTGATAATTGACTTGTCGCATTATAATGAAAGTTGTGGTTGTTGCATGCATGCATGATGCATTGGTAGCTAGTCTTGGCATGGAAAATTTCGAGGACGAAATTTCTTTAAGGAGGATAGAATGTAGAGACCCGTAATAAATTCTTTTAATTTCTAAATGTTTTTAATTGAGAAATGATGGAAAAGGAGATGAATTATTGATTTTATGTGATTTGAGGCCTAAGTGTTGAAATTGATTGTGGAAGGGGTGTAAGTGTGATATGTGGATTTTAGAGTATAAATAGGAGGGTGAGGAGTAGGAGATCATTTCTTCCCTCTCCACTCCCCACCGGCTCTCACTCTCTCTCTCGGCTTCCCTCCTCTCTCTTGCTCTCTCTCCAAAATTCCACCCAAAACCCACCAAAACAACCTTCAATCTTGCAACTCTACGAGTATTGTGATCCGTATCCCGTGAGTTTGAGCTCGGGGAAGCCGTATCCCGTTCGAATCAAGGTTTTCGGGGAGCTAGGGCTCGTATCTTCTTGGGTCTCGTGTCTCGGCTTCGAGGTAGGGATTCTACCTCTCAATACATGTATTAGACGTGCTTCTATCCTTGAATCCATGCTTGTAGTTGTTGTAGTTGTTGATGGCATTGAAACCCAGAAAATCTGCTGTTTATCTGCTCGAAACCACTCCGTATCGATACGGGGTTCTTGCCGTATCGATACCCCATTAACACAGAATGGGCTTTGCTGATAAGCATCCTGTATCGATACAGCCATTTTGGCCGTATCGATACCAGTTGCTTATGGGCAGTTTTCACTGCTTTGTTCCAAACTTCATCGTTTTGACCCCTGATCACTTCTAACTTGTTCTAAACACTTCCAAATCACCTTATAACATGATTAATCGTATCCGTTGTGTTCGAGAGATATCTATGCTCCTTTTGTCCTTGTTCGGTGAACCTTACTTAAGTTCCTCATGTTACTATAGAAATGGAAAGACACGATATGAGAATTTGTGATACGTGAAACCTTGTTGACACAACGCGCGAACATTCAGGACCCATCGACGGGTGGGTGCCTGGCAGGGGATATCAGGGTCCCATAAATAGCCTGGCGGGAGCTAATGCTCATATTGATAATTCAAGACCCAACCTATACGGTGGGTGCTTGGCAGGGGATATCGGGGTCCCATGAATAGCCCGGCAGGAGCTTCGGCTCATGACACGTAACGCGAGACGGTTTGGACGCGCGGGATATGAGAATGGTTTAGAGTTGAGTTGTAATCTAAGTCTCGTGACTCGTTAGTCGGATTGTTGATTCCTATCGAACGTTAAATGTTTGAGCTACCTTTGGACACGCCGTATCTTTATTCTCGCATTTCTATTGCATATATCGTTTGAGTAGAATTCCTACTGGGCTAGTGTAGCTCAAGCCTTATTTCTTTTCAGGTGCTAACTCAGGACAGTAGCGACCATGACTGGAGTGCTTGGACATTGGACACAACTTTTTGAAAGCTAACATCGTAGAGTTACCTAGGCATCTTTGTAAACTTCTTTTGAAGATGTATTTGTAACTTGATTATTGATTTCTTTGATTATGGGACGTTTGTAAACTCTAAATCCCCTGTTTATCGACGTAAAATCTGATTTGGGGCCGTTGTGCCAAAGATGTAATATTTTGAATACTGTGGACTCGAACTATGATTATGGGAAGTTTATGACCTTTTGGGTATCGTATGGATCGTTGAGAGGTATTTTCTTACGTAATTCGTTTATAATTTATGTTGAAAATCGAGTACGTGACATGTACCATATGCCCCTATTGTATGGTTCATTCATAACATTTTAGTGTGTTTCGTAACTTTTATTTTAGAACTCATAACCTTTTAGCAATACGATTTGTAACTTTTTTATTATGATTCATAATATTTTGATGCATCTTGTAACTTTTATACTAAAAAATCGTACTCCAGTAACTTTTTAGTAATACAATTCCTAACATTTAGAATTCATAACTTTTATACTAAAATCGAAACTTTTTAACAATATAATTCGTAACATTTTCTCTATGAATCATAACTTTTTGAGGGTGCATATAATACACACCCAAATAAAGGGTGTGTATTGTAGCCTTTCCCGAGAAATAATAGAATACATACAAAACGAGAAAGAAAAAAGTAAGTTCCAGGGGTTCTACGAAACGTAACTCTATGCTGCTTTCCAGCCAAACAAGAAGTTCTGCTGTGTAGTATAAGAGCCTCTCCTTCGCCTGGTAGTTCTATGTTCCGTATCCAATAGTCCCACCCAGCTACTATCATCGAAGGGAGGGGTGCAAGGCTTCGTTCGAATAGGTACGTTTCTATTTATGCCTTTAGGCAGGTTGCGGACGATTTGATTGGTTGTAATGAAGAGCTTCGCATGTGTTAAGCATATAACTTTAATCATCCTCGAAGTTATCATATTGGACAAACCAATGGTCATAGTATCCTTGATTTATAGCAATAATGAAAAATTGTGTCCGTATATACCATCCAACAAACACACCGATTTCTTGTAGTTTTCATGAATTTTTTTTTTTTTGGTAAACCGGGAGCATAACATAAACTAATTAAAAGTCATACAATAGTCTAGGGTACTCGACCCCATTTCGGTAATCGCAAAGATGCAAATAATACAATCTGGAGCAACATCGAAAATATGAAAGTCTAAGCCATCATTGAAATCCATATTGGCTAATAAGTCCGCACCCTTGTTTCCTTTGCGGTAAACATGATCAATCATTTCCACGCCCAGCTGCCTCATCAAGTACCTACAATCATGGATAATATTACTTAAGCTGTGTCGCGGTTGAGTCGGTCCCAATGAGTTGGATGGCTGCCAAAGCATCCATCTCCACGCAAATTTGAGCAAACTGATTGTTGATGGCCAATTGCAAGCCATCCCTAACAGCCCACAACTTTGGGCGGTGGAAGCCGATAACCCCGGTCCCATAAGAATCACGAGTAAGACCTCCTCCCGTAGCTTGACTGGGGTTTGTCTTACAAGCACCTTTAGTGTTCATGATTTAGTTTTCATATTGACCTCCTCCCGTAGTTTTCATGATTTAGTTAACGTATAAAGAACTATTTTGCAAGAGGCAAGATGATCGATGACACAATTTTCATTTTTTTCTCAAGGCAAATGCTACAAGGTGTCCCTGGGGCACAAGTTTGGAGCACAAGTTTACAGTTCTTTAAATGCTTTAATTACATTCTTTATACTTATTTCAACGTCTACTAATAATGACATTGAGAATATAAATCAAGCCATCAAAAGAAGTCAAACAATATTTTGGAATGACAAAAAAGACCATATGACTCTTCTTATTCTTCTATTTTCAAGGTGAGAAAAACAACTAAACTCATGAACTTGCCGGCACTTTCTTTTCCATTAAGAATCAAGTGCTAACAGATAGTGGTCGCAAGAAACCAAGTCCTCTAATATTCAACCAAATGTATCAAAAAAAAAAGTGTTCTCGTTACATTCCTTTTCTAAAGGACATGCATTACAAAGGTATGAATTTTTTTATGTTCATTTTCATATTTTTTTTAGATTTATTTGGAAAGAATTTTTCGTACTATTTTACTGGATAAAGAGTTCTTCTTTTTTTTTGTTGTTGTTGTTGTTTCTATTTTTACTAGATATTGGTATTTTACTTTGTAAGACAGTGAATGATGAATGTTTGGATTGTGAGTTAAACCAAATGAAAAAAAGAAATACTTGACTTGAATGAGATTTGTCAAGAAGACGAAAATATATATAGAATCTAGTGAACGTGTCAAAGAGAGGAACAATTTAGTGGGATGATTTTCAACCTTTTCCCAGACTATGTTTTCTCAGTAAAGAGGAGACTTTCGTGTTTACAAAAATTATGCCAATAGAGACATGGCTTTTGACATCCGAAAAGGCCCCTTCATCACAAAAATGGAGAATTTAAAAGGTGAGACGACTTTTTTTGCCATAGGAAAAATGCCTTTGAAAATTATGAAAATAGCGATTGTTAAATAGGTGCCGTCAAAGCATTGCTTTATTCGGAACAAAACAAGTTATGGGAAAAAAGGAAGAATTATTTAATCCTTCTCCATGTTCGTAATCTTTTTATTTGTACCGGAAACCTTTCACCTATCTAATTTTAAAAGGAAATGAGGTTAATATTGTCAATACAAAAAAGTATTACAAACATTTATGACTAGTTTAGAAAATAGTGGTACCCATAAACACAACTCATGGATTTAGGTACATTTATTGCACCTAAAGTATTGCCCCAGGGGCACCTATTAGCGGGGCCGTTTTCTCAATTAGCATATGACAGCGCTAGCTAAAAGAGCGGAATTTCCTTGTTTCGCAAATCGAGGAGGTATTTTGTTTTCATTTGTTGTTATATGGGGAGTAGTTATCTGCAAAAATCAGATATGTCATGAAATTGTTGCCGTTTATTTTTGGAAAATGCTATACATCGTGGTTGAGACTGTAACAGTGTACTATAAGCACGTGTTTTATCTGTGGATAAAAAGGAACTAGAATCATAAGTAATTTTTGTCATTATTTGACTTTTAACTAGCGCCTAGAGAGCATATTATTAGCATGACCTTATTTAATTTGAGGCTTTTGATCTTCGTTGAGATTCATGTTAAGTGCTAGACTTAACCTTGAAAGCATCATTTGGGCTAAGTTCATAGTGGTCATTCAATCTTTTTTTAAAGAGGTTTCAGGTTCGAACACAAATCTTTAGCCATCACTCCATGTCGAGTCCGGATACCTATCTCAGCCATAAAAAGAAGAATGTGATACTCCATAAGATCATTCTGAGGGGACAAAGCAATAGACCCAAGTTGTAAAAGAAACTCACCCACACACATTTCAATCAGTATAGACCAAAGACCAAAGACCAAAGCTCGAAGTTGTTCACTTTTCCTTGGTTGGAATTATTGGTTGGTGGATCCCTTTGAGAAGCTGTACTGCAAAACTCAATTAATGCATTTGAACATGAAAAGTCCTTCAGTACTAGCAATGGTTATGTGTCCGCATTGCATGATAATTGTAGCATGGTTCGATACTATCGCAAATTGTATGACTGCACCAGATGCCATCCACGTTAATTATAGTAATGTACCATTAAGTATATATGTTTGGTTTGATGAAATGGAATTGACAACAAAAAGGCCGCACGATGATAGACCCAAAAAGAGGCTACAAGTGACAAACCTCAAACGCGGTTGCACGTAAGGGAGATGTTAAGAAAATATAGTCTCACATTATTTGGGAGTGAAATGGGTGATCACTTAATAACATTTGGAATCTCTCCACTTATTGTCAATTAATTTATGAATATAAATTTTTCACATGATAGTAAAGAAATGGACCCTGGTTGTTAATAGAAAATCACCCTTACATTTATTTTAATCATTGGATTTGTTGAATTCCATTAATTGAAGAAAAAATGGTGACACATCACACACTGATACAATGGAAACCAAACTACAAAGCAAACTCGGAAAGTTCCGCAGAAGGCTAACAACCATTCAAGCTCTTTTACGCGATGCGGAGAGAAAAAGAGTTGGAATCAGAACCATTGAAAATTTGGCTAAAGAGTCTCAAGGCTGGAACCACTTTATTTTGACACCATGTAGTAATCGGCAAACTCGGATTTTAATATCAATTTTTTCTGATAGGCAACAAGAATTTATTAAGAACTCGACAATGAGTACATTGAGAAGAGACCAAATACGGACCACAGGGAATGAGGTACCATACAGGCCTAAAGAAAAGAGAAAAGAAAAAAGAAAATACATTCAATGGAACTTGAATGAGGTATAAATTGTGTGCTAGCATTTGTCGCCAACGGCATTCCGTGCGTTCCTGTTTACCTATTTTTTCCTTCGATCGAAATCGACGGAGATTTCGGGAAACAATGCCAACAACAAAAAGAAAAGGCGAATGTGGCTTGTCTCCACAAACGGATTTGAGGTTCCTTGCTGTATTTCAGGACTTCATCGGAAGAGAAATGGCGAATGAATCAAATGCTATTTTTTGATGGTGATGAATCGACTCGTAAAAGAAGATCGTCACCCGCCAATCTTCAAGAACGGAATTGACCCATCGATTGGGCGGAGTGGATTGATGGTTTAGTGAAGTGGGATGGAGCGGAAGAAAAATAACAAATGGACTTTGTTATTTTTCCGATGAATCGATCTATCGACACGAGCGACACATCGAATATTCTAAGTTATTCTTAGAATATGGATCCTAATCCTAATTATAACCCAGAAGTGGGTTAAGAAGACAAAAATTAACAAAGTTAAGACTTTGATTTGTTGAAGGGGTTTACAATGAAGCCAAAAGAGGCTTTTTATAGAAAAAATGTGCAGGAAATAACTTCCTAACTTCTCCCTACTCTTCATCATCTTCCAAGTGTCCAAATAACTTCCCACAAACTCCAAAGTGTGTAGGAGCATGCCACTTGTCCAAATAACTTCTCTTCAACTTCAAAGTGTGTAGGACGATGACAAGTGTCCTACATGCAAATACAAACAAATAAAAGAAATAAAAACTAGTAATATTATTAATACGAAATAATAAAATAGGAAGCATTCTCATAATCGCCACCTTCCGATCGATAATCGACAGGCGGTAAATATATGGTACAAACAATGCCCCCCTTATTCATTTGGGTGAAGTGCTAACGTAACCCAAGTGAATAATGTAACTAGTTTTAAATCACCCCTCTGTCGATATCGACGGGTGATAAATTTTACATCAACATACCTTTTCACTTTTCGACTGATGTAACAAAGCCTTGAAGGCTTAATTAAAACCCACTGTCGAGAAAAACATGCCTCTATCGATTAGTTCCTTTAAACCTTGATTCCTACTGAAAGGAAACCGGAAATATCGAAACGTGGTCTGTCGATCAGAGCACGACACAAATGCCATGAGCCTTGCCTAATCCCCACAATAATGAACTTAAAAATCATAAACAACAGTCAATTAATAGGCATCATTTGGCTTCACATGTTGGCTACTATGCATTAATACCAAACACCAACATTTATTAGCCACTCCATCAAAAACTAATTTTCCGTGTCCTCCAAAATGTATATTGATCGACAGAAATCAATAAGCAAAGTATTTATAGCCATGTTTGGCTGAAAATATTCTCCATGGTTAAGTTCTCACCATTCTTAACCATTATAGATGGAGGGGAGGAATCATTTTCTACGTTGACCCCCTTAATGAATTTTGCCCCCCAAGTTCATTTGGCAAAACCAAATAATACTGGGCAATTAACGATTTTCACATACTTTTCAAAGGGTTCATTTGGCCCATAAACATGATTAAAGTTTCTAATCATGGGCCAATATTTGCCGGCAAAGCCTTGTCCATTATTGACACAAGCATATGTGCAATCGACAGGAACATGGCTTAAAATCGACAGAAATATCTTATTATCGACAGGGAACAATTGGCCACCAGTATTAGTATCCAACAGAGAAGTCTTTTGTCATAAGACTGTATTTGTAACTACCCTAGAGTGGCCAAAGTAATCAGCAAATCAAACAAAACCATACAAATGGCTTTGGTAATCCATCCAAATAATGTCGATAAAAACTTCAATTTGAACAAATGGTTGTTCATAATTCACAGCCGACCTTTCAAAATTTTCCAGTCGCCAACGATGAACCATGGCCTCTTTTTAAAACAGTTGAAAATCATAAACTATAAAGGCCTTTAGGAACACATGTGGCGCCCAAAAATCATAAGCCTTGAATGTCCATTATCGACTCAAGAATGTTCAAATCGACAGGACGATATGGTCTATTCTCAAGACAAACCAAAAAAAGGCTGTCGAGTAAGTCAATAATTTGCCCCCCATGCAAATTCAATGTCAAAAAGGGGGCTATTTATCATTTTTATCATTCTGGGAACATTGGAGAGGTTATTTGTTCACTCTCGACTGGTTGCCCCTTTTGACCAAAGATCTTCATGGGCAAAATGTTTTACTGATCAAAATGGCAGATTGTTCCAAAAATTTGGCCAATAAATGGCCGGCCTCCTTTGAACAATTTAATTAATCAAGCCTTCAAAGCAAGGCTTAAATGCCGTTTTAGAAACTAGAGGCCTGTGGAAAGGAAACGAGGCCACTAACTATTGGCACTAATCGATCGATGCATGTCAATAAAATTCACAGAAGATTTGGGAATACAAATTCTTATAAGATTGTGGCCTTCCATAAATTGGCCAAGTGTTGGCCAATTTTGTTTCTTCATAAACTTGGCCAACACTCATAGGATGCCGAATCCATGCATACAGAATACAGTTTGTTAGACAAAAGTTTAACAAGAGACAAAGCCAATACAAATGGCCAACAAATGGCCATGTTTTGCCGGAAATTAGTTTCCACTGTTATCATAATATATGGATCTCTATATCCAGGAATTGGCCACCAAATGGCCGGTTTTCTTTTAACAGTTATGTGGGGCTCCTTTCGAGATGGTTCGAATATCTTTGCTCTGTGGTTGGGATTTCGCCCTCGATCCTTCTTAATCCTGCAAAACAATGCACGACTAAAGACCACGCCGGAGGCTCTCCGGGATGGCCCTCAGGTGCAAGAATCAGTTCTCTTGCAAAAGGGGAAAGATCCAATGCTTAGGGTTTTGAGTTGGGTTTTTGAACGTACCTCTTTCAGGAGGCATCACCATGTATTTATAGGGATCGTTCATCCGATCCAAAATCGTATGCATGCTCGCCACGTGTTGGCCGACGTATCTCCTACGTCACCATTTAGGGTTTCGTAACTGATCGGTAGTGAGCGGGCCCCCATTCACGTGGTACCATCAACCTGGTAACTGCTCGGCTGACATCACCATCGTCATCATAGCCAGAGTGGCATCCCCACGTGAAGGGGGATGGAACATGGCCCCCACATCCGTTCAAGACCAAATGTGAGCCGACAGTCTTGGAGTCGGCCAGTCGAAAGGCTGTTGGCCGAAGAAGGCGTCTAGGGGAAAGCGTTCATCCCTGAGGAAGCCGAGGCGATGGGATACGTCCCTGGATGGGAACGGACCTTCGGTAGCCGAGGCTTTGTCGGAGTGTTCGAGGAGGTTTCAAGGCCATCGGCCCACCGAGGCTATATCAGACTTGCTCTAGGAATAAATGTGGACAGTCGGTCCCCGACTCGGTATTACGCTCGGTGTAGCCCGAGCCAGTTAATTCGGCCTACTACAATAGCCCATCAATTCCTGCCGAGTCTCTTCAGTTGGTAGGGATTGAATTCAGCCAAGCCGAGCCCCAGCCCCTGCCGAGGGTCTTGTTTGAACGCCTGCAACGGTAAGATCCGAGCCCCAATGGCTGCTTGACAGATGTCAAATGATAAAGGGCCGTGTCAGTTGAAAGGACGCTCTGGCAGATGAAGGGACGCTTCCAGTACGCACGGGAAACGGAGATGGCCACGTGTACAGCGCCCATTGGTCAGCGGTTCGGCGTGGTCATCATTGCGCGGCAAATTCGAAACGGCTCCCTCCGCTATAAATAGAGGAAGGGGAGGAGAGAGAAAGCTTCTTGAATTTTCTCTCTCCACGAGTCCAGAGCTTCTCACTCCTCAACCCCGTTCCAGACTTCGATCCAGATCCAGATCTTCCAATCCCAGTCCAGTTCTTGCAAATCTTCAAGTAAGTAATCGATTTTTCTTTCCCCGTTGTCTCTCTCAGCTTTTTTATGCATTTTTTCTGGGTTTTTGGGGTGGTTTCATGAATTTTCGTTCTGAATGAATAGTAGAAACCCCTGGGGATGAACAGCGTGTTCATCCCCAAACTCAACCTGTTCTTCCGAGCCTCCAAGGGGATGCTTGAAGACTCACCGAGGCTTTTTGTCTCAGTAGCTTTAGGTGGCCGAACGTTGAATATCTCGACGCTTGTAGCCGAACGCGGCCTTCTCTTTGGAGGACGCCGAACCACACCAAGGACTTCTAAAAACTGACTCGTGAGCCTGTAGCGTAATCCGAACCTTTTTATCTTTTCTTTTTGCCGACGCGGATGCTTGGCGTTCTTGTTTTCTTTGTTTTTCCTTCTCTTAGGTCTGGCTCACGAGGTCATCAACATCTCTTCAGGCTCGGACGATTCTCTCACCGAATCCGAGCGCCGAGTCGTCGATACTCTGGTAGAACGCCGTAGGAACCTCGGCCGAGACGCACCATCTGCGCCTACGAGGATGTCTGCTACCACTCCAGCATCCGGCGATTCGAACGCCGAGATAGACTTTGAATACGCCGCCGAGGACTGCGCCACGGAACCTGAGATCGTCTCTACTCCTGGAACCGAGTCTGAGGCCGAGCCTAGGATGGGTGAAGAGGCCAAATTACGCTTTGAGTCTGGCGAACAGGCTTCAACCTCGGCAGCAGCGAGTGACGACGACTTCTTCGACAAAGGGATCCTATGCCCCTACGCCCACTACTTCTCGGGGGAGGCTGGAGAGTACGAAGCTTTCTGCGAGAAGTACCAAATTCCGAATGATGTGTACCTCCACCGAGTGAGGAGTGACGCCATTAGGGCAAAGAGGGAAGACAGGCCAGAGCACATCACAGTGCCTCTTATGGCCATAACCGAGGCTGGCCTGAAGTTCCCTTTCCATCCCTTCCTTAGGGAAATTTTGTACAAGTTCGGCTTGTGCCCCCACCAGTTGGCGATCAACAGCTACAGGATTATCATGTCCTTAGCTGCAATGGTCGAACTCCACGGTATCGACTTCAAGCCGACCGACATTTTCTATACTTACACCATGTCTCGCCATGGGAAATCGAAGCGTCGGTTTCTCACCACTCGGCCGAGGAAAGACTCTCTGATAGAGGGACTTTCCGACTCAGATAAGTGGGCCAACCTGTTCCTGGAGGTTCGGGGGAACTTTGAGTTCGGCGAGGCTAACCGTCGGAATCCCATTCCGAGGTTTGTCGACAACCGAGGTTCGGGGATTTTCTATTTGTCCTTCACTTTGCTTAAACTTTGCCCTTCTCTGCCGAGGCTAATGATTTTCTTGCTGTTTGTTGCAGAACTCGGTCCCATATCCAAGACTCAGAACTCGCAGGCACGGGAGAAAGCTTGTGAGGAAATTCTAGCTCAGGCCTGCCGACACGCTCCAACGCTATTGGATTACGAGCCGTCGTACAAAGGCATTTTGAAGAAGAAGGATAAGAAGAAGGACGGTGAGCCGAGCGACTTATCAAAGCGCAAGAAGCCGATTCAGCCGAGTCAGGGGACGAAGAAGAAGAAGGCGCCTTCCTACACCGAGGGTCCAAGCGAAAAACGTCAGAAGGGAGTGCGCCTGCCGAAGATCGGATTCTCTGCCGAAGAGTGGCTTTCTCCGCTCGGTCAAGATTTTATCTTCGAGCCGACAGGACCAGGTTTGAACGCTCCTCTTCAGATTCGCGAGCCGACTGAAGCCGAGATGTCGAGGAGGAACATTCCGAGGCCCAGCATTCCAACGAAGGGTGCGAACCCTGCTCGGGGCCGAGGCACGGACCAGCAGCAGCAGCAGCAGAAGAAGCAAAAGCTCTCGGATGAGGTCCCTCCTCCGAGTGCTTCCAAGACTGCCCCCTCCGAGACTCACCGACCCCCTTCTCAGAAGGATCAGGGTCGTCAGACCGAGGGCCCCGTCGATTTGGACAGCGGTCCTGTTGAGGCCGAGGTCCCACGCCCCTTCAGCCCCTCCTACATAATGGCCAACGGGAGGGTACTGATGCTCAAGGATTCAGTGAAAGAGGAGCCGAACCTTGCAGTTACCCTCCTGAGAGGGTTGGCACTTCCGAGGGATTGTGACCAGCTTCCACCCGAGCTGATCCCAGGACTCGGCGATATGTGCTCTCACCTCGTCCAGGTATATCTTTATCCCTCAAGTTAAGATTCTGCGTTTCAATTTCTACCTTATGTTTCTGACTTGTTTCCTTTTCAGGCTGGCCAGGCTGCTTTGCAGGCTTATGACAGAGCCGTCAAAGTTACTGCCGAGCGCGAAAGGTACAGGACTGACCGAGACAACTTCAGGGCGAAGTTCAAGATCTCGGAGTCTCAGCTGCAGGAGACTGATGCTGAAATTGAGAAATTGAAGAAGGAGCTTGCCGAGGCTAAAACTGCTGCAGCTTCCGCCGAGGCTGAAGTGGAGAAGATGAAGGTGGAGGAGAAGAAGAAATTGGAGGAAGCCGACGCCAAAGGCTATGAGGCAGGGATCAAAAGGGCTGCTCTGGAGTATACTCAGACGGCCCACCAGATGGTGAATGACGCGCTGGAGGAGAGGCTTCCGGAATTCTTTGAGCTCGGATATGCTGCAGGTGCCGAAGCCATGGCTACAGTCTTGGTTGTTGAGACTGATACGCAATTCCGCCAGCAGGTTCCCCCGCCGGTGATTCCTGACCTTCGGCTGCCTTATACCGAGGAGGAGTGTGCTCCTCTTCCACCCGAGGAAGATGAGGATGTAGTGATGGCCGAAGCTTCTGTGCAGGAGAAGCCATCCGAGGGAGCGGAGAAGAAGGATCAAGCAGCTCTCGCCGAAGGCGAAGATGGAGCTGCTGCAACCCCTAACACTTAACTTAGTTTTTTCCAAGTACTTCTAAACTTAAGTTTGTAATAGTTTTTGTGGAGGGACGGCGCCGAACGTTGCACTATGCCGTGCCTTCCAGTTAAGTTTTTATAAGACATGTCAAGTTTTTTCAATGCCTTAGAATTGTTTTCCAATGGTCTGAATGTTTGAATATTTCCTTTTGCCTTAGAAATATTTTTTGTGTTGATGTTGCCGAGGGTTTCAAAAGCCCTTGCTTATTTACTTGTTTATCAGCCCCTATTTTGGTGTTAGGCTCGGCTCAAATGCCAGCCTTATGCCAAAATTTAAGAGACTTAAGTAAATGACTGAATGTGGCTTTAATTGTTCAAGTAAAAAATGAACGAAGCCGAGAAGAAATAAACCATAAGGTGTAATGATCTTGTACTTAGCCGAACGTCAAATCGTTTGAGGCAAGTAATTGTTTCAGGATACTGGATCCGGTTGTTTAGGAGCCGAACTGTGTGGCCGAAGTCGAACAAAACATGATGGAGAGAATAATAAAGCTAAGATCAGAGCGTTGGAAAATAACCACTCTATTTCAAGTAAAATTTTTCTCAACACGTGTTACAAGTTTTGGAATTAAAAGACAGATAAAGGCCGAGGTGAGCTCTGGCCGAGTGATTTCCTCAAAGGTAGGCTTTTCTGAGGTTGAGAGCGTTCCAGGGATTTTGAATATCTTTTCCATTTTTGTCTTCCAACTTGTAGGATCCGTTGCCGACTTCCTTGACGATTCGGTATGGACCCTCCCAGTTGGGTTTGAATTTTGTCTTTTGGCTTGCCCTAACGACCTTCCTCCAAACCCAGTCATCTGGTTTGAATTTTTTCAGCCGAACGCTTCTATCGTAGCCCCTAGCGACCTCCTGTTGGTAACTTGCCAGCTTGAGTTGGGCTTCATCTCTCTTCTCCTCGGCCAGAATTAGCTCGGTGGCAACAGCCTCGTCGTTTGTCTCAGGGTCAAAGGTCTCAGTTCTGAGTGTTGGAAATCTTGATTCCAATGGGATGACTGCCTCCATGCCGAAGGCCATTGCAAACGGTGTCTGTCCTGTGGAGCATCTTGGAGTGGAGCGGTAGGCCCAGAGTACTCTCGGCAGTTCCTCGGCCCATAGCCCTCGTTTAGAGTTCAGCCGTCTTTTGATGCCAGCGCAAACAGTTTTGTTGGTGGCCTCGGCTTGACCGTTGCCCTGGGGGTAGGAGGGAGTTGAGTTAAAGAAACGAATTCCAAATTCTTCGCAAAGTCCTATCAGCTCCTTGCCGACGAATTGAGATCCATTGTCCGAGACAATTGCGTACGGCACTCCAAATCTTGTAACGATGTTTCTCCAAACGAATCGGCGAACGTCGGCTTCAGTTGTCGTAACGAGTGGTTCGACCTCCACCCACTTTGAGAAGTAATCCGTCGCCGTTATAAGAAACTTGAATCCACCGAGGGCCGTAGGGAGTTTCCCAACTATGTCCAAGCCCCATTGAGCGAAAGGCCATGGGCTGGTAATGGGTTTGAGAGTCTGAGCTGGCTTCCGAGGGATAGGAGAGAATAGCTGGCACGGCTTGCATCGCCTGACCACCTCCTCGCAGTCCTTTTTCATTCCCTTCCAAAAGTATCCCTGACTAAGGGCCCGCTGACAGAGAGAACGTCCACCAGAGTGGCACCCACAGCTCCCAGAATGTAGCTCGGTCAGAATCGTGGAAACCTCGGTTGGATGGATCACGCGAAGGTATGGCCCAGTGAAACTGCGTCTATATAGTTGGCCGTTTTCGGAGATCCAGTAATGAGCCGACTTGCCCTTGACCCTGTGTGCTTCCTTCTTGTCCGAGGGAAGAGTGTCGTTCTTGAGGAAGGCTACGATCTCATCCATCCAGCTAGGACCGAGGAAGACGTTGAGGATTTCTGCTGGAGCCTCAAAACTTGGTGCATCAATTTCGCCGAGGCTGATGCTCCTGTATTCCGAGGCTTTGGCTGCCGAAGCCAAGCTCGCGAGAGCGTCGGCATGGGCGTTGTACTCCCTGTTGATCTGTTCAATATGGAACCCCTTAAATTGCCGAATGAGCTCCAGCGCCGTAGCCTGGTATTTGAGCATCCTGGGGTCTCGAGCCTCGTAATCCCCTGTTACTTGATTAACGATCAACTGGGAGTCGCAATAGACGTGTAGGTCCTCCACTTGAAGTTTTGCTGCCGCGCGAAGACCGGCTAACAGAGCCTCGTACTCGGCCTCGTTGTTGGTTGCCTGGAAGTTGATTGTAATGGCACTCTCGTGTATCACGCCGCATGGAGTGACAAGAACCACTCCGGCGCCCGAGCCGTTGCTATTCGATGCACCATCAACGTGCAGCTTCCAGACATCGCCACTGAATAAGTTCCAAGTCTTCCGTGCTTCATGCTGCTCCAGCATCCCATATTCTGGTTGGATCAGGGCTTCCTCGTCTGGACTTCCCGGAGTGAATTCGGCTATAAAGTCGGCCAAGACCTGAGCTTTTATTGCTGTCCGAGGCTCAAAATGGATGTCGAAGTTGGCCAACTCGACCGCCCATTGTGACACTCGGCTTGAAAGGTCAGCCTTCCGAAGAAGGTTCTTCAATGGGAACTCTGTGAGGACGATGATGGGGTGCTCCTGGAAGTAAGGAAGAAGCTTCTGAGCCGCTGTTACCAGGGCGAGCAGGAGCTTCTCCAAAGGTAGATACCTAGTCTGAGCTGGCAACAGCGTCCGGCTAGCAAAGTAAATTGGCTGATCTTCGGCGCCTTCGCGTCGGACAAGCGCCGAGCTAACGGCATGAGGGGAGACAGCAAGATACAAGTAAAGAGTTTCGAAGGGCGATGGTTTGACCAGGAGTGGGGTCGAACCAAGATAAATCTTTAGTTCGGCTAGTGCTGCGTCACAGTCCTCCGTCCACTTGAAACTCCTTCGGCTTTGCTTTTTTAGAGTGTTAGTAGAATAAGTGGGTTTGTCCCACATTGCCAATCTAATGTACATGTAACACTCCAGAGTAATATAAATATATGTGTGTGTGTTAGGGTGAAACATACTCTACACACTTCCTCTATTCTTTCCAAACAACATGGTATCAGAGCCAAACCCTAACCCACCATAGATCCAACCCTAACAGCTTTACCCATCACTCTAGCAGTCGTGCACAGTAATCTCACGGTTGTGAACAGTGTTGCTGGAAACCCTAGCCTCTAATACCTCACCCTTACGCCTGTAATCACGTCAACTGCCACAGCCCAGTCACCGGCGACCCTCGTCGGAGGTCGTCCAGTCAACGGCGACCCTCGCCGGCCATCGCCCATCACCGGCGATCCTCCGGCGACCCTCGCCTGATTCCGGCGACCCTCCTGGTTACATATTCTGTGTTCTGCTGCTACTGGATCTCTGATTTCGTGCTATTTCGGTGTTCTCCGAGCAATTCTGCTTGTGTCAAGTCTGATTTCTATTCCACGTTGATGTAAGTTGGATATTTTGGAGTTGTTTTGTTCAGTTTATCTGGGTTGGACCATGATCGATTTATCTTATTTGGTTATTGGTGGTTTTCTTTCATCTATGGAGTTAGTATACTTGACTGGTATGTCCAACCCGGTACAATCTGTTGGGTATCATGGTTGTAGTAAGTTGTAGATGTTCTTGCTACTGTTGATGGCAACTTGTTGGTAGTTGTTGCTCCTATTAGTTGATCTTGTTGGTTCTTATTCGTTGGGTGCTTCTCCATTAACCGGTACAATGTCTGAACAGAAGTCTGATTCTGGTACTGGTTCTGGGTCTATTTCTACTGTTATTGGTAGTTCATCGAGTAGTTCTCGGCCTCGCGATAGGCGCTCTATTACCTCCACACCTTTAAATGGGGGCAATTATATTCTTTGGGCTAAAGCCGTTGAGGTATATTATATGGGTGAATCTGAGGACTCCTATTTGACTGATGATCCTCCTGCTGCTGGACCCACATATCAGGCATGGAAAGCAGTTGATGCCCGTATTCGTTCCGAGCTATGGAATAGTATGACAGAACAAGTTGCCAGTACGTTGATGTTCTGTGATACAGCTAAAGAGGTGTGGACACAGGCCAAAGAATTATATTCAGGTGTAGATAATCTCCGTCGCACATATGATCTTCATCGGTCTTTCTTTAACATATCTCAGGGTGATGATTCCTTTGAGGAGTATTATGCTAAGTTCCGGCGCATTTGTAATGAATTGGATATTTGTGAGCCTCTTACTGCTGATATTCAAGTTATGCGGCGCCAGCGTGAACGTATGCGGGTTACTCATTTTTTATCCGGTGCATCATCGACCTTTCGTCCTGTGGGTAATCAGATTTTGGGGACTCGTGACTTACCTCCTCTCAGCGAGGTTTTCAGTCATCTCCGTCAGTCATCGTCTATTTCTGCACCGACTCCTGATCGTTCTGCTTTGACTTCCGCTGTTTCTGATAGCTCTGTGTTTTCAGTCAGCCGCGGCCGTGGTCGCGGCCGTGATTCTGGGTTTAGAGGTCGTGGCCGAGATTTTGGGGTGAGTGGCCGTGGTTCTGGTGGCCGTACAGATACTATTATTGGTGGTCGTGGAGATCGTACATTTAATCGTGGCGGCCGCACAATAAGGGGAGGCCGCGGTCGTGGCCGTGGCGCTCGGTTGTGCACTTACTGTGGGGGAACCAATCATTGGGTGGACACATGTTATGAGTTGTATGGTTTTCCTCAGGCTCATCAGGTTGCTGTCTCTACCTCTGAGGATACTGGACAGTTTACTCAATCTTCTGCCGATAGTATGGTTATTTCAACTGATGAGTACCAGCGCTTATTGTCATTTCAGACTGCGACAGGATCTTCCACTGCTACGCTCGCTCAGACCGGTTCCTCTATTGCTTTTGTTGCCTCCTCTTCTTCCTCTCCTTGGGTTATTGACTCGGGAGCTACAGATCATATGACTGGTACACCTGCTTTCCTTTGTGATCGATAGCCAGTTGGTAGATCATCTCATGTTACCTTAGCTGATGGATCTACCACTGCTGTTACTGGTTTGGGTTCAGTTCCTGTCTCTTCCTCTCTTACTTTGACATCTGTATTACATGTTCCTCGTTTCCCGTTTAATCTTATGTCTGTGAGCCGACTTACAAAATCTTTAAATTGTTCTGTTACATTTCTTCCTCATGGCTGTGTTTTTCAGGATCTCAAGACGGGGAGGAAGATTGGTGGGGGCATTGAGCGAGATGGCCTATATTACTTGACTGTTCCTCAATCTGTTGCCCTTCAGACATCAGAGTCTCCGTATCAACAACACTGTCGTCTTGGTCATCCCTCTCTTCAGAGTTTAAAGCGTCTTATGCCCTCGTGTCGTTCCATTAATAAGTTAGTTTGTGAAGTCTGTGAATTTAGTAAACACCGTCGAGTCACTTTTTATCCTAGGGTTGAGCGTCGTGCGTCGCGTCCTTTTCAATTAGTTCATTCAGATATTTGGGGGCCTATTCATGTGCCCAGTATTTCTGGTTTTCAGTATTATGTTATTTTTGTGGATGATTTTTCTCGTATCACATATCTTTATCTAATGAAAGAGAGATTTGAATTGAAATATGTTTTTAAATCCTTTTACATGGAGGTTAAGAATCAGTTTGATACCTGCATTAAGATATTTCGTTCAGATAATGCCCGTGAATATTTTCATAGTACACTTTCTCAATTTTTCGATGATCATGGCATTATTCACCAATCGTCGTGCTCTCGGACTCCACAACAAAATGGAGTTGCTGAGCGCAAGATTCGGCACTTGTCTGAGGTTATGCGTGCTTTATTATTTCAAATGCAGGTTCCTAAGTCATATTGGAGTGACGCCGTCCTCACTGCCTGTTACTTAGTCAACCGCATGCCCTCTACGGTCCTAGGTGGTCAGGTTCCCCATACAGTCTTGTTTCCCGGTCGGCCTCTCCACTCATTACCCCCTCGAGTTTTTGGGTGCACCTGTTATGTCCATGCTCTTGACCCTGATAGGAGTAAACTTGATCCTCGGTCTTTTAGGTGTATTTTTCTGGGATACTCACACACCCAGAAAGGGTATCGATGTTACTCTCCTACTTTACGTCGTCACTTTGTCTGTGCGGATGTCACGTTCAATGAGTCTCTGCCATATTACTCGGCTCCTGTTACTACCAATGATCTCCTTACCTTAGAGTCTGTGTTACCTATGGCTGTTCCAACTGGTACTGGTCCACCAAACCCTTTACAGGTCTATGTTCGACGTTCCAACGCACCAGCACCAACCCAACCTCCGGCACCAACCCAGCCTCCACCTATAGAACCCTCCCAACCTGCCGAACCATCTTCGCCAGCACCTCCGTCTTCTCCCCCGTCGCCAGATCCGCCTGCTCGTCGATATCCTACTCGTGAGACTCGCCACCCTCCGGTAAAATATGGTTTTTCTAATTGTTCTAGCACTTCACATCCTCTTTCTCGGGTTATCTCATATGATCATCTCTCTCAATCTCTCCGTGCTTTCACTACTACTGTCTCCTCCGTTTTTGTCCCTAACAATGTTCAGGAGGCATTATCCCGGTCTGAGTGGCGGAAAGCTATGGAGGATGAAATGTCTGCTCTTCATGATAATGGCACATGGGAGTTGGTTACTCTTCCTATTGGCCAAACTACTGTCGGATGTCGTTGGGTCTATACTGTCAAGTATCTTCCTGATGGCACTGTTGAGCGTCACAAAGCTCGCCTGGTTGCCAAATGTTACACCCAGACTTATGGTGTTGATTATTCAGAAACATTTTCTCCCGTTGCCAAGCTTGGTTCTGTGCGGATTCTTATTTCTCTTGCCGCTAATCTTGGTTGGCCGTTGTTCCAGCTCGACGTCAAAAATGCCTTTCTCCATGGCGATCTCCAAGAGGAAGTCTACATGGAGCAACCACCTGGGTTTGTTGCTCAGGGGGAGCGTCATAAGGTATGCCGTCTTCGCAAAGCACTCTATGGACTTAAGCAATCTCCTCGAGCGTGGTTTAGCAAGTTTAGTGATGCCGTTATGAGATTTGGCATGCGTCGAAGTCAGTCAGACCACTCTGTATTCTCTCTTATGTCGGCTCGAGGGAAAGTATTGCTCATTGTCTATGTAGACGACATTATTATTACTGGAGATGATCAGAAAGGGATTGATGAGTTGAAACAGTTTTTACATAGTCAGTTCCACACTAAAGACTTGGGTAAGTTGCGATATTTCTTGGGTATTGAGGTAGCGAGGTCCAAGGATGGGATCAGTTTGTCTCAGAGGAAATATGTGTTGGATATTCTTGAAGAGACAGGTTTATTGGGAGCTAAACCTGTGGAGACTCCAATGGATCCTAATGTCAAACTTTGCATTGATCAGGGGGAGATATTTCCTCATCCAGACCAGTATCGTCGCTTGGTTGGTAAGTTGAATTATCTTACCAACACACGTCCTGATATTTCATTTGCTGTTAGTTTGGTGAGTCAGTTTATGTCTGCTCCTCGTCTTCCACATTGGGAGGCTTGTATTCGCATTGTCAAGTATCTTAAGGCTCATCCTGGACGCGGTTTATTTTATCGTTCTAATGGTCATTTTCGTATTGAGGCATTTACGGATGCAGATTGGGCTGGGTCACCTTCTGATAGACGTTCAACAACTGGTTACTGTACTTTTGTTGGTGGCAACCTAGTAACCTGGAAGAGTAAGAAGCAAACTGTTGTTGCAAGGTCTAGTGCAGAAGCTGAGTACCGTGCCATGGCTCATACTACATGTGAGGTTGTTTGGCTGAGATCCTTTCTTGAGGAGCTGGGATTTCGGGTACAGTTACCTATTCCTATGTATTGTGACAATCAGGCAGCGATACATATTGCCTCGAACTCGGTGTTTCATGAGAGGACCAAACATATTGAGGTAGATTGTCACATTGTTCGAGAGAAGATTGACAGTGGTGTGTTGGTTACCCCCTTTGTGTCCACAGGAGCTCAGATAGCAGATATTCTTACCAAATCACTGTTTAAACCTCGTTTAGAGTTTTTATGTAACAAGCTAGGATTCTGTGATATCTATTCTCCAGCTTGAGGGGGAGTGTTAGTAGAATAAGTGGGTTTGTCCCACATTGCCAATCTAATGTACATGTAACACTCCAGAGTAATATAAATATATGTGTGTGTGTTAGGGTGAAACATACTCTACACACTTCCTCTATTCTTTCCAAACAACATAGAGTTTGGAAAAACACATGGCACTTGTCGGATGACCGACTGATGAATCTATTGAGCGCCGCGGCCATACCCGTCAGCTTCTGTATCTCCCGAGGGGTTGATGGAGCCTTCAGTTGTTGTACTGCCGTGATTTGGTTCGGGTCGGCCTCGATACCTCTTCGCGTCACCAAGTATCCGAGGAATTTTCCGGAGCCGACGCCGAAAGCACATTTCTCGGCGTTGAGGCGTAACTTGAATTTCTTCAATATTGCAAACACCTCGGCGAGGTGTGCCAAATGGTTTTCAGCCTTGAGACTCTTCACGACCATATCATCAATGTAAGCCTCCATTATTTCACTGATGAGTAGGCCGAACAGCAGATAGACCATTCGCTGAAAAGTTGAGCCGGCATTCTTTAAGCCGAAAGGCATCACGAGATAGCAAAAGAGACCCCTCGGAGTAATGAAGGCAGTCTTCTCCATATTGTCCGGGTCCATTGCGATTTGGTGATAGCCTCGGTATGCATCCATGAAGCTCAGCCGAGCGTGGCCAGCTGTTGAATCCACCAGCTGATCAATTTTTGGGAGAGGGAGGCAATCCTTTGGACAAGCGTCGTTTAAGTTTGTGTAGTCCACGCAGACCCTCCACTTGCCATTCTTCTTCTTTACCACTACTGGGTTGGCGAGCCAGGTGGGGTACTGAACTTCCCTGATGGCCCCTGCTGCGAGGAGTCTGTCGACTTCTTCATTGACCGCTTCGGCGTGGATTGCGGCTGAACGTCTGGGCTTCTGTATCACCGGCTTGGCGGACTTGGAGACGTTGAGACAGTGCCGAATGACCTGTGGGTCAATGCCTGGCATTTCGTAAGGATTCCAAGCGAAGACCTCAATGTTGTCTTTAAGAAATTGGACCAACTCCTCACGCTCGGCATCCGTCAAGCTGGATCCGAGCATGAAGAAGCGAGACCCATCTTCATTGATTGGTATTCTGACGAGATCTTCAATTGATTTTTGCTCGGCAGGGGCGCCGACATCTTCCAGGACCGGCTTGTCTGGAACCTCTACCCAATGAACTCGGTTAGGACTCGGCGCCTTTCCAACGGCAGAGACATAGCATTGCTTCGCCTGAACTTGGTCGCCGTGCAGGTCTTCCTGTCGGCCTGTGGACCCAATGTACCGTACCACTTGGTGGTAGGTGGAGGCAATGGCTTTGAGGGAGTGGAGCCAATTCCGGCCGAGGATTGCATTATAAGGACTCGGAGCGTCCACAACAATAAACTCCATATTGACGGCAACCGAACCAGTGACGACGGGGAGAATCAGTTTGTCGAGGGGCCAGACAGGCGTACCGCTGAATCCGACGAGAGGAACGGTGCTTGGGACCAAAGATGAATCTGGGATGTTAAGTTCTTTGAAGAGAGACAAGTACATGATTTCTGCCGAACTTCCCTGATCCACAAGGACCCTTTTAACCGAGTGAGTGGAGATCTATACTGTCACCACCAAAGCGTCGTTGTGAGGAGTCTGCACGCGCTCGAGATCTCTGTCGGTAAAGGTGATAGACCACGGCCGCTCAGATGGCCGAGGTCTTTTGAGAGTAGAAGAGACAGAAAAAATTTCTGCAGATTTTTTGGCCTTGTCCAACTCAGACCGAAGCTTCTGTGCTCCTTCCTTGGTTACTGGCCCGTGGATTACGTTGATGACGCCGACTGGACGTGGGATTTGATGCTGGCCCCCAGCATTCGGCTGGCGCCTTGGCGTTTTGGTCCAATCGATGTGATCATCCAGGAGTCCTTGAGCTGCCAGATTCTCCAAGAGTGCCTTGTATGGGGCGCAGGCCGTTGTGTAATGTCCGAGCTCGTTATGGTAGGAACATCTCTTCCGAGTGTTGTCGTTCCCTGCTTCAGTGTTGAGCTTGGGTGGGTTCGGCCAAACGAAGAATGGCTCGCGCTCCAAGGTTCGTAAGAGAAAGTAGATTGGTTGCTTGAAAACCATCGTCTCGGCTACATAGTCGTGGTCCTTGGGAGCCTTCTTGTTTGCAACCTTTACTGTGTTGACCTGTTTCTTCGGTTGTGTCACGGCTACTGGCTTTGGTGCCGAGATCTGAGGGGTAGGAACGTGGAGCTGGTGAGGGATGGCTGAGTTCTGTCCTCCTTGAATTTCTCTCTCGGCGAGGAACTCCTCGTAAGAGCAGAACTGCTCAACCGTCCTCATTAGTTCATTCATCCCGTGGGGTGCCCGAATTGCCAGTTCGTCAAGGATTTTGCTTCCAGTCTCCAATCCATTGTTGAAATTTCTTGCTGCCCAGTACTGATCAACACCGGGTATCTCATTGAATAACTGCCAGTAGCGCTCGGCATACTTCCGAAGCGTCTCGCCGGGCCTCTTCTTCATCTGAGCCAATGCGTCCTCCTCTTTGGCTTGTTTGTTGCTTGTGATGAACCTGTAGTTGAAGGCTCGTTCAAGCTCCTTGAAGCTGTGGATTGACCCTGCCTCCAGTTGATTGAACCAAAGCAGGCCGAGGCGCCCGAGGCTTGAGGAGAATGCTTTGCACATGATGGCGTCGTCTTCGGTGACGCAGGAGATTGTGCTTCGGTAGCTGATGAGATGGGTGTAAGCCTCGGACAAACTGGGGTTGAATTTCTAGAATTTTGGCAGGTGGAGACCAGGCTTCGGCATAGTTGCCTGAATTTTGGCCGAGAAAGGAGATTCGGTCAGTTTTTTCAGCTGATATTCGTGTGTTGGCCGAGGCGGGCGTCCGTCTCTGTCTCTCCGAGATTTTTTGTAGGCCTGGTACTCTCTATCCCTATCGGCAGATTCGTCTTGCCGACGCTGGTATGCCCTGTCCTTCTTGTCGATGGGGGTTCTTAGCCGATCCGGATCTGGGAGATTTTCTGTACGATAAACCTTTCGTCGGCTCGGCTGTTCATCGTGCCGAACGACAACACTCACACTCTTTTCCCGAGGGAAAGTTCGTGGGTTTCTTGAGTTTACCGTGCGTTCGGCTTGTGTATTATCCCGAAGGAAATCTTCTTGTTCAGGAGGAAAAATTTCAGGATCCCTGCCGTCTCTCCTCGACGTTCGGCTCTTTCGCCGTCCATCATGTGGAATTAAGGCTAGATTGTTCTCATTGTCCTGAATCTCAACTGTGTCATAACTTTGGGATTGGGAGTATTCGTCCCCAGCCGACGAGCTTGAGTAGTTGGTGTAAGGGCTACCTTCCCTTCTAGTTTTTCCACCTCTGTGTCCCGCACCACTACCGAGACGCTTATGGACCGGGGAACGTTGCTGCCCGAAGCGAGCGCTGTTCCCGGCCCGATTGTCCGTTAGTGGTGGGTCCAGGCGGTCGTATACCGAGACTCGATGAGGATCTCCTTCACCCACCAAGTTAGGCGGCGGTGGTGGTAAGTCCCTACGCCGGCGCCTTCCCTGAGAGCCTGAATGGGAGCCCGTCGGGCGCTCGTTTGCTCTGATTCTAGCCATCTCCATTTTGAGCATGGCTACATCAGAGTTGGTTTGTTCCTGCTGCTGTTCCAGCATCTGGACGTACGCCAAGGCCTCATCGCTTAGCCCCACCGGACGCTGAACCGACGCGCTAACGCCCGGAGGAGTAAAGCCAGGAGGGTGAGAAGGGGAGGCGGTGTGGACGCCTGTGTCTGTTGCAATTATGTATCCTTAAAGCTGAAATTCCTTCCTAAATGTTTTTCCCTCTAATTGAACTCAGACCTACACTTACATATATTTGAACAACTTTTATCGTTTTTAAACGAGCTTGGAAGTTGGTCATGGAATAGAAAAGAAATGAGAGGATAATTAATTTATCATGTTTGGTTTGAGAGGAAACAGAGAGGAAATTAACAAAACGAAGAATTAAGGACAGTAAATCTTCCTCTACACTTTCCTCTTTCAAACGGGCCCTTAGTATCTACGAATTGAACGATAAGTTGCTATATACTTGTCTATATGATCATACATAAGTGAATGGTATCACATAGATGTTTTGTACTCCGTATAACTTATGAATTTTTTTTGTTTTGTCCACCATACTAATCGAATTGTACAAATACGACGCTAATTACGTGAATGGGCCATACATAGATCTAGAGGTTATGAACTGCCCTTAGATGAATGGGCCTTAAGTTGCTCGCTATGCACACAAGCTACTAGCTAGTAATTTGTCAACCACAATATGCACTAAACATACTTTTGTCTCGATTTCTTGGTTTTGGCACTGAGCAAAGACTGGTTTACTGTTTCTGAGAACAAGAAAACTGAAACACTACCAAACAGTTCAGGGTTACGGATATGCATGCAAGATTTTTGTGAGCCATTGCCAAACAAAAAAGCTGCCATTATATCAGGCCTTCAATTTCTCTCTGCACCAAATTAGCCAACAAAACCAAACTCTATGCAGTCCATCTAAACGTGATCTCCTCTCTTGATATAGCTTTAGTACAACTCCAGCAAGAATTAATTTTGGTCGCATATGTTAATTTTGGTTGTTTATCCTTGTTTATTAATTAGGGTGAGAGAACCAAGGAACACAATTGCTAAGGATGGTTGACGCTGTTGTCTCCTTCGTGGTGGATAGACTTGGTGACCTTCTCATCGAACAAGTTGTTTTTTTACGAGGAGTGAAAGATGATGTTAAATGGTTGAGAGACAAATTGGAGTATATGTTGCATTTCTTGAAAGATGCAGAAGAAAAGCAAGACATCGACAATCGAATGCACAAGTGGATATCTGATATTAGAGATGTTGCTTTTGAGGCCGAGGATATTATTGACAACTTCATCCTCAAAGTTGAAGCAGAGACTCCAAAGAAGATGGGGTTAAAAGACTGCTTTCAGAAGTATTTTTGCATTTGTAGCAAACATGCTAGCCTCATCCAACAAGCAAATCTCTATGGTATAGGACAGGAAATAAACACATTGAAGACCAAGCTCACTCAGATCCAACAAAATCAAGTAACTTTCGGGATAAGAAGTATTGATGATGCAAGAGAAGGATCAAATCGCATAAATACGGAAGATAGTTGGCTGCGAAGAGAACGCCCATATAAAGACAATGAGCATGTTGTAGGGTTCAAGGAGGATGTTGACAAATTGACGTCCCAACTTGTCAAGATCAAAGTGAAAGATCGGTATGTGATCTCAATCGTAGGAACCGGAGGCTTGGGAAAGACAACTATAGCTCGAAAGCTTTACAACACTCTTAGTCTTACAGAGGTATTTGACTGTTATGCTTGGGTTTCTGTGTCCACTGATTACAAAATCCAAGATCTTCTCCGATCAACAATAAAATCTTTCGAAAAGCCAAACAACAAAGAGGAATTAGAGTTTCTAGAGAAGATGAAAGAAGAAGATTTGGAGCCTCATTTACGTGAAACCTTGAAAGGACATCGATATTTGGTGGTGCTTGACGATGTATGGGACGTAAATGCTTGGCGAAGCTTGAGTAGAGCGTTTCCAGATGAGAAAAATGGAAGCAGAGTAATCATGACAACCCGAAACAAAGTTGTTGCCGAGCCTAGCGATGAGAGAACATATGTCCATGAGCTCCCATTTCTGAAGGAGAAAGAAAGTTGGGAATTGTTTTGTAGTAAAGCATTTCCTAACTACGATGACGTTGAAAATCAAAAAAGTTGTTGCCCTCCAGGTTGGGAGAGTTTGGCGAAAGAGATGGCCAGCAAATGTCGTGGCTTACCCCTAGCCATAGTCGTATTGGGTGGTCTACTGCGAAAAAAAAATCCTGACGAGTGGCCCAAGTTGGAACAGCACATGTGGCGCCATCTAAGAGATCATGACTCACATCGTGTTCAACATATATTGGCTTTAAGTTTCAATGATTTGCCCCATCGCTTGAAGTCATGTTTTCTTTACTTGGGTTTGTTTCCAGAAGACTTTGAAATTGATGCAAAGAAACTCTGTTGGTTGTGGGTGGCAGAGGGTTTCATAAAACCAGGCGAAGAATCTTTTGAGGAGGCGGCAGAGGTGTATTTGAGAGAGCTAATTGACAGGAGTTTGATTCAAGTAGTGAAAAGAAATTGGAGGAGAATCATAACATGCCGAGTGCATGATCTGCTCCGTGATTTCGCAATCGAAAAGTCGAAGGAGCTAAATTTTCTTCATATCTATGAAGGAATAGTTGCTCCCAACAATCGAAGACTAGCCTACTTTCGTGGATTTGAGAGGTTTGTTTCATTGGACCAATCAGATATGCGTCTACGAACCCTCTTGTTTTTCAATTTAGCAAATGAAGACCCGGAAATAGCACAGTTACAGTCCTTATGCAGGCAGTTTAGATTACTGAGAGTGCTAGATCTTGAGGATGATCTATCCAATCATTCCGGACAGAAGGAGAATAAAAGACTGCCCGATGAAATCGGGAAATTGATTCACCTGAGGTACCTGGGGTTAACAAATATGAATGCACTCTCACAGTTCATAGGTAACTTGCATGCCCTGCAAACTCTCGAAGTGAAGCTAAGAGGTGCTCCAATTCCGTTACCTGATGAGATATGCAAAGCAAAGCAGCTGAGACATTTAATTGGATATTTCAAGTGGCCGTTTCGAGTGGACAATTTGACTAATCTTCAAACTCTCGAAGGGGTGGTTGTTGAGGACCAGATGGAATTTAACCCAATGGATTTGATCAATCTTCGCGAGCTTACCATAGCATATGTCGGAGAGGACAACAACAGATTTACACTAGATTGTATCGGTGGATTAACAAACCTCGAAACCTTGGAGGTATATGGGAAAGAGAGTTCCGAGGTCGACTTGCAGCCGCTCTGTCGCTGCCAACACCTCCTCCAATTGAGGTTGGTCGGGTCTGCACAATGGAAGCTGCCAACAGAGGTGCTTCCAAATCTCAGGTACCTCTACTTAAATGCAGGGGGTCTTAGTGAAGATCCTATGCCAGTGTTGGAGAAGCTTCCAAAATTGACAATTCTCTGGTTGTCTGGTATACGTGGAAAGATGGTTTGCACCGCTGGAGGATTCCCTCAACTCGAGATCCTACAACTTTGGCTTCCCTCCGGTTACAGTGCTTCGATCCAAGTGGAAGAAGGAGGAATGCCTGTGCTTAAGGGTTTGGTGATGTTTTGTGGATGCCAGATAGACTTCGCTCCATCCCTAGACCGGACCCCCCTTTGGATTGGAAAGAGTGGGCTTACTAATGAAGTATTGAATTAGCTTTGGATAATGCTTGTCTTTTTACATTTCGCGAGAATAATGTTAATTTGTTCAAACAAGCAGAGCTAAGTCTGCTTAAATTAATTAGTTTGCGTTTTCTTTCATTTGATAATTAGCTGATGAAGCTTTTCATTTCTGTGTGATTTTTTGTTTTCACCAAAAAATTATCATAATGTTTTTCTTTTTTAATTAGTTACAATTACCATTGAGGCGACACAGCACTCAAGTGTAATAAGTGTGTATTGAAGCTTTGGATAATGCTTAATTGTCTTTTTCATTTCAGTTTCTTTCATTTGATAAGCTGATGAAGCTTTTTATTTGTGCTGCGCTCTTGGTCTCCTTTTCCCTTTTCCACTCTTCTTCTTTTTTTTATTTGGAGCGAGTACCCCCTGGTTTTTTTGAACATAAGTACCCCTTAGGCTCCGTTCCGGAAACCTTCTTAAAAAATAGGGCAAAGTACGGAAAATCTCCCTGAGGTTTGGCCGTTTGGCAGATAACTTCCCTGAGTTTAACTAATGAGCACATGACCCCCCTATGGTTTTGGAGTAAACTGCAACCGTAACTCTGTTAACGGCAAAGAGTGAAAAGACCACGTTACCCTTGTGATAAATAAAGCACTTTCACTTCTTCTTACGCACAAATCAGTGCAATCCCGAGGGAAAAAAAAATGGGTTTCGGCTAGCTTGTGAAATTGGATTCAATTTCTTTTATTTATAAACATAAAAATGTAAATTTTTCTGGTGTTTTACTCACATGATCCACCGGGTGAAAACAAGGGTGAATAATCCCGTTCATATCCAGATACAAGTTATCAAACTCAAACCCGTTGGGATTCGGCCGTGATGATCTTGAATCTACAACACTACCACCACCTGCTTCATCTCCTTCTTCTTCAATGGCATTCGCCACTGTGTTTGGATATTTCTTCACTAACCATCTGTAAAATGATGGTACTCCCATTCTCTCTCTCTCTCTCTCTCTGTCTCTCCAGGTGTGTTGATGCTTTATTAGGAGGCCGGGGTGTTGGGTTTTTTTTTTTTTTCCAGAAAGTCTACACACACAGCAATCTGTGCACAGAATGTTTTACATTTAATGAACGGCTCGGACGATTTGTGTGGGACCCGTGGTGGGCCCTACAAAAAAATCTGTGCACAGATTGTTGTGTGTGTACCACTTCTGTTTTTTTTTTTTCCCACAATGATGCTTTTGGAAAATGAAAACAGAGAGAATTTAAATTTAATTGGCTGTATAGGAAATGGTTCGGCGGAGATGGCTTTACAATCTCCAAGTCCCAAAAAGTTGTGCTTGGCTCAAGATCTTTTGCGGCAGATGAAGAGTTTTTCGTGCTTTAGGGGCCGTTCGAATAAGCCAAAGTGGCTTATTTTTTGTCCTTAGTCAAAAAAATTTCGTATCACTTGGTTTATCATCATTTTTTTGGGGGATTATTACATCCTCATGACAAGAGTAATCTAAAAAGTAAATTTTTTTGATTGAAATCCATTTTTTTAATAAAGACGAAAATAAGCCAATAAGCCACTTTTTCCGTCTTTATTAAAAAAAAATTGGATTTCGATCAAATTTTTTTACTTTTTAGATTCCTCTTGTTATGAGGATGCAATAATCCCCAAAAAAATGATGATAAGCCAAGTGATACGAAAAAAAATTGAATAAGGACAAAAAATAAGCCACTTTGGCTTATTTAGCTGAACAGCCCCTTAGTATCAATGCTATGTGTACTTAAAGGGGTGCATGTGTGCTGGAGCGGTGAGAGAGAAAAAGAAAAAGAAAAGACAGAAGGTGTTGTGCGTGTGAGAAAAAGAAAAAGAAAAAGAAAAGGCAACTCCTTCTTATTTTTTATATAGGTATATAGAATATCTCTATCCATAGAAAATTAGAATAGGCATCATTGTAACATATGGGTTAAAAAAAAAAATTGACAGATACTAGTCAGAAAAATTCAAAATAAAAATGTAAATTTTTTTTTTATTCGAGAAAAAAAAAATTAGGGTCGTTACAAGTAATAAAATATTTTACCTTAGAACTTGGAAGTAAATTAGGGTCGTTACAAGTAATAAAATATTTTACATTATAAATGAGAGAAAAAGTAAAATATTTTACCTTGGAAGTTGGTAAGAAAATGGAAACCTGGTGTATGAAAATGGGAGGAGTGGAGTAAACTAGGGTTGTTGCTCTTTTATAGAGATGGCTAAGGGCATTAAAGGAAGAAAAAAGATCATTTTTGGAGGGAAACACGTTTTTTAGGTCTAAACTCGCCATCCAGGCGCGTGCAACACACAAGCCGTCAAATGGGATGGAAAACCTCACGGTAGCAATTTACTCCAAAACCATAGGGGGGTCATGTGCTCATTAGTTAAACTCAGGGAGGTTATCTGCCAAACGGCCAAACCTCAAGGAGGTTTTCCGTACTTTGCCCTAAAAAATAAGTACTTATTTTGCAACTTCTTATTCTAAAATAATAGGGTCATTCCACAAAATTCAAATACAAAGTTTACTTCACATTTTCAAACTCAAAAATAATGTAAATGAAAAAAAAAAAATTCGCACCGTATTAAAGATCTCAATGAGATCTATCAAATAAGATCCATAGTGATAGAAAATTAGTTGATGATAAGTCAACTAATTTATAGCAAATTAGTTGACTCGTTGATGATTTTCCAATTTTAGTGAATAAGCTGCTTATCGTATATTAGGGGTGAGCAAAAAAATCCGTCAAACCGTGAATCCAGTCCAAACCAATCCAAACCGAAAGGTTTGGTTCGGTTTTTTAGTAATATGGTTTGATCATGGTTTAAAAAATTAGAAACAGCTTTATATGGTTTGGTTTGTGGATTCACGTTCACGATCATGGTTCCAAACCGATCCGAACCGTATAATACAATTATATATAATTTAATTATTACCACAGCCCTTTTGCTGCCTTATTTCAATTCAATAGTTTTTAGGAATTATCTTTGGCATTTTATTTGGTTAAATTATCTTAAGATGTTTAATAGTTGGTATTCTTAGTTTGTTCATTTAGTGACTTACCAGTATTTCATTTTCTTAGTTTAAGACTTGAGGCAATTATTGGTACTCTACTCTTTGTAGGGGTTCGATTAATCGGGACCTTGACTGTGGTGTCTGGTTAGGTTCCTTCCTCCGCTGCTCCACTCGTCCGTCGCCTGACCTGCAACAAGTCACTAGGGCTTTGGTTGCCCAGTGACCCTCCGACGATCAAGTTAGATCTCAGGGAAGGTGTTTAGGTCTAGGGTTAGGATAGTATTGCGTACCTTTCTCAGGTGTGTATCACTTTGTACTTATAGACCTAGGTTTCCTTGGTCTTCACGCTAGCGCGTGGTGAGCACGTTCGGGTAACCGCCTCGGGTGATGTCACATATGACGAGGGGGGCGAGGTGGTTACGGAGCACATGGGACAGATCTCAATGATCGTGCCAGCTGCATGGGGAGCATGATCCCCATGGGTCCCAATCACAGAAACCGTTACCGCCTGGAAGCTTTTGGAAGCATGGGAGCATGCAGTGAACCGAGGCTCCGAAGTGGATAACAGCCGAAGCCCGGGCAACGACCGAGATGCATCCCGAAGAGAGCTAGTCAGAAGACCTCGGCCCGTACCCTAGCCGCTGGTTCAGTGTTGGTAGCCCGGTTACCGAGCTGATAACCGAGGGCCCTACAATAGCCCCTCAACTTCCGGAGTGCCATACTGGTCTTCGGGGAGTTGACTCCTCTGATGGACTAGCGAAACCGGGTTTTTAACCGATGAAATGCTTTGGAGAAGAACCGAGCGTCCTTTGGGAGAGCCGAGTCGCCTACTTCTGCCCTAGGAGCCACGCGTCAGTCATCGCCGAAATGAGTGACGTCATGCGTCGCCTCGGCACGTGAAATGTCAGTTGATTGGTACGAAACGCCCAGTCAGGGCACGTGTCGATGCGTGAATGGCTCGGTACGCGGCGCGCCTGACTTCGGTTCAGAACTCTGATTGCTGACCGTTTGATGATGACACGCGTCGAAGATCCAGCGGTTCGGTTGGCGACGCTTCGTTTCCCGTGCGACTCCTCGTACGCTCCACTATAAATTCGGACCATTTGGAGAGAGAAAGCTACTGAAACCTTCTGACGCCGTCGAACCGCCGCCGCCGTGTTTTGCAAACTTTGGATCGCGATTTCGAGCACTTTGGCAGCAGATCTCCTCTCCAGACTTGGGTATGTTGATCTTTGTTAATCAATCTTCAAGTTTTAGTACTTTTCTTCGTATTTCTCAACGCCTTCTGAGCGCATTAGGGCGGGGACGCCATTCGAAGTCGTCTGGTGCGCGGCGGCGCTAACGCCCGCCGCCGCTGTTCTTGTTCTTCCCGAGGCCTATATTCTTCCCGAGGCCTATATCCTTCCCGAGGCCTATCTTCAACCTTGGACTCGTGGATAAAGTTGCCGTCCACCGAGGACCCTTTCCGAGGAGGGAAGAGTCTTTAAAAGACCGAGACCCATAGATCCCGAAGACTGATGACCATCTCGTCCCGAGTGCTAGGACCTTTTGCTCTCCCCTAGGCATATAGCTAACGGGTTTTGCACATTTTCCTTGTTTTCTAGGCAGGGGCGAATGGTCATTGAGCTCTCCTCGGACAGCTCCAGTGGTTCTGACGATCCCTTGGTAGAAGCCATCTTTCAAGAACTTTGGAGGGGGAGGTTTTACCGAATCCCGGTTGACCAGATTGAGCCTGCCAACCCTAACCGGGCCCCACGCGAGATTACTTCCCTTGAGCCCTGGGAGATGGAGGCCCCAAGCACGTCGGACCACGGGCCGGGGCCGTTCGGAAATGCGCCCGAAGAGATTCAGGGACGCCGAAGACCGATGAGGCCCTGTACATTTAAGAACAAATATTTCACCGGGGACCCCGCAGCTTACGCCGAGTTCAAGAGGCTCTATAGCATCCCTCCTGACGTTGAGGTTCGGTTGCTAGAAGAAACCGACCCAAAGAAACTCCAGCATCGGTCAGGAGAGTTGATCTTTCCCCTGATGGCCATATGCGAGGGGGGCATCAGGTTTCCCCTCCACCAGTTCGTGCGTCGGGTGCTCCGGACCCTCAACCTTACTTCCTCCCAGCTCACGGTGAATTCTTACCGAATTATTACCAGCATCATCGAGCTGAGGAGGCAGTTTAACCTGGTGTTCGGTATTGAGGAGCTCTTCGGTGTTTACCTTCTGGGGGTTAACCGGGGCCACAACCGACACTACCTCTCCTGCAGATCAGGGAACGACACGTTCCTGATCGATCACCTACCGGACTCCAAAGAGTGGGCGGGTATCTATGTCTCGGTTACCGGGAACTTCATGTTCGGGCCCGGGGAGACCATAGACATAGTCACCACGGTCCCATTTGAGATTGGAGTTCCTGGTCGGTAACTTGCCCTTCGGTAGTGAGCTTATTTCAATAAACGATTTTTCTTGTAAACTTGCACTGATTTCTCCATGTTTTGATGACTCTTTTGCAGTCGACGGCACCGTTCAGGAGCTTCGGGAGAGAGCCGTCCGATCTCGGATAAACGCCGCCTACGCAATCCCAATCACCAACCGCTACGCTCCTCAGCTCCTCGGTTACGTCCCCTCGTACACCAGTTTCTTAAAGAAGAAACCGAGGAAACAAGGGGTGCCGAGGGCAGGACGAGGGGGAAGAGGAGGAGGTGGACGAAGAGGAGGCGGAGCAGCGGGAAGAGGAGGCAGAGGAAGCACTTCTGGCACCGAGGCTAGTAGCTCCGAGCCTCTAGGTATCGTGAGAGAGGCTATCGACCGAGAGACGCCTGAGAGGACCGGACTGAGCGACGAGATGTCGGAACAAGGAGCTCGGGAGGTGCTAAACCTCAGACGTCAGACGTCAAGAGGACGAGGCCGAGGCTCAGCCACCCAGTGCCCCCGGTGCAGGGACCTCGGTTGTGACCCCTGTTTCTCCGCCGGAGCCCCCGGCGAAGAGGACTCGGCACGAGGGAGAAGGTAGCGGCCGAGGTAAGGAGAAGGAAACTTCTCGGATTACCGAGGGGGAGGATAGGGTTGAAGAGCAGGACCGAGGGTCTGCAGAGAGGACTGAGGGGGGGACCTGGGTCCCCGCAACAGAGGTTCCCTGGGCCCCGGAATTTTGTCACTTCGCTGGGCGCCAGATCCACCATACGGACAGCGTGACAAACCTCGGCACAGCGTACGGGATGCTCCGAGGCTGTATTCTTCCCAGGGACGCCAGGGCTGTCCAAGGGTTGACCGAGGACATCACCGCGAAGATAGCACAGGCCCTCTTCACTGTAAGTTTGTTATCTTAGACTTTTGTTGTTGTCAGCTAAGTCCATATTTGTGATGCCTCTTCGGTTTTCTGCTCGCAGGCTGGTGCTCGGGCCTTGGTCATAAATGACCGATGCAAAGGCCAGGAGCGAGAGATTGATGAGCTGAAGAAGGCACTTGAGCAGAAGGAGGATGACCTGAAGGTGGCTCAGGAGGCCTGCGATCTTTATCTTGCAGACTTTCAAAGGTGCGACAGGGAGAGGTTGGCAGCCGAAGCCCGAGCTGAAAAGGAATTGGAAAATGCCACCACCTTGAGGGTTACCCGGGCTACCGAGGTTGGAGCTGCTAGGAACAAGGGTTATGACGACGGTTGGGCCGCAGCCGGGGTAGAATACCAGAAGCAAGGTCGGGAGATTGAGGCCGAGCTTTATAGGGACCGTTTCGTGGACGGACTTCGGTTTGGTCACGAAGCTCTTCTGAGTAAACTCGATCTCCCAGCCGACTCTGTACTCCGGGTCCTTCCCGAGGTGCCACCCGAAGAGGTTGTAGCGCCCGAGGAAGAAGAAGAGGATGGCGAACAGATGCAAAATCCCGAGGCAGGTATTCAGACTGCTCCTGCTGCCGTTGCTTCAACCGGGGAGGGCACCCAGACTGCTCCTATTGCCGTTGCCTCGACCGAGGACGGTGCCCAGACCCCTCTGCCCCCAAATGCTTAGGATTTTGACTTTTTTCTTTTGTTTCACATTTGGCTGGACGGTTCCGAACATTTGGATTTTACCGTTCCAGGGTTTGTAAATGATTTTTGCTAAGTAGGTACCGAACTGATAACCGAAGTCTTGTTTGGATTTAAAAACTTGCAATCCTCTTTACTGCTTTTGAATGAATGGTTTCATCCGCTTCAATGCCTTGTTTATTTCTGAGATGCTCGAATGGTTTTTATGCTTGTAACCGAAGGGAGCCTTATGCCCCTGCTTCTGTTGAAATGCTGTGAAGTATCAGCAGATTTTAGCCGAAGCATTAACCGAGGAGTTTGTCAAAAATTTATTTCAAACCTAAGTAAGGCAGAACATAGGATTGAGTAAGCTAAAACGAAGCAAAGTAGTTAGCAATTTTTGAATTTTGCATGCCCCTGCTTTGTTTTAACTGACGCCGAGCCGAAGGGAGTAAACCGAAGCAGCTTATTGGGGCGTTGCTATTTAGATTAGGGCTAGGGTCCTGAAGTGGGAATGGCATCGGCCATGACTTCGGGACGTAGCGAATCTAAATAGTGCGACTTATTGGGGGGGGTCGGTGTAAGGGGCTCGGGATTAATACCGAGTGTCCTTATCGCCGACGTCCGAAAGTCCGAAACGACCGAAGAGGCCGTGGTGACTTGGTGAGGGATCTGTCCGAGGAATATCCCGCGGAGGACAATCCCTGAAGTCAGGATAAAACGGTTCACGCAACGGCGAACCGAGTATGACGAGTAAGTGACAAGATTAGACTAGTAATAAATAAGAGATTCTCATTAAAAAACTGTCGTAGAATCAGGCCATTACAAGAGTAGTTCGGTTCTTACATGTTGACAAGAAACGAAAATTGTTCGAGTAAATAAATCCGAAGAGGCCGAAGCCTGGCTACCCATAGAATTTCTTCAAGTTATTGGCGTTCCAGGTCTTGGCGATTGGGGAACCGTCGAGCTTCTCCAGCTTGTAGTTTCCCGAGCCGAGATGCTTTAGGACTCAGAAGGGGCTCTCCCAGTTAGGCATCAACTTCCTCTTTTTGGACTTGACCACCACCTTTTTCCAGACAAAGTCGTCCGGCTTGAATGACCGAAGACGCACGCTTCGGTTGTAGCCCTTGGCAACCTCTTGCTGATAAGGCGCTAGTTTGATCCGTGCATTCTCCCGTTCTTCCTCGGCCAGATCGAGGTCCGCAGCAATGTTCTCATCATTAACTTCCTCGTCGAAATCTTCGGTTCGGATTGTCGGGAGCCCGACCTGGAGGGGGATTACAGCTTCCATACCAAAAGCCAGGGAGAAGGGGGTTCGGCCGGTAGATCGCCGAGGCGTTGTACGATAGCCCCAGAGTACCCGAGGGAGCTCTTCGGCCCATTTGCCCCTGCGAGATTCGAGCCGACGCTTGAGTCCTGACGAGATTGCTTTGTTTGCAGCTTCGGCTTGCCCGTTGCCCTGGGGGTAGTACGGAGTGGAAGTGTCCCATTTGATGCCAAATTCATCCAGGAGTGCTCGGTACTTTTGACCGGTGAACTGGCTGCCGTTGTCGGTTAAGATGGCGAAGGGTACACCGAAGCGAGAAATTATGTTTCGCCACACGAAGCGCATGATGTCCGACTCTTCAACCGTGACCAATGGTTCGGCCTCGACCCACTTGGAGAAATAGTCGGTGGCGGTTAAGAGGAACTTGAATCCTCCAGGGGCGACGGGAAGCTTGCCGACGATGTCCATGCCCCACTGGGAGAAGGGCCATGGGCTGGTGAGAGGGCTGAGATCCTGAGCTGGTTGATGTATGATGGGAGCGAACATTTGACACTTCTTGCAACGCTTCACAAATTCTTCAGAGTCCTTCTTCATTGTTGGCCACCAGTATCCTTGGGTAATTGCCCGGTGAGCGATGGAGCGTCCACCGGAGTGGCAACCGCTGTCGCCGGCGTGTAGTTCCTCGATGATCCCGGGGACCTGGTGGGGGTGTGCAACCAATAAATAGGGGCCGGTGAACGACCGTTGGTAGAGCTTTCCATTTGGATTAAGCCAGAAGAGGGCGGCTTTGTTGCGGAGTCGGTGGGCGTCCTTCTTGTCAGTTGGTAGGGTGTCGTCGCGTAGGTAGCCGATGATCTCATCCATCCAGCTCGGACCAAGCTCCACGTTTAATATCTCATGACTGAGTACTTCAAGCTCGAAGCTCGGTTTGTCGATGGAGCTAAAGGAGATGGAGCGTTGTCCTGAGGCGGCGCAACCGTAGCGAGTCCGGCGAGGGCGTCGGCGTGGGCGTTTTGGTCCCTCGGGATGTGTTCGACGCGGATAGCTCGGAAACTTTTGAGGAGCCGCACAGCAGAGCTCAGGTAAGTACGCATCCGGTCGTCCCGAGCCTCATATTCCTCGGAGAGCTGGTTGACAACCAGCTGTGAATCACTGTAGAGAACAAGCTCTTCAATTCCAAGGGCTTCGGCAGTCTTGAGTCCGGAGATGAGCGCTTCATACTCCGCCTCGTTGTTTGAGGCCGGAAAGTTGATGGAGATGGAGCTTTCATGTAATACCCCAGAAGGAGAGAGGAGGACGATCCCAGCCCCGGCGCCTCGGCTGTTTGAGGCGCCATCAACATACATTTTCCACACATCGCCATGGAAGAGTTTCCAGGCGGTGCTGGGACGTGCTTGGAGGACGGCTTCGGGGCGGGGGGCTGGATTTGAAGCGAGGACGTCGGTGGGGGTGAGCTCGGCGATGAAGTCGGCGAGTGCCTGGGCTTTGATCGCCGTTCTTGGTTGAAAGTGAATCTCGTAATTGGCAAGTTCGACGGCCCATTGGGAGATTCGGTTCGAGAGGTCGGCTTTTCGGAGGAGAGACTTCAGAGGATACTTGGTCAATATGATAATGCGGTGGGATTGGAAGTACGGTGCGAGCTTCCGAGACGCGGAGATGAGGGCAAGAACAAGCTTTTCTAAGGGAAGATAGCGTGTCTCGGCAGGCGTCATCGTCTTGCTAGAATAATAAATCGGCTGATGGTCGCGCTCTTCCTGCCGGACGAGGACCGAGCTTATGGCGTGTGCCGAGACGGCGAGATAAATGAACAGGTCTTCCTGGTCCTGAGGAGTGACGAGGAGAGGGGCCTTGGAGAGGTATTCCTTCAATTGCAGTAGAGCCCGGTCGCACTCGTCGGTCCAACTGAAGCTGCGTCGGCTCCCCTTCAAGAGGGCAAAGAATGGTTTGCACTTGTCGGAAGATCGGCTAATAAACCTGTTGAGGGCGGCGGCCATGCCGGCTAGACGCTGCACATCTCTCTTGTTGTGGGGGGCCGAGAGTTTTTCGATTGCTGAGATTTGGGCAGGGTCGGCCTCGATACCTCGGCGGGAGACAAGATGCCCGAGGAATTTGCCAGAGCTCACACCGAAGGCGCACTTCTCGGCGTTAAGGCGAAGCTTGTGCGTCTTCAGAATCTCAAATGCTTCGGCGAGGTGGGTGAGATGGTCTCCGGCCATCATGCTTTTAACCACCATGTCGTCGATGTAGGCCATCATAGTATCTCCCAGCAGGCGCTCGAACATCTTGGTTATCATCCTTTGGAAGGTTGCTCCGACGTTTTTAAGGCCGAAGGGCATGACAAGATAACCGAAGATGCCGTGAGGAGTAATGAAGGCCGTGTTCTCGACGTCGCCGTCGCTCATGGCGATCTGATGGTAGCCCCGGTAGGCATCCATGAAGCTTAGTCGGGCGTGGCCAGCCGTGGCATCGACGAGCTGATCTATCCGAGGAAGGGGGAAGAAGTCCTTCGGGCAGGCGTCGTTGAGATTTGAATAGTCAACACAGACTCGCCATTTCCCGTTTTTCTTCTTGACCACCACGGTGTTGGCCAACCACTTAGGGTATTGCACTTCTCGTATGGCTCCCGCGTTTAGGAGTCGGTTGACCTCGTCGATAACGGCGTCGGAATGGACTGGGGAGGATCGCCGAGCTTTCTGGATGACCGGACGTTTTGTTCGGTCGATATTGAGCTCGTGGCAGATGAATTTTGGATCGACCCCGGGCATTTCGTAGGGCGTCCACGCAAAGACCTCAATGTTGCTCTTGAGGAAGTTCACCATGTCATTCCGCTCGGTTTCCGAGAGTGAGGAACCGAGAAGGAAGAAACGGGAACCATCCTCGGTAAGAGGGACGGTGACAAGATCTTCAACTGCCTTCTCGTCGGCGGGTCTCCCGACGTCTTCGAGGACCGGAGCCTCCGGTACCTCGATGAAGTTTACCCTGGAAGTCTGTTTGCTGCTCCGGACCGCGTTGACATAGCAGCGCTTGGCGGCGGTTTGGTCCCCGTACAGATCTTCCTGTCGTCCGTTGGCACCGATGAACCGGACCACCTGGTGATAGGTAGAGGCAACAGCCTTTAACCTATGGAGCCAGGTGCGATCGACGATGGCGTTATAGGGGCTTGGGACATCGACTACGACGAACTCCATATCGAGCACGACCGAACCGGAGCGGATGGGAAGGGTGATCAAACTGACGGGCCAGACCGGAGCTCCGTTGAAACCTATGAGGGGGACCTCGGAGGGTCGGAGATCGGCGTCTGAGAGCTTCAAATCTTTAAACAAGGAGTAGTACATAACCTCGGCCGAGCTCCCCTGATCCACGAGGACACGTCGGACATTGAAGGTGCCTATGCGCAGTGTGACCACGAGGGCGTCGTTGTGTGGAAGTTGGACGCGCGCAAGGTCCTTCTCGGTGAACGTGATAGTCCACTTGGATCCGTCGTCGGTTCGGGGACGTTTTGGCTCGGGACCGACGAGCATGACCTGTTTAGAAGAGGATGCGTCGTTCAACTCGGCGCGGATTATACGGGCGGCTTCGGAGTTGAGAGGGCCGTGGATAACGTTAATCGTCTGGATCTCCTCTTCGGCTCTGGTTTCGGCGTTCTGCGCCCGTGCTCTCGTTTTCTCATGATCAATGAAGTTGTTGAGATGGCCACCGAGGACTAGCTGCTCCAGGTAGGCTTTGAAGGGCCTGCAAGCGGTTGTGAAGTGTCCTTGCTCGTTGTGGTAGCTACATCGGACTATCGGGTTTTTTATTTTCCCGTTCTCGGTACCGAGTTTTTGGTTGGGGAAGGAGAAAAAGGGTTGGTCCTTCACTTGGTCGATAATCCTATAGATAGACATAGTAAAGACGGTTTTCTCGGCACTGAAGTCTCCTTGCTTCGGTGCCTTCCTCGGGGACTGTTTTATGTTGTTGACTTGTTTCTTCGGTGTTGAAGCCGAGGCGGGAGTCGGAGCGGACACCGGAGTAAATGGTGCCTTGGAGCTCGTTGACTTCCCCATGCCCCTCTCTGCTTTGGTTTCGATAAGCTGGCACCAACCTTCGATTCGAGTCATGAGATCCTTCATGGAATTTGGCTTATGCCGAGCGAGATCGTCGTAAACCTGCTCGTCCTGGGCGGTTAGGCCGAGCTTGAAACCGCGGGCGGAGATGACACCGTCGCATCCTTCGATTTCATTGAACAGTTCCCAGTAGCGACCAGCATATTGGCGGAGCGTCTCGTCGGTCCGCTTGCGTAGGGCGAGAAGGGAGTCGATCTTCTTTTTGTGCTTGTTGCTCATGACAAACCGAGCCATAAAAGCGTCACAGAGAGAATCGAAGGAAGAGATCGATCTGGCAGGGAGTTGGTTGAACCAAGTTAGGCCCAGGTTGCCGAGGCTGGCGGGGAAGACCTTACAGAGGAAGGCGTCATCCGAAGGCTCGTTGCGAAGGAAAAGAGACATGACCATCTTGTACTGAACCAGATGAGTGTATGCCTCGGTTTTGCCGTCATACTTTGCAAATTTGGGTTGGGTGAAGCCCTTCAGGGGGGTGACCGAGTCGATCTCCCTAACGAAAGGAGAGGTTGAGAGTCTCTCGAGACGGGCGTCCCGGTGGGGTCGGATCGAACGGTCGAGACCGTCTGGACCCCCGGTCGCGGTATGCTTCTTCGGCAGCGGTCGGTCCTGTCTTTCGTACTCCCTCCGCTTCGGTTGGGAGTTCCCTGACCGTTGAGGAGATCTCTCGCACTCCTTTCTCTTCGGTTGGGAGTTCCCTGATCGTTGGGGAGACTTCTCGTACCGATGCTTTTTATAGCTATCTCGAGCGTAGGGCTCGAGGCGCTCAGTGTTTTGGCTTCCGCCACCAAGCCTTTTGTAGCCATCTTTGGGGTGGTGGACGAGTGGACTCTTTGAACGGGGGCCCTTGTGTCGCTCACGATACCCTTTTGTTTGGAACTCCAAGAGGGCGTTGTTTTCATTGGCAAAACTTGGGGTGGTCTCCCGGCGGCGCTCCTTGGATATGATTGGGTGGGTGGAGGAGGCGGAGACGCTTCCGCCACCAAGCCTTTCGAAGGCGGATCGCTTCCCACGAGTACCCTTTGGATTAGGGGAGCGGGAGCATTCCACTTGATCAACGTTCCTTTCGCTACGACCCTCGCCTGGCGGTTCGAGGCGGTCCTTGATTCCTGGTGGTTCGAGGCGGTCTTTGACCGAAGGACGGGATCTGTGTTCGACCATCTGTCCTCCGTCACGGCTGCGGGGAGGGCTGTGGTGGCTTCGTCTTCCGCCACGGCCTTCGGAGGAGTGAGACGGGGACATTTGGAGGAGGTGCTTGATCTCCGCCAACTCGTCTCGGACGCTCCTGTCGCGCTCTACCACTGTTGTGAGGTTGTCGAGCTTCCGCTCCAGATGGCGGATGTAGGACTGGAGTTCGGCCGTCAAATGGGATGGAAAACCTCACGGTAGCAATTTACTCCAAAACCATAGGGGGGTCATGTGCTCATTAGTTAAACTCAGGGAGGTTATCTGCCAAACGGCCAAACCTCAAGGAGGTTTTCCGTACTTTGCCCTAAAAAATAAGTACTTATTTTGCAACTTCTTATTCTAAAATAATAGGGTCATTCCACAAAATTCAAATACAAAGTTTACTTCACATTTTCAAACTCAAAAATAATGTAAATGAAAAAAAAAAAATTCGCACCGTATTAAAGATCTCAATGAGATCTATCAAATAAGATCCATAGTGATAGAAAATTAGTTGATGATAAGTCAACTAATTTATAGCAAATTAGTTGACTCGTTGATGATTTTCCAATTTTAGTGAATAAGCTGCTTATCGTATATTAGGGGTGAGCAAAAAAATCCGTCAAACCGTGAATCCAGTCCAAACCAATCCAAACCGAAAGGTTTGGTTCGGTTTTTTAGTAATATGGTTTGATCATGGTTTAAAAAAATTAGAAACCGCTTTATATGGTTTGGTTTGTGGATTCACGTTCACGATCATGGTTCCAAACCGATCCGAACCGTATAATACAATTATATATAATTTAATTATTACCACAGCCCTTTTGCTGCCTTATTTCAATTCAATAGTTTTTAGGAATTATCTTTGGCATTTTATTTGGTTAAATTATCTTAAGATGTTTAATAGTTGGTATTCTTAGTTTGTTCATTTAGTGACTTACCAGTATTTCATTTTCTTAGTTTAAGACTTGAGGCAATTATTGGTACTCTACTCTTAATTAGTTGGTTGAAGTTAGTGTGTATAATTTGAATGGAATTGGTTTTAATATAAGTTTTCTTTTAATTTATCTTTGTAATTTTAAGTACTTTAAATATTTTTTGAAGATGATAGTTTAGTTCAAAACAAACCGTGGTTTAAACCGAAACCGAACCGTATTTATATGGTTTGGATTGGTTTGGTTTTATGCTTTTTGTGGATTGGTTTGGTTCTTCAAATTCATAATCCGTAGGTATTGGTTTGGTTCTTGGTTTACTACAAAACCGAACCAATCCGAACCATGCTCACCCCTATCGTATATCATGTTAAAGTACTTTCAGTAATTTGCTATAAATAAAGGCCCTGTGTGGTTTTGGTTTTCACCAAATTAAAGAAGTATCATTATGCTTTTTTTTTCTCAGTATTGTTATTACTACGTATTTTCGCCAAAGAAGTATCATTATGCTTTTTTTTTTCCCATTATTGTTACTACTACGTACGTATTTTCGCAATCGTGGGAAGGGGATACAAGGATGAGAAATATGCATGAACAGGTTGACCAAATGTTTTAAAAAATTATGCTCTAATTTAAAGATCTCAATTATACGTCTTTTAATTCGTGCAAAAATCTTCAAAACCCATTCAATATATGGCTTATTTTGCATGGCAATTTTATGCTATGCGAACCCCCCAAATTAAACTCACATACTCTACTTTTTGCATCGAGAAAGAAAACAAAATGGAAACTATTACAATGGGCTAAAAAAAGTAAAGGAGACGCGTAATTGTGATTTAAAATCATATTGATCGGTTACCAATTAGTATGTGCAAGGTGTACAAAAAAAACAAATCAAATTGATGTTATGCACACACTGGATAAGAATAACAAAAATTCAGTTTTGATTTGGTATTTTTACTCCAATCACATACTAATCAGTATCCGGTTAACATGATTGTAAATTACAATTATGAGTCCCCACAAGGTCTACATTATGGACGAAACAGATCATTGAACTAGGTCCAGTAAGTCGCCAAAAAAAACACAATTGCATCCGTCTTGGCAATTGCCAAGAAGCCGTTTCCAAAACTAAGTTCACCTGTATAGCTTAGATTTTTTCACAATTACATTTCTCTCAAATACATTTCTCTTTTTTGCTATAGTATTTCCAATACAAATTTTTAACTTGCCAAGAAGCCGTTTCCAAAACTAAGTTCACCTGTATAGCTTAGATTTTTTCACAATTACATTTCTCTCAAATACATTTCTCTTTTTTGCTATAGTATTTCCAATACAAATTTTTAACCTTAAATACCACGTAGAAGGTTTTATTATGTTTCAAAATGTTTTGGGTCTAAGGTTAACTTTTTCATTAGAAAATAATGTGAACTGTTATAAAATGAAGGTTGCCGATCAAAAAAAAAAATGAAGTAAGGTTGCAAATTGCTTAAGATGTATGAACTATGGAGAGAAGGGTGTAGATACACGGCGGACAATATACTTTGGTGATCATCTTTTCTTTTCTTTTTTTAATGGCAAAAAAGGAATTTTATTAATCACGATAATGAAGTACATCACATTAAAGGGCAAGAGAAGATAACATCACAACGTGTGAGTAACATCCCAACTAGGTTGGCACCCCATCTCACGACAATCATATGCTATTATGAACTATGGAGAGAAGGGTGTAGATACACGGCGGACAATATACTTTGGTGATCATCTTTTCTTTTCTTTTTTTTAATGGCAAAAAAGGAATTTTATTAATCACGATAATGAAGTACATCACGTTAAAGGGCAAGAGAAGATCACATCACAACGTGTGAGTAACATCCCAACTAGGTTGGCACCCCATCTCACGACAATCATATGCTATTCAAGTCCAAGGATTGACAAGAAATCAACCCAAACAGAATACAAGATAAACACTTAGAGAAAGCTTTCAAAGTAAGAAGCAGGAGCTTCACCATTGGGCTCAATCCCAACCAACAGGGCAAGACTTCCTTTATCCCCTACCAGTTGAAGGTAAGGCCTAGGTCCAGAAATGGCCTGAAACCAGCAGGACAGAAAGAGTAGAATCCTCAGAATTCGACCATTGCATTAAAATGAGTCACCATGATAATGGTAGCGTTAGATTTCTAATTCAGCAAGAAACAATATCTGCAGCAGCACCAAAAGGCAATAGCAGCACAAGCATCAAATGGCAGGAGCTTGCACAATCATCTTTGTGAGACCCAAGGCGGCCCCACAAACATGTTGTGCAAGTAGCAGGGCCCTATACCTAGACATTTTGTAAATTTCTTGGTTGATTGGAACTGTGAGAAACCGTGCACAACTGAATGGTAATAGAGGGAGGAGCGCAACACTTTTGAAGATTATTTGATAGAAATAATTCTACCATATTCATCAGTACCCAAAATAGATGTACATACGTACTGTGATTATCTGAAAAGCTACAATGCTTCTAGTGATGTCTTTCATTCAACTTCTTCAATAGTATCAATATATACTTGATCGTGTTTAGCCATATAAGTACCACATCCATCTCCAATTTGCATGGATATCTCAAAAGTATACGTGCTCGGCGCTTTCCTTTCTCGGAACTTTGATTTTTGTATACCTCCAACATTGTAGGCCTTTCGTTGGAAGAAAGCCCGATACAATCAAGTGCCACTTTGAGAAACTGAGAAATCTCGCTATCAAATCCTTTTTCCAATAAACAAACTATCGATGGCATTGGACAGATTTCCACCAATCAAAGTCCCATCAAAACCCTCACACAAATTGGACACATCCTCGGGTTTTTCTCCTGTTATCACTTCAACGGCATACACAACGTCTGATTCTTTAAGCTCACTCTTCTCATAGATTCTCATCCTCAAATTGCCAGAATTTGATCCCACAATCATTCTCCCTCCAAAAGACGATATTTTCGGATCAAACTTCATATCTAGAAAGATAAAGTTGGATATATGTTGCCATGAGTTACTCTGTAGTTACAATTGTGGTGGAGCCATGCCAAACCTCTTGCCATCCCAACTGTGATTACATCTCTCAGAGGCCAATTCAAAGTAGGCCTTTTGTGTCCCACTTCCATTGGATGCGACCAGTCATATAGGCTACCATTTGCCATGTTATTGTAAACTAGAAACTTCTCTTTGCAGAACCCCAATAGGGATACTAAATTTCTGTGTCTTAAGCAGCCGTTAATCATTATTTTGTAAATAAACTTTTGCTCGATGTGGGGGAAATCTCGAAACCTCTTTACAGTGAGGAAATTACCGTTCCCAATGGCTCCTTTGTACAAAGTTGCAAATTTCATTAACCCAATGACATCATCATCACAAAAGCTATTGGTTGCTTTGAGGAGATGGAGTATAAGTCACTCATTTCTTAGTCTTGCTTCTCCAGCATATGGATCTAAATTAGTTTATGGCATCTTACAGTCATGTACGCTAACATACATATTGTAGTTTCTTCTATTTTAGTGATGAGTAGATTTACCAGTTTAATTGTACAATGCTATGTTTATCTTTCGAACTTTTACATACATGTTTTGTTTTCTGTTTCCCGGTCTAATTACATCGTTGTTCTTGCACATATTATTATGGTACTCACTCATACATGAACACAATGGTTTTAGTAAAAGAAATTATTCGTTGTATGACCATATATAATGCTTGATATAAGGTAGAGTTCTAAGAAATATGAAGATTTGATTTTCAATAATGTTAATGCTGTTTTAGAGGGGCTGCTGGATTTGACATTAACAAGAATAGTTACCTGGATCAAAGTAAAATTTGAGATACCTGAAATTTCATCTATGATTTTCAGAGGTGCGCTTCAATGTCGTAAGAAATTTAAAGGTTCGAAGAAGTTTCTATTGTGGGGATTTCCATTAGTTTCATGACATGTCCTAATCGATGTTTTCTTCTGCTGTTTTAGATCGATGTTTTGTTTAAGGGTAATGGTTGCTGCAGTTTCAAGGGCTTCTGTAGATCCTCTTCTTCTGTTGTTTCTGCTGGAATTGCTGAGGCAGCAGTCCTATTTTCTGCTGATGTCCTGCTGATTATGCTGGCTTAGGATGTTGGATGAAATGCTGGTGTAATGCTTTGCGTTTTCAAGTGAGCTCTCAAGCTTTGATAAGGGTACTGCTATGAGGTTTAACTGCTGCACAATTTTTCTTTCATTTTTCTGGAATTGATGATGCAAGCTGGAATTAAGTTGAAGTGTAGGGCCCTTTGGATGGGTTGCTATATGAAAAGCCAACTTTTAAGGACCTACAATGTCACACCCCAAAAATGAGAAGTGACCGGCCGTGAACCATGAGGTTAATCCATGGAACACGCAGCCTGAAAAAATCAAAGTAACCGAAAATCAAATGATCGCTTTTTCGTTATTAATCAAATCAAAAGCCAAATGTGTCTCAATCATAAACATGGGGCACAACCATCCCATGAACCAAATAATATCCAGTGATCCAACAGTAATAAAAAGAATTTGTTATCTGACAATTGTTTTCAATGTGGAAGCGATTTTTAAAATAAAACTAGAATGAGACACCCTAAGGAGGTCAACCAAAATAAATCCCCGAGATGCTGCCAGAGTCCTTGCCTAACTCTCCAACTAGCCTGAAAGAGAAGTTGGAATAAATCCGTCAGCTGACAAGCTCAGTGAATAGCAAGTATGTATATTAAATAAAGTTGAAAGCGGGGATTAAAATAATTTACCATTAAATCAAAATTTGGCATACGAGGTGTCCAACAGGATAATAAATTAATCAATGAAGGATTTAAGCAAATAAATATTCTTGGTGGTGATCACAACATTAACTCCATCAACAATGGGAAACCACAATCAAACAGTACCATGGCCAAAATAAATCTCATCAAAATTGGATCCAATATCGAACTTAGAGTCACCAGGGTTGGCAGCCCGTTGTACTTTTCCCTAAGACGATCTGGCGAAAGAAAGCCGTTGAGCATTAGGGTCACCGGCCTAACACGGTCTCTTCCTCAATGGCCAGGGTCACCAACACGAGAAGGAATAAGTTCCCTGGACTTCCGAAATAAATGTTCCCATAAATATCCACCAAGATCTCACCAAAAAGAATATTATCAATTGATCTAAAAAAATTCATCGCATGCCAATTTATAGAACAACTTATAAATAGTTTTGAGTCTCCGAATAACATTCATATAATTAAATTTCTGATGGAAATACTTTTAAGTGACACATGGAACTTTCGAAAATACGTAAAATACTTAACTACTCACCTGGGTCCAAAAGTAATGCAATTTGAGTACGCAAAAAGATGCTAACCTGAACAAAAGAATCATGTAGCACTATTATCACTAACTGTATCAATATAATATAATCTGTAGCAATAAGGAACTCACTAAGAAAAATACTCTTCTAACCTCAGACTAATCCGACTCAACCTCAATAGACTAATCCAACTTAACCTCAATTACAAGAATCCATCACTGTAATTCCAAGTCTAACGGTCGACGTGCACAAACCCATGGCAGTACCGCCAAAACTCCTCTGTTCCATAAACCAAAACATCCAAATCCCATAATCCCACATTCAATAATAATGTAACTAAATTCTCCTACACTTGTCCCATTCACTCATACTTCACAAATCACCACAGCCCACACGCACTTCCATCATGCATGTATGGTAAAACCCTTCCATAGTTTAATCGCATAAGACAAATAATTTCAGTCGAACTTGTGCAAAACTAGAAACAAAACCCATATACGTCCCCTCATTGATTCCACTGATACACCACCAAAAACCCAAGTTTTGTTCTCTAGTTGGAACTCAAAAACTATTGAAACGTAGGAAAAGGAAACGAAGAAAATGAGAAACAAGAATGAAGAGGACAAACCACTTACTCGATTGATCAATAACCTGTCGAACCAACTTTGACTGCCGTTTCCCTTTTTCTCACTGTCGTTTCTCTTTTTCTCACACAAGTTCTCTCCAAATAAAATCCTACCCGGTGTAAATCTCTCCTAAAAGTAAGTTTGTAAAACTACCCACTACTCCCTATATTATAGCTAATTAGTTAATTAGATTTAGATAGAACATAACACAATTTATAAAAGAGAGATGCTACAACCACACCCAAAATCACACACCCAAATACACACCCTCTCACAAAACACAAGGGTCCCACACACACTACACAGTGTAGTGTGTGTGGGACACTTGTGTTTTGTGAGAGGGTGTGTGATTTTGGGTGTGGTTGTAGAATATTTGTTTATAAAATTACCATCCGTTACCACTATTTTATCTAAAATCAATCTCATACCCCAAATATTACAATCGTGACATCAATATTCATAGTGCTCGCAAAATAATTAATTAGGACCCAAACATAACACCAATTAATAACGGCAATATAACTAATTAAATAAATGAAAATTCTAGGCCGTAACATACAATCCTGCATATATCATTAAACAGAGCATAAATGAAAATTGGGCAGATATATTGGAAATTGGATTGTTTTCATACGAATATAGTTGTCCTTTTTCAAATTCTACAGCTAGAAACTACGGAAGCTAGTATCTTAGAAAGAAAAAACAATTTCAAGTTTACTCTCCAGTTTCCATAAATAAAAAGATAAGGCTGGCAGCTGTTTGGGCATGAAGCCCCAGTCCAACCACTAGAAAGATTTATATTTAGGTTAATAGATTTTCTGAAATAAGATTTTTCAGCCAATGGACATCATTTGGAAGGCATATTTTGTTGAGTAGATTGCGGGTAAGAGATAATGAATGGAGGACGATGGTCCGGCAGACTTTCAAGGTAGTTAGGGAAGAGTGTTGTATGCAGGACAAGAGTACATAGCAAAGTACAGTGAGGGCAAGGGGTCACCTGTTCTGAGACTAGGATTGTTGGGGCTAGGCAGTTGGCCTGTCATATGTCTGCAGGTCATGCAATTTCTGAGGGATTTTGATGAAAACCTCGTCTTTGTTTCTGTGTTGGAAGGGGTAATACTTCAGTTTCTGAGGGACGGGTTGGTTGGAGGGGAGGTCAGTGGGTGAGGCATGGGATTCATCTGGATTGTCAGGGGCACATTCAGAAAGGAAAGAGTAACAACCCACCTTCTGTAAAATAAGTAGGGTTGATGATTCCAATCCTCACCTTTTAATTCCTTGATTCCTTTCTATATTTAGACTTACTTCTGTTTAAGAAGTAACATAACTTAACTCAGTAAGTTGTAGCCTCATAGGCCAGCGAGATACTACTATTTCTACAAGAAGTTAACTCTAGTATCCCAAAGTGAAGAGTTCAATTGCTGCCAAAATACATACGTACCTTCAAATTGTAATTTCCATGAAATCGAAAAATGCAAGGGTTTAAGTCCACGTGCAGAACATTTGTGGAGGTAATGCATGTAAGCCCTCCAAGGATCTGATAGGAGAATCGCCGAATACAAATTCAAGTTGTTATTAGATATTCTGGCTTAATTATGTGATTATTACTGAAGTATTGACAGAAATAAACCATACAAAAGGGAGAACAAACGGAAAAGGGAAAAAGGAGAGGGATAAGACAGTATATGAATATATGTAGATATGTTTTGAAGGAAAATACTACAGTGGTGATAAGATATTCAGGCCTTGAAATGTGGTGAATTTAAAGTGCGGGCAACCCAAAAATAATAAATCATATGCTAGCCAAAAGAAGGAAAACAAGGAGAATAACCAGATAGCAATTTATATGTTTGACAGAGTGATTTGGAAGGAGCCACAAAAAGTAGACCTGGCAATGCTCCTCGAGAATAGTTGATTGGAACAAATTATTCGATATGCATGGGTTGTGTCCATAAGCTCATATGCAGTGTAAATATTGCTAAAATAAATCCCCTCGAGGTGGGGGTATTATATCTCTAGAAGCAACAACCTGCATGGCAAAGGCCAACGATATTAAATGAGAAACTTTACTCTCTGGTAATTAATAAACTTTAGTAGACGAGAAACTAAGATCAAGACTTAGTTTATATCTTCAATGTTAGGACGTGCCAGTGTACAAGGCCCCCAGATTGTAGGGTATGGGATCGACGGTCAGAGGTATGAACTTTTAGTGCCACTGTGAAGAGGCTGTTTCCGTGCAATGTGAATGACTTAAATGTATAAAAAGCACTGGCCAGTGTCATGAATTAAGACATAGCTTCCTCTACAAGAACATTGAGTTCATGACTAAGGAGTCTGTACCATAGGAATTGTTTCGTTTATTTATTTAAGTATCATACGAAGCTCGAACACAAAGGTACAATTTTACGAGGAAATAAGTTAAAAAAACTAAGGCATGAAATTAATGTCAAAACATAACAAATTTTAATACGACGGCCGGTAATTAGTCATCTCGTTGCTACCAGTATTTGATTGTGTAAGTTGCCATACCTCTCTCCTTTATACACAATACATGAAAATGTCTTTGGAGGTATATCAAAACATAGCTGGCTTAAAACTGTTGGATTGTCTAGAGTCCAACTTTCATGTGCTATCGATCTGCTACCAAACTTCAAAGACTTCAAAAGGGATACTTGAGAAATCATTGATTCGTTTAATGAAAAGGGAAAACCGATGACGTGTTAACATTACTACATCTATCTCAAGATTCTAAGACTGGATAAGCTATTTAGCATTGTGGCTAGCATCATTTTAGTGAGATCAGACACTGAACTCTCGGACCAACAGCCTCAAGGCTAAAGCAAATAAATGTGCTGAAAAGTGTGAACAAAATACTTATGAGCAAGTAAGACCTTTAAGAACCCAAGTCTTACCATGAGTTTGTTAGACAGATTTAGCAAATCGCGCAGTCTCAAAGACTCAGGAATCAAAGACATCTAGAAGTGGAGCAAAGAGGCTAGGGGGAAAAAAAAGAAAAAGAAGGCTCCCTGCTAATTTGTTCCCTAGTCTTACAAAATTATCCCACAATGCACTAGCAAACTTTAATTCAATTCTTAAGATGCATCATTAACTGGTTCTTGGGAATTTTCAGTTTGTATGTTCACTGAGTGCTCAGTTAATTGAAGAACATGTTACGAAAACCATTTCAGTCACAATATTTAAATACATAAGGAGCTAAATAATTAAGAACTATACTTTCTTCAACAGTGTCCGCTGATTCATTGTTGCAGAGGTCTCACAAATCCTAACAGCTGGACCTGTAAGATTGCGAGAACAGAAACACTTATTGACATTGAAAGACTAAGCAGTCTGAAAAAACGCAAACAAAAAGAAGATGCAGAAATTGATAAATTACATGATTGGCAGGGGACTTTCATGCTTTATCTGCATGGAGAGGGTACACTTCAGCTCCCTCTATTCTCCTCCAATCTGAAAGCCCAAGAATCACCCCAGAGAATTGGGTTAGAATATTACATATTCCATGGATTATTTCACACACGCACATCGGCACATGGACAAGAAACACCCATGTGTTGTAATGAGAGAGAGAGAGAGAGAGAGAGAGAGAGAGAGAGAGAGAGAGAGAGAGAGAGGCAATGAAACATGCAATTCCAAGAACAAGTTACCTATCCAAATGGATGGAATATGAGCAATCTTGTGCCAATCTTCACCGATTCCCTTTTCGCATCTTTTCTCAAGAAGGGGACAGCCAACTATATTCAAAGATTGAAGAGATGAAAGATTACCCAGGAACTCCGGCATAGATTCCAACGCACTAAAATTCCTGATGACCAAACTTATCAAGGCAGGGAGGAGCTCAAGTTGATCAGGGAGAGACTTGACCTCTGCCATCCCCTTAAATGTAGAAACTCCAGGGAGGTGAAATGGCTCCATGGTGGTGATGCAGCACTTCTGGAGGGCCAGGGGAAATATCTATACTCCTCTCCGAATCCATCTATATCCAATCTTTGAAAGCTGGTAGAGCAAACCAGCCCCTCCTCCCAACAACTCCCCCAATTTGGACATGATCTAATATGCAGGTCCTTGAGGCATGTGAGGCTGCGTAATGCTTCTGGATTGGGTGTCTTTAACATTGTACACTTGTTTAGGCATATATCTACCAGGGTTGGTTGTAGAAGCCCTTCTGGCAAACACATCAACTCCGGGCAATCGAAAATAGAGAGTTGTTGAAGGGACGTTGAGCCCTTGAACGCTACATTTGTTTCGTCAATTGGATCCATCAGGTTATAGCAATGATATACACATTTCTAAAGAAACCCTAGGTTTTCTAGTTGGTTTGGAAAATAACTCAGCCCATCTATTTCTACTATTGCCATATCTCTCTTTGTTTGGGACGTGCAGGATGGAGGGGGGGAGTTCGAAAATTCTCTCTTGCCCCTTGTTTGGTTTGAGGGAAAAGAGAGACAAAATGACCAAATAGATTATTAAGTGCAATGAAAATTTTCCTTCATTTTTCTTGTTAATTATTTTGGAGAGTGATTTTGCCACTCCCAAAATTGTTAACCGCACTCCCCAAATTATTAACTTTTGGAGAGTGCCAAAATCAATATGAGTTGAATTTGGCGCACTCCCAGGGAAGTGCGGTTAACAATTTGGGGAGTGGCAAAATCACTGCCCATTATTTTCTCTTTTCTTCCCTCTTTTTCCACGAGGTTCCAAACAAAGCATAATTAGGGGTTCATTGCCTTTTCTCTTTTGCAAATCTCTTATTAAGGCTCAGTTTGTTTGGACAGAATTAATAATTTCTCGCAAAAGTATTTTACCAATTTTGGGTGTTTGGTTGGATAAAATTAAAATAAGCTATTTTTTAAGAAAATGTTTTATATCCGCGAGAGGAATTAACTTACGGAGCAAAAAACATTAAAGTATTTCATTTCATCTTAAGGACGAACTAACTTACTAATTCCATCTCATAACATTCGTGGACCTCAGGCCATTGGCAACAACTTATTCTTTAGACAACACAAATCTCGTACCATATATTTTACACAAATCTCATCCCCTAACTCTTCCATTGTACCCTTGCTTCTTGATGAAGATTGAAGATATCCTTGAGCCATCCAAAGTTGAATCAACTCATCCTTTACGATGACTTTATCCTTCGGGAAAATAGAACAGTATGCAAAGGATTGTTTCAAAGATGGTGATGGTAAATAGTCGAAACTAAGCCTCAGTACTCCTAGAATTCCATCTTCATTTTCCATTGATCTCCATATTTCACTCTTTTCAATGGACTCCATTCTTGTTCATAAATTTCGAGTATAGTAAACCTGCTAATGAATTTATTGATAATGGCACACCCTTACACTTGGCTACCAATATTCTACCAATCTCCAATAAAGATTGAGTTTCTCTTGGTCCTCCACTGGCAAAGGCTCTGTTCTTAAACATTGTCCAGCAATAAGCCTCCGATAGTGTCGTCAATTTATGGGTGCAAGATGGCGATGTTTGCATTGCTAATACAACTTCCATTTAAACTCTTTAATGTATAGCTGAGATTGATTTGATCTAATGGTTGAGACTCATTTTCCTCCTTCGAGTAAAGTGCCCAAACTTTATGAACATATTACACAACTGCTTAGATTGCCTTTTCCTTGGTTGGAATTATTGGTTGGTGGTCCCTTTGGGAAACTTCTGTAGGGCTCAAATAATGCATTGATGATGAAAACTCCTTTGGTAGTGACATGTTAGTTAGACAAATGAGCCTCCTTTTGCTGCCTGTTATTTTGTGGAAATTTCAACATTTGTTATGGTCATATGTCCACATTGCATAATATTGGACTAGTTCATAGTGGCCCTTCAATTGATCTTTTCTGGAAAAAATTCAAAATACTCCCAAACTTTACATTCAATGTTCTAAAAAGCTCCCAAATTTCAAACACATACCCAACCAACCACCATCGCCTAATATTGTTCCAACCTAACACCTCCACAAATAGTATTGGGTCCGAAGTGCCACCATGGATTTGGTTACACAACGCCACTCTCTGCGACCGCTCTAAAAATAGACTTGCGGGTGCGATGTCGAATGCCATAAAAGACTTAATTGAAACAGTTCCTACCACCAATTGATTTTAGGATAGATGGTGGAAAAGCGGTCCGACAAGTAGAAACGAGGAAAGAATAACAAGGAATTCCCACACAAGGGGTAGAATTTGAACTATGCAACGGCTACCGCTGGGCCTTGCCGAACCTCGGCGGAGGAGGAGAAAACTCCAGCAAAAAGAAGGGATTACAATTATTGTTATACATTAGTGACTCTTTTCCTGACCATCGCCAAAGGGGACGAAGAACATCTTCAGTACCTTTTTGTACTCGACCAGCTCGGGGTACGAGTCTTGTTTATGCAATGTCTAGCACCGGTTGGCGCACCTGTTGCTGTACACAAAGAAGAAGAGCATAATTCCTCAATTTCTTGATTTTTGATCTTCTATTGGAGAAGGGTTTAGTGATTAGAAGCGATTTGGACTCGGCATTGGAGAATCGATCGGGCCATCAAATGGTTAGGGTTAGAGAGTGAAATTGAGATGAGAGATCTTACTGGAGTGGTGGTGGTGGGTGGTGGTGGTGGGGTGTGTATGTGTGTGTGTGTGGAGAGAGAGAGAGAGAGAGAGAGAGAGAGAGAGAGATATGGGGTCTGTTTAACGGACAACAATCTGTGTTAGCAATTTATGTTCTCAATTTAACGGATTTGGACGGAAAGGGTCTATTTGACTAATGGAAGAAAAGTTTAGGAGTAAAATTGATGTTTTTTAAAGTTTGGGAGCCTATTAGACATTGAATGTAAAGTTTAGGGTGAATTTTAAAATTTTCCCATCTTTTTTTTTTTTTGGCATCAAAGAAGAACATCATATATTCATAATAAAAGCAAGAGAAATACAACTGTGTTATCGCCACAAGATAAAGAACGCCGGCGACGAGCGAAGACCAAAAGGTCTAAGGAACAGAACACAGAAAAACAACCTTAACAGGCATAATCTAAACTTACAACAAAAAACAAATTAAAAAACTACAACTAAGCTAAGTGCATCGAGGACCCGAACCACAACCGTTGAAACCGAAACGCGCCCATAAGAAGCGACCAAACTGCTGGCTGGATCACGCCCATTTTAACGGCTGCCGACGCAAATCGGCTAGCCTTTGCGCCTAGAAAAAACAACCAAACCGCTGGTCGGATTGCGCCCATTATAACAGCGGCCGACGCAGATCAATTAGCCTTTGCGAGAAACCCAAGCCGCGTGGATCAAACACCTCACAGAACCCTTAAGCCGTCGTCATCGTAACCTGCAACAAACGATCAAACAAACCCAAAAGAAAGCCAGACATGCATGCACAAAGCCGATCGGATTGGACGGGGAAGGGGAGAACGAAAAGGGGGAACCAGATTCGATCGGAGAGGGGAGATGAAAGAGGAACAGCCGATCGGACGGGGGAAGGGGAGACCGGAGGGGGGAGCCGATCGGCTGTGAACAAAAGAAAGAGGGGGAAATCCCTGATGCTCGTCGGGGAGGGGCGATCAGAGACAGGGAGACGAGCAAATGGGGAGAAAAGGAGACATGCATGCATATCCGGCTACAGGGGTGACCGCAACAGCGGTAGCGACGGACACACACAACTCCAGAGCATGCTTGAAACCCCAAAACGGCCACGTTGAGGAGACGAAGCACAGATCGACGGCGACGAAGCTTAGCTAGAACAACTAGCTACATGCTGTGAGAGAGAGAGAAAAGGGGGGCGGGGGAGCATGGCGACAGCGCCGCCCCCCCAAACGGGATCCAGGCGCTGTGAAGGTTTGAGAGAAGAATGAGAAGGGAAAGTTAGAGAGAGGTTGGAGCCCCTCTCTCTAGGGCCGTTCCCATCTTTTTTTGAATAGGTCTCAAGTTCGAATATCAAAGGATGGACACAAACCAAAAAGACATTTTTAATGTAGGGTTTGAGTTTTGTCTTGCTTAGGCGGAAATCATGGTTTTTCCGCCACCGCCCATTGTGAACCCTACCAAGTGTTCACGACGTAATTAAAACCGTTCATTTTGTAGGGCACGCAAAAGAACACATCTACGCAAAAAATAAGCTTGACTGGATGTCAATACATATATCAAAAGTTGATTTTTAATTTTTAAAATGGATCGCCAGATTCCGTAAATAGGACTTTTAGTTAAACTGTTCATGACCGTTTATTTTATATATCAAAATTTAATTTTTGGCATAGCTATTGATGTCTCATAAAGCTAATTTTTTGCGTGAATATTCTATTTTATGGGCCGTACAAGATGAACGGTTAAGATTAGTATAATAAACGCACGGTAGAGCCCACAATGACTGGCGAAAACCATGAGGTTCACACCTCATCCGGAAAGAATTTAAACTCTTTAATGTATAGCTGAGATTAATTTGATCTAATGGTTGAGACTCATTTTCCTCCTTTGAGTAAAGTGCCCAAACTTTATGAACATATTACACAACTGCTTAGATTGCCTTTTCCTTGGTTGGAATTATTGGTTGGTGGTCCCTTTGGGAAACTTCTGTAGGGCTCAAATAATGCATTGATGATGAAAACTCCTTTGGTAGTGACATGATAGTTAGACAAATGAGACTCCTTTTGCTGGCTGTTATTTTGTGGAAATTTCAGCATTTGTCATGGTCATGTGTCCACATTGCATAATATTGGACTAGTTCATAGTGGCCGTTCAATTGATCTTTTCAGGAAAAAATTCAAAATACCCCCAAACTTTACATTCAATGTTCTAAAAAGCTCCCAAATTTCAAAAAACTTCAATTCTACTACTAAACTTTTCTTCTGTTAGTCAAATAAACTTTTTCCGTCAAAATCTGTTAAATTGATAACAGAAATTGCTTAAATGAAAATCTCTCTCTCTCTCTCCCTGTGTGTGTCTCTCTCACGCAAACACATACACACTCAACCACCTTCGCCTAATACCGTTCCAACCTAATTCCCCAAAAAATAGGAAACGAGGGAAGAATAACAAGGAATTCCCACACAAGGGGTAGAACTTGAACTATGCAACGGCTACCGCTGGGTCTTGCCGAACCTCGGCGGATGAGGAGAAAACTCCAGCAAAAAGAAAAGATTACAATTATTGTTGTACATTAGCGACTCTTTTCCTGACCATCGCCAACGGGGACGAAGAACATCTTCAGTACCTTGTACTCGACTAGCTTGGGGTATGAGTCGTGTTTATGCAATGTCTAGCTACGGTTGGTGCACCTGTTGCTGTACACAAAGAAGAAGAACATAATTCCTCAATTTCTTGATTTTTGATCTTCTATTGGAGAAGGGTTTAGTGATTAGAAGCGATTTGGACTCGGCATTGGAGAATCGATCGGGTCATCAAATGGTTAGGGTTAGAGAGGGAAATTGAGAGAGAGAGAGAGAGACTCGGCATTGGAGAATCGATCGGGTCATCAAATGGTTAGGGTTAGAGGGGGAAATTGAGAGAGAGAGAGAGATGGGGTCTTTTTTTTTTTTCATTCGTCATACATCAGCGGAGGTTAGTGGGAGTGTTAGAGTTAGCACGGAATCCAGAAGCCATCCATAGCTTGGGACTCAAGGGTATTGCCCCAGTAAGGGGTCGAACCCAGGACCTCCCCCTTAGGAGAGAGATGATATACCAACTGCACTAGGCAGTGGTTGTCGAGATGGGGTCTGTTTAACGGACAACAATCTGTGTTAGCAATTTATGTTCTCAATTTAACGGATTTGGACGGAAAGGGTCTATTTGACTAATGGAAGAAAAGTTTAGGAGTAAAATTGATGTTTTTTAAAGTTTGGGAGCCTATTAGACATTGAATGTAAAGTTTGGGGTGTATTTTAAAATTTTCCCATCTTTTTTGGAACAGGTCTCAAGTTCAATATCAAAGGATGGACACAAACCAAAAAGACATTTTTAATGTAGGGTTTGAGTTTTGTCTTGCTTAGGCCGAAAACATTGGTTTTCCGCCACTGTCAATTGTGAACCCTACCAAGCGTTTACTGCGTAATTTGAACCGTTCATCTTGTAAAGCATGCAAAAGAACATATCTACGCAAAAAATCAGCTTGACTGGACATCAATACATATATCAAAAGTTGATTTTTAAATTTTGAAATGGATCGCCAGATGCTACAATTAGGTTTTTTAGTTAAACTATGAATGACTGTTTATTTTATATATCAAAATTTAATTTTTGACATAGCTATTGATGTCTGGTAAAGCTAATTTTTTGCGTGAATATTCTATTTTATGGGCCGTACAAGATGAACGGTTTAGAATATTATAATAAACGCACGGTAGAGCCCACAATGAGTGGCGGAAACCATGAGGTTCACACCTCATCCGGAAAGAATTTAAACTCTTTAATGTATAGCTGAGATTGATTTGATCTAATGATTGAGACTCATTTTCCTGCTTCGAGTAAAGTGCCCAAACTTTTGAACATGTTACACAACTGCTTAGATTGCCTTTTCCTTGGTTGGAATTATTGGTTGGTGGTCCCTTTGGGAAACTTCCGTCGGGCTCAAATAATGCATTGAGGATGAAAACTCCTTTGGTAGTGACAGGTTAGTTAGACAAATGATCCTAGCCTCCTTTTCCTGACTGTTATTTTGTGGAAATTTCAGCATTTGTCATGGTCATGTGTCCACATTGCATAATATTGGACTAGTTCATAGTGGCCCTTCAATTGATCTTTTCTGTGTCTACACATACAATCATTCTCTCCTAAGGACCACCTCATTTCAGTTAAAATGTGGACCTTTCCATTTCTTCCCTTTCCTGATCGAATTTTGATGATCCGAGCCGCTCAATATGATCTGAACATGATTTAAGGGTACTCATGTGAAATTGGCAAAAAAAAATGACCGGAAAAGGCTTGATTTGAGCAGTTTTTATTTGAATCGTCAATAAAATATTGTTCAAAACTGTTCGGATGAAGTTCTTTCCGGTCATTTATTTTGCCGATTTCTTGCGGGTATCCTTAAAATCACGTTCTGAACACATTGAACGGCTCTGATCATCGAAATTCGATTGGAAAAGGGGAGTTCACATTTTATCTCACTACTACAATAAAGCATAACAATCACAGCTATTGGCTGTGATAGTTAGTCTTCTATCACACTCCTCCTACCGTGATAGATGTGAGTGTGATTGTAAGTCACTCTCTTTTATCACGGTTATAAACCGTGATTGAAAGATAGAAACAATCACACCAAAAGGCGTGATCTTTTCTAGGTAAAACCGAGATGGAAACTCATTTCCGTGTTCTTCCCCGGGTTTTGATCACACTCTTCCTGAAAAACCGTGATTATATGTCGATAACGATCACCACGAAAAACTGTGATCTTTTATGTCTAAAAACTGAGATGGAAAATAGTTAGGTGTGATCTTTTCTGGTTTTTAGATCACGGTTTTCGTCTAAAACCGTGATTAAATGTTTTTATCATCACACTCTAGAAATGTGATTGAAAGATGCATTTTTTTTTTTTTGCATTTAAAAAATGCCCGAATCTCTAACTAATAATAAATACACGTAAAATATGTATTCAGCCCGTAGCATCTAGCACAAAACATGTCATAGATAGAAACATCGTGCCGGAAAGCCTACTTTGAATTAATCAACATCAATCAAATTTTTGAAAATGCATAAAAAAATGTAGAACAAAAGCTTCAACAATAAAAAGGACAAAGAAAACTAATTGAACCACAAGCATAGAGTTATGTCCTAAGCTACAACGAATTCTTCATTCTTTGAAGCCAATTTCAAGCACTTCGTCATTCTCTCTGAAGCCAATTTCAAGCACTCGTCATTCTCTAAAGCCAATTTCAAGCACTTCGTCATTCTCAGAGCATGCCTAAATCCAGCAGAAAACAAAAAGTAGCAGCATCAAGAACTCCAATGCCTAAATCCAGCAGAAAACAAAAAGTAGCAGCATCAAGAACTCCAAGAAAAAAGTAGCAGAAAACATATCTTTAGAACCAAACTCTGGCAACTGACTGAACCTTGAAGTTCTCAGTACTATCAATCTATGGAGCTGTCCAATTACCGAGACATGTATGGAGCTGTCCAATTACTTTCAATTTTTAAGCCTGGGATACACCCAGGACACCCAGGACACCTCAAGGACACATGTGTCTCAAGTTAGACACAGTCTACAAGGAAGGAAAGAGAATATTTAAGAATTAAAAGGTAAAAGTTTCGGGTACTGTTTCGGATGTTGCATGACAAATATTGTGTAATAGGGAGTAATATTTTTGCTTATATGTATGCTTAAAAAGCTCAAACCATTCATCCGACATGAAAATATTATATAACAATATTTATACATATGGCCGGTATTTGAACAGGAAAGAAACTAGAGCAAGGTACTGGTTATTAGAAAACGGTGCATACCGGCGAGTACGGAACTGTATTCACAACCTGGATTTTGACCATGTGAAGCAAAAAGCCCACTTCACAGTAGTAACTGTATAAATATTGTGCATTGAAACACAATGAAATGTAAACGATCTGGAACAGGCAATCTCATTTAGAAAACAACAGTCTTCAAGAAAAGAACGAAATCAGCTGTGCCAACTGCCACACTAACCACCATGGGATTCAAGGATGCTCATGTTCAAGGATGCTCAGGCACATTAATAACAGTTAAAATAAGAAAGTACTCATAATGCCAGGCCAAGGAGAGGATCTGAAATAAGTTGGAAAGTAATATCGATAGCATGAGACATAAACCCACTCATCAACTTTACATTCAGAACACTCCAACTTAGAATACTATGAAAAATGTTGTGGGTCGAGGATTAGAATCCAGGAGCAATGGTTATACGCAGAAGAATTTACTAGGATCATACCGTGATGAAGTTGCCTCAGTTTTGGCCATCTTTCCTCAAGTAATTGTTGGTAGTTCTATTATTGCCAGCTGGAATCTGCTTAATTTCATCCACGGGCTGGGAAGCAGCAGCAGACTGCTTGGGAGTCCCATTATTTGAGCCCTCCCCCCAGGTCTTGGCAGCTTGAATCCATAGAAAAATAGCAGATAGGAACAATAGCCATCACAAGCAGCCACAATTCAGAACTGGACAACAGAGCAAGTACACAGTAAACTCAAATAAAGGAAGAGCTAACTTACACATATAAGCTGATTATACTTCGTTCATGATGGACTTTATCCACTCGGCTCGCTCTTCATCAATTTTGGCTTTCGTGTAAGTTTTTTTTTCATATAACATTCGCAAGATGGCCATGTTAGTAACATGGAGGCTATCCCTGCATCAATCAGCTTGGAATGCAGACAAGAAGAGGTGTATTAAGATCAAGGTGTATTAATGTCATTGGGTATTACGGTCATTTTTTACGCATGTCATATCCAGAGTAAACATTCACCACAACCCAAAAATATACCAAACAACAGTATAAGACTCCTAAGCCTAATGGTGGGGCATTGGGCTGTCATTGGGTTTGACTCCCTCTAATTCCATCATAATCAAAACAACATGGACATTTGAGGCGCCTAAATTCAGAAAGAAACAAATCATGAGACACATATACTCGGTCTTCTCTCCAAGGCCTAATCCCATCTAAAACCAGGTGATGATGTCAAAGGTGCAGCCCCATATTCTCTGTTTTCCTGACAATTAAGCAGCCCTATTGTTGAGCTAAAAAATGGAACGATATAATACGTCTTACATAGGGAACAAAGTAAGTGGTGGCTCCAGTTAGACATGGTGTCAGAAATGGTATCTTTTTACTAACAAGAATGACAAACTGTAGAGTTTCACCTCCATATTCCAGCTGCCACACGCAAAGTCATAACAGAAAGAGCCCTGTCCAGACTCCAGCAAGACCATACAGAGGAGCAGCAATAACTAGGAACACCGAAGAGATCATTCCAACCAGCACCTGCTTAATCAAAATCATGCTCTTAGAAGGAATAGAAAAATCGAAATAACTATTTACTTTTAATGCATAAAGACATACCATGGAGTAAGCTGCATATCCAAAGTCGGAGAATCCATAGTAAAGCCCATCAAGAACAAAAGCAAGAGCGTTAATTGGCTGAGATCCAGCAACAAACTGCAGAAAATATGAATCCAGTATGTCACGATCTAAATGTATGGGAAGAAACCGTAACGCCAAGCTCATAATAATTACTTATGGATTCCAGTTTGGAAAAGTTCTTGCTAAAATATCACCAGAATATAAAGCTACTGTGTGCGTTCTGTACTTGAGATCGCCCAAAAGTAACATAGAAATGGAGAAAGGAGATAGGAGAGAGGCCAAATCTGAAACAAAATAACAATCGCTACTATGAATTTCTCCTTTGTCTGTGAGGTGCTTATAATATCTGCTCACAAAGCTCCATGATTTATTCATAAGTTAACCTCCACTATCCTGTGAAATTCCTCCTGAAAAACAACATAGTGACTCTGTACAATATATACTCGCACTGTTGCAGTTGCATATCCTTGCAATGAAGGACGTGGTAATGTTGAGCAAAGGAACATTAAACAACTTGGTGTAAGCACGGAGAAGAGCTCAGACTCCAAACTTTTGGGTGATAACATAGGTGCAGGCACTACTGATGGAGTGTTTCAACTGCGTAGTACATGTCAGTACTTAAAAGCACACGGAAGAAGTAGGTGACATGAGAAAGCAAAAAAAAAATTCTAATGAATACAATAACTCATGTTTAAATTCTATTGGATATAAATTTGCGTGAATGAATAGAGCTAACAAAAATCCACGGAAAGAGAATTTACCATTTGTTTCAAGAGAATGAACTCAACACCAAGGACTGATCTCTATGTTTATCCGTTTCTCCCTTTTTGCCTTTCCTCAAAGAATTCATTCGGGAGGGGAATGAACACTAAATGAGGATGGGCATAAACCTACAGTACACAACAATCGTAATCTCCAGGTCGTGGTTGTCAAGAGCAAACTAATGTTCCTCAATCATTTTCCACAACCAGCTAGGGTAAAGAGTGTACTATCATTTACTCCAACAGATTACTAGTATAAATTAACATTTTCTTCATAATCAAGATACTATAAGCTGCAGGACTCTGTTTTTTACTTGAGACTTGATAGAACTTTTGATCTCCTACCAACATGAATTTTGTAGCGATTATGTAGCATTTGAAGAATGTATGATCATGCCCAACAGTCCGTTCGGGAAAATATAAAATTTGATTGCTAAATTTTTTACCTCAAAAAATATTATACCATTATGAACCAATCATACCCCTGAATTTTTTTTTTCTGCTAATGTGTGATTTTGGCCACCAACATTGTTTTGTGGTCACACAGGGTCTCACTTTCTATGGTTTCTTTCGATCAACTACTGGAGAGGCACAAGAGAAATCTGGAAAAGAAGTCATCGAAGTACTTAAGATCTTAGAAGAGCAATGCCTTGGGGATAAAATGTTCTTCGGGGGAAACTCTAGCTTTGGGACTAGTAGACATATCATTTGGATGGCTTGCGTACACAACAATCGTAATCTCTATGTATTTTAGATCTTAAGTACACCAAAAATCTATAAGAACTGGGGAAGCCAAAACTTTAAGCGGAACAAAAAATTTCAAGAGCAATAACTAAAAACCTAAACCAAAATGCTTGCAAACACTTAAACTGCATAAATACCTGTTGATTTGCGAAGAACAGAGAAAATCTTTAGAGAGAGAGAAGAACAATACCTATTGGGTTTAGGAATTTACCATTTCGATTGATCGACTTCTCCATTTGAAGCTCTCTCTCTCTCTGATAACAAACTCGGGCAAGGGAGCGCGCCGTTTCTTCCTTCACGGTGGTTGTGGAGAGAGATAAGGCGGCGGCAGCGTATGAGGATGGGGGCGAAGAGGCGGCGGCGGGTGAGGATCGGGATGGGAGATGAAACGTGAACTGGAGAGGCGGGTGAGGATGAGGATGAGTACTGAGATTCAACGGGTGAGTAGATAATGTAACTAGGGCTTATTTTGGGCTAACGTGAAACGACGTCGTTTTGAGCACATAACTTTTCCATTCGCGCCTAAATGCGAGAAGCAGCGCTCACGCAAAAATTCAGAAGTTTCCGGTTTTATAAGAGTCTTTTATCTCGCCATAAGAGCGTGATCTTTTATCTCGCTCTTTTCGTGCCAAAGTTTTTTATCACGCCACAGAGATGAGATCTTTTTTTTTTTATCTCACCGCACGAGCGAGGTCTTAAAGTCTTCTATCACACTGTAAGGGTGTGGTCTTTTATCTTTTATCTCATCGCAAGAGTGAGATCTATTATCTTGCTCTTTTCTGTGGCTAAGCACCACTTTTTATCTCAGTTTTTTATTTAAACTGAGATTAAAAAGTTAGTCTACAATTTTTTATCACGCTTTTACTGAAAACTGTGATCTTTATGAATCTCCTTAGTGTGGTATTTATCTATTATTGTAGTAGTGTCTAAAATGAGTTGGTCCTTAGGAGAGAAGGGGTGTGTGTATATGTATATAAAGCTAACGAAAGCAGAGTATTTGCGTTCCTCTTCCTCTTACCCCCAAATTCTATCTTTCTTCCTCTCATGAGCCTTGTGAACATCAGGCCCCTGAAATCCTGAAAAGAGACATTTGCTCTGCTTTGTACTGTAAGTTCCTCAACCCAGAAGGATGCAAGTTTTGCACTTGTGATCTTGCTTTGTCATGGAATCAACTATAGTTTAGTCTTAAAACTCGGTTTTTTGTTATTAAGCACGAGGAATGAGATTAATTTCGAACAGTATCCTGTTTTGTTCTAGTTGTTAATCCGTTTGATTACCTTTCTTTGCTTGCTTGTTGGCCCTTTTTTTTTTTTTTTTTTCTTTTCTTCCTTCTCTGGGCTGGGGGGCTTGTTCTTGCTGTCAGTGTAACACTCAATGATTCAATTCCAGTTTCTGTTTATACATCCTCTCATATGGCACAAGTAATTTTCGCTTGGTCGAGGAAACTGATATCATGTGTGTGGCCCGTGATCCTCTGGTCCTTGATCCTTCGTAGGTGGTTCGATTGTGGGCTAGCCTTCTTCTCCTAGCCTGCACAAGGAACGCACGACTAAGACCTGGCCGGGGGTTGTCCCGGCAAGGCCCTCCGGCGAGAGGATGAGTATAGCGCAGAGAGGAAGCAGAAAGCTCTTGAGAGAGTAAGTGTCAGTATTCAGTAGCGTGTACCTGTTAGGGTTACCATCTCTAGGTATTTATAGTGCCTTCCGACTTGCCCTCCAAGTGCGATCGCGTGCCTTCCACGGGCCAAGCGACGTCATAATGACGTCGAGGAATAGATCTGGTAACCGTTTTTAGGGCTGAGCTGGCACACCCATGTGTGCCCGTGATCATCTTCTATAGTAACCGCTTCTGCACGTGACAGGACGCGTGGCTTTACAGCCAGCCACCGTCGGCTTCACGCCGTGCTCTGAAGGTAGCCGAACGCGGGCAATGCCGAGCACGGTCACGCGTTACGACGGGGAAGTAACGTCGACGTGGACTCTGCCGATGGCACGATCCGAGCGTAAGTTTGTTCACAGCCGAGCCTGAAGTAGACCGAGCATACATGACAAGTCACCGTCGGCACGCCGTGCATGAAGCCTTTGGTAGAACCGTGGCAGATCAGGTCCGCTCCGTGCGAACATCTGTGTTCGGCCCGCTACATCATGTACCCATTGTCTTGTGCTTCTGAAATTCTTGCTTTTCGGTGAGAGATTTTTGGTTGAATGAATGACAGAGTAGTATGAGAGAGAGAGAGAGAGAGAGGGGGTTTGGAGATTTCGGTAGAAAGAGAGGTGAAATGACATTTGTGCCCTTGTATTTGTTCTGTTTTAGTTTTCCTGTTGGAATGTGACCAGATTATGGAGTTCACCTCTGGTCTTAATGAAATACTTTCTAGAAGCTACTCTCTCCGTCCGGATTTAATAGTCTCTCGTTCAATTCTAACCGAATAAAAAATGAGTTATATCTTTAAATTGATAGTGAATTTTATATCAAATATAAATCTTATTTTATAGATCTCAATTAGCTCTATAAGACAATATTTTCAAAATTTCATAAAACATTATAAATTACAAGATATAATTGATTAAAAAATGGTACGAACTTCAAAAAATGACTATTAAATCCGGACGGAGGGAGTATTAAAGAGCTTATTTTTATGTTTCGAGTGTTTATAGCCTTGGACCACTTTAATTGGCTGCTAATTTTAGCCATATGTCTTGAACTTCTCATTGATAATGGATTGTAATTTTGACACTCCAAAAATTGATGGAGGGGCTCTAAAATTGAACTGTGCTAATACACAAAATGGCATCGTTTTGAAGCCCCTCCATCAATTTCTGGAGTGCTAAAATCAATTTCCTTACTACTCCTATATTAAAATAGTAGACATTTGTGGGTTAACATTGAGATTTTATAGCCTCATATTTTGGAGATTAAATTTACTCAATTGCAGTGGTTGACAGGTTTTTGGGATGTCTGGTTTCAAAAAGAATTCAATGGAAATGCTCTAGAGGCACCTTAAAGGTCAGTGTTTTTCGTTTGAAGGCAATGGATTACCTCTATTAACTTTATTTTCATTCAATAATCTGGTCTTTTGTGGAAGGCTTGGCAAGTGTGTGTGAGTTTTATCAGGTTTTGGAGTTGGTTGATAGTGACGATAGGGTACGATGACAGTAATCGTCCAGTAGTTTTTATGAGTCCATGAAGGCGAGCCATGGTAGCTAAATCTCTTCTTTGGACTAGGAATTGATGATTTCTCTCCAGTGGTAGCATATATAGTTTGCCTTTCAATTTTTCTTAATCACTTAAATATTTGTTACTAGATGCATAAATGTCCCTACATCCATTTCTCCATTCATGGGTATTTTTCACTTAATGTGGTTGCCATATCAATCGTCAACAAGCACAGCCCTTGATTTATTGGTGCTTTCAGTTTCCCAGAGGATTGATTTGCTAGAGGTGTAGGAGTTGTTAAAATTTAAAAAAAAAAAAAATTTGCTTTTTATTCTAATTGTCCTGTTTGGCATCGAGAAAAGTAGGCAGCCCGCAGCTGAGCCGAAATAATTAGTTCGATGAAATTGCATTCCTAATCGAAATCAAAATAGTTTTAATATTTGTCACCATTAAATAGATAATCATATTGTGAGATTCTTGATTGCCGAGTAAATGAGAAAAAAATTCAAATCCAAAGGCAAGACATGTTGGACTTGCTCCGAAAGTGGAGAGGAACGCGAGAACCTGCATTTCTTCTTTGGACCAGATCAAACCAATATATGAGAACACTTTGTCGCGAGTCTTCGGTTGACAATAGGATCATATCCTTCTCAATGTACGTAGTTTAAGAGGTTTGTCCGCGTGATCATATAATGTTGAAACGAAACACACACACGATATGCGAATAGAAAACAGTAAAGAAATCAACACAGATCGATATACGTGATTCTCCAAAATCCGGTACGTTCACGGGAACGAGAACTGTCCTCTTTCTAGAACTTTTCAGTACCTCTCCATATCTAACATATGAGCCACAGAGCCACAAGTTCCAACATATAAGTAGTTCTAGATTCTTTGGAACCAATGTTTTGGTGCCAGTAATTGTTCAACCATGGATTAAGTTGTATTGATTGTATGAATTAGTTGATTTTCATAAGCCTTAAATCTTTTATTTTTATTGGTCCTTCATGGATTCGAAAGACAGAAATTAGATTTGTTTTCTCTTTTGTTCCTGGTTGGGTAGAGCGGCAGGGGCTTTAAATTAATGTGAAATTTGGTATAGCAGATGTTGGTGTTGCAATTATGTATCCTTAGTATATCTTTGGAGCCTATGGAATAGAAAAGAAATGAGAGGAAAATTAATTTATCATGTTTGGTTTGAGAGGAAACAGAGAGGAAAATAACTAAACGTAGAATTAAATACAGTACACTTTCCTCAAAGTTTTCTTTTCTTATCCTTTTCTTTCTTTTATTTTCCTTTCTTTTCCTCAAGTTTCAAATTAATGGGCCCTTAGTATCTACGAGTTGCACGATAAGTTGCTACTTGTCTGCATGATTGTAGTTAAGTGAATGGGTAAATAACTTTTGTATTTGAAATTTCTAATTTACTAACTCAATCAATCGCCAAGCTAAAATAAGAAATTGAAACAACGATGAATGCCAGATATACGTGGAAAATCCTAAACGAAAAAAAAAATCACGGAAAGGAATCAAACACTATTGTGTAGTTACAAGTAATCTTACCCTATGATTTGAATCATCACAATTGAGTCTAAGACCTACTTGCCGAATCCACGTTCATCGCACCCAGTGTTTGACCGCCGCTGCCTTGAATCCACAAGCCTTCTGCATGTTTGCCTCCCGAAAATCCACTGAAGGACTTTAACTTGCCTAGGAATCCTCCTTAGGGATTTTCTCAAATAAGTTGAAGAAGATACTGTAACCTCTTGAAGATGTCTTGTATGCTTAATGATCCATCGATCCCATTTTTCTCATTGTACCCACGGAACATCGTATCCACAAGATGATGCCAAAATGGTCAATCGTCAATGAAATTTTTTCTAATTCACGGTTATTTGTCAAGCTCCTCTCCCATGAGGTGGGATCATATGCATATTCGAGACTCATCTCATGTGAGATGACGTTAAAAAGAACAGTTGTATCTAAAAAACCTTCGGAAAGTCTTCATAGATATTCTCATCCCCAAGTTTCCAAAATTTGATCCCACGATCATTCTCCCTCCAAAAGTCTCCAAAAGACGATATTTTTTTTTATCAAACTTCTTATCTAGAAAGATAATTTGGAGCATATTTTTGGATCAAACTTCTTATCTTCTTTCATTTAACGTTACTTTTTTTCGAGTAAATATTGGATAGTCTTGGGACACCACCACGTGGTGACACAACACCATATAGTGGCCCGAATATTATAACCGAAGGACTTATATCTAGGCGCCAGTGTTCTACACTAATTTAGTAATCTGAAATCAAACCATCCAACTAGCACCAAAGCAATCCAAAGCCGTTTCCTATGTCATCGAGAAAGGAAATGGTGACTCAACGAGGGGAGTTGAACTGAGATTTCTCGAAAATGGTTTCTTGATCAGGAACCTTTATTTCCTGGTAGCTAGCTAGAGTTATTATGCACCAGCTAGCTATGTTTGCTTGTTGAAGTAATTTTTACCTCAATTTGAGTCGGGGTTTCCTGGATGGAAAAAGTTTTCTCCCATAGTAAGATTAATTTTCTTCTTTTTTTAGCATTTTTCTTTCATAATTTATATGCGTGTCTCCGTAACTTATGCTGTGTTTGGTTTGGTATTTGAAAAGTTTTTTGAAAAATAGTAGGGGTAATAAGTGGAGAGAGATGGAGAGAGAAATGTTGGAAGTAAGGGGAATCTAGTAGGAATCTAGGGGGAATTAATTGTCTTAGAGAACATTTCTGGTGAATGCAAATCTCTTCCGAAATTAGGCTCCAAGTGCATGTTTTAGAATAAGCTTTGGTTACTCTAGCTCCCATATGAAACAGTACTGAACATTTGGCTCATAATTTCAACTATGGCCATCACATGGTAGTCCGTGTGAAAATGTTGTTTGTAAATCAGATATAGATAAGGGAAAGTCTACAATACACACCCCATAAAAATGTGTACCATATGCCCCTATTGTATGGTTCATTCATAACATTTTAGTGTGTTTCGTAACTTTTATTTTAGAACTCATAACCTTTTAGCAATATGATTTGTAACTTTTTTATTATGATTCATAATATTTTGATGCATCTTGTAACTTTTATACTAAAAAATCGTACTCCAGTAACTTTTTAGTAATACAATTCCTAACATTTAGAATTCATAACTTTTATACTAAAATCGAAACTTTTTAACAATATAATTCGTAACATTTTCTCTATGAATCATAACTTTTTGAGGGTGCATATAATACACACCTAAATAAAGGGTGTGTATTGTAGCCTTTCCCGAGAAATAATAGAATACATACAAAACGAGAAAGAAAAAAGTAAGTTCCAGGGGTTCTACGAAACGTAACTCTATGCTGCTTTCCAGCCAAACAAGAAGTTCTGCTGTGTAGTATAAGAGCCTCTCCTTCGCCTGGTAGTTCTATGTTCCGTATCCAATAGTCCCACCCAGCTACTATCATCGAAGGGAGGGGTGCAAGGCTTCGTTCGAATAGGTACGTTTCTAATTATGCCTTTAGGCAGGTTGCGGACGATTTGATTGGTTGTAATGAAGAGCTTCGCATGTGTTAAGCATATAACTTTAATCATCCTCGAAGTTATCATATTGGACAAACCAATGGTCATAGTATCCTTGATTTATAGCAATAATGAAAAATTGTGTCCGTATATACCATCCAACAAACACACCGATTTCTTGTAGTTTTCATGATTTTTTTTCTAGTAAACCGGGAACATAACATAAACTAATTAAGAGTCATACAATAGTCTAGGGTACTCGACCCCATTTCGGTCATCGCAAAGATGTAAATAATACAATCTGGAGCAACATTGAAAATATGAAAGTCTAGGCCATCATTGAAATCCATATTAGCTAATAAGTCCGCACACTTGTTTCCTTTGCGGTAAACATGATCAATCCTTTCCACTCTCAGCTGCCTCATCAAGTACCTGTAATCATGGATAATATTACTTAGGTTGTGTCGCGGTTGAGTCGGTCCCATAATGAGTTGGATGGCTGTCAAAGCATCCATCTCCACGCAAATTGGAGCAAACTGATTATTGATGGTCAATTGCAAGCCATCCCTAACAGCCCACAGCTCTGCCTCCAAGCTATGCATTGGCCTCAAAGAGCGGTGGAAGCCAATAACCCAGGTCCCTAAGAATCACGAATAAGACCTCCTCCCATAGCTTGATTGGGGTTTGTCTAACAAGAACCATCAGTGTTCATGATTTAGTTTTCATATTGACCTCCTCCCGTAGTTTTCATGATTTAGTTAACGTTTAAAGAACTATTTTGCAAGAGGCAAGATGATCGATGACACAATTTTCATTTTTTCTCAATTAGCGTTTTGTCGCTAGCTAAAAGAGCGGAATTTCCCTGTTTCGCAAATCGAGGAGTTATTTTGTTTTCATTTGTTGTTATATGGGGAGTAGTAATCTGCAAAAATCAGATACGTCATGAAATTGTTGTCGTTTATTTTTGGAAAATGTTACACACCGTGATTGAGACTGTAACAGTGTACTATAAGCACGTGTTCTATCTGTGGATAAAAAGGAACTAAAATCATAAGTAATTTTTTTTTCATTATCTGACTTTTAACTAGCGCCTAGTGAGCATATTATTAGCATGACCTAATTTAATTTGAGGCTTTTGATCTTTGTTGAGATTCAAGTTAAGTGCTAGACTTATAATTAACCTGTGCTAGGCTTATAATTAACCTTGAAAGCATGCATCGTTTGGGCTAAGTTAATAGTGGTCCTTCAATCTTTTTTTAAAGAGGTCTTTGGTTCGAACACAAATCTTTAGCCATCATTCCATGTCGAGTCCGGGTACCTATCTCTCAGCCATAAAAAGAAGAATGTGATACACCATTAGATCAATTCTGAGGAGGCAAAGCAATAGACCCAAGTTGTAAAAGAAACTCACCCACACACGTACATTTCAATCAGTATAGACCAAAGCTCGAAGTTGTTTACTTTGGTTAATTGAAGCTATAAAGTTTACAATCCATACCCCACGATAACAGACCAACAAAAAGACTGCACGATAATAGACCTAAAAAGAAGCTATAAAGTTTAAAATAGATAGGAGTATAAAGTTTAATTTTAAGATATAAAGTTTTCACATGGTAGTAAAGAAATAGACCCTGGTTGTTAATGGAAAATCACCCTTACATTCATTTGAATCATTGGATTTGTTGAATTCCTTTAATTAATTGAAGAAAAAATGGTGTCACTCTGATACAATGGAAACCAAACTACAAAGCAAACTCGGAAAGTTCCGCAGAAGGCTAACAACCATTCAAGCTCTTTTACGCGATGCTGAAAGAGAAAAAGAGTTAGAATCAGAACCATTGAAAATTTGGCTAAAGAGTCTGAAGGCTTGCTGGAACCTGTCAACTTTATTTTGACACCATGTAGTAATCGGCAAACTCTGATTTTAATATCAATTTTTTTATAGGTAATAAGAATTTATTAAGAACTCGACAATGAGTACATCGAGGAGAGACCAAATACAGACCATAGAGAATGAGGTACCATACAGGCCTAAAGAAAAGAAAAAAGAAAATACATTCAATGGAACTTGAATGAGGTATCAATTGTGCGCTAGCATTTGTTGCCAACGGCATTCCGTGCATTCCCCAAGTTCTGAAACAAGAAAAATAATCATAACAAGTGTAAATTTGAGAGCGTAGATGGGCACATTTATGCCCGTATCAAGTAAAGTTCCAATTTTGAAGGGGTAAAGAAATAGACCCCAGTTGTTAATCGAAAATCACCCATACATTCATTTTAATGCATTAGATTTGTTGAATTCCATTGAAGAAAAAAGAAAAAAGTGAAACACTAATTACACAATGGAAACCAAACTAGAATGTGAACTAAATCCAAAACTCCTCTACGTGTCAAAAAATTATTTCGTTTTCCTTGGTTTTAATTGTTTGTTGGTTGGTCTGGTAGTCCCTTGCACCGGTGTCAAAAATGATTTGTGGTGGTAAACTTATGCAACGCTGAAAGAATGAAAAGTCCTTAGGGGCTGTTATATACGCGTCCACATTTTGCATGATTATTTGACAGCACCATATATATGCCTTCCACCCACCATATTTATTTTTATTTTATTTTTTGATAAACTGGAATTGCATAACAGAAAATTAAAATACGGTCCTGGGAAATTTAATTCCCCTTACATCATCAAGGATAGTCTAAGGTAACTTTTGCAACTGTATTAATTTGCACTTCGATTGGCCTCCCGAAAAATAAGGCAAACTTCTGCTTCAAACCGGTCCAGCAACACCTTACAGTCAGTATGCTTCATGCTTGCCACGGTTTCCCAGACTCACAAGCAAGATTAATGACTTTTTTGACCGTAACTGAACAGTCAGGACTGGAATTATCAAAGACACGACAATTACGGGAAAGCCAATCAGAGCGAAGGGCTATAGGTAGAACACGCCAAGCTTATATCTTGGTTCTTCTAAAATACGCCCACTGGGCGTACAATAAGGAAAAAATAAAATAATCTGCATCAAGTAAGGAGCTACCACGTGTTCCTGTTCCTTTCTGGTCTAAGTTAGCTTTTGTGTCCTTGTATTGTTGGGCCTAGCATTTTGCTAAATGACAATACTAACCTTGCTTTTTGGCCGCTCCTTGAAGAACTCCTCTCTTTTTCTCACACTATACGACAATGGCCGCAAAATCCCCATCCCTCCCATCTCTGGAAAACCCCTCTCTCTCTCTCTCTCTCTCAAGCTCTTGGCCTAATTAATTTGTTTCTCAGGAAATCTCTTTTCTCTGTATTTTTGTTCTTTTTGGCCTAATTAATTTGTTTCTCTTGAAACTCCATTATACCTTTCATTGCGAGGAGGAGAGGAGAGAGAAATTTGAAAAAAAAATGGGTTTCTTTGCTGCTGCTTCTTTTTTTTTTTTTTGAAAGGAAAAAAAATTGGATTTTGTGGGTAATTCAAAATATAGTAGCAAACACAGATAAATCCCATCAAAACCTCGGGCTCATGGCATCTTTTAGCTTCGTACGTGTTGAGAGGAAAGTGATTTGAAGGAAGCACAAATACTGGTTCTTTAATGGAGGGGCAGAGGGTTTGAGGAAATAGGCGTTTCTTAAGAGCTTGGTTTCCATTTGAGAATGAGATCCTGGGCTCTTTACTCTCTCTCTTCAATAGTGTTGTCTTCTACTACTTCCACCATAGCTGAACTAAAAAAATGAAATTGTAAGCTTAATGACTGTTTGAATCAGTACGTGGGGTTTCATGGGTTTTGTGAGGATGAGGGGTTTCATGGGTTTTGTGATTCATCTAGCTTTGAATCAGTATGTGGTTGATATTGGGAGACGGAGGTGCCGATATTCAAACCGGTGATGGGTTTCTTGTGGATTGCTATCTTTTTCTCGTCGATTGCTATCTAGATCGGCAATGTTTAATGACTCTGCTTTGGAAATTTCAGAGAAGAATTGGCGAAGAATAGTATAGGTCCCAATATTGAGAGAAGTACTAATATGGAGGTTAATATGGTCATTTGATTCTCAAATTGCAATCACTTCAGTACATGACGTCACATTGCATTGGAACTCACAAAAATTAGCTCAAAAAAGAGGCCTGTGCATCCCACTATTATCCGCCCTGTAGGTTGACGGTAGATTAAGCCTACACTGAAAAGTGAAAAGAATCTGAAAAGGCACATGTGATAGAGGTAAGGTTAAGGTGTAATGGTCATGTCACCTGTCTTAATTACTACACGTTAACTTTCCTCCACCAGATGTTTCGTCAAATGATTTTACTATTTTACCCCCCACGTTTGTCAAGACAATGTGTTTATAAAAGAAAAAGTGAAGGGTATTTTCGGAATTTGGTATAATGAGTATTGTTTTAAACCGGGTTGCAACTTTCCCATGCCAGTTCATGAAGCTCCTCATCTGAATTAGAATTTCGAAAAGATGCGTTGGTATGGTTCTGTGGCTTGTAGTTGAAATCGATCAGGTATCAACTTTTGAACTGGGTTGCCATTTTTGTTTTGTTTAAAAATAATTAGCTTCTGCAAATTTAGCTTTTAAAGTCTCCAAAATTCTGATTTGGACTTACACCTTGAGGCTCTCTCATCTGCACTGAGCTGTCTCTCCTCGGCAATCAAGTCAAACTGAAGGAGTTCTGCTTCTGTTGTCTGTAAGGCTGAATTTACATCCCCAAACTCCTCTTTGTTCCATTTCTTGAGCTTCTCTTTGATAGCCCTACATTTCTGCAAAATCATGTAACCAGCCCATCCACTCACCTGCGTATTCTCCCAAGTGTCCTTAGCAATAGCCATGCATTTTGGATTTGACAACAAAATATCCAAAAATCTGAAGGGTTTAGGGCCCCAATCTCTGCCATCATCTAAGAGAACAATCGGGCAATGATCCGAGATTGGTCTATGAAGCCCCCATTGGAGAACCTTGAATTTCTCCATCCACTGCGGTGATACGAGGAATCTATCTAGACGGCTGTGAATTGCATGGTCTTGATAGTTTGTCCATGTGAACTTCCTACCCAACATTGGTAGATCGATGAGCTCCATATTATTACAGAATTCCAAAAAATCTTTCATTCCTCTTTCCAACCTCTGACAGCCCACCCTTTCAGTAATAGCTTTAATTTCGTTAAAGTCTCCCCCAATACACCACGGTGTAGAAGAGTTGATTTTTAAAACTAAGAGCATCCGCACCAGCCTCAGCAAATTTTGGACCAAATTACTCCTTAAAAAGTCACTTTATTACTTTAGCTACTCACTTTTAAAATGTCTACTGCATCAGACTCTCTATATTAAAACTAACCCATATAAAATATTGTTTCTTTATTCTATAAAAAAAAAAAGCAAAGAAAAAAAAAAAACAGCAAACCAAAAGCCCCCCTCTCTCTCTAACTTTACTCTCTGACTGAGAGGCAGAACAAAGAAAAGAAAGGAGGCCTGAGGCCTCTCGCCGTTGATCAAAGAAGGCGTCGGAGGCCCGTCGATCAAAGAAGGCCCGTTGCCGGCGATCAAAGAAGGAGTTGAAGAATGAAGACCAGTCGATCAAAGAAGTCCGTTTGCCGGCGTCAATCGAGGCCATGCCGTCGGTGTCGGTGAAGGTACCCGTCTCATAGCCTCGATCTGGTAAAGCTAATAGATTAAGGAATAAAATATTGTCTACCGAATGAACAGTGTCTCGCGGGAAGACGCGAGGCACTGTAGCAAAGCTACAAAATTGTTGAAGTAACGATGGTGATAAAGAGTCTGATGCCGGTGAGTTTTACATGATTTCCTCGCTAGTATAGTTGCAGAGGGGGTATGACGAGGGAGATGCGGATGCCCTAACAGCTCCTCCCATAGAATTCTTCTATTAGCCACATCATTAGGCGCATAAATATTAATCAAAGTGCAAGTAAAAACATTGTTAATCACACCCTGCAGCTTTATAAAAGATCTATGGGTAATTACATTGACATCTTTGAAAAATTCTTTATTCCATATTGCTAATAGACCTCCTGAAGCCCCTATTGCACTTGAGCAGGCAAAATCAAAATTCCCACGGCCCCAGATTTTCTGAATTGCAAAAACGTCTATGCTCTCCAATTTTGTTTCTTGGACAAACACCACATCAGGTTTTCTTTTTTTGATTAACTTAAAAAGAAACCGCTTTTTTACTGAACTCCCCAAACCACGTATATTCCATGAGATAATCTGCATTAAAGAATTAAACCCAAAGACATACACCAAAACCGAGAATAGAGGGCTCTATCATCTGTCTTGATTACTACACGTTAACTTTCCTCCACCAGATGTTTCGTCAAATGATTTTACTATTTTACCCCCCACGTTTGTCAAGACAATGTGTTTATAAAAGAAAAAGTGAAGGGTAGTTTCGGAATTTGGTATAATGAGTATTGTTTTAAACCGGGTTGCAACTTTCCCATGCCAGTTCATGAAGCTCCTCATCTGAATTAGAATTTCGACAAGATGCGTTGGTATGGTTTTGTGGCTTGCAGTTGAAATCAGGTATCAACTTTTGAACTGGGTTGCCATTTTTGTTTTGTTTAAAAATTATTAGCTTATGCAAATTTAGCTTTTAATTTGGCTTCCACAAAGCCTTCTTCAATAAGTACTTATTTTGCAACTTTGAAAAGGAAAATAAGAAATATGGTTCCACTAAGAGTTGTTATGAAAAAAGTATTTATTTGGTGTACCATTTTTAATTGCTTAAATCTTTCAATTTGAATGTCAAAAAATATGCAATATAGATCTTATTTGATAGATCTCAAATAGTTTTATTATACAATGTTCGCACAATCATGAAATTCATTATAAATTGAAAGATATAAACGATCAAAAAATGACAGATTTTTGAATGTAGAAATAAGAAGTAAAAAGTTAGTGGAACATGGATTCTTATTGGGTAAAAAATAACTTCTTATTTTGCTAGCGGAATGGGCAAAATTCCTCAGTTATATATTATATGGTTGTAATTATCCCAATCCATTTTGCCCCAGTTCTTGTTTTTGATATTAGACTTTGTTTTTTCATACGTTTTTCCTCATCAAGGGCTTTATAAGCTTCATTATGTCTCTATAGAGTTGGGAAATGGGATTAACTTTTGAAAAAGAAAAAAAAATTCAACTCAAAAAACACTTATCACCCATACTTTCCATCATTAATCTCATTTCTCTCTCTACTCATTATCTATATCTCCAATAATTATTCTATTTTCTCTCTCAACTCATTACCCAAAAATCAAACTCAAAAATTTTCATAATATCACCCAAACGAGGCATTGAAAACTGCGTGCGAAAACTCGATCAAAAGCAAACTTTTGGGGGGCATTTGGTAACTTTTTTGTTTTCAGTTTTTCGTTTTTGTTTTACTTCTGTGAAAACTAATGAAGAAAAGTTGTTTGGTGACAAATTTTTACTTTTTTGTTTTTCATAAACTTTTTTAGAGTTTTTTAAACTATGGAAACTACAAAAAGGTGTTTTTCCTTTTTTTTTTTTTTTTTTTTGAGAAACTCAAATATTACCAACCATGTTTCTTGTTTTTGTTTTTATGAAACCATAAACCTGTTTCTACTTTTAGTTTCTTAAAAACAAAAAATTAAAAAAGGTTACCAAACGCCCCCTTGGAAACTTGTAGTAGAATTAATCTTATATAGTTTTAACCAAAAAATAAATAAATAGTTCAGGTCCAACCATAATTGCTAAAAGAAACAGAAGGAGGGAAATTTTGTACTGTTAGCTGTTGTTTTTCCAATGGGGTGAAGTATTTCATGTACTAAACTATAATAGAATTTGAGCTAGCTGTAAGTCTCATTTTTCTGTTGGAACATGACTGGAGTATGGAGCTAGTTCGATCACCATTCTGATCTTAATGAAATACTTTCTAGAAGCTATTGAGCAGCTGTTTTTGATGTTTCAACTGTTCATATTTTGGAGACTAAATTTACTCAACTGCAGTGGTTGACAGGTTTTTGGGATTTCTGGTTTCAAAAAGAATTCAATTGAAATGCTCTAGAGGCACCTTAAAGGTCAGTGTTTTTCGTTTGAAGTTCGATGATAGTGACGATAGGGTACGAAGACAGTAATAGTCCAGTGGCTTATGAGTCTATGAAGGCAAGCCATGGTGGCTCAATAATCGAAAAAAAAATGTTTTATATTATTTATGATTGTCCTGTTTGGCGTCGAGAAAAGTAGGTAGCCCACAGCCGAACCGAAATAATTAGACTGATGAAATTGCATACCGAATCGAAGTCGAAATAGTTTTATCTTATATCACCGTTAAATAGATAATCATGTTGTGGGATTCTCGATTGCCGAGTAGATGAGAAAAAATTTCAAATCCAAAGGCAAGACATGTCGAGCTTGCACCGAAAGTAGAGAGGAACACAAGAACCAGCATTTCTTCTTTGGACCAAATCAAACCAATATATGAGAACAGTTTGTCGCGAGTCTTCGGTTGACAATAGGATTGTATGTTTTTCAATCGAGTTTAAGAGATTTGTCCGCGTGATCATATAAGTAGTGCTAGATTCTTTGGAACTAATTCATGTTTTGGTGCCAGTACGTAATTGTTCAACCATGGATGAAATTGTATTGATTGTATGAATTAATTAGTTGATTTCATAAGCCTTAAAAGTTAAATCTTTAATTTTAATTGGTTCTTCATGGATTCAAAAGATAAATTACGTTTGTTTTCATTTTTGTTCCTGGTTGGTTAGAGCAGCATGCAGGGGTTTAAAGCTGAAATTTGGTATGGCAGATGTTGATGTTGCAATTAAAGTAGATCTAAATTCCTTCCTAAATGTTTCTCCCTCTAATTGAACTCAGACCTACATTTACATATATTTGAACTACTTTTATCGTTTTTAAACGAGCTTGGAAGTTGGTCATGGAATAGAAAAGAAATGAGAGGATAATTAATTTAGGGAAATTTATAGAAACGGTCCTCCTAGTTTCACCCGAGTCTCATTTTGGTCCTCCAATTATCAATTGCAACTCTTTTGACCTTCAAGTTTGGTTTTCGTACTAATTTGGTCCAATTTATAACATCTGTCAGCCAAACTGAATGGAAAAAATCAAATTGAGGATAGACGTCATCAATTGGACCAATTTGGAACGAACTACAACGTCCAAATTGCCATCAATCTGATTTTTTTCGTCCACTTTGGCTGACAGAAGTTATCAATTGGACCAATTTGATACGAAAATCAAACTTGAATGTCAAAAGAGTTGTAATTGATACTTGGAGGACGAAAATGAGACTCGGATGAAACTAGGAGGACCATTTATATAAATTTCCTATTAATTTATCATGTTTGGTTTGAGAGGAAACAAAGAGGAAATTAACAAAACGAAAAATTAAGGACAGCAAATCTTTCTCTACAATTTCCTCAAAGTTTTCTTTTCCTTTTCTTTCTTTTATTTTCCTTTCTTTTATTTTCCTTTCTTTTTTCTCAAGTTTCAAACGGGGCCTTAGTATCTATGTGTTGCACGATAAGTTGCTATATACTTGTCTATATGATCATACTTAAGTGAATGGTATAACATAGATGTTTTTGTATAACTTGTCTATATGATCATACTTAAGTGAATGGTATCACATAGGGTATTTTCGGAATTTGGTATAATGAGTATTGTTTTAAACCGTGTTGTAACTTTGCCAGTTCGTGAAGCTCCTCATCTGAATTAGAATTTCGAAAAGATGCGTTGGCGTTGGTATTGTTCTGTGGCTTGCAGTTGAAATCAGGTATCAACTTTTGAACTGGGTTGCCATTTTTGTTTTGTTTAAAAATGATTAGCTTCTGCAAATTTAGCTTTTAATTTAGCTTCCACAAAGCCTTCTTCAATAAGTACTTATTTTGCAACTTTGAAAAGGAAAATAAGAAATATGGTTCCACTAAGAGTTGTTATGAAAAAAGTATTTATTTGGTGTACCATTTTTAATTGCTTAAATCTTTCAATTTGAATGTCAAAAAATATGCAATATAGATCTTATTTGATAGATCTCAAATAGTTTTATTATACAATGTTCGCACAATCATGAAATTCATTATAAATTGAAAGATATAAACGATCAAAAAATGACAGATTTTTGAATGTAGAAATAAGAAGTAAAAAGTTAGTGGAACATGGATTCTTATTGGGTAAAAAATAACTACTTATTTTGCTAGCGGGACGGGCAAAATTTATCGGTTATATATTATATGGTTCTAATCCCAATCCATTTGCCCCAGTTCTTGTTTTTGATATTAGACTTTGTTTTTTCGTACGTTTTTCCTCATCAAGGGCTTTACAAGCTTCTTCATTATGTCTCTCTAGAGTTGGGAAATGGGATTAACTCTTGATGTTTAGGACATTATTTTTATACTCTATTTTTATATGTAGAATATTCTAGGAAAAATCCAAATTTTCTGATCAAAGGAACTAGGCTCCGTTTGGAACTTGTGGGAAGAAGTGGAAAAGGCAGATCAATTTTAAAAAGTTATCTTACCTTTTTGGGTTTGTTAAAGAAATATAGAAGGGAAACTTCATAAGCAAATGCAACTTTTCCCATAAATGTTTATATGTATTAGGAACGTTATTCTGCTTAAAGAGCCGCGGTGTGTTTACTGTAGCTTGGTTTCTTTTCATTTGAATCATTTGCCTTGTTTGGATGCCAATTTGGGAAAAAAAAAAAAAATTTGAACTCAAAAAACACTTATTACCCCTAATTTCAATCATTAATCAAATTTCTCCAATCATTGTTCTCATTTCTCTCTTTACTCATTGCCCATATCTCCAATAATTATCCTATTTTCTCTCTCAACTCACCCAAAAATCAAACTCAAAAATTTTCAAAATATCATCCAAATGAGGCATTGAAAACTGCGTGCGAAAACTCAAAAGCAAACTTTTGGGGGGCATTTGGTAACTTTTTTTGTTTTCAGTTTTTGGTTTTTGTTTTTACTTCTTTGAAAACTAATGAAGAAAAGTTGTTTGGTGACAAATTTCTACTTTTTTGTTTTTCATAAACTTTTTTAGAGTTTTTGTAAACTATGGAAACTACAAAAAGGTGTTTTCTCCAGTTTTTTTTTTGTTTTTGAGAAACTCAAATATTACCAAACATGTTTCTTGTTTTTGTTTTTATGAAAACATGAACCTGTTTCTAGTTCTAGTTTCTTAAAAACAAAAAACTGAAAAGGTTACCAAACGCCCCCTTGGAAACTTGTAGTTTCGATATAGTTTTAATCAAAAAATAAATAAATAGTTCAGGTCCAACCATAATAGCTAAAAGAAACAAAAGGAGGGAAATTTTGTACTGTTAGCAGTTGTTTTTCCAATGGGGTGAAGTATTTCATGTACTAAATTAACTGGAATAGAATTTGAGCTGTAAGTCTCATTTTTCTGTTGGAACATGACTGGAGTATGGAGCTAGTTCACCATTCTAATCTTAATGAAATAGTACTTTCTAGAAGCTATTGAACTGCTGTTTTTGATGCATGTTTCAATTGTTCGAAGCCTTGAGAGCCACTTTAGTTGGCTGCTAACCTTTAACCTTTAGCCGGTTGCATGTCTTGAATTTCTTTCACATAATAGTAGAGAGTTGTGTTTAAACATTTACGGAGTATATTTTAGCCTCATATTTTGGAGACTATATTTACTCAACTGCAGTGGTTGTCAGGTTTTTGGGATTTCTGGTTTCAAAAAGAATTCAATGGAAATGCTCTAGAGGCACCTTAAAGGTCAGTGTTTTTCGTTTGAAGTTCGATGATAGTGACAATAGGGTACGAAGACAGTAAATAGTCCAGTGGCTTATGAGTCTATGAAGGCAAGCCATATTGGTGGCTCAATAATAATAAAAAAAATTATTTATGATTGTCCTGTTTGGCGTCGAAATAAGTAGGTAGCCCACAGCCGAGCCGAAATAATTAGACCGATGAAATTGCGAGTCTTCGGTTGACAATAGGACTGTATGCTTTTCAATGTAGTTTAAGAGGTTTGTCCGCGTGATCATATAAGTAGTACTAGATTCTTTGGAACTAATTAATGTTTTGGTGCCAGTAATTGTTCAACCACGGATGAAATTGTATTGATGTATGAATTAATTAGTTGATTTCATAAGCCTTAAAAGTTAAATCTTTAATTTTAATTGGTTCTTCATGGATTCAAAAGATAAATTACGTTTGTCTTCATTTTTGCTCCTCGTTGGTTAGAGCAGCATGCAGGGGTTTAAAGCTGAAATTTGGTATAGTAGATGTTGATGTTGCAATTACATATCCTTATAAGTAGATCTAAATTCTTTCCTTAATGTTTTTCCCTCTAATTGAACTCGGACCTACACTTGCGTATATTTGAACAACTTTGGTATAGCAGATGTTGATGTTGCAATTACATATCCTTATAAGTAGATCTAAATTCTTTCCTTAATGTTTTTCCCTCTAATTGAACTCGGACCTACACTTACGTATATTTGAACAACTTTTATCATGTTTGGTTTGAGAGGAAACAGAGAGGATAATTAACAAAACGAAGAATTAAGGACAGTAAATCTTCCTCTACACTTTCCTCAAAGTTTTCTTTTCCTTTTCTTTCTTTTATTTTCCTTTCTTTTTTTTCAAGTTTCAAATGGGCCCTTAGTATCTATGAGTTGCACGATAAGTTGCTATATACTTGTCTATATGATCATACTTAAGTGAATGGTATCACATAGATGTTTTTGTATGACTTATGAAATTTTTTTGTTTTGTCAACCATACTAATCGAATTGTACAAATACGACGCTAATTACGTGAATCTAGAGGTTACGAAATGCCCTTAGATGAATGGGCCTTAAGTTGCTCGCTATGCGCACTGGCTACTAGCTAGTAATTTGTTAACCACAGTATGCACTAAACATGTTTTTGTCTCGATTTCTTGGTTTTTGGCATTGAGCAAAGACTAGTTTATTGTTTATGAGAACAAGAAAATTGAAACACTACCAAACAGTTCAGGGTTACAGATCGATATGCATGCAAGATTTTTGTGAGCCATTGCCAAACAAAAAAGCTGCCATTATATGATCAGGTCTTCAATTTCTCCCTGAACCAAATTAACCAAGCAAACCAAACTCTATGCAGTCCATCTAAACATGATCCCCTCACTTATGTTAATTTTGGTTGTTTATCCTTGTTTATTAAGGTGAGAGAAGCAAGGAACACAATTGCTAAGGATGGTTGACGCTGTTGTCTCCTTCGTGGTGGATAGACTTGGTGACCTTCTCATTGAACAAGTTGTTTTTTTACGAGGAGTGAAAGATGATGTTGAATGGTTGAGAGGCCAGTTGGAGTATATGTTGCATTTCTTGAAAGATGCAGAAGAAAAGCAAGATATCGACAATCGAATGCGCAAGTGGATATCTGATATTAGAGATGTTGCTTATGAGGCCGGGGATATTATTGACAACTTCATCCTCAAAGTTGAAGCAGAGACTCCAAAGAAGATGGAAGCAAAGACTCCAAAGAAGATGGAAGCAAAGACTCCAAAGAAGATGGGGTTAAAAGACTGCTTTCAGAAGTATTTTTGCATTTGTAGCAAACATGCTAGCCTCATCCAACAAGCAAATCTCTATGGTATAGGACAAGAAATAAACACATTGAAGACCAAGCTCACTCAGATCCAACAAAATCAAGTAACTTTCGGGATAAGAAGTATTGATGATGCAAGAGAAGGATCAAATCGCATAAATACGAAAGATAGTTGGCTGCGAAGAGAACGCCCATATAAAGACAATGAGCATGTTGTAGGGTTCAAGGAGGATGTTGACAAATTGACGTCCCAACTTGTCAAGAAAGTGAAAGATCGGTATGTGATCTCAATCGTGGGAACCGGAGGGTTGGGTAAGACAACTATAGCTCGAAAGCTTTACAACACTCTTAGTCTTACAAAGGTATTTGACTGTTGTGCTTGGGTTTCTGTGTCCAATGATTACAAAATCCAAAATCTTCTCCGATCAACAATAAAATCTTTCAAGAAGCCAAACAACAAAGAGGAATTAGAGTTTCTAAAGAAGATGAAAGAAGAAGATTTGGAGCCTCATTTACGTGAAACCTTGAAAGGACATCGATATTTGGTGGTGCTTGACGATGTATGGGACGAAAATGCTTGGCGAAACTTGAGTAGAGCGTTTCCAGATGAGAAAAATGGAAGCAGAGTAATCATGACAACCCGAAACAAAGTTGTTGCCGAGCCTAGTGATGAGAGAACATATGTCCATGAGCTCCCATTTCTGAAGGAGAAAGAAAGTTGGGAATTGTTTTGTAGTAAAGCATTTCCTCCTTACGACGAGGTTGGAAATCAAAAAGGTCGTTGCCCTCCAGGCTTGGAGAGTTTGGCTAAAGAGATGGCCAGCAAGTGTCATGGCTTACCCCTAGCCATAGTTGTATTGGGTGGGCTACTGCTGTAGGGAGTAAATCCCGAGCAGGTACAAATTGTGCCCGGGTACGTGGTACGTGGGACCACGATATAATTATGATGGGGACAGTCGCCGTGCAATACGGTGGTCGGCGACAGAGACCAATGATATGAGAAATCATTGGTTCAGAGAGTCTATGCAAGGTCAAGGTCCAGTGACACGAGAGGATCTTGGACCAAGGGATTGTCGAAGGACCAGTAACATGTAAAGTCATTGGTCCAGGTAGCTTGTTCGGCAACGATAAGGCCGAACAGGGGGGGAGTTTATACGAAAGTAGTCCCAGAGCAGGGGACGATCCAGAAGGTTCCAGAAACAGAGATGTTCCGTGGAGGAATGAGATCCCAATAAAATAGGATCTTGGGAAGATACCCAACGGGAATGGGAAGTTCGGCCAGCTGTGGAAAAGAGTCCTAAACGGACTAAGGTAATGAGCTGATAAGGGAACGAGAATCCAAGTTATTCTGGGTTTCCTTTACGAGATAGGAGACCTATGGAAACGTGGATACTTGGGCAGCAAGCATCCATAAACCTATAAATACGAGGCAAACCTAGAGGAAAAAGGTACACAATATATTACGGTTTTACGTATTCTTCTACTTGATTTAAGGTTTTCGACCAGTACGTGATACTAACTTAGGCATCGGAGGGCCTTTGCCACGAGAGGCAAAGGTGCACTCACCTTTTGTCTGTTTTGCAGATAAAGACTTCGGCGACATATTAGGGTTCCGGCGAGAATCTTGAAGTAGCCGTTACGTTCTTGTGCTGCTTAAACCACTCTCGGTTTTTCTGCACTTACAATTGGCGCCGTCTGTGGGAAACGAAAGAGATCCCTCTGAAAAGCGACCACGATGGAAGAAGATCCAAAGACCCCACATGATCCGAAACACCAGTTGGGGGGAGGAGGTGGCAGCTCCCCACCGGATCCTCCGAGAAAGCCCGACGGTGGGAAAGCAAAGAAGCCCACAAACATGGATAATCCCCTGACTGTCCATGGCGACTCCAGGAACAAGGAGGGAAGGACGGCCACAGGCTCCACGAGAAGGAGTAAATCCCATCGTGAGGGAGAATCAGTGGCGCATTCGAGGAGTGCACACAACCGTGACGATATCTTGGATAAAAAGAGACAAGAGATCGAAGAGTACGCACGTTTGATTAAAAAACGAGAATATGAGATACAGGAATTGCAACGGATACGAGGACATCCGGAGGATTCTGGACTGTCACGAAGGGATTCCAGAGGAGAAAGGCTGGCAATAGTAGAACACAAGAAGGCTCCTTCACGAGGAAGAGGGAGCCGGTCCAGGAGTCCCACTCCGAAAAAGAAAAGGGGTTCTTCACGAAAAAGAAGAAGCAGAAGCCTTACCCCCGAAGAAGGAGAGATTAGAAGACATCACAGGGATAGGTACGAGAGACCTGATTCCGATTGGGAAAAGAGTACTCCCAAGAAAGCAAAAGAGAGAGAAGAGGGAGCCATGTCTGCACGAGAGGCGGCACGGAAAGCCCTCAGCAATATAGCCTCATCCCCTTTTTCGAAGAGATTGCAGGAGGCGAGGCTTCCGAGCAGGGTGAAGCACGGGGCATTCGTACTTTACGAAACAAATAACGATCCCGTGGCACACGTACAACACTACCGACAGGCAATGTTCATGCACGACGGGGATGATGCAATCATGTGCAAGATGTTCCCATCGAGTTTGGGGAAAGTGACCTTGTCATGGTTCCATAAGCTGGGGCCGAACACCGTGCGAGGATGGAGACAGTTGGCCGAAGAATTCACTGCTCGATTTCTGACGAGCAGGAAAGCACCAAAAACCTTTGAAAGCCTCTCTGTTATGAAGCAGGGAGAGGGTGAGCCGATCAGAGATTATGCCAAGAAGTACTGGGAGACTTTCAACGAGATTGAAGGGTGCAGCGAGGAATATGCCATAGCCACGTTCAAAACAGGGTTGCCTGTTCGGGGAGAGCTGCGTAAATCCCTGAACATGAACCCGGTAGATACATTGGCGAGGCTAATGGAACGAATCGAGCAGCATGCCAGAAACGAGGATGACATACTGCGTGAGGACAACAGGATGGTTGCCGAACAGGCAAAGGTCCTAACGAAAAGGGCGGACAAGCCAGAGCCCAAAACCTACAAAGAAAGGAAAGAGTACGGGCAAGTCAAGAAAGAACCGTATAAAGAAAAGCACGCCCCAGACCCCAAGTCTTTCTTTTCGGTGACAACGGTTTGGAAGGAACCAATCTACCGGATTCTCTACAAAATAAAGAATCGCCCATATTTCAAATGGCCCCCAAGGCTGGAGGGGGACAAAGATGCGAAGAGGGCTACGAGTCAGCATTGTAGTTACCATAAAGACTGGGGGCATATGACGGAGGATTGCGAGATGTTCAAACAACACCTCGATGATCTGGTCTCACGGGGATACCTGAAAGAATTTATTCAGGAGGAGCACAAGGGTGCAGAGAAAGCATTGGAATTGGATTATGAGCAGAATCCAAGAGGGGTAATCCATATGATACATGGATTGGCCGCGCCTTACACGAGAAGTGAGGTGAGGTTGCTCCAAAGACGAGTAAAACACGACCAGCACGTGATGCAGTTGGGAAAGAAACGAGGACGTGAAGGAGAAGAATGCACTGGGGGCATAATCTTCACAGATGAGGACCTGGGGGGAATCCAGGTGCCGCACAATGATGCCCTAGTCATAACCCTACGAATTGGGGAGTATGACATGGAGAGAATCCTGGTAGATTCGGAAAGCTGCACGGAGATACTGTATTACGACGCATTCAAGAAGCTAGGGCTGACACAAGCAGATTTGGTGCCGTCAACAACCCCTTTGGTCGGATTTAGTGCAGGAGCAGTGTGGCCATTGGGCAAAGCAACTCTCCCTGTTCGGGCAGGAACAGTTGTGCTAAGAACCGACTTTTTGGTGGTAGATGTACCATCCTCCTATAACGCGATTATCGGAAGGACGTGGTTGCACAAGATGAGGGCGGTTTCCTCCACTTACCATCAGATGGTGAAATTTCCTGGATCAAATGGCATCGAAAGGATTAGGGGAAATCAGAAGGTCGCCCAGCAATGCTTGGTTTCTATAATCAAGAGGGCACCAAAGGCCCAGTTAGTTCAAGCAATCGAGGTTCCGGATCGGCCGACCATCGAGGATGTCGGAGGAGATCCCGCCGAGAAAGTGGTGGAAGGCTTAAAGAAGATTCAGATCAACGAGAATGATCCAGAAAGGTATTTTCTGATTGGGGAAAATCTGAATGAAGCAGAAGAGGGAGAATTGGTAAGGTTCCTCAAGGAACACGTTGATGTGTTTGCTTGGATGCCCGAAGAGATGCCCGGGGTGGATGCAAACGTGATTTGTCACCACTTGAATGTGGATCCACAGCATAAGCCTGTGATGCAGAAGAAGAGACGATCCGCCGTACAACACGTGGATGCTGTTATCGAGGAGGTGGATCGATTGCTCGAAGCAAAGGCCATACGAGAGGTATACTACCCGGAATGGCTGTCCAACACTGTGGTGGTAAAGAAGAAGAACGGGAAGTGGCGAGTTTGTGTCGACTTCACCGACTTGAACAAGGCATGCCCCAAGGATAGCTTCCCCCTCCCCAGGATAGACCAGCTTGTCGATGCAACGGCTGGGTATGGGCGGATGAGCTTCCTTGATGCTTATCGGGGTTATCATCAGATAGCCATGTACGGCCCCGATGAGGAGAAGACATCTTTTATCACGCCAAGGGGGCTGTACTGTTACAGTGTCATGCCTTTTGGTCTGAGGAATGCCGGTGCAACATATCAGAGGTTAGCAACGATTATGCTAAAGAAGTTGCTCGGTAAGACCATGGAGGTTTACATAGATGACATGGTGGTCAAGAGCAGAGAGAAGGAAAACCACATCGCTGATTTAAAAGAAGCTTTTGAGATATTGAGAGAGTATAAACTGAAGCTCAACGCCTCGAAGTGTGCGTTTGGGGTAAATTCAGGAAAGTTCCTGGGGCATTTGGTCACCATAAGAGGGATAGAAGCGAACCCCGATCAAATTACAGCGTTACAAAGGCTCCAAAGTCCAAGGACCACGAAGGAAGTCCAGAGGTTGACTGGGATGGCAGCGGCTTTAAACCGATTCATCAGCAGGTCTAGTGACAAGTGCAGACCCTTCAGTTGCTGAAAAGAGGGAAGGATACGAATGGGGAGCAGAATTTGAGCAGGCATTCCAAAACTGAAGAAGTACTTGGCAGCGGCCCCCTGTCCACTCCCGAACAAGGCGAGTCCCTAACTCTATATCTAGCAGTCTCCGAACATGTTGTAAGTGCAGTGCTGTTGAGGGACAAGGGATCCGAGCAAATCCCGATCTATTATATCAAGAAAAGCGTTCTGGATGCGAGACAAGATATCGCCCCTCGAAAAGTTGGTCACGGCATTAAGAACAGCGGCACGTAAATTGCCCCATTATTTCCAGAGTCACAGAATCGTGGTTTATACTGAGTATCCGTTAAAATCTCTGCTACGAAAGGCAGATTTCTCGGGACGTATCTCAACTTGGTCGGTCGAACTGAGTTAGTACGACATAGATTATCAGCCGCGCACCGCAATAAAGGGGCAGGTGCTGGCAGACTTCATAGCTGAGTTTTCACCTACGGTGGCTCCCGAGCCTCCTATGAGACGAGAGCCGAGAAAGGAGCAAGTGAAGGAGCAATCAACGAAAACAAAGAAAGCTCCGACCGAACAGGATCCCACGGAGTGGAAATTATTTGTTGATGGCTCTGCATGCAACACGGGTTCGGGAATTGGTGCGGTGCTTTTCCCTCCTGAAGGAGCAATGATGGAACTGTCCCTTCGATTGGGATTCAGTGCCTCAAATAACGTGGCGGAGTATGAGGCACTCTTGGCAGGATTAAGAAGTGCAAAAACCCTGAAGGTGAAAAAGATACGAGTGCATTGTGACTCGCAACTCGTGGTGAACCAGTTGTCCGGGGAGTATGAAGCCCGGAACGAAAAGATGGCTGCCTACGTGATAGCCGCCAAAGATCTGCTTGACACTTTCGAGAAAGTATACATCGAGCAGATAAGTTCTGGGCAAAATGCCCATGCTGATTCTCTTGCCTGGTTGGCCGCCGCTATACCAACAGAATTTAAGAGAAGGGTGACAGTAGATTATCTTGCTGAGCCGAGCATCGGAAGAAGTGTGGAACTGGTCTTGGACGTGAACCAAGGACCAAGTTGGATGGACCCAATAGTGGAGTTCCTACGAGATGGGATACTCCCCACAGATAAAAAGGAGGCTCACAAGATTAAAACAAAGTCTGCACGGTTTTGGCTGTCACCAGAAGGAAAGCTGTACAGAAAATCCTTCACTGGACCCTACTTACTTTGTGTGCACCCCGAAATGGTGCAGAAGTTTCTCCACAAAATCCACGAGGGAACGTGTGGAAGTCATGCTGGGGGAAGGTCCATTGCTCACCGAGCAATAACCCAAGGGTACTGGTGGCCTCACATGCAAGAAGACGCAAAAGTGTATGTAAAGATTTGTGAGAAGTGCCAGAAATTCTCACCAATGATAAGGACACCAGCCGAAGATCTGGTGCCCTTGACCAGTCCTTGGCCCTTCGCACAATGGGGGATGGACATCGTGGGTCCACTTCACAAGGCAACTGGGAATAGGAAATTTCTGTTGGTAGCAACAGATTATTTCACCAAATGGATTGAAGCTGAGCCACTGGCTAAGATCACTGAGCCTATGATAGAGAGGTTCGTTTGGAAAAGTATAATCACCCGTTTGGGGTCCCTTATTCCTTGATTACGGATAATGGGTCCCAATTTCCAGAAAAAGTTTAAGGCTTTTTGTGCCCAGTATGGGATAAGGAATTATTACTCTACCCCAGCCTACCCACAGAGTAATGGGCAAGCGGAAGCGTCCAACAAAACTATACTTGATGGGATCAAGAAGAGATTGGACAAAGCAAAGGGGAAGTGGCCCGATGAATTGCCACTTGTTCTTTGGGCGCACCGAACAACGCCTAGGAGGTCTACGGGAGAGACCCCCTACTCATTAGCCTATGGGACAGAAGCCGTAATCCCATTAGAGGTTGGTTTGCCGACCAACAGGACCACTTTGGTTGAAAGTGGAGGCAATGACAGAGCCTTGGAAATAGAACTGGATCTTGCCGAGGAACGTAGAGAAAGGGCTCTGGTGCACTTAGCCTCATATCAAGAGCAGCTGATGAAGAGCTACAACAAAAATGTCCACCCCCGAGAATTTGGTATTGGAGACCTTGTACTTCGTAAGGTGCTCGGCAATACCAAAGTAGCCAACGAGGGCAAGTTGGGAGCAAACTGGGAGGGCCCGTATAGAGTTACGGAGATTGCAGGCATTGGGGCTTACCGCTTGGCGGACCTGGACGGGAACCCGGTGCCAAGGCCATGGAATGTCCACAACTTGAGGAAGTTTTTTGTTTGAAAAAACTTCAGCGTATTTTTTTTTTATTCTGTTTTAGGATGTACGAGTACAATTCCTTTGTTTTTTATTTGTTTAGTTGCAAGGGGTACGAGTAACGCCTCCTTGAGTTTTTTGAATTATGAATAAAATTCTGATTTTGATTTAAGACATCGTTTCTTTTGTCTTCATTATGATTAGAATACGAAGTTTGGTCCTTGCCCCTCACTTCGTATTGGGGAGCAGAGGGATAGGTTTATGCCAAATACGAAGATATTTGAGCAGATTCAAATACATTGCAAGTACGAGTACACTTGGTTACTTATACAGGTATGAACAAACCTGGCATGTATACGTGGAAATACACACTTTTGCCAAATATGAAAACATTTGGACAGACTAAGTATGAATACACTTAGACTTAAAAGCAAACGCTTGTCAGCATACGAGTACATGCAGAATTAATCAAGTACGAATATACTTGACCACTCATACGGGTACGAACAAACCTGGTTTTGATATATTTTAACACGTTGCAAGTACGAATATACTTGATCACTTAAACAGGTACGAACAAGCCTAGTTTGTATATAAAAAATGCATAGCCTTGCCAAGTGCGAGTATATTTGGAACCTAAGCACGAGTAAACTTAGACAATGAAGAATGGGCAGCATACGAAAACATGCTGATCAGTAGTACGAATACACTTAGGACTATTTCCAATTACGAGGATAACTTGGAAAGCATGCTAGCATGAATATACTTGGGCCGCATATACATCCCAACATGATCTATAAACGGAAGCACTCAAAACACCTAAGTACGAGATACTTGAGCAATTGAAATTGAAACGGTTGGCCATGAAAAGGGCCACTAGCGATGTTAAAGCCACGAAGGGCCAAATACTTAAAGTTAAAAAGTATTGAGAATGTATTTGTGCCGCACAGGGCAAACTTACAGCCGCGCAGGGCCACCACTACGTATCAAGAATTATATTGTTCCAGGAGGAGGAGTGCATACCTACTGATCCACAATGGGATCTTGAGTGACTGGATTTGGGGTTTGATCTTGAGCAACAGGAGTTGGGGTTTCTACGGGGGTATCTTTTGGAGCAGTACTCTCATCAGTTGGACCACCACTGGCTTCTTTCTGGCCAGGGTTGGTCACTTCGTCGTTGCCATTGGCATCAGCACCGAGCTGCTCGGAAACATCCACGTTGAGTTCCTCATTTGGATTGTCCTCCTCTTCCTCGATCTCATCTTCATCTTGGGCTACTATAGTGCTCGGAAGATCAATTTCCGTCCACAAGGCAGAAGAATCAGCTGTACCAGACTTCCTGAGGCCAGCGGTCCACCCAGCAGCAAATATTTGATCTTGGATCTTGGGCATCTGATTTTTGTAGCTTTCAGTGCCTACATTGATCCCTTCGTTATACCCCTGCTGGTAAGACATCTTCGCCTCGTTTTTGCTCGCCTCCAGCTCTATCAGAGTCTAGTTCAGGCTATCCTCAGCACCATCTAGCTTGTTCTTCACTTCAGCTGCCACATTTCGAGCCTGGTTTCTCTCTCTCTCAAGCTGGGCTATGGAGGTCAGGAGTTTGGCGTTTTCGCTGGCCAATTTTGCACGCTGGGGCTCTGAGTGGCCCAACTTTTGGGCCATGGCCACCATCTTTTGCGTAGCTTAAACGTATTAATCATGACTCAGTAGTACAGTTGAGAGGAGGCTAAATTATAAGAAACGAAGATCATAAATGGGTTTACCTTAAAGCTATGCACCATGAAAGATCCAAGCAAGTTGTCTGGAGAGCTCACCACCTCTTTCTGCATGTCCCTGGGGAGCATGAGAGCCTGGGATAGGGCCAGTGCGGTCCCTTCAGACTCCACACTATCCCGGACAGTGACAGTCTTGTTGCCATGTGAAAGTTGGGGAGCCCAGATTGGAGTTTGGGTTATGGGTATCTGAGTCGAGGTCCCCCCAGGTGCTTCCAGACGTGGGCGTTTGTCCCTGTGGCTAGCTTCAAGTTCTTCGGGAGAAAATCCAGGGGGAGCGTCGAGTTGTGCTATTCCTCGACGGCCATGTGACGGCGCAGGACTCTGGGAGCGACCTCGGCCACGAGCAGTGCCGCGGCTCCTTCCTCGGCCAGCTCCTGGGATTGTGAGGAGACTTTCGAGGTTGATTGGCTGATTCATCTCTTGGGAACGTGGAGATGGGGAATAACCGTCTGACGATGTAGATGCTTCCTCGACAATTTCCACAGAAGCACTACGGAAGGGAGGGGTCTGAGAACGCCTTTCTTCTTCTATCTGCTCGGGCTGTGCAGGTTGTGCAGCGGCAGGACCAGGGACTGGCGGGTCGTCTGCTGCTCGGATGCGCCGATCAATGAAGCCCCCGTAAGATGCTCTGTAACTCAGGAGCACCTGCGCTGCTCTTGCTCGGCCTGCCAAGTGGGTACCCTCGCCGTTGAAATTCAGAGCCTGGGTGATGTGTGCCACATGTACTTGGGGCGTAATGATAGCGTGCCCCTGGTTGATATTTTCAGCTGCAACACGAAAAATTGACAGTCATAAGATGGATGAAATTGAATACGCAATACGAGTGAATTGCTAGGTGAATGAATTTTACGAGGAAGAAATAACTGACGTGGTTGCCCAAATCTGTGAGGGGCGTGAAAGCCTATCACTTGGCCGTCCTCATCTCTGGGCTCGAAATTTCCAGTAACGACGAGGAAATCGTCGTCGTCTCCTCGAGCGGAGTCGGGCAATTCAAGCACCAGCCGCCTCCTGGAATCTCTACTCTTTAGGTAGTAGGTGAGGGCGTCTTTCGTACGGGAAATGCTGTACAGATGATGAATATCGTACAGGCCTAAGGATGTGCCTAACATCTGGTTTAGGGTGTTGATACCCATAACCACTCGGAAAAAATTGGCGGACACTTGCATAGGGGATAGTCTGTAGTAAACCAGAACCTGGCGGAGTAGTGGCACCAGGGGGAATCTAACACCGCCCTCTACAATGGCGACCACCGGAATGTGTAGAGTGTCGTTGTCAGGGCTCTGACGTATAGCGTCTACAGGAGCCAAGCTAATGGCCACATCGTCGGGGATCTCATAGCGAGACCTAAACGAGGCCATGGTTTGAGGGGTATTGCAGTGACGCCTGAACCTCCCCATTTTTGAAAAAAGTGGGTCTATCGCAGTGGGAGATCACGGGTGTGAAGAAACCCTAAATATGATCCGAGAAATCCTACAGTAACGAGAGAAAGAGGGCGGAAGAAGGAACGATGACTTACGATTATGGTGATCAGAATCCTAGATGCACAAGGAGGAAACCTCGAGATGGTGAACAAGGCTCCAATGGCGGATGTGCTTGAGAGTTCTGGTTGCAGAGGGAATCGAGATAAAGAAAGGGGTTTCGAAATAAGGGGAAAACCCAAAATTGCCCCAAGCTTAGTGGGGTGGCGTATGCGAAACGTCATCCCAACGCCGTTTGGGCGTTCCGTTTTCCGAAGAAATGTCCATTCGCATTCAAGGCGAGCGGTACGGTTTGTGCCACGTGGAAAGGTTGGGGCAGGAAAGGCCTGTCCAGCCCAAATAACGAGACGTTTTTTGGGCTGGTGTAATGATGATATTTGCACCAGTTTTGAGAAACGAAGGGTGCAGGAGCAAAAGCAAATGTTATTCGGATCTTAAATAGCTTTGCTCGTCATATATGAAGAGATAACGAGTAAAGCTGGGGAGCAATTGTAGGGAGTAAATCCCGAGCAGGTACAAATTGTGCCCGGGTACGTGGTACGTGGGACCACGATATAATTATGATGGGGACAGTCGCCGTGCAATACGGTGGTCGGCGACAGAGACCAATGATATGAGAAATCATTGGTTCAGAGAGTCTATGCAAGGTCAAGGTCCAGTGACACGAGAGGATCTTGGACCAAGGGATTGTCGAAGGACCAGTAACATGTAAAGTCATTGGTCCAGGTAGCTTGTTCGGCAACGATAAGGCCGAACAGGGGGGGAGTTTATACGAAAGTAGTCCCAGAGCAGGGGACGATCCCGAAGGTTCCAGAAACAGAGATGTTCCGTGGAGGAATGAGATCCCAATAAAATAGGATCTTGGGAAGATACCCAACGGGAATGGGAAGTTCGGCCAGCTGTGGAAAAGAGTCCTAAACGGACTAAGGTAATGAGCTGATAAGGGAACGAGAATCCAAGTTATTCTGGGTTTCCTATACGAGATAGGAGACCTATGGAAACGTGGATACTTGGGCAGCAAGCATCCATAAACCTATAAATACGAGGCAAACCTAGAGGAAAAAGGTACACAATATATTACGGTTTTACGTATTCTTCTACTTGATTTAAGGTTTTCGACCAGTACGTGATACTAACTTAGGCATCGGAGGGCCTTTGCCACGAGAGGCAAAGGTGCACTCACCTTTTGTCTGTTTTGCAGATAAAGACTTCGGCGACATATTAGGGTTCCGGCGAGAATCTTGAAGTAGCCGTTACGTTCTTGTGCTGCTTAAACCACTCTCGGTTTTTCTGCACTTACAACTGCGAAGAAAAGATTCTGACCAGTGGCCCAAGTTGGCAGAGCACATGTGGCGCCATGTAAGGGATCATGACTCGCGTCGTGTTAAACATATATTGGCTTCAAGTTTCAACGATTTGCCCCATCGCTTGAAGTCATGCTTTCTTTACTTGGGTTTGTTTCCAGAAGACTTCGAAATTGATGCAAAGAAACTCTGTCGGTTGTGGGAAGCAGAGGGTTTCATAAAATTTGGCGAAGAATCTTTTGAGGAGGCGGCAGAGGTGTATTTGAGAGAGCTAATTGACATGAGTTTGATTCAAGTAGTGAAAAGAAATTGGAGGAGAATCATAACATGCCGAGTGCACGACCTGCTCCGTGATTACGCAATCGAAAAGTCGAAGGAGCTAAATTTTCTTCATATCTATGAAGGAACAGTTGCTCCCAACAGTCGAAGGCTAGCCTACTATCGGGGATTTGTGAGGTTTATTTCATTGGACCAATCAGATATGCGTCTACGAATCCTCTTGTTTTTCAATGTAGCAAATGAAGACTCGGAAATAGCACAGCTATAGTCCATATGCAGGCAGTTGAGATTACTGAGAGTGTTAGATCTTCAGGATGTTCTATCCAATCGTTACGGACATAAAAGAATGCTCGATGAAATTGGGAATTTGATTCACTTGAGGTACCTGACTACCTGGGGTTAAAAAATATGAATGCACCCTCACAGTTCATAGGTAACTTGCATGCCCTGCAAACCTTGGAATTGAATATAAATGATTTCGATGATCCAATTCAGTTACCTTATGAGATATGCAAAGCAAAGCAGCTGAGACATTTAATTGGAAATTTCAAGTGGCCGTTTCGAGTGGACAATATGACAAATCTTCAAACTCTCAATAAGGTGGTTGTCGAGGACCAGATGGAATTTAACCCAATGGATTTGATCAATCTTCGCGAGCTTACCATAAAATATGTCGGAAAGTACTTCGGCAAAAGATATACACTAGATTGTATTGGTGGATTAACAAACCTCGAAACCTTGGAGTTGGATGCAAGTAATTGTTCCAAGGTCGACTTGCAGCCGCTCTGTCGCTGCCAACACCTCCTCCAATTGAGGCTGGGCGGCTATGGATTTCCCTGTTGGGTACAATGGAAGCTGCCAACAGAGGTGCTTCCAAATCTCAGGCACCTCTACTTAGATGCAAGGGATGTTAGTGAAGATCCTTTGCCAGTGTTGGAGAAGCTTCCAAAATTGACAATTCTCTTACTAATTAAGTATTGGTTTGCACAGCTGGAGGATTCCCTCAACTCGAGATCCTAGAAGTTGAAAGTAATTTCCTGAGGGAGATCCAAGTGGAAGGAGGAGGAATGCCTGTGCTTAAGGGTTTGTTGATAAATAGCTTTCATTGTGATGTTCGGATGCCAGATAGACTACGCTCCATCCCTACCCCGGATCCCCCTTTGGATTGGAATGAGTGGGCTTACTAATTAAGTATTGAATTAGCTTTGGATAATGCTTGTCTTTTTTACATTTCGCAAGAATAATGTGAATTTGTTTAAACAAAGCTAATAATTAAGTCTGCTTAATTAGTTTGCGTTTTGTTTCAGTTGATAATTAGCTGATGAAGCTTTTCATTTCTATGTACGTACGAAACGTGTTGTATTCTCGGTCTCTTTCCTTTCATTGCTATAAATTAATAAAGGACATGTGTGATTTTTTGTTTTCACCAAAAAATTATCATAATGTTTTTCTTTTTTAATTAGTTACAACCATTGAGGCGACACAGCAAGTGTAAGAGGAGGAAATTAGTGAACATCTTTTATTGAGAAATTAGCCGAATCACAGGTTTTGCAACACAAACAATATGCACAGACAGAGCTAGAATTTCTATAGAGAAGATGCCGAAACTTAGAATCTAAAAATTCACATATTCACATGGTTGTTGAATGTTTAAGTTTTCCGTACATATAGTGTAACGATCCATATTTTTCGACCAATTTTTTTGTTTAGAAACTAATTTTTATAATTAAATACTTTTTATTAAATTTAAATTTTATAATTACAACTAAGACCTTATAGTTTTAAAACCTACATTTTGAAGCCCAAAAATGCTTGGCGATTTCCTAGTCCTAAAATTATGGGTTGCCCCAAGCGTAGGGCGGAGACCGATATAGCACAATATCCGGTAAGACCGGAGTCGAATCCACTAAGGACGGTGAAGTGTGTGCTGTGGAACCTCGGGTTGTAGAATTTGAAACGGCTCTTAGGTAGCCACCCCTTGTTGGTTTGGTTGAGAGATAAACTAAAACAAGAAATTGATTAAACTATTCAGATAATTAAAAGGAGGTACGGTCGTAGGGTTTATAGCACTCGTAACCAGTCCGGATTAGCCTGCTCCATTCAGCGTTCTTAAAAACGTTTAACTTTAGTTTGGAAAAGATACCCCGAAAGATGCGAACCTTTATGGTCGCCGTATACCCATGCGCAGCGAAGAATGAGTTTTGGACCCCCATTCCCCCGTTCACATGGGCTCCGACGATGCCCCGGGTTCGTCTAACGAATGTTCTTACTAACCTAAAATTACTTTTTCCATTATTTGAAAACAGGAGCAGTACCCGAACCGATCACGGTGTGCTAATCACCTCGCGACCCTACCTATACGATTACTCACTCATTATTGAAAGAGAAACAAGAGAAATCCTAACTTGCATCATGCTTCTATTGCTTGGAATGAAAAAGAAATAAGAAAACTCAATTAATTAAATACCAACGAACAACTTTAATGAAGAACAGAAATCAATACGAGTTATCAGAGTGCGGAGATCTGAACAAAACTTTGAAAACTTGAAGGAAATTAATTCTGGAACGGAAAGAACGGAAATTAAAGCTGCTACGCAAAAGTTCGAACCCTAAAAATGGAGTTTAGAGGGGTATTAATACAAACCCCAAATATTCGGAAATAATTAGAAAAGGAAAGAAAACGACGAAACATTGAAGATTCCCGCTGAGCCTCTCGGTATTGATACAGGCCTCATGTGTATCGATACCCATCTCTCTGTTCATCACTGGATCGGTTTTGCACTGAGTTGTATCGATACAGGTTATCCATGTATCGATACCGATCGTGTTAGATCGCCCGCTGAGCCTTGCATGGGATTTGGCCACCCAACGTCACCCGACGCCTCATGCTTCCTCTTTGACTTCCCATGTCGACGTCCAAAACGACCTCAAAGCCTCTAAATCCAATCTTGGCGTAAAATCCGCCTTATTACCTACGAAAATAACAAAAACACAAAACAAAGAAAAGCACGGCATCAAGTGGATAATGGAATAAAACGCGCCTCTAACGTGCTAATTCGCCCTACTTAGGCACTCATATCTATGATATCACGCGCCTATCACACCTCCCAACTTGAGCGTTGCTAGTCCCTAGTAACGAACGAACAGAAAAATAATAAAAGAAAAACTACAAGACAAAAACGGGGATACGGAGGTTATGCATGTTGTACAAAAAAAAAAAATAGGCGAGCCAAAAGATTTTCGCCTCCTCACTCACCTGCAACTCAAATACATGCATGCCTTGGCAAAAAGATAAACAAATATTAGTGCCGAAACACATGCAGAGACAAATGCCCCACGATGGCAACATTGCTACACTCGCTCGCCGGAACTCTCAAACATCCCATGAAAAAGCGTTTGGCGAACTACGTGGGACCGAAACAAAAGCCTCCACGTGCCAATCAAAAATAACGCTCACAAAGAATACAGCACGATAAGACAATCACGATTCCACAATATGAGCAGCATTAAATAGAAAACATGCATCTACGAGAGTTAACAACGTGCATAAGATCTACACAAAGGACTTTAGAAAGCTTAAAACGACCGTGGTTCTGAATAAAGGGGAGAGACATGCAAAATTAGGCGGCGGCCTATAGTAACGCAAGGTAAACTACCCAGACTGGCCGCTGTGGGCACACGCCCCAAAAATTCCCGTGTTTTAGGCATGAAAATTCCGGGTGCGCCCTTATCTCGCGGAAAGCGCGGCGAAGTGCTTCGCAGATCAGAGAGTCGCCACTCGGGTTTTTGCGGTTTGTACCCAAGAAACCGTTCTTTTGAAAAACGTTTGAACCACGTTTGTTTGATTTTGAAAAAGCTTTTGTAGACTGGACCGTCGTCACCTTCGATCTTGAGGTTCGGGAGCCAGATTACGAGAGGGGAAGGGTTTTATGGCACCCCCCTCGCCCAGTCCGAAGACCGGTCTCTACTCAGGCGTTTTATAAAACATTTGCACTTCTCTCTTTATTTGATCATTCTTTTAACCAGTTAGGGCGGGGGAACAGTTAATAGGGGTTAAAACTGTAAACACATTTGCAGTTTATGTACAAGAATATATGACAAAATGTTTATGGATGATGATGTTTGATCTATACAAGTATAATAGATTGAGAACAAACTTTTGTAGACGTTTTAAGTAGACTAGAACACACTGGCTGTGAAACGTTGCACACAGAATCAAGCCTGCATGCACTGGCCAGGTCACTGCACGCAGCCATGACCTGCGTGCGCCACTCCACTACTGGCGTGCGCCGGTAGACTTAAGCCCACAGCTTCTGTTCTCAACCCTCTAGGCTCTGGAAAGGATCAGTGCACACCCAAGACAAACCACGCAGTCAAATATGGGAATACTAACTATTACAGACAGATTAATGGGCTTAGAAGCCACCAAATGAACAGAAAATCCCTTAAACAGTGAGGGGAAGATGATCAAAGGCCTGGATGTAAGATCCATGCAAGGGCCAAGCCACTGGAACATGAACCACTGCCGTACGCCACAAGATGAGGGCCGCACGCCAGATGTCTATAGGTTCCAGTGCTTTGGCTTTGCACATTCTGGGCTCTGGAACAGGACCAGAAGAACCCAGAAGGCCATACTAAGCACAAACACAAATGGAAGAGAAAGCAAAGTAAATGCAGAAAATGATAAACTGGTTTTTAGCAGGCATCAGGGTGGTCAGAACTTAAAGAAAGCAAGAAAACAATGATCCATGATCCCCACGCCAGTTTTGCACGTACTACCATGACTGGCGTACGGCTGAAACTAACTGGCGTGCGCCACTGATCACTGCGTACAGCTGTGGAACCTTGCCAGCATTAGGGCCAGGACTCAGCCTTAACCCTGCCAGCCCCCCTCAGGGGTCAGAACAGGAAACAGAAACAGAAGGTGTTATACCTTTTGCTTGTGAGCTTGAGAGAAAACTTGAGTTTTGAGCTTGAAGGTGATGTGGATGAGAGAATGGTGAGGGTTTTTGGGCTGTGGAGAGTGCTCTCTTGCTTGCTCTTTCTATGGAAGAGAAAGGAAGCAAGAAGCAATGAAAAAGAAGAAGACAAGAGCTTGGAGCTTTAATGGAACTTTAATGGAACCAACCCCTTGCAAATGAATGCAAGGGGGGTATTTATGGAGGAGGGTTGGACTGAGCTCAGTTGAGCCTTAAGGGCTGTTTGGAGGGTGGTGGAAGAGGGGAGCCTCTCATGCATTAAATGCATGGGACTCCTCTTGAAAGGTGGTGTGGTGAAAGGGGGGGACAGTTCTGGACGAAGTCATGATCAGGAGGCTGCCAGCTGATGTCAGGCGGCTACAAAAACTCCCGCCCATCTGGCTGAAAAAGGTTGATTTGACTGGTATTGACTGGCGTGCGCCACTTGTTGAGTGGCGTGCGCCAGAAACTGGCGATGACTGACACGTGGCAGTGGGTCCTGCGCACGCTAGTCCACCACCAGCGTACTCCAGTAGGGTTTTGCTGAGGCCATTTGGTTCTGGCTTGAGGGTTCGATAAGGGTTTGGAACGGATTCGGATGAGGTTCGGGACGCTCAAAGCTCAAACTCATTCACAAACTCGGGATGTTCTTGACCTTAATCATCATCGGGGAATCAAAAGACCGTAAATAAACTAATCTGGAAAGTCCAAAATAGGGTGTCTACAGTAGCCCCCCTTTGACGGCACTTGGAGCACCATTGTTTTGGTACAAGTAACGTCAAAGGTTTCTAGACACCCTCTCAAGGCTATCCAGAAGAAACAGAAAATGCGGACATGTATTTAAATGTACCGTCCATTGAAAGATTGAAGACGGGCGGACCATCTGAAGATCGTTGGAAGGGAGTTTGAACTCTGCTAGAAAATAGGGATGGGTGGACCATCATTGAATGCTGAGGCGGACTCTCCTGGGGAATAATCAGTTGCGGATAGATCATTGCCGTTGGGAATCAAACCTTCTTCGGCATAAGTAACTCCAATAATCACGGGTAGGTCGCGTCGGGTAGGTTAAATTCCATCTGTTGGGAATCAGAGCCAATCTCCTTATCATGGACCATCCGAGACAGAGCAATAAGACTGCTGGAAGATGCGTTACTTGTAGACCGATGTGGACTAGGATAGGCAAACGGTGTTGTACACTGATTGGACGGGCAGACCGTCGTCGTGGATCGATCGGACGATATTCTGATCGTCGTTGAGGGGGTGACCGCGGGCAATATTCTGATCGCCGTTGATCGGGGGTGAACGCGGGCAATATTCTGATCGCCGTTGATCGGGGGTGAACGCGGGCAATATTCTGATCGCCGTTGATCGGGGTGAACGCGGGCAATATTCTGATCGCCGTTGATCGGGGGTGAACGCGGGCAATATTCTGATCGCCGTTGATCGGGGGTGAACGCAGGCAATATTCTGATCGCCGTTGATCGGGGTGAACGTGGGCAATATTCTGATCGCCGTTGATCGGAGGTGAACGCGGGCAATATTCTGATCGCCGTTGATCGGGGTGATGACATGACTGACCATCGTTGAAATAGACGACATGGCTGATCGTCGGTGATGACATGGCTGATCATCGTTGAAATAGACGACATGGCTGATCGTCGGTGATGACATGGCTGATCATCGTTGAGATGACGACATGGCTGATCGTCGGTGATGACATGACTGATCATCGTTGAGAGGACGACATGGCTGATCGTCGGTGATGACATGACTGATCATCGTTGAGAGGACGACATGGCTGATCGTCGGTGATGACATGACTGATCATCGTTGAGAGGACGACATGGCTGAGCGTCGGTGATGACATGACTGATCATCGTTGAGGATAAAGCTAACCATGGCACGGATAGTTCCAACAAATCACGGGTAGGTCGCGTCAGGTAGGTTAAATTCCATCTGTTGGGAATCAGAGCCAATCTCCTTATCAAGGACCATCCGAGACAGAGCAATAAGACTGCTAGAAGCTACGCTAACGGTTGAATTGGAAGTTGGACGGACAAACCGTCGTTGATTTGACTTTGGGTGGACAGACCGTCGTTGATTTGAAATAGGACGGATGGATCGTCGTTGATTTGAAATAGGACAGATGGATCGTCGTTGATTTGAAATAAGACGGATGGATCGTCGTTGATTGGAATTGGACGGATAGATCGTCGTTGTTTTGAATTGGACGGATAGATCGCCGTTGATTTTGAATTGGACGGATAGATCGTTGTTGTCTTGAATTGGACGGATAGATCGCCGTTGATTTTGAATTGGACGGATAGATCGTCGTTGTCTTGAATTGGACGGATAGATCGCCGTTGATTTGAATTGGACGGATAGATCGTCGTTGATTTGAAATAGGACGGATGGATCGTCGTTGATTTGAAATTGGACGGATAGATCGTCGTTGATTCGAAGATTGGACGGGGTCTGCTTGGGGAAGTAGCAAACCGGGATGGAAACATGGATCAGGGCAACATGGGCTGCCTGTTGGGAATGGGCCTCAATGCTGATTTGATTTGGTTTGCCAATGCCGCAACACTAACGATAGAAACGCCTCAATACTGGTTTGATTTGATTTGATTTGATTTGGAAGCCTCCACGTGCTTTGTATTGATTTTGACTTGATGCACTTTCCTGCTTTTGACATTTGATATACAATATGCAACGACAATATATGCTAAACACATATGTACAAATTGAAAATGCAAAGGCAGACTAGGGCGGCTTCTAGAGGACGGGACGACACAAACGACGACCAGGACAATTTTGATGATTGAGGGCTACCACTGAGCCACACTTTTGCTTTACTGCTTTGATTTGAGTTGCGGGCCTGCAGGTCTAGGTAGGTAACTTTCGAGCGGGTCAGAGGTTTGCTGCTTTGATTTGAGGTGCGGGCCTGCACGCCCAAGTAGATAACTTTCGAGCGGGTCAGAGGTTTGCTGCTTTGATTTGAGGTGCGGGCCTGCACGCCCAAGTAGATAACTTTCGAGCGGGTCAGATCACCCTGTGACTTGTTTGATTTGTTTTTGCGTTGGGCCAATGCATCCCTCTGTTCTTGATGACTTGTTTTGCTTACCGTAGCGGCACTATAAAAGTTGCATTGCCTTTGGTTCATTGGAAAGAGAGTATAAACCAATCGCTAATATCCAACTTGCATTGACGAGCAAATCGAGTTGACACACAGACATATGCACATGTATAGACTGCCTAGCTCGGAAGAATGGGGAAGAAGAGTCCTAGGATACAATGCAGACTCTCTGACACATGGGCAATAATGAAATTTTGGGCATTAACATGCCAAAAATCCAAAATATCTCTAGATAGGTGAAACTGACACTCACACAGTCGAATATGTACAAAGGCCTGTACGAATAACGAAACAGAGAAGAAAGCCCCGGAATAGGCAATAGACCGAAAAATAGAAAAACGTCGCAAAGATGGACAAAAGACGCAAATGGATGACCAATTTAGGCCCGGACTGAAACCGACACCCCCGCACAGTCACATTAGGCACATATGATCTGCACGGCATAGAAAACTTGGCAAGAGCCCTTAAAACCAATTTCGAGGCACCGAAACCTTGGTTTTAACCTGAAATTCCCACCGAGGGTTCAAAATCGTTGTTAGGCGTGATGGCTGCCCAACCGCTGTATGCTGTGGGAGTTGGAGAAGCGCGCACAGGTTTAAGACCAACACGTGTCACTTTGAGCAAACGTGCGTGAGTCTCAAACTAGCGCGTGTGACTGAAAAGCTGCGCAAACTAGACTTCGCTGAACTTAGAATAAACTGTGAGCCCATTGGGGCCTCTAGCATTTCGTTCTGCTTTTGATGCTTTAAATATATTTTTTTAGGGCTTTTGCTCAGCTTTGAAATTGAAGTAGTAGTTTGAAACAAGATTGAAAGATGAAAGGTTTCCCCCCTTCTGTTTCTGATGAAGCTTGTTCTGTTCTTGACCCTTCTCGACCCTTGATGTGTACCAAAATGTCAACCATGGATTCAATTGATAGAATATGACCGAGTCCTGAAGAGAGACTGCCTACGTATCCCACATTTTGGGGAATCAGGTCAAAACGTAGTTCAGGCCAAGGTTCACTCGTGTGTTTTACCTCTCCTTTTACGCTCTAACTTTTGCCTAGTGCCGCCTTCTCAGGTTTCCGGCCTAGCGAGCTTTCGACTTTTTTCCTATTTATTTTTGCCTAGACCGCCTCCTTAGGTTTTCGGTCTAGCAGGTTGCTCTAACTTTTGCTTGGCACCGCCCACCCTTGTGGTTTTCGGCCCAACGAGCTTCTCTCAGGGAAAAGTGGCTCTTGAATTGATCCAGGTTGACCAAGGTATTGAATCCGCTGCTGTCGAGATCGATGATCTTTGGCTGCAGCCCCAGATAAGACGGCTTTTGATAATGCAGGGTCCTGACTGCTTCAGTTGAAAACACCTCGCTCCAGGCCACTTTTGCACCTTTTGAATGTGCGCTCGATGGAATGCTGCTGACACTGTTTTGAACATGGCACGAGGCCTGGAGCCTTCTGAGCTTCTGCTTTCTAGCTTGACATCCGGTGGCAGGGGTTGTGAAGCTTCTTTATCTCACGATCGACGCCAAGCGCGTCTTTGTGAGACCATGTCAAAATGTCGATGAATTCTTTGACCCTGTCTGATCAGGCACGATGCTCCTTTGGGGGACAGCGTTGAGCCAATTTTGAACCATCCGGGGCCAAGTGCTCCTTTGGGGGACATCGTTGAGCTAATTTTAAGTCATCCAGGGGTCTACCTTATCTTTCAAGTTTATTGAAACTACTTCTTCTTTTAATAGGCCGAGCATGCCTTTCGTCTTCCCTTTCGGCGAGGAAACATATTTCCTTGGGGATGACCCCATCGAAATCTATCCCTTCGTCGTCAGGGTCGACACAGTTTATTCAAAAGCCAGCAAAGTACTTAGAAGCAAGATAGTGCATATCATAAAGAAAGCCCCATGGGGTTGCCAAGTATAGCAAAAGACTCGAATTGAGAATAGAAGCTACGACATGGAGGGCCAAGAGGCACGAACTCCGACTCAGAGCTAGACTAAGACGACTTGACAGACACTGTGTCAGACTCAGACTCAAAAGTGTGCAATGCAAGCTAAACGCGATTTGAAAATGCAACTTTTATTGTTACCCTTGGCTTCCTCACAGAGAGGTGGGATCTAGAGGATGTCAGGCCCACGCAACAGCACTTCAGCTTCCTCAGCTTCTTTGGCCAAACCCACTTGGGAGAACAGCAACTCCAAATGCCCTTGAGTGAAGGACCTCAGACTGTCAGTCCGCTCCTTTGCTTGATCGATCCGGTCCTCAACCAGTGCTTTCCAGTTTTCAGCCCCATCTTCTATTCCGCACCCTGCAGCCTCGGATTCAGAAGGGATAAACATAGTTGGTTTGGGTCGAGTTTCTGGGACAATGCAGAGGGTTGGGTTGAGTATGGTGGAGCTCGGGTTGATTTGAGTGGAGGTGATAGATATCTGACCAACCAGAGTGTCAGACTTGAGTTGGGGTAAGGAGCTGGAACTGTCGTCAGGTTTTGATGGGAGTGGGGGTGGAATAGTGTCATTATCGATGAGATTCTGAATGGCATGTCGAAGGCGGTAGCAAGCATCGGTAGGATGGCCAGGCGCTTGATGGAAAGCACAATAGGCATTTGGATTGTGAGACGCCGGGAGTGCTCGCGGTGGAGGAGTCGGACAGAGTGGCCTGAGGATGCCAGCTTCAAGGAGCTTCTCATAAACCGAGGACAAAGGTGCAGAGATGCACGAGAAGACCCTTGGTGGGTTCCGGCGGCTGGATTAAGGGTTGACAGCACTTTTACTCACTTTGCCGCTGTATAGCATTGTGCTGTCAATGGAATGCACTCTTTCGGCACTGGGGATGACTTCTTTGTTGCGCATATCCTCCTTTTCGGCACTGGCTTTGAACAAGGAACCAGCGGTCTTCGGGCGAGTTCTAGCTTCATGACACTCAACTAGGTCTTTGAACATGTCTTTTGAGCACAACTCGGTTCCGATCGCAGGAGTGTGACAGGCCTGAAGAGGTTCTTTGACTAGCCCCAGATCCGGTTTTGACATGATGGAGGTGAAAAGGTCAAACAGCCCCTGGATGATAATCATTTGTTTGTCCAGCTTCTGGCTCATTTCTTGTACAGCCCTCTTCAGGTCAGCCAGCTCTGCTTGTGCCGTCATTTTGGATTGATGGTCGAGGAAGGTGATACGGCTTTGGAAGTACTAGTGAAATAGCCCCGGCAGACACTCCCAAGCAGGTTTGGCTCTTCTTTTCGGTACTTTCCTCGACGGTGCCACGCCCAAAGCTAGACAGTAAAGCAATCGAAGGCTCAGGAAGTGTCCCTGCAATAGTTTTATGTTGAAAGGAAAATGAAACAACGGAAAATGCCTGTAAGAGCGTCGTCGGTGTCCTCCAAGACTCTAGAACTAGCAGACAAAACCGTTTTATGACAGTCGGACGCTGCCCAGGTCCTCGGATTTCTTTTCGATGGTGTACCTTGATGGAATCGACTAACACTAAGAGATGTCGAAACAGCCTAAGCCTTTGACTATTCCGCTTTCGAAGTTTCAATGTTGGACCGGAACAATTCGGTGTCGACGACATGATACTGTAACCAAGAGGGCGTAAGCAGCACTGTGCCGGAGCCTTGAATGGTGTAAGTGTTTAGCACTTTTAACCTGGGTGGTATGAGCATCATGTCATGTCTCCCGTTGTTCCTAATTTTCTATTTGAAACCTCGAATGGGGTTTTAGACAAGGACTTAGAAAGTCTCGATTTCCCAAAGTCTCGTTGACCCAAGGAATTGGAAAGTTGATAACGTGCACCCCCACGATGCACGACTCGTCATCGGTCCAAGCAGCGCCCTAGCAGGCATAAAACGGGTTTGAAAGAGAGACAACCCTAAAAGCCGCCCTAGCATGCTCCTACGCAGAACAGTATGAATGTATGTACAGGCATGCGATATGGAAAGCAGTAACACATAGACAGTTTATGGGGTTAGATGCAAGTAATCCTACCCTGTGGGTTCCTGTCTTAGTTCGGAAGGTTCTATTGCTTTGTACGCATGGCGAGGCTGGTTTTGGTTTAAGGGGGTTCCTCAGGCTAGAGATGTTTTATACCTCCCATCGCAATGCGTGTAGCAGAGCAATGGTCAAACGGTAATACGTCTCATCATCGTCCAAGGTTGTTGGGCATTCGAGGACCCCGGGCTCCAGTAAACTGTGCCGGTTACCCAAAACGCCTCAACGGGGCTGATAAAACACCGATGCAAATGAACGCGCGCCGAAAGAATGATCGAGAGAGAGAGAAACGAAATGCTTTTCGAACAAACGCCTTTTGAAGCTTGGCTCACTTCATTAATCGACATTTGGAAAAAACTACATAAGCGAACAATAGTAAAAAGCCCCAGTTTGGAATGGTCGGATGTAGAATCCTGTTATGTTACCATTCCACTCTTCAGTAGCGCGGAGCGTACTGTTTTGCCAGACTTTTGAACATTGTTCATTCATGTATTAATTTCCAAATGTTGATTAATGTAATGTCCCCAGCAGAGTCGCCACTGTGGGCACACGCCCCAAAAATTCCCGTGTTTTAGGCATGAAAATTCCGGGTGCGCCCTTATCTCGCGGAAAGCGCGGCGAAGTGCTTCGCAGATCAGAGAGTCGCCACTCGGGTTTTTGCGGTTTGTACCCAAGAAACCGTTCTTTTGAAAAACGTTTGAACCACGTTTGTTTGATTTTGAAAAAGGCTTTTGTAGACTGGACCGTCGTCACCTTCGATCTTGAGGTTCGGGAGCCAGATTACGAGAGGGGAAGGGTTTTATGGCACCCCCCTCGCCCAGTCCGGAGACCGGTCTCTACTCAGGCGTTTTATAAAACATTTGCACTTCTCTCTTTATTTGATCATTCTTTTAACCAGTTAGGGCGGGGGAACAGTTAATAGGGGTTAAAACTGTAAACACATTTGCAGTTTATGTACAAGAATATATGACAAAATGTTTTATGGATGATGATGTTTGATCGATACAAGTATAATAGATTGAGAACAAACTTTTGTAGACGTTTTAAGTAGACTAGAACACACTGGCTGTGGAACGTTGCACACAGAATCAAGCCTGCATGCACTGGCCAGGCCACTGCACGCAGCCATGACCTGCGTGCGCCACTCCACTACTGGCGTGCGCCGGTAGACTTAAGCCCACAGCTTCTGTTCTCAACCCTCTAGGCTCTGGAAAGGACCAGTGCACACCCAGGACAAACCACGCAGTCAAATATGGGAATACTAACTATTACAGACAGATTAATGGGCTTAGAAGCCATCAAATGAACAGAAAATCCCTTAAACAGTGAGGGGAAGATGATCAAAGGCCTGGATGTAAGATCCATGCAAGGGCCAAGCCACTGGAACATGAACCACTGCCGTACGCCACAAGATGAGGGCCGCACGCCAGATGTCTATAGGTTCCAGTGCTTTGGCTTTGCACATTCTGGGCTCTGGAACAGGACCAGAAGAACCCAGAAGGCCATACTAAGCACAAACACAAATGGAAGAGAAAGCAAAGTAAATGCAGAAAATGATAAACTGGTTTTTAGCAGGCATCAGGGTGGTCAGAACTTAAAGAAAGCAAGAAAACAATGATCCATGATCCCCACGCCAGTTTTGCACGTACTACCATGACTGGCGTACGGCTGAAACTAACTGGCGTGCGCCACTGATCACTGCGTACAGCTGTGGAACCTTGCCAGCATTAGGGCCAGGACTGGTATGGATTACCAGCCTTGACCCTGCCAGCCCCCCTCAGGGGTCAGAACAGGAAACAGAAACAGAAGGTGTTATACCTTTTGCTTGTGAGCTTGAGAGAAAACTTGAGTTTTGAGCTTGAAGGTGATGTGGATGAGAGAATGGTGAGGGTTTTTGGGCTGTGGAGAGTGCTCTCTTGCTTGCTCTTTCTATGGAAGAGAAAGGAAGCAAGAAGCAATGAAAAAGAAGAAGACAAGAGCTTGGAGCCTTAATGGAACTTTAATGGAACCAACCCCTTGCAAATGAATGCAAGGGGGGTATTTATGGAGGAGGGTTGGACTGAGCTCAGTTGAGCCTTAAGGGCTGTTTGGAGGGTGGTGGAAGAGGGGAGCCTCCCATGCATTAAATGCATGGGACTCCTCTTGAAAGGTGGTGTGGTGAAAGGGGGGGACAGTTCTGGACGAAGTCATGATCAGGAGGCTGCCAGCTGATGTCAGGCGGCTACAAAAACTCCCGCCCATCTGGCTGAAAAAGGTTGATTTGACTGGTATTGACTGGCGTGCGCCACTTGTTGAGTGGCGTGCGCCAGAAACTGGCGATGACTGACACGTGGCAGTGGGTCCTGCGCACGCTAGTCCACCACCAGCGTACTCCAGTAGGGTTTTGCTGAGGCCATTTGGTTCTGGCTTGAGGGTTCGATAAGGGTTTGGAATGGGTTCGGATGAGGTTCGGGACGCTCAAAGCTCAAACTCATTCACAAACTCGGGATGTTCTTGACCTTAATCATCATCGGGGAATCAAAAGACCGTAAATAAACTAATCTGGAAAGTCCAAAATAGGGTGTCTACAGCCGCCACCTTAACCCTTAAACTACCAGCATGCACCCATTGGTGCCAACCAAAACAAGTCCAACACGAGAATTAAACAACCATACTAAGTTATTACAAACCCAAATACTAGAAAATTAAACAAAGTCCACCGACACTGAAAAACATGAAATAACCACATAAAATAACACCACCACCTAGCCTTATGCATCATGGATATCCCAGCTCAATCCGAATCACTCCCAGCAAAATCATCACTAACTTCCAACTCCGGAAACTGGAGCTGCTGATTTGGTTGCGAGGCTTGTCCCGTCCCTGCGATACGGTTGTACAACCACTGATTCTGGTGGGCCAGTACCTGCTGGTCACGCCCAACCTGACGCACCTCCTTCTTCAACTTCTGCTGGCTTTTAGCCACAGCCGCCTCAAGACAGAAAATCTTCATCAACCAAGTGTTCGTGTTAGCATTTGCCGGGGGCTCAGTTAACAATGCCCCCCGCCTTCCCTTAGAATGGGCCGCACTTTTCTGAAGAATGGAACTATCAATATCACCCGGATGAGGTTCGTCATTCTTAAAATACTTGGAAGCTAGCCCCTCTTCGGCCCTACAGATAGTTGAAATCAAGACCGGAAATGGCAACCGAGTGTTGGTTGATGCGTCTCTGAATTCCACAATCTTAACAAAAATATATCGGGCCCAATCGCACACCGTCTCCTCCTCCAAGAATGCCATCAACATGTTCCCAGTGGTTTCAGAAGGTTTATTTTCGGTCGCCCGAGGGTCCAAGTTATAACACACCAACTGATTGACAAACCGAAACGACGGCCTGAATTTACCGGGCCGGTGGGGAATCATCGCATTCCTTTTCTCCAAATACATATTCTCAAAAACAATATCCCTATCAAAAGCCTCATTCAGGACCGGGTAGTTTGTTTCCCCCGTGGGAGGAGCATATAACATCCTAGCCGCGATAATACCCGGGGTTACTATCACCGGTATCCTACCAATCCTCGAAGTAATACGGGCCTCGGGATGCAATTCAGTCCCGGCCTCAGGCACAACCATATGCTTGTAAAATTCCTCAACTAATTCAATATTAAAGCCAGGATTACGCTCGAACCAAAAAGACAAACCTTGCCTGACGACCGACTGTATGACTTCATTGTTCGGTGGAAAGCTATCCCAGATGATGAACCTCTCTGCCTTTACTCCTCGACCTTTGCATGAAGCCTCCCATGCCAACTGCTCATCCCTCTGAATCTGTTCTCGATTCCTCCTCCGTGGCCGGGCCGGAACCTCCGCCGGAGCGGGATCTTGCACAACATCCGGGTTTGGCGCATGACCAGAGGAACCCACGCCCTTCCCTTTCTCTGCTAGACTTGCCTTCTTCTTGGGTGCCATGTGGGAGATGGGAAAAATTTAAGGTAGGTTAGGATTTTTGGGTTTGTAGGGATTTGGGTTTTTGGTGGGGGTTGAGACAAGAGTATGTGGTAGAGATGGGAAAAACAAGAGTTTTGGTGAAGTTTGGAGTGATTTGGGTGGAGGAAAGTGGGTTTTTCGGAAGTTTGGGTGGAGGTTTGGTTATGGAGTAATGGCGGGTTAGAGAGAGAGAATGGAGGTTGAAGATGAAAAGAAGGAGTGAAAAGTGAAAAGGTGAGAGAGAATCAGCCGGCCCTTTGTCTTTTTAACTTTTTTCTGCGCCCTTTTTTTTTTCTTTTTTTTTTAACCGAAGGGGCTTCGGTATCGATACTAACGAGGGATGTATCGATACCGGTTGAACTGTTCATCTTTGGCCGTTTGTCTCCTTCTTTTTTTTTTTTGGTTGGCTAAGGGTTTTTATTGAAGGGTTTTGTTTAAAGGGTTTTGGCTAAAGTTGTAAGGATTTCACCCACATGACACCCATCAAAAATTCTTCAATTTCACCCCAACACCAACGATGCTCCGAACAAAATACCCATGATGCACAATGCTAGACCCCCCAACTTGAATCCAACCCACACACCGTCTTCCTAGGCTAGACTCAGGAACTGACTCGGACTGGTTTAAGATTGGTCAAAGGGACACATATGTGGTCTAATCATAAAAGAAAGCCTTGTTTCATCCCCTATGCACGATATCAACTCTCGCAAATGCATGCAAATTATTCAGCTATTCAATTATGAAACAAACGCCTACTTTTTTACGCAATTGCGAGAAAGGTAAATCAAAGAATCATGGGAATGCTTTATATTTTTTTTCTACTTTTTTTTAAATATTAACCACGTGGGGACACTTACTTAACGTAAACGACAGCATAAACATGTTCACGAAACGCCAAATATATGCATGAATCTAAGTTAAACAAGTCCAAAGATTTGGCAAATTCTAACATGCTCGCCTAATCATACAATCAAGCATAACAAACGTATCCCCAAAAATTAATAAAAATTAAAAAATTATCTCTAGCAACGCCACGAGAACGTGTACAAAGTACACCCTTCCCTCCAACTTAAAACATGCTATGTTCCCAAAGCATGAAAACACAGCATAAGAAAAATAAGGGAGAAGAAATGGACCAACGGGTGGCAGCCAACCACCATGACCTCGGCCGATGTTCGAGGAGTTTCCTTGCACTGCACGCCGTGCAAAACACCGCACCTTGCAAAAAGCATTAGCGCCACCCGGTTCGTAGTACCCGGGATCCCAAAAAAAAAACAACAAGAAAAGGAAAAAGCAAAAATAAAAATCCACCACTTTCTTCACGTGAAAGACACGGGTACTACTTTTCTCCCTGGCCAAAGACTGTGGTTCCTTAATTGTTGGAAGGACAGTATGCGTAGGATTCAACGATATCTTGAGAAGTGGTGCCATCATCTAATAGGCTGTCACTCCCTCTGGAGCTGCTAGATTCCTTACCCACCACTCCGTTTGTGAAGCAATCTCCACAGAGTTTTAACATTAAAGTCAGATGGTTCAGACAGATTTCTCGCTGCTAACTACGCGCCTGCCGTCAGACCCAACCTCCTAAGTACTACATACATAGCTTCGACCAGGTGGCTATACCAGACCATGATGCTAATATTTTTTTTTTTCAATATTCTATTTTTTTTTCTTTTTTGTTTTTTGTTTTATTTTACTGCTTAGTAAGAAATAGAAGAACGAATATACAAAGATTGTGCCCAAAACCTAAATCAATGATGGGTACCCCTATTGCTAGGGGCCGGGTCCACTCCACAATGAATAGAGTGGTACGCAAAAGCTACCCGTCAACACGTAGCCACTAACGACTACACAACCGGGTCATCCGAATAAACAGGATCGCCCAAAACCTCATCAGGTTCACCTATTTCAACAAATTCCAAAAATGGCTTAAGACGTTGCCCATTAACTTTGAAAATATTATTATCCTTCGGGTCCCAAACCTCTATAGAACCATTTGGGTAAACTTTATGCACAACGTAGGGACCGTCCCATCGGGACCTCAACTTACCAAGAAATAGATGGAGGCGCGAGTTATACAATAACACTTTTTGACCAACAGTAAAGGTTTTGCGTTGAATGTTTCTATCATGATACGCCTTAACCTTAGCCTTATAAATACTCGTGCTCTCATACGCGTCATTCCTAATTTCCTCAAGCTCACACAACTGGAGCTTCCTATGGGCACCCGCCTCTGGCAAACGCGTGTTTAACGTCTTAATGGCCCAATAGGCCTTATGTACCATCTCAACGGGCAAGTGGCAGGCCTTACCATAAACGAGCCTGTAGGGTGAAGCACCCAACACGGTCTTGTACGTAGTGCGGTAGGCCCACAAGGCATCGATCAACCGAAGTGACCAATCCTTGCTATTTGGGTTCACGGTCTTCTCAAGAATCCCTTTGATCTCACGATTAGCTAGCTCAGCCTGACCATTGGTTTGAGGGTGATAAGCAGTAGACACCTTGTGAGAGATGCCATACTTGCTCATTAACGCCCCAAAGGACCTATTGCAAAAATGCGTGCCCTGATCAGAGATAATGGCACGTGGCATGCCAAACCTCGATAAAATGTTAGTTCGTAAGAACTCAAGCACGACCTTAGAATCACTGGTCCTGGTGGGAATTTCTTCAACCCATTACGACACATAATCCACCGCCAAGAGGATGTACTCAAACCCATGTGATACCGGGAACGGGCCCATAAAATCAATACCCCAACGATCGAAGACTTCTATCACAAAAATATTCTGGAGGGGCATCATATTCCGCGGGCCAACCTTACCAAATTTCTGACACCGGTCACATGACTTGCAAAAGACGTACGCATCCTTAAAAAGACTCGGCCAAAAGAAACCACACTCATTGACCTTGGCGGCGGTCTTCTTACCGGAGAAATGACCCCCGCACGCCTCGGTGTGACAAAACTCTAAAATTCCCCTTTGATCAGCCTCGGGGACACACCGGCGCACAATCTGGTCCGTGCAATAGTTGAACACATATGGATCATCATAAATATAAAGCCGAACCTCTCTCAAAAAACGTTGCTTCTCAGCTGTAGACCAATGGGGTGGAATCTGTCCAGTCACCAAATAATTGGCGATATCTGCAAACCATGGGCACGTATTAACAGCAAACAACTGCTCGTCAGGGAAAGTATCCACGATGGGGAGATGAGAGGTGGGGTCCTCAAACTCCAGACGAGACAGGTGGTCGGCCACTACATTCTCAACCCCTTTCTTATCCTTAATCACAAGGTGAAATTCTTGCAGCAAAAGAATCCATCGGATAAGGCGAGCCTTCGCATCCTGCTTGGTCATCAAATACTTCAAGGCCGCATGATCGGTATACACCACGATTTGCGAACCCACCAAGTAGGACCGGAACTTGTCTAAGGCAAACACCACCGCGTGCAATTCCTTCTCGGTAGTGGTGTAGTTCATTTGTGCCTCATTCAGCGTCTTGCTCGCATAATACACGACGCAGGGATCTTTCCCTCGCCGTTGCCCTAAAACCGCCTCGACTGCATAGTCGGAAGCATCACACATCAACTCAAAGGGCAAACTCCAATCCGGAGGCTGCACGATCGGCGGAGTAGTGAGACTCCGCTTCAACGTCTTAAATGCTTCCTCACACTCCTTAGTCCACACGAAAGGCGTGTCTTTTGACAGCAAATGACACAACGGCCGAGAGATAGCACTGAAATCCTTAATGAAACGCCGATAGAAATCGGCGTGACCGAGGAAAGACCGAATGTCTTTTACAGACTTTGGAGTGGGAAGATTTGCGATCAAATCAATCTTCGCCTTGTCCACCTCAGTACCCTTGGATGAGACATTGTGTCCTAACACAATTCCTTGGGTCACCATGAAGTGGCACTTCTCCCAATTAAGCACAAGTTGCTTCTCCTCGCACCGTTCCAAGACTTTCTTCAAGTTCTCGAGGCATTCGTCAAACGAATCTCCAAAAACTGAAAAGTCATCCATAAACACCTCCACGATCTTCTCTACCATGTCGCTAAATATTCCCATCATACACCTTGAAAAGGTTCCGGGAGCGTTGCACAAGCCAAAAGGCATGCGACGGTAGGCAAACGTTCCGTAAGGACACGTGAAGGTGGTCTTCTCCTGATTCTCCATGGCTACCTCTATCTGATTGTAGCCAGAGTACCCATCCAGGAAGCAATAGAAAGCCCGTCCAGCCACCCTCTCCAGAATTTGATCAATGAATGGGAGAGGGAAATGGTCTTTCCGGTGCTCGCATTGAGTTTCCGGTAATCTATGCACACTCACCACCCGGTTTGAACACGGGTCGGCACTAGTTCACCCTCGCCGTTTCTCACGACGGTCACTCCAGCCTTCTTAGGCACCACTTGCACCGGGCTCACCCACTCACTATGGGCTATCGGGTAAATAATACCCGCATCTAAGAGTTTCAGCACCTCAGCCCGAACCACCTCCTTCATATTGGGGTTCAGACGACGCTGAGGTTGCCTAGAAGGTTTCACATCCTCATCAAGAAAAATGCGGTGTGTACACACCGTTGGACTAATACCCCGTAAATCCGCTATCGTCCAGCTTTTCGCGCCCACGTGCTCTCTTAGCAGGGCAAGCAACTTAGCCTCTTGATGCGCCTCGAGAGATGAGGAGATCACAACCGGAAAAGTATCATCGCCTTTAAGGAATGCATACTTAAGTGTGTCCGGCAGAGGCTTTAACTCTGGTTTAGGTGGCTGGACAGACGAGGGGAGAGCTTTAGGAAGTGGGGCGCCCAGCGGCTCAAGAACTGGGTTCCAAGCGACGCCACACACATCCTCTACTGCAAGCATCTCCATTAAACTCCCTACCTCTGGAGAATCTAAGAATGACGCCTCTTCGGCTGTTAAGGCTATCTCCAGAGGATCCTTGTATAACATACTATCGACATGCTCTTGCACTAGCGTGTCGATCAAACTCACCTCATACACCTCCTCATCATCCTCGACCCGACTATCCACATTGAAAACATTCACCTCCATTTTCAAGTCCCCAAACGATAATTGGACTTGTCCAGTTTGCAATTCATGACAGCACTAGAGGTGGCCAGAAAAGGACGGCTGAGGATGATAGGAGTCTTCTCAAAGACCTCCGGTATTGGGCATGTATCCAGGACAATGAAGTCGACTGGAAAAAGAAACTCGCCCACTTGAATCAAAATATCTTCCACCACTCCCTTGGGAATTCTCACACTCCGATCAGCCAACTGTAGCGTGACCGGTGTGGCTCTCAAATCGCCTAAGCCAAGCTTCAAGTATACCGAATACGGGAAGCAAATTGAAACTCGCTCCTAAATCCAGTAAAGCCTTATCAAATTTCTGGCTTGCGATAGCTATAGGGATGGTGGGACAACCAGGGTCCTTACACTTGGTGGGGATCTCAGCCTGGAGAATGGAGCTCACTTGCTCCGTCAGAAGCACTTTGTTCTGACTCTTGGTTCTCCGCTTTGACGTACATAGGTCCTTCAAGACCTTTGCAAACTGAGGAATTGCGTCAATGGCTTCCATTAAAGAGATAGGAAACTGAACTTTCTTGAATAACTCAAGCATTTGAAAGTTCACATTGACCTTGGGCTTCGCCACCAAGCGATTTGGATATGGAGCAACGGGTGGCGACGGAGTCGTGGGGACTGCAGGTGCAGGAACCACCACTTCAGGAGACTCCGCCTCTTTCTCTTCCTCAGGGACACTTCCTAAGTCTGGAATGGCTACTGGTGTAGGTACCGGTACCGGGGGTGGCACCGATTTTTGCTTAGGAGGTACGTCCTTGTTGATCACCTTCCCACTTCTAAGAGTGGTGATCGCCTTAGCCTCCTCTAGGCTAGGATCCGAACTACTCGGGCCAGAAAAATCACCCACATAATGTGTACCGGCGGCATTGATTAGAGGTTGAGAAGGAAATTTTCCCTTCTCCTGTTGGACTTGCCCAACTGCCGCCGTTAACTGGGTCAATTGGGTCCTAATATCACCAATCGCCTGCTTAGTCTGCTCAGTGAAGCTAATCTGAGACTGCATGAGAGTCTTCATCATCTCATCAGTCTGATTATCCCGCGGGGGATGGTTAATGCCAGGGGGTGGTCCGAAAGATGAAGGACCGAACCTCTGCTGCTGCTGAGGTGGGTAACGGAATTGGGTCATTGGGCCTTGAGAAGGCTGGAATGGCTGGACTGACTGCTGAGGTGGTGCCTAGGGTTGCACTGGGGCTTTTTGATCTCTCCAACTCAAAAGTGGGTTATGGGCCCACCCTGGGTTGTAGGTATTAGAATACGGATCCTAACGCTGATTAAGCGCGTTCACCTCAGCCTGATTACTATGGTATGCATCTTTAACAATGGGAAACGCGGGGCAAGCAGTGACTAAATGCCCCAGACACTCACACAAAGCGCACACCTCCTCAACTCTCATCTCATTCACCTGATGGACTTGCTTTACCTTCAAGTCCTCTAATTGTTTAGCCATCTTATCCAGCTGAGACTGGACATTGTGCTCTCTCACACTCGAAGGAAAAATGCCGGACCCACTGGGTCCCTGTGCAGCCATGGCCCTATCACCGAGGTCGGAAGGTTCCCAACTTCGGTGTTTCTCGGCCAACTCGTCAAGAAAGTTGTAGACACCCTATTCTGGACGGTCCAAATTAGTTTACTTACGGTCTTTGATTCCCCGATGATGATTAAGGTCAAGAACACCCCGAGTTTGTGAGTGAGTTTGAGCTTTGAGCGTCCCGAACCTCGTCCGAACCCATTTCAACCCTTGTCGAAACCTCGAGCCAGAGCCAAATGGCCCCAGCAAAACCCTAGTGGAGTACGCTGGTGGTGGACTAGCGTGCGTAGGAACCACTGCCACGTGTCAGTCATCGCCAATTTCTGGCGCACGCCACTCAACAAGTGGCGCACGCCAGCCAATGCCAGTCAAATCAACCTTTTTCAGCCAGATGGGCGGGAGTTTTTGTAGCCGACTGACGTTAGCTGGAAGCTCTTGATCATTGCTTCGGCCAGAGCTGTCCCCTTCTCTCTCCTACATTGCCTTTCAAGGCAAGTCCCATGCATTAAATGCATGGGAGGCTCATCCAAAGCTTGGCCACCCCAAACAGCCCTTAAGGGCAGGCTGATCAGTCCTCTCCCTCCTCCATAAATACTCCCCTTGCATTCATATGTAAGGGGTTAGCACCATTAAAGAGTTCAAGCCCCTTTGTCCTCTTCTTCATCATTCTCCTTTGCTTCCTTTCTCTTCCATAGAAAGAGCAAGCAAGGGAACATACTCTCCACAGTCCTCAAACCTCACTACATACATCCTTCATCCATCCCCTCTCAAGCTCAAGTTCAAACCATCCATCAAAACTCACAAGCAAAGGTATAATACCTTTTGCTCCTGCTTTCTGTTCTGACCCCTGAGGGGGGCTGGCAGGGTCAAGGCTGGTAATCTATACCAGTCCTGGCCCTAATGCTAGCAAGGTTTCAAAACCGTGCACAATGATCAGTGGCGCACGCCAGTACTGAGTGCCGTACGCCAGTCATGGTAGTACGTGCAAAACTGGCGTGGGGATCATGGATCATTGTTTTCTTGCATTATTTAAGCTTTGATCACCTTGCTGCATGTTAAAACCAGTTTACAGTTTCCTGTGTAGAACTGCTTTCTCTTCCATCTGTATTTATTGCTTAGCTTGGCCTCCGGGAGCCTTCTGGTCTTGTTCCAGAGCCCAGATGATGTAAAGCCAAAGCATTGGAACAATGTGATAACTGGCGTACGGCCCTTTCTAAGTGGCGTACGGTAGTGGTCTATATTCCAGTGGCTTGGCCCTTGTATGGATCTTACATCCAGGCCTTTGATCATCATCCCCTCACTGTTTAAGGGGTTTTCTGTCTATTTGGTGGCTTTTAAGCCCATTAATCTGTCTGTAATAGCTTAGTAACTTATATCAAACTGTGTGGTTTGTCCTGGGTGTGCACTGGTCCTTTCCAGAGCCCAGAGGGTTGACAACAGAAGCTGTGGTCTTAGGCTTACCGGCGCACGCCAGTTGTGATGTGGCGCACGCAGGTCGTGACTGCATGCAGTGGCTTGGCCAGTGCATGCAGGCTTGTTCCTGTGTGCACCACCTCACAGTCAGTGTGTTCTAGTCTGCTTAAAATGTCCACAAAAGCTTGTTCTCAATCTATTATACTTGTATAGATCAAACATCAAACTTCCATAAACATTTTGCCACATCTTTTGTACATAAATGCAATCTGTTTACAGTTTTAACCCCTATTAACTGTTCCCCCGCCCTAACTGGTTAAAAGAATGATCAAATAAAGAGAGAAATGCAAATGTTTTATAAAACGCCTGAGTAGAGACCGGTCTCCGGACTGGGCGAGGGGGGTGCCATAAAACCCTTCCCCCCTCGTAATCTGGCTCCCGAACCTCAAGATCGAAGGTGACGACGGTCCAGTCTACAAAAGCCTTTTTCAAAATCAAACGGACGTGGTCCAAACGTTTTCAAAAGGACGGTTTCTTGGGTACTAACCGCAAAACCCGAGTGGCGACTCTCTGATTTGCGAAGCTTTTCGCCGCGCTTTCCGAAAAGGGCGCACCCGGAATTTTATGCTTAAAAACATGGGATTTTTGGGGCGTGTGCCCACAAAAGTCCCACACATCATCCGGGGACTTGTCGAGGAAATCCGCCTCCTTACAGAGGTACTCAATTTGTTGGACCGTAGAAACATTCAAGCCCAAATAGGAAAATGACACCAACTGGTGTTTCACGAACCCATGATGCGGCAAGGACAACAGCAAGTCCTTGAACCGCTCCCAGCACCTTAAAAACGACTCGCCCTCTTTCTGCTTATATGACTGGATCTGGCGAGTCAGGTACTTCGACTTACTTTCCGAGAAATATTTCTTGTAAAATATATCTCGGACAGCAGCCCACGTCCTAAGAGACTAGGCTTTTTGCATACGCAGCCACTTATCCGCATTATCCCTAAGTGAAGAGGGAAAAAGCTTAAGGCAAGCATTCTTCCACTGAGCAGTGGTGGCAAGGGTGCACACCAACTGCTCAAAGCAACGGATATGATAATACGGATCCTCATTCTCCTTCCTGTAGAAAAGGGGAAGGGCATTATGTGTACCTGGCTTAATGGTGAAAGCGTTACGTGCTTCCACTGTCTCAATTGGCAAAACTATTGGACCGAGGGGAGTGGTCCTCTCAAGATGCATGTGCGCACGCATCGACATTAGTGGATCTGCCATTGGTGGCTCGATTACTAAATTAACAAAGAGGCCACCGATATCGAAAGACTCACCACCAAAATATTCTTCCTCCACGGTTACTTTCGGTACCCTCTCAATGACTAACGCCTATGTTAACTCGAAACAACTAAAGGAAAAAAAATAAAAATAAAAATAAAATCTAACGACCCGAATTCTTAACACACGTTACCGTCCCCGGCAACAGCGCCAAAAATGCTTGGCGATTTCCTAGTCCTAAAATTATGGGTTGCCCCAAGCGTAGGGCGGAGACCGATATAGCACAATATCCGGTAAGACCGGAGTCGAATCCACTGAGGACGGTGAAGTGTGTGCTGTGGAACCTCGGGTTGTAGAATTTGAAACGGCTCTTAGGTAGCCACCCCTTGTTGGTTTGGTTGAGAGATAAACTAAAACAAGAAATTGATTAAACTATTCAGATAATTAAAAGGAGGTACGGTCGTAGGGTTCATAGCACTCGTAACCAGTCCGGATTAGCCTGCTCCATTCAGCGTTCTTAAAAACGTTTAACTTTAGTTTGGAAAAGATACCCCGAAAGATGCGAACCTTTATGGTCGCCGTATACCCATGCGCAGCGAAGAATGAGTTTTGGACCCCCATTCCCCCGTTCACATGGGCTCCGACGATGCCCCGGGTTCGTCTAACGAATGTTCTTATTAACCTAAAATTACTTTTTTCATTATTTGAAAATAGGAGCAGTACCCGAACCGATCACGGTGTGCTAATCACCTCGCGACTCTACCTATACGATTACTCACTCATTATTGAAAGAGAAACAAGAGAAATCCTAACTTGCATCATGCTTCTATTGCTTGGAATGAAAAAGAAATAAGAAAACTCAATTAATTAAGGGCAAATTTCAGTGACCTCCCCTGAGGTTTCTGAAATGTCACTAACCTCCCTTACTTTACCTAACAATGTAAAAACACGCCCTTCCGTTTTCTTTTCGGTACAAACTTAACAGAACCCACTGATTTCAAAAAGATTACTTGCTAAAATCTCAAAACTACCCCCATGTCTTCCTCTCTTTCCCTCCATGTCCATGGCATCCAATTCACCTCTTCTCTATTTCAACAACAATGGAAACCTAAGTTTCCCTACAGCAAAAAAAAATTCAAAACAAAAAAAACAGTCAAGCAGAATCAAATTTCAAGAACCATTGTTGCAAATTTTTCAGTGCCGAGCGGGTACCATGTGATGCCCGCTCGTGCATCCGAGCCGTCCATTTCGTGTTTGAACGGCTCAGATTTAGAGAGAGAAAAATGAGAGAGAAAGTGTTGGGGTGAGAGGAGAGAAAGAGTTTCAATCCGAACCGTCCAAAAGTGAATCGGACGGCTGAGATGCGCCGAGCGGATGCCACGTCGGCAATACCCGCTCGGCACTGAAAAACTCCTCCCAAAATTGGGCCTGCGGATGTGTTCTACGATTAAAGATAAGAAAAAAACATTAAAACTCCTACCTATATTGAATCCAATATGCCCATTACCAATTAGTATAAACTACCCAATTAATTTCATTTCCCAATTGGACCACCAACATATACCTGGTAGTGTTTTTATTCAAATAAGATCCAAGAAATCTGATGTTTGGCTAATTCAACAAACAGAAACCAATTTTTAGTGGGTTTTACATGTATAAGCAACCAAACTACCCAATTGAAGCGAAAACGATATCATTTCTCAATGGGTTTACATGTGTAAGAAACTAATCGCACAATTGTAGCAAAAGCAGAAGCAATTATCTACCACCAATCAAAAAAGGAACCAATTCCTGATGGGTTTACATGTATAAGCAATCAAAATGAAAAATTGAAGCAGATCTCTACCTTTTTTCTAACCATCCTCTTAAATCACTTCCCATTACACCTTGACACATCACCATTGTTCAGATAATGAAAATCTCTTGCCAAAGTTGTCGAGAACTGGGGCCAAAAGCGGGGCTCCGGATCTCCGACACCGGCAGCGTGCTTTCTTCTGTTGGAAATCTTCGCCTAACATTCTTGGTATTTGCACGTTAAATCCATCCCAATGATTGCCTTCACCTTCGGAAAAAAACCCATAAGAAACGAACTCCCCATCCCAGGCTTGTGTAGACTATGGACTGCAATTGGGTTACAAGAATTGGCAAAAAATATCGAATCAAACAGACGAAAAATTAGCCGAGATTGGTGATGAATCTGGGATTGATTAACGTAACTTTTCCCAAATTGGTAAAACTTTGGTCCCTAAAAGTGGGTTTGGGTGATTGAAAAAGTGGGTTTATGAACAATGGAGGAAGTCATTTTTGATAGTGGCATGGGGGGATCAGGAGGATTTGGGGCAATATTAGCTGCTGGTTGTGACTAGTGGAATTGTGGAGGGATGGGGTTTTTTTTTTTGATCCACGAGGGATAGGGTTTGTGACTGTGAGGTTGTGCTGATTCTGCTGAATGGTGATGGCTGTCAGGGTCCGTTTGGATGCGGGGAAAGAATTGGGGGTATTAGTTAATAAGGGATGACCCACATTGATGTGATGTTTATGGAGGGAGATTAAATAAGAGGTTGTTTGGATAAGGTATTAGAGAAGGGGGATTAAATAGTATTTTGTTTGGATGGAGGATTAATAGGAGGTATAAGGAAGGGTGGATAATGTAAAAAGGTGTCAAATGACCATTTTGCCCTTGTGCAGTGTTAAGTTAGATTATTCATTATGATTAATATAAAATTGTAAAAAATAATTACTTTTTCATAATTAAGCAATAATAATTTAATTCAATAATAAATAAATTAATTTATAATAAGGAAAAGTGGTCAAATGTTCATTTTACTGATGAGTAGTGGGGCACTTTTGAGATTTTTTTTTAATTTTTCCAGTCAAAGTGTTCAAATGTTCACAGTGTTCATTATTTTTTTCCGGTCAAAGTGTTCATTTTTGAGATATATTTTTTTGTTGAGATGGGTCAAATGTTCATTTTACTGATGAGTGGTGGGGCACTTTCCTTCGTTCTTATCACCAGCCCAAGAGAGAGAGAGAGAGAGAAAGAGAACGGCAGCAGCAGGAGGAGGAAGAGGAGAAGAAGAAGAAGAAGGGAGAACGGCTATGACACACTCCCTCTCTCCGATCCCTGGTGGACATCACAACCTGATTAGTCCTCCCTCTCTCCAATCTACTGTTCTTCGTTTTCTTCCTGTTCTTGTTTCACTGTTCATCGGCAAAATCTCAGGCGGGTTGGGGGTTGGGGTAGGGGGATAAGGAGGGGTAAAATCGTCTGATTTATGGGGGTATTGGGGGATAACTTAATAACACCTCAAACCCCATCCATAACTTAGACCCCCCAATCCCCCCTTCTCCGGTCTTAGCTAAGGAGGAGGATAAACTAGTACCACTCCGTTTTTGGCATCCAAACGGGGGTAAAGCGTGGGCCCTAGGTCTCACACAGGGGTAAAAATTAATCCCTCCTCCTATGGATGCATCCAAACGGGCCCTAAAGGAGAGAGAGAGAGAGAGATGGGGCGTAAGGGGCTTTTGGTCATTATCATAGCCAAGCTAACACCGTTAGAGGCTAGATAACAGATTGGGGGAATCTTTATATTGTCATATAAAGTAAGGGAGGTAAGTGGCATTTCAGAAACCTCAAGGGAGGTCAGTGAAATTTGCCCATTAATTAAATACCAACGAACAACTTTAATGAAAAACAGAAATCAATACGAGTTACCGGAGTGCGGAGATCTGAACAAAACTTTGAAAACTTGAAGGAAATTAATTCTAGAACCGAAAGAACGGAAATTAAAGCTGCTACGCAAAAGTTCGAACCCTAAAAACGGAGTTTAGAGGGGTATTAATACAAACCCCAAATATTCGGAAATAATTAGAAAAGGAAAGAAAACGACGAAACATTGAAGATTCCCGCTGAGCCTCTCGGTATCGATACAGGCCTCATGTGTATCGATACCCATCTCTCTGTTCATCACTGGATCGGTTTTGCACTGAGTTGTATCGATACAGGTTATCCATGTATTGATACCGATCGTGTTAGATCGCCCGCTGAGCCTTGCATGGGATTTGGCCACCCAACGTCACCCGACGCCTCATGCTTCCTCTTTTGACTTCCCATGTCGACGTCCAAAACGACCTCAAAGCCTCTAAATCCAATCTTGGCGTAAAATCCGCCTTATTACCTACGAAAATAACAAAAACACAAAACAAAGAAAAGCACGGCATCAAGTGGATAATGGAATAAAACGCGCCTCTAACGCGCTAATTCGCCCTACTTAGGCACTCATATCTATGATATCACGCGCCTATCAATAATCAACTATTTGGGCAAGGGTTCTAACCAGTTATCCACTCAACCAGTTTGGTCTAGTTTGGACCCGTTGTGGTCCTTTCCGGGTTCGCAATAATGATCGGAACAGTTCATTTTTTAGAGCTCGTAGAGAACATTAGCCACGTCAAAAATCACGTTGATCGGATATCGTTTGATATGGTTTCAAAATGTATTAAGTTTGGGAAAATAAAGTGTGCAATACTGGATTACAACCCATTTGACACAATTATCCAAAGATAAATGCATTTCGATATCATATCAAACGATATCCGATCAACGTGATTTTTGGCGTGACCAATGTTCTTAATAAGCTCTAAAAAATGATTAGTTCCGATCATTGTTGTGGGTCCGAGAAGGGCACAACTGATCCAAACTGGACCGAACTGGTTGGGCGGGTAACTGGTTAGGACCCTTGCCCTTTTGGGCTAAAAAGTGGGTTCCAACTTGCCAATCAAGGATCACGCCTGTTTTCCAGGAAGGCCCTCCAATCCACCAACTTAGCCACCGCCCCCAAATCACTTGTTCATTTGACATACTAGCGTTGTGTCTGTTCGATGATGTACGCGACAAAAAAATTTACATTGCTGTCTTTTTCAGTTCCTTTGTGTATTGAACGGGGACGTCGCTAGTTGATAGAAAATATAGTTTAAGAAAAAAAACAATGACCTTTTTTTTTTTTTTGAATAGCCAAAAAACTATATATGGACCACCAATTTGTTACCCAAAAAATGACTTCAAATGACGAATATTAAATAAATAAATTTCAAATTAGAAGAGTAGTGGGTGTTCAAATTAAAAAATGTAGGATAAACAAAACAAATCAAGAAAAACTAAAAAGTATGATTTTTATTTACCATTCTTTACTAATAAGTAAAACTCAATTTTCAATCTCTCTCTCCCATATTCACACCCCATCCTCCACTTCTCTCTCTCTCTCTCTAAAAATTTAAAAATCTAAAAAATTAGGATTGAGGATTTGGATGCGTTTGAAGGCAAAACTACATTTGCTTATAGTAAAGTAAAGATAGAGATAGATTTGGATCCAATTATTCCTGGCCGCAACGAATTACTCCTGGCCGTAACGAATTACTTCTTGCCGCAATTCGAATTCTTTGTGGTCAAGAGTAATTTGTTGCGGTCACAAGTAATTCGTTGCGGCCACGGATAATTTGCTGCGGCAATGAGTAATTCGTTATAGCTAAGAGCAATTATTTGTTTTACTTATCAAAAAAAAAAGTAATTATTTGTGTCAGAAGTAATTCTCGCGGCCATGGGTCAATTTTGGGTACGTACATAAGTTTTCCCCTTGCATATATGTGTAGTGTTTTTGTAAGGTAATGAAGGCATTTTTTGGGTCCTTAGAGCGACTCTAGCCTTCAACTATTTTTTCCTTATATTTGAGTCAAATTTTGGATAAAAACCCATTTTTGGGTGAACACATCTCCAATCATCATACCCAAATTCCCTACACCCAAACCCAAATTCCCTAGGGCTCCCTTTTCAAACGTTTGCACCAACTTCGAAGCCCTCATTGAAGCCCCACAAACGCTGCCCTACCACCACTGGAGACCTCCCCACCACCGAAGCCCTCACCGTCTCTCTCTCTCTCTCTCCCTCCCTCCCTCCTCCACAGCTCAAACCCCTTACCCGGGGAAGCTTTGCAACTCCGGCGAAGCTTAGCACTAGTTCCGATGAAGTCTGCAACTTTGGCAAAGCTCTACGCCGTTTCTGGCGAAGCTCTGCGACCAGCTCCTTCACAGTTTATACTAGGTACCTCTCTCTCTCTCTCTCTCTCTCTCTCTCTCTCTCTCTCTCTCTCTCTCTACTAGCCATTGGGAAAATGGGTCAAGGCAAAAGTTGTCCCAGATTTGGAAGAAAGAATGGGTAAAACCCAAACATGGGTATGGATTTGAGTCATGATTAGAGATGAGTTTTTAAGGTTTTTGTCCAAATTTTGAATTTAGAAAAGAATTTGGGTCAAGACTGGAGATGCTCTAAGTTGCTTCTAGTTCATATAATGATCGTAGTTAAGTGAATGGTATCATATAGATGTTAAATAAGTTTTGAATTTTTATTCCACCATACTAATCGAATTGTACAAGGATGACGCTAATTACGTGAATGGGTACTGCATAAATCTAGAGGTTACGGAGTGCCTATGCACACAAGCTACGTAATAGCTAGTAATTTGTTAACCACAGTAAGCACTAAACATGCTTCAGTTTCTTGGTGGCCGGCTCATAAGTTTTAGAGGCCGGAAGCGAACCTTTTGAATGAGGTCTCCCTATATCTTCCCTCCCCTTCGACTCCTCAAGTGTCTACGTTTATTTCTTCTTTTTTGATCGGCTGCGCAGCTTTTCTTTTTGGAGTTCTTTTTCTCTCTAATTCCTTCTAACTATAAAAAAATTGATAATCCAACATAGATGGTAGCGTAGGAGATAGGGCCTGATTGAGTACATTGCAATCACCGAACTAAAAATATCTTCCAGGCTCCAGCCGTTTCTTCTTTTTTTTTTAACGCCTTAGTGTTACTAATGAATAATTCCATCATTTGGGCCTATTTTGTGTAAATGAGACTAATGCAATTTTTTTTGGACCATACATATATATATTTATATATAGGAATCATAAAATTTTGAGGGCCCTCGTTTTTAACTTTTTTGGGGGGCCAGAAGCGCGGGCTTCCCCTGCCTTGGCCATAAGCCGGCCCTGGGTTTTGGCATTGAGCAAGACTAATTTATCGTTTCTGGGAACAATATTAAAATTGAAACATTACCAAACAGTCTTGATCGATGTGTAGTTTTCCAACTGATCATTTGGTAGTCTCTGACTCCAACTGATTTGAATTCAGGGTTACGGATATGCATGCAAGATTTTTGTGACCCATTGCCAAACAAAAAAGCTGCCATTATATGAGGTCTTCAATTTTTCACTAAAACTTAGGAGGATGCTTCAGGATGTTCAGGTTCTCGGTACTGACTTTTCCTCGGTGCAGGTCACTTTTTGCTATTGGGAGGCTAACAGGGTTACTAATTTGTTAGCCAAGAATGCAGCAGTCACTCAAGGTGTTTTTGCTTAATTTATACCGTGCTGCTTCTGACTTTTTGTTTTCAACTTTGTGTCATTATCAAAGAGGAACATTAGTTCCTCGTTTTGTAAAAACTTATCACTCCTGTACTCCTTTTAATCTAATACAACCTCTGTTGTTGGCTTCAAAAAAATAAAAAAATATTTCCCTAAAGCAAACCAAACTTTATGCAGTCCATCTAACTGTGAACTTATCTCTAAATATAACTTTATGCGCTACGTATAGCGGCCAGTTTTTGAAACTATGAGATAAATGGTTGTAAGATAGTGTGAGATTTATGGAAATTTTGGGGTGGCGTTGCCCCATTCTGCCCCCTTTAATTCAATCTCTATTTGTGTGCCCATGGATTTGTTTCTTTTGATAAGTACTTTTTTGTGCCCACCATTTTTTTTTTCAGAAGTACTATTTTCTGTGCTTGGGTTCGAATCCCTCTCATTCCGTGCTTGGGTTTGAATCCCCCTCTTTCCCTTTGCTTTTATGACTTGATATTTAATTTATCTTTCGAATTTTGCAAACCCCTTTGCTTTATTCATAGTTAAACATGTGAAATAGATAAAACCGTAAGAAATTGGAAAAATCAAACAAGGAAGTAGCATATGATTGTCGAGGGAAAGGGTGTAAACCTCGTTGGGATATTGCCTTCTCGTTGTGATGCCGTTATGCTCTTGTCCGTTTAATCAATTGTATCAATGTTATTGATTAATAAAATCTTTTCTTCGTCGTTCAAAACAAATTGTAACCATCGTACAGTTATTTAACGTTAGTATGAGTATCGTACTGTGGGATTCACGAAATTTGACGATGTTCATTGAAGTTCAACTTCACCGGTGAACATCCATCTGACCATCTTCTACATGTGATTCTTACACTATGGAATGGAATACTTATACTCCCATCTGGTATTAAGCTAAATTTCCACACCATTTAAAATCTTTTTCGTATAAATTGGTTGTGAAGTCGATCTAACCCCTAATATATATCGGTTGTGTGACTTGTAACAAACGAAGTCTTACTTATTTTACTAGCAATAAGACCTTGGATTGTTTTTTTTTAATCTGAACCATTCGTTTGAATTATTAGAAATTGTAATTGGCAGTTACGTTTTTTTTTTTATCGGAAAAAAATTTGATTAATCTCCGCAAATAAATTACAAAGATTAAAAGACAATAGCAAAAAGGAAATTAAAATTAATTAATCTCCCGCACTACCCGAGACCCAAATGTTGGTCCGAGACCAAATAGAACCCATAACACCTTAAAACCAAGACCCCCAATAACCCGCCGGAATGAACAATTGAACCACCACCGGAACCAGGAGAACTAGCCCCTTATTGCTGCCCCAAAGGTGAAAACGATGCCTCCAGTCCAATATTTAACAAATTACGAACTCTTTTCTTTCAAAAACATCGTGAGCATAATTGTAAAAGTCTACCTGTGCTTTAACGTAAGTAACTCAGTGCACTCTCCACACTACAGGATCCCTGCGTCTACAAACTAGTTCCCACCTCTTTCGTTTTTCAATGAAATACAACAGGATGTTTCCAACCTTGCCATTGAAGTTGTAATCACAAATTCAACAAGCCCCAATTATGCAAAGGGCATTTCCAACACTTGCTCAATCCTCAATTAAATCTCACTTGCATTTTAAGAAACCTCACAAAAATTTCTCCACATTTCTTAAAGGAGTTGTTACTCTATGATGTTTTTTCAAGGTATTTTTTTGGCTTTTAAATCAATGCATGCTCTACAATATTGCCACTTAATTTCTCTCTCTTACGTATCGGCAAAAATGACAATCCAGGTCAACTCTCATCTTTTTTTTTTTTTGCCAAAAGTTGAGAGGTAGTATTTATCAAAAGATCCCCATGGGGGCAGGTTGGGAGTCCACAGATCGAACACTCCAACAGAAAGAGCGTATAAGCGCATAAATGCGCCGCCCTACAGAATAAGAAGAAACCCCCCAAAGGAGGACGAAACCCCCCGAAGGAGGACGAAACCTCCCAAAGGAGGACAAACCCCCCAAAGAGGGGACATTATTAAAATAAATAACAAAAAAAAAAAGAAGCACCGCCGAGACATCCGCCGCCACTCTTTCGCAACTATCTTGATAGACTCGTAACCACCACCTCTGCTTCACAAAATAGGAACACATCGTTGGGAGGTGGTCGCCCAACAAACGAGGTAGACGGCGTCAGGTCACAGATCTGAGAAGATGGAGGCTGAGAACGGTGGTGGACAATATATTACCCGCAACCACTGAAAGCGAAGCTCCGGAACGTTGCTGGAAAACGATCTGGCTGAAAAGTTCCCAATGGATGCCCGAACTTCAGTCGCAGAATTGAGAGAGGAGACGGTTCGACGGTGGGGAGAAGGGAATAGAGGGAGAGAGATCGGAGGGGAATGATCCCTCCCCTCCCGCCGCCTGAGAAGGGGGGGAGGGGAAGGGTTGTTGGCGGCTAGGGTTTGAAGTTTTTTTGAGATAGAGGGAGAGAGAGGTTTCACGTAGAGACTGTTTAACATCTGTTCCCAGCTATTAGGTCAACTCTCATCAATCAAGATTATTTTAGGTACGATATCATAATCGGCCAACAATTAATTAATAGAATCTTAAAAAACGTAAGTGGCTAGTACTTCCGTAGACGAAGTCGCACCCTAGCCTAGTTGTTCGGTGACACTTCAATTGGTGAGGGTCAAGCCCATCCCCGTCTCCCCTTTCCCCTACGATAGAATAGTTTAGAATTATCTTGGATATAAACAAAATATACTACTTGTGCAGAAACATAGAAACTACTACCAGAAACCAATTTGAAAATGGCCAGTTAAGGCTCGAAAAGTGTGTGAAAATATACAGAAAAATGTTGTTTATCCTTTTTAAAAAATTATGCCTTTTTTTTGGATGAATAATATATAGAGTAACAACTCATTTAAGATACGAGTGTGAATAAAGATGTTGAGAGATTTTTGTGACGTTTTTTTTTTATAACAAAAATGAGATTTAATATTGCCGGCCAATTGGTGAGAGTTCTTTTTGGCTCAGCAAAGGAAAAGATTTTATTAAACTCGAAAGGGTACATCGAGTAGAACGGAATTGGTGAGAGTTTTAATATTGCCGGCCAATTGGTGAGAGTTGACCTTGATTATTGCCATTGCTTGTAAGGGACTGAAATTATAAATTTCTCAAGTTCAATAAAGAAATTCAAAATTTCAAGTTCTTTTTATGTCTTCAAAATCAACTGCTCTATAATATTGCCACTTGCTAATTTCAGTCCTTTACCGGCAATAACAATAATAATCAATGTTAACTGTCACCAATTGATCATAATTAATATAAAATACATCACAAAAATGTCTCCACATCTGTGTTGCATCGATCCATCTCATCTCTTGACTGAGTTGTTACGCTGTTATTTTTCAAGTTAAATAAAGAAATTAATTTTTTCAATTTCTTTTTGTCTCAAGGATTGCCACTCCGTTACCAAAAATAATACTATAATCAAGGTCAACTCTCATCAGCAATAATTCAGGTAGTGATTGCCCAACAAATGATGGAATATTTGATGTTCTCAAGGTCAACTCTCATCAGCAATAATTCAGTTAGTGATTGCCCAACAAATGACGGAATATTTGATGTTCTCAAGGTCAACTCTCATCAGCAATAATTCAGGTAGTGATTGCCCAACAAATGATGGAATATTCACATCAAATATGCAAGTTGCAAGTACTTCGGTATAGACGAAGTTACTGCCTAGCCCAATTGGTCGATCGAGCAAGAAATTAATAGGCAATTCACATGGTGAGGATCCAAACCTCATCCCTACTTCCCATTCGCCTAATTAAGATAGCTTAGATTATGATTTTCTAAAGCTAATTTGTCCCTCTTTTGGCAGTTTTTCGTACTTTTGGCTCAAATTAGAGTTGCGCAAAAATGCGTTGGCATGGTTCGGTGGCTGTAGTCGAAATAAGGTATCAACTCTTGAACTGGGTTCCCCTTTTTTGTTTTGTTTAGAATGGATTAGCTTCTGCGAATTTAGTTTTTAATTTGGATTTTTACCATGATAATCATTTCGGTGAAGTTTCTAATTTCCTCGGTTATATATATGGTTCTATCCCAATCCTTTTGGTCCGAGTTCCTATATTTGTTATCATTCGTCTTTCTGCATCAATGACTTTCTTAACTTCATTATGTCTCTGTAGACTGTAGAGTTGAGAATGGGATTAGTTCTTGATGTTTACGACATTCCTTTTCATATCTAGAGTATTCTAGGCCAAATTCAAATCTTGTAATCAAAAGGAACTAAATCTTGGGTTGAGGCCTATGTCACACAGCATAGGATTGGAGTACTTCGATATTCTGTTCTAAAATGTCACGCGTAGTTTTGTAATGCGTATGTTGACTTTATGGGGGCGACTATTCGCAGCCCCGTATTTTCTCCCTTAGCCCACTACATTTCGGTAAATAGCTGTTGAAAATCATACATAACATCTCGGTAAATAGCTGTTGAAAACAAGTTTATATTTCGGTAACTACATGTCGAAAATATGTTCAAACTTCGGTAAACAACTGCCGAACATACATTTTCGGTAAATAGCTGTTGAAAAAAAGATTATATTTCGGTAATTGGATGCTGAAAATGTATCTCAATTTCGGTAACTAACTGTTGAGTATAGTTGGAAATTTTTAACGGGATAAGGGAGAAAATACGGGACTACGAATAGCCAGCCCCTGATTTTATTAGTTGTTGAAATACTCATTTCAGCGTAATAATCTGTCTTCCCAAGTGTTTTAGAAATGGGCAAATTTCACTCAGACCCCCTGAGGTATTTGACAATGGCAGACAGTACCCCTCAGTTTTGAAAAATGACACAGACCTCCCTTGTTCACACTTCGGGTTTTGTGGGCTCGCCGCCCGGAAAAATGATTTTTTCCTTTTATGGCTCCTTTTTGTATTTTTAGTGTTTACAAAAAGGGAAAATGGTTCGTTTGAGAGTCGCCACCCGGGTTTTGAAAAGGATTAACCCCTAGAAACCGTATTTGAGAACATGACTCTTTTGCCCTTTTAAAAAAGGTTTTGGTCTAAAACAGAGAGTTTTGGGTTCGGGAGCAGGTTACGAGAGGGAAATGTTTTGTTTCGAAAAACACCACTCTCGCCCGATAAAATCGATCTCTACTAATACTTGTGGGATTTGAAAATCATTTTATTTCTTAACTTTTAATGCCCACATAAACAGTTATATCACATAAACAATTTATAGCATGTAAACAATTTAATTGCATCAAATACAAGCATAAACATGCATGTTTGAAATGTGAACACTTAAATGCAGAAAATAACTGAAACAACATTCTGTCTTATGAACACTCCACCGCAAGGCAGAGGTATGTGCCGTACGGTGCTGGTTATTGTGGTCAACTTTGCATATAAACAACTAAAGCATGCAAAAAAAGAGTCTGTATCAAAGGCAAATATTGACGATCATGCTTGAATGTAAACAACTACACTATTCTGTTCCAAAACAGGCACCACCCTATGGCACAAGGGTCTGCCGTACGGTACTGGCCCAAGCGGTTGTCAATTTGAAATGAAACAGTTTGGCATGTATTGATCTAAAACATTTATGCGTGCTGATGTATCATATGGAAAGTGCTTGATTCAAGAGATAACATAAGACTAGTACGTGAACTCTTTAAGATAGAAATGAATTAACGTAGTAAATGAGATTTGCGGGCAAACACTTTAAACATATGACAGAAAACAACACTTTAATTGAAATAGAGAAGAGAGAAAGTTTGTTAAAATGGACTGTCCCCTGGAGGCTCTCTGCCATATGGCAATGCTGGGTGCCGTATGGTGGAGAAGCGTAGGGTTCCAAGTTTTTATTTTATTTTTTTATGTACGTGTGGGCACACGTCCCAAAAATCCCTATATTTTCAGTCTGTAAATATTCCGGGTGCGCCCTTCTCGCGGAAAGCGCGACGAAACGCTTCGCAGATCAGAGAGTCGCCACTCGGGTTTTGCGGAAAGTACCCAAGAAACCGTGTTGTTGAAAACGTTTGGATTACGTTTGTTTGAGTTTGAAAAAGGCTTTTGTAGACTGGACCGTCGTCACCTTCGACATCTAAGGTTCGGGAGCCAGGTCGCGAGAGGGGAAGGGTTTTATGGCACCCTCCTCGCCCAATCCGGAGATCGGTCTCTACTCAGGCATTTTATAAATACATTTGCATTTCTCTCTTTATTTGATCATTTTTTAGCCAGTTAGGGCGGGGTGCAATTAATGGGGATTAAAACCGTAACAAGTTTGCAATCATATACAAAAAGTGTGATATATGTTGATGTTTGATCTACACAAGTATAATAGATTGAGAACAAGCTACTGTGGACGTTTTAGACAAACTAGTGCACGCTGCTTGTGCAGTGATGCACACAGAAGCAAGACTGCATGCGCTGGCCAAGCCACTGCATGCAGCCATGACCTGCGTGCGCCACCCCACAACTGGCGTGCGCCGGTGAGCCTAAGACCACAGCTTCTGTTCTCAACCCTCTGGGCTCTGGAAGGGACCAGTGCACACCCAGGACAAACCATGCAGTTTATATTGACTACTAAGCTATTACAGACAGGATAAAGGGCTAAAAAGCCACCAAATGGACAGAAAACCCCTTAAACAGTGAGAGGAGAATGATCAGAGGCCTGGATGGAAGATCCATGTAAGGGCCAAGCCGCTGGAAGCTGAACTACTACCGTACGCCAGTTGACCCTTTTGTTCCAATGCTTTGGCTTTGCATCATCTGGGTTCTGGAACATGACCAGAATGATCCCAGAGGCCACACTACACAAAGGTACAGATGGAAGAGAAAGCAGTTCTAAAATACAGAAAGTAATAGACTGGTTTTAGCATGCATCAGGGTGATCAGAACTTAAATAAAGCAAGAAAACAATGATCCATGATCCCCATGCCAGTTTTGCACGTACTACCATGACTGGCGTACGGCTTAGAACTACTGGCGTGCGCCACTGATCATTGTACACGGCTTTGAAACCTTGCCAGCATTAGGGCCAGGACTGGTATAGATTACCAGCCTTGACCCTGCCAGCCCCCCTCAGGGATCAGAACAGAAAGACAGAAACAAAAGGTGATATACCTTTGCTTATGAATTTAGAGATGATTTTGAGCTTGAGCTTTGAGTATGATGGAGGGATGGTGGATGTAGTGGATGTATGGACTGTGGAGAATGTGATCCTTGCTTGCTCTTTCTATGGGAGAAGAAAGGAAGCAAAGCAAAAACAAGAGAGGAAGAGAGGAGAGACTTGGAGTCTTAATGAGCTTAACCCCTTGCAAATGAATGCAAGGGGGGTATTTATGGAGGAGGGGCTGACTGAGATCAGCTGATCCTAAGGGGGTGTTTGGGGTGGTAAGGCAAGGGGAGCCTCCCATGCATTAAATGCATGGGACTCCTCTTGAAAGGTGGTGTAGGAAGAAGGGGGACAGCCCTGGATGATATAATCATCAGGGGAACTGTGGCTGACGTCGGGTGGTTGCCAAAAGTCCCGCGCTTCTAGCTGAATAAAGTTGATTTGACTGGCATTGATTGGCGTACGCCGCTTGTTGAGTGGCGTGCGCCAGTAACTGGCGATGACTGACACGTGGCAGTGCTTCCAGCGCACGCTAGTCAAGAACCAGCGTACTCCAGTAGGGTTTTGCTGAGGCCATTTGGTTCTGGCTTGAGGTTTCGACAAGGGTTTGAAAGGGGTTCGAAGAGGTTTTGGGATGAGGCTCGGGATGCTCAAAGCTCAAACACACTTGCAAACTCAGAATGTTCTTGACCTTATTCATCATCGGGGAAATCAAAGACCCTAAATAAACTATTCTGGAAAGTCTAAAATAGGGTGTCTACAGTAGCCCTCTTTTGACGGCACTTGGAGCACCATTGTTTTGGTACAAGTAACGTCAAAGGTTTCTAGATACCCACTCAAGGCTATCCAGAAGAAATAGAAAAATGCGGACATGTATTAAAAATACCGTCCATTGAGAGATTGAAGACGGGCGGACCATCTGATCGTTGGAAAAGAGTTTGAACTCTGTTGGAAGATAGGGACGGGTGGACCATCATTGAATACTGAGGCAGACTCTCCTGGGAAATAATCAGCTGCAGATAAATCATTACCGCTGGGGATCAAACCTTCTTCGGCACGAAGAATTCCAACAATCACGGGTAAGTCGCGTCAGGTAGGTTGAATTCCATCTGTTGGGAATCAGAGCCAATCCCCTTATCAGGGACCATCCAAGACAGAGCAATAAGACTGCTGGAAGATGCGCTAACGGTTGAATCGGACGGACAGACCGTCGTTGATTTGATTTCGGACGGACAGACCGTCGTTGATTTTGAAGTTGGACGGACAAACCGTCGTTGATTTAAGGTTGGACGGACGGACCGCCGTTGATTTGAATTTGGACTGGACGGACGGACCGTCGTTGATTTGAATTTGGATTGGAAATGGTTTAATTGCGGAACGATGAACGTTGTTGGGGACCGAACCTTCTTCGTCACAAAGAGTTCCAACAAATCACGGGTAGGTCGCGTCAGGTAGTGTAAATTCCATCTGTTGGGAATCAGAGCCAATCTCCTTATCATGGACCATCCGAGACAGAGCAATAAGACTGTTGGACGATGCGCTACTTGTAGACCGATGTGGACTAGGATAGGCGAACGGTGTTGTAGACTGATTGGACGGGCAGACCGTCGTCGTGGATCGATCAGACGATATTCTGATCGTCGTTGAGGGGGTGAACGCGGGCGATATTCTGATCACCGTTGATCGGGGTGATGACATGACTGATCATTGTTGAAATAGACGACATGGCTGATCGTCGGTGATGACATGGCTGATCATCGTTGAGTGGATGACATGGCTGATCGTCGGTGATGACATGGCTGATCATCGTTGGGAGGACGACATGGCTGATCGTCGGTGATGACATGGCTGATCATCGTTGAGTGGACGATATGGCTGATCGTCGGTGATGACATGGCTGATCGTCGGTGATGACATGGCTGATCATCGTTGGGAGGACGACATGGCTGATCGTCGGTGATGACATGGCTGATCATCGTTGAATGGACGACATGGCTGATCGTCGGTGATGACATGGCTGATCATCGTTGAGAGGACGACATGGCTAATCGTCGGTGATGACATGGCTGATCATCGTTGAGAGGACGACATGGCTGATCGTCGGTGATGACATGGCTGATCATCGTTGAAATAGACGACATGGCTGATTGTCGGTGATGCCATGGCTGATCATCGTTGAAATAGACGACATGGCTGATCGTCGGTGATGACATGGCTGATCATCGTTGAGTGGACGACATGGCTGATCGTCGGTGATGACATGGCTGATCATCGGTGATGACATGGCTGATCATCGTTGAAATAGACGACATGGCTGATCATCGTTGAGTGGACGACATGGCTGATCGTCGGTGATGACATGGCTGATCATCGGTGATGACATGGCTGATCATCGTTGAAATAGACGACATGGCTGATCGTCGGTGATGACATGGCTGATCATCGTTGAGGATAAAAGCTAACCATGGCACGGATAGTTCTAACAATCACGGGTAGGTCGCGTCAGGTAGGTTAAATTCCATATGTTGGGAATCAGAGCCAATCTCCTTATCCAGGACCATCCGAGATAGAGCAATAAGACTGCTGGAAAGATGTGCTAACAGGTTGAATTGGACGTTAGACGGACAGACCGCCGTTGATTTGAATTGGACGGATAGATCGTCGTCGATTTGGAGTTGGACGGATAGATCGTCGTTGATTTGAATTGGGACGGATAGTTCGTCGTTTGATTTGAAATTGGACGGATAGATCGTCGTTGATTTTGAGTTCGGACGGATAGATCGCCGTTAATTTTGATTTCGGACGGATAGATCGTCGTTGATTTGGAATTGGACGGATAGATCGTCGTTCGAGTTTGGAATTGGACGGATAGATCGTCGTTTGAGTTTGGACAGGATGGGCTGTCATTGCTGGGGATCAAACTATCATCGGCATAAAGAACTCCAACAATCACGGGTAGGTCGCGTCAGGTAAGTTAAATTCCATCTGTTGGGAATCAGAGCCAATCTCCTTATCATGGACCATCCGAGACAGAGCAATAAGACTGTTGGGAAGATGCGCAATCGTTTGAATTGGAAGTGGATGGACAGACCGTCGTTGATTGGAAGTGGACGGATAGATCGTCGTTGATTTGAAATTGGACGGATAGATCGTTGTTGATTTGAGGTTCGGACGGATAGATCGTCGTTGATTGGAACTGGGACGGATAGATCGTCGTTGATTTGAGGTTTGGACGGATAGATCGTCGTTGATTGGAACTGGGACGGATAGATCGTCGTTGATTTGAGGTTCAGACGGATAGATCGTCGTTGATTTGAATTGGACGGATAGATCGTCGTTGATTTGAATTTGGACGGATAGATCGTCGTTGATTTGAGGTTCGGACGGATAGATCGTCGTTGATTGGAACTGGGACGGATAGATCGTCGTTGATTTGAATTGGACGGATAGATCGTCGTTGATTTGAATTTGGATGGATAGATCGTCAATGATTTGAGGTTCGGACGGATAGATCGTCGTTGATTGGAACTGGGACGGATAGATAGTCGTTGATTTGAGGTTCGGACGGATAGATCGTCGTTGATTTGAAATTGGACGGATAGATCGTCGTTGATTTGAATTGGACGGATAGATCGTCGTTGATTTGAATTTGGACGGGCTCTGCTTGGGGAAATAGCGAACCGGGATGGAATCATGGATCAGGGCACCATGGGCTGCCTGCCGGGAATGGGCCTCAACGCTGATTTGATTTGATTTGCCAATGCCACAACATGCTGGTTTGGCTTGATTTGATTTGAAGCACTTTCCTGATTTTGACATTTGATATACAATATGCAACGATAACGTATACTAAATTGAATGCATAAATTGAAAATGCAGGTGCAAGCTAAGGGCGGCCCCTAGGGAAAGGACGACACAAACGGCGACCAGGACAATTTTGACGATTGAGGGCTACCACTGAGCCACACTTTTGCTTTACTGCTTTGATTTGAGTTGCAGGCCTGCAGGTCCAGGTAGGTAACTTTCGAGCGGGTTGGAGCTTTACTGCTTTTGATTTGAGGTGCGGGCCTGTGTGCCTAAGTAGATAACTTTCGAGCGGGTTAGATCACCCTGTGACTTGCTTGATTTGCTTTCGCATTGGGCCAATGTATCCCTCTGTTCTTGATGACTTGTTGCTGTAACTTTGCATACCGTAGCGGCGCTATAAAAGTTGTATTATTCTTGGTTCATTGGAGACAGAGTATAAACCAATCGCTACTATCCAACTTACATCGACAAGCGAATCGAGTTGACACACAAACATACGCATACGTATAGACTGCCTAGCTCGGAAGAATGAGGAAGAAGAGTCGTAGGATACAACGCAGACTCTCCGACACATGGGCAATAATGAAATTTTGGGCATTAACATGCCAAAATCCAAAATATCCCTAGATAGGTGAAACTGACACTCACACACAGTCGAATATGTACAAAGACCTGTGTGAATAAATGAAACAGAGAAGAAAGCCTCGGAATGGGCAATAGACCGAAAAATAGAAAGACGTCGCAAAGATGGACAAAATACGCAAATGGATGACTCATATAGGCCCGGACTGAAACCGACACCCCCGCACAGTCACATTAGGCACATATGACCTGCACGGCATAGAAAACTTGGCAAGAGCCCTTAAAACCAATTTCGGGGCACCGAAACCTTGGTTTTAACTTGAAATTCCCACCGGGGGTTCAAAATCGTTGTTAGGCGTGATGGCTGCCCAAACGCTGTATGCTGCGGGAATTGGAGAAGCGCGCGCAGGTTTGAGACCAACGCGTGTCACTTTGAGCAAACGTGCGTGAGTCTCAAAAGCGCGCGTGACTGAAAAGCTGCGCAAACTAGACTTCGCTAAACTTAGAATAAACTGTGAGCCCGTTGGGGCCTCTAGCATTTCGTTCTGTTTTTTATGCTTTGTATATTTTTTTTAGGGCTTTTGCTCAGCTTTTGAAATTGAAGTAGTAGTTTGAAATAAGTTGAAAGATGAAAGGATTCCCCCCTTATGTTTCTGCTGAAGCTTGTCCTGTTCCGACTACGGTGATGCACCAAAGCCTTGGATCAAATTGATGGATTGTGATCGAGTCTTGAAGAGAGACTGGCTACGTACCCCATTTAGGCGACCATTGCGGTGTACCAAAGTCGTAAACCTGTGATCCAATTGAATAGATTATGACCGAGTCTCGAAGAGAGACTGCCTACGTATCCCATTCTGGGGAATCAGGTCAAAACGTAGTTCGGGCCAAGGTTCACTCGAGTATTTTACCTCTCCTTTTACGCTCTAACTTTTGCCTAGAACCGCCTTTTCAGGCTTTCGGTCTAGCGAGCTTTCGACTTTTGCCCATTTATTTTTGCCTAGACCGCCTCCTTAGGTTTCCGGTCTAGCAGGCTGCTCTAACTTTTGCTTGGCACTGCCCACCCTTGGGGTTTTCAGCCCAACGAGCTTCTCTCAAGGAAAAGTTGCTTTTGAATTGATCTAGGTTGACCAAGGTATTGAAGTTTTGTTGCTGTTGAGGTTGACGAACTTTGGCTGCAGCCCTTGATAAAATGGCTTTTGATGACACAGGGTCTTTACTGCTTCGGTTGGAAATGCCTCGCTCTAGGCCACTTTTGCGCCCTTCTAATGTGCGCTTGATGGAATGCCGCTAACGCTGTTTTGAACATGGTACGAGGCCTGGAGCCTTCCGAGCTTCTGCTTTCTAGCTTGGCACCCGGTGGTAGGGGATTTGATGTTTCCTTATCTCATGATCAACGCTAGGTGCGTCTTTGTGGGACCATGCCAGAACTTCGACGCATTCTTCAAACCTGTCTGACCAAGTGCAATGTTCCTTTGGGGACAGTGTTGAGCCAATTTTGAGTCATCCGGGGGTCTACCTCATCTTTCAAGTTTATTGAAACTACTTCTTCTTTTAATAGGCCGAGTACGCCTTTCGTCTTCCCTTTCGGCGAGGGAACACATTTCCTTGGGGATGACCCCATCGAAATCTATCCCTTCGTCGTCAAGGTCGACATAGTTTATTCAAAAGCCAGCAAAGTACTTAGAAGCAAGATAGTGCATATCATAAAGAAAGCCCCATGGGGTTGCCAAGTATAGCAAAAGACTCGAATTGATAATAGAAGCTATGACATGGAGGGCCAAGAGGCACGAACTCCGACTCAGAGCTAGACTAAGACGACTTGACAGACACTGTGTCAGACTCAGACTCAAAAGTGTGCAATGCAAGCTAAATGCGATTTGAAAATGCAACTTTTATTGTTACCCTTGGCTTCCTCACAGAGAGGTGGGATCTAGAGGATGTCAGGCCCAAGCAACAGCACTTCAGCCTTCTCAGCCTATTTGACTAAACCCATTTGAGAGAACAGCAACTCCAAATGCCCTTGAGTGAAGGACCTCAGACTGTCAGTCCGCTCCCTTACTTGATCGATCCGGTCCTCAACTAGTGCTTTCCAGTTTTCAGCCCCATCTTCTATTCCGCACCCTGCAGCCTCGGATTCAGAAGGGATAAACACAGTTGGTTTGGGTTGAGTTTCTGGGACAATGCAGAGGGTTGGGTTAAGTATGGTGGAGCTCGGTTTGATTTGAGTGAAGATGGGGTTGATTTGGGTGGAGGTGATAGATATCTGACCAACCAGAGTGTCAGACTTGAGTTGGAGCAAGGAGTTGGGGCTGTCGTCAGGTTTTGATGGGAGTGGGGGTGGAATAGTGCCATTATCGATGAGATTCTGAATGGCATGTCGGAGGCGGTAGCAAGCATCGGTGGGATGGCCAGACCTTTGATGGAAAGCACAATAGGCATTTAGATTGTGAGACGCCGGGAGTGCTCGAGGTGGAGGAGTCGGACGGAGTGGCCTGAGCATGCCAGCTTCAAGGAGCTTCTCATAAACCGGGGACAAAGGTGCAGAGAAGCACGAGAAGACCCTTGGTGGGTTCCGGCGACTGGATTGAGGGTTGGCAGAACTTTTACTCACTCCGCCGCTGTATAGCATTGTGCTGTCAAGGGAATGCACTCTTTCGGCACTGGGGATGATTTCTTTGTTGCACATATCCTCCTTTTCGGCACTGGCTTTGAACAAGGAACCAGCGGTCTTCGGGCGAGTTCTAGCTTCATGACACTCAGCTAGGTCTTTGAACATGTCTTTTGAGCACAACTCGGTTCCGATCGCAGGAGCGTGACAGGCCTGAAGAGGTTCTTTGACTAGCCTCGGATCCGGCTTTGACATGATGGAGGTGAAAAGGTCAAACAGCTCCTGGACCATAACCATTTGCTTGTCCATTTTCTGGTTCATTTCTTGTACAGCCCTCTTCAGCTCAGCCAGCTCTGCTTGTGCTGCCATTTTGGATTGATGATCGAGGAAGGTGATGGCCTAGAGCTCTTCTTTTCGGTACTTTCCTTGACGGTGCAACGCCCAAAGCTAGACAGTAAAGCAATCGAAGGCTCAGGAAGTGTCCCTGCAATAGTTTTATTTGAAAGAATGCAATGTACATGTTGTCGTTGGTGTCCTCCTAGACTCTACAACTAGCAGACAAGTCCATCTCATGACGATCGAACGCTGCCAAGATCCTCGGATTTCTTTTCGACGATGTATCCTTGTTTGAATCGACTAACACTAAGAGATGTCAAAACAGCCTAAGTCTTTGACTGTTCCATTCTTGAGGTTTCAACTTTGGAGGTCGGAACAACTCGGTGTAGATGACGTGATACTGGAACCGGGGCGGCGTTGTGGCAACACTCCACTTAGCCTGAGCGGTGTACGTGCTTCGCATGATAACCAAGGTGGTGTAAGTATCACAGCATTCTCTCCGTTGTTCCTAGTTTTCTGTTTGAAACCTCGGTCGGGTATTAGACAAGGACTTAGAAAGTCTCGATTTCCCAAAGTCTCGTTGACCCAAGGAATTTGAAGGTTGACAACGTGCATCATCGAGATGCACGACTCTTCATCGGTCCAAGCAGCGTCCTATTAGCCATAAGACGGGTTCGAAAGAGACAACCTAAAAGCCGCCCTAGCATGCTCCTACGCAAAACGGTATGAATGTATGTACAGGCATGCGATATGGAAAGCAGTAACACATAGACAGTTTATGGGGGTTAGATGCAAGTAATCCTACCCTGTGGGTTCCTGTCTTAGGTTGAAAGGTTCTAGTGCTTTGTACGCATGGCGAGGCTGGTTTTGGTTTAAGGGGGTTCCTCAGATTAGAGCCGTTTTATACCTCCCATCGCAACGCGTACAGCAAAGCAATGGTCGAACGGTAATACGTCTCATCATCGTCCAAGGTTGTTGGGCATTCGAGGACCCCGGGCTCTAGTAAACTATGCCGGTTACCCAAAACACCTCAACGGGGCTGATAGAACACTGATGCAAATGAACGCGTGCCGAAAGAATGATCGAGAGAGAGAGAAACGCAACGCTTTTTGAAAAATGCCTTTTGAAGCTTGGCTCACTTCATTAATGAACATTCGGAGAAAAACTACACAAGCGAACAATAGTAAAAGCCCCAGTTCGGAGTGGTCTGATGTAGAATCCTGTTACGTTACCATTCCGTTCTTCAGCAGCGCGAAGCGTACTGTTTTGACAGACTTTTGAAAACTGTTCATTCATGTATTAATTCCCAAGTATTGATTAATGTAATGTCCCCAGCGGAGTCGCCACTGTGGGCACACGCCCCAAAAATCCCAACATTTTCAGTCTGTAAAAATTCCGGGTGCGCCCTTCTCGCCGAAAGCGCGGCGAAACGCTTCGCAGATCAGAGAGTCGCCACTCGGGTTTTGCGGAAAGTACCCAAGAAACCGTGTTGTTGAAAACGTTTGGATTACGTTTGTTTGAGTTTGAAAAAGGCTTTTGTAGACTGGACCGTCGTCACCTTCGACATCTAAGGTTTGGGAGCCAGGTCACGAGAGGGGAAGGGTTTTATGGCACCCCCTCGCCCAATCCGGAGATCGGTCTCTACTCAGGCATTTTATAAATACATTTGCATTTCTCTCTTTATTTGATCATTTTTTAGCCAGTTAGGGCGGGGTGCAATTAATGGGGATTAAAACCGTAACAAGTTTGCAATCATATACAAAAAGTGTGATGTATGTTGATGTTTGATCTACACAAGTATAATAGATTGAGAACAAGCTGCTGTGGACGTTTTAGACAAACTAGTGCACGCTGCTTGTGCAGTGATGCACACAGAAGCAAGACTGCATGCGCTGGCCAAGCCACTGCATGCAGTCATGACCTGCGTGTGCCACCCCACAACTGGCGTGCGCCGGTGAGCCTAAGACCACAGCTTCTGTTCTCAACCCTCTGGGCTCTGGAAGGGACCAGTGCACACCCAGGACAAACCACGCAGTTTATATTGATTACTAAGATATTACAGACAGGATAAAGGGCTAAAAATCCACCAAATGGACAGAAAACCCCTTAAACAGTGAGGGGAGAATGATCTGAGGCCTGGATGGAAGATCCATGCAAGGGCCAAGCCACTGGAAGCTGAACTACTACCGTACGCCAGTTGACCCTTTTGTTCCAATGCTTTGGCTTTGCATCATCTGGGTTCTGGAACATGACCAGAATGATCCCAGAGGCCACACTACACAAAGGTACAGATGGAAGAGAAAGCAGTTCTAAAATACAGAAAGTAATAGACTGGTTTTAGCATGCATCAGGGTGATCAGAACTTAAATAAAGCAAGAAAACAATGATCCATGATCCCCACGCCAGTTTTGCACGTACTACCATGACTGGCGTACGGCTTAGAACTACTGGCGTGCGCCACTGATCATTGTACACGGCTTTGAAACCTTGCCAGCATTAGGGCCAGGACTGGTATAGATTACCAGCCTTGACCCTGCCAGCCCCCATCAGGGGTCAGAACAGAAAGACAGAAACAAAAGGTGATATACCTTTGCTTGTGAATTTGGAGATGATTTTGAGCTTGAGCTTTGAGTATGATGGATGGATGGTGGATGTAGTGGATGTATGGACTGTGGAGAATGTGATCCTTGCTTGCTCTTTCTATGGGAGAAGAAAGGAAGCAAAGGAAAAACAAGAGAGGAAGAGAGGAGAGACTTGGAGTCTTAATGAGCTTAACCCCTTGCAAATGAATGCAAGGGGGGTATTTATGGAGGAGGGGCTGACTGAGATTAGTTGATCCTGAGGGGGTGTTTGGGGTGGTAAGGCAAGGGGAGCCTCCCATGTATTAAATGCATGGGACTCCTCTTGAAAGGTGGTGTAGGAAGAAGGGGGACAGCCCTGGACGATATAATCATCAGGGGAACTGTGGCTGACGTCGGGTGGTTGCCAAAAGTCCCGCGCTTCTGGCTGAATAAAGTTGATTTGACTGGCGTATGCCGCTTGTTGAGTGGCGTGCGCCAGTAACTGGCGATGACTGACACGTGGCAGTGCTTCCAGCACATGCTAGTGAAGAACCAACGTACTCCAGTAGGGTTTTGCTGAGGCCATTTGGTTCTGGCTTGAGGTTTCGACAAGGGTTTGAAAGGGGTTCGAAGAGGTTTTGGGATGAGGCTCGGGATGCTCAAAGCTCAAATACACTTGCAAACTCAGGATGTTCTTGACCTTATTCATCATCGGGAAAATCAAAGACCCTAAATAAACTATTCTGGAAAGTCCAAAATAGGGTGTCTACAGTACGTGATGTTTAAACCATTTTTGGCCCGGGCTTGGTATAAGGAATCAGTCTAGGCCATGTGGTTCCCCTCAGATTACAGAGACAAGTATTGGATAAAAGATTTATACCTCTTGGAGCGAAAACCTTTTTGTGGATAGTTGTGATTGATATGCTGGCCCGCCTTGTGAATTGGGATGAGCGGGGGAAGCTTAGGTACACCGTAATGACAAGGTATGAGACTTGGCTTTGGATTTGGATTACTTTTGAAATAGTTTTGGACTTGGTTTTAAGGTGTTTCGGTGTTTCAAGGTGAGGGAGAGTGAAAAATGGCTTTTCTTTGAAATGGGGAGTGAAAAACGGTTTGCCTTTGGATTTTTGGTGGTTTATGAAGGGTTTGAGTTTGGCTTTTGAAGTGATTTTGTGTTTTGAAAGTGAAAAGGAGTGAAGAATGGCTTGTTGTTTGAAATGGGAATAGGTAAGGGTATTTATAGAGTGAAAATGGCTTAGGAATCAAGCAAACTTGGTGTGCACACAAAGAATTTCGGCCCTCACACAAAGAATTTCGGCCCTCGACTGATTGCCGCCTAGCTTGACACTTTTGACCTAAATTTGGACCACCGTACGGCACTGTATGGCACTACATATCGACCGTACGGCACTTATGGGTCTACCGTATGGTACTAGGGTCCACCGTACGGCACATCCAACCGATTTAAGTTTAGGCGGTTAAAAACTCTACCGTACGGTAGATATATGTCCACCATACGGCATAGTTGACCACTGTATGACTGCTCAACAGGCCGAACGCTACCCCGGACACTTCCGAATTCGGTTTTGGGTGTTCTTTGGACCGTTGGAAAGCTTGTCAAGTCTTCTTTCTAACCCAAATGGTTTGGATAAAAAGTATTTTGTACATCAAAAGATATGACTATTTTACCCTCAGGTAGTCAAAAAAGAAGCCGTTTATGCAAAATCCTTGTATCTCCCTCATTTCAAATCAGATTATGGCTTATTATATATCGATAAAGAGGGTTTTAAATGTACTAAAAGATGCATGGTGGACTCCAAACACAAAAATAGGGAAGTTTTGCTTATGAAAAATGGGTTGAAAGCAGACTAAACCGAAGACCGTTGGTGCCACAACTATAAAAACACGTACTCACTCATTCGAAGTGTCACTTGGCACTCTCATACCTAGTTCTAAGGTGTTTTCTCACTCATTTGAGTACAAAGAGCATTGTTTGAAGCTTTCAAGGCACGTTTTCATTATTAGGAAGCTTATTAGCCATTTGTTTACGGTTTTCGAAGGGTAGTGCTCCAAAAGGTTTAGATCAATCCAAAGGTTTAAATCATGCTTTGTTTATCATCATTGGGGACTTAAAAGGTCTCTAGGATTTCCAAATTGGGGTGTCTACAGGTTTCCTCCGTTAGTGAGAGGGATGGAAAAGATGTAAGAGGGACGGAAAAGTACGTGAGTAACTTCATAAATTTCATGATGATAAAAAAAAAGAGCTTTTTAATTTCCATTTAGTTCTAGGACTCTCTTAGGACTTTCATTGAAAGCTCTAGAGCCAAAAATTAATTACTACCCTCTAGGATAAAATGATCAGAAAAATAAGATCTTCGCACTGATTCAAACGGATTCAAAATCGGAGCACTTAAGAAACAAAAGGAGGGAAATTTTGTACCGTTAGCTGTTGTTTTTCCAATGGGGTGAAGTATTTCATGTACTAAACTAGAATAGAATTTGAGCTTGTTGTTTTTCCAATGGGGTGAAGTATTTCATGTACTAAACTAGAATAGAATTTGAGCAAGCTGTAACTCTCATTTTTCTGTTGGAACTAGGTACATCGCAACGTGCAACGCACGTACATCACGCCCGTTGAATTGAATGGTGTTGAATATTTTTGAAAGCATAGGCCGCATAAGTTTGATTGAGTGCATGATTTTGATTACAGGTTTATGTATATGATTGCAAGAACCTGTGCAAGTTGTAAAGGCATCGCCTAGGTTGGCTAAATCTATAATGACTTAGTTATAGTTATGCGTAGTTATGTTATCGTTGCTCAAACAATGACGCCAACATATTGGAAATCAAGAGCTAAACCTAACATACAACAAAATAGGCTTTAACAAAAGCATCCACCTTGGACACAATTCGACAATTAGTGAGAATTTTCACTCTCTATAAGCCTGTCCTTTTAGCCCATTGCAAAGCCTCACGATCACCATTGGTTTGACCATAGCAACTGAAGAAGCAAAGCCAACAGCACCACCTTTGTGCACCAAGCAGCTGCAAGAATTTGGACAAGAAGGCCCATCCACAACAATCCTAGGAGTTACAGCACCGACATCCTCCCGAATACTTGAGAACACAGCTCGGTTACACTTTGCAACATCATTAACTCCTGGAAAACCCTTAGGAATCCTGCTCTGAACCTTACCATGAATCCCTCGGAAAAAACCTCTATTCCGTCTGAAACAAATAAGCCACAAAATGCATGTAGCCTCTCAAATAGTTCAAATATGCAAAGCTTCTCTAATCCAGTTAGAAAGCAATTAGAAAAAGACAGAGGACTCCCAGTGGAGAATTAATCCAACCCAGATTTGAAGCTCTCCACAGCCTTCGGATATCCCCCCACCCCCCCAACAAAAATAACAAACATAGTCCTTATATGCTCAATTTAAAAAGAAACCACAAATCATCCTTAAATGAGTCATCTGGGTGCACTTAAATGCCATAAAGCAAACCGACAAAAGATTGGACAAGTATACAAAATTTATTAACTACACAAAGTTCGATTCCATCAGCCCCAAGTCTCCAATACCACCACCTAATGAATGAATTAAGGAAACAGACATCTTTTTAAGTAACAGCCAAATCAAGTTCATGTGAGCATGAGTGAGCATGCACTTACGTACACAACACAGGGGGATGGGGGATATATACAGTACAATTGGAGTTCAAACTTAGGGCTCTATCATGTTTCTATTTCATCTTTTGAGCTTGATGGTCTTTGCACTTACACTAATTTGATGAAGATAGACTTTGGATGTATATTCTTCCCTTACTGCTCATATAACATAGATTCCGAGATCTCCCAAATAGCAGGAAGATTATTTAGCCGGAGCCAGGAATTCAGCATTAGTACCTCACAATCTTGCTATATTTAGCAAGAATTATTATAATATCAGTGTTATACTTATACCTTTTCATTCATGTAATTAGTCCAGTAATCCTCTCTTTTTTCTATGATGCTAAGAGAATTAGATTGGCATTCTTATTCATTGAGTTGAAGGTACATTGTTACATACATAATTGTTCAATGTAAACTCACATTCACAGCTAATGTTTTGGGAACATAACTGAGTAGTCATAGCAACCCAAAATTTAGAATGCAGTTGCTGGTTCGGAAGTTGTGTTCACCTATCCTAATAATTAAAACAAGAACAACGATGAGAAGGGAAAAAAAACCACCACAGATTAGAAAAAAATAAAAACGAAGACATGATAGCTACTGATGCAAAATCAGGAAGTGGGATAAGGAAGTACAAAATAGCTGTACTATATATGATAGAAAAGGTGTACCAATTCTATATATCCTACCTTACCTACTCCCAAATCAAAGGGGAAAAAATATCCTCGAACACCTTGGGATGTGAAATTAATAGCTCATACAATCACATCAATGTATTTTGGAATGCAAATCATTCAAGTTCTAGAGATTTATATGATTATATATGTAAAAAGTTCGGTTAATTTTTTCCATCAAGGTTGTAAAAAAAATCGCTACATAACGCATGCAGAAGCAGCAAAACTGCAAGACAATGAATATAGGAATAAACAGAAAGGGCGTCTAATCCTAAACAATTGTTGTTACAAACATAAATAAAAAGGGAAAAAATCTTAAGTTAAAAAGTGCAAAATAAATAAAATGCATACATCTATACCTTGTTCATTTTGGGATCTCAAAATCCCTGAGGAGCAGATTCAATTGAGGCTATAGTTGATGTGTCTGCATTGTGATTGGCCCTCTCCAAATTCTCCAAATGAAATTTCTGTAAAATAATTCTCAATTGAGATCTTCTGATTTTACTGTATTCTTGTTTCTACGAATTTCATGCACAATATACCTGAAATTCTGGTTGATGGGGCGTAGATCTTGGAAGTGGTGGTAAGCTTGGAGCTTCAAAAATCAGTAAGGAGTAAGGAATGCAAACCTTAAAATTCCTAATACGTGACCGAAGAATGAACCAAAATCAGAAACAAACCAAACCACAAAACAATACTAATCATCAATCCTGGCCTTAACATGATCTAAGGTTGTGAAAGTAAACAGTAAATGTAAGATACCACCATTTTGAATTGCATGAGACCAATATTGTATCAGCGTTGAGCACGAACATTTTGTCGATGAAGTCATCTCAGCAAAGTGAACAGAATATCATTGAAGAACAAAAGTCACCACAAATAACGGAACCAACCAACCAAGATACACAAACCCTAGAAAAAATTAAAAATTCAGGCACATTAGCCAAACCAAACACCATGCAAATCGCAGCAAAGAAGATACATCGGGAAAAAGCCACCGAACGGGGCCAAACCTTTTCAGGAGGAGCACGATCTGTCGATTTGAGCGCTGGGCGGAGGTATGAACCTAGGTGAGTAGAAGCAAACAAATCTCAGACGGAAAGATATGCTCTGCGATTGAGATAGTGCAAAGTCGGAATCGGTCGATCGAGAGAGAGAATTCTCGAGTTCTCCGATCATCGAAGAAGAAGAAGAAACGGCGTGTTGGTTTGTGAAATCCGCTGGAGAGAGAGAGAGAGAGAGAGAGAGAGAGAGAGAGAGAGAGAGAGAGAGAGAGAGAGAGGAAAGTGCAGTGTATATGCAGAGGGCAGACCATCTAACCCAACTCAATGACACCTCTCACATTACTTTCACCCCCGGCCTCACGACACATAACCCACTGTTACGGCCTGTTTGGATGGCGGAGAAGAAGGGCGATTTGTGAGCCGGCCGGATTTGGAGTCCAGGTCCCACTCAAATCCGGTGTTTGGTTGGAATTTTGGGAAGCCGGAGAAGAATACTGTAGCGGCTTCAAATCCCCCAAGAGGTGGATTTGTGAAGAACGGGTTTGAACCCGTCGTTGGCAAATCCGGGGGTTTTTGGGACGTTTTTACCCCTCCAAATCCCCCTTGTCGATCCACCTGGTCCTCGTATTTGTTTTCTCAGACGATTTCTTTTCTTTTCTGAAAACCAGAACAACGAAGAGAAGAAAGAGAGAGAGAGAAGAGAGAGAGAGACGGCGAGGACAGGGAGCGGAGAGAGAGAGAGATACCGGACTGATCGAAGCAAGAGGCTTTCACTGCTGGAAGGAGGCGGCGGCAGATGGAGAAGACGATCGAGGGCTGCACAGGCGGCGTGGGTGAATGGTGGGCGTGGGTAACTGTGGTTTTTGGAAAGAGGAAATGGGAATGGGAAGAGGTAGTGGTGGCCTGGTGGGTGGGGTTTTTTTTTTAACTTTTTCGGAAAATAAATTTTTTTTTTTAATACAAAACATGTTTACAACATTTGCATTCTACTAAAATGAAAGTATTTTCCTAAAATTGATGATAAATATTAGGGGTGGCAAACGGGCGGGTTTGGGCCAAATTGGATAACTAATATGAAATAATCCAATTTTGAGCATTAAAAAATCAAAATAGGGGCAATTCAGTCATTTGACATGTAATCCCATCATATCCATCTTCCAAATCCCCCTTCTCAAAAAATCATCCAAACACCTCATTACAAATCCACCATTCTTAAGAGGTGGGGTCACCCTTCTTAACATATCACCCCTCATTATATATCCACCTTCAAATCCCCCCTCATTCTATATCCACCCAAAACAAATCCTCCATCCAAACGGGCCGTAAATGCACAAAGTAAAATGACACTTCTACCCAACCAAACAAACACAACATTCTTACAATTAAGGGACATAATTGTCCAAATCAGCCCAAAATTGCCAAGCGATAAATCAACCAAAGTGATTCTTCTTTAGAAGGGGTAGGACATGACTGGAGTATGGAGCTAGTTCCCCATTCTGATCTTAATGAAATATTACTTTCTAGAAGCTGTTGAACAGCTGTTTTTGATGCATGTTTCAACTGTTCGAAGCCTTGAGAGCCACTTTAGTTGGCTGCTAACCTTTAACCTTTAGCCGGTTGCATGTCTTGAATTTCTTTCACATAATACTAGAGAGTTGTGTTTAAACATTTACGGAGTATATTTTAGCCTCATATTTTGGAGACTAAATTTACTCAACTGCAGTGGTTGTCAGGTTTTTAATTGGGATTTCTGGTTTCAAAAAGAATTCAATGGAAATGCTCTAGAGGCCCTTAAAGGTCAGTGTTTTTCGTTTGAAGTTGGATGATAGTGACGATAGGGTACGAAGAGAGTAATAGTCCAGTGGCTTATGAGTCTATGAAGGCAAGCCAAGGTGGTTCAATAATATAAAAAAATTTATTTATGATTGTCCTGTTTGGCGTCGAGAAAAGTCGGTAGCCCACAACCGAGCCGAAATAATTAGACCGATGAAATTGCATACCGAATCGAAGTTGAAATAGTTTTTGCATATATCACCGTTAAATAGATAATCATGTTGTGGGTTTCTCGATTGCCGAGTAAATGAGAAAAAATTTCAAATCCGAAAGTGGAGAGGAACACGAGAACCAGCATTTCTTCTTTGGACCAAATCAAACCAATATATGAGAACAGTTTGTCGCGAGTCTTCGGTTGACAATAGGATTGTATGTTTTTCAATGTAGTTTAAGAGATTTGTCCGCGTGATCATATAAGTAGTACTAGATTCTTAAGAACTACTCCCTCTAACCCAAAAAAAATGACAATTTTTGAAACTCGTGTCATTTTTCATCACTTATGTCTTTCAATCTATAATATTTTTTATGAGTTTGAAAACTTTGTATAATAGAACTAATCGAGAAATATCAAACAAGATTCATATTGCATATTTTTTGAGATCCATAATGAAATATATAAGGAATTCAAATTCAAATTGGCACAGATATTAAAAATTGACATCGAATTTGGGATGGAGGGAGTAATGTTTTGGTGCCAGTATTTGTTCAACCATGGATGAAATTGTATTGATTGTATGAATTAATTAGTTGATTTCATAAGCCTTAAAAGTCAAATCTTTAATTTTAATTGGTTCTTCATGGATTCAAAAGATAAATTACGTTTGTTTTCATTTTTTGTTACTGGTTGGTAGCAGCAGGGGTTTACAGCTGAAATTTGGTATGGTAGATCTAAATTCTTTCCTAAATGTTTTCCCCTCTAATTGAACTCAGACCTACACTTACATATATTTGAACAACTTGTATCGTTTTTAAATGAGCTTGGAAGTTGGTCATGGAATAGAAAAGAAATGAGAGGATAATTAATTTATCATGTTTGGTTTGAGAAGAAACAGAGAGGAAATTAACAAAACGAAGAATTAAGGACAGTAAATCTTCCTCTACACTTTCCTCAAAGTTTTCTTTTCCTTTCCTTTTTTCTATTTTCTTTTTTTTTTTTCTCAAGTTTCGATATGCATGCAAGATTTTGGTGAGCCATTGCCAAACAAAAAAGCTGCCATTATAATTTATATGAGGTCTTCAATTTCTTCCTGAACCAAACTAACCAAGCAAACCAAACTCTATGCAGTCCATCTAAACGTGATCCCCTCCCTTAATATAGCTTTAGTACAACTCCAGCAAGAATTTTGGTCGATCGCATATGTTTATTTTGGTTGTTTATCCTTGTTTATTAGGGTGAGAGAAGCAAGGAACACAATTACTAAGGATGGTTGATGCTGTTGTCTCCTTTGTGGTGGATAGACTTGGTGACCTTCTCATTGAACAAGTTGTTTTTCTACGAGGAGTGAAAGATGATGTTGAATGGTTGAGGGGCCAATTGGGGTATATGTTGTGTTTCTTGAAAGATGCAGAAGAAAAGCAAGATGTTGACAATCGAATGCGCAAGTGGATATCCGATATTAGAGATGTTGCTTATGAGGCCGAGGATATTATTGACAACTTCATCCTCAAAGTAGAAGCAGAGACTCCAAAGAAGATGGGGTTAAAAGATTGCTTTCAAAAGTATTTTTGCATTTGCAGCAAACATGCTAGCCTCATCCAACAAGCAAATCTCTATGGTATAGGACAGGAAATAAACACATTGAAGACCAAGCTCACTCAGATCCAACAAAGTCAAGTAACTTTCGGGATAAGAAGTATTGATGAAGCAAGAGAAGGATCAAATCGCATAAATACGGTAGATAGTTGGCTACGAAGAGAACGCCCATATAAAGACAATGAGCATGTTGTAGGCTTCAAGGAGGATGCTAACAAATTGATGTCCGAACTTGTCAAAGAAGTGAAAGATCGGTATGTGATCTCAATCTTGGGCACCGGAGGCTTGGGTAAGACAACTATTGCTCGGAAGCTTTACAACACTCTTAGTCCTACAGATAAATTTGACGGCTATGCTTGGGTTTCTGTGTCCAATGATTACAACATCCAAGATCTTCTTCGAGCAACAATAAAATCTTTCAAGAAGGAAATCATGACCCCAGAGGTATTCAAGCTTTTGAAGAATATGAATGAAGTTGATTTGGAGTCTTACACACGTAATTACTTGAAAGGACGTCGATATTTGGTGGTGCTTGACGATGTATGGGACGTAAATGCTTGGCGAGGCTTGAGTAGAGCATTTCCAGATGAGAAAAATGGAAGTAGAGTAATCATGACAACCCGAAACAAAGTTGTTGCCGAGCCTAGCGATGAGAGAACATATGTCCGTGAGCTCCCATTTCTGAAGGACGGAGAAAGTTTGGAATTGTTTTGTAGTAAAGCATTTCCTCACTACGACGAGGCTGGAAATCAAAAAGGTCGTTGCCCTCCAGACTTTGAGAGTTTGGCTAAAGAGATGGCCAGCAAGTGTCGTGGCTTACCCCTAGCCATAGTCGTATTGGGTGGGCTACTGCGAGGAAAAGATCTTGACCAGTGGCACAAGTTGGCAGAGCACATGTGGCGCCAAGTAAGGGATCATGACTTGGGTCGTGTTCAATATATATTGGCTTTAAGTTTCAACGATTTGCCCCATCGCTTGAAGTCATGCTTTCTTTACTTGGGTTTGTTTCCAGAAGACTTCAGAATTGATGCAGATAAACTCTGTCGGTTGTGGGTGGCAGAGGGTTTCATAAAACCAGGCGAAGAATCTTTTGAGGAGGAGGCGGAGGCGTATCTGAGAGAGCTAATTGACAGGAGTTTGATTCAAGTAGTGAAAAGAAATTGGAGGAGAATCATAACATGCCGAGTGCATGATCTGCTCCGTGATTTCGCAATCGAAAAGTCGAAGGAGCTAAATTTTCTTCATATCTATGAAGGAACAGTTGCTCCCAACAGTCGAAGACTAGCCTACTATCGTGGATTTGAGAGGTTTGTTTCATTGGACCAATCAGATATGCGTTTACGAACCCTCTTGTTTTTCAATTTAGCAAATGAAGACCTAGAAATAGCACAGCTACAGTTCTTGTGCAAGCAGTTGAGATTACTGAGAGTGCTAGATCTTGAGGATGATCTATCCAATCCTTACCGAGAGAAGGAGGATAAAAGACTGCCCGATGAAATCAAGAAATTGATTCACTTGAGGTACCTGGGGTTAACAAATATACATATGAATGCACTCTCACAGTTCATAGGTAACTTGCATGCCCTGCAAACCCTGGAAGTGAAAACAAGTGGCAGTGATCCAATTCAGTTACCTGATGAGATATGCAAAGCAAAGCAGCTGAGACATTTAATTGGACGTTTCAAGTGGCCGTTTCGAGTGGACAATATGACAAATCTTCAAACTCTCAAAAGGGTGGTTGTCGAGGACCAGATGGAATTTAACCCAATGGATTTGATCAATCTTCGCGACCTTATCATAGACTATGTCGGAGAGGGCAACAATAGATATACACTAGATTGTATCGGTGGATTAACAAACCTCGAAACCTTACAGTTGAAGGTAATTGGCCGGAAAGTGAGATCCGAGGTCGACTTGCAGCCGCTCTGTCGCTGCCAACACCTCCTCCAATTGAGGTTGGGCGGCTATGCCCATTGGAAGCTGCCAACAGAGGTGCTTCCAAATCTCAGGTACCTCTACTTAGATGCAGGGGGTCTTGGTGAAGATCCTATGCCAGTGTTGGAGAAGCTTCCAAAATTGACAATTCTCGTGTTGTCTGATATACGTGGAAAGATGGTTTGCACCGCTGGAGGATTCCCTCAACTCGAGATCCTACGAATATGGATTAATTTCGTGAGTGAGATCCAAGTGGAAGAAGGAGGAATCCCTGTGCTTAAGGGTTTGTTGATAGAAGGCATTGGTGAGTTTTGGATGCCAGATAGACTACGCTCCATCCCTACCCCGGGCCCCCGTTTTGATTGGAATCAGTGGGCTTACTAATTAAGTATTGAATTAGCCTTGGATAATGCTTGTCTTTTTTTTTTTTCATTTCGCGAGAATAATGTTAATTTGTTTAAACAAGCTAATAAGTCTGCTTAATTACTTTGCGTTTTCTTTCATTTGATAAGCTGATGAAGCTTTTCATTTCTATGTACGTACGAAACGTGTTGTATTCTCGGTCTCTTTCCTTTCCTTGCTATAAATAAAGGACATGGGTGATTTTTTGTTTTCACCAAAAAATTATCATAATGTTTTTCTTTTTTAATTAGTTACAACCATTGAGGCGACACAGCACTCAAGTGTAAGAGGTGGAATAAGTGCTTTGGATATTAATGCTTAATTGTCTTTTTCATTTCGGGAATAATGTTTGTTCTTTTCAGTTTCTTTCATTTGATAAGCTGATGAAGCTTTTTATTTGTGCTGCGTTCTTGGTCTCCTTTTCCCTTTTCCCCTGGTTTTTTTGAACATAAGTACCCCTTAGTTGACTCGTTGATGATTTTCCAATTTTAGTGAATAAGCTGCTTATCGTATGTCATGTTAAAGTACTTTCAGTAATTTGCTATAAATAAAGGCCCATTATTGTTACTAATGCGTACGTATTTTCGCCAAAGAAGTATCATTATAGTTTTTTTTTTTTCCCATTATTGTTACTACTACGTACGTATTTCCGCAATACTCGTGGGAAGGGGATACAAGGATGAGAAATATGCATGAACAGGGTTGACCAAATGTTTTAAAAAATTTATGCGCTAATTTAAAGATCTCAATTATACGTCTTTTAATCGGTGCAAAAATCTTCAAAACCCATTCAATATATGGCTTATTTTGCATGGCAATTTTATGCTACGCGAACCCCCCAAATTAAACTCACATACTCTACTTTTTGCATCGAGAAAGAAAACAAAATGGAAACTATTACAATGGGCTAAAAAAAGTACAGGAGACGCGTAATTGTGATTTAAAATCATGTTGATCGGTTACCAATTAGTATGTGCAAGGTGTACAAAAAAACAAATCAAATTGATGTTATGCACACACTGGATAAGAATAACAAAAATTCAGTTTTGATTTGGTATTTTTACTCCGATCACATACTAATCAGTATCCGGTTAACATAATTGTAATTAAACTACAATTATGAGTTCCCACAAGGTCTACATTATGGACGAAACATATAATTGAACTAGGTCAGGTAAGTCGCCAAAAAAAAACACAATTGCATCCGTCTTGGCAATTGCCAAGAAGCCGTTTCCAAAACTAAGTTCACCTGTATAGCTTAGATTTTTTCACAATTACATTTCTCTCAAATACATTTCTCTTTTTTGCTATCGTATTTCCAATACAAATTTTTAACCTTAAATACCACGTAGAAGGTTTTATTATGTTTCAAAATGTTTTGGGTCCAAGGTTAATTTTTTCAATAGAAAATAATGTGAACAGTTATAAAATGAAGTAAGGTTGCAAATTGCCTAAGATGTATGAACTATGGAGAGAAGGGTGTAGATATACGGTGGACAATATACTTTGGCGATCATCTTTTTTTTTTTAACAGCAAAAAAGGAATTTTATTACTCACGATAATGAAGTACATCATGTTAAAGGGCAAGAGAAGATAGCATCACAACGTGTGATCATGAGTAACATCCCAACTAGGTTGGCACCCTACCCCACGACAATCATATGCTATTCAAGCCCAAGGATTGACAAGAAATCAACCCAAACAGAATACAAGATAAACACCAAGAGAGCTTTCAGAGTAAGAAGCAGGAGCTTCACCATTAGGCTCAATCTCAACCAACAGCGCAAGACTTCCTTTATCCCCTACCAGTTGAAGGTAAGGCCCAGGTCCAGAAATGGCCTGATACCGACAGGACAGAAAAGAGTACTAGAATCCTCAGAATTCGACCATTGCATTAAAATGAGTCACCATGATAATGGTAGCATTAGATTTCTAATTCAGCAAGAGCGGTTGCGCTTGTGGTTGCGCTCCGGCATTTGGCCTTCTTTTTAGAACTCCTTAATACCTCTTGCTATCCCAACTGTGATTACATATCTCAGAGGCCATTCAAAGTAGCTAGGCCTTTTGTATCCCACTTCCATTGGATGAAACCATTCATATAGGCTACCATTTGCCTTGTAAACTAGATGCTTCTCTTCCTTTTCTTTGCAGAATCCCACTAGGGATACAAAAGTTCTGTGTCTTAACCGGCCGTTAATCATTATTTCACACATAAACTTTTGCTCGATGTGGGGGAAATCTCGAAACCTCTTTACAGCGAGGAAATTACAGCTCCCAATGGCTGCTTTGTACAAAGATGCAAATTTCATTAACCCAATGACATTATCATCACTAAAGCTATCGGTTGCTTTGACGAGATACAAGTAACTCATCCTTGAGCCGTGATTCTCCAACAAATGGATCTATGATATGAATAAAAAAATATGGTTCTAAATTTGTTTGAGCTTTTTGTATGGTAACGGTTAGATTTCTTGGAGAGTTTCAACCTAAAACTAATTGGCAATAAGAACCAAGCTTAAGTAGCCTAGATGAGCGATGTGAGATTAAGTCTAACACTCACCATCGATCACGTGCAACCCGGATGCACGTGGAGGTACGAATTGAGGAAATCAGGAGATTTGACTCAGGTGACCCCTCACGTGCAGCCCGGATGCACGTGGATGTATGAATTGATGAGATGAGGCCATTGACTCGGGCGAGAGAGACTTGACCATGTGAGATGAGGCCACCCAAGACATAGCTCTGCTACCATGTTAGATTTCTTGGAAATTCGGTGGAGTAACCTCTAGAATAACCTATTGCTAATTGGTTTTAGGTTGAAACCCTCCAAGATAGGCTTTTTGACTTTTTTGATCCCCAAAGTATTTCTGCAATGCCATTTTCGTCCCCAATATTCCAATTGCTAACATTGCATCCCCAAAGTATTTCCGCAGTGCCATTTTGGTCCCTGCGACTGACGCCGTTCCTTCCCTCCGTTAAAATCAAGGGCAACCTTGGTATTTCACCCCCTCTCTACCTCAAAACAGCGTCGTTTGGTTGGAATTTGGAAATATTGATTTTTTTTCTTCCATGGTTCTCTTAGGGTTCTCATTGAAAGCCTTAAAATCAAAAAAATTATTATGACTCTTTAGAATAAAATGATCAAAAAATTAAGATCTTCGCACATGTTCAAACAGATTGAAAATTTGAATAATTAATTTTTTCACCATATTTTTTAATATATAAATAGCCTAAAAAATCAAATATTTCAATTTTCTACCTGTTTGAACCAGTGCGAAGATCTTAATTTTTTGATCATTTTATCCTAAAGGGTCATAATTAATTTTTTTGACTTTAAGCTTTCAATGAGAACCCTAAGAGAACCATGAAAGAGAAAAATCAATTTTATATATTTTTAGGCTATTTATATATCAAAAAAATAATTATGACCCTTTAGAATAAAATGATCAAAAAATTAATATCTTCGCACTGGTTCAAACAGGTTGAAAATTGAAACACTGATTTTTTTAGGCTGTTTATATATATTAAAAAATATGCTGAAAAAATTAATTGTTCAAATTTTCAATCTGTTTGAACCTGTGCGAAGATCTTAATTTTTTGATCATTTTATCCTAAAGGGTGATAATTACTTTTTGAGAAAAATTCAAAAAAACCCCTGAACTTTGAACCCAATGTCAAATAGGCACCTGAACTTAAATAAACTTCAATTGAACACCTGAACTTTTACTCCGTTATTCAATTTACCCCCTGCCGTCTCAATCCGTGACTTTCCTAACGGTAACCGCTGAGTTGGACACTAACAGACGTTATACACATGATTGGGCTCAAATGGGAGGGGGGTGGTTTCTTTCTAGAGGAACAATGAGGTTTTATGTGAGTGACAAAATGAGAGCTTTGCTCTTGGCCTTTTGGCTTGGGATGGAAGGAGAGATGTTTGGTTTTGGAATGAGAGAAGCAGAGATTTGGCTCCCTTTCTTTTTTCTTTCAGATCCCCCAAACATGCAACAAGAGCTGCATTTATAGGAAAGGAAAACAACAAATAAAATAAAATGAGGCCTAGGGCCAATGAATTTGCGTGGCCCATGTGGTGCCTGAAGGATGATAACCAACTTTAAGAACCAATTAACCCCAGCTCAGCGGTTGCCGTTAGGAAAGTCACGGATTGAGATGGCAGGGGGTAAATTGAATAACGGAGTAAAAGTTCAGGTGTTCAATTGAAGTTTATTTAAGTTCAGGTGCCTATTTGACATTGGGTTCAAAGTTCAGGGGTTTTTTTGAAATTTTCCCTTAATTTTTTGACTTTAAGCTTTCAATGAGAACCCTAAGAGAACCATGAAAGAGAAAAATCAATTTTATATATTTTTAGGCTATTTATATATCAAAAAAATAATTATGACCCTTTAGAATAAAATGATCAAAAAATTAAGATTTTCGCACAGGTTCAAACAGATTGAAAATTTGAACAATTAATTTTTTCAGCATATTTTTTAATATATAAACAGCCTAAAAAAATCAAGTGTTTCAATTTTCAACCTGTTTGAACCGATGCGAAGATCTTAATTTTTTGATCATTTTATTCTACAAGGTCATAATTAATTTTTTGATATATAGACAGCCTAAAAATATATAAGATTGATTTTTCTCTTCCATGGTTCTCTTAGGGTTCTCATTGAAAGCCTTAAAGTCAAAAAATTAATTATGACCCTTTAGGATAAAATGATCAAAAAATTAAGATTTTCGCACCGGTTCAAACGGGTTGAAAATTGAAATATTTGATTTTTTAAGGCTATTTATATATTAAAAAATATGGTGAAAAAATTAATTGTTCAAATTTTCAATCTGTTTGAACCTGTGCGAAGATCTTAATTTTTTGATCATTTTATCCTAAAGAGTCATAATAATTTTTTTGATTTTAAGGCTTTCAATGAGAACCCTAAGAGAACAATGGAAGAAAAAAATCAATATTTCCAAATTCCAACCAAACGACGCCGTTTTAAGGGAGAGAGGGAGTGAAATACCAAGGTTGCCCTTGATTTTAACGGAGGGAAGGAACGGCGTCAGTCGCAGGGACCAAAATGGCACTGCGGAAATACTTTGGGGATGCAATGTTAGCAATTGGAATATTGGGGACGAAAATGACACTGCGGAAATACTTTGGGGACCTAAAAAGTCAAAAAGCCTCCAAGATATCTAACAGTAACGATCTTTTATACACATGAAAATATTACTACATGGCACTCTGGGAGTAGTTATTAATTGTCCCCCAACCACCGTGGTGGTAGCCCAGTTGGTGGGAGTCACCACCTCTCTTTAACAACTGTTGGTCCAAAAGGCAACCCAAGGGGGAGGGGGGTGGTGGTGGTGAATTGGGTATCTCAAATATAACGCGGAATTTTAAAAACTAATTACAATCTATTCAACCACAATTCCAATTTCAATGATACATTATTCTACTCATGCAATATTGATATGCAAAACTGAAAATAAAAAGAGTGGGGAAGAGAGAATCAAACACAAGGATTTATAGTGGTTCGGTCCGCAACTTCACGGCCTAATCCATTCCCCAAGTGTCCAACTCAGGATTTGCTGCACTATCTCCAATAGTTACAATCTTCTAGCTTCGCAGATGCTAGACAACCTTTACAACGAGCAATCTATCCCCAATCGCTCCGACTAATTTTGACTCCGGTGCTAGTCACACCTAACCCAACTAGTTTTGACTCCGGTGCTAGTAACACCTAACCACCAAGTGATTTTCTCTCCAAAATCACTCACAAAAAGTAATCACTCACAAGAGTATAAATAAGGGTGTACAATCCCTTTTACAATAAAGATCAAAATAAGAACTCTCTCACACAAGTGTATGGATATCAAGATGAAGAATAGAGTATTGAGAGATTGGTGTATTCCTTAGAATATTTCCGTGAAGCTCACTGGTCTATCCCTTTTTTCTTCCTTGGCCTTGTATAAAGTCTTCAACATATGAACGTTGGAAGCATGCAATCATAATTGGAAATACTCTGATACATTATGCCTTTGATTGGAAACATATCCAAGTCCACACAAATCCATTCCTTTTGTGTACTAGCCGTTGAACCCATTAGGAAGCCATACTTTACTTGACTTGTTCCCATCATTTAGCCGTTAGACATAATTAAGCTCTAAGTAATCTTCTATGTTCCTCCTTAATTAATATTTGCTTTCCATAGAAGTTCTTATAGCCAATAAAAAATTAGGAGAAGATTTGTCCTTAATCTTCCTCCTTTTACTTTCAATCTTGACTATTGGAGATAGGAGTTTTGACGTAGAGTCTTTCTTTGTGTAGCTCAATCAAATCCTACAAAATAAACATTATTCAAATCAATAGCAAATAATATTAATTATATTAATTATATTTCTATTCAATTAAATTTACTTTGTTATCATCAAAGTCAATAAGGTTTTCATAGAAATCTTTGGGCTAACAACAACTACGTAGGTTCGAGCCCCGGGAGGCACATGTGTGCATGTACCCGGTGGTGCCATTAATAGGCTTTGATTCGAACCCGTAGTTGGACCGAAGAGGGGGATTTCTCGCCGCTATGCACTAGGTGGTGCCGTGGTGACGGCCCCTGTAGGGCCCTCGGTTAGCAGCTCGGTGACCGGGGTACAAACCCAAACCAGCAGCTAGGATCCGGGCCAAGTTCTTCTGACTAGCTCTCTTCGGGAGGTACTTCGGTCGGTGCCCGGACTTCGGTTGTTATCGACTTCGGAGCATCGGTTCACTGCATGCTCCAGTGCTTCCAGAAGCTTCCAGGAGATAACGGTTTCTGTGAGTGGGACCCATGGGGATCATGCTCCCCATGCAGCTGGCACAATCATTGAGATCTGTCCCATGTGCTCCGTAACCACCTCGCCCCCCTCGTCATATGTGACGTCACCCGAGGCGGTTACCCGAGCGTACTCACCACGCGCTAGCGTGGAAGCCAAGCAAATCTAGGTCTATAAATACAAAGTGATACACACCTGAAAGAGGTACGCAATACTATCCTAACCCTAGACCTAAACACCTTCCCTGAGATCTAACTTGATCATCGGAGGGTCACTTGGCATCCAAAGCCCTAGTGACTTGTTGCAGGTCAGGCGACGGACGAGCGGAGCAGCGGAGGAAGGAACCTAACCAGACACCACAGTCAAGGTCCCGATTAATCGAACCCCTACAATTGGCGACTCTGCTGGGGACCTAACTGTTCTTCATTCGATCATTTTCTTCCTCATAAAGGTTCTGTTCAAAGCTCTCCAACCCAACCATGGTGGAAATCGATGATGCACATCGCACTAAGACCACCTACGACCTCGGAGAATTCGGGGATCCGGCGTCCGGCGGACCAGGCGCTCCTAGAAGGCCCACATATCCGTCGGACTCAGAGCAGGGACTTCGACTCAGGAGGCAGGGGCTCCGGCCGAACTCCATACCTACATCCGCCACCTGGAGCGGAAGATCGACGACCTCACGACAGTAGTGGAGCGCGACAGGAGCGTCCGAGACGAGTTGGCGGAAATCAAACACCTCCTCCAAATGTCCCCGTCTCATTCCTCCGGAGGCCGTGGCGGAAGAAGAAGCCACCACAGCCCTCCCCGCAGCGTGACGGAGGACAGCTGGTCGAACACCGACCCTGCCCTTCAGTCAAAGACCGCCTCGAACCACTAGGCGAGGGTCGTAACGAGAGGGACGTTGAGCGAAGGGAACGCTCCCGTTCCCCTAATCCAAAGGGTCCTCGCGGGAAGCGATCCGCCTTCGAGAGGCTTGGTGGCGGAAGCGTCTCCCCCTCATCCACCCATCCAATCGGATCCAAGGAGCGACGCCGGGAGACCACCCCAAGTTTTGCCAACGAAAACAACGCCCTCTTGGAGTTCCAAACAAAAGGGTATCATGAGCGCCACAAGGGCGATCGGTCAAAAAGCCCACTCATCCACCACCCTAAGGATGGTTACAAAAGGCTTGGTGGCGGAAGCCAAAACACTGAGCGTCTCGAGCCCTACGCTCGAGATAGCTACAAGAAGCATCGGTACGAGAGATCTCCCCAACGGTCAGGGAACTCCCAACCGAAGCGAAAGGAGTACGAGAGATCTCCTCAACGGTCAGGGAACTCCCAACCGAAGTGGAAGGAGCACGAAAGACAGGACCGACGCTGCCGAAGAAGCATACCGCGACCGGGGGTCCAGACGGTCTCGACCGTTCGATCCGACCCCACCGGGACACCCGCTTCGAGAGACTCACAACCTCCCCCTTCGTTAAGGAGATCGACTCGGTCACCCCCCCGAAGGGCTTCACCCAACCCAAATTTGCAAAGTACGACGGTAAGACCGAGGCATACACTCATCTGGTTCAATACAAGCTGGTCATGTCTCTCTTCCTTCGCAACGAGCCTTCGGACAATGCCTTCCTCTGTAACGTCTTCCCCGCCAACCTCGGCAACCTGGGCACCGAAGCAAGGAGACTTCAGCGCAGAGAAAACCGTCTTTACTATGCCTATCTACAGGATTATCGACCAAATAAAGGACCAACCCTTTTTCTCCTTCCCCAACCAAAAACTCGGTACCGAGAACGGGAAAATCAAAAACCCGATAGTCCGATGTAGCTACCACAACGAACAAGGACACTTCACAACCGCTTGCAGGCCCTTCAAGGCCTACCTGGAGCAGCTTGTCCTCGGTGGTCATCTCAACAACTTCATTGATCATGAGAAAACAAGAGCCCGGGCGCAGAATGCCGAAACCAGAGCCGAAGAGGAAATCCAGACGATTAACGTTATCCACGGCCCTCTCAATCCCCAAGCCGCCCGCATAATCTGTGCCGAGTTGAACGACGCTTCCTCTTCTAAGCAGGTCATGCTCGTCGGCCCCGAGCCCAAACGTCCTCGAACCGACGACGGATCCAAATGGACAATCACGTTCACCGAGAAGGACCTTGCGCGCGTCCAACTTCCGCACAACGACGCCCTCGTGGTCACACTGCGCATAGGCACCTTCAACGTCCGACGTGTCCTCGTGGATCAGGGGAGCTTGGCCGAGGTTATGTACTACTCCTTGTTTAAAGACTTGAAGCTCTCAGACGCCGATCTCCGTCCCTCCGAGGTCCCCCTCATAGGTTTCAACGGAGCTCCGGTCTGGCCCGTCGGTTTGATCACCCTACCTATCCGCTCCGGCTCGGTCGTGCTCGACATGGAGTTCGTCGTAGTCGATGTCCCAAGCCCCTATAATGCCATCGTTGGCCGCACCTGACTCCATAAGTTAAAGGCCGTTGCCTCTACTTATCACCAGATGGTCCGGTTCATCGGTGCCAACGGACGACAGGAAGATCTGTACGGAGACCAAACCGCCGCCAAACGCTGCTACGTCAACGCGGTCCGAAGCAGCAAACAGACCTCCAGGGTGAACTTCATCGAAGTACCAGAGGCTCCGGTTCTCGAAGACGTCGGGAGGCCAGCCGACGAAAAGGCAGTTGAGGAACTTGTCACCGTCCCTCTAACCGAGGATGGTTCCCGTTTCTTCCTTGTCGGTTCCTAACTCTCGAAAACCGAACGGAATGACATGGTGAACTTCCTCAAGAGCAACATTGAGGTTTTTGCGTGGACCCCCTACGAAATGCCCCGGGTCGATCCAAAATTCATTTGCCACGAGCTCAACATCGACCGAACCAAGCGGCCGGTCATCCAGAAAGCACGGCGATCCTCCCCGGTCCATTCCGATGCCGTCATCGACAAGGTCAACCGACTCTTGAACGCAGGTGCCATACGGGAAGTACAGTACCCTAGGTGGTTGGCCAACAATGTGGTGGTCAAAAAGAAAAACGGCAAATGGCGAATTTGTGTTGATTATTCAAACCTCAACGACGCCTGCCCAAAAGATTTCTTCCCCCTCCCTCGGATAGACCAGCTCGTAGCTGCCACAGCCGGCCACGACCGACTCAGCTTCATGGATGCCTACCGGGGCTACCATCAAATTTCCATGAGCGACGGCGACGTCGAGAACACGGCCTTCATCACCCCCCACGGCATCTTCGGTTATCTCGTCATGCCCTTCAGCCTCAAAAATGCCGGAGCAACCTTCCAGAGGATGATAACAAGATGTTCGAGCGTCTGCTGGGAGATACTATGATGGCCTACATCGACGATATGGTGGTTAAAAGCATGATGGCCGGCGACCATCTCGCCCACCTCGCCGAGGCATTTGAGATTCTCAAGACGCACAAGCTTTGCCTTAACGCCGAGAAGTGTGCCTTCGGTGTGAGCTCCGGCAAGTTCCTCGGGCATCTTGTCTCCCGACGGGGTATTGAGGCCGACCCTGCACAGCTCACAGCAATCGAAAAACTCTCGGCCCCCACAACAAGAGAGATGTGCAGCGTCTAACCGACATGGCCGCCGCCCTCAACAGATTTATTAGCCGATCTTCCGACAAGTGCAAACCGTTCTTTGCCCTCCTGAAGGGGAGCCGACGCAGCTTCAGCTGGATCGACGAGTGCGACCGGGCTCTACAGCAGCTGAAGGACTACCTCTCCAAGGCCCCTCTCCTCGTCACTCCTCGGGACCAGGAAGACCTGTTCATTTATCTCGCCGTCTCGGCGCACGCCATAAGCTCGGTCCTCGTCCGACAGGAGGGGCGCGACCATCAGCCGATTTATTACTCTAGCAAGACGATGACGCCCGCCGAGACACGCTATCTTCCCTTGGAAAAGCTTGTTCTCGCCCTCGTCTCCGCGTCTCGGAAGCTCGTACCGTACTTCCAATCCCACCGCATTATCGTATTGACCGAGTATCCTCTCAAATCTCTCCTCCGAAAAGCCGACCTCTCCAACCGAATCTCTCAATGGGCCGTCGAACTTGCCAACTATGAGATTCACTTTCAACCAAGAACGACGATTAAAGCCCAGGCACTCGCCGACTTTATCGCCGAGCTCACTCCGATCGACGTCCTCGCTTCAAATCCAGCCCCCCGCCCCGAAGCCGTTCTTCAAGCAAGTCCCAGCACCGCCTGGAAACTCTTCCATGGCGATGTATGGAAAATGTATGTTGATGGCGCCTCAAACAGCCGAGGCGCCGGGGCTGGGATCGTACTTCTCTCTCCCTCCGGGGTATTACATGAAAGCTCCATCTCTATCAACTTTCCGGCCTCAAACAACGAGGCTGAATACGAGGCGCTCATCTCCGGACTCAAGACTGCCGAAGCCCTTGGGATTGAAGAGCTTGTTCTCTACAGTGATTCACAGTTGGTTGTCAACCAGCTCTCCGAGGAGTACGAGGCTCGGGACGATCGAATGCGTACTTACCTGAGCTCTGCTGTTCGGCTCCTCAAGAGCTTCCGAGCTATCCGCGTCGAGCACATCCCGAGAGACCAAAACGCTCATGCCGACGCCCTCGCCGGGCTCGCTACGGCCTGTGCCGCTTCGGGACACCACTCCATCTCCTTCAGCTCCATCGACAAACCTAACTTCGAGCTTGAAGTACTCAGTCATGAGATATTAAACGTGGAGCTTGGACCGAGCTGGATGGATGAGATCATCGGCTACCTACGCGACGACACACTACCAACCGACAAGAAGGACGCCCACCGACTCCGCAACAAGGCCGCCCTCTTCTGGCTCAATCCAAATGGAAAGCTCTACCGACGGTCGTTCACCGGTCCCTATTTATTGGTTGCACACCCCCACCAGGTCCCCGGGATCATCGAGGAACTACACGCCGGTGACAGCGGTTGCCACTCCGGTGGACGCTCCATCGCCCACTGAGCAATTACCCAAGGATACTGGTGGCCAACAATGAAGAAGGACTCTGAAGAATTTGTGAAGCGTTGCCAGAAGTGTCAAATGTTTGCTCCCATTATTCATCAACCAGCTCGGGATCTCAGCCCTCTCACTAGCCCATGGCCTTTCTCTCAGTGGGGCATGGACATCGTCGGCAAGCTCCCCGTCGCTCCTGGAGGATTCAAGTTCCTCTTAACCGCCACCGACTATTTCTCTAAATGGGTCGAGGCCGAACCACTGGTCACGGTTGAAGAGTCGGATATCATGCGCTTCGTATGGCGAAATATAATTTCTCGCTTCGGTGTACCCTTCGCCATTTTAACCGACAACGACAGCCAGTTCACCGGTCAAAAGTACCGAGCACTCCTGGATGAATTTGGTATCAAATGGGACACTTCCACTCTGTACTACCCCCAGGGCAACGGGCAAGCAGAGGCTGCTAATAAAGCAATCTCGTCGGGACTGAAGCGACAGCTCGAATCACGCCGGGGCAAATGGGCCAAAGAGCTCCCTCGAGTACTCTGGGGCTACCGTACAACGCCTCGGCGATCCACCGGCCGAACTCCCTTCTCCTTGGCATTTGGAATGGAAGCTGTAATCCCCCTACAGGTCGAGCTCCCGACGATCCGTACCGAAGATTTCGACGAATCGGTTAACGATGAGAACATTGCTGCAGACCTCGATCTGGCCGAGGAGGAACGGGAGAATGCAAGGATCAAGCTAGCATCTTATCAGCAAGAGGTTGCCAAGGGCTATAACCGAAGCGTCCGCCTTCGGTCATTCAAGCCGGACGACCTAGTCTGGAAAAAGGTGGTGGACAAGTCCAAGAAGAGGAAGTTAATGCCTAATTGGGAGGGACCCTTCCGAGTCCTAAAGCACCTCGGCTTGGGAAACTACAAGCTGGAGAAGTTAGACGGTTCCCCAATTGCCAAGACCTGGAACGCCAATAACCTGAAGAAGTTTTATGGGTAGCCGGGCTTCGGTCTCTTCGGACTTATTTATTCGAAATTTTTTTTCGTTTCTTGTCAGAGTTTGATAGGAACCAAACTACTCTTGTAATGGCCTGATTCTACGACAGTTTTTTAATGAGAATTTCTTGTTTATCACTAAGTCTAATCTTGTCACTCACTCTTCGTACTCGGTTCGCCATTGCGTAAACCGTTTTATCCTGACTTCGGGGACTGTCCTTCGCGGGATATTCCTCGGACAGATCCCTCACCAAGTCACCACGGCCTTTTCGGTCGTTTCAGACTTTCGGACGTCGGCGATAAGGACACTCGGTATTAATCCCGAGTCCCTTACACCGACCCCCCAATAAGTCACGCACTATTTAGATTCGCTACGTCCCAAAGCCATGGTCGACGCCATTCCCACTTCAGGACCCTAGCCCTAATCTAAATAGCAACGCCCCAGTGAGTTGCTTCGGTTTACTCCCTTCGGCTCGGCGTCAGCTAAAACAAAGCAGGGGCATGCAAAATTCAAAAACTGCTAACTACTTTGCTTCGTTTTAACTTACTCAATCCTATATTCTACCTTACTTAGGTTTGGAATAAATTTTTGAAAACCTCATCGGTTAATGCTTCGGCTAAAATCTGTTGATACTCCACAGCATTTCAACAGAAGCAGGGGCATGAGGCTCCCTTCGGTTACAAGCATAAAACCAGTCGAGCATCTCAAAAATAAACAAGGCATTGAAACAGAAGAAACCATTCATTCAAAAGCAGTGAAGAGGAATCCAACAAAACTTCGGTTATCTGTTTGGTACCTACTTAGCAAAAAAACATTTACAAACCCTGGAACGGTAAAATCCAAATGTTCGGAACCGTCCAGCCAAATGTAAAACAAAAGAAAAGGTCAAATCCTAAGCACTAGGGGGCTGAGGGGTCTGGGCACCTTCCTCGGTTGAAGCAGCGGTAACAGGAGCGGTCTGGGCACCGTCCGCAGTTGAAGCAGCGGCAACAGGAGCAGTCTGAATACCCGCCTCGGGGTTTGGCACCTGCTCGCCCTCCTCTTCTTCTTCCTCGGGCACTACAACCTCCTCGGGCGGCACCTCGGGTAGGACCCGGAGTTCAGAGTCGGCTGGGAGATCGAGCTTACTCAAAAGAGTCTTGTGACCAAACCGAAGCCCGTCCACGAAACGATCCCTGTAAAGCTCGGCCTCAATCTCCCGAACCTGCTTCTGGTATTCTACCCCGGCTGCGACCTAACCTTCGTCATAGCCCCTGTTCTTAGCAGCTTCAACCTCGGTAGCTCGGGTAACTCTCAAGGTGGTGACATCCTCCTCGGCTTTTGCAACTCGGGCTTCGGCTGCCACCCTCTCCCTGTCGCACCTTTGAAAATCCGCAAGGTAGAGATCGCAGGTCTCCCGAGCCACCTTCAGGTCGTCCTCTCTCTGCTCAAGAGCCTTCTTTAGCTCATTCATCTCTCGCTCTTGACCTTTGCATCGGTCGTTTATAACCAAGGCCCGAGCACCAACCTGCGAGCAGAAAATCGAAGAAGAATCACAAATATGGACTTAGGTGACAACAATAAAGTGGAAAGTAACAAGCTTACAGTGAAAAGGGCCTGTGCTATCTCCGCGGTGAGGTCCTCGATCAATCCTTGGATAGCCCGGGCGTCCCTAGGAAGAATGCAGCCGCGGAGCATCCCGAACGCTGTACCGAGGTTTGACAAGCTGTCCGCGTGGTGGATCTGGCGCCCAGCATAGTGACAAAATTTCGGGGCCCAAGGAACCTCCGTGGCGGGGACCCAGGTTCCCCCCTCAATCCTCTCTGCAGACCCTCGGTCCTGCTCTTCCACCCTCTCATCCCCCTCGGTAATCCGAGAAGTTTCCTTCTCCTTACCTCGGGCGCTACCTTCCCCCTCGTGCCGAGTCCTCTTCGCCGGGGGCTCCTGCGGAGAAACAGGGGTCACTCCCGAGGTCCCAGCACCAGGTGTACTGGTGGCTGAGCCTCGGCCTCGGCCTCTTGCCGTCCGACGTCTGAGATTTAGCACCTCCCGAGCTCCATGGTCCGACATCTCGTCGCTCAGTCCGGTCCTCTCAGGCGTCTCTCGGTCAATTGCCTCTCTTACGACACCTTGAGGCTCGGAGCTGCTACCTTCGGTCCCAGAAGCGCTTCCTCTGCCTCCTCTCCCCGCTCCTCCGCCTCCTCTTCGTCCTCCTCTCCCCCCTCGTCCTGCCCTCGACACCCCTTACTTCCTCGGTTTCTTCTTTAAGTAACTGGTGTACGAAGGGACGTAACCGAGGAGCTGAGGGGCGTAACGGCTGGTGACTGGGATTGTGTAGGCGGCGGTTATCCGAGAACGGACGGCTCTCTCCCGAAGCTCCTGAACGGTGCCTTCGGCTGCAAAAGGTTGTCAAAACATGGAGAAATCAGTACAAGTTTACAAGGAAAAGCGTTTATTGAAATAAACTCGCTACCGAAGGGTAAGTTACCGACCAGGAGTTCCAATCCCAAATGGGACCGTGGTGACTATATCTATGCTCTCCCCGGGCCCGAACATGAAGTTCCCGGTGACCGAGACATAGATACTCGCCCACTCCTCGGAGTCCGGTAGGTGGTCGATCAAGAATGTATCGTTCCCTGATCTGCAGGAGAGATAGTGTCGGTTGTGGCCTCGGTTAACCCCCAGAAGGTAGACACCGAAGAGCTCCTCAAGACCAAACACCAGGTTAAACTGCCTCCTCAGCTCGATGATGCTGGTGATAATTCGGTAAGAGTTCACCGTAAGCTGGGAGGAGGTAAGGTTGAGGGTTCGGAGCACCCGACGTACGAACTGGTGAAGGGGAAACCTGATGCCCCCCTCGCATATGGCCATCAGGGGGAAGATCAACTCCCCTGGCCGATGCGGAAGATTCTTTAGGTCGGTGTCTTCTAGCAATCGAACCTAAACGTCAGGAGGGATGCTATAGAGCCTCTTGAACTCGGCGTAGGCTGCGGGATCCCCGGTGAAATATTTATTCTTAAACGTACAGGGCTTCATCGGTCTTCGGCGTCCCTGGATTTCCTCGGGCGAATTTCCGAACGGCCCCGGCCCGTGGTCCGACGTACTTGGGGCCTCCATCTCCCAGGTATCAAGGGAGGTAATCTCACGTGAGGCTCGGTTAGGGTTGGCAGGCTCAATCTGGTCGACTGGGATTCGGTAAAACCTCTCCCTCCAAAGCTCTTGAAAGATGGCTTCTACCAAGGGATCGTCAGAACTACTGGAGCTGTCCGAGGAGAGTTCAATGACCATTCGCCCCTGCCTAAAAAACAAGGAAAATGTGCAAAACCCGTTAGCTATATGCCTAGGGGAGAGCAAAAGGTCCTGGCGCTCGGGATGAGATGGTCCTCACTCTTCGGAACCTATGGGTCTCGGTCATTCTTAAAGACTCTTCCCTCCTCGGAAAGGGTCCTCGGGGGACTACAACTTTTTCCCTCGGTCCAAAGGTTGAAGATAGGCCTCGGGAAGAATGTGGGCCTCGGGAAGAACAAGAACAGCAACGGCGGGCGCCAACGCCGCCGCGTACCAGACGGTTGCAAGTGGCGTCCCCGCCCCAATGCGCTCAGAAAACGTTGAAAAACACGAAGAAAAGCACTAAAACTTGAAGATTGATTAACAAAGATCAACATACCCAAGTTTGGTGTAGAGATTCGCTGCCAAGATGCTCGAAATCGTGATCCAAAGCTTGCAAAACACGGCGGCGGCGGTTCGACGGCGTCAGAGGGTTTCAATGACTCTCTCTCTCCAAATACTCTGAATTTATAGTGGAGCGTACGAGGAGTCGCGCGGGAAACGAAGCGTCGCCAACCGAACCGTTGGATCTTCGACGCGTGTCTCCATCAGACGGTCAGCAATCAGAGGTCTGAACCGAGGTCAGGCGCGCCGCGTACCGAGCCATTCACGCTTCAACACGTGCCCTGAAAGGACGTTTCGTACCAATCATCTGACATTTCACGTGCCGAGGCGACGTATGATGTCACTCATTTCGGCGATGACTGACACGTGGCTCCTAGGGCGGAAGCAGGCGGCTCGGCTCTCACGAAGGGCGCTCGGTTCTTCTCCAAAGCATATCATCGGTTAAAAGCCCGGTTGCGCTAGTCCATCAGAGGGGTCAACTCCCCAAAGACCAGAATGGCACTTCGGAAGTTGAGGGGCTATTGTAGGGCCCTCAGTTAGCGGCTCGGTGACCGGGGTACAAACCCAAACCAGCATCTAGGATCCGGGCCAAGTTCTTCTGACTAGCTCTCTTCGGGAGGTACTTCGGTCGGTGCCCGGACTTCGGTTGTTATCGACTTCGGAGCATCGGTTCACTGCATGCTCCAGTGCTTCCAGAAGCTTCCAGGAGATAACGGTTTCTGTGAGTGGGACCCATGGGGATCATGCTCCCCATGCAGCTGGCACAATCATTGAGATCTATCCCATGTGCTCCGTAACCACCTCGCCCCCCTCGTCATATGTGACGTCACCCGAGGCGGTTACCCGAGCGTACTCACCACGCGCTAGCGTGGAAGCCAAGCAAATCTAGGTCTATAAATACAAAGTGATACACACCTGAAAGAGGTACGCAATACTATCCTAACCCTAGACCTAAACACCTTCCCTGAGATCTAACTTGATCATCGGAGGGTCACTGGGCATCCAAAGCCCTAGTGACTTGTTGCAGGTCAGGCGACGGACGAGCGGAGCAGCGGAGGAAGGAACCTAACCAGACACCACAGTCAAGGTCCCGATTAATCGAATCCCTACAGCCCCTTCCCCCCGGACGGTAGCTATGGCTCGAACCGAACATTCCAAGGCAGGTCGGGAGCCCTTATGGTCACGCATAGAGAGGAGCTGCTACGCTGGTCGCCTCCTCCCACCCTTTTGTTTTTCAAAAAAAATTAATTGTCCCCCTTTTTTTTTTAAAAGAAAAAAATTTATTAATCTTTAAAAATAAATTACAAAGATTAAAAGGAACTCAGACAACTTTAAGCCGGAGCAAGAGAAAATCCAGGAAGGGAAACAACTCCAGCGAAGATTAATTGTCCCCTTTTGACCTGTTGTATCGTCAACTTTTTACTTTTGTCATTTACCATGTAGGAGTGATTGTCTCTCACGCTTACCTTTCTTAAATTTACTCGAAATTACAATCATATGCTGCTTTCCACCACGAAGATTCCCACATCATATACATAATCAACTTTTTGGGCAAGGGTTCTAACCAGTTATCCACTCAACCAGTTAGGTCCAGTTTGGACCCATTGTGGGTCCTTCCCGGGTTCGCAACAATGATCGGAACAGTTCATTTTTAGAGCTCGTCGAGAACATTAGCCACGTCAAAAATCACGTTGATCGGATATCGTTTGATATGGTTTCAAAATGTATTAAGTTTGGTAAAACAAAGTGTGCAACACTGAATTACAACCCATTTGACATAATTATCCAAAGATAAATCATTTCGATATCATATCAAACGATATCCGATCAACGTGATTTTTGGCGTGACCAATGTTCTCAATAAGCTCTAAAAAATGATTAGAACATCACATGATAAGCGCTAGCAAGAATTGCAATAGCAAGAGACAAAAAGCTATGCATGCTAATCAAAAGAGCGCCGACAAAGAGAGCTAAGCAATTATTCACAAACAAACTAAGCTAACGGAAATTCCATACTAAATTAGCATTAAATATCGATCATGCATCAAAAGGAGTTAGATGAGCGTACCAAAGATCAACGGAGGACTTTAAGGCTTATAACGACCTTGGTTTCAAAATGGAAGGGACACACACAAAAGAGTAATGGCCATAAACTTTTGCTTGGTTTCAACTATCCTTGGCCACCACCAACCCTAAACTACCCAAGGCATGGCCACATGCCGGCCAATCACCAAACAAAGCTACGAAGAAAAAATAAAGAAAATCTACTAGATTAATCCTACTAAAACTACTACCACCGACTCCTCCACACCTAGTCATAATTCTCATCCGGCTCCTCACGTTATTTAGCCTTGTGCTCTCCCTTCTCATTGGACTCCTTCTCATCGGGAATGTCTGTTAGCCCGGATATCTAACCAATCCTCTCATCATAGTATTTAACCCTCTTTCGAATTCGGTTTTGCTCTTTCATAGCATTTCTTTGAGAAATAGGGTCCTTTGAGGTGAGATTTGTAGTAAGAGAGATTGAGGGTCCAATTTCGAGAGCTTTGGAGAGGGAGATAAAAATTTGGGGCTTTAGCTTTTGAAGTGGGAGAGGAGAGATAGGGAATCATGTATCAATTCTTCGCCCTTTTGCATCCCAACCACTTCTATCACATTCACACCACCCCCAAACCTCCTTGAATCATTGAAAATCAATTTCACACAACCCTCCAAACATCCGATTACTTAAGTTTGAACAAAAATGGAGACTCGGACAATGGTTCAACAATTTAGGACGAGGGGACACATTTGTGGTTTTATCACGCAAAAATTGCCTTGTATCATTTCCTACGTACGCCAATCAACTCCAATATGATGCATAAAAGATATCTAAACTACTCACGTATGAACAAACGGATATTATTTACGCAAGTGCGGAAAAAGAGACAAACAAGCATGGGATGCTTCAAAAAGAACTTCAATTCTAAGCGATGCATACTACTTGACACACCTTGGGGCTCAATTTGTTCAACAAAGTTCACGTATATGCATGCAACATGGATTCAACACATAATCAAATTCGATGGGGTGCACGACTCTTGCCATTATTAGGGAAAATTGAGCATAATCTTAGTATCTAGCACTTGAAATCACTAATTACAAGGGAAAATTGCACAAAAAATTTTAAAATTTCTATGCAATACCGAGAACGAAATAAACTTAAAGCATAAACCATCCCCCCCAACTTGAAATATGCAGTGTCCTCAATGCAAAAAGACAAAAAAGTAAGGAGAGGTATAGAACAAAAGTACCAACGGGGTGGAATGTCAACCACCCGATACCTCGACCAAGTTGGAGGATTTTGCGTCATTGCCTCCGTTCGTCATTAGCAAAACTTCCAAGGCTCATTCCTGCAAAAGGCTTAAGAACAAACCTCCTACTTGGAGACAAAAGACATTAGTACCGCCGGCTCGTGGTAGCCCGGTAACAAAAATTATTATTAACAAGTATTGAAACCACCGAATCGTCACGTGATTAGACGGGTACTACTTTTCTCCCCGTGTCTCGCTTAAGGCGCCGCAGAGCAAGTCATACAACATCTTAAGTTTGAAACGGGTGGCTATACCAGACCATCAAAAGAGAAAAAGGAAAAACAAAAAAATTGGAAAGCAAAGTTCAAATGTCTTCAGCCAAACGTGGATTTCGAACATTGATTATGCCATCAAAAGCTATTAACATGAGCACATCACTCCACTCCAAAATCTTGGTCAAAAATTGAATTCGGCCATACCACAAAATAAGATACTTTGAGTAGCACAATTGCCGAATTTGTTTAAGACATTTAAGTTCAACCAAATGAGCATTCCAAACTAGATTGATTTTCAGACTGTTGACAAAATCTACAATGTAAGGATGGTAAACCAAATCAAAGTCATCAACACCAAGAAAATCAATTAGTTCCACTCCCACAAAATCTTGGAATGGTGGAGACTCAACAAGAGTGCCAACAACATCTACCGAATTCTCATGAGGAGAACATTGAACATTAAGCTCAACACGGTATCTAAGCTCCGAGGTGTTTTGCAAATCTAAACCAACCTCTTCAATAATGATAAGCGGCTCTATTTCCTCATCCTCAACATTTAAGTTGGCATCTTCAACATTGACATCATAAACCCAAGATTCAGAATTTTCAGCCAATTGATCAAAGTAATCCCAATTTTCATTAGCGGTTTTATCCAAAAATACACCATCGAATAGCTTATCTACAAACTGACGCGTTGTAGAATTTAAACTCTTATAGAAAATGGGAATAAGGTGCCTTGTTTCACAGCAATGCTGTGACCAATAGAGTATGTGATATCTAAACCGCCACCAACAACATGCAAAAGACTCTTCATCAAGTTGATAAAAATTTACGATTTCACATAGCAGCATATGTGTCTCATGTATTGGGGAAATTTTTTTGAAAAATTGATTTTCCATATCTTGCCATGTAGCTATTGATCCAAGATTCAATGAATGAAACCAACTCTTAGCCCTATCTTTCAAAGATGATGGAAATATCTGAAATAAGGCCACTTTATCATTCATGCAAAGCTCCTCAAGTTCTATGATGTGCGCACATGGATTTTCAGAGGCTAAGCCATGAAAAGAGGGCAACACTTGAAGCATGCTCGACTTAGCACTAACAACACTGGCGATAGGAGGGACTATTTCCTCATTTGCCGCCGCCATTCTACTACAAAGATAAAAATTTAAATTAAAAACAAAAGATGGAATACTTACAGTGCGGTGTAAAGTAATTCCTCCAAGTTAGCTACCAATTGATTCCCCGGCAACGGCGCCAAAAATGCTTGCGACCAAATTGAGTGCCGTACTAATAATGCCCCAAGCGTAGGGCTAGGTCGGTTGTAGCATAATAAACTCGGAAGTCCGAGGTCGAATCCATAGGGAGCCAATGGAGCTAGGCCGGAGGTTTGATTTACGAAGGGTTTTTAGCGTTAGGACCGCCAACCTTTAGTTCGGCTTTGAGACGGCCAACTTTTGAGTGACGGAAATTCTCTCTACCTCCTAACTTTAATTGAAAACAAAGATTGACTAGAAATTAAAAGCGGCAAGGTCTAGGGGTTCATTCCGCCCATAATTTAGGCCGTTCAATGCTTCTCTTTAATAACTCAAGTGAGAGTCATTGTCATTTGATCTCACTCGGAAGATTTAACCATGAAAATCAAGTTTAACTCATACAACGGGGTTTGTAAATGGAAAGGAACTCATTTAGGCATTTTATCAAACACATAGAATGCCATGGTTCTAAGCATTGGGTGTGCCAAGGAGACTTGTCTACACACAATCAAAGAAATTAACAACCCTACGTTTATACCAAAGATTAGAGTTCAACAAGTTCTTTGAGGCATTTTGGCAAACACCTAGAGTGACATAGCTCCAAGCATTAAATGTGGCAAGAGATCGAGTCCTTGCCTACACATAATCAAAGAGGTTAACAACCCTAAGTTTTGGTACATAAAAATGAACTTAGCCCATTCACAAACCACATTAAGCACAAGAAATGAGAGAAGCCATTAAACTACCCAAGTCACGGGATAGAAATCACCCCATGACCAAGCCTTTATCACTACTCAACCATAGAACAAGAACGAAGAACAAGCATAAAAAGATAAATACGATTCATGGATGAAAACGAAAATAAACTTAAGATTACAAAAGATCTCAACCGTACTTACAACATTAATGAAGACGAAATACCTCAAAACCCAACTCTTCAATCTCCTTTGAAGAGAGATAAAGAGTTTGAGAGGAGAGGGAGGTAGAGAGAGAAGTTCCTAGGGCTGAGAATGAAAGATATCCTCTCAAAATGAGGTTAAAATCTATTTATAGTCCCAAACATTTGGGATACAAAAGTCTAAACTACCCCTGAAATGTCCAACAGTCGGGCAAAAAATCTGCAGAAATTTCCAGGTGCTACGGGTAGGACCATTTTTGGGCTACAGGTAGTAGTCTTGTTTTGCAGTTTTGACACCGCTACTGATCACTGGCTACGGGTAGGACCATTTTGGGACTACGGGTAGCAGCTGGACAGTTTTTCATTCTCCTTTGTTTCTTTAGCCTTTTCATGCCCTTTGGTCTTCCGTTGTCCCGCACACCCTCCGAAGCTACTATTCATCATCCTTGGGACTCGGTGGCGGAGTGCCACATGGCCTTGGGTGTATGGAAACCCTTAGAGTTGATCCATGGCATCAAAACATGCCTTATTCACGCGATTCACCTGGAAATGCCAAAAACACACCTTTCATGCAATATCATTCAAATCAAGTAAGTTACGCACGTGAGTGTGACAAAAATGAGAGAGATAAGCCCTTTTATTTACACTATTGAGGGCTTATCACCTTGCATCAGCAACCTACAATCAAATAACAAATTGCCAAGCGGGTGATTCACCATGTTAGTGGCATGAATCAAGTTTAACACAGTCATGGAATCTACTTCAATTTCCAGCTTTTTGATATTTTCATCCTTTGCCAAACTCAAACCATCTCTTAAGGCCCATAATTCTGCCTTTAGGTAGGAATCCGCGATAATGTTCCTGTGGAATCCACCTATCCAAATACCATAATGATCACGCAAAATCCCCCCGGTGGAGGCCGAGCCCATCGCACAGTTGTACGCACCATATGAATCTGTATTCAACTTGGAAAAACCCATTCTCGGCGGAACCCATCCTACCTGTATATCCTTCCTGTGAGAGTTCCTCTCTTGGAAAACAAGAAAGAACCACTCCAATCTCTCTCTCCCATATTCACACCCCATCCTCTCTCTCTCTAAAAATTCAAAAATCTAAAAAATTAGGATTGAGGATTTGGATGCGTTTGAAGGCGAAACTACATTTGCTTATAGTAAAGTAAAGATAGAGATAGATTTGGATCCAATTATTCCTGGCCGCAACAAATTACTCCTGCTGTAACGAATTACTTCTTGCCGCAATTCCTTGCGGCCAAGAGTAATTATTTGTGGTTAGGAGTAATTCGTTGCGGTCACAAGTAATTCGTTGCGGCCACGGATAATTTGCTGCGGCAACGAGTAATTCGTTACAGCTAAGAGCAATTATTTGTTTTACTTATCAAAAAAAAAAGTAATTATTTGTGTTCAGAAGTAATTCTCGTGGCCATGGGTCAATTTTGGGTACGTACATAAGTTTTCCCCTTGCATATATGTGTAGTGTTTTTTTAAGGTAATGAAGGCGTTTTTTGGGTCCTTACAGTGTCTCCAACCTTCACCTATTTTTTCTCTATATTTGAGTCAAATTTTGGATAACAACCCATTTTGGGTGAACACATCTCCAATCATCATACCCAAATCTCCTACACCCAAACCCAAATTCCCTAGGGCTCTCTCTTCAAATGTCTGCACCAACTTCGAAGCCCTCATTGAAGCCCCACAAACGCTGCCCTACCACCACTGGAGACCTCCCCACCACCGAAGCCCTCTCTCTCTCTCTCCCCCTCCTCCATAGCTCAAACCCCTTACCCGGGGAAGCTTTGCAACTCCGGCGAAGCTTAGCACTAGTTCCGGTGAAGTCTGCAACTCTGGCAAAGCTCTACACCGTTTCCGGCGAAGCTCTGCGACCAGCTCCTTCACAGTTTATACTAGGTACGTCTCTCTCACTCTCTCTCTCTCTACTAGCCATTGGGAAAATGGGTCAAGACAAAAGTTGTCTCAGATTTGGGAGAAAGAATGGGTAAAACCCAAACATGGGGATGAGTTTGAGTCATGATTAGAGATGAGTTTTTGAGGTTTTTGTCCAAATTTTGAATTTAGAAAAGAATTTGGGTCAAGACTGGAGATGCTCTAAGTTGCTACTTGTCTATATGATGATCGTAGTTAAGTGAATGGTATCATATAGATGTTAAATAAGTTTTGAATTTTTAGTCCACCACACTAATCGAATTGTACAAGTATGACGCTAATTACGTGAATGGGTACTGCATAAATCTAGAGGTTACGGAGTGCCTATGCACACAAGCTACGTAATAGCTAGTAATTTGTTAACCACAGTAAGCACTAAACATGCTTCAGTTTCTTGGTTTTGGCATTGAGCAAGACTAATTTATCGTTTCTGGGAACAATATTAAAATTGAAACATTACCAAACAGTCTTGATGATGTGTAGTTTTCCAACTGATCATTTGGTAGTCTCTGACTCCAACTGATTTGAATTCAGGGTTACGGATATGCATGCAAGATTTTTGTGACCCATTGCCAAACAAAAAAGATGCCATTATATGAGGTCTTCAATTTTTCCCTAAAGCTCAGGAGGATGCTTCAGGAAGTTCAGGCTCTGGGTACTGACTTCTCCTCGGTGTAGGTCACTTTTTACTATCGGGAGGTTAACGGGGTACTTACTGATTTGTTAGCCAAGAATGCAACAGTCACTCAGGGTGTTTTTGCTTTATATCGTGCTGTTCCCGGCTTTTTGTTTTCAGCTTTGTGTCATGATCAAAGAGGAACATTAGTTCCTCGTTTTGTACAAACTTATCACTCATGTACTCCTTTTAATCTAATATAACCTCTGTTGTTGGCTTCAAAAAAATAAAAATAAAAATCCCTAAAGCAAACCAAACTTTATGCAGTCCATCTAAATGTGAACTTATCTCTAAATATAACTTTAAGCACTACGTAGCTGCCGATTTTTAAAACTATGAGATAAATGGTTGTAAGATAGTGTGAGATTTATGGAAATTTTGGGGTCGCGTTCCCCCATTCTGCCCCCTTTAATTCAATCTCTATTTGTGTGCCCATGGATTTGTTTCTTTTGATAAGTACTTTTTTGTGCCCACCATTTTTTTTCATAAGTATTATTTTCTGTGCTTGGGTTCGAATCCCTCTCTTTCCCTTTGCTTTTATTACTTGATATTTAATTTATCTTTCAAATTTTGCAAACCCCTTTGCTTTTTTCATAATTAAACATGTGAAATAGATAAAATCGTAAGAAATTGGAAAAATCAAACAAGGAAGTAGCATATGATTGTCGAGGGAAAGGGTGTAAACCTCGTTGGGATATTGCCTTCTCGTTGTGATGCCGTTTTGCTCTTGTCCGTTTAATCAATTGTATCATTGTTATTGATTAATAAAATCTTTTCTTCGTTGTTCAAAACAAATTGTAACCATCGTACAGTTATTTAACGTTAGTATGAGTATCGTACTGTGGGATTCACGAAATTTGACGATGTTCATTGAAGTTCAACTTCACCGGTGAACATCCATCTGACCATCTTCTGCATGTGATTCTTACACTATGGAATGGAATACTTATACTCCCGTCTGGTATTAAGCTAAATTTCCACACCATTTAAAATCTTTTTCGTATAAATTGGTTGTGAAGTCTAACCCCTAATATATATCGGTTGTGTGACTTGTAAACAAACGAAGTCTTACTTATTTTACTAGCAATATGACCTTCGATTGTTTTTTTTTTTTTAATCTGAACCATTCGTTTGAATTATTAGAAATTGTAATTGGCAGTGACGTTTTTTTTTTTTTTATCGGAAAAAAATTTGATTAATCTCCGCAAATAAATTACAAAGATTAAAGGACAAGGGTAAAAAGGAAATTAAAATTACTTAATCTCCCGCCCTACCTGAGACCCAAATGTTGGTCCGAGACCAAATAGAACCTAGAACACCTTAAAACCGAGACCCCCCCAATAACCCGCCAGAATGAACAATTGAACCACCACCGGAACTAGGAGAACCAGCCCCTGTTGTTGCCCCAAAGGTGAAAACGATGCCTCCAGTCCAATATTTAACAAATTACGAACTCTTTTCTTTCAAAACATCGTAAGCATAATTGTAAAAGTCTACCTGTGCTATAACGTAAGTAACTCAGTGCACTCTCCGCACTACAGGACCCCGCGTCTACAAACCAGTTCCCACCTCTTTCGTTTTTCAATGAAATACTGCAGGATTTTTCCAACCTTGCCATTGAAGTTGTAATCACAAATTCAACAAGCCCCAATTATGAAAAGGGCATTTCCAACACTTGCTCAATCCTCAATTAAATCTCTCTTGCATTTTAAGAAACCTCACAAAAATTTCTCCACATTTCTTAAAGGAGTTGTTACTCTGTGATGTTTTTTCAAGGTATTTTTTTGGCTTTTAAATCAATGCATGCTCTACAATATTGCCACTTAATTTCTCTCTCTCTTACGTACCGGCAAAAATGACAATCCAGGTCAACTCTCATCAATCAAGATTATTTTAGGTACGATATCATAATCGGCCAACAATTAATGGAATCTTAAAAAACGTAAGTGGCAAGTACTTCTGTAGACGAAGTCGCACCCTAGCCTAGTTGTTTGGTGACACTTCAATTGGTGAGGGTCAAACCCATCCCCGTCTCCCCTTTCCCTGAGGACAGAATAGTTTAGAATTTTCTTGGATATAAACAAAATATACTACTTGTGCAGAAATATAGAAACTACTACCAGAAACCAATTTGAAAATGGCCGGTTAAGGCTCGAAAAGTGTGTGAAAATATACAGAAAAATGTTGTTTATCCTTTTTAAAAAATTATGCCTTTTTTTTTTTTTGATGAATAATATATAGAGTTTGATGAATAATATATAGAGTAACAACTCATTTAAGATACGAGTGTGAATAAAGATGTTGAGAGATTTTTGTGACGTTTTTTTTTTTATAACAAAAATGAGATTTAATATTGCTGGCCAATTGGTGAGAGTTTTTTTTTGCTCAGCAAAGGAAAAGATTTTATTAAACTCGAAAGGGTACGTCAAGTTGAAGGGAATTGGTGAGAGTTTTAATATTGCCAGCCAATTGCTGAGAGTTGACCTAGATTATTGTCATTGCTGGTAAGGGACTGAAATTATAAATTTCTCAAGTTCAATAAAGAAATTCAAATTTTCAAGTTCTTTTTATGGCTTCAAAATCAACTGCTCTATAATATTGCCACTTGATAATTTCAGTCCTTTACCGGCAATAACAATAATAATCAATGTTAACTCTCACCAATTGATCATAATATAAAATACATCACAAAAATGTCTCCACATCTGTGTTGCATCGATCCATCTCATCTCTTGACTGAGTTGTTACTCTGTTATTTTTCAAGTTAAATAAAGAATTCAATTTTTTCAATTTCTTTTTTCAAGTTTTTTTTTTTTTGATAGGCAAAAATTTTATTAAAAAGACTTGACAAATGGTACATCAAGTTGGGGAAAGGGGAGGGGGATCCAACCAAGGTTGGAAGACAGTGGACCGAGGTCCAAACACCTTATGGGCAAAAGCCCGAACACCTAAAGGCCTCAAAGCGCCTCAAAACGCCAACATGGAAAATATTAAGCCCAACTCCATAAACGAAACCAAAACCAAATCCAAAACCTAAATCTAACCCAAACAAACCCATCACCACCGACAACAAAACGCCCGAGCACACACCACACATAGCCTGCTCACCAAAGAATCAGAAACACCCCACATACCACCTCCTAACCCCAAACCCATTAGAAAACTAAGGAGGAACTCTGCCGAACCCGAGACTCATTCCTTTGGTGCTTATTCCTTTGGAGATGAGCGAAACGATTGTCTCTCAGTATAATTTCCAGTTCCTTAGCTTCCTGTTCAATCATCTTTTTCATTCTCAAAACCCCAGCGTCATCAAACTTAATGCCTAACTTAGTGCCTGTTATGATAGTTTCCTGAAGTTCCTCTGCAATCCTGTAATGCTCCTGGTCAGGTGTATCAGCTATATAACCAGAGACATCCTGAGACGGGACTGAAGATCTACTCGACTCAATCGAGATCAAATCTTCACCGAAAAGTTGGCTCCTACTTTTGTCATTGACCTCCGTAGGGCGAAAATCCACCATTAAATTAATCCCTGCAAATTGAGATGCTCTGATATTGTTTCCAGAATCAAAGACTATGGGTTCTTTCCACACTTCCTTACCTTCATTAATCAGCTTCATTGGGTCAGTTACTACAGGGGCAGTATGACTCACTATCCTGTCCCCTTGGGACTTAACTCCCGTATCTTCAACCTCTTGGAAAAGAGAGAGCAGGCCCATTGAATCCTCCACAATAGAATCCAAACCATGAGTTGAAATAGAGTTGATATCATTTGATTCACTTCCTAACTTCACTTCCTTATCTACGTCTCCCAAGGCTTCGTCAGAGATGGGAGAAACATGGTGACTTCCACTCCCATGTCGAGCAAACACCTCTGCAGCCGGAGAGGGCCAATTAGTATCACTCTCAAATACCGGCCTATCCACCTCATCTTCACTGTCCTCCTTCGCAGTCTTTGATTCTTCCTCAGAATGCGAGGAAGAAGTTAGACTTACTCTAGGAATTTGTTTCTCCGCTTCATGGGGTTGGTCGCACGAATCTTCCATCACCTTAACTTTGTAGCTCTTACCTTCAACCTCAACGATAATCCACTCATCAATTTCCTTGAATATATTAGTGGCGATTAGAATCTTAGCCTCCGCAAAAGATGACATCTTCAATGTTGATTCATCTGTAGATATGAATGAGCCCCATAGTTCTCCAATAGATTTGAAGGAAATATTACTCCAAACATTAAGCGGAATACCATAACAGCATAACCACACAAATCTTTCAGCACACGCTGCTTGCCCATCCCATGGAATAGTTTCAGAAAACCACCTTTGAAGACAACGCTCTTTAATCATATTCTCCATTTCATCTCTGCTAGGACAAGTTAAAATCACAGATCGTCCACTTAACGCCTTTATATCAATATTGACTAAGCCCATCCTTGTCATCTGGCCCTTCAATTCGTTGATTGAGATTAACTTGTGTAGTTTTGCCACTGCACTGCGGTATAGCCACCTGTTACCTGTGGGTTTAAGTGACACCCTTCGACACCCTTGATCACTACAATTCAAAACCTTCTCTGTCTCCTTCCCATCACTACCGCTTTTATTAGTTTCACCTGAAACCATTTGGGCAAAGGATTTTCCATGAAAGTAACTCTTTTGCCCATTTTTCTCTGTATCACAGTGAGAACCTTGATTCCTAAAGATCCCATTAGAGCTCGTAACCACATCTGGTCGCTGGAACAGAGGAATCTTCAAATTTGATTTGTTCTTACATTGATCAAAAGATGTCTTTGACAAAAAGCTTTTTATCACTAACCCACAAACCATTGGCTTTTGATATTGCAACCCCTGCTGAGACATCACAATCTTATCTAACAAAACCAAATTTGGATCCAGTTCTTTTGCTGCGCTTGTAAGGAATAAAGGCATCTTTGACAACTCCATATTTAGTGAAAATTTTCCTGAGCCAATTTTGATTTACTTCCTCTGGTAAATTGTCAATGAATAAACTAGTGAACAAAGATTGATTATTACTCCCTAACCCACCATTCTTATTCCTCTGTTTGTTAATCACAGAAATCCAACCTCCTGCGTTTTGGCTCCCAATTGTCATAATTGCTCGGTTTGCATCACAATTGTTCAAGACCCAAAACAGCAAACGAACCAAATCTAAATAGCAACCACTCGTAGATGAAGCAAATGTAATCGAAGAGAAACTGACCTTGACCACGAAGATCGATGGCGAGAAGATTCGAGATGCGCCGAAATCCCAACGGCGACGAAGTTCAGGCGAATGCAGATCGACACCAGCGGACACTCTCGGAGGATGGGGTTTCAGGAAAAAGATCGGGGGAGGGATTCAGGGAAGGAAGATACGATCGACGGCGAGAAGGTTCGAGTTGCGCTGAAAATCCCAAAGACAGATCGACACCAGTGGACACTCTCGGAAGATGGGGTTTCCGGGAAAATATCGAGGGAGGGGTTCGGGGAAACGAAAATAGGAACCTAGGAGGAGGGGTGGCCAGCGGCGGCCGCCGGAGAAAGCGAGGTGTGGGCTAGGGTTTCATCTTTTCCAAGTCGCCTAAAATCTCCTGGCTTTTTTTTATTTTGGGTTTTCTTTTTTCAAGTTAAATAATACTATAATCAAGGTCAACTCTCATCAGCAATAATTCAGGTAGTGATTGCCCAACAAATGATGGAATATTCACATGAAATATGCAAGTTGCAAGTACTTCGGTAGACGAAGTTACTGCCTAGCCCAATTGGTCGATCGAGCAAGAAATTAATAGGCAATTCACATGGTGAGGATCCAAACCCCATCCCTACTTCCCATTCGCCTAATTAAGATAGCTTAGATTATGATTTTCTAAAGCTAATTTGTCCCTCTTTTGGCAGTTTTTCGTATTTTTGGCTCAAATTAGAGTTGCGCAAAAATGCGTTGGCATGGTTCGGTGGCTGTAGTCGAAATAAGGTATCAACTCTTAAACTGGGTTCCCCTTTTTTGTTTTGTTTAGAATGGATTAGCTTTTGCGAATTTAGCTTTTAATTTGGATTTTTACCATGATAATCATTTCGGTGAAGTTTCTAATTTCCCCGGTTATATGGTTCTATCCCAATCCTTTTGGTCCGAGTTCCTATATTTGTTATCATTCATCTTTCTGCATCAATGACTTTCTTAACTTCATTATGTGTCTGTAGACTGTAGAGTTGAGAATGGGATTAGTTCGATCTTGATGTTTACGACATTCCCTGAATTCATATATAGAGTATTCTAGGCCAAATTCAAATCAAAAGGAACTAAATCTTGGGTTGAGGCCTATGTCACACAGCATAGGATTGGAGTACTTCGATATTCTGTTCTAAAATGTCACGCGTAGTTTTGTAATGCGTATGTTGACTTTATTAGTTGTTGAAAAAATACTCATCTCAGCGTAATAATCTGCCTTCCCAACTGTTTTAGAAAGGGAAAATTACCGGCAGGCGGTGTGGACCGGGAATAATCACCAAGCCATGGTGTCGACTCTCAAAATCACCACTCTCATGACATGCGGAAAAATATTCACCAAAACATGGTAGGCCTGGTTGAATTGACTATTATACCCTCCCACCCTCCCACAGCTAAATTGACCTAATACTCGTTCCCTCCGAAATCCATCGCTTTCTGATTTCAAGCCAACCATCCGCTCAGCAGCTCTCGACCCTCTCTCCCCAGGTAGCTCTCTCTCTCTCTCCCTCTCTCTCTCTCTCTCTCTCTCTCTCTCTCTCGTAGGTGCGTGTGTGTGTTGTGTGAAAATCGAACAAAACCTCACTCCAAACCCACCCTCTCTTTCTCACACACACAGACTCGTAGTATCCAGACATTGAGACAAATTTTTGGTTGTTTTATGCAGATTTTGGCCCACATTGTTGTGTGAACCCTGATTGAAGGTTTGAAATAAGGTACTTTGGTCGAGTTGGTGAGTTTGCTGTATATGTCCATATTTAGGTCACTGTGTTTGATTTTGGTATTTCTGTTTAGTTCATGTCGTTGTTTGGCATGTGGGTTTGTTTACAAATATCGTGCAACCACCTAATCTGAACAGAGTTTTTGGTTTCCATGGTCGGTATAGAGTTTTGATCTTTATGATTAAGTGATTGTGTCCTTACAGAACATGTATGTGGTCTATATTCACATTTCACTTGCAACAAAAAAACCTCCTGATCTGAACAGATTTGTATGGTTTTTTTTTATGGTCGGTATATAGTTTTGATCTTTATGATTAGCTGATTTTGTCTGTACAGAACACATATGTTGTCCATATTCACATTTCACCCGCAACCAAAAAACCTGGTAGGTATTTGATTATGTTTGGGAAAAGGACACTGCAATCTCTAGCTTAGAAGAATTTAGGGCATGTTGACTGTGTTCCCATTATTAAAATTCTTGTCGTCGAGTTGGGAAAAAGAAATCATGCTGAAGCTTAAATCATGGTAGTTTTATTCACCTTTAGTGACATCCTTTGATTTGTCATGTGTTTTATTGACCTGGAACAGATTTGTTGTTTTGATTGATGACTGAGTTTGGTCATAATCTTCTATTGGAATGTACTTTTATGATTCCCAACCAAAACTACCATGCAAACATTTAGAAATTGGCATGCAATTGGAAAAATTAGGATGGATAGTGGAACAAATAGGGATTAAATTGATTATAGAGTCTGGAAATATATAATTTCCCTCCCCATTGTTTGAATCTGTTGAACATGCATTTTCACAAATATGTTGTAGGCAAAAGCATGCCTTCTCAGCTAGGTATGAATCGTGAGCAAAAGCAGAGAGGGAAGAGGGCCGAAATGGGCATATTTGAGTTGCAAATGAGTTGTGGTGAGGGCTGATGAACTGGTGGTGGTGATAGAGGAGGATGGACTGACAAGTTGGTGGTTGGAGATCCCAAGAGCACTTCCCCTCTTCCCTCACAATGCCTCTTGCTAAGCTGCATTGAAAAAAAAATTAAGCAAAGAAGCATATGTCCCTATTTTGCTAACTTGCATTCAAATCATCACTGAATCTCTTTTTGGTAAGTTGCATCCAATAGAAAACTCGTATCAAACCCTCGAAACCCAAAAAAAACTAGACTATTGAATAGGGGGAACAATGGTGTTACGTCACTGTACAGTGATTGATATCAGAAGGGAGAGTACACTGATTGTGAGAGAGAGAGGCTGTTCGGAGGAGTTGGGGGCCAAATTTGGGGTCTTGGATTTTATGTCAGTTTTGTAATTAAGTTTAAAACTATGGGCACTTTAATGGAAAGAGGACAAAGTTTCTAAACCCTTGGATCAAATGAATCTCAGCCATTACGAAAAAAATGTGTTTATATCGGGCCACACACTCCTGTTTTATTAGGTAGATATTTAGTTTTCACTGGTATTCTACTGAAGGAAGAAGCCATGTTTATTGACTTGCATAGTTTAACTCTTATAATAATATTGAAGATGAATTGAATATTGTTTCGAACTCCAAGAATTAGATTATTCTCATGCTTAGTCAATTGTTTAATGGTAGGGGTCATGGCGTCTAGTTCAAATAGTGGTACTCCAAGTCCTTTGAGGATACGACGTTGCGAGCACGGCAAGGAAGCGGTACTGCACACCTCCTGGACTGATAAAAATCCTGGTAGGAGGTTCTTTGGCTGCCCTTTGTGGGTTCCTGGTGCGCCAAAGAAGAATGGTCCACACTGCAAGTACTTTGACTGGTTGGATGGTGAGATAGGTGAGGAAGAGAAAGTGGGTCGCCGATTTGAAAGGGATACAAGATCACTCCATACGCGTATTGACGAATATAAGAGAATGATGGAGGAATATGAGAGCAAGATGGACGAATGTGAATTTAGGTGTAAGGAACAAGAGACCAAATGTAAGGAGTATGAGAGAAAGATGAAAGAAATTGAGAAAAAGGTTAAAGATTTGGAGGTGAAGGTGTGGAAAACCAATGGAATGATGTGGGGAGCATGGGTTGCATGTTCCATTTTGGTTGTCATAATTTTTGCTATTCTCTCAACTGGACGTGGGTTTGAGAAAAAGTATTTGGGAAGGCCTCGTTGAATGAAAGGTCGTATGCTTTGGTTTTTGAAGTTTGAAAAGCGGGACTACTAGGTGGTTCCTTTTTGTAAGAAGAACATGTTATGAGAGCTGATTGTTGAGACAATTAAGATGGTTGTTGTATGTAATATGTGAAGAAAATATGAAGTACTGAATATCTGTATTATATATATATATATGTATATATGTTTTTGTTGGCATGTATATTTGTCCTCTCCTTGTCATTACAATTGCTGTGCAATTTGCATTCAATATATTGCTTAGATAAAACCTTGTATCTTATATCATCCAAGTAATGGTACAAGTCATAATATTGGTCAAGTAGAGCTCACAAATGGTAACTTTTACTCCAATGTAGCTTAGCTGAGGACTAGAGGGTACTGAAAGAAACGTTTCTATTACGGGGGTTTATAAAGTGGTTAGTCCTCTTTTCGGTGGGATGTACATGTATTGTCCAGACAAAGACTACATAGTATTGTAGTGTTGCGAAAACTGACAGATATGAGGACACACCTACGTAGCTACCATGATCTACAATTTGAAGAACCAGTTGGTGGAATCAAAGAAACTTGATATAGTTTGATAATGCAAGAATCCTGGTCTCAATAGTATCAGAATGTTAGTTAATTACCAAATCAAACCAAGCATTACGTCCCAACCCTTTGGGGTCTGCTAAATGTTGGTTAATGTAGTGAGACAGTATCTTATTTTCCGTGTTCTAACAAATTATTAATCTGTAGATATGCGAGCAGTGTTGTGGCTCTCATGGAAGCAAACCAGAAAATGATTAGGTTTATATTTGGTGTTGAAATCATGAGGAAGTTGTACCACATCCGCTCAACAAGAAAATTGTAATCGTATCGTGTAGGGGAAAAGCACACGAGGTATCCATGTTCAGTATGTTGTTCACTTGGGTTGACTAATTGTGGTTCGCATACGTATTACCATGGTTGAATCCTCTTGGTTCTCTGTCATTGACTATAGGCACTTTGATGCATTATGCCTTGTTCTATAATCACCTCAAATAACAAGAGACAGTCTTTGGTTTATGGGAGGGAATGTTTGTGAACTGTAATATGTTAATCATAGGTTTATGGTTTTGTAAACTACACAGCCTTCAATTTGCTTAGTTCGATCTAAACCTTGTATCTCATCGAAGGCCTCGAAAGTATGAATGCTTGGTTGAATAATAGTGCCAACCGTTGTCTTTCCTGTGCTAACTACATTTGTCACTGTGCCCATGCCTATTGCCGATGCTTTAGCATGTAAACCTGATGTAGCATCTCCATGAACATTATGGAGGGATTGAAGCCAAGCTCCAATACATTTGTTAATCTCTTGCTCTGGTCAGTTGAAAGCCCACTTAGCCCTCGAATTCCAACTAAAGAAAGTTAGATGGCATCAACCTAAATTACTTGAAGAACTTGTGCTACAAATTTATGCATTTTCTACAGGTTAGTACATATAGACAGCCTCATTTTGTTGTCTTCACTGTAAACAGAATTTGTTTGTTTGTGGTCTATATAGTATTACAGAGTAGGAGTAATCAGTTGCTCACTTCTTACATGGTTTATGTCTGATGTTCATCTATGTGAACTTCTATTACCAACACAAGGCTAACTTATTGGTTTCATTTCTTGTAATTCAACTGTGTCAAACCCTACCGGATTTGGTAGAGTTGACGTGCTCGTTATACAATAAACATGTGGTCCACACAGACATAAAGTGTAGTCTTTTAGCAATATGGACTTTGTCTTTGTCTTCAAAGAACCACCAAGTAATACTGAATTTATGTATGAAGTACCCAAATTTTTTCAAAATGACATTCTGTTCATAAATAATCTTGTATCATTTCATTGAGTATCAATTGTGTAGTAGTTATATAATGAAACCGGGATATGGTTGTGCAGCCATGTCGACGACTCCTCAAAAGAAGTTGATGTGCTTTTGTTATTCCGGTAGTGAGCGCATGGTGAATGCGGATGGTGTGTTAGGAATATATTCGGGTGGTGTTTCTGAAGCTACGGTCATCGAAGAGGGCATATCATTTGACCAGTTAGTTAAACAAGTTTGCTCCCGTATGGATATTAGCCACGATGGGAAGACTTTATTTTATAGTACTTCTAGGGACAAGTCAAAGCATTTGCGTATTAGGGATGAAGATGGTGTTGCTATGTTGTTCCATTTAAATGATGATGATGTTGACATTTATGTACAAGAAGATACTGTTAACCATGTGCCTTGCAACATAAGCAGCAGGTATGTACGCTACAAATTTCATACCAATATAGATAGATATAGTCAGATTTTCACATGTGTATTTTCGTCTTTCATTGACGTGTAATGTCTGCTTTCCTTCTGTAGGGAGTCGAACTTGTTAAGTAGCAGCCTCTCCACAGCTGGTGGAGGAACTTGTTCGCGTAGTGAAGGTAGCCTGGCTGTTTGCCACGAAATGGGTTTGGTGCCATACTCCCAACAACGAGGTGAAGACATCCTAACTGGGGATGGTCAACTTTTTGACAACCCCAGCCTCTTTAAGAAGGCTGTTATTCTATTTTCTGTGTTGAACAAGTTCACATTCAAGTATTTGGACAATAGTCGTTCATATTATAGGTTGGTTTGCGTTATTGATGGTTGTCCATGGAAGCTAACGGCTAGATCGCAAGGCAAGTCCGAACTTATTAGAGTGATCAAGTTGAACAACGAACATTTGCACACTGCACATGACACGGCTTCTTTCAAACCAAGGATTCGGGCAAAAGAGATGGGTATGATTTTCAAGGACAAACTACTTGTGCAGCCCGAGCTCCTTCCGAGGAGCATATGCAACGACTATGAGTTAGCGTTCCATTGTCCACTAACTTACTCGCAGGGTTGGAGGACTAAGGAACGTGCCCGTAAATTGATAAGTGGCCCAATTTCGATGACGTATCACTTAGTGCCATGGATGTGTGAACGACTTATACAATCGATTCCAAACACAAGGGCGGTTTGGACTTCAAATGTGGATGGCAAGTTCAGCCAACTTTTTGTTGCTTATGGTTGTAGCATTACGGGGTTTTTGTCGGGATGTCGACCCATGTTGTTTATCGATGCCTGTTTCTTGACTGGTCCTTATCGAGGTAGTTGCTTGTCTGCAGTCGCGTATGATGCGAATGATCAGTTGTTCCCCGTTGCATATGCTATTGTATCATCTGAGAATTATGAGGATTGGCTATGGTTCATGCAGAATTTGAAGGAAACTGTTGGTGATAGACCAATTGTGTTAGTCACCGACCGCAATATTTCATTGTTAAGGGCAGTGAAGGAGGTGTTTGGTGAGGAATTTAACGCATGGTGTGTTCGCCACGTGAAGGAGAATTTTAGTAAGTGTGCGACCGGAAAAGGATTGAGGGGGAACCCAAAGAGTAGCGCATTGGACCTTTTCACAAAAATTGCGTATGCAAGAGATCATCGACTCTTTGGGGTGTACATGACCAAATTATTTGCTCTGGCACCTGAGTTGGCAAAGTGGGTTGAACAAAATGGTCCACAACACTGGTCAAATGCGTTTTTCCCGCACCGGAGGTGGAACAAATTGTATACGAATATCGCCGAAAGCTTCAACAATTGGATATTAAAACTGAGAGACTTGGACATCATTCAATTCATGAAGGGTCACGTGAACATAACTACTGACATGTTATTTAGGAGGAAGATGGAGGTCACGAAATGGCATCCCTTGCCGGTTGGTCGTAACATTGACAAAAAGATTCAGGAAATTCAGTTAAAATCTCAGGGTTTGACTTGCCGGCAAACTTCTCCTACGGAGTTCATCGTGTACAACGGTGACTGCAAATCTCATGCGGTGAAGCTCCACTCTGGAACTTGCAGCTGCTTGTTATGGCAGATGAAAGGAATGCCTTGCAAGCACGTGGTGCGTGCGATACAGGGTACCCCATACAATATATATAACCTACTGGACCCTTTGTTTAGGGTGGAGGCACAACTCATGATATACACGACTGTAATGTCTCCTGTTCCTCTCCATGACATGCCCTCTTCTACTGATATGGTTCCACACGTTAACGAGATTCAGTCTGGTTGCGATCTTCTTGATATTGCTACATCATCTTCGACACCCATGCCAGCATTGCTGCCCCCCGTAGCAAAGCGACCAGCTGGCCGACCGAAGAAAAAGAGGATTGAGTCCCAATTTCAAGACAAGCAAACAATTTATTGTGGACTTTGCCACGAGCCTGGACACAATCGAACCACGTGCAAGTCTCCTTTGTTGGATTGATTGTTGGAGCAATAGCTTATTCAAACTATTACTTTTATTATGTTTTATTCATATATATGGTACTTTCATTAAACCCTTTGGTTTTTTCGTGGCATGCATTCGAAGTGGAAATTTTTAAAGAACTGCTGTTGTCTGCCTTTGGGTCTTGTTGAATGTAAGAGACTTATTCTTGTTAGGTTCTTATTATAATGCAATGTAATGCATCTGTGATTGTAATGTTCCCATGGTCTATGTGTGATAACTTGAAGAGAGGGACAGGCCATATGACTTGACATTGTAATGGGAACATATCATATGGTTGATGGTTCAGTTAATATCCACGTTGGTTTTCATAGTGTTTGAATTGTCTATTTCAGAACCAAAGTGGGCTGTTTTGTGGTTCGATTATTAGCTGTGTAGTGTTATTTTCGTGGTCATGCTGCTTGTTTGGATCTGTATAGGGTATAAATTCACTTGCTGTTACTAGTTCTAGCAGGTGGCTGTCTTTAAAGTTGTGCTCATTGTCAAACTGATGCCATTGATAATGTATTCATGGCTTACTTAATGTTGTATAAGTTTGAAGTGCTGTAATATGTTCAGAAGTTGTGGGATTGGGGGCCATCTTTCAATTCCAGTTCTATCCATGTCCAGGTTAAGTGCAAATGTGTACTGCTGATGTGGTAGGTCCTCCCATGCTCCTCCTCCTGCTTCGTTGCTATGACTGCTATTGCAGACAGCCATTCCAGATTGCTTGTGTGCAGTCCAGTTCATGGACCTGCTACGTTTTAAAGCTCATATTGGCTTCTGAATGTGACAGTTAATAAGGTGCATAAAGATGTGGTCCACACAGATGTGTTCAGTATACAATATCACGTGCTCTTTATAGAATAAAGATGTGGTCCACACAGAGACAGAGTGTAGTCTTTTACCAATATGGACTTGGTCGTGGTCTTCAAATAACCACCACCTACCTGTTCACACTTGTGACTTGCCAAAGACATCCCAAGACATATTTGTTGTTATTTTTTTATTCGTATTTTTTCCTCCTACGGTATGCCTCTTGTAGATAGTATATTCGCTTACGATTTTTCGCATTTAGACAAGGTGGTTTTTAAAAAACAAAAAACACCACCCATGGAGTGACTAACAGGTTCCAAAGGTAAGGACAATAGTTGACTACAAATGAGTAATATTAAATATTACAAATAGTACCAAACATGAGTAATATTCAATTGAGAAGGCCATTGAGAAGCACGATGGTTAAGAGGTACAACAAGGTACAACAATTTAACATAACCCCCACCTAACGACACATGAGTCTTTCCGAATAAGTTCCGTTTGTTTCAACCTAAGATAGCACTTGGGTGTTGAACCAGTCGTACCGCGTGTGACTGATAACAGCATCGAACCCATTGCCATCATGCCAATGAGGCTCCATATGAAAGCTGTAGCTCTTGTATGCGAGCAAAACATCTCCATGGCTCCCCCCGCCCATGGAGTGAACGACGGTAAATCGCATGTGACCTAAGGGACCAAACTTCTTGTGCTGCTGTTCAATGTTGGGTGCCCCTACAAGCACAATCATATCTGGGTCGTGAACACATACAAATGCACGAACCGTGCGAATGATTTCCTTTGCTGTGCACCCACAACATTCCCATACCATTATTTGCATACTAGGATTGTCTGGAATGTCAGGCATGTTGGCATCATTTCCCCACTGGAGCATCGACCGGACATCAGCATCGGCTTGCTCCTTTGATATTCGGGTCTCCATTTGCATCCTATGCCACCTTCCCCCGTTCCATTCCGGTGCAATTTGTAGCACCATGTAAAGCTCCTTGAAAGTTTAATTCAAGGTAATCAGGTGCGCATCATTGACCCCTGGAATGAGGTCAACTTGTAACGGCGCACTTGTAGCAATGTCATGGTGGGTGATTGGGGGATTTCCTTGTCTAGGCATTGCTTTCTTTGATGAGTTATGAGTTAGGTGTGATGAATTTATAGGTGAAGAAAACTAGGGGAAAATAGTTGTCTGCTTCGTTTTCTTACTTATCCTTTATTAGGGTTGATGTTGGTTGAAAGCAATGGACCATTCCACCAATCTACTATGAGTATGGTTGGAATATCATTAATATGAGTACATGTCCTGTCTGCAATGCATTAATTACGTTAGTTGAGGTTGAATATCATTAATATGGGGTGTTCAGTCGCCACATATGACTTGGTCTTTCCCTATTAACATGATGCTCTTGTTCAATGTAATATAAGCTCTTTTACATTATTTCACTTGCTCTTTTTGTGGACCAAAGAAAGTTAGTTGAGGTTTGATTGGGAGATGGCTCTCATTTGGGAGACAGACGCCCACCTTTCAAAGTGATAGGGCGAAGTACCTTTCTGCCAACATTTTCAATGTCACAAGTTATATGACACAGGGACCCTATGACATAGTCCATTAAAAGGACAAAAAACACTTATTCTCATTTAATATCTATTACTCCATTGCATGCATATCAATATCATTTACTCCATTTACAAATACAGAGATTATAGTGCAAAGCATATTGGTATATTGCTCTGATTATATCTAAACAAGGAAATTTATGAAATAATACACGTACTTTTGTTATAAATTCAAATAATCGGGTTCGGATCGGGTTAAACCGGGCCGGGAAAACCAAATACCATACCGGCACCATTTGCCTATCGGATCGGGGAATACCCGCTCGGATCTGGGAGGGGAGGTCGGAGGCGGGGACGGATCGGAAGTAATTGCCATTCCATTCGTAAATAACAACAAGAAAGTTGTGCAAGCACTATAACTCTAAGTTTATGCAACACTCATGACAATTATGCGACCACTACAACTGATTGTTTATAAACGCAGATTAAATACGAGATGGTTCACCAAAGTTTTCACACCAACTAACTTTCATAATGGTCAACTTCCCAAAATAAGGATGTGGTCTTTATACAATAACCATGTGGTCTTTAGAGAAATACAATGTAGTCATTTTGAATTAGGGACTTGGTCTTGGTCTTCAGTTTCCACACCAACTAACTTTCATAATGGTCAACTTCCCAAAACAAGGATGTGGACTTTATACAATAACCATGTGGTCTCCATAGAAATACAATGTAGTCATTTTGAATTAGGGACTTGGTCTTGGTCTTCAGTTTCCACACCAACTAACTTTCATAATGGTCAACTTCCCAAAACAAGGATGTGGTCTTTATACAATAACCATGTGGTCTCCATAGAAATACAATGTAGTCATTTTGAATTAGGGACTTGGTCTTGGTCTTCAGTTTCCACACCAACTAACTTCCATAATGGTCAACTTCCCAAAACAAGGATGTGGTCTTTATACAATAACCATGTGGTCTCCATAGAAATACAATGTAGTCATTTTGAATTAGGGAGTTGGTCTTGCTCTTCAGTTTCCACACCAACTAACTTTCATAATGGTCAACTTCCCAAAACAAGGATGTGGTCTTTATACAATAACCATGTGGTCTCCATAGAAATACAATGTAGTCATTTTGAATTAGAGACTTGGTCTTGGTCTTCAGTTTCCACACCAACTAACTTTCATAATGGTCAACTTCCCAAAACAAGGATGTGGTCTTTATACAATAACCATGTGGTCTCCATAGAAATACAATGTAGTCATTTTGAATTAGGGACTTGGTCTTGGTCTTCAGTTTCCACACCAACTAACTTCCATAATGGTCAACTTCCCAAAACAAGGATGTGGTCTTTATACAATAACCATGTGGTCTCCAGAGAAATAAAATGTAGTCATTTTGAATTAGGGACTTGGTCTTGGTCTTCAGTTTCCACACCGACTAACTTCCATAATGGTCAACTTCCCAAAACAAGGATGTGGTCTTTATACAATAACCATGTGGTCTCCATAGAAATACAATGTAGTCATTTTGAATTAAGGACTTGGTCTTGGTCTTCAGTTTCATCTTCAAAGAACCACCAACTAACTTTGTGTACCTTTTGTGTAATAGAAGTGTTTTGTGTACATTTTGTGTATTTGTTGTTGACCTTTTTTTGAACCAAAAACTTGTTTGAGGTTTTGTATTTGTTGTCGGCCAAACTAGGTTGTGGTTGAATGGAGGATAGGTCCCATTGGGGGACGTAGAAGGGCGACAAAATACATAACCGGTACAGAATAGATTAAACCGAATAGGCCAACAAAATACCTAATCCGTATATAACCGGAGACGGTTTGGCCTTCTTCCATCTATCATTTGTGCGGAGCGTGCTTTAGGCACCCTCTGTACGTACTTACGACATTTTGCTTGTAACTTGTTCCTCTGTTCAAAAATTTGAGGCCAGTTAAGTAAGGCAGCAGCATCACCCGCGAACGTCGTATTTGGTAATGTGAAGTTGGTCTTTTTTACGTTTCGGAAAGTTGGTAGAGGTGGAATGGTAGATGCCTCACCTAACTGTCCACGGGTCATACTTGTCATTAATTACATGTGCAGGTCAATAATAGAAGTCTGGAGGAAAACCGATTTTGGCCTCGTTTGGATGCGGAATTAGGTTTCGAGGTGTTATGTAATAAGGGGGGATTTGATAGTAGGGGTAGAGATGGTCCACATTGATGTGCTTTTTATGGAGGGGGTATGAAATAGTAGGTTGTTTGGATGAGGTATTAGAGCATGGGGATCGGGGAATACGAGTTTGTTTGGATGGAGGATGAATAGGGGGTATAAGGAATGATGGATGATGTAAAAAGCTGTCAAATGAGGTCGTTGCCCTTGTGTAGTCCCAACTTAATTATTTATTATGTTATATATATATATATATATATATGAATTAAAATATATTTAATATTTCACACTTTCAGCCGTAATATTTATTTTGACTAACAAATATACACATTTCGTAATATTCGAAAATACAACCAGAGTTATAATTTGATAACATTTCTAATTTTTGGACGATATTATATTTATTATATTTATCATATATATTTTTACCAATTTCGTTCATAAATAAAATATGAAAATTTCGTTTTGTAAGTGCTGTAATATATTTATGAGATATATTTTAATAAATTATGAAAGTTAAAAATGTCAACTTACGTACGTATTATTTCGATAAAATGAATTGAGTTAATCTTGAAAATGTAGAAACGGGCTATTTGTTGAAAATGTTGAATCCCTTGAATAAAAGTACTTAATAATGTTTAAAGTAGGAAATTGTACGATTAGTTAAAATTGTTGGTTAAAACCGATGTTCCCTATATGAATCGATGGGCCTATTGCTTTTTTCTCACCAGAACTACAAGTATGAAGTTTAAGGCGAGCATTGGAAGAATAAATCTACGTTGTGATAATAAATGTATTGACGAATAAATTTGTAGCCTTCGTAATGTATCTCAAGTTTTGAATTGTATTTTACATTACTACTGGTTCTCAAAATAATACAGTCTTCATTTCCAGAACAGGTCACAAACAGCAACAAAAACATGTCAGCATACTACAATAGTATTCCGAACCTAGTTCGCCCAAATTCTTAAAATAAAACTTACAACTTCATTCCGAATCGAACAGATGTGCCAATAAAATACACCATACGAAACCTAACAAAGTAATACGCACAAAATAACATGTCAGGGTTGAAGGCCAATGACAACCAACTTGCCTCAAATTAGTACAAAAACATTGGAACATAGGCAGCAGCAGCACCAGGTTGGACAAAGCAATACGCACAAAAGTATTTGGAGTTTGGACACATTGCTCCCCATCCACACATGACTGCCTGCACATACCTCAAAAGGGGGACTTCTAACTTACACACACACTGATCTGCACAAAACGGCAGTAGGGTATGCCACAACAGCAGAAACCAAGGTGGTACTGGACACGAATTTAGGCACTAGCAGTAGCACATTGGATAATATAGCAGTTCAGATAATACATCAGTAACACAGCTACCTGAGAAAAATGATGGCCAACAGATCTAACTAACTGCACACACCACAATTTCGACTGCTAATAAGTGGATTGGGCTCAGATAATAAGGTCGATACGTTGGCTGCAACAAATGTTACCCCGCCAACGTATCGACCTTAATTAAGAACTTAAATCATTCATCATTGCCCTAGCCAGAAACGGTGGGGAAAACTGTCAAACACATAAACATGTGAACCCAGAAATGGTGGGGTGGGGAAAACTGCACTTGTAACTCTCACACACGTACCTCAAGAACACCCCATTTGGCTCAGACTTTTTTCATCATTGCCACTACTTAAGGACCTGAAAAAGACACCCCACAAAACACATGGAGACAGCCCACATAGTAGGAAACACACTGCAGTACCCAAAAACCACTCCACCAAACCCCCATTGTAACTCACACACACACAGTGGGCAGTATGGTATGCCAGGAAACCGCAGAAAACATAAAAGTAACTGCACTATAGTATGGCCCAAAACCTGCACTTGTAACTCACACACACAGTGATCTGGACCTGCACAAATCTGCACTTTAACTCACACACACACACAGACTGATCTGCCCTTGCAGAAAATAGCCCACCTAACAAATGGAAACAGCCCACAAATCATCCAAAACAATCTTGGTGAAAAATCACCCTTTACAGAACCCCTTACGCGACAATACTGAACACAGGTTACAGCCCACATAACCATCATTATAAGTAGTGCCATGTGTCTCAGAGAAATTTCATCATAGACATTAGTAACTACCTGATTTTCACAGCAGACAATACTAACTAACTGTCCATACACAAACTTGCAAGCACTCCCTCCCCCCACTCCCACACACAAACACAAACACAAACAAATGATAATGAACCAATAGCAGCAGCAGCAGCTGTTTGAGCATAGCAGTAACCAAAAACAAAATGCAGTTAAGAAAAAGCAGTTTGGACACAGCAGTTTGGACACAGTAGTTCATGACATTTGGGCTCCGAAAAAATTCGTCATAGCCATGATGTGAAAAACCTCAGAAAACACCCCACATAACAGAAACATAACAGCCTACATCATTCCAATGCCACAACATCAATTGCCGTAACATACAATGTCGACAGCAATACCAGGAACAGAGCAATGTAAGGCAGCCAAATAAAAGATGAACTACTGTCATTGGTAAGTCTCCAGAAATTACACTTACCAACCACCATAACTCAAAGACTCCTCCCACTAACCAACCCCATAACCACCCACATAGTGGAACAATTGTCGTTATCTGTCAACCATAGACTCTCTTACTACTATGTACCCTCTCTTCAACACCACTTGACTGTAATGTCTCAGTATTCAGAACCTACTACCATAATCTTGATAATACAATCACTACGACTATAGTTAAAATTGAAAGACCAAGGTACCCCCAAAAAAAATACACAGTGTAAATAGACTAGAAAAACCAGTGTAAAAGTTAATACTAGTCCAGACAAGTGCAACGCCAATGCGTTCCCATTATCTGCAGTTAATGCTACGATTGCCAATGATATTCAGTATTCAGTAATGACAAACCATTCCCAACCTTCATGAGGAATGCAAGGGTACCCGGATAATTTTATGCGCACATCTGCAGAACATCATCTCGCCTCTTGTTGTGTGGGGATAAAATAAACCGTACGAGTAGCCTCTTTCGCATTTCAATACCCATGTTAACCTGTATAGTACAAATAATGTAATCCAATAACCATGTGATTTTATAAAGGGGATATGGTTCATGAATAACTGTTAGGATAGTATGTACCTCTACTTCCCGTGTATTCATCTTTCCCCCAGTCCAGTGCTCCATAAACCTGAAGGTATAAAACCCACAATCGAATCTGCACGCACAAAAGTGGGTCCCTTTCATAATCATGCATAGATTGTATGGATAATGGAGGTGGTGTAGACACTGACATGTTATTTTGCTGTGGGACATCTGGGTGGTGAACATTCCAATTATTCCATGGGTACTCCATTTTCCTTGTCCGCTTCAAAATGCTAAACAGCGCCGATACCTGACCGAAAAATAAACAAATCCATTACACACTTAAACTCAAATGTCTCCACAACGGATAAAATAATTGCACGACAAACAAATAATAACAATTTCGTTACCACATCCGCAGTAGCTACGGTCTTTTCATCACTTTTTAGCTTCATCGAATCAAGGACATCAATACGCTTATCAACCAGGTTTATAACAACACAAAACCAATGGTCACCCGTGACCAACAGAATCGGTAGAAACAGCTGCGTTCACAAATGTTTTTAAATCACTAAAGGGCCACAACCATATAAATGAACATTACAACAAAAGGAACATGCTCTGATCAAGTGTAAGACTTGCCAAATTGCACATCGCGACATCATATCCGAGAATGTTCGGATCAACTCTGTCAGTGATGACATTCTCCTTCTGTAATTTTGTTATTTTTCGCAAATTTTCCTACAATGGATGGAAACATTGTATAAATTTAAACAACATTTATGCCAATGAAGAAGTTGAAGACTTGAATATAAGGTATACAATTGAAAATACCACAAATGTGCTTGAGAACATGTGCCGTGTTGGAATGGGGACTCCGGATTGTTTTGGAGACTTCTCTTTTTCCTCTTTCATCAACCAAACAATCATGCTATCCATGACCTGATAAAGATCGGGAAGAAATCTTCAATGGGACATGAATACAGGTTTCGCTTGGTGGGCCGGACATGCCCGACTTATCAATTTATCCGGTAAACTAATAGGGGGTCACGTAGCCCATGCCGGCTTCTTACATGGTTTTGTGGTAGAGGGATGAACCTATTCGAAGTGGCTCATTTTATACCCAAGAAGCATATGTATGATCAAGGGTTAAATTTACAAGTACGCACCTAACTACAATCAAGTGGGGGGAAAAGTTCTAAAGTACAAGTACTATATTACTTACCAAATTCGACATTCGACCCCTTTCTTTGAAGACATTTCGTAAATCACTCCGCGATGGTTTGAACATCATGCCATCCATACTAACAAGACCCAGCCTGCAAGTACCAAAATACACCTAATTAGTTACTTATACGTTGATGACCGAATAGAAACACAACGAACACTGCTTTTTAGATTGTACAGGGTTAGTAGTCATACATATCTTCCTTTTTCCGATATGGTTTCATAACATATTGAATCAATTGACATTCTTCTTTTGTGAACTTCGAATCTTTCACCTCCGGTTCTGCCACATACGGGGTCCTTGTAGATTTACTTGCTTTGACTGTCCGATTACCCCGTTTCTTTGATGGTCGAGTCAAAGCACGTTCTTCTACAACCCCTTCATCCACATGTACTTCAACTTGAACTTCTTCACCTTCTACGTCAACTCTCCCTTGATTTGCCACAACGACTCCCTCTTCCACTTGTACATCTTCCTCCATGTTCTTTTTTTGTTGGTCAATTGTGGCACCCGTCAGACTTCCACATTTTTCCATAATGGAGGTGTGTACAACATCGTCCATCGTGTGCTCTGGCGTGCAGAATGGCATGTCACGGGCATTATGAACATCTTCAAAACCAGTTGTCCTCTCCTCCTGCATTTCATGAATGGCAACGCCTTTCCTCGCCTTGTTCGGAGTACAAGTGGAACATGATGGGATTTGGGGAGAAGAATCATCGTGAAAAGGACTGTCCATCTCCCTAACATCCTTCCCTTTTGACTGATTTTGTTGGGTTGTTTGAGAAGCAGTAGCCATCAACGCACCGTCCATGATCATGATATTTTCTAGTTGTTCAAGAAATGATTTCTTCAAAAGATGATAAGCCTTTTTCGCCTCCTATTATATTAACATAACAGAAGGTCAAGTTATTTCTAGGATTTGAAATGACGTAAATGGTTCATTGGAGAAAACAATGTTAGCTTTTCTCACCGGATGCAGTAAACAAGGCTCGGGAAATTGGCCAGAAATGGGATCAACCAAGTCCAAATTCTCCTCCTTTGCAATTCGTTCCATTATAAGATTAGTCGTCCAAGACTGAATCAACGGTACACCATCCCTACCAACATTCATGCCCATCTCCTCTTTGTCAAAGTATATAAGCTGCAAGGGACAAATTACATTTGAATCATAAATGATATTTCACAGCTCATACAAAAAGAATATTGAACAATAAAATGGGATGTACATTACCATTAGGAGCAACACACACCCAGACACGCCAGGGGCATCCTTCTTCTTATCAACCTCCATCACATCTCTATTCTTAAACTTCGTTATTTCCTTCACCAACCAATCGAACACAAATTGGGGCCATGCATATGACGAAATCTTATTTAAATCATACACGCTTGGGTAAAACTTTGTGGAGGCCACATCCTTTGTGGTTGGACACAATAAGGCAGACAACACAAACAGGACATACGAAGTCTGGAACTTGGCATCTGCTACCCCCGACTGAAAAACTTCCCGCATCATTCCAAACGTTACCCCTCTCTTCAATTCTTCATCCGTTTCCGCAAACATGGCCCGAATGTGTTCAAAGTGGCACTCTTCACACTTAGTTGGAACTGGTACAGTTCCAAGGGGTAGCCCTAATGCCCTGGCAACATCATCTGGCGTGATTGAATAGACTTTCATCCTCCCAAATGCCAAGGTCTTATTCGTAGGGTTGAAGTGATGAACCAATTTGGATATGAATTCACGTTTAAGAATTTGACATTGTAATGTAAGCATTGAACCGAAACCAAGTCTGCCAACAGCAAATCTTTGATCTTCGTTTAATTTCCCATTTTGTTTAACCAAAGCCTTGGGTGAACACCTACTCCGAAATACCGGCTGCACATGAAAAACAATAAAACCATACATAAAGGGTTGGATATGGTCGTAAGGGTTGGATATTTAATACGACCATGATTCGGACATAAATAATAATTTCAACGTATTAACTAACCATATGAACACCCAAAAGTGCAAAGCCATACCAACGTAGGCGTCTTTTTTTTCTTGGGGACATTCTTCTTAGTGCGGGCCTTTATTTCGTTGCCCAACTCCAAGAATGGTGCTCTCTCATCATCAGACATTTTTTTCCATGCTTCCGCAGCTACTGAGCTATGCTGCATAGTTCACACGAACATTCAGACCCAAAACATGAAATACGTAGTTCGAATTTAAATTGCATATAGACCACTTCAGTTCACCTATCATACAGTTTACGAGTTAGAACCACAATAACTCTAACCTGTGCTACAAAAAACCTCCGACCAGTATGTGACGATCTTGCTTTTTTCAAATAGTCATCACTGCATTTCAAATCGTACAAAAAATTGTTCAGCTTAATACAAGGTGGAATTGAACAAATTATACACTTAACTACATCGGCAATAAACATAAGGCGGGAAAATTTTTCCACTTAACACAATATCACTGCATTGGAATAACGATCTCAACTCCACATCCAAATATGAACAAAGTCAGCAAATATTGAAATGGGCAGAAAAGACATTTGTGAGATGAATTAGAAAGTTCTCAACAATGTGATAAGAAGAAGGGCACTGGGCTTTCAATTGTCCAATTAGCCTACTGAATATTACTGACGGTTATGGTCGCACCAAAAGGCTGCCTACGTATTCCATTAGGAAATCAGACCATACGTAGTTCTAGTGTCACTAATATGCAAAAGGGTAATTGGACAATGGCTATCACAGCGCCCTTCTTCTTATCACATTGTCGAAAACTTGAAAATTCATCTCAAATATGTATTGTCAACCAATTTCAAATTTTCCAGCCTTATTTCAAATGTCAAGGTGGATTTCAGATCGTTCTTCCAATGCTTCAAAACTTCTAAGGTTGTTTAAGTTGCGAAATTGCGTGGCAATGCAATTTGGGAAGGATGAAGATATTCCTACTAATCTAATCCGATATGAATTTCAGTAATGAAAATGTTAGTTTCTTTGTTCCACCAAGATAGGCACGGAGGGCAATGGCCACTGTGACAGAGATTTGGAAGCATGTTGCCCATACTTGAACTTCTGCTCACGGGGTATTGGGCATAAGTGCGGATCCGAAACGCCAGCGTCAAATGGTTAAATTAGAAAGCATGTAGGTCGGTCAAGAACATATATCGAGGACCCAGTGGTTGAACTCAAACGTGATCATGCTTGGACTCAGGGAGGGGCAAACCGTGTTATTGTCTTCGGGCCAACAAGCAAGAACCCTTTTGCAACCATAAAATATTATTTGATAAGCAACAAGAGGGTTCATTGGCAACAACTATTTCTCTGCCACTTCCATTGCAAAGATGTAGTCCATACCTTAGGACCTTCTCCCACATAGATGACCTTGAAAGGATGCGAACTTGGATCCCTTAGGTAATCCTCTCACAAATAGCACATTCCCACCAAGATTGGATATGAAATAGCATTGGTACAACTTGTCATAATCTTTTGCACATCAAATAGGCAATTTAGCAAATTCAATGTGCAAATGATTCTGAGAAGTTGTACCAATACTACTTGATCAAGCAATATTTGTGGGAATGTGCTATTTGTGGGAGGATTACCTCAGGGATCCAAGTTGGCATCCTTTCAAGGTCATCTCTGTGGGAAAAGGTCCTAAGGTACGCACTACATCTTTGCAATGGAAGTGACAGAGAAATCGTTGTTGCCAATGAACCCTATTTTTGCTTATCAAATAAGATTATATGGTTGCAACAGGGTTCTTGCTTGTTGGCCCGAATACAATCACAGGGTCCGCCCCTCCCTGAGTCCAAGCATGATCACGTTCGAGTTGAACCACTCGATCCTCGAAATAAGTTCTTGACCAACCTACATGCTTTCTAATTTCAGCATTTCACTCTCTGGCGTTGGGGACCCCACATAAGCCCAATACCCCGTGGGAAGAAGTTAAAGTATGGGCAACATGCTTGCAAATCTCTTTGACAGTGGGCATTGCCCTCCGTGCCTATCTTGGTGGAACAAATAAACTAACATTTTCACTAGTGAAATTCACACCGGATTAGATTAGTTGGAATATCTTGATCCATCCGAAATTGCATTGCCACGCAATTTCGCAACGAAAACAGCTTTTAACCATTGGAAGGAATATCTCAACTCCACGTCCAACTTTGAACTAAGGCAGAAAATATAAAATGGGTTGAAATTACATTTTTGGCATGAATTTTCTACTTTTCGACAATGTGATGAGAAGAAGGGCACTGGGCTAGCCATTGTCCAATTACCCTCCCACATATTAGTGAAAATTATGGTCGCACCAAAAGGCTGCCTACGTATTCCATTAGGAAATCAGACCATACGTAGTTCTGGCGTGTACCTCTATGATATATATTGTGTTACTCACCGTCACTATTGTGCAATTGCGAAGGGAATGTTGAACAGGGCGACGACTTTTACGAACCTACCTCGGGCTTCTCAAAGAAGAATTGTGGTTCAAAGGAGCAACTACGCACTAGTGACAATGACATGTCTATACATCACATAGAGATACACCCTACAACTTTATTAAACGATGCTATGAACAGTCAAAATGACATACAATCGAAGAGTTCAATTGGAGACACAAACCGATGGCGAATAACTTACTGCACAAATAATTATGAATAAACCTGTTCTCTTTCTAACTTTATATCAATCCCACTTTTTTACGAAACTAAGCTTAATCTTTGAAGCAATATACAGTATTTAGTCTACAAATTGTACTCTGATTCACAATACAACGTTAGTCCTAAGAGAAAGCGAACCATATATAGAGATAAAAACAGCATACGGTTAATTACTACTAAACCTTTGTGCAACAATTTTGTCATCATTGTTTTCTGCCTCTACTGACTCTTTCATGATTGTATCCATTTGTTAACTCCTCAGTGCGGGGTTCATGAAAATTGCAAGGATTAACGCTACGAACAAATATAATGAGAGGGAGGTCAAACTACTCCTGTAGTTGTAATGTAATTGAATGTAAGGGAGATCAATAAGGCAGCTAAGAAACAATTGTTCTTCAACATTTGCAAGGAAACCACCTACTCCTCACTCAAGATCATGGACATGCTAGCTAGCGTGAAGTGCCAGGTGCCAACTATAGATGCCATGAACTACTTTCATGACAGCTACCATAGTGAACTACGATGCTAACATCATATCAAATACGTGCATATAAACAACCCATGCTCAAATAATCACTAATGCCATGCAAACATGCCGACTATAGTCACTACATGGTTCTTATCGTACAAAAAGTTGTTAAGCTCAATACAAGGTGGAATTGAACACATTATCCAGTTAACTACATCGGCAGTAAACATACGTACAGGAATATTAGATAAGGATTGCTGTTGGTACTTCCCATTGGTGCCTTCGTCCCACTACTACTCCCTTTTTCAATTCGCGGTCGCTTCTGTCCTCTTTTCATCCTTCATTTACAAAAAATAAAAGCAACTTTAAGCAATTAAGAACCACTAGTGGCAATAAATTGGAAAGTATACTTTACAAACCACCCTTAACACACTGCTTTGAATAGCCCAAAGATGACCAACTCTTTATTGCACATGAAAGAGACTGTTATAGCACCAAATGCCATGCAAGTACACATAGGCCACTTAAGATAATGAGGGGTCCAGTTCGGGTAGTATGATTGGAGGGAATATCAACGGGGGGATATTTGACCAGAATAAAGCACGAAACAACGTATCAACGTAATCTGGTACAAGCAATAAAGAAGAAGGGCTGCAAAATTTGTAAGTAGCCATGCATGAAGGTTTTGTACGGCAAAGCTGACAATATTCTATTCATGCAAGAATTAGTGACGAACTATCAAAGAGATTCAGGGTCTCCTAGGTGTGCAATGAAGATAGATTTAAGTGGTACTTACGAATCTGTGGATTGAGACTTTTTATTTGATGTTATGATGGGCTTTTACAGTTTCCTGATCAGTTTATCTTTTGGCTGAACCAATGCATTACTTCTGCTATGTATTCAGTGGTAATAAATGGTGAGTTGGTAGGATTCTTGAAAGGAGAAAAGGGGCTCAAACAAGGCAACCCAATTTCCCCATATCTCTTCCTCATGGTCATGGAAGGGCTTTATTCTATTCTTCATAGAAGAATTGCTCAGAGCCAGTTCACCTACCATCCTAGATGTGGCTGTCTCTCCATTTCTTACCTTGCTTTTGCTCAAGATCTGCTCCTCTTAGCTGGTGCAGACTATCCTTCAATGAGGGTTCTTAAGGAGGCTTTGGATGAATTGAACCAATTTTAATATTCTTCTGGATTGAAGACTAATTTACAAAACAGCCAAGTCTTCTTTGTTCTAGTGCCAATGCTGCAACTAAAACTGCTATTCTTTATATTCTACCTATTCCAAAAGGGTCTCTCCCTGTGAGATACCTAGTAGTGTGTCTCATTTCAACTAAACTCAAATATGAGAAAACATACCCAAAGTCTATTCAAATGACAAATACCAAATTATCCTACTTAGGTTCTGTTGTAATTGTAAAGACTAAATGTAAGTTTTAGACAAACCAAAAGTCTATTAAAATGAGAAATCATCTCAATTCCCCTACATAAAACTACTAGTTGGCATTGCATACAGATATGCAGTTGCTTCATAGTCCTATGTAACATGCTGCGTTTGCATTTTGCATCAATATGGTCAATATAGGTTTCATATTTTTGTAAATGGAGGTAACACATAAAACACAATAGAATGTAGCAAAGCGTGCCATCATATTTTTTTTACTTTGTATTCTTTATGGTAGTTATGTATATATGAATGCCTACAAGCCATCATCAGGACGGTTTACTTTCGACTAGCGGTTGCACAAAGTTTGTTTCAGAAAACTTCATCATACTATATAAACAGTTCATCAATAAAGTTTTTCTTTTCTCCTTGTAATTTTATTTTCTAGAAAAACAAATCTTTCCAGAAGTATACATTTGAGGTCCATTCCATTTAATATCATTGTTTAACATAGACATTTTAACATTTTCTAACCTACTTAATCTTGTTCTTTGCCTTAAGATTTCCCCAAAACTCCTCTCAAACAAGTTGAAATACCCTAGTGGGAGATCTTTCGTGTCCCAAAAATGACATCAATCTTGTCCTTTTCTTTTTTTATAACCGGGTTTCTAGGTTTATATGCGCGCAACCCAACTAATTAGTTCCGGCCTCCTACAGTTAATGGCCGGACAAATTCTCCAATGACTTCAAAGTTACGAATGTTTGGGCTTCTATGGGATTCGAACATGCAACTACATAAAGACAAAGTACTTACATTCAATCAAAGTTAGGAATGCAATTTTTCCTACTTCGGTTTGCATACAACACTTCCAAATTCAATCACAGGATTCTCACATCGAGTAAACTTTGTAACTTTGTAACACAAAACCCAATAACAACAACTACATACACCGAAAAACACACACATCTCACTCAAGTTCGAGTAAACTAACCTGACGAACTGGCGATGGCAATGGCAATGTTCGAAACTTGGACGATTGAAGGTATCGTCTCCGGAGTAGACGATTCAAACGGACGCGAAGGAGGGAGTTGGGGGACCACGTCGCCTGTTGAATGGGAGAGAGAAGGAAGAAGTCTTCAGAGGCTGGGGAGCACAGCCGATTTTCAGCCGGACCAAACCCTAGACAGCGTCGTAACTCAGGATAATGGAAATGGAAAAGGGGAACCAAACAGAGAAGGAAAAGGGGAATATTGGGACGAAGGGGAAGGGAACGGTGTCGTTTTTTTATCAAAGGGTAAATTTGTCCACTCACATCATGCTTAATACCTCATACCATGTATTGGTAATATTACTTCCGCATGCCATGTCTTGGTAGTTTCGAAACTTCAGACCATTAAAGTGGTGATTATTCCCGGTCCACACCACCTGCCGGTAATTTTCCCTTTTAGAAATGGGCAAATTTCACTCAGACCCCCTGAGGTATCTGACAATGGCTGACAGTACCCCTCAGTTTTGAAAAATGACACAGACCTCCCTTGTTTCACACTTTGGGTTTTTTGGGCTCGCCGCCCGGAAAAATGATTTTTTCCTTTTATGGCTTCTTTTTGTATTTTTAGTGTGTACAAAAAGGGAAAATGGTTCGTTTGAGAGTCGCCACCCGGGTTTTGAAAAGGATTAACCCCAAGAAACCATATTTGAGAAAAACATGACTCTTTTGCCCTTTTAAAAAAGGTTTTGGTCTAAAACAGAGAGTTGCATACATCTTTTAGATCATCACATGCTAGATAACATTATTTAAAGCTGCGAATTAGAAATATCATTCCCGTGCGGCATATGTGTCTGCCGTACGGCAGTGTTTGCAATGGAACAGATTGGTTATTTGCTATATTCTGAAATTAAAATATGCAGTCATCTGTCAATATTATGTTTTTAGCATGAAAATACGAACTGTTTAATTGTTTTTCTTTTTCAAAGCATGATTCTTTATGTTTATATGTTTACATTGTTTATGTGGCATTAATAAAAGTTGAGCAATAAAATGATTCAAAATCCCACAAATATTAGTAGCGCGTTGTCATCTTGAGCTGGGCGTTGTAACTGTATTGAGTATTGAAGGCGGCACCAATGTCTTCCCATGTTCTTCGCTTAGAGATGTCGAGGGACAAGAACCACTGAAAAGCAGGGCCGGAGAGAGTCTGAGGGAACAGTTGAGCCATGGCTTCCTCTTCCACCCCATGTAGCTTCATCGCACCATGGTAGGCCAGCAGATGAGTTTTCGGATCCCCAGTGCCATCAAACTTTGCAAAATATGACATTTTGAACCTTTCCGGCAGCCTAGCATTCGGGAACGGGCAGAGACGATCCATGTCCAGCCATCCGGCACCTATCTTTTCAGATTTGGAGACGGACTCCTCAAGCTTGGCCATCTTGGCATGAGAGCAGCCATCTCTGGATTTGGAATAGGGTTTTCAAGTAGAGGAATTTCTTCAACTGCGGGCTCGCGCTCGCGTCTTTCACTGCCTCCCCCTCCTGTCAGGAGTCGTTCCTCAATCAAGACACGTATATTGGCCATGGAAGCATCGGCCTGGTCAACCCTTTGTTGCATAATAGCCATATTTCGTTGGATATCTTGTAGAACTGTAGCGATATTCGGAGGTGGAATGTCGGCCATGACGAGGGCTTCTGCTTTGACTCGGACAGGCTTTGGAGATGAAGGTGGAGACGAGGAAGATGGAGACGGCGGTAGCGAATCCTCCCCTGACAAAGTGCAACCCAAAGTTTCCTTTGTGACTGACTGAGAAGCAAACCCACCCAAATCTTCTTACAGACAGACCCAGCAGACGTTCCAAAGTAGGTTTGGCTTTTGATTCTGATCTTCCCTGGATGGTGCAATGGCTAGACAGTAAAGTACAAGAGCTCAGTGACAGCCTGCAGCAATTTATTTGAAAGAAATGGAAGAATGGAAAATGCTCACGTCAACGTCGTCGGTGTTCTCCTAGACTCTAAAACTAGCAGTCAAACCTGTCTTATAACATTTGGACGCTGCCAAGATCCTCGGATTTCTTTTCAGTGTATCCTTGTTTGAATCGACAATCACTAAGAGATGTCAAAACAGCCTAAGTCTTTGGCTATTCCTTTCTTGAAGTTTCAATTTTGGAATGGAACAACTTGGTGTTAATGATATGATACCGGAACCAAGATGGCATAAGCAGCACTGTGCCGGAGCCTTGAGCGGTGTAAGTGTTTAGCACTTTTTAACCTGAGCGGTGTGAGTATTATGGCATGTTCCTCGTTGTTCCTGGTTTTCTGTTTGAAACCTCGATTGGGCTTTAGACAAGAACATTAGAAAGTCTTGATTTCTCGAAGTCTCATTGACTTAAGGAATTTGAAAGTTGTTAACGTGCGTCATCGAGATGCACGACTCTTCATCGGGCCAAGCAGCGTCCTAATAGGCATAAGACGGGCTTGAAAGAAAGACAACCTAAAAGCTGCCCTAGCATGCTCCTACGCAAAACGGTATGAATGTATGTACAGGCATGCGATAAGGAAAGCAGTAACACATAGACAGTTTATGGGTTAGATGCAAGTAATCATACCCTGTGGGTTCCTGTCTTAGTTTGAAAGGTTCTAGTTCTTTGTACGCATATAGAGGCCAGTTTTGGTTTAAGGGGGATCCTTTGACTAGAGCCACGATATACCTCTCATTGCAACGCGTATAGCAAAGCAACGGTCAAACGGTAGTATGACTCATCATCGTCCAAGGTTGTTGGGCGTTCGAGGACCCCGGGCTCCAGTAAACTATGCCGGTTACCCAAAACACCTCAATGGGGCTGACCAACATTAATGCAAATGGAGAATGCCGAAGAATGATCAAATGAGAGAGAAACGCAATGTTTCGGAAAATACCTTTTGAAGTTTGGCTCACTTTATTAATCAACATTTGGAGAAAGACTACACGAGCGAACAATAATAAAAGCCCCAATTCGGATTGGTCGGATGTAGAATCCTATTACGTTACCATTCCGTTCTTCAGTAGCGCGGAGCGTACTGTTTTGACAGACTTTTGAAAGATTGTTCATTCATGTATTAATTTCCAAATTTTGACCAACGCAATGTCTCCCCAACAGAGTCGCCACTGTGGGCACACGCCCCAAAATTTCTCAATTTTGTGTATGAAAAATGGGTGCGCCCTTTTGGAAAGCACGGCGAAACGCTTACAATTCAGAGTCGCCACTCGGGTTTTGCGGAAAGCACCCAAGGAACCGAACTTGAAACGTTTGATTTGAAAAAGGCTTGTAGACTGGACCGTCGTCACCTTCGATATCTGAGGTTCGGGAGCTAGGTTACGAGTGGAGAAGGGTTTTATGGCACCCCTCTCGCCCAATCCGGAGATCGGTCTCTACTCAAGAATTTTATAAAACGTTTGCATTTTTCTCTCATTGATCATTTTTTAGCCAATTAGGGCGAGGGAACAATTAAACGGGATTAAAATTGTGACAAGTTGTATTTATGTGACAAAATGCGATGGATGATTTATTGAAGCAATACACGTCGAATATAGATTGAGAACAAGCCCCTGTGATCCTTTCAAACAGACTGGAGTACGCTGATTCAGAATAACACATGCAAGAAACATACTAGCATGCACTGGCTAGGCCACTGCATGCTAGCACTACCTGCGCACGCCACCCTACTACTGGCGTATCCAATGAGCTGAAGCTCACAACTCTTGTTATCAATCCTCTAGGCTCTGGAAAGGACCAGTGCACACCCAGGGCAAACCACGTAGTTTATAAGGAATATACTAAACTATTACAGACAAACAAAATGGCTTGGAGCCACAAAAATAGACAGAACACCCCATAAACAGTGTGAGGAAATAAAAGAGGCCAAGATTTGACTAACATGCAAGGGCCAAGCCACTGGACCCTGATCTAACTACCGTACGCCAGTAGTATGAGGCCGTACGCCAGTTAACCTTTTGTCCAATGTTTTGGCTTTGCATCACCTGGACTCTGGAACATGACCAGAAGAATCCCAGAGGCCTTTCAAAGCAGAAATAACAAATAAATAGTTACACAGTTCTAAATACAGAAAGCTATAAACTGATTTTTATCATGCCATAAGGTATCAAAAGTGAAAAGGAAACAGGAAATAGATGATCAGTGATCCCCACGCCAGCGATGCACGTACAGCCATTACTGACGTACGGCCTAAAGCTACTGGCGTGCGCCATTAATCTCTACACCCAATCCTTGAAACCTTGCCAGCTTTAGGGCCAGGACTAGTATTGATTACCAGCCTTGACCCTGCCAGCCCCCCTCAGGGGTCAGAACAGATTACAGAAAACAAAGGTGATATACCTTTGGTTTGAGCTTGGTGGAATGGTTGAGCTTGACTTTGAGGCTTGAAGGTTAAACAATGAGTGTGAAAGGTGTTGTGGCGAGTGAGGTGATGTTCCCTTTGCTTACTTTTTCAATGAATGAAAGAAGCAAAGAAAACGAGAGAAGGAAGAGGAAAGACTTGAAGTCTTTATGGTGGCTAACCCCTTGCATATAAATGCAAGGGGGGTATTTATAGGCAAGAATGTCAGTAGAAGGAGGCTGGTAACCAACTGGTTGGGCTGGTTTGGTTGGCAAGGAAGTCTCCACGCATTAAATGCATGGGACTTGCCTTGAAAGGAAGTGTAGGAGAGAGGGGGAGATAGCCCGGCCAGTTTGCAATCATCAGGAGACTGTGCATGTATTGGGGTGGCCGCAAAAGTCTCGTGTACGTAATTGAATAAAGTTGATTTGACTGAATTTGACCGGCGTACGCCAGTGCTTTACCTACGTGCGCCAGTGGAAACTGAGTCAACGGTCGATGACTGACATGTGGCAGTTTACCAGCGCACGCCAGCACAGTACCAGCGTATGCAGGTAGGGTTTTGCTGTGGCCATTTGGTTCTGGCTTGAAGAATTTGAAAATGGGTTCGGAAGGGTTTGGATGAGGTTCGGGACGCTCAAAACTCAAACACACTAACAATCTCGGGATGCTCTTGACCTTAATCATCATTGGGGAATCAAAAACCGTAAGTAAACTAATCTGGACAGTCCAGAATAGGGTGTCTAAGCTAATCCACGTCGACGAAAAACAACTCTACTTCGACGCCGACGCCCGCAACGAAGAACAACTCTCCTTCATTCCTTATAGGTATACCCACACGTCGACGACCAAGTACGAAGTGAGGCAAACTCTGGCGACCACGCTATATAGCGGCAGAAGGTCTGAACGAAGGTCTGAACTCCAGCGACGAAGGAGATGAAAGGATTCTAGGGATTCTCTACTTCGTTCCATGCTGTATGATGAAGGATTTGAGCGGGTGAAGATGAAAGCGGGGTAATTTGGACAAATCACTTAAAACAGGGCTTATGTAGAAAGAGTGTGACGCGGAGTGGGGCTGGATGAGCACGCGGGGAGAAAACAGGGCCGGCCGGTTAGAACCCCTTTTTCTAATGCTATGAGGCTTTTTTATGTACTACTTGCACGGAATTCAACTGCAAGTTAACCAAATTAGACTTTTCTTAGAGTCCATAGCTCCCAATTTTTCTAATATTATTAGTATAAAATTACAGTTGCGTGGTCTGAATTCAACTAACAACTAGGGTGCGTTTGGTAACCATTTCAATTTTCAGTTTTTTGTTTTCAAAAAATTAGAAGTAGAAACAGGTTTATGTTTTTATAAAACAAAAACAATAAATATGTTTGGTAATATTTGTGTTTCTCAAAAAAAGAAAAAAAAATTGGGGAAAACACCTTTTTGTAGTTTTCATAGTTCACAAAAACTCTAAAAAAGTTCATGAGAAATAAAAAAGTAGAAACTTGTTACCAAACAAGTTTTTCTTCATTATTTTTCAAAAAAATTAAAAACTAAAACCAAAAACTGAAACCCAAAGGGTTACCAAACGTCCCCTAAACAAATTTTACTTTTCTGGGAAGTTTGCAAATGACGATATCAAGTCTCAATCAATATACTCAATATGTGTACTAACTCTTAGGATACCAACATGACACATAGACCCTCAATCTGCATCATAGTATTGTGGAAATTAAAGTTAGGGAAGATGCATGGTGAGTGTGGCTTGCTGCGATTCTCAAACTTCTTTAATTGTAGTTGATGTTTGGAGTGTTGCTTTATCTTCAATTAAACCTTGTTATATTTGTTTCCATGCGTATCTTACTGCTTAAATATACTAAATATATAGGTTGTTCTGCTTAAAGAGTTGTAGTGTGTATACTGTAGCTTGGTTTCTTTTCATTTGAATGGAAACTCAAAAGCAAACTTCTGCAAAATTTCCCCCATTTTTTTTTATTCCTTTCAGCTATTACTCCAACCATCATAGCTGATTCGCTGAAAGGAAAAAATAGGGGGGAAATTTTGTAATATTAGCTGTTGTTTTTCCAATGGGGTGAAGTATTTCATTTTCATGTACAAAACTAGAATAGAATTTGAGCTGTAGGTCTCATTTTTCTGTTGGAATATGACCGGAGTATGGAGTTCACCTTTCTCGTCTTGTGTTCTTATATATGAACTTAACTTAAATTTGAGAATTTTGTCCTTATTTGATATTTTTTCGCATTTGTTAGTTTTGCGTCAAACTTTTGTGAGTTATTGATTCGTCTCGACGAGAGTAATCGGAAAAGTAATTTTTCTTTTACTTTTACACAAGTATTTTGAGAAATAACCATTTGTTAGCGCAAAATTTTCCCAGATTTAAGTTAAGTTCATAAGAACGCAATGAAATACTTTCTAGAAGCTATTGAATAGCTATTAATTGTTGGTGTTTAAACTGTTTGCAGCCTTGGGCCACTTTAGTTGGCTGCTAACTTTAGCCAGTTGTCTTGAATTTCTCATACTTAATAACTAGTATGTTAGAAATAGTAGAGAGTTGTGTTTTAACATTTATATTAATTGACTGAATTTACTCAATTGCCGTGGTTAACAGGTTTTTGGGGTGTTTGGTTTCGAAAATAATTCAATGGAAATGCTTTAGAGGCACCTTAAAGGTCAGTGTCCTGTGTTTTTTGTTTGAGGGCGATGGATTACGTACCTCTATTAACTTTCTTTTCATTCAGTAATCTGGTTTTTTTTTGTGGAAGGCCTAACAAGTGTGTGTGAGTTTTATCTGGTTTTCAAGTTGGTTGATAGTGACATGAGTCCATGAAGGCGAGCCATCGTAGCTCAATTTCTTCTTTGGACTAGATTTAAAGTCTTTCCTAAATGTTTTTCCCTCTAATTGAACTAAGACTTATATTTGAACAGCTTTTATCGTTAAAAACGAGTTTGGAAGTTGGTCTATGTTGCATGCCCTTTCAGAAAAATTTAGAGAGATCGGAAAAATAACAAAACAAAGAATTAAGCACAATAATTTAGCATTAGTGATAAATCTTCTTCATCTACACTTTTCTCAAAGTTTTCTGTCCTTTTCTTTCTTTTATTTTCCTTTCTTGTCCTCAAGTTTCAAACGGCCCTTAGTATCTACGAGTTGCACAATAAGTTGCTACTTGTCTATATAGGGTAACGCTTCGGTGTCTCCCTCTGATTTGGAGACACCGTAAGAAATGGTATGACGGAAACCACTGGAAGCATAACGTTAACCACTGAAAGCATAACCAAATCCAGTGAATGTGTAACTTGAGGTATAACAAAACAAACTTGTAACCTAAACAACCGGTAAAAAAAAAAAACCCTTATTACTCCCCTCCAACCCCCACTACCTTAACCACGGTTAAGAATATTATTCTCTACATCTCCTCCATGTTTACAAGTCCATCCATCTGCACGACTCCTTTATCCCACACGGATACATACGAGCATTAAATCATCTCTATCTCGCATCCCACTCCTCTTCTGTCCCTCCTCTTCTCTTGCTCCGTCGGACCTTACGTCGACCGTGTACGTCCGCGCCGCCCTCACCAGCAACACCAACGACGCCGACCCCATCAGCAACGCCTTAGATCCGCAGCCCAGGTTCGACGACAAGAAGAAGGGCGACACATCTCGCGGACCTGAAACCGAAACCGAATATTTGAGTTTGGGTAAATATTTATTCGTTGAAATGTGATAATTTGTGTTAGATCTCGTAGGTGTATTTGTTGGAATGAATTTATTTTAGTCGCGATTTTTGTTGTTTGAGTGCGCATATATTTTCCCGCTAGATCTTCTTGTTCGTATTTGTTGAAAAACAACATTCACGTCTGATCTTTTATTTTGTACTGCCCATGCTGGAACCTTGTCGCCATTGAGTCAGGAAGTTAGGGTTTTGTTGTTGTTGTTGTGGTATTGTGTTTTGCATGTGCTGGATTCATGTTTTGAGAGGTATATTTGTCAGCATCTGTTGTTTGTGGGTCAGTGAAGGGATACAAATATTTGGTGTATGTTGGAAGAATTGTGTGGTTGGTAGATAAGATATTGAGAATCTGTGGGTTGGGGTTGTGGTAAAAGTTTTTGTAATAGGTAGTACTTTGGGTAGTACTTTGGTTTAAACATTTGATTACTGTGTTTATGTGATTCAAAGGTATGTAGTAGTAGTAGTATGGAGTTTTAATTTTTTCGTCCAGAACAGCCATAGCTTAGCCGTAGTACATGGTGTGGGGCTAAGTTATTTGGTTGTGGTGTGTACCACCTACTTGGCATATTTACGGTTTTAGGTTCATGGGATGGTGTTTTGCGTACGATTCCTGAAATACATTCAATGTATGTCATAACTGATAAATGATTTTGTTGTGATTGTATCCAATTCTTTGGACTGGAGCTTGCGTCCATACAAGTTTGTTGATCACTTTAGTTACAGGTCATGTGAATGCAACGTATTTAACCCGAACAAGTGGAGTAAAACTTGTGGCAATGTGGTTTATTATTTAGGTGTGATGGACACTCCCAATAGGAGTACCAACAGCAATGGTGTGTCGTATGATTGGGAATCCAATTCTGAGTCAGACTCTGGGCCTAGTACGGAAGATTCGCACAGTAATAACTTTGGAGGTAATGATGTTGAAGGGGAAGGGGAAGGGTCAGTTTCTAGTGTAGATGATAGTCTTCGTTTGTTGAATGATATAGAGATTGTGCAAATGAAATTTGTTTCTGAGGAAGAGGCTGGTCTATTCTACAATGCGTATGCCAAGGCAATGGGTTTTAGTGTACGCAAACATAAAAGTAAACCACATAGGGGCAATGAAGGGTATGTAAAGTGGAGGGCTTGGGTTTGTTCTAGGGAAGGTAAAAGAAACAAGAAGCACTTAGAACGCACTGATCGGAAACGACGTCATAGAGCAGAAACAAGAACTGGTTGTGGTGCTAAATTCCGGGTCTGTTGTATGAGCAATACCATCGAAAATTATGTTGTTGTCGAGTTTGTGAGTACCCACAACCATCCCTTAGCAGCACAGCAATGTGTTCCCTTTCTTCGATCTCACAGACACGTGGGTGATGCAGATGTAGCTCAGTTAATGGCCATGCGGAATGTAGGCATGAAGCCATCCCAAATTATGGACTATATGACAAGTCAGTCTGGGGGATTCCAAAATGTTGGGTTCACTTTTTCAGATTTGCGCAACAAATTGCATAGGCAGCGTACACAAGAAATAAGAAACGGGGATGCTGAGGGTGCACTGGGATACTTGTCTGCACAGGTAAGTAATGATCCGCAATTTTTCTTCAAGTATAGTGTTGATGAGGAGGACCGGTTGGAGACACTCTTCTGGGCAGATGGGAGGTCTCAGATGGATTATGCTGCATTCGGAGATGTTTTAGTTTTTGACACGACATATCGGACCAATGCTTACAAGAAGCCATTTGTCATATTGGCGGGAGTCAGTAATAACTTTATGACGACCATATTTGGGTGTGCGTTGTTGTCGAAGGAGACAGAGGAGTCGTACAATTGGGTGCTTGCAACATTTTTGGAGGCCATGAATGGTAAACGGCCGATCTCTGTGGTAACAGATGGTGATTTGGCGATGCGCAATGCAATTAGGAAAATTTTCCCAGATGCAAGGCATCGATTATGTTCGTGGCATTTGGAGCGAAATGCAGCAAAAAATGTTCATATGCCGGGATTTGTATCTGACTTTACCAAGTTGATGCAAATGGAATGTGAGGTTGAAGAATTTGAGAGTCTTTGGGCTGACATGGTTTCACACTATGGAGTAGAGACAAATGCTTGGGTGGTAGAGATGTATAGGGACCGGAAAAGATGGGCCGAGGCATATCTCCTCGGCCATTTCTTTGCCGGGATGAGGACAACTCAGCGATGTGAAGGTATGAACTCTTATATGAATCAGTTCTTAAAAGTAAGGTTACGACTTTTTGAATTTGTCCAACAGTACCATCGAGGTCTGGCTAGGATGCGAATTGCCGATGCAGGGGCAGAGACATCAACGGAGCACAGTACCCCTGTATTGATAACGCAATTGAAAACCTTAGAGAAGAACGGAACTGAGGTGTACACACAATACATATTCAGATTGTTTCAGGATGAAATACAGCGCACGTCTGCATTGATTGTGGCGCGTCGTGTTGATGAGGTGGAGCGTCGATTGTACTTCATTGAAATGTACTCCCATCCAGAGTCCAATTGGATGGTTGAGTATTATGCAATGGAAAGCAGAATGAATTGTTCTTGCATGATGTTTGAGTCATTTGGTCTGCCTTGTTGCCACATGATTGTGGTCATGAAATATGAACACCTACGGACCATTCCCCCGAGTTTAGTCATGCGAAGATGGACAAGGTGTGCTCGGCCTGTGGCCCAACAACGAAAGCCTGGCCAAATGTGTCGCACTGCAGCCCAGACGGCTAGGTATGGGATATTGAGTTCGGGTTACAATTTGATGTCATTTTATGCGTCACACGGGCAGGACTCTTTTGAAGATGCTAGGGAAGCGGAGTACGAAATGACATCCTGGATGAGGAAGCGTTGGGAGAGGGAAAACAATAAGGACAACAAGACTGACATTGGTGAAGCAAGCAATGGCCAATTATTATTTGGTGTGGGTGATCCACTTGTGGTGAAGACCAAAGGCAACCCAGGGAAGAACTCATCTGCCCAACATTATCCAAATCCTAGGAAATGTAGCAATTGCAAGTGCCGAGGTCACGATAAGAGGACATGTCCGAAGTTGTCATCCAGGCATCCAATTGACGACCTTCCTATGTAGTGAAATTTTTTTTATTTCGAAGAAGTTAATGTAAAAGTGTACTGTTTGTGTAACATGTAAATGTAAGGCCTCATTGTAATAATGTCAAGTATCCTGAATGTTTTTACATTTGTGTTGTAGTAGTGGTACTTAGTAAGTTGAATTAGTAAGTTTTATTCTGTTTGAATATTGGTATATCATATGTTCAGATTTTCAAACAACTCATATTTGGCCATCCGTTTCCTATACCTAACTTGCATGTCATACGATACAATAGTTTGTCTTTACATATGAAATATCATGTTTCATTTGTTTGGAATATGAACTGTTATACTAGTTTTCGATAGCCAAAAGTTCACATACATATTATTTGGACTGATTAAATTTGTATGATGTGCTTGTTTTGCAGCATATTGCAATTATGTCTACGAAAAGGAAAAATCTTGATTCGGCTTCGTCTCCTTCTTTACGAAGATCTAAACGACTTGCAGCACTATCAGTGGACCAATCCAGTGATGGTCGGGATGACGACGAATTGAATGTCCCCTCTGGTGGTGACAATGAGGATATGAGTACTAGTATCTCCCATGCTGACAATGACAGTGATGGTGACAGTGATGGTGAGAATGATGGTGACAATGATGGTCAGAGTGAGAGTGATGATGAGAGTGATGGTGAGAGTGATGGTGAGAGTGAGAGTGAGGGTGCAATCAAGCTGCCAAACCTGTCGAACTTTGTATCACGCCCAGTAATTGAGGAGAGGAGTGTGGCGATTGGGAAGTTGAAGAAAATAACGTGCATTCCTGACCTGTTGAAAGATTTGGGATTAAATCCTATTTGCACGTATAGAGGGAAGGCGAATTGGACCCTGGTCCGGGAGTTCTTTGTCGGAATAGATCCCTTCAACATTGACAAGGAGAAAAGGGTATTGGTGTCCAAAGTACGGGGCCATATTATTAAAGTAACTCCGGACAGGCTGGCCCAATATAAAAACATAAAGCGACCTCTTGAGACAGAAAAACAATACCCATATCTTCCTGGGGTTGAAATCCCAAGTGTGCATGACATCTGGAACACCTTGTGCCATGGTAGTTGGCCAGCCGACGACAATCCCATCATCCTTTTGAATGGCTTGAAGAAAGACTTTGTGCTCCTCCACCATATATTTTGGTGGAATGTGAAGCCTAAGTCCCCACGCCGGGAGCTTAATGCTAACCAGGCGATGTTGCTCCATGCGGTTTACAATGGGTTCAAGCCCGATATTGCAAGTATATGGTGGGACACAATATATGAAGCATGGTCCAACAACCATCCGAAAGCATCCCTTCCTCTTGGCCACTTGCTGACTGGTTTTGTGCATAAGGGACGTAAAATACCTGACCTAATGCAGGACAAGTTTGGAAAAGAAGTTACAGTTATAGGTCGTGGTACGATTGGGAAATCCGAAGGGCAGAGTAAGTTGCATCGGAAGGCTAAGAACCCTGCAACTCTGGAAGGCATTCAAGATTTGTTGGAATCTATTCTTGAAAATCAATACGAGTTCAATGCAATGTTGAAAAACGTCCAGCGTGTTGTGTGCCCTCCTTCTCCTTATTCTGATGAATGATGCAGACGGGCCTCATAACTTTTGTGACTGAACTAAACTTAATCGTAAGTGAGAACTTTTGTTGTTTCGTTCTTTGGACTATGTTGGGTACTTCGTATTCTGTACTATGTCTATGTCGTGCATGGATGGTGGTAAGGTTGAACTAAACAAATCTGCAGGATAGGTGATTATGACTTAATGTTCATTTATGATCTCGTTTTGTTATGGTTTTCGGATGTTATCGTAAACTTCCTGCGTAGTTTGGTGATAATGTAATGACTAACTTTTGTTGACATGGTGCACGTGTACTCGTGCACCTTTATTGGTTGTTCAGAACGCTGTGATTGTTGTGTGTGGTTGTTTACGTATATGTACATGCCACTGTCAGTATATAGAATGTGATTGATTGGGTGATCGATTGTGGTAGGTCGTATATTGTTGAATGGTGTTAGTATAGCCCCCATGCTTATTGCAGTGTTACTGTGATAGCCCTAAAATGGATATAGTGATGGTGACATCTGGGTTGTCTGGCAATTTTATAATGCAGTTTCAATTGTGTTATAACAGGTACAAGTCCATTTGTGTTCATCCCTAGGTTTGTCCGTAATTGTGCTTGGAAACTCCCCGGTCCGGTCCAGTTCTTGGCCATTTATAATTACCTTTATAATATCGTGTTTGACTGTAATTTTCAGAAATCATGAAAACTGAGTACATACAAAAAACATTGTCCGGCAATCACAGATTTTGGCTTTTCGGATATTTTCATTTACAGTTCAACAGTTCAACAGAGGATAAATTAAAGGCAAGGATTTTGTTGTACCCAAAAATAGCAACGAGGTTATTTTTTTAAGTTTTGTAATACCAAGTACGTCCATAACGACGATAAAGGTATATAACGACAGATTCTGCATATCATAGAAAGAACATACCATATGCCGTGAGCAATTTTTATTATTTACTTCCCAATCTTCGTTTGACCTTATATATGACTGATTGGGTTATCGGTTGTCGTTGTAGGTCCTAAGTTCTATGTCTGTCAACGTATTTTCCGTACACATCGATAGGACTTACAGGTTCATGCGAAGTAGTTGGAAAATCCTTAAGTCAAATGTTGCGAATTAGAATAAATAGGTGTACCGCTTCATAATTGCAGTCATATGATTGTCAAATGACATATTTCAACAATATCCTTCAATTTGGATAAATACAGCGTCATGCGAATCCGTTCGTAAATCCTGAACTCACATATAAGTTATTAAATAAAGGGATTTCAAAGTTTTCACGCCTATATTGAAAACTTTGTGTTCGAAATTATGATGTATGCTCCAAATGGGGGGTCTTCGGGAGGACCTCAGCAGTAATCCCATGATGGAGCAAATCACTACGTATACCATCCCTTCTCTACTAGTATGTCACGTGCCACAATTAACCAAACCCTGCATTATAGTATAATGTTACGATATCAACATACAGAGATAGAGAGCAAATTTACAACAATGAATGTATATATACGAAAACAAAATGGACCATGCAAATGGAGTAAGGGGGGTTAGAAATCAGTCGGGAATTTGGATGGATAAGGACAGCCTAAGGACATAGTTAGGGGTGCCTTTGTTTTGACAGTGATTTGGTTGGATTTGGTTTAGTTAGTGGTTGGGGAGACGGTTTCCACATGAAGTGTGTGTGGTCGTCCTTTACTCTGAAATATTCTACCTCTCCACAGTTCTGAGTACTGTGCTTCTGACCAAGCCACGTTCGTCATAAGGGGTAAGGCCTAAGACCGATTGAACGACCGATGGGTTGGCGGTTGACCGATGGGTATCCAACTGTTTGTACACTAACCTGACATAATATGACCCTCTATTGGGAAGGTAAATTCACCTGAGTGGCTTTTTCGATTTTCAGGTGAGTTGGAACGAGTACTATGACATAAAAATACCAAAATAAACTAAACCTTGTTATTTACTTCCTTCATTGCATAAGTTGGGAACAGCAAAATGAAAATAAGTATGGGATGGAGAGTTTACTTTACCTTATGGTTATGATTGAACAGGGCACGTGACATGACAACTACGATGGTCCAAGTGATATGACATGAGAACTACGATGGTCCAACTACGGATCACCACCCCTGAACCATATCAAACTTACTTATTATACTATAATGGCCTCCTATGGATGGATATGTATGGGGTTGTGTGTGGTTTCAGTGACAAATGGTAAAGCCTTTGATGGGCCGTAATAGTATGGTCTTGTAGACAGAGAGAGAGCGTCAGAGAGGGAGGGAGATAGAGAGGCGTTGTAGTGTACAAACTCCAAACTTCCCGATGGTATTAATAGGCAGGATTGTGGTCATATTTTCTATCCTTTAGACGGTACCGATGTGACTGAATGGGCCCAACCCACATGCATTTTTACAGCATGCCTCCCTCCACATGCAGCTTTGTCGAATTGCAGGCCTAAAATCACTATTTCCCCTATGACCGAATGACCGATCGATTAAGACATCGTCGTCTAGTTATGTCATGTAGTTCACGTGACCCAAAAATTCCACCTGTACTCAATTATTCGCGGGTGAACTGAGCGTCACTCAATAATTCGCAGTTTCAGATATAGGGGCCGTTCGGCTAAATAAGGCAAAGTGGCTTGTTTTTGGTCCTTATTAAAATATTTTATCGTATTACTTGGCTTATCAAATGTCGTACTTATTAGATTCCTCTTGAAATGATGATGCAATCATCCCCCAATAAAATGCTGATAAGCCAAGTGATACGGAAACAATTTTCATAAGGACAACAAATGAGCAAGTTTGCCTTATTTACCCCAACGCCCCCTTACTCCCCCTATCCATATGCCACTCACTATAAGTATGGGATGAGGGTTGTTTCTCATGACCGAACCCCATACAACCATGGCCTCGTATCCTTCTCTTCATCTCCCCTTACTGAAGTTGTTTTATTGGCTTGTGTGGGTTGGGACAACATTCATTTACTTTGGAGCAAGGGTTGCTATTGTCGAAATGGGAGGTTTTCGGGAATACAACAACATATCTACCAGGCTTGTCATCAGTAAAATAAGGTGATTGCTGCCAGCTAGTCAAGGTAGATGATGGGAAACCATCTATTCCGGTGTTGGAATTATAGTCACGTCGTCACTAGTGAAACTGTGAAAGGATCATCACTTCCATCACGATTATTTGCCTATATACTTTAGTATTTGCGTTTGACATTGACAATATTACCATAAGTGGTGGGTAATATTGAATTGTTATTAATGTAATCTTGGTTAGTCATTTTTGTAGGTGACTTTGCCCAAGCCTGCTATTCATTTACTCATCGTGCATTACATATTTCAATTACATTACGTATTGCAATCCCATTGCAATAACATTACATGAAAAATATTGACGAACATGGGAATATTAGAAATTAGAAATTCTATACGGACGGTCCGTGTATAATAAAATGCGCGCCAAGCCTGTATGGATACTGAGAGGTAAGTAAAAGCATTGTGTTCCAAACATTATGCATATAAAATAAGGATAGTACAAAATACAGTTGAACGGGCATACATAACGTGACGGTAAGTGACAATGGAACTTGGGTTACGAACTACACAGTAGTTATACTTTGTCAACCGATCATAATAACAACAGATATGACCACGATTGCAGCAAGTAAACACCAAACCAATCCACGATTTATAGTTCTCATGACCCGAGCGTGGTCTTCTAGCATCTGAACCTTTGTTTCAAGAACAGCAACATGGCTCCCGTCTGTCGTACTAACTTCAACGTTTTGGGATATGGGCAAACACCACCTAAAGAATAAACACCTTCCATTTCTTTTTGAACATGTATAGTACAAGCTCCCCGGGTGTTTTGAGTTTGGCCCTGCAATCCTCAAGTTTGCCCACATCCCACAATCACAGTTGGGTGTCGTTGGGTCATAACGAGGACCGAAAGGATCGTCACCATCACCACCCCTCTGATTACTGCTCGAACAGGACATTTGGGGATCTTTTCTTGAAGACGCGGAGAGAGAGAGAGAGAGTAAAACGAGAGAGAGAGAGAGAGAGAGAGAGTAAAACGAGAGAGAGAGAGAGAGAGAGAGGTACAAAACAGGTATTTATTTATAAGTGGGGGGGGGGGGATAGAATTCAAAATTTCATTAAAATGTTCTCCGGCGGGAAACTGTTCAGTGATCCAGTAGGGGTACAGTTGGTGGATGTGGGAGTAGTACGACCGAAGTTTCCCCATTCCACAACCCCAAACACAATGGTACACATATTTCATACAGGAGTACGTGGCCAATTTTTGTGGGGCCCATTACGGGTCCCATACAAATGTTTCGAGCCGTTGAGTAAATGTGAAACATTTTCCCAACGGCCCTCGCAAACATTCAGTTGCGTCCACTACGTACAGATATTCGATCCAATCATCTAAGTTTTTCATATCCTGAAATCAAAATGAGAAATTAAATTACATGCTTGGATTGAACACCCAACAGTATCGGATTGAGCTGTATTTTTGTAGGAGCCCTAGAAATAATATTTTACATTTCATGGTCGGATGGGATCATTTGTGCGGGAGGGTCCGTAGTGGGCCCCAAAAAGAAATCTATGTAGAAAATGTGTAACGACTGTCTGTACCCATACACACTTTTTGTTTCCCCAATTACGATTACGGTGGGACTATAAGTTCAATACGTATGTATATTTATGTACTACCTCCGTCCGAAATTATTTGTTCCAAATATTAATGTAATGCAAGGTCATGAAATGGTTTGTTTGGATTGTGTTTGAAAAATTTTTCCGGATAATAGTGGAGGTAATAAGGGGGAGGAGTTAAGGGAGTTTGACAATGTTCAAATCAAAACATCAACCATCGACCTATCTTCAGTTCAAACGATTGTCATTCTTACAACGCAACAATTTGTACGTGAATGGAATGTAATGTAAAGGTAAATTAAAACGAAACCAAACAAATACTCCCTCCGTCCCAAAATGATTGTCCGGTCCGCAAAACGGAGTGTTAAAAAAAGTTTGAATTTTTTCAAGAAAAATTTCAAACTTTTTTCATAAATTAAAAATACTCATTGATATCTAGTAAGTTGTTAAAAAACTTTTGATTTTTTCTTGCAAAAATTGTATTATTTTTAGCACTCCGTTTTGCGGACCGGACAAGCATTTTGGGACGGAGGGAGTAGTTCATAATACATCGACGAGTACTCCGAATACATCCACATTGTTACAAAACCTTCAACATAGTCGGACTACTCTGTCCATTCAATCAAAACAAAACAGGGGAAAAAACAGGGGAAAACAAAACAGGGGAAAAAACAGGGGAAAACAAAACAGGGGAAAAACAACTACCAAACAACTGACATTAAACATCAACAAAACAACAGCCACACATTCCTACTACACACACACCCAAACCAACCAACCATTACCCTTAATAACCAAACATTGTCCACATCAAAACAAAAAACATAAGGTACCCAAAACATAAACATACCTACACAGCCCAACAAACCATACGAACCTAAGTAGTACGTAGAAGAACCCACATCAAACCTCGTAATCTCTTACCCCTCTGCCTCGTTTGCTAGGTCAGAGGTCAGGTAATCGGCCAAAGCAAGGTGTTGGGCCTTCAGTTTTGGCTTTCTCCACACCGCACCTGAACCCACACCAGCAGCATGTTGCAAAAGATCCCTGTACTTGAACTGTTGTTTCTTCTTTCCAGGACAGAACGGACACCTGAGTGAACCATCTCGATTTTTGACCGTGTATTTCCCTGTCTTCAAATCGTCATACGGCTTCTTTTTGTAGTCGTTGGTCTCTGAGTCACTAATATCTGTGGAGGACTCTGATATGTTTCCTGTTTTGTTATCCATGGGACAGCACGACAAAGAAATCTTGAAAAAATATAAGGACGGATACAGGAGTTGAGGGAGAGGAGTTGAGGAGTTGAGGAAGAGGAGTAAAGGGAGCGAGGGGGGAGGAGTATTATTTATATATGACATGCACCACCCCAGATGGCAGGTGGAAAGATGGGGGGGGGGTTTGGGAACTGGAAAGGTGGGAAGCAGTTACGAAATATTTCTCTTCCAATCGGTGGTGACAACTGAAACGATCTCGTTCCCTTTCGTAAGTCGTGTCCCTCTGTAAGAGTATACCTACAGTCATGTCCCTCTATATTCCTTCCCCTCCGTAACTGATGTCCCCCTAAATACGTTCCTGGTTCCAATGATGTATGGTTTTAGACGAACAAAACCAAACCGAATGCCCTGCTCGCCCCTGCACTGCTATATAAAAAGCTACCTAAAAAGCATGCATGATGTACCATGCAGTTAGGTGTTTACGTTATACCAAGTTGGTACAAAAGCCAATCACAAAAAAATATGTAGACTTCCCAGGAAATGTACAAAGTCAAACCATGTTTTAGTTCGTAGTATTGCTCTTCAATAGTCCTAACTTTATTGTTTACGTTAATTATTGAGGCGAAACGGATTCAATATGGGTCAATATGTATCATTAAAATGTTTGTCTTCATACGTTTCCGTCAATGCCATTGTATAGCATTCCGGCAAAATGAAAGACACGGATTTTGAAATGTGTGACAAATTCCCACAAGTGGATGGAATTTACAGTACAAGTTGGACAATGTTAACAATACAAGGCATCGAAAAAATTTACGAAATATTCATATCATGAACAAATTATCATGGTACTTACAACCCCACAATCAGTAGGTGAATACTTAGTATTACAATACTTACAAGCGGACAATCAATAGAGAAATCGATTCTAAGTCAAACCAAGTCATGACAATGAAAACCACATTTTGGTTAAATCCAGGCGAACTACTTCCAGTCAAACTAGTCCGACAAATGACAGGTCAGTCCAGTTGCAAATCCAACCAAAAGTCATACACTACGTATGTACACATTCGTACCCTTTACCCTCCCATGGACTGGGCAAGTTCCTGTCTTGTTTGTACTTACAGTATTTCCAATATTGGGTACGTGCAAAACGTTAGAACAATCTAGCCCAACTACTTCCAGGCAAACAACAATGACAAACTCCCACTCCACTTGACTACCCAAATACCAAAGTAATGGACGTTCATGGTCACACTGTTGTTTAATATTAGCCTCCCACATAATATGAAAGTTCCTGTCTTGTTTGTACACAACGAATTTCAAACACCTTTACGTGGATAACATTGTCACAACTCTGAAAACCCCCAGAGGACTCAAAATAGATTGAAAGGTAGCCATTTGTCTGTTTCGCAGTTGGATACCATGTAATGCATGGCTGTACAAATGGACGACGCACCCCATCCCTGTAAACTGTACAACATAGTATACGTTACGTAATTGGTACTTGAATGAATTGCATAAAACAAATGTTGGTAATAATTGCTGGTTGAAATGATACCTCTTTATTGGACATATTGGCCACTTCCAGATTCTATTGCAACAGTAGCTCCCATACCACCTCCTCTTCCTGTACCACCAACTCGTCCCCTACCACGTCCTCTTCCTCTGGCAGTTGTGTTTTGTCCACCCCGTCGCCTTCCTTGACCAGTTGTGTGTTGTGCACTTATGTTTGGTATCCCCCGTTCACTTTCACTGTCATCTGACCATAAAGGGTCATCCAAATAAATATGTATTTGAGCCTCTCGCCCATACAGGTCAAACATTTCAGCCAAAGCCACATCTCCGTCAATCCGAAGTAACCTTATCTCTCCATCAGTTGCTGTGACTTGGTAAACTAACCTTACTAGATTGGAACACCCAATTTCATTGATTACAGCCCGGAGTTCATAATAGGACATTCTACCACTAATAGGCATACATTGTCCTACCTGGCCACCAATATAACTGAAAGGTGTTTCCACTAGTTTTCCCCCAAAATGAATAAGCAAGGTTACTTTGCATTTGCGTTGCACAATTAACTCTGACATAATAATGCATCAATAAACAAATAATGCATCAATAAACAAAGCTGTATCAGGACACTTGAACAATAAATAACTATAGAGCACAGAGTACTACACTAAATTCGTAGTTACGTTCGCGAATGACGCACCTATGACCTATGTTTGGCTGTTCACATGGTCTGTACGATTTATAGTTATAGAAAAGTCAAGTTACGTTCTTGTGGTATGACAGACGCCGTGTTTTTTTTCAAACTACTCCAAACAATGAGCAATGGGAGGTGTCGTGCAGAGGATAATTGTTACATAAACACAGTTGTACCTCTTCCTGCCTTCCATGCCTCAAATTTGTTCATCACCTCCAACGCATCCCGGTTATTTTCGTCACCACACAATTCCAGCAACAACCTTGGCCTTTCAGTATCGTCCATCTACAAAACCAAAACGTAGCTTACGTTTACTACACTAACACAACCAGAGAAGCACAACATTACGATGGTTGCCAAAGTACAAGTACTAACCGTGTGTACACCTGATGAGTAATTAAACCCTTGCATGAATTTTATCACAAACAGGCCACAATCATACCTACAAATGTGCAGACACGATTGAATTAAACGACTACAAAGCCAACTACCACATTGTAGACAATCATATATGTTTCAAAAATTACCCGTCCGTATCTTGCTGCATGGGTTGCCTTTGAACATTTGCAATGTTAAACTTTGTCACATCAAACTGATAGAGGTCTCCATATTGGAAGACCAACGCGCGGTGTAATCCCTCCAGCTAATCGAAAAAACAAGTTGTTAGAATACAAATCAGGCATACCATAAAACATGGTCTATGCGAGGTGCGCCATACCAGTGCCCTTGTCAGTTTCTTACGGTAGCTATTGGATCGACTTGCGGGCTTAGAATCAAAAATATAGGCCATCCGAATACCAATGTCTATTTTAATGCAAAACCAATGGCTCCCACGATCATTAGTTGGTATGTATATCTGCGACCAAAGGCAAACAATCATCATTCCCCTTCAATTGAAAGCATAACATATAATTTATGTACTACTAACTTATTGGAACTTGTATTTGTTTACCATCGAGCATGAGCGAATGTCACCAGTAAAATTTGTATCTCCGAAGTAACAATCGCATAACTTCTTGACATCACAATCTGTCATGTTCGGATTGTCTAATATATGCCTCTGCAAATGAACGACGCTATTAGCTTGAAAACTAGTAGTACAAGTACAACTAAGAAATGGGAAATTTATTAAACTCACCGATACAGTCACCGGCAAATACCACATCAAGTGCCGCTTGTCCGGATATTGCAACCTTTCGGCATTTGTCATTTGCACGGCAACCAAATTTAGAATCTACCAACCATACATCATACGGTACATCATATTCTAAGACCACATTTGACAAATTTGCAAAACATCATAACAAAATAATAAGTTCAACTTTAAGCAAATGAGAAAATCATATGACACACACCGTGTCTAGTATCCAAATTCGGGGTTTCAAGCTGCACAATTCAAATTGGGTTGCGAATAATCTTTCGGTGCCAAACAATTTCAGGTGCACATAAGATTCCCTACAAGTAGGATTTCGATTAAACGACCATCGTACTTGAGTTGACATCAGAAAACAACATATACAGGCATGGTAAAAAAAATGTACCCATTAGCTGGATCACGATTATCAAAAATGAACTCCGTGAACAAGGCCTCATGGTCAGTTAAAGGTTCATAGGTTGGGTTCATTGCATTGATTGCATCGTCCGCCATTTCTTCAATATATGCCTTAACAATATACGAACGGGAAGGAAGTAAAGGTTAGCATCAGTACAATAGTGTAGAGAATATTTGGGAATGACTACTAACCATGGTTTTTGGAGGAAACTGTTCAACACCAACAGATTGCAAACCCTTCTTCGAAGCAAACCGTCCACGGAACTGTTACATTGGACAGCAAAAACTATGTAAGAGACCTCAGGTGGTAAATAGAAAATATATGTAAATGGGGAAAATATACACACAGTGGGAACATTCACATCCACGTTGTCCAATTTCTCCTTGACTGGTTGTTTCTTTGGAGGGTTCCTCTTCTTCACACCATCCTTGGTAAAGGGGGAACGCTGGAAGTGGCTTTTCTTCAACTGATCAGCCTGGCGCAACCGCGGTTCTTCCTTATGCACGTCCACATTTTCATAACCACCAACAGACGGGGCAGGGTTCCCATTTTGCAACTTCCTTTTCCGACCTCTACTCAATCCTCCAAGCGACCTAAACCCCTTCACCGGTGAAGGTGAACATACATCCTCGTCCCCGTCCACTTGTATCCTCCTTCTTGCAGCACTTCGAGTGGAAGGGCCCTTCGATTCTTGAACCACTCGTTGGGGGGTATTGAACAAATTGGTTGTTGGGGTTTTACTTAGATTTTGTGCCGTTACTTGGGGAGAGGAATTCGCAAAAGGGTGGACAGGGTCCAAGTCAATTTCTTCGCCCATATCTTCTTCCAGCTTAGACCGCGCCGGCATTTCTAAGCCAATGTCCCTACCAAGGCTAGGATTCGTTGACAAGCCCTTCGATTCATTCATCGCAAGATCAGGGATTTCAAATACGGTGGGTGGTGAACTTTGAGAACTATGTAATCCCTTGAGGAGGGTTGCCGCTTGTCCCATAAGTTGGACATTGTTTACGTCCACTCCTTCACCCTTTTCTCCGTGCGGATTACTCTGAAATTCAGTCCCAAGAACCTTTGCCATGAACATATTTTGCCTCAGCAAAAGACCTGCCACAGTTACAAGTGTACTTGTCATGGTCTTTACATCGGTACTTGAAATATGGGACACACCACCACCTTGATTGCCACGTCCTTCCCCAACCTCTGTGAAATGCACCACCACCCCCTCCATATCATAACCTCCTATTTTGTCAAAATGGTGCAACACGGTTTTCATTTCAGCATCACCCCAAATAACCAATGCGGGGAATTTCCGAATGGAAGGCTTCACAATTGGAGAGACACGTTCCAAGTAGAAAACCTACATTGTGCGATGATCAATTGAATAATGCATAACCAAAACATAACCACAGTCAAATAAAACTTATACTGCATATAAACACCATAAATGCATAATCACACATACGTACCACCAAAAGGAATAGGCAACCAGTCGGTTGTACATGATGCTTATGACGTTGTTCTTGTATACCCTTACATAAGAAATGTAGGGTTAGGTTCGCCCAATTAGAATTGCCCATTGCCTCAACATCAGTAACTGCATTGACAAGGGATCGACTAACACCCGCTTTTGTGTTTGGGCATAAAAAGCATCCCAATATATACAACGCAAATTTCCTCTTGAACACATCATTTACTTCCTCAGTTTTGTCCAAATACTCTCTTAGCTCTTTTAGTTGGACCACCCCATTCCTCATTCCTAGGTTTTCACATACTTCTTCACATGCTTCCGACGTAATCCCCTCCAAGTCAATAACGTTGCCTTGGGCATTAATGCCCAAGCAGTCATGAACATCGGACTCATTGACAACAAAAGTACGTCCATGAACAGTTAGTTCTCGAGAAACAGGATCAAATTTTCCAACCAACCATTTACATATCGCATGGTTCATCAACGTACACCTCAATTGTAAGATTCCACCCAACCCAATTTCCTCAACTGCGCGGCGTTGATCTACACTTAACTTTTTCACTATTCCAACAATGGACTTCAAGGAGATACGGTTTTGTGGCTTTCTCTACAATGTTAAAACATAGGCACATAATTACAAGGGCACTCCAATATCAGGTCAAATAATGTTCACCTACTTATACAACTTCGAACAATTTGTACTCACTTTTACTTCCTTCGTTTCTGCCGGGAATAAATCTTTATGCTTCGCAACTTCCTCTTTCGCCACCTCAACCAAATCTTTGTACTTTTGTCTCTCCTCATTGGACAGCCTTTTCCATTGCTCACCAATGTCCCTCTTCGTCTGCAATACATACCAAATCATGCAACTTTTGTCATTCGTCACCAACAACATTACACCAAGTACATGGAACTACATCAGAATTTGTTCAGTTGAAACAAATCAAAGAAGGTCAAACAAACATAACACAACGGTTAATCGATTATTATTTCACCTGATTTGTTATTATGGTCCCTGCGTCTTTTAGCTTTGCTATGACTTCATTGCTACTTGCACAAGCAAAAAGTAGTAGTCACACATTGGCATCGAAAAAATTCATAAGTAGTCTTAAATCAGCATTAAATAAATTTAATTTCCATGAACAAAGAATACTTATATAGAATGAAGGCCGATGGCACCCTCCCTTTGAAAGCAGGGGTCTCAACGATCTGGTCTGTCATCGTGACTCGTATGCGTGGTGATGTCGGTGGGGGCTGCGGACAGTTCAAAGCCGTCAATGGTGTGGAGAGTTGAGGTTTTGGGGAATTTTTGGCCTGATCGTCAGTTTAGGTACTTCGTTTCTGAATGGGTTCAGTGGTGAGGGGATGGAAATAGAGTTAGGTCACAATAGCTTCTGCGAAATCACTTCGTCTGGAGATGGTCCTCACGGCGGATGGTCGCGGCGTCGTGCAGATGGTCGCGGCGTCGGCGTCGGCGTGGATGGTGATGGCGGTGAGGCGTCTGTACTGTGAAGGACCCAATCGCTCCTGTGCTGGGGAAGATTGAGGGGTTGAGGAGGGAGTCGGTGGTGTGCTGGGGAAGATTGACGGGTTTGAGGCGGTTAGAGGAGTAGAGGACAGACCAGGTGGTGTGCTGGGGAAGATTGGGGTTGAGAAGTTCGAGAAAATTTTTTTGGGGGGAACGACAACCTTTTTCTCCCTCAAGTTCGGCGGGGATAGTTAGTCCACGTGGTCCAATTTTTTTTTTTTAATAGGTCATTTCTATTTTTTTGGGATTTTCCTACAGCAACATACATGGGACGAAAAATATACTTAACTCTTGTCAATACATACTTCATCAAATGTAAAATGTCATTCTAATAATTAATCTACGTCCGAATAATGGTGCATTCTAAACCAAGTACACCATAAAATTTGAGAGAACAATTACAAGACCAACTAAAACCGAACAATATGGACGGTATCGATCGTTGTCATTGTGTTTCGATCATACGAGTACTAAAGCAAAATACCTTAGTTCATGAACTATAAGGTTGGACATATAAATGTTCAAGGAAAGTCTTCAATATTTTTTCCTGCGGACCGATCTAAATCGTTCAGATTGCACATCTTATCAATTAAGTGTTTGTCACCAACTTCTATGATAATCGGATGTCAGCAACCACATGATCATAACACATTATATGCTTACGTAGGTATTATAGTCCTATAGTTCAAAACTCAATGACCACTTTTTCTATTCCTTCAAAATCAAAACCGTCTATCTTGTGCGTACAAGAGATTACATCATTCCTGCCAAAATTAAAGTGAATGGCTTTTCGTTACAAGCTTTATCGAACATAAGTTATCATTCTTATGTTCAATTTCTGTACAAATCGATGAGCTTCATCAACCAAAATAAACTGGATGTAGCCCATAATTTCAAATAACAACCAAATAACCAATAGCAACCGAATCTACGGACTTGATTATTAAAATTAATAATTTATTGAGGTCCGTTACATTTTACTAGTCAACATATTCGCAAAACACATATACATTTTAACATTTTTTCCCACTTAACCGGGGTTAAACCGAGGTTCAAAATCTGAGAATTAAAATTAAACAATTACCAAAAGGTGACAGGCGTGCAGGCGGTCAGGCGGAACCGACAGGTGGGACCAGGGGCGGGGCTGGTGGTCAGGTCGTACTGTTACGCTCACATGTCGTTTTGGTCATGCCCTTCAGTGGTTTCCGTTATACTATTCTGTGGTTCTGTTATTCGTTATGCCTTGTATGGTTTTAGTTACGCTAACCGTGGTTATTTGGTATGCTTTTCAATGGTTTCCGTTACTCCAATGTTGGCATAACTCAACAGTTACGCCATTTCATGGTTTTGTTATGACCACATGGGGTTTGTGTTATGCCCTTTTTGGAAACTCTTATGCCAATCAATTCCTGCATTATGCCTTCCCGGGTTTCTTGTTATGCCCTTTAATGGTTTTCGTTATACATCCACTTTTTACCGGCTGGAGTTACCGCTTTGACCGGTCACTTTTGGTCAAACTTCTGGCGTGGCAAAATCTGGTCCGTCGGTTTGGTTATGCAACTTACTGGTTTTGTTATGCCTCATTATGGTTTGGTCATGCTCCTAATGGGTTTCGGTTATGCTAACAATGGTTTTGTTATGCCATAATTACGGTGTCTCCAAATCCGAGGGAGACACCGAAGTCATTACCGTCTATATATATGATCGTAGTAAAGTGATTGGAATCATATAGATGTTAAATAACTTTTGAATTTTTAGTCCGCCATACTAATCGAATTGTACAAGTATGATGCTAAATACGTGAATGGGCACTGCATAAATCTAGAGGTTACGAACTGCCTTACGTGAACGGGGCCCTTAAGTTGCTCGCTATGCGCACAAGCTACTAGCTAGTAATTTGTTAACCACAGTATGCACTAAACATGCTTCAATTTCTTGGTTTTGGCGAGCAAAGACTAGTTTATCGTTTCTGGGAACAAGAAAATTGAAACATTACCAAACAGTAGCCTTGATGATGTTTAATTAGTTGCAACTGATTATTTGGTAGTCTCTGACTCCAACTGATTTGAATTTTGAAGTTCCCCTTAATCAAGCGTACGTTATTCTAGCAATTCAGGGTTACGGATATGCATGCAAGATTTTTGTGAGCCATTGCCAAACAAAAAAGCTGCCATTATATGATCAGGTCTTCAATTTCTCCCTGAAGAAAACCAAACTTTATGCAGTCCATCTAAATGTGAACTTATCTCTTATATAGCTTTAGTACTACTCCAGCAAGAATGTTGGTCACATATGTTAATTTGGGTTGTTTATCCTTGTTGATTAGTTTGAGAGAAGCAAGGAACACAATCGCTAAGGATGGTTGACGCTGTTGTCTCCTTCGTGGTGCGTAGACTTGGTGAACTCCTCGTTGAACAAGTTGTTTTTTTACGAGGAGTGGAAGATGATGTTAAACAGTTGAAATGCGAATTGGAGTATATGTTGTGTTTCCTGAAAGATGCAGAAGAAAAGCCAGATGTCGACAATCGGACGCGGAAATGGATATCCGATATCAGAGATGTTGCTTATGAGGCCGAGGATATTATTGACAACTTCATCCTCAAAGTAGAAGCAGAGAGTACTCCTAAGAAGATGGGGTTAAAAGATTGCCTTCAGAAGTATTTTTGTATTTGTAGCAAACATGCTAGCCTCATCCAACAGGCAAAGTTAGGATAGGAAATAACCACACTGAGGACCAAGCTCACTCAGATCAAACAAAGTCAAGTAACCTTCGACCGTATAAGAAGTATTGACGATGCAAGAGAAGGATCATATAGCATGAATGCAAGAGAAGGATTTAATCGCATGAATACGATAGATAATTGGCTACGAAGAGAACGCTCATATAAAGATAATGAGAATGTTGTAGGCTTCAAGGAGGATGTTAACAAATTGATGTCTGAACTTGTCAAGGAATTGAAAGATCGGTATGTGATCTCAATCGTGGGCACCGGAGGCTTGGGTAAGACCACTATAGCTCGGAAGCTTTACAACACCCTTAGCTCTACAAAGAAATTTGACTGCTATGCTTGGGTTTCTGTGTCCACTGATTACAATATCCAAGATCTTCTTCGATCAGCAATAAAATCTTTCAAGAGGCCGACCACCAAAGAGGAATTAGATTTTCTAGAGAAAATGAAAGAAGAAGATTTGGAGCCTCATTTACGTAATTACTTGAAAGGAAGTCGATATTTGGTGGTGCTAGACGATGTATGGGATGAAAATGCTTGGCCAAGCTTGATGAGAGCGTTTCGAAATGAGAATAATGAAAGCAGAGTAATCATGACCACCCGAAACAAAGTAGTTGCTGAGCTTAGCTATGAGAGAACATATGTCCATGAGCTCACATTTTTGAACGACGAAGAAAGTTGGGAGCTATTTTGTTGCAAAGCATTTCCTACCTACGACGAGGTTGGAAACCAAAAAAGTCATTGCCCTCCACACTTGGAGAATTTGGCGAGAGAGATGGCCGGAAAATGTCGTGGCTTACCGCTAGCCATAGTCGTATTGGGTGGGCTACTGCGAAGAACAGATCCTGATGAGTGGCCCAAGTTGAAAGAGCACATGTGGCGCCGTATAAGGGATCATGACTCGGATCGTGTTCAACATATATTGGCTTTAAGTTTCAACAATTTGCCTAATCACTTGAAGTCGTGCTTTCTTTACTTGGGTTTGTTTCCAGAAGACTTTGCAATTGATGTAAAGAAACTCTGTCGGTTGTGGGAGGCAGAGGGTTTCAGAAAACTTGACAAAGAATTTGACGAGGAGGAGGCAGAGACGTATTTGAGAGAGCTAATTGATAGAAGTTTGATACAAGTAGAAGAAAGAAATTGGCGGAGAATCATAACATGCCGAGTGCATGATCTGCTCCGTGATTTTGCAATTGAAAAGTCGAAGGAGCTAAATTTTCTTCATATCTATGAAGAAACACTCGCTCCCAAAAGTCGAAGACTAGCGTCTTATTGTGGGTTGGAGAGGTTTGTTTCGTTGGACCATTCAGATATGCGTTTACGAACCCTTTTGTTTTTCAGTTTAGAAAATAAAGACCTGGAAATAGCACATCTACAGCTCTTATGCAGGAATTTGAGATTACTAAGAGTGCTAGATATTGGGTTCAATAAACCCGATCCATATGAAGAGACACATGTACGCATGAAGAAAAGACTGCCTGATGAAATTGGGAAATTGATTCACTTGAGGTACCTGGGAATACGTGGCACCAATATAAATGTGCTCTCACAATTCATCGGTAACCTGCATGCCCTGCAAACCCTCGAACTGAATTACTATGTTCCAATTCAGTTACCTGATGAGATATGCAAAGCAAAGCAGTTGAGACATTTAATTGGACGTTTCAAGTGGCCGTTTCAAGTGGACAATTTGACAAATCTTCGAACTCTCAGAACGGTTTTTGTCGAGGACCAGATGGAATTCGACCCAATGAATCTGATCAATCTTCGTGAGCTTCACGTAACATATGTCGTAGAGGGCAACAATAGAATCACACTAGATTCTATTGGTGGATTAAGAAGACTCCAATCCTTGCACATAGAAGTTTCGAAAGTGGGCCCAGGTAGGAATCCCGAGGTCGACTTGCACCCGCTCTCTCAGTGCCAACACCTCCTCCAATTGAGGTTTCTCCTTGGGATCAGAGGATGTTTCCCGATAAATTGGAAGCTGCCAACAGAGGTGCTTCCAAATCTCCAGTACCTCTTCTTAAATGCAAGCGGTCTTACTGAAGATCCTTTTCTTTTATTTGATGAGCTGATGAAGCTTTTTATTTTATGTACGTGTGAGTTCAGGAGCAGTACTGGAATGTGTTGCACTCTTTGTCTCCTTTTCAGTGAATTAGCCGCTTATCTCGTGTCATATATGTTAAATTACTTTCAGTAATTTGCTGCAAATAAAGGACCTGTGTGGTTTTTGTTTTCACCATAGAATTATCAGTATGATCTTTTTTCATTAACTTTGGTACTACTATATACTTTGACAATACTTGTGGGAATTAGATGATATAAGAATGAGAAATATATATGAATGAACATATATATGTTTTCAACAAAATTTGCGCCAATTTAAAGATCCCAATTATACTTAGTTAATTAAATCGGTCCGAAAAATCCTCAAAAACCATTCCCAAAATGGCTTATTTTGCCTGGCAATTTCATGCTATGCAAACCACCAAATTGAACTCACGTTTCTACTTTTTGCGTCGAGAAAGAAAATTAACAAATTCGAAACTATTACAGGGGGCTAAAAAAAATTAAGGAGACAGCTTCTTCGACAACTGTCGAGAAATTGCATCTTGTGCAGTTATATTTTTCCGACAACTTGTCGGACCTAGTTCGATGATTGGTTCCGCCCATGTTGTAGATCTCGAAACACATAATGGTGATATAAAATGACGTTGATCGGATACCAATTATGTGAAGGAAGTTAAAAAAACAAATCAAATTGATGTTAGACACACTGGATAAGAATAACAAAAATTCAGTTTTGATTTGGTATTTTTACTCCGATCACATACTAATCAGTATCCGGTTAACATGATTGTAAACTTCATGGTTTCATTTAGTTTGCATATTACCTCCCTACCGTTAAAAAAGCCGTCCATTTTGATGAGAAGTGCAGTAGACGCGCCTATCATGAAACTGGAATGAGAAATGTACTTTAATAAAATTGTACTTTGATGGAAAAAAGACAATACTACCCTTCTCCATCTTCCTCCAGTTAATGGTTTGGGCGAAGCTTCTTCCTGGCTTTGCTATTTATAGCACACATATAGCGCCTTTTGTAAAGGAGCTATATTGTAAAGGCGCTATAGAATTATATATAACACATTTTCAAAAGGCTCTATTAGGGTTAGAATTATAATGTATTTTCAAAAGGCGCTATTATTTTAAACCTATGTGACAACCAACTGCCACTTACCGTGGCCACATGGTGCCTAACCGCTATAACGCGTTTTGAAAAGGAGCGATGGCCTATTTTTACAAAACGTTTCAGAAGATGGGTATTCCTCCGATTTGATTACAAATTATGGCCATTTCGGCCAAAAACTCTGGTTTGAAGTTTGCGCGTGAGAACGGACTGCTGCGGAAGCCTCTTTTCTTTCCCTCAAAGTAGAAATTGGAAAGTCTAGTCAGCATTCCATTAATAAATGACAAAAAAGAGCAAATAAATGAACAAGAAAATAAAACTAGAGTAGGGTACTATGGTCATTTTACATTTTCCGTTAACGGTGTTATCATAGCAACATAGTCCAAAACCATGAGGAGTCGAATTGGTCATTTCCAAATGTCAGGGAGATTAAGTGTCAAAAGACCAAATCATAGGAAGGTAATGTGTACTTTGCCCCAAAAAATAAGTTTTAATTTATTTATTTTACTCCGTTCACATACTAGCTAATTGGTATCCGATTAACATGATTGTACAATATGATCAGTCTCCATGAGGTAAAAAACATGGATGAAACTAATTATTGAACTAGGTCCGGCGCGCAAGTCGCCGAAAAAACACAGCTACTGAGAAGCCGTTTCCAAAACTAGATTCACCTATATACCTTAGATTTTTTTCACATTTTCAAAAATACATTTCTCCTTTTTGCTGTAGTATTTTTAATACACTTTTTGAACCTTAAATACCACCTAAAAGTTTTTATTATGTTTCAAAATGTTTTGGGTCTAAGGTCAACATTTGCATTAGAAAACGTGAACTGTAAAATGGAGGTTGTAAATTGCCTAAGATGTATAAACTATGGAGATAAGGGTGTAGATATTTGACGGCCGTACATTGAGAAAAATGTAACATTGCCTAATGAAGGGAGTGCTAGATTTATTAGGAAATAGTCTCCGTGTCTTGAAAAAAACAAGGTGAAGTACATAAACATTCCCTCAATTATTACTGTTTCTCATAAACATCTCATCACATTTAAAAGCGTCCATGGAGACCCTCTTAACTACTCCCGTTACCCAAGTGATCCCCTTTCGTCTTAGAACCGTTTGCTAAGAGGTCACACGTCAGTAATTTGGGCCTCTTTTGGACAAAAATGCCCTTTGACAGCTATATACATCTTTTTCTTCTCTCTTTTTGAGAGCTATATACTTCTTCTTCTTGTTCTTCCTCCACCACCGACTTCACCACCTCCATTACTGTCACCACCACAATCCCAAACCACCACACAACCACCCAATCACCATCACTGAACCCACCCTCTCACACTCAGTCACCACAAATCACCAATTTTAGACAATCCCAACATCAAACCCTAACCCAACACCACCACCAACAACAAAAAACCCACCTCGTGGGTAAGCCTAGATTGGCTCACAACCCTAACCCAATCCCTATCCATATCCAAGAAAGATGACTCCAACATACCCATTGCCAGTGCCAAGCTAGACGACGTTTCTGACCTCTTGGGCGGTGCCCTTTTCCTCCCCCTGTTCAAATGGATGAAGGGTAACAAAAATAAAGTGTTTTGCCGATGGAACGGAGGAGTTCATGAAATCAGAGGGCGGAGGGGTATAATAGTAGTACGGGAAGTAGGGAAGAATTGGGAATGGAGGCGGCGGGGCGGGAAAACTGTATCCATTTGGCGGTGGATAATACCAAGCTCCACCGCTCTCCGACGGGGATGGGGTGGTGGTGAGTAGTAACCAAATGTCGGAACCGAGGGCAGCACTTGCGGTGGCGGCGAGTCGAAGCTGATTGCAGGTCTTGGAGGGGACGGCGGAGGTGGGCAGTTGGAGTCCGAGGACAGTGGCGGTGGTGACGGGGGCTGAGGCGAAGGCGGCGAAGATGGTAGCGGAGGACATGGCGGTAGAAGAGGAGGAGAGAGAAATGGCTGGCATGGGTTGTCGCAGGAGTCGCACATTGTGCAGGCCACTTGGTCTCTTAACACTGCCATGATTGCTGAAGTCGCCAACGAGACATTCAATTGCAACGAAGAGGGAGAGAGAGAGGAAGAGAATTCTGTGATTTCTAATCATTCTGATTTTCAAAGAAAGGAATGTGTTGTGATTGCAATTGGGGTAAGGAGTGATTGATTTTGAAGAGAGAGAGAGAATTGGCAATGTGGGGTGGGAGAAAGAGGCGAAGCATATGATTGAGAATGCATTTGAGGGAGATAGAGACAGAATTTTGTTGGGCCGTATAATAATAGAAAGGGTATATTCGTCAATTCACTCATTCCGTTAACGGAGTTTGTCTTTTTTTCGTTTCCAATAGTTGAGGGGATCTCCATGGGCGCTTTTAAATGTGAGAGGATGTTTAATTACGAGAAACAGTGATAGTTGAGAGAGTGTTTATGTACTTTCACCAAAAAACAATTTGTCGGACCGCTACAATTTTAGCAGACAAATATGATAATGGTCTCTCTCTCAACTTGAGAGCCTTTCTCTCTAAACTTTTCTCCTTCTAGAATTTTCTTTGGGGATGGGTGGGGGTGGCTGTCACTCCCCACCTCCACCTCCCCCCTTCCTTCGGCCTCCCTCTTCTTCACCTCCTAACCTCGTCGTGCTACACCTGCGTCTCTAATGCAGGGAGGCGTGTCAAAAAGAAGAACGCGCAACAAGAACAATCACAAACAAATATGAACTAGAGATACTCCATTTACGAACACATAATAATGAGAAAACTTTCAATTTTCATTAATCAAATCATAAACAACTCCTTAGCCCTAAGGCTTACATCTTAATTTATAGTAGTAGCAACCCTAGAACTAAAAAGGAAATAAAATAATGAAAAGTTAGATCTAAGTCTTGGAGAGCAAGAAAATAATAAAAAGGAAATAAAATCAACATAAATAACAAAACCTAATATTCTAGGTAATTTATACTAAAACGGAAAGATTCATAATAAAATGCTTATTTAGAAATAATAAAATAAATTTATATATTTTAATAATATTGGCCTGCATTAGTCTCTCCTCCCCCTCCAAGATGGGATGGCTTGGCTTATTCATCCGGTGAATAAGTCAATGGATCCGGTGCGGCGACAGCGTCCTCGGCCGGGTTTTTTTATTTATTTATTTATATTTTCCTGTCTCTTTTTTTGTTTAATTTGTTTGTTTTGGGATTTGTTGGTTTGGTTATCTCCCTTCAATGGGAGTTTTCCCTCTCCTATGTGGGGTTTCGGGTGTTCTTTTGGCTGTTTTTGACGCAGTTGAGGGTTTGTGTACCTCTCTCTGTTTAGAGGTCGGTTATGGCCGATTAGCGAACAAAGCCTGGTTGTGAGGCTCTAGTGGGTGATCTTAGATAGCTAGGCCTCTTGTTTGGTTATTTACTCCCCTTGTGACGATATCCAACTTTGTATTCACACTACAAGAAAAATGAAAATTGGTGACGAAAAAGTGGCGATAAAATTTAATTTCGTCACTACTTATACCTGTTTAGCGACGAAAAAAATATTTTCGTCACCAAAGGTACCCATTTGGCGATGAAATACATTTTTCATCACCAAAAGCTTAAAAAAGGTGATGGAATTATTTTTTGTCGCCAAAGATAATCATTTGGTGACAAAAAATATATTTCGTCGCCAAATAAGACCAATCTATTGACGAAATATTTTTTTCGTCATCAAATGCTTAACTTTGGTGACGAAAAATAATTTCGTCACCATTTTAACGCTTTCAGTGACGAAAAATATATTTCGTCATCAAATGGGTACCTTTCGTGATGAAATTTATGAATTACGTTTTGTCTTAAAATATATTTCGGACATAACTCTTTACTAAAAACTCCGAATTGAGATAATTCAAATTGGGTTTGAACAATAACTCAATTGCTTACAACTTTCATGTTTATCAAACTTGCTAATTTTAATGTTTAAAGGTTCAAAATTTCATTCGAAATATATTTTCATGTTAAACATATATGATATATATTAGATTTTTGAAATATTTATTGAAAAGTGTGTGTAGTGCAGTTGGTCGGAGCTTGCACGAAAAACTCAAGGGACTTGGGTTTGAAACCCAGCAGGAGTAAGAAAGAATGATTTTTTTCCATATGAAAACATCTTTTGCAACGAAAAATTTCGTCAACTTCTTCAATAATATCAATACCGGAGTGTTCAGCCATATGAGTACAACCTCCATCTCCAATTTGCATGGGCATCTCACAAGTATACGCACTTCCTTTTTTTTTTTTGCACAGATTTCCGCTAATATCAATACCGGAGTGATATCTTTGGGTTTTTCCCCTGTTACCACTTCAACAAGCAGAATTCCAAAGGCATACATATGGTCTGATTCTTTAAATTCACTCTTCTCACAGATTCTCATCCTCAAATTGCCAGAATTTGATCCCACGATATATCATTCTCCCTCCAAAAGATGATATTTTCGGATCAAACTTCTCATCTAGAAAGATGAATTTGGAGCATATGTTGTCATGAGTTAATCTGTAGTTACAATTGTGGTGGAGCTAGCCATGGCAAACCTCTTGCCATTCCAACTGTGATTACATATTTCAGAGGCTAACAGTGTACTAAGTACGAAAAAGTGATTTATATGTGGTTGAGACTCTAACCGTGTTTTATATGTGTTCTAAGTTTTTTTCATTATTTGACGTTTAGCTAGCGCCTAGTGAGCAGCATGACCCTATCTAATTTAGGGCTTTTGATCTTTGTTGAGATTCATGTTAAGTGCTAGACTTATGGTTAACCTTGAAAACATCGATCATTTGGGCTAGTTCATAGTGGTCATTCAATCTTTTTTTAAAGAGGTCTCAGATTTGAATATCAAAGGATGGACACAAATCTTTAGCCATCATTTCATGTTGAGAAAATCAATTCTGACGGGGCACGCAATAGACCCAAGTTGTAAAAGAAAAGAGAGAAACTTATTCACGGAGCCGTGAATATTCACGGCTCTGTACAATCTCACCCGTTCATTTCGGCAATCAATCATTAGGATGTCTTTTTAATTTAATTTGACCGGTCAAAATTAGTTATCAATCTAGACTATCCAAACCACTTTTGGACGCCAGGGATTGAGCTCCATAAAAACTTATTAACGGAACGCTCCGTAAATAAGTTTTTCCGAAAAGAAAATCACACACACATTTCAATCAATAGACCAAAGCTCAATTAAAGTTATTTACTTTTCTTGGTTGGAAACATCATTTGGGCTAGTTCATAGTGGTCCTTCAATCTTTTTTTAAAGAGGACTGAGGTTCGAGCACAAATCTTTAGCCATCACTCTGTGTCGAGTCCGGATACCTATCGATCATAAGAAGAAGAATGTAATACATAAGATCAAATCTGACGGGGCAAAGCAATAGACCCAAGTTGTAAAAGAAAATGGGAATCACCCAAACATTTCAATAAGTAGACCAAATTAAGCTCAAAGCTATTTACTTTTTCTTGGTTGGAATTATTGGTTGGGGTTCCCTTGGGAAACTACGTACTGCTTAAAGCTCAAATAATGAATTGAGCATTAGAACTCCTTTGGTAGTGACATATCGGTTTAGACAAGTGAGACTCCTTTACAGACTGTTATTTCGTGGAAATTTTAGTACTACTTGCAATGGTGCTTATGTGTCCACATTGCATGATATTTGTTGCATAATCTATCGCAAATTGTATGACTGCACCAGGTGCCATCCACGTTATAAGAATGTACCCTTAACTTCTTTTCTTTTCTTTTCTTTTTTTTTTTTTTGAACGATAGGATAAGATTTTATAAATGATAGTAATGAAAAACATCAGAATGTACCCATCTACTCCTGTGGAGGGGAGATAGAAGCCACAAAGAGAACTAAACTCTCAAGTCCTACAACCAAGACTTCTCTTCACAAAAATCCACCTCAACGTCATCAAATCCTCCAATGGAACGGAGGAACAGAGATAGGTTTGAGAAATGGTAGAAGAGATCCCTAAGGAGATAGCAGCCAACACCCACAAGGGATGAGAGAGTCACACGACAAAGAAAAATGAAAAGCAAAAGAAAAAGAAAAAGAAAAAAAGAAAAAGAAAAAGAAAAAAATAAAAAGTGAAAGTGAATCATCAAATCAGACTCAGCACCCAAGCTTTGTAACTTCTTTTTCCTTTGATCTAACCGAACAGATATTTGGCTCTACAAAAAAGTGAAAGTGAATCATCAAATCAGACTTGATGGCTAAACTGGACCCAACTACCGACAATCCAACCCAACTCATTTTCAAAATTTTCTCTCAATTTGTTGTCATTTGCTCCACATTGGAGTGGGCCCTTGTTAGTTTTACGTTCACATTCCTTTTACTGGATATTTGGACATTATTCCTTCGGACCCGGAGATGTTGCCAACCACCCCTTGGACGGTTCAAATCTATATGTGCTTAAATTCAATTTGAGCCGGCCGTTACCGGCCATGGCAAGATGGAAGGCTGGCTCGACACCCGCTTTACGCTTAACAGGGGTGCTTGATAGCATCCCCGGATCCGAAGGAATGACGTCCAATGACTTGGATCATGTCAACTTTTGGTAAATGGCTGTTGCCAAGTGTCACACCCCAAAAATGAGAAGTGACCGGCCATGTACCACACCCCAAAAATGAGAAGTGACCGGCCATGTACCACAGGACCAACTCATGGAACACGCAGCCTAGAATGAAATAAGTCGTCAAACAATAAATGATTTTTTATTAAATAAATCCAAAGCCAAATAAATCCCAATCATAAGCATGGGACACAACCATCCCATGAACCAACCAATGAAAATTTATCACCAACAATAATAGTAATCCCATTTTACTCAAAAGCTATACAAAGTGTGGAAGCGATGATTAAAATCCTTAAGTACTTATTTTGCAACTTTGGAAGGGAAAATAAGAACTATTGTTCCTCTAAAAATAAGAACTATTGTTCAATAAGTACTTATTTTACTCATGGCTCCGTTCCAGAACGCTTCTTAAAAAATAAGAAGGGTCATTCCACAAAACCCAAATAAAAAGTTTATTTCACATTTTCAAACTCAAAAATAATGTAAATGGGAAAAAAAAAATTTTTTGCACCGTATTAAAGATCTCAATGAGATCTATCAAACAAGATCCATATTAATAAGAAAATTATTTGCGTAAGCACATGATTTTTAAGCTTCTTAAAAAAGGAGTTTGCTATGACTACCGACCGGCTGGGGAGGGAAATCGTACCGACGGCCGCACCGGGCCACCTCCGGCCACCGGTTGGCCAATCCGAGCCGTCCAAAAATTCTATAAAAAAAAACCGAAATGTGTAGGGTGCTTGATCGGAGCACCCTTTTTCGTGTATAACGGAGCACCTCTTATACAAAAGTATTAGACCCAAGTTGTAAAAGAAACTCACCCACACACATTACAACCGGTATAGACCAAAGACCAAAGCTCGAAGTTGTTTACTTTTCCTTGGTTGGAATTATTGGTTGGTGGATCCCTTTGAGAACCTGTACTGCAAAACTCAATTAATGCATTTGAACATGAAAAGTCCTTCAGTACTAGCAATGGTTATGTGTCCTCATTGCATGATAATTGTAGCATGGATCGATACTATCGCAAATTGTATGACTGCACCAGATGCCATCCACGTTAATTATAGTAATGTACCATTAAGTATATATGTTTGGTTTGATGAAATGGAATTGACAACAAAAAGGCTTCACGATGATATACCAGCAAAAAGAGGCTACACGATGACAGACACGTAAGGGAGATGTTAAGAAAATATAGTCTCACATTATTTGGGAGTGAAATGGGTGATCACTTAATAACATTTGGAATCTCTCCACTTATTGTTGTGGGCACACGCCCCAAAAATATCCCGCGGTTTCGTGCATGAAAATTCCGGGTGTGCCCTTCTCGCGGAAAGCGCGGCGAAACGCTTCGCAGATCAGAGAGTCGCCACTCGGATTTTGCGGAGAGTACCCAAGAAACCATGTTTTCAAAAAAACGTTTGAATCACATTTGCTTGAGTTTGAAAAAGGCTTGTAGACTGGACCGTCGTCACCTTTGAAATTTGAGGTTCGGGAACCAGGTTACGAGAGAGGAAGGGTTTTATGGCACCCCCTCTCGCCCAATCCGGAGATCGGTCTCTACTCAGGCATTTTATAAAACATTTGCATTTCTCTCTTTATTTGATCATTTTTTTAGCCAGTTAGGGCGGGGGAACAGTTAACGGGGGATTAAAACTGTAACACATTTGCATTTATGTACAAGTACGTGACAAAATATTTATGGATGATGATGTTTGATCTAAGCAAACATAATAGATTGAGAACAAGCTACTGTGAACATTTTGAACAGACTAGAGCACACTGACTGTGCTGTGGTGCACACAGAAGCAAGCCTGCATGCACTGGCTAAGCAACTGCATGCAGCCCTGACCTGTGTGCGCCACACCACAACTGGCGTGCGCCGGTAAACTCAAATTCACAGCTTCTGTTATCAACCCTCTGGGCTCTGGAAAGGACCAGTGCACACCCAGGACAAACCACGCAGTTGATAAATATTACTAAGCTATTACAGAGAGATAAAGGGCTAAAAAGCCACCAAATGAACAGAAAACCCCTTAAACAGTGAGGGGAGGATGATCAAAGGCCTGGATGGAAGATCCATGCAAGGGCCAAGCCACTGGAAGCTAGGTTACTACCGTACGCCAGTAGTTTATGGCCGTACGCCAGTTATACCTTTGTTCCAGTGCTTTGGCTTTGCACCATCTGGGCTCTGGAACATGACCAGAAGGCTCCCAGAGGCCAAGCTATAGCAAGATAAAGATGGAAAAGAAAGCAGTTCTAAAAGACAGTAAGCAAAAGGTTGATTTTAGCATGCAGCAGGGTGATCAGAATATAAATAAAGCGACAAAACAATGATCCATGGACCCCACGCCAGTTTTGCACGTACTGCCATGACTGGCGTACGGCTCACACTACTGGCGTGCGCCACTGGTCACTGCACACGGTTTTGAAACCTTGCCAGCGTTAGGGCCAGGACTGGTATAGATTACCAGCCTTGACCCTGCTAGCCCCCCTCAGGGGTCAGAACAGAAGACAGGAGCAAGAGGTGTTATACCTTTGCTTGTGAGTTTTGTGGATGATTTGAGCTTGAGCTTGGGGTTTGAAGGTTTGAGAAGTGAGTATGATGTGTAGTGGACTGGGTACTACTCTCCTTGCCTTGACTCTTACTAGATGATAGAGAAAACAAGGAAAAGAGAGGAGAAAAGGAAGAACCAAAGCTTGGGCTCTCTTAAATGTGCTAACCCCTTGCAAATAAATGCAAGGGGGGTATTTATAGGCTAGGAGCCAACTGATCAGTTGGGCTTAAGGGGCTGTTTGGTTTGTTAAGGCCAAGGAGGAGCCTCCCATGCATTAAATGCATGGGACTTGGCTTGAAAGGTGGTGTGGTTGAAGAGGGAATAGGAGGACGGTCCTCAGCCACCAGAGGACTGCTGGCAGACGCCAGGTGGCGCCCCAACTCTCGCGTGCTCTGCTGGCAAAAAGTTGATTTGACTGGCTCTGACTGGCGTGCGCACCTTAGAAGTCAAAGTTGACCGATGACTGACACGTGGCAGAGGACCAGCGCACGCCAGTTTGGTACCAGCGTACTCCAGTAGGGTTTTGCTGAGGCCATTTGGTTCTGGCTTAAAGGGTTTGAAAGGGATCTGAAAGGGTTTTGGAATGCTCAAAGCTCAAACACGCTAACAATCTCGAGATGTTCTTGACCCGTTTCATCATTGGGGAATCAAATACCGTAAGTAAACTATTCTGGAAGGTCCAAAATAGGGTGTCTACATTAGCCCCCGTTTGACGGCACTTGGAGCACCATTGTCTTGGTACAAGTAACGTCAAAGGTTTCTAGACACCCTCTCAAGGCTATCCAGAAGAAATAGAAAATGCGGACATGTATTTAAAAGTACCGTCCATTGAGAGATCGAAGACGGGCGGACCATCTCAAAATCGTAGGAAGAGAGTTTGAACTCTGTTGAGAAATGGGGATGGGCGGACCATCATTGAATGCTGAGGCGGACTCTCCTGGGGAATAATCAGTTGCGGATAGATTAACGCCGCTAGCGGTCAAACCTTCTTCGGCATAAGTAATTTCAACAGTCGCGGGTAAGTCGCGTCAGGTAGGTTGAATTCCATCTGCTGGGGATCAGGGTCAATCTCCTTATCATGGGCCATCCGAGACAGAGCAATAAGACTGCTGGAAGATGCGCTAAATTATAGACCGATGTGGACCAGGATGGCGGACTGTTGTTGTAGATTGATTGGACGGGCTGACCGTCGTTGATTTTGATGTTGGACGGACGGACCGTCGATGATTTTGATTTTGGATGGATGGATCGTCGTTGCTTTGGAGATTGAACGGTCGGACCGTCGTTGATTGGAAGTTGGACGGACAGACCGTCGTTGATTTGGAATTGGACGAGCAGACCGTCGTTGATTTGATTTTGGATGGACAGACCCTCGTTGATTTGAGGGTTGGACGAATAGATCGTCGTTGATTTGAAGATTGGACGGACAGACCGTCGTTGATTTGATTTTGGACGGACAGACCGTCGTTGGCTTGACTCTGCTTGGGGAAATGATTTAATTGTGGAACGATGAACATCGTTGGGGACCAAACCTCATTCGGCACACAAGAAGTTCCAACAAATCACGGGCAGGTCGCGTCAGGTAGGTTTAAATTCCATCTGCTGGGAATCAGAGCCAATCTCCTTATCATGGACCATCCGAGTCAGAGCAATAAGACTGCTGGAAGATGCGCTAATGGTTGAATTGGACGGACAGGCCGTCGTTGATTTGAAATTGGACAGACAGACCGCCGTTGAATTGGAGTTGGACGGACGAACCGTCGTTAATTCGAGATTGGATGGACAGACCGTCGTTGAATGGAGGTTGGGACGGACAGACCGTCGTTGATTGGAGTTGGACGGACAGACCGTCGTTGATTTGAAATTGGACGGATAGATCGTCGTTGATTTTGAATTTGGACGGATAGATCGTCGTTGATTTGAAATTGGACGGGAGCACCGTCGTTGATTTGAAATTGGACGGGAGGACCGTCGTTGAGTTGGGACAGTGGGTCATCATTGAGGATGACTCGGGAACCATCGTTGAGTTTGGGACGGTGGGTCATCATTGAGGATGACTCGGGAACCATCGTTGAGTTTGGGACGGTGGGTCATCATTGAGGATGACTCGGGAACCATCGTTGAGTTTGGGACGGTGGGTCATCATTGAGGATGACTCGTTAACCGTTACTGAGTTGGGACGGTGGGTCATCATTGAGGATGACTCGGGAATCATCGTTGAGTTTGGGACGGTGGGTCATCATTGAGGATGACTCGTTAACCATCGAGACGGTGGGTCATCATTGAGGATGACTCGTTAACCATCGAGACGGTGGGTCATCATTGAGGATGACTCGTTAACCATCTTTGAGTTGGGACTGTGGGTCATCATTGAGGATGACTCGGGAACCATCGTTGAGTTGGGACGGTGGGTCATCATTGATGATGACTCGGGAACCATCGTTGAGTTGGGACGGTGGGTCATCATTAATGATGACTCGTTAACCATCGTTGAGTTGGGACAGAGCAATAAGATTGTTGGACGACGCGCTACTCGTTGAATGGGACGGGCATTCTGGCGTTGATTTGAAATTGGACAGACAGACCATCGTTGAGTTGGGACGGTGGGTCATCATTGAGGATGACTCGTTAACCATCGTTGAGTGAGTGAACTGACGATATTCTAATCGTCGTTGAAAGTTTGAAGAGGATGACATGGCTGATCGTTGGTGATGGATTGAAAGGACGACATGGCTGAGCGTCGTTGATGGACTGAGAAGGACGACGTGGCTGATCGTCGGTGATGGATTGAAAAGGACGACGTGGCTGATCGTCGGTGATGGATTGAAATGGACGACATGGCTGATTATCAGTTGAATTTGGACAGGATTGACTGTCGTTGAGGTTGAAGCTAACCATGACACAGATAGTTCCAGCAATCACGGGTAGGTCGCGTCAGGTAGGTTAAATTCCATCTGTTGGGAATCAGAGCCAATCTCCTTATCAAGGACCATCCGAGACAGAGCAATAAGTGATGCAATAGCCCAAGAGGAGGAGTATCACCGTAAGCAAATCAAAAATTGACTAGTAGAAATCAAAACTGACCGAAGGATTTAGCGTTGAGACCACTTGGGTTCGATCCGAAACGGCCCAACGGTCAAGACACATGGCCTATGGCCATGTGGTTTTCGTTTTTTAGCCGTTTTCGGCCGTTTAGGGCTCCGAAAGGCCAAATTTGCCGTTTTAGGAAATAATCTTTTTGCTTATAACTTTTGGTAGGAAATTCTATTAATTTCCGTTCTTGTTGGAGAAATTTTGTTTTTCCTTATATTTTCAGAATATGTAATAATTTTGGAACTTTCCAAAATTGGTAATTTTTCCTTTTCCTAGTCGGTTTAGGGTTTGCTTCTTATTTAAGGAGTTGTAAGCCTTAGGGCTACGCAGTTTTTGATGATTATTGATTAATAAAGTGTCTAGAGAGTGTTTCTCTATATCTATCCCGTTTGTGATTGTCCTTGTTACACGTTTGTTCTTCGTTTCATAATTCTGCCCTGCATCAGTTGGTATCAGAGCCAGGTTCCGATTTCGACTATGGCCGCGAGACGTGCTGCTGGAGGTCGTGGGGGACGTGGTGATCGTACTGCTTTTATGGAGGACGTTTATGAACGGGATGACGTTGCGCGAGAAGCACGAACAGAGGCTCGGATCCAACAGGTCGCTGATCAGGTCGCTGCCCTAGCCGATCAGGTCGCTGCCCTTACTGTTGCGAACCAGCCTCGCCGTCGCTCAGTCAACCGAAATCCTCTGAGTGAGGAGGAGGCTGCGAGTGATGAAGAGACCGGAAACCCTTTTGCAGTAGGAGCGGCCGGAGGCGGCGGTTTCTTTCAACGAAGGGAAAACGGTCGTGGGTTCATGGCGGACCGCGATTCTCGGCAATGGGAATCGGGGTTGAAGGTTGATCTTCCTGAGTTTCAGGGGGGTTTGGCACCGGAGGAGTTCCTTGATTGGGTCGCAACTATCGAAGAGATCTTGGACTTCAAGCGTGTCCCGGAGGACAGACGGGTCGCGTTGGTTGCTACCAGGTTTCGAGGTAGGGCTGCAGCTTGGTGGCAGCAGTTGAAGCTATCCAGAGCAAGGCAGGGTAAGGAGAAGATTAGTTCGTGGGAAAAATTGAAGAAAAAGATGCGAGTGGCTTTTCTTCCCCACAACTATTCTCGTTTGATGTATCAGCGATTGCAGAATCTCCGCCAGGGTTCCCGTTCGGTGGATGATTATACTACAGAGTTTCATCAGTTGGTGGTCCGGAATGATATCGCTGAAACGGAGGAGCAATTGGTTTCGAGGTACGTTGGAGGTTTGCGTGAGCAGTTCCAATTAACATTGAATATGTTTGACCTGTATTCTGTTTCGGAGGCACATCAGAGAGCCTTGCAATTGGAGAGGCAAGCAAACCGCAGATCTGTTGCACCTACCTGGGGTGTCGCTGCCCGAACAACGCCCAGCCCAATGCCAGTTCGGCCTACGGGCAATTCAACACCTGTTGTTCCGCAGGCCATTAGAGCGGGTGTTTCGGGGTCTAAGTGTTTCAAATGTGGAGAGCTTGGTCATCGCGCTGTTGAGTGTCGAAAAGGGGATAGACTGGGTAAGGCCTTGTTTGCAGATGCTGATGGGATTGTTAGTGAACGTTATGAGCAGTATGACCAGGAAGCGGTGTATGATGAGTCCCAACGGTCGACCGACTCACCTGATGGAGATGTGGAAGAAGTTATAGGGGATGTCGGGCCATTATTGGTGGTTCGAAGATCCTGCTATGCTCCTCGAGAAGTAGAGGGAGATTCTTGGCTGCGTGGTAACGTCTTTCAGTCCACCTGCACAATAGGAGGAAAAGTATGTCGTTTTGTGATAGATTCGGGTAGCTGTGAGAATGTGGTGTCCGACGAGGCAGTGCAAAAACTCGGATTGAAGACGGAGCCGCACCCCAACCCGTACAAGCTGGCGTGGCTGAAGAAGGGCAACGAAGTTAAGGTAACCAAGCGCTGTTTGGTTTCGTTTTCTGTTGGTTCTAAGTATAAGGATCAGATTTGGTGTGATGTTGTGGGGATGGATGTGTGTCATCTCTTGTTGGGAAGACCGTGGCAGTTTGATCGTAAGGTGATGCATGACGGAGGTTCTAACACATATACCCTTAAATCAGGGGGTACGACGGTTAAGTTGCTCCCTGCTAAGGAGATTATATCCAAACCACAAAGTGGAGAGGGTACTAATCTTCTAACAAAGGTACAGTTCGAAGGAGAGATATCGGCCACCAAAGTTGTGTTTATTGTTGTGGCAAAGGAGAGTTTACCAGCAGGTTTTGAGCACAAAGTGCCAGTTCCGATCCAGCCCCTTCTTGTTGAATTCGCAGATGTGTTCCCAACTGAGTTACCCGATGGGTTACCTCCGTTACGAGATCTTCAGCACCAGATTGACTTGGTGCCGAGTTCTAGTTTGCCTAATCGACCCCATTATCGAATGAGTCCAAAGGAGCACGAGGAGTTGCGAAAACAAGTGGAGGAGTTGCTGTCCAAGGGTTTTATTCGGGAGAGTCTTAGCCCTTGTGCAGTTCCAGCATTATTGGTTCCCAAAAAGGATGGGTCGTGGAGGATGTGTGTGGATAGCAGGGCAATTAACAAGATCACAGTGAAGTATCGTTTTCCGCTGCCGAGATTGGATGATTTATTAGATCAGTTGGGAGGTGCTCAGGTTTTTACCAAGCTGGATTTGAAAAGTGGTTACCATCAACTTCGTATCAAGCCGGGAGATGAATGGAAGACAGCGTTTAAGACCAGAGAAGGGCTGTATGAGTGGTTTGTTATGCCGTTCGGTTTATCCAATGCGCCGAGCACTTTCATGCGAGTGATGAACCAGACGCTACGGCCTTTCATCGGTAAATTTGTTGTCGTTTACTTTGATGATATTTTGATTTATAGTGCCACTCCTCAATTACACTTGCAGCATTTACGTGAGGTTCTTACTGTTTTGCGTGCTGAAAAATTGTATGGAGCTGTTAAAAAGTGTGTGTTTATGACGGATTCTGTGCTTTTTCTTGGTTATGTCGTCTCCAAGAATGGGATTTCAGTAGATGAGTCTAAGGTTGAGGCAATTCGAGACTGGCCACAACCTCGGACTTTGTTTGATATTCGCAGTTTTCATGGGTTGGCTTCTTTTTACCGTCGTTTTATTCCGCACTTTAGCACTATTACGGCTCCTATCACGGATTGTATGAAGGGTGGGAGGTTCTCTTGGAATGAAGCAGCCTCCAGGGCATTTCAGTTGATCAAGCAGAAACTAACTTCTGCCCCGGTTCTAGTGTTGCCGGACTTTTCACAACCTTTTGAGTTGCATTGTGATGCGTCCAAGGTTGGAATTGGGGCTGTCCTTAGCCAAGGCTCCAAGCCTGTGGCCTATTTTAGTGAGAAGCTGAATGGGGGAAAACTGAACTATAGCACTTATGATGTGGAGTTCTATGCCTTGGTTCAGTCGTTGAAGCATTGGTATCATTATCTCATACACAGCGATTTCGTTTTATATTCGGATCATGAGGCGTTGAAACACCTCAACTCGCAGGACAAGCTTTCCAGTCGGCATGCTAAATGGGCTGCTTATGTACAGCAGTTCTCTTTTGTTATCAAGCACAAGTCTGGTGTTTTGAATAAGGTTGCCGATGCCCTCAGTCGCCGTACCAACCTGCTCACAGTAATGCGCAGCAAGGTAGTTGGATTTGATGCTTTTCGTGAGTTGTTGTTGGCTGATCCATTTTTCTCTACTGTTCTTGGGAAGATCGCAGGTGGAGATCAGTCTGATTTTCATGAGCATGGCGGTTTTCTGTTTAAAGGGAATGCGTTGTGTGTTCCGGAGGGTAGTCTTCGTCTCAAAATTATTAAAGAGTTGCACGATGAGGGCATGTGGGGCGTGACAAGACCTTTGCATTGGTGTCTGCTTCTTATTTTTGGCCAACTTTACGGAAGGATGTTTACAAATTTGTGGGAAGCTGCCACACTTGCCAAGTCTCCAAAGGTACGGCTTCTAATGCTGGTCTATATATGCCATTGCCCATCCCATCACAACCTTGGGCTGATGTTAGCATGGATTTCGTCTTGGGGTTGCCGAGATCACAGCGAGGTAATGATTCTGTCTTTGTGGTGGTGGATCGGTTTTCCAAGATGGCTCACTTCATCGCTTGTAAGAAGACAACCGATGCGGTCAAGGTGTCCCAATTATATTTTTCTGAGGTTTATCGCTTGCATGGCCTGCCCCAGTCCATTGTTTCTGACCGTGACACGCGGTTTCTGAGCCATTTTTGGCGTTGCTTGTGGAGGATGGCAAACACCAATCTGGCTTTTAGCACGGCTTATCACCCTCAAACAGATGGTCAGACTGAGGTTGTAAATCGTTCTTTGGGCAATTTGCTCCGTAGCTTATATGCAGACCATCGTGGGAGTTGGGATCAGAAATTATGCCAAGCTGAGTTTGCTTTCAACCGTTCCGTTAATCGAAGCACAGGTCTCTCCCCATTCCAGATTGTTTACGGTTTCAATCCTCGTGCCCCGATTGATTTGGCTCCTGTTCCTGACTTGACACGAGCTAGTAAGGGAGCTGAGGAGTTTATGAGAGATCTACAGCAACTTCATAAAACTACTGAACAGCGCTTGCACAGTGTTACTCAGAAGTACAAAGAGGCCGCGGACAAGAAGCGCAGGGTTGTGGAGTTCGAGGTTGGTGACTTTGTTTATGCCGTCCTTACAAAGGACCGGTTTCCAGAAGGGGAGTATAACAAGCTTGCGGCCCGCAAAATTGGTCCTGTTGAGGTTGTGGAGAAGATCAATCCGAATGCATACCGTTTGAAGCTGCCAAGCCATATCCGAACTGCTGATGTCTTTAACGTGAAGCACCTTGTTCCTTTCCAAGGGGACAGTTCGTCGGATGATGGGGCAAATTCGAGGGCGAATTTCTTTTCAGAAGGGGAGGATGATGCAATAGCCCAAGAGGAGGAGTATCACCGTAAGCAAATCAAAAATTGACTAGTAGAAATCAAAACTGACCGAAGGATTTAGCGTTGAGACCACTTGGGTTCGATCCGAAACGGCCCAACGGTCAAGACACATGGCCTATGGCCATGTGGTTTTCGTTTTTTAGCCGTTTTCGGCCGTTTAGGGCTCCGAAAGGCCAAATTTGCCGTTTTAGGAAATAATCTTTTTGCTTATAACTTTTGGTAGGAAATTCTATTAATTTCCGTTCTTGTTGGAGAAATTTTGTTTTTCCTTATATTTTCAGAATATGTAATAATTTTGGAACTTTCCAAAATTGGTAATTTTTCCTTTTCCTAGTCGGTTTAGGGTTTGCTTCTTATTTAAGGAGTTGTAAGCCTTAGGGCTACGCAGTTTTTGATGATTATTGATTAATAAAGTGTCTAGAGAGTGTTTCTCTATATCTATCCCGTTTGTGATTGTCCTTGTTACACGTTTGTTCTTCGTTTCATAATTCTGCCCTGCATCAGTTGGTATCAAAGCAAGGTTCCGATTTCGACTATGGCCGCGAGACGTGCTGCTGGAGGTCGTGGGGGACGTGGTGATCGTACTGCTTTTATGGAGGACGTTTATGAACGGGATGACGTTGCGCGAGAAGCACGAACAGAGGCTCGGATCCAACAGGTCGCTGATCAGGTCGCTGCCCTAGCCGATCAGGTCGCTGCCCTTACTGTTGCGAACAGACCGTCGTTGATTGGAAATGGACGGGGTCTGCTTGGGGAAGTAGCAAACCGGGATGGAAACATGGATCAGGGCAACATGGGCCGCCTGTTGGGAATGGGCCTCAACGCTGATTTGATTTGGTTTGCTAATGCCGCAACACTGACGATAGAAACGCCTCAATGCTGGTTTGATTTGATTTGAAAGCCTCCACGTGCTTTGGATTGATTTTGATTTGATGCACTTTCCTGCTTTTGACATTTGATATACAATATGCAACGACAATATATGCTAAACACATATGTACAAATTGAAAATACAAAGGCAGACTAGGGCGGCTTCTAGGGGACGGGATGACACAAACGACGACCAGGACAATTTTGACGATTGAGGGCTACCACTGAGCCACACTTTTGCTTTACTGCTTTGATTTGAGTTGCGGGCCTGCAGGTCCAGGTAGATAGCTTTCGAGTTGGTTTGAGCACCTGTGACTTGCTTTACTTGCTTTCGTCTTGGACCAATGTGTCCCTCTGTACTTGATGACTTGCTGCTTGGACTATGGATGCCGTAGCGGCGCTGTAAAAGTTGCATTATTCTCAGTTCATTGGAAAGAGAGTATAAACCAATCGCTAATATCCAACTTGCATTGATGAGCGAATCGAGTTGACACACAGACATACGCACACGTGTAGACTGCCTAGCTCGGAAGAATGGGGAAGAAGAGTCCTAGGATACAATGCAGACTCTCTGACACATGGGCAATAATGAAATTTTGGGCATTAACATACCAAAATCCAAAATATCCCTAGATAGGTGAAACTGACACTTACACACAGTCAAATATGTACAAAAACCTGTGTGAATAAATGAAACAGAGAAGAAAGCCTCGGAATGGGCAATAGACCGAAAAATAGAAAAACGTCGCAAAGATGGACAAAATACGCAAAAGGGATGACTCATATAGGCCCGGACTGAAACCGACACCCCCGCATAGTCACATATGACCTGCACGGCATAGAAAACTTGGCAAGAGCCCTTAAAACCAATTTCGAGGAACCGAAACCTTGGTTTCAACTTGAAATTCCCACCGGGGGCTCAAAATCGTTGTTAGGCGTGATGGCTGCCAACCGCTGTATGCTACAGGAATTAAAGAAGTGCGCACAGGTTTGAGACCAACGCGCGTCACTTTGAGCAAGCGCGTGTGAGTCTCAAACTAGCGCGCGCGACTGAAAAGCTGCCGCCGCTGCTTAAACTAGACTTTGCTGAACTTAGAATAAATTATGAGCCCGTTGGGGTCTCGTAAGCATTTCGTTCTGTTTTTTATGCTTCTCTTTTTCTTCTTTTTCTTTTTTTGTAAAGGCTTTTGCTCAGCTTTGAAATTGAAGTAGTAGTTTGAAATAAGATTGAAAGACAAAGGGTTCCCCTTTCTGTTTCTGATGAAGCTTGTTCTGTTCTTGACCCTTCTCGACCCTTGATGTGTACCGAAACGTCAACCATGGATCCAATTGATAGAATATGACCGAGCCTTGAAGAGAGACTGCCTACGTATCCCACATTTGGGGAATCAGGTCAAAACGTAGTTCAGGCCAAGGTTCACTCGTGTGTTTTACCTCTCCTTTTACGCTCTAACTTTTGCCTAGTGCCGCCTTCTCAGGTTTCCGGCCTAGCGAGCTTTCGACTTTTTGCCTATTTATTTTTGCCTAGACCGCCTCCTTAGGTTTTCGGTCTAGCAGGCTGCTCTAACTTTTACTTGGCACCGCCCACCCTTGTGGTTTTCGGTCCAACGACCTTCTCTCAGGGAAAAGTGGCTCTTGAATTGATCCAAGTTGACTAGAGTGTTGAATTTTGTTGTCGTCGAGATCGATGATCTTTGACTGCAGCCCCAGATAAGATGGCTTTTGATAATGCAGGTTCCTGACTGCTTCAGTTGAAAATGCCTCGCTCCAGGCCACTTTTGCGCCTCTTTAATGTGCGCTTGATGGAATGCTGCTAACGCTGTCTTGGACACAGTGCAAGGCCTGGAGCCTTCTGAGTTTCTGCTTTCTGGCTTGACATTCGGTAGCAGGGGATTTGATGCTTCGTCATCTCATGATCAATGTCAGGCGTGTCTTTGTGAGACCATGCCAAAACGACGATGAATTCTTTGACCCTGTCTGATCAGGCACGATGCTCCTTTGGGGGACAGCGTTGAGCCAATTTTGAACCATCCGGGGCCAAGTGCTCCCTTGGGGGACAATGTTAAGCCAATTTTAAGTCATCCAGGGGTCTACCTTATCTTTCAAGTTTATTGAAACTACTTCTTCTTTTAATAGGCCGAGCATGCCTTTCGTCTTCCCTTTCGGCGAGGGAACACATTTTCTTGGGGATGACCCCATCGAAATCTATCCCTTCGTCGTCAGGGTCGACACAGTTTATTCAAAAGTCAGCAAAATATTTAGAAGCAAGATAGTGCATATCATAAAAGAAGCCCCGCGGGATTGCCAAGTATAGCAAAATACTTGAATTGAGAATAGAAGCTACGACATGGAGGGCCAAGAGGCACGAACTCCGACTCAGAGCTAGACTAAGATGACTTGACAGACACTGTGTCATACTCAGACTTAAAAGTGTGCAATGCAAGCTAAACGCGATTTGAAAATGCAACTTTTATTGTTACCCTTGGCTTCCTCACAGAGAGGTGAGATCTAGAGGATGTCAGACCCAAGCAACAGCACTTCAGCTTCCTCATCTTCTTTGACTAAACCCACTTGGGAAAACAGCAACTCCAAATGCCCTTGAGTGAAGGACCTCAGACTGTCAGTCTGTTCCCTTGCTTGATCGATCCGCTCCTCGACCAATGCTTTCCAGTTTTCAGCCCCATCTTCTATTCCGCACCCTGCAGCCTCGGATTCAGAAGGGCTAAACACAGCTGGTTTGGGTTGAGTTTCTGGGATAGTGCAGAGGGTTGGTTTGAGTATGGTGGAGTTTGGGTTGATTTGAGTGGAGGTGGGGTTGATTTGAGTGGAGGTGATAGATATCTGACCAACCAGAGGGTCAGACTTGAGTTGAAGCAATGAGCTGGGAATGCCGTCAGATTTTGATGGGAGTGGGACTGGAATGATGCCATTATCGATGAGATCTTGAACGGCATGTCGGAGGCGATAACAAGCATTGGTGGGATGGCCAAGCATTTGATGGTAGGTGCAGAAGTGATTAGGGTTGGGGCTAGCAGGGAGAACCTTGGGCAGTGGAGTTGGGGTTAGAGGCCTGATGGAACCGGCATCGAGAAGCTTCTCGTAAACTGAGGCCAGAGGTGCAGATAAGCATGAGAAGATCCTTGGCTGGCTCCGGCGACGGGATTGAGGGTTCAAAGTGGAACCTCTGCTTGCTTTGCACAACACTGCGCCTTCAACATGGTGCATTCTTCTGCCTTTGGGGGTGACTTTGAATAGAGATTCAGCATCCTCTTTTGGGTGAACTCTAACCTCATGGAACTCGGCCAGACTTTTGAACATGTCTCTTAAGCACGGCTTGATTCCGACCGCCGGAGTGTGGCAGGCCTGAGGAGGTTCTTTGGCTCCAGCATTAGCATCGTTTAGCACCAGACCCGATTTTGACAGGGCAGAGGTAAAAAGGTCAACCAGCCCCTGGATGATAATCATTTGTTTGTCCAGCTTCTGGCTCATTTCTTCCACAACCTTCTTTATCTCAGCCAACTCTGTTTGTGCTGCCATTTTGGATTGATGATTGAGGAAAGTGATATGGCAATGAAATAGCCCCGGCAGACACTCCCAAGCGGGTTTGGCTCTTCTTTTCGGTACTTTCCTCGACGGTGCCACGCCCAAAGCTAGACAGTAAAGCAATCGAAGGCTCAGGAAGTGTCCCTGCAATAGTTTTATTTTGAAAGGAAAATGAAACAACGGAAAATGCCTGTAAGAGCGTCGTCGGTGTCCTCCTAGACTCTAGAACTAGCAGACAAAACCGTTTTATGACAGCCGGACGCTGCCCAGGTCCTCAGATTTCTTTTCGGCGATGTACCTTGACGGGATCGATTAACACTAAGAGATGTCGAAACAGCCTAAGTCTTTGACTATTCCGCTTTCGAAGTTTCAATGCTGGAACGGAACAACTAGGTGTTTGATGACATGATGCTATAACCAGGATGGCGTAAGCAGCACTGTGCCGGAGCCTTGAGTGGTGTAAGTGTTTAGCACTTTTAACCTGAGCGGTGTGAGCATCATGACATGTTTCCTGTTGTTCCTAGTTTTCTGCTTGAAACCTCGATCGGGTTTAGGCAAGGACTTAGAAAGCCTTGATTTCCCAAAGTCTCGTTGACCCAAGGAATTTTTTGAAAAGTTGATAACGTGCACCATCATGATGCACGACTCGTCATCGGTCCAGGCAGCGCCCTAGCAGGCATAAAACGGGTTTGAAAGAGAGAAAACCCTAAAAGCCGCCCTAGCATGCTCCTACGCAGAACGGTATGGATGTATGTACAGGCATGCGATATGGAAAGCAGTAACATATAGACAGTTTATGGGGTTAGATGCAAGTAATCCTACCCTATGGGTTCCTGTCTTAGTTTTGAAAGGTTCTAGTGCTTTGTACGCGTGACAAGGCTGGTTTTGGCTTAAGGGGGTTCCTCAGGCTAGAGATGTTTTATACCTCCCATCGCCCTGCGTGCAGCAAAGCAATGGTCAAACAATAATACGTCTCATCATCGTCCAAGGTTGTTGAGCATTCGAGGACCCCGGGCTCCAGTAAACTGTGCCGGTTACCCAAAACACCTCAACGGGGCTGATAGAACACCGATGCAAATGTACGCATGCCAAAAGAATGATCGAGAGAGAGAAAATCGCAAATGCTTTTTTCAAAAAAACGCCTTTTGAAGCTTGGCTCACTTCATTAATCGACATTCGGACAAAACTACACAAGCGAACAATAGTAAAAGCCCCAGTTCGGAGTGGTCGGATGTAGAATCCTGTTACGTTACCACTCCGTTCTTCAGCAGCGCGAAGCGTACTGTTTTGACAGACTTTTGAAAACTGTTCATTCGTGTATTAATTCCCAAGTGTTGATTAATGTAATGTCCCCAGCAGAGTCGCCACTGTGGGCACACACCCCAAAAATATCCCGCGGTTTCGTGCATGAAAATTCCGGGTGCGCCCTTCTCGCGGAAAGCGCGGCGAAACGCTTCGCAGATCAGAGAGTCGCCACTCGGGTTTTGCGGAGAGTACCCAAGAAACCGTGTTTTCAAAAAAACGTTTGAATTACATTTGCTTGAGTTTGAAAAAGGCTTGTAAACTGGACCGTCGTCACCTTTGAAATCTGAGGTTCGGGAGCCAGGTTACGAGAGAGGAAGGGTTTTATGGCACCCCCTCTCGCCCAATCCGGAGATCGGTCTCTACTCAGGCATTTTATAAAACATTTGCAATTCTCTCTTTGTTTGATCATTTTTTTAGCCAGTTAGGGCTGGGGAACAGTTAACGGGGGATTAAAACTGTAACACATTTGCATTTATGTACAAGTACGTGACAAAATATTTATGGATGATGATGTTTGATCTAAGCAAACATAATAGATTGAGAACAAGCTACTGTGAACATTTTGAACAGACTAGAGCACACTGACTGTGCTGTGGTGCACACAGAAGCAAGCCTGCATGCACTGGCTAAGCAACTGCATGCAGCCCTGACCTGCGTGCGCCACACCACAACTGGCGTGCGCCGGTAAACTCAAATTCACAGCTTCTGTTATCAACCCTCTGGGCTCTGGAAAGGACCAGTGCACACCCAGGACAAACCACGCAGTTGATAAATATTACTAAGCTATTACAGAGAGATAAAGGGCTAAAAAGCCACCAAATGAACAGAAAACCCCTTAAACAGTGAGGGGAGGATGATCAAAGGCCTGGATGGAAGATCCATGCAAGGGCCAAGCCACTGGAAGCTAGGTTACTACCGTACGCCAGTAGTTTATGGCCGTACGCCAGTTATACCTTTGTTCCAGTGCTTTGGCTTTGCACCATCTGGGCTCTGGAACATGACCAGAAGGCTCCCAGAGGCCAAGCTATAGCAAGATAAAGATGGAAAAGAAAGCAGTTCTAAAAGACAGTAAGCAAAAGGTTGATTTTAGCATGCAGCAGGGTGATCAGAATATAAATAAAGCGACAAAACAATGATCCATGGACCCCACGCCAGTTTTGCACGTACTGCCATGACTGGCGTACGGCTCACACTACTGGCGTGCGCCACTGGTCACTGCACACGGTTTTGAAACCTTGCCAGCGTTAGGGCCAGGACTGGTATAGATTACCAGCCTTGACCCTGCTAGCCCCCCTCAGGGGTCAGAACAGAAGACAGGAGCAAGAGGTGTTATACCTTTGCTTGTGAGTTTTGTGGATGATTTGAGCTTGAGCTTGGGGTTTGAAGGTTTGAGAAGTGAGTATGATGTGTAGTGGACTGGGTACTACTCTCCTTGCCTTGACTCTTACTAGATGATAGAGAAAACAAGAAAAAGAGAGGAGAAAAGGAAGAACCAAAGCTTGGGCTCTCTTAAATGTGCTAACCCCTTGCAAATAAATGCAAGGGGGGTATTTATAGGCTAGGAGCCAACTGATCAGTTGGGCTTAAGGGGCTGTTTGGTTTGTTAAGGCCAAGGAGGAGCCTCCCATGCATTAAATGCATGGGACTTGGCTTGAAAGGTGGTGTGGTTGAAGAGGGAACAGGAGGACGGTCCTCAGCCACCAGAGGACTGCTGGCAGACGCCAGGTGGCGCCCCAACTCTCGCGTGCTCTGCTGGCAAAAAGTTGATTTGACTGGCTCTGACTGGCGTGCGCACCTTAGAAGTGGCGTGCGCCAGTAACTGGGGATGACTGACACGTGGCGGTGGTTCCAGCGCACGCTAGTCATCCACCAGCGTACTCCAGTAGGGTTTTGCTGAGGCCATTTGGTTCTGGCTTAAAGGGTTTGAAAGGGATCTGAAAGGGTTTTGGAATGCTCAAAGCTCAAACACGCTAACAATCTCGAGATGTTCTTGACCCGTTTCATCATTGGGGAATCAAATACCGTAAGTAAACTATTCTGGAAGGTCCAAAATAGGGTGTCTACAATTGTCAATTAATTTATGAATATAAAGTTTTCACATGGTAGTAAAGAAATGGACCCTGGTTGTTAATAGAAAATGACCCTTACATTTATTTTAATCATTGGATTTGTTGAATTCCATTAATTGAAGAAATAAGGGTGACACACTGATACAATGGAAACCAAACTACAAAGCAAACTCGGAAAGTTCCGCAGAAGGCTAACAACCATTCAAGCTCTTTTACGCGATGCGGAGAGAAAAAGAGTTGGAATCAGAACCATTGAAAATTTGGCTAAAGAGTCTCAAGGCTGGAACCACTTTATTTTGACACCATGTAGTAATCGGCAAACTCGGATTTTAATATCAATTTTTTTTGATAGGCAACAAGAATTTATTAAGAACTCGACAATGAGTACATCGAGAAGAGATCAAATACGGACCACAGAGAATGAGGTACCATACAGGCCTAAAGAAAAGAGAAAAGAAAAAAGAAAATACATTCAATGGAACTTGAATGAGGTATCAATTGTGTGCTAGCATTTGTCGCCAACGTCATTCCGTGCGTTCCCCAAGTTCTGAAACAAGGAAAATGAGCATTAAACTCTAAGTAATGCACTAAATAATCATAACAAGTGTAAGTTTGAGAGCGTAGATGGACACATTTATGCCCGTATCAAGTAAAGTTCCAATTTTGAAGGGGTAAAGAAATAGACCCTGGTTGTTAATCGAAAATCACCCATACATTCATTTTAGTCATTAGATTTGTTGAATTTCATTGAAGAAAAAAGAAAAAAGTGAAACACTAATTAATTACACAATGGAAACCAAATTAGAATGTGAAATCAAAAAATTATTTCGTTTTCCTTGGTTTTAATTGTAGGTTGGTCTGGTAGTCCCTTGCACCGGTGTCAAAAATGATTTGTGGTGGTAAACTTACGCAACGCTGAAAGAATGAAAAGTCCTTAGGGGCTGTTATATATGCGTCCACGTTTTGCATGATTATTTTTATTTTATTTTTTGATAAACTGGAATTGCTTAACAGAAAATTAAAATACGGTCCTGGGAAATTTAATTCCCCTTACATCATCAAGGATAGTCTAAGGATAACTTTTGCAACTGTATTAATTTGCACTTCGATTGGCCTCCCGAAAAACAAGGCAAACTTCTGCTTCAAACCGGTCCAGCAACACCTTACAGTCAGTATGCTTCATGCTTGCCATGGTTTCCCAGACTCACAAGCAAGATTAATGACATTTTTTTTTACTGTAACTGAACAGTCAGGACTGGAATTATCAAAGACACGACAATTACGGGAAAGCCAAACAGAGCGAAGGGCTATAGGTAGAACACGCCAAGCTTATATCTTTATTTATGTTGATCCAACCGAATAGATCTTATCGACTTTTGATGAACAATATTTTTGTACGATCAAGTTTCACAATAAACTATACAAAATGAAAACTTCAGATCATCAAAATGAACTCTAGCATAAATCCTCAAATTGGCGAACTGGACCCAACTGTGGAGAACCTGGCTCCTTTTCGAAAGTAGCTGTCAATTTATTTCCATGTGATGCACATGGGAGTGGGCCATTGTTATTTATTAAAAATTTTTACTTTTTATCTCTGGTACTTTTCCTCTTTTTCCCTGCCAGCTAAAGTAGGAGTATAGAGAAATTTTTGGATGCAGAATGGGTACCACGTCACCCAATTGACGTACATTCGGGTTGTTCAAAATTGTATCAAACAGTTCAGATTAAAACACTCTATTTCCTCTTATCCCATCACTTTCTCTCCTATTTCCCTCTCTTTTTTCTCTCTCTCCAAATTCAAACCGTCCAAAATAAAAAATAGACGCTCCGATGCATCAAGTGGTACCACATGATACCTTCAATCGTGGACCTGTTGCCGGCAAGTTAACGTTAATATTTCCGTTTCAAAATTGCAGAGAAGAGAGAGGAGGGGGAATTAGAGAGAGAGAATTGAGGGGGGAGACCGAGATCCACCATTTACGCCGAAAAGTGAAAAGAATCTGAAAAGTCACATGTGATGTGATAGAGGTAAGGTGTAATGGTCATGTCACCTGTCTTGATTATTACACGTTAACTTTCCTCCACCAGATGTTTCGTCAAATGATTTTACTATTTTACCCCCCACGTTTGTCAAGACAATGTGTTTATAAAAGAAAAAGTGAAGGGTATTTTCGGAATTTGGTATAATGAGTATTGTTTTAAACCGTGTTGCAACTTTCCCATGCCAGTTCATGAAGCTCCTCATCTGAATTTTAGAATTTCGAAAAGATGCGTTGGCGTTGGTATTGTTCTGTGGCTTGCAGTTGAAATCAGGTATCAATTTTTGAACTGGGTTGCCATTTTTGTTTTGTTTAAAAATGATTAGCTTCTGCAAATTTAGCTTTTAATATAACTTCCACAAAGCCTTCTTCAATTAGTACTTATTTTGCAACTTTGAAAGGGAAAATAAGAACTATTGTTCCACTAAGAGTTGTTATGAAATAAGTAATTATTCGGTGTGCCATTTTTAATTGCTTAAATCTTTCAATATGAATGTCAAAAAATATGCAATATAGATCTTATTTGATAGATCTCAAATAGTTTTACAATGTTCGCACAATCATGAAATTCATTATAAATTGAAAGATATAAACGATCAAAAAATGACAAATTTTTGAATGTAGAAATAAGAAGTAAAAAGTTAGTGGAACATGGATTCTTATTGGGTAAAAAATAACTACTTATTTTGCTAGCGGAACGGGCAAAATTCCTCGGTTATATATTATATGGTTGAAATTATCCCAATCCATTTTGCCCCAGTTCTTGTTTTTGATATTAGACTTTGTTTTTTCATACGTTTTTCCTCATCAAGGGCTTTATAAGCTTCATTATTTCTCTGTAGAGTTGGGAAATGGGATTAACTTTTGAAAAAGAAAACGAAAATTCAACTCAAAAAACACTTATCACCTATACTTTCAATCATTAATCTCATTTCTCTCTCTACTCATCCAAACGAGGCATTGAAAACTGCGTGCGAAAACTCAAAAGCAAACTTTTGGGGGGCATTTGGTAACTTTTTTGTTTTCAATTTTTCGTTTTTGTTTTACTTCTGTGAAAACTAATGAAGAAAAGTTGTTTGGTGACAAATTTTCACTTTTTTGTTTTTCATAAACTTTTTTAGAGTTTTTTAAACTATGGAAACTACAAATAGGTGTTTTTCCTTTTTTTTTTTTTGAGAAACTCAAATATTACCAACCATGTTTCTTGTTTTTGTTTTTATGAAACCATAAACCTGTTTCTACTTTTAGTTTCTTAAAAACAAAAAATTAAAAAAGGTTACCAAACGCCCCCTTGGAAACTTGTAGTTTAGAATTAATCTTATATAGTTTTAACCAAAAAAAAAAAAATAGTTCAGGTCCAACCATAATTGCTAAAAGAAACAGAAGGAGGGAAATTTTGTACTGTTAGCTGTTGTTTTTCCAATGGGGTGAAGTATTTCATGTACTAAACTAGAATAGAATTTGAGCTAGCTGTAAGTCTCATTTTTCTGTTGGAACATGACTGGAGTATGGAGCTAGTTCACCATTCTGATCTTAATGAAATACTTTCTAGAAGCTATTGAGCAGCTGTTTTTGATGTTTCAACTGTTCATATTTTGGAGACTAAATTTACTCAACTGCAGTGGTTGACAGGTTTTTGGGATTTCTGGTTTCAAAAAGAATTCAATGGAAATGCTCTAGAGGCACCTTAAAGGTCAGTGTTTTTCGCTTGAAGTTCGATGATAGTGACGATAGGGTACGAAGACAGTAATAGTCCAGTGGTATATGAGTCTATGAAGGCAAGCCATGGTGGCTCAATAATAGAAACAAAAAATGTTTTATATTATTTATGATTGTCCTGTTTGGTGTCAAGAAAAGTAGGTGGCCCACACACGAGCCGAAATAATTAGACCGATGATATTGCATACCGAATCGAAGTCGAAATAGTTTTTTCATATATCATCGTTAAATAGATAATCATGTTGTGGGATTCTCGATTGCCGAGTAGATGAGAAAAAATTTCAAATCCAAAGGCAAGACATGTCGGGCTTGCTCCGAAAGTGGAGAGGAACACGAGAACCAGCATTTCTTCTTTGGACCAAATCAAACCAATATATGAGAACAGTTTGTCGCGAGTCTTCGGTTGACAATAGGATTGTATGTTTTTCAATAGGATTGTATGATCATATAAGTAGTGCTAGATTCTTTGGAACTAATTCATGTTTTGGTGCCAGTACGTAATTGTTCAACCATGGATGAAATTGTATTGATTGTATGAATTAATTAGTTGATTCCATAAGCCTTAAAAGTTAAATCTTTAATTTTAATTGGTTCTTCATGGATTCAAAAGATAAATTACGTTTGTTTTCATTTTTGTTCCTGGTTGGTTAGAGCAGCATGCAGGGGTTTAAAGCTGAAATTTGGTATGGCAATTAAAGTAGATCTAAATTCCTTCCTAAATGTTTTTCCCTCTAATTGAACTCAGACCTACACTTACATATATTTGAACTACTTTTATCGTTTTTAAACGAGCTTGGAAGTTGGTCATGGAATAGAAAAGAAATGAGAGGATAATTAATTTAGGGAAATTTATAGAAATGGTCCTCCTAGTTTCACCCGAGTCTCATTTTCGTCCTCCAATTATCAATTGCAACTCTTTTGACCTTCAAGTTTGGTTTTCGTACTAATTTGGTCCAATTTTTAACATCTGTCAGCCAAACTGGATGGAAAAAATCAAATTGAGGATAGACGTCATCAATTGGACCAATTTGGAACGAACTGCAATGTCCAAATTGCCATCAATCTGATTTTTTTCGTCCAGTTTGGCTGGCAGAAGTTATCAATTGGACCAATTTGATACGAAAACCAAACTTGAAGGTCAAAAGAGTTGTAATTGATACTTGGAGGACGAAAATGAGACTCGGATGAAACTAGGAGGACCATTTATATAAATTTCCTATTAATTTCCCTAAAGTTAGATACCGAAATTGAGATACATTTTCAGCATCCAATTACCGAAATGAATTAACTCATAATCATTGCGGATGTACCGAAATGTATGTTCGGCAGTTGTTTACCGAATGTTGAACATATTTTCGACATGTAGTTACTGAAATATAATTTTTAAAAAATTTTAACGGGCTACGGGAGAAAATTTGAGGATTGCGAATAGTCGCCCCCTTAATTTATCATGTTTGGTTTGAGAGGAAACAGAGAGAGAGGAAATTAACAAAACGAAAAATTAAGGACAGCAAATCTTTCTCTACAATTTCCTCAAAGTTTTCTTTTCCTTTTCTTTCTTTTATTTTACTTTCTTTTTTCTCAAGTTTCAAACGGGACCTTAGTATCTATGAGTTGCACGATAAGTTGCTATATACTTGTCCATATGATCATACTTAAGTGAATGTTATCACATAGATGTTTTTGTATAACTTATGATTTTTTTTTTTTTGTCCACCATACTAATCGAATTGTACAAATACGACGGTAATTATGTTAATGGGCCATACATAGATCTAGAGGTTACGAACTGCCCTTAGATGAATGGGCCTTAAGTTGCTCGCTATGCGCACAAGCTACTAGCTAGTAATTTGTTAACCACAGTATGCACTAAACATACTTTTGTCTCGATTTCTTGGTTTTGGCACTGAGCAAAGACTAGTTTACTATTTCTGAGAACAAGAAAACTGAAACACTACCAAACAGTTCAGGGTTACGGATATGCATGCAAGATTTTTGTGAGCCATTGCCGAACAAAAAAGCTGCCATTATATAAGGCCTTCAATTTCTCTCTGCACCAAATTAACCAACAAAACCAAACTCTTTGCAGTCCATCTAAACGTGATCTCCTCTCTTGATATAGCTTTAGTACAACTCCAGCAAGAATTAATTTTGGTTGTTTATCCTTGTTTATTAATTAGGGTGAGAGAAGCAAGGAACACAATTACTAAGGATGGTTGATGCTGTTGTCTCCTTTGTGGTGGATAGACTTGGTGACCTTCTCATTGAACAAGTTGTTTTTCTACGAGGAGTGAAAGATGATGTTGAATGGTTGAGGGACCAGTTGGAGTGTATGTTGTGTTTCTTGAAAGATGCAGAAGAAAAGCAAGATATCGACAATCGAATGCGCAAGTGGATATCCGATATTAGAGATGTTGCTTATGACGCCGAGGATATTATTGACAACTTCATCCTCAAAGTAGAAGCAGAGACTCCAAAGAAGATGGGGTTAAAAGAATGCTTTGAGAAGTATTTTTGCATTTGCAGCAAACATTCAAGCCTCATCCAACAAGCAAATCTCGGTCGTATAGGACGGGAAATAAAGACATTGAAGACCAAGCTCAATCAGATCCAACAAAATCAAGAAACTTACGGGATAAGAAAAATTGTCGATGCAAGAGAAGGATCAGATCGCATGAATACAGTAGATAATTGGCGACAAAAAGAACGCTCATATAAAGACAATGAGCATGTTGTAGGATTCAAGCAGGATGCTGACAAATTAATGTCTGAACTTGTGAAGGAAGTGAAAGATCGGTATGTGATCTCAATCGTAGGAACCGGAGGCTTGGGTAAGACAACTATAGCTCGAAAGCTTTACAAGACTCTTAGTCTTACAAAGGTATTTGACTGTTATGCTTGGGTTTCCGTGTCCACTGATTACAAAATCCAAGATCTTCTCCGATCAACAATAAAATCTTTCAAAAAGCCAAACAACAAAGAGGAATTAGAGTTTCTAGAGAAGATGAAAGAAGAAGATTTGGAGCCTCATTTACGTGAAACCTTGAAAGGACATCGATATTTGGTGGTGCTTGACGATGTATGGGACGTAAATGCTTGGCGAAGCTTGAGTAGAGCGTTTCCAGATGAGAAAAATGGAAGTAGAGTAATCATGACAACCCGAAACAGAGCTGTTGCCGAGCCTAGCGATGAGAGAACATATGTCCATGAGCTCTCATTTTTGAAGGACGAAGAAAGTTTGGAATTGTTTTGTAGTAAAGCATTTCCTCACTACGATGAGGTTGGAAATCAAAAAAGTCGTTGCCCTCCGGGCTTGGAGAGTTTGGCTAAAGAGATGGCCTGCAAGTGTCGTGGCTTACCCCTAGCCATAGTTGTATTGGGTGGGCTACTGCGAAGAAAAGATCCTGACCAGTGGCCCAAGTTGGCAGAGCACATGTGGCGCCATGTAAGGGATCATGACGAACGTCGTGTTCAACATATATTGGCTTTAAGTTTCAACGATTTGCCCCATCGCTTGAAGTCATGCTTTCTTTACTTGGGTTTGTTTCCAGAAGACTTCGAAATTGAAGCAGAGAAACTCTGTCGGTTGTGGGAGGCAGAGGGTTTCATAAAACTAGACAAAGAATCTGAGGAGGAGAAGGCGGAGGCGTATTTGAGAGAGCTAATTGACAGGAGTTTGATTCAGGTAGTCAAAAGAAATTGGAGGAGAATCATAACATGTCGAGTGCATGATCTGCTCCGTGATTTTGCAATCGAAAAGTCGAAGGAGCTAAATTTTCTTCATATCTATGAAGGAACAGTTGCTCCCAACACCAACAGTCGAAGACTAGCCTGCTATCGTGGATTTGAGAGGTTTGTTTCGTTGGACCAATCAGATATACGTCTACGAACCCTCTTGTTTTTCAATTTAGCAAATGAAGACCCGGAAATAGCACAGCTACAGTCCTTTTGCAGGCAGTTGAGATTACTGAGAGTGCTAGAGGATGATCTATCCAATCATTTTCGAAGGAAGGAGAAGGAGAAAAAAAGACTGCCAGATGAAATCGGGAAATTGATTCACTTGAGGTACCTGGGGTTAACAAATATGAATGCACTCTCACAGTTCATAGGTAACTTGCATGCCCTACAAACCCTGGAAGTGAAAACAAGTGGCAGTGATCCAATTCAGTTACCTGATGAGATATGCAAAGCAAAGCAGCTACGACATTTAATTGGACGTTTCAAGTGGCCGTTTCGAGTGGACAATATGACAAATCTTCAAACTCTCAAAGAGGTGGTTGTCAAGGACCAGATGGAATTTAACCCAATGGATTTGATCAATCTTCGCGAGCTTACCATAGAATATGTCAGAAAGGGCAACAATAGATATACATTAGATTGTATCGGTGGATTAACAAACCTCGAAACCTTGGAGGTAACTGGGAAAGAGAGTTCCGAGGTCGACTTGCAGCCACTCTGTCGCAGCCAACACCTCCTCCAATTGAGGTTGGTCTGCTCTGCCCATTGGAAGCTACCATCAGAGGTGCTTCCGAATCTCAGGTACCTCTTCTTAGATGCAAGGGATGTTACTGAAGATCCTATGCCAGTGTTGGAGAAGCTTCCAAAATTGACAATTCTCTTGTTGTTTGGTATACGTGGAAAGATGGTTTGCACAGCTGGAGGATTCCCTCAACTCGAGATCCTACAACTTTGGCCTCCCCCCGGTTACAGTGCTTCGATCCAAGTGCAAGAAGGAGGAATGCCTGTGCTTAAGGGTTTGTTGATAGAAGGCGGTGATGATGTTTGGATGCCAGATAGACTACGCTCCATCCCTAGACCGGACCCCCCTTTGGATTGGAATGAGTGGGCTTACTAATTAAGTATTGAATTAGCTTTGGATAATGCTTGTCTTTTTTACATTTCGCGAGAATATATAATGTTAATTTGTTTAAACAAGCAGAGCTAAGTCTGCTTAAATTAATTAGTTTGCGTTTTGTTTCATTTGATAATTAGCTGATGAAGCTTTTCATTTCTATGTACGTACGAAACGTATTGTATTCTCGCGCGGTCTCTTTCCTTTCCTTGCTATAAATTAGTAGTAATAAAGGACGTGTGATTTTTTGTTTTCACCAAAAAATTACAGTATCATAATGTTTTTCTTTTTTAATTAGTTACAATTACCATTGAGGCGATCGACACAGCACTCAATTAAGTGTAAGAGGTGGAATAAGTGTGTATTGAAGCTTTGGATCTTAATGCTTAATTAATTGTCTTTTTCATTGAGGCGACACAGCAAGTGTAAGAGGTGGAATAAGCTAGTGTATTGAAGCTTTGGATAATGCTTAATTGTCTTTTTCATTTCGGGATTACCCATTCAATATATGGCTTATTTTGCATGGCAATTTTATGCTACGCGAACCCCCCAAATTAAACTCACATACTCTACTTTTTGCATCGAGAAAGAAAACAAAATGGAAACTATTACAATGGGCTAAAAAAAGTAAAGGAGACGCGTAATTGTGATTTAAAATCATATTGATCGGTTACCAATTAGTATGTGCAAGGTGTACAAAAAAAACAAATCAAATTGATGTTATGCACACACTGGATAAGAATAACAAAAATTCAGTTTTGATTTGGTATTTTTACTCCGATCACATACTAATCAGTATCCGGTTAACATGATTGTAAACTACAATTATGAGTCCCCACGAGGTCTACATTATGGACGAAACAGATCATTGAACTAGGTCCAGTAAGTCGCCAAAAAAAACACAATTGCATCCGTCTTGGCAATTGCCAAGAAGCCGTTTCCAAAACTAAGTTCACCTGTATAGCTTAGATTTTTTCACAATTACATTTCTCTCAAATACATTTCTCTTTTTTGCTATAGTATTTCTAATACAAATTTTTAACCTTAAATACCACGTAGAAGGTTTTATTATGTTTCAAAATGTTTTGGGCCTAAGGTTAACTTTTTCAATAGAAAATAATGTGAACTGTTATAAAATGAAGGTTGTAAATTGCCTAAGATGTATGAACTATGGAGAGAAGGGTGTAGATATACCACGGACAATATACTTTGGTGATCATCTTTTTTTTTTAAACGGCAAAAAAGGAATTTTATTAATCACGATAATGAAGTACATCATGTTAAAGGGCAAGAGAAGATAGCATCACAATGTGTGATCATGAGTAACATCCCAACTAGGTTGGCACCCTACCCCACGATAATCATATGCTATTCAAGTCCAAGGATTGACAAGAAATCAACCCAAACAGAATACAAGATAAACACCTAGAGAAAGCTTTCAAAGTAAGAAGCAGAAGCTTCACCATTGGGCTCAATCCCAACCAACAGTGCAAGACTTCCTTTATCCCCTACCAGTTGAAGGTAAGGCCCAGGTCCAGAAATGGCCTGAAACCGGCAGGACAGAAAGAGTAGAATCCTCAGAATTCGACCATTGCATTAAAATGAGTCACCATGATAATGGTAGCATTAGATTTCTAATTCAGCAAGAAAACAATATCAACAGCAGCATCAAATTAAACAGTAGCAGCACCAGCATCAAAAGGCAATAGCAGCACAAGCATCAAAAGGCAGTAGCCTTGCACAATCAGCACCATCCGATTAGTTTGGAATTGACATCTACAGAAGACAGAAGTATCCACAATAGATGTAGCAGAGAGCAATCTAAGCACTGATGTGCATAGAATGTGATAACAGCAGCTCCAAGAGATGGCAGAGAAAAAAAACAGGACACAGACCACACCAAAAACCGACCTTTGAGTACAATATATGTTTTGGGTACATTATATATGTTTTGGGTACATTATGATGTGTCACTAATGTATTGATGGAATATGCTTCATTTGTCATGTACTAGAGCATATTCTACCAACACCCAAAACGTGGTAATAAAAAATGGTAATTATAAACGGTATATCAATTGACGTGACATTCATGCTTCTTTCTTCCAAGCAAATAGGTCTACCAAATTCATCAATACACGCAATAGGTTTATACACATGCGAAGATAATCGGAAAACAGTAGAATGCTTTAAGTAATATCTTTTATTCAACTTCTTCAAAAATATCAATACCGGAGTGTTCAGCCATATGAGTACCACCTCCATCTCCAATTTGAATGGGTATCTCAGATTTTAGATCGAACTGAATTTTTTTTTTACAAAAAGCATTAAAAATACATTTTTAAAAAAATTAACGGTTTGGATCATCTTTGTGAGACCTAAGGTGGGCCCCACAAACATGTTGTGCAAGTAGCAGGGCCCTATACCTAGACATTTTGTAAATTTCTTGGTTGATTGGAACGTGAGAAACCTAGCAAAACTGAATGATAATAGAGGGATCGGAGGAGCGCAACACTTTTGAATATTATTTGATAGAAATAATTCTACCATATTCATCAGTACCCAAAATAGATGTACATACGTACTATGATTATTTGAAAACTACAATGCTTCTAGTGATGCCTTTCATTCGACTTCTTCAATAGTATCAATACTTGATCGTGTTTAGCCATATAAGTACCACATCCATCTCCAATTTGCATGGATATCTCGAAAGTATACGCGTTTTGTGCTTTCCTTTTTCGGAGCTTAGACTTTTGTATACCTCCAACATTGTAGGCCTATCGTTGGAAGAAAGCCAGATACATACAATAAAGTGCCATGCACTTTGAGGAACTGAGAAATCTCACCGTCAAATCCTTTTCCAATCAATGAACTATCGATGGCATCGCACAGATTTCCACCAATCGAAGTCCCATCAAAACCTTCACACAAATTGGACACCTCCTCGGGGTTTTCTCCTGTCACTTCAACAAGTAGAATTCCAAAGGCATACACATCGTCTGATTCTTTAAATTCAATTTTCTCACAGATTCTCATCCTCAAATTTCTAGAATTTGATCTCACGATCATTCTTCCTTCAAAAGATGATATTTTCCAATCGAACTTGTTATCTAGAAAGATAAATTTGGAGCATATTTTGCCATGAGTTACTCTGTAGTAACAATTGTGGTGGAGCCATGCCAAACCTCTTGCTATCCCAACTGTGATATCATTCACTTTTGTTTTTGTTGAGTGGTTGGACGATAATGAATGACCCACATTGTATGGAAACCATATTTTATTCACAAAGAATACACATAAAAATATCACATGACACTCCGGGAGTAGTTATTAATTGGCCCCTTTTGACCTGTTGTCATCAACCTTTACTTGTGCAATTTTTTTTTGGTCATAGTATATACATTAGCGGGGTATTGGGGAGTTAGGCTCATTCCGCTTTCTTTCAAAATCTTCTTTTTCAAAAAGGCAAAGTACGGATTGCCTCCATGTGGTTTCGTCGTTTGGCAGATGGCCTCCTTGTATTTTATTAATGACTAATTCAGCTCCTTGTGGTTTTGGACTAAAGTGCAATCGTTACCTTTTCCATTCAAATTGACAGAATGTTGGCCTCACGCGCCCCTACTGCATCTATTGAACAAGAAATGTACTTTTTCTCCAAAAATGATATAATTAAAAAATTAACTATGTCCTTGTGGGTCATCTTCCCCACCCAGTTTCCGGCTTCCTTTTTTTTTCACTCTTTAGAGAAAACACAGCAAACCCACTAACATTGCAAAGCTTATATATCCTTTCAAAGCAATCGATCGACTTTGAAAGATCGACCAATGTTCGCCGGCGCTCTGCCACTGCACGCCTATGTTGTTCGCCGGTGCTCTGGCCACCTCCGTGCCACCACGTTGACCCACGGCCATAACCTGGGTCCATATCTCTCTCTCTCGCACACACACATATATACAAATATAGATGGGTGCGTCCTAAGGGTGAGCAAAATAACCGTCAAGTCGTGAATCCAATCCAAATCAATCCAAACTGACTAGTTTGGTTTGGTTTTTTAGTGATGTGGTTTGGTTTTGGTTTAAAAAATTTAGAAACTGTGTTAAATAGTTTGGTCTATGGCTTTACGTTAACAGTTTTGGTTCCAAACCGATCTGAACCGTATAACACACACATATACTATAATATGTTTAGATACATTAAATAAAATTATTTTTTTAATCTAATTCTCTATTCCACCACCCTATTATTTTACTTCCAAATTGATTCCCTAAACTTCTATATGCGATAACCTATTCCTACAATTTCAATACACTAAACATAGGTTCGACTAAGTCAATTGATTTCTCACTCTTTTTGCTTGGTTACGAATTTTCTAATCTAATACTCTATTTCACGGCTCTATTCCTTCTCTAATTTCTTGTATTCTACTCTTATTTAGTTAGTTGATATTAGTGAGTTTTGGTGATTTTTATATAACTAGCTAATTTAATATAAGTTTTAGTATTCAATTTTAAGTACTTCAAATAGTTTATGGGGATGATATATCAATTTTGAGCGAACCGTGGTTCAAAACCGAAACCGAACCGTCTTTTAATGGTTTGGATTGGTTTGGTTATATGAATTTTATGGGTTGGTTTGGTTCTCCAAATTCTTAATCCGTAGGTAGTGGTTTGGTTTTTGGTTTACTATCAAAACCGGACCAATTATGGATTTTTTATTTGACTGTATTTTAATCTTTGGAATGTTAATTTGGAGCCCACTATGACCTGTGAAGGGTTCCTCTATTTTCCCAATTTTAAGTCCATGAATTACATCTAGTTCAATGCTTCCCCACTTCACTGTTCAGATACATGTTTCTTGAACATACGAATATTTGGTCAAAAATTGAATTACCATTTTAATTCAAATTGGATCTAAGAATAGTTGAACTAAAAATTAGAAAAAATTGTTGTCTAATACATTTTCATGTGTGCATGTGTGGCTCTGGTAGGTAGAGAGAGAGATGAAGCAGTTGAGGGATAATGGGTCAGAAGGAGGCGGTGGAACTATGGAAGGAGGCGGTGGATCCGAACTGTGAATTATTGTTGCGGTGATGGTGGGTGTAGATATATGACGGACGTACATTGAGAAAAATGTAACATTGCCTAACGAGGGGAGTACTAGATTTTTATTAGGAAACAGTCTCAGTGTCTTGAAAAAAACAATTTGTCGGACCACTACAATTTTTTTTTTTTTTTTGATTGGCAAAAGAAAATTTTATTAAACTCGAAAAGGGTACATCGAGTAAAAGGGAAGGGAGAACCAGAAAGTTCAACCCAATCCTACAAAGATAAATAAAGACAAAGTAATTAAATAAAAGGAAAAATACACCCAAATACTCCTAAATAATGAGACGTCTAACACCATTAAGATTTCTTTTAATATCTTCCACCGTATACACCTTGATATCAAATCTGGCTTTGATCTATAAAGCTGCCCTTGTTTTGGTTAGCTCTACCACTTGGTTACGATCCGCAGCTTTGTTGTTGAAAATAGCATCATTCCTTGCAATCCAAATAGACCATAATGTTGCATAAAAGCAATATTCCCACATATGTTTTTTCCAAATTTTTGAACCCAGACGAAAACCACCAGGAAGATAAATCCAACAAATTTGAATGAGCCACCCAAGTTAGGTTCCACCAATCTACTCCCTCCGTCCCTTTTTAAATGTCCTACTTCGTAACTCCAACTTATTAAAAAGACATCATCATTATACCTTTCACATCAACTTTTTCCTCCACTTTCCCTACTTACCCATCATCATTACACTTTTACTCACTAACTTTTTAAAATGGAATCTACTTTTAGGGACAAAATAGACGATTCACCAACTTTTACCCACTAACTTTACAAAATGGACACTTATTAAGGTACAGCCCAAAATGGAATACTGGACTGTAATAAAGGGACGGAGGGAGTACTATTTTTGTCCAAATGTATGTAGAAAATGGGCAAGAAAGAATCACATGTATTGGTGTTTCCAGTTCCAGTGAACAAAATGGACAAGCCAATGCTTGCTCGTCCAATCCCACAATTATATTTCTACTGCTCAAAATTGACCTTGTCGCAATCCTGCTCTAACAAGCCAACCACGAAAAAATCTCCACCTTTGGAGGGCTAAGATTTCTCCACAAAGACCCAAGTCCAGAATTTGTGTTAAATGCATAAGCTTCCCAAAGATCATATACAGACTTAACGGAAAATATGTTGTTTGAGTTACCAGTCCAGAGCATCTCATTCAATCTTGACGGCACTAAAGAGACATTCCGTAATCTGCCACTTAACACATCCATTTGTTCCTTTTCCCAAACATATAGTCTCCGAAAGGACAAAAACCAATCCCCATCACCTTCTGAATTAATCATATTACATACCAACTCATCTTGTTGTGTTGATTTCAAATAAAGTCTAGGAAATTCCTCCCGTAATGTTTGATCTCCCATCCATCTGTGATTCCAAAAAGAAGTTTTATTCCCAGAGTACACTTGAATTCTGTAACCAGCCTGAATAATATTCCCCACATCACTATCCATATTCCCAATTGAGCAAATATCCTTCCAGATGATAGACGCTCGACCAGAAGATGGTAATTGGGGAAGCCAATTTTGCTGTGAGAATCCATATTTTTTGCACACCACCTTAGCCCATAAGGAATCCTTTTCTCTACTGAATCTCCGCCACCATTTTGCTAAAAGAGCATGATTTTGTTCAATCATCCTTTTCACTCCTAAACCTCCATATTTTTTGCTCTTTGTTATAATTTCCCAACTAACCAAATGGATTTTCTTTTTTTCAATGGAATCACCCCAAAAAAACTGCCTTTGAAGCTTCTCAATTTTCCTTGCAACAGATATCGGCATCTTGAAGAGGGACATGAAGTACACAGGAAGACTGCTTGTATTTGAGTTGATAAGTGTCAATTTACCTCCCGAAGACATAAATTTCCTTTTCCACACGGCCAATTTTTTCTCCAACCTATCTATCACAGGTTGCCAAGTTTGCACTTTTCTTGGATTAGCTCCAAGAGGGAGACCAAGATAGTTTAGAGGAAGGGACCCAATGCGACACCCCATCACCTGAGCTAGCCTTTCAACATCCTGATCTTGGCATTTAACCCCACACAACACACTCTTTGAGAAGTTAATTTTCAAACCCGACATGAGTTGAAATAATCTTTGAATCCTTTTCAGAGCTACAAATTCCTCCAACTTATTTTGGCAGAAAATGAGTGTGTCATCTGCAAATTGTAAGTGAGAAACCATCTCCCCATTTCTACCAACTCTGACTCCATTTATTAAACCAATTGCTCTAGCCCTTTCCAGCATAATATTTAAGGCTTCCACAATGATATTGAACAGGAACGGGGATAGAGGATCCCCTTGTCTGAGACCTTTACTCGTTTTAAACTCTTTTGTAGCAGAACCATTAACAAGGATTGACATTGAAACAGTTGAGATACACTCCTTGACCCATTGACACCATTAATCCCACAACCAACTTTTGTAAGCATATCAATTAAAAAACTCCAATTTACACAGTCGTAAGCCCTTTCAAAATCAAGTTTTAGAAGTAAGCCACCCTGAGCACTGTTTTTCCAGAAATCAATGACTTCATTAGCTATCATTACTCCATCAAGGATTTGCTTTCCACCAATGAAAGCCGCATGAGTTTCCCCAATGACCTTAGGGAGAATGTTTCTGAATCTATTTGCCAAAACTTTAGATAGAAGTTTATACACCCAACCAACCATACTAATTGGCCTAAATTCCTTAAATGAAGTTGGTCCATCAATCTTTGGAATTAAAGCCACAAAAGTTGAGTTGATACCTGAAGTAAGTTTGGCATTTGTATGAAACTCTGAAAAGAACTTGAGCACCATATCCTTCAGAAAACTCCATCCTTTCTTGACAAATGAGAAGTTGAAACCATCAGGGCCTAGAGCTTTGAAATTATTGCAATCCTTTACTGCATCCATGATCTCTTTTTCTTCGAAAGGTTTTTCCAAACCTTGAGCTTCCTCTCCAGAGATAGCTCTAGGGAAGATTCCCCCTAAAGTACCTCTATATATTCTGTCTTCCAAAAAATTGTGGCTAAAGAATTCCACCGCTGCTTCTTTAATCTCAATCGGATCCTCCAGAAGTCTTCCATTGAATTTAATAGAACCCACCTGCAAATTCCTCCGGTATCTACTGTTAGCCACAATCTGGAAAAATTTGGTATTCCTATCTCCAAGTTTCAGCCAGTTCACTCTGGATTTTTGTTTCCAAAGTGATTCCACCATTTTCTCCAATTTCCAAAACTCAGTTTTGGCCTTGCTTCTGAGTTCTTTTTCATCTGAATTGAGTTGTCTATCCTCTGCCAATAGGTCCAGCTTATGAATCACTTCCTGACTTGATTCTAGAGCTGTGAATATATTTCCAAATTCCTCCTTATTCCATTGTTTCAATCGAGTTTTGTCGGCCCTTAATTTTTGAACAATAGCAAAGCCAGCCCAACCATACACCTGACAGCTCTCCCATGCCTCTTTAGCTACTTTCAAACAATTTGGATTGTTCAGCCATATATCCATAAATCGAAATGGTTTCGGTCCCCAATCTCTACAATCATCCGCGAGCATGATGGGATTATGGTCAAAAATTGGTCTAGGGAGACCCCATTGCACCAATTTAAATCTATCAATACAAGATTGAGATAGAAGGAATCTATCCAGTCGATTGTGAATTGCATGATCTTGGAAATTGGTCCAAGTGAATTTTCTACCCTGCACTTGGATATTCATCAGCTCCATTTGGTTAATAAAATCTCTGAAGTCCCTCATTCCTCGGTTAATATTTGTGCATCCAACCCTTTCACTGACTTCTGAAATTTCGTTAAAATCACCCCCTATGCACCATGGTAAATGAGAATTTGCTTTAATTTGAATCAGCTCATCCCATATTTCTTTCCTCTGAACTTCCCCATTCGGAGCATATATATTAACAAGAACGCATTGAAAATCACCATATAACGTACCTTCCAAGATAATGAAAGATCTATTGACAGTGATTTTGGATGCCTTAAACACCTCAAAGTCCCAAAGAATTAGAAGTCCCCCTTGAAGCTCCAATAGAATTAGATACCGCGAATTCCACATTTGTGTTTCCCCAAACCCTCTGAACCATCCTTAGCTCCACATTCTCCAATTTGGTTTCCTGAATAAATAACATATCGGGCTTTCTCTTCTTTATAATTTTAGAAACAAACCTTTTTTTTAACACACTCCCCATTCCACGAATATTCCATGATATTATCTTCATCGGAAAATATTGAACACCCTTTGATCACCTCAAGATGGATAAAATCAATTATCTCTTCCTCTCTCTCTCAGTCATGAGAGATTATTCCTTTGCCTCCAATTCAATCATTCTTTTGAGAACAAATTCATCATTCTTTCTGAAGTTGAACCCCAACTTTTCACCAACTTCTAGAGTGCCTCTAATTTCTTCGCCCAGAATTGAGTTGCTAATAATAGTTTCCTCTGATGATAGCGAAGAAGAAGAAGATTCTGTGATTGATTTCAACATTGTCCCCTGAGTTTTGATCAATTTCCTCTTGGACTTTGAATAAATTGTTGATGTGTCTTCTCCTTCTTTTCCTGCATACACCCGGAGTTAATTCCACCATCAAATTGATACCTTGAATCTGAGAAGCCCTCTGTTCATCTAGTGGAATAGTTGGTTCACTAGATTGTATTAGGCTCCGTTCCGGAAACCTTCTTAAAAAATAAGTACTTATTTCACATACTAAAAATTCGAAAATAATAAGGGCCTCCACAAAATTCAAATACAAACTTCACTTCACATTTTCAAACTCAAAAATAATGTAAATGAAAAAAAAAAAAAAATTTCCGCACCGTATTAAAGATCTCAATGAGATCTATCAAATAAGATCCATAGTGATAGGAAAATTATTTGCGTAAACACATGATTTTTGAGCTTGAAGTTGCCATATACAAAAAATAAGACTGTTACTATTGTGTTGGGCGCCGGCGGAGGCAAACCGTACCGGCGACCGCGCCGGGCCGTCTCCGGCCACTGGACGGCCGATCCGAGCCGTCTAAAAATTCTAAAAAAAAAAACCAAGGGGGCCAACTCGGGAATCAACGGCATCCGAGGTGTTTAGGGTGCTTGATCCGAGCACCCCTTTTCCGTGTATATATGAAAATCCCTTGGTTTTTTTTTATAGAATTTTTGGACGGCTCGGATCGGCCGTCCGGTGGCCGGAGACGGCCCGGCGCGGCCGCCGGTACGATTTGCCTTCCGCCGCCCATTGGTACCTAAGGGTGCTTCTTCCAAAATAAGAAGCACCCTTCTTATTTTATGGAACACACCTTATTATTGAACAAAAAATAAGTTCTTATTCCATTTCTGAAACACAGCCTTAGGGATCTTTGCTCGCCACCACCGTCAATAACAAGGTGGACATTATTTAAATGTCCTTCATTCTCCTGTATCTCCACTTGGACCAAATTAGGATCCAATATGATTTGCCCTAGAGAAATTTACCGGCCGGTCTTAAGAAGTTGTGTAAAATTCCCATTAAGGATTAGTCATGTTTTAATTTACGTCTAAGTCTGGTTACCTCAACAAAGTTACACTAATACCCTTACACAGCAAAAACAGAAGCGAACGACAAACTTCGATCATCTCATTCAAACTTCGCTCATCTCATTCCACTTTGCGCGCAAACTTAGCTCTCTCTGCTTGCTGGCATGGCGATTTCCTTGGGTGTGTTCGCGATTTCCTACTGATCGATTTTCTAGGGCTTTGTTTGTTATTGTTGCGATGTAATCTCTGATCTGTATTCCAGGAGAGTTAATTGAGCCCCTGCGTTGATATCTACTAGTCTGGCTAATCTCTGATCTCGATTTAGGTAAGCACTCTCTCTCTCTCTCTCTCTCTCTCTCTCTCTCGTTATTGCATGGCAATGATTTTTTTGGAAATCGATTTTAGAAAGCTAATCGATTTTTTTGAAATCGATTTTTTTGAAATCGATTTTTTTTGAAATCGAATTTTACACAACTTCTGATTCGCTTTCATTGATCTGTATTCCAGGAGAGTTAATTGAGCCCCTGTATTGATGATCTACTAGTCTGGCTAATCTCTGATCTCGATTTAGGTAAACACTCTCTCTCTCTCTCTCTCTCTCGCTCTCTCTCTCTCGTTATTGCATGACATTGATTTTTTTTGAAATCGATTTTTGAAAGCTAATACAAAAAAATCTTATTCTGATTCGCTTTCATTGTTCTGTTTTGTTATCCACTTGTTGTTGCTGCAATGAAATCTGTGATCTGCATTCCAGGAGAGTTGTTGATGATCTACTAGTCTGGCTAATTTACGTCATTTAACTAGTGCCTCTGAAAGTAATAGTCGAGAAAATTAAATTTCTATACAAAAATGATTTATCCAAAACACTATCAATTCTATCATCTTTACATTAGAAAACTGTCAATTTTTCAATATTAAATTTGCAAACACTATGATGTTTTTTAATTTTACAAACACTGTCAAGCTAGGGTGGTTCTTGTAAGTGCTTGTGGCAGATAGTTGCATAGCCAAGCTTAAACAGAGCTGTATTGGTGCTTGAGCAATGTAAGCCAAAACTCAGAAATTGGCCCAGCTTTTGTTTTCTAGCCTTCTAGGTTTCTCATTAGTCATTGAATTTTATCTGGCAAGTGTTTCAATCTTCTTATGAAAACTTACCCTTGTGTACAATCATTGCCTATGAACATTGTTGCACGAGGACACTTATTGGGTTGTAAACTTTTGTATATCTATACTAAGTATGCAAGGTAACTATGGCGTTGTGTACTTTTTGGTTTCTACTTCTAAGGGTGTGCTCGTTTTCTGATGGTTGACACTAATAATCATTTTAACGCAGTCCATTGATATTTAGCATGAAACCATATTGGTGCACGGGCGAAAATAAGATTCAAAGTAGGATTTGTTTAAGTTGCGTCATTAGTGAACTACGATTTAGAAGATTAAGAGTTATGAGTTTTAACCTCTAATTTGGAACTAAATTCTGCAGAGTAAAGTTCCACAGATCGCTTCGTTGACTAAGAAAGTGTATAATGGTTGATATACTAGTGGTTTTATTAAGTAATATAGTCGCGATAATCAATCTTTTATTCTTTTATTTTGAAACACAGACACTGTCAATTTTATTATTTTCACATTTCCAAAAGCACTATCATTTTACTGATGTGATCTTGTTTTCACTGTTTTTGAAGAACAGTATGGACGAACTTGCTGTATTGTTGTGCAGGCGGGCCGATAAAAGTGTTGCTATCATTTTGTCACAGAATTTGGATTTTGAGTCATTGGTTAGCAAGTTGTCTCACAAATGGAAGGATTTGACTCAAGGTTGCTTTGAAATATGTTATACCCTAGATGGTCATCCAAACTGTGATGTTGACTGTGACGAAGATTTGATTGCTTTACGTACTTTAGCAAAGAAGTTTAGAATTGGTCGTATTGATGTTTTTGTTAAAGACTTGACTGGATCTAATACTAGTTTGAATGTTGGAGAGTGTGGTGATAGATCTAGTTCTAGTTTGAATGTAGGAGGGTCTGGTGAGTTGATATCTGAAATTGACAATGGTTCTGAGATGACAATGTCGTTATATGATCAAGAAAAGAAGCAGTTGAAGTCAGATGGTTGGCGCATTGCGATTAAGGGAGTTGATCAGGTGTTTGTTGGTGGTGCTGTTGCTTTCCGCGAGTCTTTAAGCAAGTATTCGTTATTTCATGGCTTTCAATACATTTATGCTAAGAATGATGCTGAGACTGTGAAAGCATGTTGTCGTACATTGCATTGCACATGGTTTGTGAAGGCCAAGGTAGAGAAGCCAAGTGGACTGTTTAGGATAAAAGAGTTGATGAATGAGCATTCTTGTGGGGCTGCGTCGTTGTCGACTAGTAGTTCTCGTAGTAGTTCCGGTTTGATAGGCAGAATATTTTCAGAAGCTATTCGGTTGAGTCCGTCGAAACGTCCAGTGGATGTTAGGAAGGAGTTGAAGAAAGACTATGGGATAGATGTGACTTATCGAAGAGCATGGATGGGTGTTGAGAAGGCTAGAAGTTTTGTATATGGGGATTATAAAAAATCATTTAAGGAATTAACATGGTTTGTGGATTCCTTTAAAGCTTCAAATCCTGATAGCACATGTGATTTAGAGAGTGATGAGGCCCGGCGTTTCAAGAGATTGTTTGTCGGGTTCGGAGCTTGCAAGCATGGGTTTAAATTCTGTCTACCTCTTCTGTTTCTTGATGGAACGTTTTTGAAGGGAACTCACAAAGGATGTTTGCTCGCTGCTTGTGCTAAAGATGGCAACCGAGGTAACACTTCTATCTATCTTTTGTAGATACAGTATATTTGTATTTTCTGCGCGTCTTATTGTGTTGGTTGCTATAAGAGAGAGCTTTATTTGTATATGCTGTATATTTGTATCTTCTATCTATCTTTTGCCCAATTGTGTTGTCCATATTTTCATTGTTTTAATGCTTTATCTGCTATTTATTTACTCCCCCTTTTGTATTGATTGTAGGTCTATATCCCATTTGTGTCGCTGTTGTCGATTCTGAAAATTCAGAAAATTGGCACTGGTTTATGTTGAAGTTGAGAGATTTTCTGGATTTTGATAAGGAAGTAGTGTTTATATCTGATCGACATGAAGGGTTGTTACGAGCCGTAGAATCTGTTTTCCCGTCTTCACCACATTCTTATTGTCTACTTCATCTTAAAGCCAATTTAAGGAAGCATATGGGGGGGTTAGACACAAAAAAGAAGAAACATATTGTGGCCTTATTCCATAGGTGTGCTTGTGCAGCGAATGTACAAGAGTGTGACAAGCTTTTGAGTAAACTCAAGCAAGATGGTGGAGTAAAAATTATTGAATTTCTGTCAAGATTGGAAAATGAACATTGGTGTCATCCTTATTTCCCAGGAAAAAGATATGGTGAGTTGACTTCCAATCTTGTTGAGTGCTTTAATAATTGGATAAGAAAGGAGCGTCGATTGCCAATAACTCAACTTGTTGATAAGATTAGACTGAAGTTAATGGACCAAATGTGTGATAGGAGGGAGTTGGCAGCAAAGTGGAAAACTGTTATTTGTCCAAAATGGGACAAGAAACTGGTTGAGTTGTTTGGTCTATCGAAGACATGGAATGTAGTTAGGGCAAATGGAGATTTATATGAAGTGCAGTCTGATCCGTCAGTTAGTGTTGACATTGCGCGTCGTAGTTGTTCTTGTGGAGATTGGCAGCTAAACATGTTCCCGTGCGTTCATGGTGTTTGTGCATTGAAGAAAAGTAAGAAGGACTTAAATGATTACATGGAATGTTGCTTCTTCTCTGAATCTTATCGTGAGGCGTATTCGAAATGCATCAATCCTGTACCTAGGATTTGGCAGAATGTTGATCTTGATGCTGCTGATGATATTCTTCTTCCTCCGCTGTGCAAGAGACCTCCCGGACGACCTCGGACAGAAAGGATACCATCAACAGGAGCAAAGACAAGAAAAGTTACTTGCAGCAGGTGCGGACAGGTTGGTACACATAATAGGGGAACTTGTAAAGAGCCTTTGGAGAGTTGAGACTAGAGGTATAAAGTGCAGTAGGTGTGAGAGGCACAATAGGACAACTTGCACATAGGATTTGAGAACTTCTGGGATTGCTGTTTAGAATAAGAGAGCAGGAATGTGTTTTTTCATTTGAGAACTTCAGCATATTTTTCCATTGTCATGTTTTTTCATTACTGTGGTTATGTTCCACCGATGAATTGAGATTGTCATGTTGGCATACTTCTGCAATAAAATTCCACTGTTCAATTTTTAGAAGTTGAAAAAGCATGGCAAGATGGTGCAATTTCCATGATTATGTTTAACCTCGCCCTTTTTCAAGTACAATCTCCCTCCTTCAATGAGATAGTCTGTGGTTTTTGTTTTTGATGTGAGTGAGAATCTTACCCGTTGATATACATATATCGGTGGCAGTTTGGTAACTGATCTAAGGGTTTTGCTTTTTTTTTTTTTTGGATTGATGAACTTGGGATATCTTACATCTAGTACTATGCTTCAAGTGTATATGTCCAGATTTACTGATCCGATGGTTTAGTGCTGCTTGAATCTTTAAATGAGATGTGCATTTGAGGTTCTGTTATTAATATTGGTTTAAGTTTACTTATGACACTATAGGCCGTGAATGCTTTCTTTGTGAATCCAACTGTTGCTTAATATGAAGCCTTGCCCTCTGGTATGTTGTAATTTTTGCTCTTGCCCATTATCAACTTGTTTGGAAATGATTTGGTTTCACCATTGTGGTTGAGTTTGGAGACTATTGATTTAAAGACTGAAACCTCTTTAATTGGGTCAGATGATTTATGATAATGGGAAAGGGAAATGAATAAGGGTGTCTTATATATGTCAAAGAGCCTTCGTTTTCAAGTGAAATTGGGTAGTATATGAGCTATTCTGGTGTGTAAATTATTTAACTACCTTTTGACCTGGTAAACTCTGAAGTTTGATCACTAAGCATGAGCATATGTTCTTAAACAGTAGACAGGTGACATGCCTCCTCCCAACTCCCAAGCATACACCAGTTTCTGTTCTGTCTTACATGGTTTTGATATGTGAACTTCAACCTTTGTGTTTTTGGTTAGTAGCTTAATGAGGCAATCATCTTATAGATGAACTTCCCAAGTCCTGTATGCAGGAAAATTTGTTCGGTGGATAGTTTTATTTCTGCTGTTGGAACTGTTTCAGGTAATACCCATACCATTCCCCCACCATTTCCACCCACTCTGCCCAAACCCTTCAAACATTAACCTTGTAATAGAAGATGCTGTAAAGTCTCAACCAAATCTTCACGAAATTGGCACACAGCCTCCTCATTCTCAATTGTCTCCCTTTTAGACAGCAACTCAGGAGTTATTATTCAATGTAGGCATGCTAAACATCCAACGTTACATTGGATCCTAGTAGAAGTGAAGCTACATTATTCCAAGTAGATTTGAAAGGCAATTAGATGCATTCTCTTTTTTATCTGATTATCTCCATAAGGTTGTGCATTGACTTCACAGAACACTGACTATTAGAAGCTGATATTCAATTTTGAGTGTCAACCCTTCATCGATTTCTGGAGCAATAAGCAACAACTTCTACAAGCTATTCAACTTATTAACTGAAACAGTTCTATTTTGTCCACAAGTATCCTGCACTTATCACATAAAACACAAGAAATCCAAAACATGTTGGAAAATATTATTGGGATGTAATATTTTTATTTTGTTTGAATGTAAATTGATTTGATTTGGAGTCGTTGCTTGCGACCAAATTGTGTGCCAAAATAAGAATACCCCAAGCGTGAATGCTTTCCTAGTTTTTATTGGGAAATTTGTTCTTATCAGACGTGGTTTCGTTTAAGGTTGAAAAGTTCATTTCTTTGACAGGTCATACAGCACAGTACTTCGTTTGGTTCTTCTGTCTGTTGCCTCTGATATTGCCATGGAGTAATATGAAGGTTAAATGGAATGGTTTGTCATCCATTTTCATATGGATGGGAGCTCAAATCCATTGGCTAATTTGATGACAGTGTTTCAAACACTGTCAATTTTCTAAAACTCACAATGTTTGCATAACAACAAAATGACTGCGTTTGAAATGTAAAATGACAGTGTTTAAAACACTGTCAATTTTCTAAAACTCACAATGTTCGTTGTCTTTTCTCATTTACAATTCACAGTGTTGGCATAGCAAAAAAATGACAGTGTTTGAAATGTAAAAATGACAGTGTTTAAAACACTGTCAATTTTCTAAAACTCACAATGTTCGCATAACAACAAAATGACTGCGTTTGAAATGTAAAATGACAGTGTTTAAAACACTGTCAATTTTCTAAAACTCACAATGTTCGTTGTCTTTTCTCATTTACAATTCACAGTGTTTGCATAGCCAAAAAATGACAGTGTTTGAAATGTAAAAATGACAGTGTTTTAAACACTGTCAATTTTCTAAAACTCACAATGTTCGCTTAACAACAAAATGACTGTGTTTGAAATGTAAAATGACAGTGTTTGAAACACTGTCAATTTTCTAAAACTCACAATGTTCGTTGCCTTTTCTCATTTACAATTCACAGTGTTGGCATAGCAAAAAAATGACAGTGTTTGAAATGTAAAAATGACAGTGTTTTAAACACTGTCAATTTTCTAAAACTCACAATGTTTGCTTAACAACAAAATGACCGCGTTTGTAATGTAAAATGACAGTGTTTTAAAGACTGTCAATTTTCTAAAACTCACAATGTTCGTTGCCTTTTCTCATTTACAATTCACAGTGTTGACATAGTAACAAAATGACAGTGTTTGAAATGTAAAAATGACAGTGTTTTAAACACTGTCAATTTTCTAAAACTCACAATGTTCGCATAACAACAAAATGACTGCGTTTGAAATGTAAAATGACAGTGTTTCTAAAACTCACAATGTTCGTTGTCTTTTCTCATCAACAATTCACAGTGTTTGCATAGCAAAAAAATGACAATGTTTGAAATGTAAAAATGACAGTGTCAATTTTTTAAAACTCACAATGTTCGCTTAACAACAAAATGACTGCGTTTGAAATGTAAAATGACAGTGTTTTAAACACTGTGAATTTTCTAAAACTCATAATGTTCGTTGCCTTTTCTCATTTACAATTCACAGTGTTGGCATAGCAACAAAATGACAGTGTTTGAAATGTAAAAATGACAGTGTTTTAAACACTGTCAATTTCCTAAAACTCACAATGTTTGCTTAACAACAAAATGACTGCGTTTGAAATGTAAAATGACAGTGTTTTAAAGACTGTCAATTTTCTAAAACTCACAATGTTCGTTGCCTTTTCTCATTTACAATTCACAGTGTTGGCATAGCAAAAAAATGACAGTGTTTGAAATGTAAAAATGACAGTGTTTTAAACACTGTCAATTTTCTAAAACTCACAATGTTCGTTGTCTTTTCTCATTTACAATTCACAGTGTTGACATAGCAAAAAAATGACAGTGTTTTAAACACTGTCAATTTTCTAAAACTCACAATGTTCGCATAACAATAAAATGACTGTGTTTGAAATGTAAAATGACAGTGTTTTAAACACTGTCAATTTTCTAAAACTCACAATGATCGTTGTCTTTTCTCATTTACAATTCACAGTGTTGGCATAGCAAAAAAATGACAGTGTTTGAAATGTAAAAATGACAGTGTTTAATTTTCTAAAACTCACAATGTTCGCATAACAACAAAATGACTGCGTTTGAAATGTAAAATTAACATTGTTTGAAGTTGATTTTATTAATCTCCCAAGATGAGCTACCCACAAAATAAAAGACAACCTGGGCACATGCTTGTTAAACCAGACCAAAGGAGACCACACCACTTCAGAGTGACTGGTTCTAATTGCCAACCAAGCTGACTTAGTACTATATTGACCATTAAACAAGACAAATGGGTTGAACAGGTTCCAGATGAATAATGCCTAGAAGAATCACCAATTAGGAGTATAACAGTTGCAAAAGGTGATCGCATAATATGTGAATCTCAGGCATAAAAGCAAGTGATGGTAAACAACACTCTATTTGGAAGCACAGAGTGATCTCAAAATCTACTGCTGCAACATATGCCGGCACTTTCTGTTGCTCTTTCATGCCACTAAAAAACCTACTCCGCCAAATATCCATCTTACTCTTCTTTTTGGCGGGTTTGTGATGAATCCTCAGCTTCATTTGGTTTCTGGCTTAGACTGGCCTTGGCACTAGCGAGAAATGCAGGATCGGGCTCATGTTTATCTGAAGGTTCCTTCATACATATGTAGCATGCTATGACAATATTGACTGATATGACAGCAAGAAATCTGCTCAGTAGCGTCATGGAATAGGAGGACAAATGGGTTGAACCTGTTCCAGAAAAATAATCACTTAAATGCAGCAGCAATGCCAACAGGTTCAAACCAAAAAATCAGTTCCACAGCTTTAGTAACAGAGTCATACATGGACTGCAATCAAGTTCCATACAGATTCAATGAAGCAAGAGCAATAGGCCTTTTCTAGAAAAAGTACCAGAAGTAAATGAAATTACATACAAACCGCCTTGGTAATGCTTAGGGTTCTCGTTTCGACAGAACATGCAGACAAAAATTCGACTGATTGCTTACATGAAAAATCCAACAAAGTTATGTAGTATAGGAGTCTCTGGTAGGAATATGGCTCGTGCGGGACTCACCCCGAATAAATACACAAATTATCGGAGTCGCTCAATTTGTTCATAATATTAATCAAAAAAACTAATCAAGCATTTAACTTTTAAATGGACCTTTTAAAAATCAATTTGTTCATAATATTGAGGAAAAACTTGGCTGCTCAGCCTGCTCAAGGTCAATGAAAAATGGAACTTTTAAAGACAAGTATGATACGACTAAAGAACAACACAGGAGACACTAAAATGAAACCTTTCAAGCTATTCCGCAATTTTATTGGGAAGGCGCCAGTGAGATATAACTTTGATATCAACAGAAGAAAGGTTGAAGGAATAAGAAAAACCAGGAGAGAGTGACCAACTCGATCCCTAGGTTCACTTGCTTCAATGGAGAAAGGTTGAAGGAATAAATACCCATAAAAAAAATGGTGCGGCAGAGGGGGAGTGCCTCTTGCGCGCGGTTAGCCATCAAGTACAAGTCAGTCCATAGTAGAAAATAAGAGAGGAGCCGGACTGGAAAACTTTCATGGAGCAAACATCTGTAGTTAAGAAGCAATACAGATATGCAAAGACACGGCAAAACACGGTTTGAGATGAACAGAATTCACAACGAGACAGGTATAGTAATGAGGCGACTCATGAGACAACTAGAAGCAGCAGCAGCGAAGATAGCATGTTAGAACAAATAACTTAGTTGACCATAAATGAGTAATGATGGCTACAGAAGGTGGGAGTTATGAGGTTAACAAGATAAGCTTTAAGATTATGGCAGATGTAAAAGGAGAAAAATTCAGGCAGCAAGAAGCGTATGCATCAGATTGATTACCCCAAGTTCGACAATTACATTCCGGAAGTTAAAACATAAAAGAAATAAGTTGTATAGTTGAAGTGTTGAACATCTAAGCATTTCTTCAGTTCGATCAGGAAGAACATCCATGGCACAACCCACTTCGTAGAGCAGTCTCTTCAAATTTCAAACGTAAAATTAGAAGGAAAATGAGCATATTTCTAGAAACACATCAAGGATCAGATAAAAGATACGTATTAAACCAGCTAAAGCAAGCTTACCGGGTAATATATTATGGTTAAAACCATATAAAATCCTTCCAAGACCGAGTATAAGAGACAATTGACATTGCTATTTGATTTTAGGGCCTTGTCTCACCCTAAGTTGATATTGCTTGGACTGTAGTTTCAGAGCCTTTGAAGATTCTGCAATTTGCTTGAGCTTTTGTACTGGTTGTGGAACCTTTGAAGTGCTCGACTTGCTTTGGTCACCCAAAAAAGCATGTATCATCTCGGCTCTTGTTTTCCTACACTCCTCAATACTTATTACTTTGCTCCGTTCTTGGTTCATCAGATATTGCTTCATCAAGAAGATAACGACGACCCCACACTCAACACTGCAACAATATAATTGTGTCATGATATCTTATTGGTGGTCATTCATTGATAGAAAAAAGAGAATAGGTTTGAGATTTTATAGTACTTACAATCCATCCGGTTGTTGCGGGGAACACCGCTCAATGTGGACTGTGTTTTCAATACCTTTTCCAGCACTTGATTTGGAATCACTATTGATATAGTCTGCAATAAGTTTTCTCTGTGTAGTTTGTGTAAACATGTTTAGCATTCAAAACATAAATGTGTAACAGGAAAAAGATAATAGATGTTTGCTCACCAAATTATTTGTTGTCTCACAGTAAAAATCTCTTCGATTCCCTTTAAACAAAGAATTGTAGAATATCCACTTTCCCTCATCTTTATGAAGCACCAGCAATGTCCAATGGAATTGATGAATTATGGGGAAAAGCAGGAAAGTTGCATATTCGGCCTTTGGCATAATCGTATCAAGAATCCTCTTCACTTTGGCTGGTTGTTTGTCATTGAGGACTGACTATTTACAAAACAATAAAACGGATCTTGTGGTGAAAGGAAAGTACATTAACTCACCAAAAACAGAAAATAATCATAAGCATGATGTATTTCAAGGTTACATAATATTCTTAACTAGGTAATGCACTTTGTACCAATGCTGTATAAGGCCAACGTATATCACGAGTTCACTACTAGTGTCTTACCACAAAAAAGCTGGGAAACACAAAAGACTTGGCTTGTTGCGTTTCCAATATGAACGTCGGTTGCTGGTCTACGTGTTGTTGCATAAGGATATTCATGTAAGCATCAACACACTGTATAAAAGAACAGAATTCGTATAGTTAGCAAAGTATCTGCGATTAGCAATATCTGTACAGTTAACCAGTGAAATTTAAACATTACCCGGGTTGATAATGCTGATTCAAACAACAGCATCTGTATATCATGAGCAGTGACATGCATTAGTTCATCTTTCGAAGACCATACTTCAGTACTGCAAAAGAAAAATAACTTGTCAAAAGTCTCCAAACTCTGCATTATTTCGATATTACATATAAATAAGACTAATTTTTTTTACCTCATGTCTGCTGTATTCCAAAGTGTTTCAATCGCCATCCAACTTTCACGACTTAAAAGCATTGCTACCTCAGCATTTGCCTTCAACTTTCTCAGTTTCGTTTTTTGTCTTTCGTCCTCTTGAGACTTTAAGTCATCTACATCCATGAAAAGTTCTTTTCCAGTCTTCGTCTTCTTCTTTACTTCTTCATAGACAAAGTCTTCATCTGTGTTCTTCTTTCTTTCTCTTGCCTTGAGTGCTATTATGTTCGAATTTGGAGAGATCAGAGATTTTTCTGCCTCGCGTTTCTGCCTGTCTTCATGCACTCTAATATCTAAGAGTTCCAATTCAAGCTCCTCCTTCTCACGTTCAAGTCTTCGGATCTTCTCAATAGTTGCTTTTTGCGTTACTTGATGCACTGCGCCCTCGGTCTCATCAGCATAGCGTTGTGTTACCTCATGAATTTTGAACTCGTCAATTTGCATTTGTAATGCGTTGTTGACGTCTTGTTGTTTAGCCTTTTGCTTCTCGAGGACACTTGCTTTGTTCAAAAGTGTCTGTATGTATCTGTCCTTTGCCAAACACAACTTCTTATTTTGTTTGTCAAGATTCTTGATTTGATTCTTCATTTCCTCTTCTGTTTCTTCAATTTTTCTTGCCAATGCTCTTTCCAATGTTGTAATCTGATGATCTTTAGATTGTATCACAATTTCATTGTCTTCTTGCATTTTCAATTTCTGAAGCTCCAATTCCTTCTTTTCCTTCTCCAGACTTTCAACCTTGTCAATCAGAATCAGATCCTTCTCCGACGATTGGTTTTGGTTCTTGAGTTCATGCATCGTTGTGAGTGGGCCTTTGCTCATAACATCTTTCAACATTATAATCTGTTTGTCTTGACTTTCCACCAGTTTCTTCAATTTTGCAATCTTGTCATTGAGAGGCTCGCAAATCGATTCTTTCTCAATCTCCATCTGATTCTTGTCATTCTCCAAACGTTCAATCTTCGCGGACATGTCATTCGTAATTGAGTCTTTTTCCTTCCTCAATTCATCAATCACAGCAAGTGCATCCTTGTTTGATTGTTTCTCAATCTCCATCTGCTTCTCCAAATATTCAATCTGTGCATACTTCTTTGAATCATCTAATATGTTATCCACAAGTTTCTTCAAGCATTCATCTTCTTCTTGTGTCAGTGATTTCCCACTCAATGTATTAGGTTCAAGAGTTGAATCTGAAGTATATTTGGGAGAGGTCACTTCATCGCGTCTGAAACTAACAGCCTGTGATTCATCTATTTCGCCCGAGCACAATGGAGAATGAAACATAGCAGTGGGAGTATCGAAATCATCTAACCCACAACTATCAGGCACGTTCTCAACTTCAGCAACTTCAACTTTGTCCCCCTCATCTTTCTCTCCAGCATCTTGCTGAACCTGATCTTGCTGAACCTCATGTTGCTCAAATTCAGATTCAACTTTTTCTTCAATGGTTTGTTCAAGTGTTCCATCTTGTATCTACAAAGAGACATTGTCTATTAAAATCAAATAACCAAAACTGCTACTGCCAAGTGATAGCAGCAGTGACTATCAAACAGCATTAAAAAACACTAAACAGTAGGTAACAACAGCTATTACAGGGCAGCCCAATAACTAAACAGAACAGCAACCATAGCAGAAAAGTCACTATGCAGAGGATGTCTCCCTCTGTGAAGGGAGATCCCAACGACAGCCACTGAAGGTTAGGCATACACTACTAATTGAAACACTAAACGTTCTAAACAAATGACCTGAGGTGATGACTAGAGGAAAGCATGAAAAACTGCTACTGCCAAGGTATTAAATGGTAGTAGCTTGTAGCTGTCAGGACAGCTCATTTGATAGTGGATTAAGCATCAGCAGTAGCAGCTAATTTCTGCCATTACAGCAGTCAATAGCAGCAGCAGTAACAAACAATGCATTCAACAGAGCAGAAAAGTCACTATGGGCCAGCAGGCAACCTCAGCACAAGTCAGCTATTACAGGGCAGCCCAATAACTAAACAGAACAGCAACCATAGCAGAAAAGTCACTATGCAGAGGATGTCTCCCTCTGCGAAGGGAAATCCCAACGACAGCCACTGAAGGTTAGGTATACACTACTAATTGAAACACTAAACGTTCTAAACAAATGACCTGAGGTGATGACTAGAGCAAAGCATCATAAACAGGCCACAGAGCAAAACAAATTACCAAAACTGCTACTGCCAAGTGACTACCAAACAGCATCAAAAAACACTAAACAGTAGGTAACAACAGCTGGGCTAGTAGAAATACAGCAGCAGGTGGATTATACGTAACTGATAAGATGTACAGCAGTAGCAGGTGGAAAGCAGTAGCAGCTAAGTAGTAACATAAAAACAAGGTATTAAATGGTAGTAGCTTGTAGCTGTCAGGACAGCTCATTTGCAAGTGGATTAAGCATCAGCAGTAGCAGCTAATTTCTGCCATTACAGCAGTCAATAGCAGTAGCAGCAGTAACAAAATCCTTCCAACATAGTAAACAAAATTTTGATCTTCAATGAACACCTTCAGTTTTTTGAAAGAGAAATACAAACTGCACAACAGAATGGTTTGTTCATGTTACCTTCTCATCTAAGAGTTGCTGCAACTGTTTCACGTCAACAAATTCATCATTCTTCACCTCATGTTGGTTGACTTCATCTTTGTCCCCAAGATCTTGCTGAACCCCATGTTGCTCAAATTCAGATTCAACTTTTTCTTCAATGGTTTGTTCAAGTGTTCCATCTTTTACCTACGAAGAGGCAATGCCATTAAATCACATTAAACCACAAGTTTCTTCATAGACAGGTCTCCTTATGAACATTGAAATCGAATATGAACACTTAACAACCATGTTACCTTCTCATCTGGGAGTTGCTGCAACTGTTTCACGTCTTTGAGCGCTTTCCGCAGCTTTGCAATGTTCCACTTGAGCAACCTTGGAATAGAATCTGGACTCTCTTGGTTCAGGATGTTGCTATGCTCACAAAGCCAATACTGCACAACAGAATTACAACTTAAAAGGACACATATAATTATTTTGTAGACTAACAAATGGAAAGAGTTATATTGTCGATTACCAGTAATAGAATTGAAGAACCTTTGACTTCTTTGGGATCTTTATGTTCCACGTGAGTAGATCTCAGCAAGTACTTACAAATCGCTCCCGCCCAATCGAATTGTTTAATCTTATTCAAGTCTTCCATGTGGCGAACATACACCCAATTGATTGTGGTTCCGCTTGTAGAGAAGAACAACGTCCCACAAAGGAACAAGCACAACAATCTTGCGATATCATCCATATCTTCTTCCAACTTGCTGTTTTGCTTTTCTGTTAAAAGCTTCTTGATTGTTGAGGTATCCAATCTGTTCCCCTTTATTTTCCACTTAACTGCTAACTGCACATCTTCTTTCTTACAATAACCTTGGTTTATCTCCTCATTTCCACATGTAATCCAAAAATCAACTTCACATCTTCCCTTTCAAGCTTGACATGTTTGTTTCCCAATCTAAATGTTCTTGTATTTGAGTCGTACGACTCAACAATTTTAACAACCACCTCATCGAACTTTCTACAATGATCACTCTTCACCTTCTCCACAATAAATGCATTGATCAAATGCCAAAAAGGTGTTTTTTTCAGCGAATCCTTGAGGGCAGGAGTGACAGGAAACCCTTTCATTAATCTAATCATCGCTTGCATGTTACATCTATTAAAAGCGATGTGTTGTGACGCTTCAGTCGCTTGTGTCTCTTGAGTCTCAACCACAATTCTTGGTCTCTTTCTAAGAGGTTGTGACTGAGGCGCAGCTTGGTCTATGTTGATTCCTTGGTTTTTTGGCGATCTAACCCGAAAGTCATATTGAGATTGAGCATGTCTTTTAGAAAATTCAGCCTTTGGGACAGATGATGAAGTAACTTCAATTGGTTTTCTTCCCGCCAATTTTTTCGTCTTTAACTTCTTTGGCGGATTTGGGATTGTGTCAGTTTCTATAATTCCTTTTGATACTTCCTCATCACATGTCTGTTCTTTTGTATCTTCTTCATCACTTATGGAATCTAACTGCTTCGCCTTCCCTTTTCCTCTAACTACTGCATACAAAAACAATAAGAAAATGCTTGTAACATACGTTTTCAAATGTAAAATTTTCAGTGTATAAGAATGTAAAGTTGCTGTAACATTGTCAATTCAAATGAGAAAATCAGAAACTGTCAATTTACACGTACAGTATTGTTTTCAAAATAAAAATGTAAATTTTGACATTACTCTAACATTGTCAATTTACAGTGTTGTTTTCAAAAAAGAAATATAAACTTTGACATTACTCTAACACTGTCAATTTCGTGCAGTCCAGAACATATTTTCCTAAATATCCTTGGCAGACAACAAGTGGGAGGAACTACAAATCCTAATGTATGATTTTAAACATGAAATGTGGTCCAAAGGGTTACAAGGCACAAAATACTGCCACACAACTTTAAAACAATTGAAAGAGAATATTTCAGTCCCTTAAGAATGCATTGGCAGTTGCCAAGAAATGCTCGGCAGAATCCCCTTGTTTTAACAATACCATGGGGGATTAGGTATTGATAAATCCTATTCTATCCACTCAATGCTAAAAGTCCAAATTACACAGGCTAGCTTATTTGGTTGATTCATCAATATATATACTCTCCTAATTTGTAGTACTACTTATTAGACAAAGCCAACTCAATTAATTTAAACCCAGGTCCACCTTATTTCTTAGATCTCTGGGAGCATCACCATCTACCCTACCCACCATCCTCCATAACCACCCCTTTCGTTCTCCCTTCATCTTCCTCCCTTTCACTGTGTCCATTTTTCTCCTTAACTCACCACCTAGTCATTTTTCACAAAAAATAAATGAGCATAAAATCCCAATAATATATCTAGTCATTAACAAAAGAAAAGAATCTCATCCTGCGAGAATCTTTCCTCCATTGTTTGATTATGATTGTCACATGATTCCACTCCCTGGCTTGATTGTTTGTCCTAACTCCAGGACCTAGATAAAAAAGCCTAAGCTAGTCGAATGCATCAGCAACCTTCAAAAGGGACTGAACATACTCCCGAGGAACAGGCAGTGGCGGCTAGCTCCACCCTTTGTACACGTATCTTCTCAAAATTTCTGGAGCCACCACCGCGCCACGGGAGGAACGCCCAATTTCCAAAGATGCACATATAGTACATGCACAACTTGAATAAGAAAATATAGTTCATCATTTCATTTTTAAGTGGTTTGGCAACAAAAAGTCTAGGAAAAACCTAATAAATCAGGAAGAAATCAATTTCATTCTAAGAACCTAGTAAATCTCTAGCAAAATCAGTGCTAAACCATAGCTTGTACAGTAATAAACACAAAGTCCTGGACAATTGCCTCAATTTAAACATGCAATGGAAGGCAAACTAATTTTCAAACGTCGAATGACAATGAAATCGCATATAAACAAACTAATTTTCAAACTAGTTTGTTTTTGCCAAGAACAATGGAAGGCAAGCTATACAAAATTGAAAACACATACGTTTTCGCCCCATTACAAGACGATGAAGACGTATTTGGAGTCGGAGGACGAGTCGAAGGGAGGAGTCTGAGGAGAAGTCGGAGGAAGCGAAGACGGTGACGGAGGGAGGAGTCGGACGGAGGGAGGAGTCGGACGGTGACACGCGAAAGAGCCGCTGGCCTCGACGACGTCGGAATCGCAGAACACGCAGTCACGCACCAGAGGCGGTTAAGGGAGACGAAGAGGGGAGAGCTTATTTCATTTTTTTGATCAGCGGGGTTTTGAAAGGGGTATTTCAGGTAGGGAAATTAAGGGCCATCCTTATTGGTTCTTTTAGGAATTGGGCTGGAGTGCAAGGGAAGTCCACCAAAAATTTGAGACCGGCCCGTAATTTTTAGTTTGCCCTACAGAGTTCAAAGCCAGCCCATCCGCTTTTTTAATTTGGTGGGCTAAGTTACTAATCATTAGTAACAGGCCCATCATCATGGTTTGCACCCAAGCCCATTGAATCAACCACCCTAGACACATCTTTCTCTAACTGTATAGGGCTCTTAGTCTTCTCCTCCATTGACTTTCCATCTTCTTGTGTGAGTGGCAATTGTTTTTGCCCGACACCACCACCCTCCTTTATTGTATTATCCCCATGCTGATTATGTTGGTGAATTGTAGTTCCAAGAATAGCCGATGTTGCCTCATCTTCCGATATTCCGTTGGATTCCTTTCCTTTGTTTTCTTCCATATTATCATCATTACCATTCAATTTATCAGTTCGAGAATCCTCGTCTTCGCTATTATCCCCGTCATCATCGTCTTCCTCATCAGAGCTCGAATTAGAAATTGGAATGTCATAAGATTTAACTTTTAAAAGATCAATACTCGAGTCTTCGGGGCTATTAAATCGATCATCTTCTTCTACATGAACTCTGTATAACATATTATCCACATCTAGCATAATCCAACTGTCAATCTTTGAGGATTCAAATATGGATATAAGAATTCTTCCTTTGGCAAAATATTCATCCCGCAACGTTTTATCATCCGCTTGAATATATTGGCCCCATAATTCCCCAATAAGCTTAAAGTTCTTGTCATTCCAAGCGTTAAGAGGCATACCAGAACAAGAGAGCCAGACGAACCTTTCAAGACTTGCTGCTTCATTTTTCCAAGGACTGACCGATACGAACCACCTTTGCATGACCTTCGTTTGGATAATATCGTCCCTAATTTCAGAACTTGCAAAAGTAATAAGAACTGATCTCCCACCCATTGCTCTTATAACAACATTTTGCCTTGTCTCATTTATGAAGCTGACCCTTAAATCTGCCATGGAGACCAATCTGTCCAAGATTGCCACGGCACTCCTATGCAACCATCCGTTGCCGGCTGGTTCAGCTTTGAGACATACCTCCACCTCTTTATTCGGTTCTGACTTGGATTTCTCTCCTCTCACAATTTGCAAATAAGATTTCCCAGATTGAGCAGCTGCTCCATTTTTCACTCTATCATCACCTTTATGAACTTCCTCCTTCTTTTCCTCCTTTTTCTCCTTTTGCCAATTCCCATCTTTAACAGCATCTTGAAATTTGGGATGCGAATTCTGTTTTTGTCATCACTTTGACCAAACATAGCTTCCTTGACAAACAACTTTTTATCATCCAACCAAACACCATTTGTTTTTGCAATCACCACTCCAGCAGAAATATGACAATCATATCGAACAAAGCCAAAACGATTTCCGGTTTTAACACTCCTTTTGTTTGGTATAAAAGCATCCTTTAGCACTCCGTAATTAGAGAACATCTTCCATAAACAACTCTGGTCATAACCTTCAGGAATGTTGTCCACAAATATTGTGAAGAGATTTGTGGTCCTCTTACCTCTTTCCCCCGAATTGCTTCTTTGATTGTTGTGTCTTCCCATCACTGGGATCCATCCACCTTCATTTCGATCATTCCTTCTACTGTGATCATCTCTCTCCCTTAATTTCCCCATCTCTCTATGGTATGGAGCCATAGAAACAAATTAAGACAATATGAAGAAGAGTAAACGGCAAATGGCAAGAAAACCCCAAGAAAGTGACCACTAGTACTCCCCTTACACCTCGCCGGAGGTTAGTCCGGAGAGGTAGGACGCGAAGTACCCCCTTACACCCCGCCGGAGGTCAGTCCAGTGAGGTAGGACGCGGTGGGTCACACCTAAAAGCCAAGCCGTTCACACTCTCTCTCTCTCTCTCTGGTCATAGTATCCTTGATTTATAGCAATAATGAAAAATTGTGTCCGTATATACCATCCAACAAACACACCGATCGATTTCTTGTAGTTTACATGATTTTTTTTTTTTCGTAGTAAACCGGGAACATAACATAAACTAATTAAGAGTCATACAATAGTCTAGGGTACTCGACCCCATTTCGCTCATCGCAAAGATGCGAAATAATACAATCTGGAGCAACATCGAAAATATGAAAGTCTAAGCCGTCAATGAAATCCATATTGGCTAATAAGTTTGCACACTTGTTTCCTTTGCGGTAAACGGACCCGGGGACCCTGCCGAGCGGCACCCCTGCCGAGCGGGTGCCAAGCGGCCAATCCGGCCGTTCATCTCGGAATGGTACCTTTGCATCTGGGCCGTCCAAAACACTTTTGGATGGCCGAGATGCGCTCGGCACCCCTGCCAAGCACCCCTGCTTGGCAGGGTCTCCCATTCCGCGGTAAACATGATCAATCCTTTCCACTCCCAGCTGCCTGTCTCATCAAGTACCTGCAATCATGGATAATATTACTTAGGCTGTGCCACAGTTGAGTCGGTCCCATAGTGAGTTGGATGGCTGCCAAAGCATCCATCTCCACGCAAATTGGAGCAAACTGATTATTGATGGCCAATTGCAAGCAAGGGCGGAACCAGGAATTTATTCCATCATGGGCTAACCAAAATTTATATATGTGAACAAAAAGAAGGCAAACTCGTATATAAATATATAAATGTTTAAAAATAAACAAAACAAAAGTACAAAAGAGTTTTTCCTCCCTTTTTATTTTGTTGTTCCATTAGAGTATGTACAACAGAGTAGCAAAAATAAAATATTAGCTATTATAGCAACCTAAAACCGAGAAATTCCACCTGCAACAATTAGATAAAACCTTAGGTAAAATACATTTCGCTATAATATTTCCGTATATATACTGAACGACTGTTCATCAACAATTTCTTTTATATTATTTTTCACTTCTCTCCCTTGATTTCTCTTATATTATTAAAGAGTCTCAAAAAAATTAAGTACTCTAATTTTTCATTCATTTGAATTAGTTTAAGATCTTATTTTTCTAATCATATATATTATTCTAAATGCTTATAATTAATTTTAACCATATTTTTATATATATAAACTATCTAAAAAAATCAAGTACTTCATTTTTTAATCCGTTTAAATCAGTGCGAAAATCTTATTTTTTTTTTTATCATATTGTTCTAAAAGGTTATAATTAATATTTGTATTTAGAACTCTCATAATCAAGTATCTACCCTATAGAATCGCAAATAAAGAACAGATACTTGATTACAAGAGCCCTAAAGACAAAAATTAATTATGACCATTTAGGATAAAATGATCAAACAAATAAGATCTTCACGCCGTTCAAATGGATGGTGGGTTGAGCTAGGCTGAATGGAAGGATAGTGGGTTAGGCTAAATTCATTTGGACCGAAACTTTACACATAATTATTATTTTTTTTTTTAATTCTTGGGGATTGCACATGGGCTATAGCCTAGTGGAGCCCAAGTGTAGTTACGCCCTTGATTGCAAGCCATCCCTAACAGCCCACAGCTCTGTCTCCAAGCTATGCATTGGCCTCAAAGAGCGGTGGAAGCCGATAACCCAGGTCCCATAAGAATCACGAATAAGACCTCCTCCCATAGCTCGAAGTTGTTTACTTTTCCTTGGTTGGAATTATTGGTTGGTGGTCCCCACGTTATAGTAATGTATCCTTAAGTACATTTGGTTTGATAAAATGGAATTGACAACTCAAGGCCAATTGGATTTGAGTTCGATATAAAGTTTTCACATGGTATCAGAGCCGGGTCCGTTCCACCCCATGTTTTATAAAATTCACAATCCACATTCCACGATGATAGACCCGCAAAAAGGCTGCACAAGGATAGACCCAGAAAGAAGCTACACGTGACAAACCTCAAACGTGGTTTGCATGTAAGGAAGATGTTGAGAAAATATAGTCCCACATTACTTCGGAGTGAGTGATCACTTAATAACATTTGAAATCTCTCCACTTATTGCCAATTAATTTTGAGATAGATATAAAGTTTCCAAATGGTAGTAAAGAAATAGACCCTGGTTGTTAATGGAAAATCACCCTTTCATTCATTTTAATCATTGGATTTGTTGAATTCCATTAATTGAAGAAAAAAGGTTGACACACTGATACAATGGAAACCAAACTACAAAGCAAACTCGGAAAGTTCCGCAGAAGGCTAACAACCATTCAAGCTCTTTTACGCGATGCTGAAAGAGAAAAAGAGTCAGAATCAGAACCATTGAAAATTTGGCTAAAGAGTCTCAAGGCTGGAACCACTTTATTTTGACACCATGTAGTAATCGGCAAACTCGGATTTTAATATCAATTTTTTTTGATAGGCAACAAGAATTTATTAAGAACTCGACAATGAATACATCGAGAAGAGACCAAATACGGACCACAGGGAATGAGGTACCATACAGGCCTAAAGAAAAGAAAAAAGAAAATACATTCAATGGAACTTGAATGAGGTATCAATTGTGTGTAGCATTTGTCGCCAACGGCATTCCGTGCGTTCCCCAAGTTCTGAAACAAGAAAAATGAGTATTAAACTCTAAGTAATGCACTAAATAATCATAACAAGTGTAAATTTGAGAGCGTAGATGGGCACATTTATGCCCGTATCAAGTAAAGTTCCAATTTTGAAGGGGTAAAGAAATAGACCCTGGTTGTTAATCGAAAATCACCCATACATTCATTTTAATGCATTAGATTTGTTGAATTCCATTGAAGAAAAAAGAAAAAAGTGAAACACTAATTATAATTACACAATGGAAACCAAACTAGAATGTGAACTAAATCCAAAACTCCTCTACGTGTCAAAAAATTATTTCGTTTTCCTTGGTTTTAATTGTTTGTTGGTTGGTCTGGTAGTCCCTTGCACCGGTGTCAAAAATGATTTGTGGTGGTGAAGTACTTATGCAACGCTGAAAGAATGAAAAGTCCTTAGGGGCTGTTATATATGCGTCCACATTTTGCATGATTATTTGACAGCACCATATATATGCCTTCCACCCACCATATTTATTTTTATTTTATTTTTTGATAAACTGGAATTGCATAACAGAAAATTAAAATACGGTCCTGGGAAATTTAATTCCCCTTACATCATCAAGGATAGTCTAAGGATAACTTTTGCAACTGTATTAATTTGCACTTCGATTGGCCTCCCGAAAAACAAGGCAAACTTCTGCTTCAAACCGGTCCAGCAACACCTTACAGTCAGTATGCTTCATGCTTGCCACGGTTTCCCAGACTCACAAGCAAGATTAATGACATTTTTTTTACCGTAACTGAACAGTCAGGACTGGAATTATCAAAGACACGACAATTACGGGAAAGCCAAACAGAGCGAAGGGCTATAGGTTGAACACGCCAAGCTTATATCTTTATTTATGTTGATCCAACCGAATAGATCTTATCGACTTTTGATGAACAAAATTTTTGCACGATCAAGTTTCACAATAAACTATACAAAATGAACACTTCATATCATCAAAATGAACTCTAGCATAAATCCTCAAATTGGCAAATTGGACCCAGCTGTGGAGAACCTGGCTCCTTTTCGAAATTAGCTGTCAATTTATTTCCATGTGCTGCACATGGGTGTGGGCCTTTGTTATTTATTAATTTTTTTTACTTTTTATCTCTGGTACTTTTCGTCTTTTTATCACATGTGATAGAGGTGATAGAGGTAAGGTGTAATGGTCATGTCACCTGTCTTGATTACTACACATTAACTTTCCTCCACCAGATGTTTCGTCAAATGATTTTACTATTTTACCCCCCACGTTTGTCAAGACAATGTGTTTATAAAAGAAAAAGTGAAGGGTATTTTCGGAATTTGGTATAATGAGTATTGTTTTAAACCGGGTTGCAACTTTCCCAGTTCATGAAGCTCCTCATTTGAATTAGAATTTCGAAAAGATGCGTTGGTATGGTTCTGTGGCTTGTAGTTGAAATCGATCAGGTATCAACTTTTGAACTGGGTTGACATTTTTGTTTTGTTTAAAAATAATTAGCTTCTGCAAATTTAGCTTTTAATTTAGCTTCCACAAAGCCTTCTTCAATTAGTACTTATTTTGCAACTTTGAAAGGGAAAATAAGAACTATTGTTCCACTAAGAGTTGTTATGAAATAAGTACTTATTCGGTGTGCCATTTTTAATTGCTTAAATATTTCAATTTGAATGTCAAAAAATATGTAATGTAGATCTTATTTGATAGATTTCAAATAGTTTTATTATACAATGTTCGTACAATCATGAAATTCATTATAAATTGAAAGATACAAGCGATCAAAAAATTACAGATTTTGGAATGTAGAAATAGGAAGTAAAAAGTTAGTGGAACATGGATTCTTATTGGGTAAAAAATAACTACTTATTTTGCTAGCGGGACGGGCAAAATTTATCGGTTATATATTATATGGTTCTAATCCCAATCCATTTGCCCCAGTTCTTGTTTTTGAAATTAGACTTTGTTTTTTCGTACGTTTTTCCTCATCAAGGGCTTTACAAGCTTCTTCATTATGTCTCTGTAGAGTTGGGAAATGGGATTAACTCTTGATGTTTAGGACATTATTTTTATACTCTATTTTTATATGTAGAATATTCTAGGAAAAATCCAAATTTTCTGATCAAAGGAACTAGGCTCCGTTTGGAACTTGTGGGAAGAAGTGGAAAAGGCAGATCAATTTTAAAAAGTTATCTTACCTTTTTGGGTTTGTTAAAGAAATATAGAAGGGAAACTTCATAAGCAAATGCAACTTTTCCCATAAATGTTTATAGGTATTAGGAACGTTATTCTGCTTAAAGAGCCGCGGTGTGTTTACTGTAGCTTGGTTTCTTTTCATTTGAATCATTTGCCTTGTTTGGATGTCAATTTGGAAAAAAAAATAAAAAATCCAACTCAAAAAACACTTATTATTCCTACTTTCAATCATTAATCTCATTTCTCCAATCATTGTTCTCATTTCTCTCTTTACTCATTACCCATATCTCCAATAATTATCCTATTTTCTCTCTTAACTCACCCAAAAATCAAACTCAAAAATTTTCAAAATATCATCCAAATGAGGCATTGAAAAGTGCGTGCGAAAACTCAAAAGCAAACTTTTGGGGGGCATTTGGTAACTTTTTTTGTTTTCAATTTTTAGTTTTTGTTTTTACTTCTTTGAAAACTAATGAAGAAAAGTTGTTTGGTGACAAATTTCTACTTTTTTGTTTTTCATAAACTTTTTTAGAGTTTTTGTAAACTATGGAAACTACAAAAAGGTGTTTTCCCCAGTTTTTTTTTTTTTGAGAAACTCAAATATTACCAAAAATGTTTCTTGTTTTTGTTTTTATGAAAACATGAACCTGTTTCTACTTCTAGTTTCTTAAAAACAAAAAACTGAAAAAGGTTACCAAACGCCCCCTTGAAAACTTGTAGTTTCGATATAGTTTTAACCAAATAAATAAATAAATAGTTCAGGTACAACCATAATAGCTAAAAGAAACAAAAGGAGGGAAATTTTGTACTGTTAGCTGTTGTTTTTCCAATGGGGTGAAGTATTTCATGTACTAAATTAACTAGAATAGAATAAGTCTCATTTTTCTGTTGGAACATGACTGGAGTATGGAGCTAGCTAGTTCACCATTCTGATCTTAATGAAATAGTACTTTCTAGAAGCTATTGAACAGCTGTTTTTTATGCATGTTTCAACTGTTCGAAGCCTTAAGCCACTTTAGTTGGCTGCTAACCTAATTTAACCTTTAGCCGGTTGCATGTCTTGAATTAATTTCTTTCACATAATAGTAGAGAGTTGTGTTTAAACATTTACGGAGTATATTTTAGCCTCATATTTTGGAGACTAAATTTACTCAACTGCAGTGGTTGTCAGGTTTTTAATTGGGATTTCTTGTTTCAAAAAGAATTCAATGGAAATGCTCTAGAGGCCGGCACCTTAAAGGTCAGTGTTTTTCGTTTGAAGTTTTATGAAGGCAAGCAATGGTGGCTCAATAATATAAAAAAATTTATTTATGATTGTCCTGTTTGGCGTCGATAAAAGTAGGTAGCCCACAGCCGAGCCGAAATAATTAGACCGATGAAATTGCATACCGAATCGAAGTCGAAATAGTTTTTTCATATATCACCATTAAATAGATAATCATGTTGTGGGATTCTCGACTGCCGAGTAAATGAGAAAAAATTTCAAATCCAAAGGCAAGACATATGTCGGGATTGCTCCTAAAGTGGAGAGGAACACGAGAACCTGCATTTCTTCTTTGGACCAAATCAAACCAATATAGGAGAACAATTTGTCGCGAGTCTTCGGTTGACAATAGGATTGTATGTTTTTCAATGTAGTTTAACCATGGATGAAATTGTATTGATTGTATGAATTAATTAGTTGATTTCATAAGCCTTAAAAGTTAAATCTTTAATTTTAATTGGTTCTTCATGGATTCAAAAGATAAATTACGTTTGTTTTCATTTTTGTTCCTGGTTGGTTAGAGCAGCTTCCAAATCTCAGGTACCTCTTCTTATTTGCAAGGGGTCTTAGTGAAGATCCTATGCCAGTGTTGGAGAAGCTTCCAAAATTGACAATTCTCTTGTTGTATAATTATTGGGAAGAGAAATTGGTTTGCACTGCTGGAGGATTCCCTCAACTCGAGATCCTGCAATTTGATAGGGTTTTCCTGAGGGAGAACCAAGTGGAAGGAGGAGGAATGCCTATGCTTAAGGGTTTGTTGATAGAAGGCGGTGGTGATGATATTTCGATGCCAGATAGACTACGCAACATCCCTAGACCGGACCCCCCTTTGGATTGGAAAGAGTGGGCTTACTAATTAAGTATTGAATTAGCTTTGGATAATGCTTGTCTTTTTTTTTTTCATTTCGCGAGAATAATGTTACTCAATTTGTTTAAACAAGCTAATTAAGTCTGCTTAATTAGTTTGCGTTTTCTTTTATTTGATAATTAGCTGATGAAGCTTTTCATTTCTATGTACGTACGAAATATGTGTTGTATTCTCGCGCGGTCTCTTTCCTTTCCTTGCTATATAAATTAATAAAGGACATGTGTGATTTTTTGTTTTCACCAAAAAATTACAGTATCATAATATGTTTTTCTTTTTTAATTAGTTACAACCCATTGAGGCGACACAGCACTCAATTAAGTGTAAGAGGTGGGATAAGTGTGTATTGAAGCTTTGGATCTTAATGCTTAATTAATTGTCTTTTTCATTTCAGTTTCTTAATTTCATTTGATAAGCTGATGAAGCTTTTTATTTGTGCTGCGCTCTTGGTCTCCTTTTCCCTTTTCCTCTCTTCTTTTTTTTTTTTTTTTGAGCGAGTACCCCTTGGTTTTTTTGAACATAAGTACCCCTTAGTTGACTCGTTGATGATTTTCCAATTTTAGTGAATAAGCTGCTTATCGTATGTCATGTTCAAGTACTTTCAGTAATTTGCTATAAATAAATAAAGGCCCTGTGTGGTTTTGGTTTTCACCAAATTAAAGAATTATCATTATGCTTTTTTTTCCCATTATTGTTACTAGGGCAAAATACGGATTACCTCCCTATAGTTCGGTCATTTGGCAAATAACCTCCCGGACTTTTATTAATGACCAATTTGCCTCCCTATGGTTTTGGAGTAAAGTGCATCTCTAACTCTGTCAATAGAATATGATAAATGACTCTAATACCCATGTACTTTCTTTCTCTCTCCTTCGTTTTTCGTCAGCTAGAAATCAAGGCTTGAACAAAATTCTACAACCCAGAAATGATATTGCGTCACACCAGTGTTTGCGATTGGAAGACAATTGGTCCGCATCACAGTCAACCGTCCCACACGGCCACGAGCCATGGCTGTATAATGATTTTTGGTGATTCCATTAGAACTTTGGAATTTTTCTAATTAGGGCTTTCTCATTTAAAGTTTTTGGGATTTTGGTTATCTTTTTGAACAAAATCGTCTCCTTTTTTGTTTGATCAACATCTCCGGCATTCTCTACTTCAAGTCTCAAAACCATCTGAAATTGTCTAATGGGAAAAGAAGGAGTTGGTGGAAGCACGAAAAGGAGAAGGGGGAGGAGACAGAGAAATAGATAACGTTGTGTATGGATAGAGTTGGAGAAGATGATAAGAAGGGTAGTATTGTCATCTTACACAAAAAAACTATATTTATTTAGTTTTTTTTTTCATTCTCAATGTCACAGTAGGCATGTGTCTTACACCTTTTGTCAATTTGGATGGACAGAAAGTCTACTGGTATAGCAATTTGTGCACAGATTTTTTTTGTGGGGTCCACTACGGGTCTCATACAAGTGATCCGAGCCGTTCATTATGTTTAAAACATTTTTTCAAGTGCCCCCGCGAAAAATCAGCTCAATTCGACACCTATAAATACTTGATCTAATCGTCTAACTTTTCATTCTCTAAAAACCCAAATGAAAAGTTAGATGATTAAATCAAGCACTTATAGGTATCGGATTGAGCTAATTTTTCGCGGAGGCCTTTGAAAAAATGTTTTAAACATAATTAACGGATCGGATTATTTGTATGGGACCCTTAGTAGGTCCCACAAAAAAATCTGTGCACAATCTGTGCACAGATTGCTGTACCAGTAGCAGGGTTCTTGGATGGAAAATATAAGGTCAACACTTTACTCCCAAACCATAAGGAGGCAGATTGGTCATTAATAAAATTCAGGGAGGTCATCTGCCAAATAACCAACGATAGGGAGGTAATTCATATTTTGCCCTTGTTACTACTACGTATTTTTGCCAAAGAAGTATCATTTTACTTTCTTCATTTTTTTCCCATTATTGTTACTACGACGTACGTATTTTCGCAATACTCGTGGGAAGGGGATACAAGGATGAGAAATATGTATGAACGGGGTTGACCAAATGTTTTAAAAAATTTATGCGCTAATTTAAAGACCTCAATTATATGTCTTTTAATCGGTGCAAAAATCTTCAAAACCCATTCAATATATGGCTTATTTTGCATGGCAATTTTATGCTACGCGAACCCCCCAAATTAAACTCACATACTCTACTTTTTGCATCGAGAGAGAGAACAAAATGGAAACTATTACAATGGGCTAAAAAAAGTAAAGGAGACGCGTAATTGTGATTTAAAATCATGTTGATCGGTTACCAATTAGTATGTGCAAGGTGTACAAAAAAACAAATCAAATTGATGTTATGCACACACTGGATAAGAATAACAAAAATTCAGTTTTGATTTGGTATTTTTACTCCGATCACATACTATTCAGTATCCGGTTAACATGATTGTAAACTACAATTATGAGTCCCCACGAGGTCTACATTATGGACGAAACAGATCATTGAACTAGGTCCGGTAAGTCACCAAAAAAAAACACAATTGCATCCGTCTTGGCAATTGCCAAGAAGCCGTTTCCAAAACTAAGTTCACCTGTATAGCTTAGATTTTTTCACAATTACATTTCTCTCAAATACATTTCTCTTTTTTGCTATAGTATTTCCAATACAAATTTTTAACCTTAAATACCACGTACTCCGTAGAAGGTTTTATTATGTTTCAAAATGTTTTGGGTCTAAGGTTAACTTTTTCATTAGAAAATAATGTGAACTGTTACAAAATGAAGTAAGGTTGCAAATTGCCTAAGATGTATGAACTATGGAGAGAAGGGTGTAGATATACGGCGGACAATATACTTTGGTGATCATCTTTTCTTTTCTTTTTTTAATGGCAAAAAAGGAATTTTATTAATCACGATAATGAAGTACATCACGTTAAAGGGCAAGAGAAGATAGCATCACAACGTGTGAGTAACATCCCAACTAGGTTGGCACCCCATCTCACGACAATCATATGCTATTCAAGTCCAAGGATTGACAAGAAATCAACCCAAACAGAATACAAGATAAACACCTAGAGAAAGCTTTCAAAGTAAGATTGACAAGAAATCAACCCAAAGAATACAAGATAAACACCTAGAGAAAGCTTTCAAAGTAAGAAGCAGGAGCTTCACCATTGGGCTCAATCCCAACCAACAGCGCAAGACATCCTTTACCCCCTACCTGTTGAAGGTAAGGCCCGGGTCCAGAAATGGCCTGAAACCGGCAGGACAGAAAGAGGAGAATCCTCAGAATTCGACCATTGCATTAAAATGAGTCACCATGATAATGGTAGCATTAGATTTCTAATTCAGCAAGAAACAATATCAGCAGCAGCATCAAAGCAGTAGCAGCACCAGCATCAAAAGGCAATAGCAGCACAAGCATCAAAAGGCAATCATCTTTGTGAGACCCAAGGCGGCCCCACAAACATGTTGTGCAAGTAGCAGGGCCCTATACCTAGGCAATTTGTAAATTTCTTGGTTGATTGGAACTGTGAAAAACTGAATGATAATAGAGGGAGGAGCGCAGCACTTTTGAAGATTATTTGATAGAAATTATTCTACCATATTCATCAGTACCCAAAATAGATGTACATGCGTACTGTAATTATCTGAAAAACTACAATGCTTCTAGTGATGTCTTTCATTCAACTTCTTCAATAGTATCAATATATACTTGTGTTTAGCCATATAAGTACCACAACCATCTCCAATTTGCATGGATACCTCAAAAGTATACGCACTCGGCGCTTTCCTTTTTCGGAACTTAGACTTTTGTATACCTCCAACATTGTAGGCCTTTCATTGGAAGAAAGCCCGATACAATCGAGTGCTACTTTGAGAAACTGAGAAATCTCGCTTTCAAATCCTTTTTCCAATAAACAAACTATCGATGGCATTGAACAGATTTCCACTAATCAAAGTCCCATCAAAACCCTCACACAAATTGGACACATCCTCGGGTTTTTCTCCTGTTATCACTTCAACGGCATACACATCGTCTGATTCTTTAAACTCACTCTTCTCACAGATTCTCATCCTCAAATTGCCAGAATTTGATCCCACAATCATTCTCCCTCCAAAAGACGATATTTTCGGATCAAACTTCATATCTAGAAAGATAAATTTGGAGCTTATGTTGCCATGAGTTACTCTGTAGTTACAATTGTGGTGGAGCCATGCCAAACCTCTTGCTATCCCAACTGTGATTACATCTCTCAGAGGCCAATTCAAAGTAGGCCTTTTGTATCCCACTTCCATTGGATGCGACCAGTCATATAGGCTACCATTTGCCATGTTATTGTAAATTAGAAACTTCTCTTCCTTCTCCTTGCAGAACCCCAATAGGGATACTAAATTTCTGTGTCTTAAGCGGCCGTTAATCATTATTTTGCACATAAACTTTTGCTCGATGTGGGGGAAATCTCGAAACCTCTTTACAGCGAGGAAATTACAGTTCCCAATGGCTCCTTTGTACAAAGTTGCAAATTTCATTAACCCAATGACATCATCATCACAAAAGCTATTGGTTGCTTTGAGGAGATGGAGTATAAGTCACTCATTTTTGAGCCTTGCTTCTCCAGCATATGGATCTAAATTAGTTTATGGCATCTTACAGTCATGTACGCTAACATACATATTGTAGTTTCTTCTCTTTAAGTGACGGGTAGATTTACTAGTTTAAAAAGATAACATGATTGAGGCTGGCAGCTGTTTGGGCAAGAAGCCCTAGTCCAACCACTAGAAAGATTTATATTTAGGTTAATACTAGTAGATTTTCTGAAATAAGATTTTTCGGCCAATGGACATCATTTGGAAGGCATATTTTGTTGAGTAGATTCCGGGTAAGAGATAATGAATGGAGGACGATGGTGCGGCAGACTTTCAAGGTAGTTAGGGAAGAGTGTTGTATGCAGGACAAGAGTACATAGCAAAGTACAGTGAGGGCAAGGGGTCACCTGTTCTGAGACTAGGATTGTTGGGGCTAGGTATTTGGCCTGTCGTATGTCTGCAGGTCATGCAATTTCTGAGGGATTTTGATGAAAACCTCATCTTTGTTTCTGTGTTGGACGGGGTAGTACTTTAGTTTCTGAGGGACGGGTTGGTTGGAGGGGGGGGTCAGTGGGTGAGGCACGGGATTCATCTGGATTGGCAGGGGCACATTCAAAAAGGAAAGAGTGCAACCCACCTTCTGTAAAATAAGTAGGGTTGATGATTCCAATCCTCACCTTTTAATTCCTTGATTCCTTTCTATATTGCTTGGAAGACTGCTTGGATTGCTCTGCAAATGCATTCTGCGATGCAACTTTGGCAGTTGGCACTAGTTACTTGGATTGCACTGTTAGACCTCTCTCCTTAAGCAACCACCATTTTGGATCCAGCCTGCAATTCGAATCATTTGATAAAATTCTTTCAATCGCGTGTATCCTTGGAGTTTCATTATCCTTATGCTTAGGTTCTGTTTGGAATTTGTGAAAGGAAATGAATAAAAATCCTTGCCTTGTTTGGTTCCTACAGAGAGTGTTGGAAAATATTTCATAAATAAGTTGTACAGTAGCTTTTTCTCTAATTTTCCTTTTACCTTTTCCATAATTTTCTCCTACTTTTTGTTCCTCCTTTTTTCCTTTCTTCTCCTTGCTTCCAAAAATAGCCTTAGAGTCGCTTGAAAAATAATTAAGTGCCTCAGGTGGTGTCTCAGGCCCCTTCTCCACCACACAATCATATTGGCCGACTCCAAGTTTAAATTGGTTGAAAGTTTTCCTTCACATATTTCATTCATGTTATCTCCTTTCTTGTTTCGCTCATTTTAACCTTGTTTGGCTCCCCTCTCAAAAATATTCTCTTCAAAAAATTTGACTGTTTTTGTCATCAGTGTTTTTTCGTCTTTAGTAAATTTTATCAAATTATTACTTATTTTTACTTTTTTAATGAATATAGCATACCTCTATTCAAAAATTAAAAGAATTTGTTAAAATATTAAAAAATTAATAAAAATGAAAAAAAATATGTAAACCTATAAAAAAAATTATCTCAAAACTGACAACCAAAACAAAAAATTATCTAACTGACAACCAAACAAAACGCTTTGTCTATAGTTTTTGGCTGCTGGCCTTATAGTACGGCCATATTGGTGCTCAATATTTTTTTAAAAATATATATTAAAAAAAGCCAAAATTAACAATGAAGTTTACTTTGTTATCAGATACCTACTAGTGTCTTATCCGTTCGATACATGGGGATAGGGAAAAAAATATATAAGTGAGAATTTTTTCATGTATGACTCTTACAATTTACTCTCTTTTCTCACCAAAAAAGAAGAGAGAATTCTAAACCAATAAAAAAAAAAGATAAAACCAAACCAAATCATACCAAACCAAACCGAGCCTTATGTCCCAATCACTTGGGGTTGGCTACATAAATCATTTTTCTCTATTGAGCTCTGTCAATGGCCACTTATTCACACAAACCTACTATACTCATATCTTTGCGCACCACAGCATCTAATGTCAATTTAGGTCTACCTCTCCCTGTAGCACTGTTACCCAAAACTATCTTATCTGTTCTCTTAACTACTGCATCTCTTGATCTACGGTAGATATACCCAAACCACCTTAGCCTATTTTCCCAACCCAGCCATAGGAATAACCAAACCAAACCGAGTCTTATGTCCCAATCACTTGGGGTCGATTACATGAATCATTTTCCTCCATTGAGCTCTGTCAAGAGTCCCTTATTTACACAAACCTACTATACTCATATCTATGCGCACCACAGTATCTAATGTCAATTTAGGTCTACCTCTCTCCGTAGCATTACTATCCAAAACTATCCAATCCGCTCTCTTAACTACTGCATTTTCTGGTATACGGTAGACATGCCCAAACCACTTTAGCTTATTTTCCCTCAACTTCTCTTCTATAGGTGCTACACCAACCATCTCATGCACCATTTCATTTCTAATCCTGTTTCATATAGTCTTACCATACATCCACCTCAACATTCTCATTTCCGCTACACTCATCTTATTCACCTGTTGTTTTTTAATAGACCAACATTTCGTCCCGTTAAGCATCGCTGGTCTGATGGCAATTCCATAGAATTTTCCCTTCAATTTTGTGGGTACCCTCTTGTCACACAGTACACCAATAGCGCTCCTCCACTTGAGCCACCTCACTTGAAGCCTATGGGTCACATTATCGGCAATCTCCCCATCACTACTAATAATTGAGCCTAAGTACCTAAAATGATCACTCTTAGGAATCTCCTGGTCTTGGATCATCACTCTTTCTTCATGCGCACTACTGGTACCACTAAATTAGCACATCATATACTCAGTTTTACTCCTACTTATTCGAAAATCTTTTGACTCTAATGCTTCCCTCCAAATTTCTAGTTTCATATTAACACCTCTAGCGGTTTCATCTACGAGGACAATGTCATCTGCAAACATCATACACCATAGGAATCCTCTTGAAATTTTCTAATCAATTCATCCATAACTAAGGTAAAGAGGTACGGGTTCAAGGCTCGTGACCCTTGATGCAATCCTACAGTGATTGGAAATTCACTCGTTTCCCCTACTGGTGATCGATTGGTAGTGACGGCACCTTCATACATGTCTCTAATTATCTCAATATACCCTTTGGTCACTCCCTTTCTCTCCAGAACCCACCATTTGATGCCTTTAGACACCCTATCATAAGCCTTTTCTAAGTCTATGAAAACCATATGGAGATCCTTCTTCTTTACTCTGTGTTTTTCTACCATTCTTCTTAATAGGTAGATAGCTTTCATGGTTGATCTTCCAGGCATAAACCCAAGCTGTTTTTCTGACACCGTAGTCACCATCCTCAAGCGATACTCAAGATAGAAGAAAAAAATAGGTTTCATGCAAAATAAAGTATATATTTTTTGTTTCATTGGTTGAACTTAGTTTTCTTTTCAAGCAAAATAAAGGGTTCCTTAAAATTCCATGTAGGATAGAATATAGTGTTAAGGAGAGAGTTTCTATTTTGGTTTAGGTAACATTTTTATTATATATTATAGAAGTACTAGTGAAGGCACGACTCGAAATCGGTATTCAACTCATATCCAATTTTAAAGGCCAATGCCCCATTTGCAAAATTCTAACTACGCAAAAAACAGAAAATAATAGCCCATGTATCCACAAACTAACAAACTAATAGTTGTAGCGCTCGTACCTGAAGACACTTATCGCCATCCATTTAAATTCACAGCTAGTTCGACCACACTACAAACTCCGGATCACAACTGGTAAAACCCAACTTTAATTACAAAATCCACTTTATGTGCTTAATAACAATCAAGCTTGAAGAATACAAAACCAGTAATTAAACTTAATGATAATATAGCAACATCTAGCTTTTATTCATCAAGTTCTCTAAAATCAAGAAGAAATGACAAAACATAATCAACCCTTCAATCGAATATGAAAATGCAATTCCACTTCTACTGAATCATTGATAACGAAGCTGTAGACTTTCTAAGTTTTAAACTCCAACCAACTCAATATCTGTTACTAGTTAGCCAATGAATCCCCTCTTGTAAAAGTTAAATAGTAACTCAAATAAGTTACCTTAGTCATCGATCTCGTCTATTCGTCCGAACACTATTGTGGTACAATCATTTCTTTTGTAGATGTACTTGTGAATATACTTAATGCATCTCATTCCAGCAAAAACTTCCACATTGACTTGGAGATTGAATAGTCTAGCAAGGTATGCATTGTAAGGGACCACATCCTTGTTATCAGCTGATTGACCCCTCACAAAGTACACCTAAAGAGTAAAACGTTATTTAACCTTTATACCAAAAAATAACAATGAAAGAATGCAAATAAAAATGTATACATAATTACGGATTAAGCATGGAATTGAGTAAGTTGTTCTTACAATTTTCTTGAAGTCCCTGTTGAGCTGCATAAGAAAATAAAGAATTCAATGAAAGACATATGAAACAAATACTAATTTGATAACCTGTGACCAAGCAATAAAAGGAAACGGATCAACTCACATGGTCATAGATATATGGTTAAATTGTGCATAATTAAATGTTTGATGGAGTTATCTGAAATCTAAAACGGATCAAGATTTAATTGAGTCTTTCAATGACTTTGTTGCATTGTTAACAAAGAATTAAGTACAAGTAAAAATAATGGGAGAAGAACAAAAGTAGCCTATAAATAATATTGAGCATATGATACCTCCTAGAATGCAACTATTTCTTCTTCAGCATTTTCTTTTCCTTTTCTTGTGAAGTATGTAGTTTCCTTTCCCTTTGTACAAATTATGAGAATAAGTAAATAACAATATTTGGAAGAGAATTAAAAAATGAAAGAAATTTTCCTCGAAAAAATTCTTTCTTATTACAAAAATCTTAACCTTCGTACAAAAAATAGAAAAATGAAAGAATTTTTCCTCGAAAAAACTTAAACTTTGTACAAAAAATTGAAAAAATGAAAGAATTCAAAGAAGAATCGATATAGTTCGATCTTACAGTTTTCTTCAAGTCATGATCAAGTTGCATAAGAAAACGTAAAATTAAATGAATTACATTTGAAACAAATGAAACCTATGACCATGGTATAAAATGAAACAGATTGACTCACATGCCCATAGATGATTAATTTTTCCAAGTCTAAATGTCTTAAGAAGTTATCCAAAACGGATCAACATCAAAATATGTTACATCCATGAAGATTTAAATAAAATCCAACATCATCTCAATTCCAATTTATTTAACCACTAATCAACCATTTAAAAGCCTATTAACATGAATTCAAAAAAAATCGTGCTTTGAAAGTGCAGTATTCCAAACTTTTTTCAAAATTGACTGAGAACAGACACGAAGTTTTTTTTTTTGGAAGAGAGAAAAGATGAAATGAGTTTTTTTTTGCCGTAAATCCTTTTTGATTATTGCAGAACATTTCCTCGACATTGAAATTATTTATATATCTTGAGTATGTCACTGCCACTCTCTAAGGCACATGACATGCAATTAACTCCTTAAGTATTACGCTCGGAAACTATTATTGGTTGCCATACTCAGGATTGAATCCAAAAGAGCCATACTCCAAATTTTGTTAGATTGAATATTGGTTGTACATGACAGCCGTCACTCCAATTTGAACCGAGCCTAATCGACAAATTTTGGAGCGTAATCGACAAATTTTGAAACTATTATTGGTTGCCATACTCAGGATTGAATCCAAAAGAGCCATACTCCAATATTGTTAGATTGAATACTGCCGGTTTTTCTTTTGCGAGGAAATATGTAAATTCCTCGCCATAGAGGATCTTTGGGCGACAAAAATTATTTTCCTCGCCAATCATTACCTCATCAAATGAATTCTGCGAGGAAATTTGATTTTCCTCCAAATTGTCATTCTTTAGCGACAAAAAAAAATTTCCTCACTAATTTTCCTTGCAACAGGCTATTCATGTTGTAGTGAAGAGAACTGGACAAAAAAAAAAAAAAACTTGAAGAACTGGAAAAAAAAAGAGAATTTACCGTGGATGGAGAACGAAGAACTAAAGAGTCATACATCTGGAGAGAGAACCGGAGAGAGGGCGAGAATCAGGGATACGGGGAAGAGAACTGGAAAGAAAATGTTTAGAGAGAGATCATTTAGCATTCATTACCGAAAATTAACCAAAAATCCCTCCCACATTTACTTGTTCAAACTTACCAAAAATGCATTTAGCAAAACTGAAAATGAGAATCAAAACCCAATCAAGCTTTCATTACCAATAATCGGCAATCATTCATTACCAAAAATTGTTCATTAAAAAAAATCAAACTTCCCATAAATCAAGTCTTTGCCAATCAAGTCTTTTTTTTTTTTGTATAAAAAAATCAAGTCTTTGCCAATCAAGTCCCGTAAAAAATATTACCATTACCAAAAATCTATCATTATATGCTTTCACCCAATCAAGTCTTTGTATTTACGGGCCTGCCATTGTAAAATGGAGAGTATAAATCTGGACCGTTGGTTGTCTTTTGGATTCAAAACTAGTCATGTCTTATTATATAGATAAACTAGTACTTGCCCGTGCCTACGGCACTACGCACCCGGCTGGAATTGCCCGTGCCTATGGCACTTGCTAGCTAGTGGCTCAAAGAGTAAATCGATTCATTAGTGTGTAGTATGTGATTCTCTTCTTAGTGACACGAAAGAGAATTACCCGTGCTTACGGCACTCCCCCAACTAAACTTTTAAGCTACTACAAAGAACCATCAATTTGTTTATGAATCCTAATAAATACCAGGTAAAAAGTTAAAACTAAGCAGCAAACAGCAGCAACATATCCAAAGCAGCAACAAACATAATCATATTTCCAATTGAGAGATGAGATTCCGTCAAACATGGGTAGAGACGTCATCA